>CM036619.1:10520379-11731451 GCA_020746105.1 Trogon surrucura | reverse complement strand
TTTTCCCTAGGAGATTATAACGTGGGAATCTATGTTGATGGTTAATCATTAAACGCAGTTCTTTCCATTTTCAGGAACAGAATGTTTTCTAAAAGAAACGGTGACTGAAATGAAATGCTGTGTATTCAAGCAGCCTTGGCTTGCAAATAAGCTGACAAGTTATGCAAGCTATGGCACCGCTAATCAGGTACTGCCTGAATAAGCAACTGGAACCATTTTGTTTGCAATGAACTGGCACCAATGGCACCTTAGGAACGAGGTGACTGCTTCTATGCAGGATATTGTCATCTGAGCTATCTTTGTTGCAGGTGACAAAATTTTTTCATTCTTTGTATTCTTAGACAACTTACCTATATTGGAAGTCCACACATAATGTCAACAATCATATGAAAGTATAATTTTTTGTTTTCCTGGAAAGAAGGAGTAGACATTCTAGGTGAACTGACTGATTCAATTCCCTTTTTCAGCACTGTTGAAATGAGGCTGCAGAAAATGTAACTGGCATTGATACCTCCATTTGCAGCATCTATTGTTGATTCTGTAAATCAAGGATTTAAATCAAATCAAAACTTTGCCCAAAGCAAAAATCAGTCCTACAGAGACAAATACATCACTGCATTTGATTCTGGCAAGTGCCCATCTTCTGTTCAAATACAAAAACCTCTTCTTCCTGCTAACTAGTTCCTTTCACACTCAGAAATTAGCAGTGTTTTTATAAAACACTGCGCATAGTTATGTTAAATTTTATAGCCATCTGCTTAGCTGAAGCAATTTTTGTGGATTTTTTTTGTGGAAATATGCACCCAAAGAAATGTATGTGACTTAAGTGTTCGCAGGACTAGTGCTTACATGTCAATGTTTGCATCCTTGTTCAGAGTTTTTAAAAAGAGCCCCTGAAATGATCTGATTTCCAGTATAACACGCCAGAATACTCTGAATTACTTAGCTGTATCATTGTGTGGATGGTGTATGTGGATATGTACATGATTGTGTGTGTAGGGAGCAATATCTATTAAATTAAAAACAGGAAATAACAAGGGTTGAGGCTCTGCTCCACCAAACAGCTGACTAACCCTGATAACCCTGGTGATGATTCTACTAAGTTCCAGTGCAGAAACCCGGTGCAATCTTGCAATCGAGTATGAGCTCCCCACGCCCGTGGGACGTGTCTCTGAAGACTCTGTGTGCTTCCTCTCATCTTCTGGCACAGGCCCACAGTCATCATGCAAAAGCCTCAAATACTACGCTGCAAATGAACTCCATCCTGATTTCCCTGCAGTGTGATTACAGCTGGAAGAGGCACTAAAGCTACCTCGATGCTCATAAACAAAACAGTGTCATGGCACAGGGCTGTGCTCTGTCCTGCAGACACCCATACTGTTAAATGATTAGCATGCTCCTTAGCATGTTTTTGGCTGACACCAATTAGTGGTCACCCACAGATTGCTCTGGTACGGTTTGGTGCCAACAGAGAGCAGCTGTTGTGGGCTTGAACATCTTGTGCTGGGGCCAGGGGCTTGGAGTGGGAGAAATAGCTGTATGGATATAAACTCTATAATGCCACTTACTCTACTCGCTAGGATGAGAGAATGGTCCCTAGCTTGTTTTATTTAGAAACACGATCTGGAGGATGTGAGGCCAGCTTTTCACATGCAACACAGGCATCACTAAGCCCTGAAACTTTAAAACATGCTTTATACAAGAACATTGGAGGTTTGCTCCCATATTATTACCCCTCCTCACCAGCATATGAATAAATCCAAATGAACTCTTACCTTTCTTCACATCAACACCTGGGCTGTGCTGATTCCTGTCATAATTCAAGGAATCATTCTGGGTTTTTTTGGAATGAACACAGCTAATGAACTAGTTTTGTTGACAAGATTTCATTAATTATTTTCAGTTCGAGGAAGATACTGGGAAATATGAATGTGCCGTGTTGCTCAAAAAGTCTTTATGCTCATAAAGTACTTGTGCCAAGCACCGTGGTTGGAGTCTGGCAGCAAAGAGCTGTCTGAGCTTGTATGGGTCATGGAAGTTGTTGAAACTATCACCTTTTGCCCCCATTTCAAATGTGAAAGCACATTTTTCTCATGTCTGCCTCTTGCGCCTGAGCTCTACAGATAACCCTGCTGCCCTGGCTTTAAGAGTTCAGACTATTTGATGAGGATTTTTTTGTTTTCTTTTCACAGCTATAACTGATGCCTGGTCACCATAAAAGAGTGAATCAAACTTTTCCTTTGAGATTGGTGCTCCATGTAGGAGTTCATTTGATTGAAGATTTACATAATTTCCTGCAATCATCTATGCATAACCCACTCCAGTCTCATAGGGATTGGTTTAATCTCAACTTCTGCATCTGCAACAGAGGGAAACTTCCCTTCAAATGTTGATAAACCTGTGGTGATAATTTAATATAAAGTAACTTTGTTGTGGTGGAAGTGAAGCAGGCAGAGAACTGATGCTTGTGATTTTGCCTCCTTGTTGAACCTCTAGTGAGGAGGTGCCTGAAGGGAAACATCTCCAGTGTCTGTCTGTGATGAGGATAATCTTAACCCAAATACAATTTTAGCAAATCTTTCCTATTTCCCATGAACATCCACCAAACTGCATTTTCAGAATCTGGGGACTGTAGTGTTTATCAGATTTATAGACTTGCACCTTTGTAATTCTCACAGAGGTAGATGGTCTTGAGTTGCTTTGCTCATGAACTTGGTGCATAGAAAAGGTCTGTAAATTGATTTTTTTCTTTTCCACTGAGTTTAACTTTGATTTCTTGAAAACATCATTAACAGATACAGTATGATTTTGGTTTCTCTGTTGTGATGGGATGGACACCAACACATTCATATAGATAGCTTCCATCTGGGTAGGAACAAGCCTGTCTCTACAGGTGCCTGGTTCAGCTTGGTGCTGCTGATATGGTTGTTTACTGCTGAGAGAAACTTCAGCTTCTTTAAAGCCTCCATCAGGACTAATGATTTCCACCACATAAAACCAGTTGCTTTTATGTACAATATAGGGTACACCAATATCTGTCTTTCCTCCTCAAAAAAACTTTTGCTGTTTTTTTACTTTCACTGTGTTCTCTGAGAGTGGAGGCTACCCTCAGGGCAGATGTTAGTTAGCATCTACCAGCTACGGCCATGCTGTTGGCATTGATGTGATACTTGCAGGTAATTCGTACCTACAACATGTAACATGAATTCTTGCACTGGAGACAGAAGAACCCAGGGGAGGACCCACGATCTTCAGAGTTGTTTTTATATTTTGCTTTGTTTATTGAGTCAGTTTGTGTGTTCTTGAATTCTGATTGATGCTTTTGTCATTGCTAGTCCAACATCTTTTGGTTAAGTTGTTGGTTTTTGTCACATAAAGCTTTTGAATTCTTTCATAACTGATACTATACAACTGCACTGGAGCACAGTCTCCAAGACATTTCTAAACATATGTTTATTTTGCTTTTTAGCTGTACGATTAATCTCCTGTTTAACTTCCTTATTCTATTATGATATAACAGAATAATGCTGCCTAGGTTTCAGCATGCAGGATTCGGCTGAGATCTTTTACAGGTTTTGTAGACATATGGTTCCTGGTTTCTGAGACCGAAACAAGGCACTTCATAGGGCGTTAACTTTTACTGCCACAGATAGTGAGGAAAATTGCTTTCTGTTTATCTTTATCTTTAATCCTATTTGCGAGAAAATACTGCCCCAACCTTCTTAACCTTCTGAACTTCTGTATTCTTTCAGACAGCTGCTATGTTTCACTCTCTTTTTTCCAATCAACCTGTTCATGAAATGCTATCTTCTGTTCCCAAACAGAATTTCATTCCTCAGATTACTGGAACCGAATGCAAAATAGGCAATATTTAATCTCTCTCTGTATGAGTAACAGAGTACTCATCTATTACTGGTCCAAGTGAGTGCTGGATATGCAACATGTGGGTTTCTTTTAAACAATGGATCTAGTTTGGGGAATGTGAAATATCTGTTATTTTCTGTTCACTCTGAACTTGTGCTTGTCAGTCTATCAACTTCACAGACTGAATGATGGAAATACGGGTAAAAATGCAAAAAATAAGCCACTGCTGCTCATATGCAGTATTTATATTAAGCTATACTTAGACTAATCTTTTTTAATGTCCAGTTTTTGCTAACCTGTTTTGCCATTGTCTGCTTATAAAGTTATACCTAAAACATTAACTAATGCTGCACCATGCTATTGTGGCATGTGCATACATAATATATCACAGACCAGCTGCTCTCCAGAAGTAAATCAAGAGAGATTCAATGGCATCTACAGAGAAGTACTGGTTTATTAATTAATATATCAATGGGACATCTGTCACTTTATATGCAGAGGTGCAACTACACATAAAATCATGGAACATTTTAGAATGAAAAAGACCTTTAAGATCATTGAGTCCAATCATTAACTTAGCAATGCCAGGTCTGCCACTAAACTGTGTCACATAAAAGAAATATAGACAACCCTACATATCCTATATATCTGTTGTCACTGAGTTGTCAAGTTCCTAATACTTAAAAAGGAGAGTTGGTAGATAAAGTATGATGAGTGTCCACATGATTGTGTGGAATAGTGCTTATATTTTACAATTGCCATCACAGATCAATAAATTCAACCAAGTCTCTGCTCCACAAAAAGTTCAGTCCTGACAAGGAATGTGTGTATATATGTTATGTTATGTTATGTTATGTTATGTTATGTTATGTTATGTTATGTTATGTTATGTTATGTTACACCACGCTACGCTATGTTGTTATGTTATTAATTATATCATGCCATACTATACTAAATACATATTAAATTTGATATTTTATTTTTCATATCTTACATTTGAAATTACTTATTATATGTGTTTGCACATGTGTGATCACAAATGTGTCTTTAGACTGGTGGTGTATATACATGTCCATGTGTGCTACATAATACACACATAATATCAATGATAGTATCAGCTCCCTGTACAGCAAAACTGGGAACATGAACAGGATTAGAAAAATGTGTGAAAACAGCTGTCTCCAAAGAATCCCTTGCCTCTCCTCACTGTAGGTTGCCAGTGTTTCCTAGAGACTGCACAAGATACAAGGTTGTGCATTATTAAAGAGGAAGGCACATAAATCCCTCATGAGGATTCAGCATGAATGTGCTCTTTAAAGAGAGAGGATGATGATGATTATGTTTGAATGTGTTATAAACTGCGCATGTGTTGAAATCTGGCACTTTTCCATGTCAGCACAGTACATGCACTAAGCAGTCATTCAATGCCTCAAAAACATCTGCAGCAACGTACCTTGTTCAATTTAATCATTCATCTTGATAGGATTTTCTCAAGGCTTTTCATGTTAAATACAACATGCCCTTCAGCTTGCTTCCTGAAATCACTGGCCAGATCTGCCAAATTGCCTATATTTACTGGAGGATATCAGCTATAATGTAGAATATATGACAAAAACTACTGCAAGAATACTGAAGAACTACACAAAGTAAATTAGTACTTGGTCTGTTAGACCTCTGTAGCATTTACCATATGCAAGGATATTCATGGTACCCACTCAGGTGGAGGTGGAAGAGGTGCTATTGGGGCACCACATTTAAAGACAAGCATGTTCACCACAGCTTGCTACAGACAGAGCTATAGCTTATTAGACCTCTTTTATGGTGCTGTTTAACATGCTGCTGAGGAAGTTGCATAGCCATTTCGAGTATGCCAAGGCCCGGACTTTACCTTCGGGGCTGAGAACTTTATTGACTTACAGGATCTGTTTTGCAGCTAGTGTCATTGCTTGTCATGTGCCAGTGCGTTTATAAAGGTGTTTTCTGCCTGACAGTTACCAAGTTCCGCTGACTAATTGATGAGTTTCTGAAATTGGGGGGTTTTTTTGTACATTCTCTGCTTGAAGATTAAGCTGAACAGAATGACAGCCCTTGATCTGCTCTCTGTTCAACATGAGGGAGGCAAATTAACACAGACGTGGGTGGAAGAATCAAAAACTGAAGTCTAAATCTAGAGGAAAGGTAGGTTTTGAAATGGGCTGATAACACATGATACAGTGGGTTATGAGCAGTTAGGGAAGGAGGAAAAAGTAGCACAAGAAAGGCCACCTCACATCGGTTGGTGAGTTCCTACATTTTTTTATTTTGCCTTGTTATGACCACCCCTTGCTGCTGCCTTGCTGGGACATCTCAGAACAGACATCCAGTTTGCTACCTCTGCTACTTGATTTGATGTCTTAAAGCCACTGAGCACCACTGCATGTCAGATCATGCTTATGTGGTGGACTAAGAGGCATCTGAATGCCCCCTAGAAACTAATCTACCTGCAGAGGTAGAAGAAAAAAAGGTCATCAACACTGCAAGGGGCTAATGGGCTACAGGAATAAATTAATACAATGAAACTGGATCAAGTCTGGGAAACTGAAATACTTCAGCAATGAGTCTGAAACATTAATAAAGACAGAGAGAAATGCGTGAAACCAGCTTTATGGAGTGAGGGAGTTAACAGAGAATTCACCAGAGACACAAAGATAAGCCACTTAGTCTGTCAGCCCATGATGTATTCATTAAGCCATCTCAGCTTAGATATGCACAGTAAACCTTTACCTTCTATGTTTTGGCTGGTTTTTCATCTCCTCCTAATTTCAGAGGAGTGAGAGAGAAGAATCTACTTCAGTCTGTGACCTGGCTGTTTATTTTGCAACTAGAGGTCACCTTTATACCTGGACAGCATTCTTATCAAGTTAAATGCTAGGGTTTTTTCAGGCATCAAAGTTTCGGCATGATAAGATGACCTGAGTCGAAAGCTCATACTGAGGACAATGACACAGTGGGTAGCCTAGGAGCAGGAAAAATAAGTAGTATCTATTTTGTCCCCATGACTTGAACCCAAGGGAAGTAACTGTCACCACTCAGAGACACTAGTAGTGACGGCTCTTCAAACATCCAAGCAGAGGTATTAGAGTGTAAATCTAAGTTCACGGACGATCATAAAAGTTTTTGTGGTGTCCATGGGTTTCCATGGAAGATATAAGTTTACTCTGCAGTAAAACAAAGGGAAAATATACCTACTTAATAACCTAGAGCTGTCTCCTGTTGGACTGTATTAAAAGGATGAGGAGAACTGCGACTACAATTTGTGAAAATAGCACCTGCCTATGCTCCGATACCTGCTCTCCATTCTCTAGATAACTCTCTGAATAAAGGATTGGACATAATCTCTGAGGCTCAGCAGTCATGTTCATATGAAAGGATGAGGGATTGTACTTTGGCCAGTGCTGCTGTGGCTTTCTGGTGTTCTAGCTCTCTGTTACAGTCACCCTGTGACAGCAAATGCAGTTAGAGCTGCTTAAAAATCACTGGCTGCCACATGAAAACTAGGGATTGTCCTCAGGATGTGGAGATGACAGTTCAAGGGTACATGTGTCACCTAAAATTTGGAGCTCTCTTTTAGCCAACGTGCTTTGGATTTTTATTTAGAACATGAGGGGAAGATAGCAATTACTTTAATGTAATGTTAACCACTCGTATTGGGATAAAATATTGTGGAGCTACAGAGATTTTTACTCAAGAATTTTAGGCATCATCAGGAATTCCCTTAAAACCTGTGAGCTGCGTTAGGTAACTGGGCAAGTATCTGTAGCAATATAAGGCCAACATTGTTGATGTTAATGGTATTTGTTATGTGGGGAAGAACTGTAGATACAGTGTTTACCTGTTTTATCTCTGGTTATACTTAGTAATCTTGAAAGATCAAGGAACTCATTGATAACAGACACACTCTGATAACCATAATGTTCTACAAAATGAAATGTTTTGTGTTTATCTGATTGAGATGGAGTAGTTCCAGCCCAAGTTTTTCTGTCACTAGCATTCACTAGGATATATATTCACTTTCTGTCATAATTCTTGCAATGACCTCCCAACAAGAGTCAAAATACAGTTCTCCTGCATACAGGAAGCCAAGACCTCCCTGAGCACTGAGCCAGAGCGTGTGGCTCAGTAACACTCATGCATTTTACATTAGGAATGAATAGCAGAGTTTTGTTTCTCCACTGAGCTCAGAACAGAAATGCAGCCACATCCAGTTCGGAGAGGACCGACATGTGAGGGCACAGTCCAGCTTGGCAGAAGAGGTTTGACTGGTCTAAGGGCACAGAAGAAGAAAACCTTATGCAAAATGGTCCCACAGGGGCATGCAGGGAGACCCAAATGCTGATTGAGGAAGGTTCTGACTGGTTCCCCAGCCCGTTTGTGGAGGACTGAGGTCTTGGGAGCTGTGCTAATTTCACATGAACTGAATACGTGACCATATATCTCTCAGGTATATTTACTTTGCTGAACCGTGTATTAACTCTAATTACCAGCTTGTATTTAAAGCCATATAAATATTAGCCTTATATGCTTTATTCTCAAAGCCTTACTCTGGGATGAAGTAAATCAGTGTAAGTCAGAAGAAACTCCTTTATGCAACATAGCTGTAAAAATGGTGAAGAAGTAGTATCACAATACGCTCTGTCAGCCTTCCGTGCTTGGATTTATCTCCTGTAAGTGTGGGGAAGGGTCCTAGGTACAGAGTGCAGCTTGTTGGGCACTGTTAGCACATGCACACATGCTTGCATGCACACATAAATGTGTGTGTAACCTATATATTCACAGAGACATACGCGTGTATACACATACAAATCTCTCCTCTTGTGTTTCTGTGTGTCTGTGTATACATATATATTTATAGAGACAGAAAGAAAGAGACTGAGTACATAAGAGAAAATAATTCAGTTCTCTCAAGATCTGAAATGCCCTCTGGTGTGCTTGCCTCTCTTTACTAAGTACAGAGGAAACCTAGGGAGACTGAAAAAAATGTTATTTTTAGTAATAAATTTCCTAGCTTGTGCTACTAATACCGTTGTAACTTATTGCACTGAAAGGTATTTGGAATTTAATTAACTTGGCTTTTAATCCTGATTGTTTTCTCTGTTCTTTCTTCCACTGTGAGCAACAAAAACGAACTGTGTACTTTCACCTTTATTACCAATCAGTGTCCAATCACTTTCACTTCTACATTCGCGGACACATACAAAGTGTTGCTGTGTGGGAATGCAGACATTTCTCCAGAAGTCAACGGCTCTTTTTGGTAGCAGAAAGAAATGAATAAATAAAAAAATAGGGAACTTTTTTTTGCTTGGTAAAACAATGTGTTTCATACTATTTTTGTTGATCACAATTCAAACTATTCCAGTTGAATTGTGACTTAAAAACTTACTGTCTAAAATATCCCTGGGGGATATCTTAATCTGGGCAAGACACTAGTCTGAGGTCCATGCAGAATTCTTCATAACTTCTCCACTAGAAGGAACTGTCTCAGTGCTACAGGTCTAAGTCAAACAAGCAAAAGTCTGAGTCAAACAAGCAAATTCACACCATCCAAACCTCCTGTCAACTCCACCCAGTCCAGACTAGTTTTTGCACACTTTGGCAAAACGCAAATGCAGAAAAAAATGGTTTGTCTTTCCACCACAGGCACACAGAATCTGTGCACCTTTGAGGGTCTTCTAAATGATCTTTCTACTTCACCAATTTTTAATGCTTTCCTCTCTTAATTGAAAGTCTGCACCTGAGATGACCTCTCTGAGAAGGAGGAACACCTTCCCAGTACTGCCAGCAAGCATTGCTATTTTATACAGGAAGACTGTATTGATAAAACATTGCCTAGACTAATGGCAGTGTCTACCTGTTGATAAAGCTATCATGGTGGTACACCTCCTTAAAAGAACAAGAAAAGAAAAATTGTATTTAGTGACAGACACATGAAAATAAGGGGTTTAGTTCCCCCCTTTGCCTGAAGCAGGGCAGAATCTCTCAGAGCTACCTACAAGCATGGGAGTTCAGTACAAGAAGCTGAAGAGAGCACTTATGTCTCTGCTCCTCAGTCATAGCACACAGCTTGTTAGTCAGAACCTGGTACATTTCTGAAAGTACCTGTTGATGAGCATTTCAGTTCTGTCGCGGTTTAGCCAGGTAAATTTTGTTTCAGTTTATAAGTGCTAATGATCAGCAGAGACAGCCCAATTTCTCTTAGATATGAGTGCTGGAACTACTTCTTGATCTCACATTAACACATAAAGGATTTCTACATATGAATGGCACAATGCTGCTCACGTAATCCATAGTGACACTTCCATGTAGCCAGTGGCCTGACATTTCTTCAAATAAAAATGTTATTTCTGTGTACAGTTCTGCGTCTTATTTGCTTGCCATTGCACTTTTGAATTTGAAGATGCTTCAAATGCTTGATGTTCTGCAAGGAACTGGAAAGAAGGAAATCTCAGCTTCAGAATCGCACTGGATTTAGTTCATGTCACAAGGAGGTGACGTAGTGAGTGCTGCTGTCAATAAACAGTTGTACCTTGGGAGGACAGTTTCCTTATAGCAATACTCTCCATCTGGCCTCTATTGGAACATACCTCTGGTGTTTGGCTATGTTTATTTTTGTTTCCCCATCAGAGATACTGAAGTGTACTTCAATGCTTGAGTGGAAATCCCACTCAGCACTATTTTAAAAATGCTCTGTTTGTTAATTAAGCAGTTTGGACTAGTTATCACAGTCTAGAAAAAATATTAGACTTTTGAAAATTTATCTAAGGCAAAAATGGCTGCTTGAGATCAACGTCCAGGTCGTAAACTTCATTCATTTTCTTATTACATACCAGGGATAATGAGTCATATTTTCTGTCTTCATTTCTTGCATGCACCTCACTATGATGGCTCATTTGCAGCCAAAAATGAATAAAGAACAATGAATGGCAAATTAAATTCTTGCTATTGAGTTTCATCATCCTTTCCTCAAATTTGCAAAACATTTTTGCTAATACAATGCTTTTAAATCTACAATATATGTTTCAGCCCATTTGTAGGTGGTCTTCTTTATTAAATCACAAAACCCTCACTGCAGTAGTCTATAATGATGGTCCTAAGAGCCTCAGGGAAATTACTGTAATTTCCCTCTTTGAATTGGGCAAAATCATCCACAAATTCAGAACATGTTTCTGTGAAAATAGCAAAACTCCTGTGTTTCATTCAAGAGCTCTATTTCCCATGTTAGCATCAGGCATCATTTATTGGCATCATAGTTCCTGTTTTTCAGGAACTACATAATATTATTTAAAAACACGAACCACAAGTTTTGTACAAATTTATGAAACTCTCCCTAGAATTACATTTTCTAGCACAATGTGATCAATCACCCTATTTTCGTCTTTCAAACCAGCCTTCAAGCCTGCCACAACATTAGCCTGTTCAAAATATACAGGACTGCCAGGCTGCTGGGACCGTGCTTCCTCAGCTTGCTTCCTTACACTTTAAATGTTAACATTGCTTTAACCTTCACGCTTCTGCAAAAGCGCACGAGGGATTTGAAGTCTCTCACACCCTCCACAACCACATCACGTCAATGCACTTAAGTCATTGCTTTTCTGGTTACCAAGCTAATGGAAGAGGAAAGGGAGTGAAGAGTGGAGGAATGAGCCCTCTGCTCGGATTTCGACAACAGAGAAGAGGAAAATGCCTCGCCTCGGGAAGAGTTAATCCCTCCCAGCCTAGCCTAGCACGGCTGGCTGCGTCATGGTGACTTCCCTTGCAGGTCTGAAAAGTTTGACTCCACTGTTTGCTTAGGGCTGTGGCCAAAAGCACAGTCACACCCTGTCAGGGGCCGTGAGTGCCAACAGCCTCCCTCGGTGCCAGCAGCCTGGGCAACCAAGAGGGACCAACAGGTAGCACAGTGAGGCTGGAGCAACAGCGAACACTGAGATGAGGCTAATAAAGTAGAGTCATTAATTTACAGACTTTTGAATTAGGAGCGGTTTTTAAGGCGTAGGCTTATAAAGGAGCAGTAACTTCTGCAGAGTGTCAAAGGGTGTTCTTTCAAGTGTCCTTCCTTCTCTAATAGGCTTACAAATTTCCTGTCGAGTTGCTGTTTACTTAGCTCTGAAATTTGTTTTGCTGTAACAGAGCAGAAAAATTAAATTTGCCTAAAATGAAGCGCTTCCAGGCCTATTCACATTTTTAAGTAAGACCTTGATACTGTAAAGCCATGACTCCACTGCTGCTGTTGCGCTTTATCTTTATTGCGCACGTTTCAGTGTTTGCAGAGATGAATTCTGTGTCTACAAGCGGCCTGTTTTTCAAAGGCATGCTGTGGAGACCCAGGTTGAAACCCAAATCACTTCACAGCAGTCTGCAAGTCTGCCTCTCTCTTCAGAAGTTGTGAACGTGTCTAAGCAAAAAGCAACAGTTTCCCTATCTGTAAATAATGGGCTTGGGTGAAATAGCTCAAATACCTGAAAAAAAATCCTTGCTTAAAACAGAAAAAGAAATTCTGGTTCTGGGCATCAGCCTGGAATATTTTGGGGCTGGATTAGTACACAAGAAGTAAAGAACTGGAAAGGCGAACCATGGCTTAAAAATGTCATTGAAGAAACATGCATGCGTATTCTCTCAGGCCTTGCCTGGAGGTTCAGTGATGCAGCAGGCAATGATAATGATACAATTTCACAGCTCCACTAATCCCAGGGGCTGTACAAAATGCTTGACAAACTGATGTTCTGTATAAGCAATAGGCTAGGCTTTCCTTCTCATCTGCAGAGGTGGCAGAGATTATAGCACAAATATAGCAAAATCTGTCTGGTAAGCTCAGAAGCAAGTGGAAGCATAATATATTCCATTCAATGAGCACAATAAAATTTGTATTAACAAAGAAACTCAGACAACTTTGCACTTAATTAGCAGACAAGCTAGAATTGTTCAATTTTGTTTTGGGGAAAGCAGGGTGGTGTAATAAGAACCAGAAAGCAGCTAGAAGACACATAGGCCATTTGTGTGTATAAATTCCTGATTCAGAAGAGAATATGGAGGTCTCTGATCTCATTATATGGGAGCGGGAGAAAATCCAGCCCATTTATGAACGTTGTTGTTGAGCTCTAATTTCCCCTACTGTTGTTATTGCTTGTTGCAGTTTGCTTGTGATTTCATGAGTATATGTGATCCTATTTTGTTAAATGACACCATGTCAGAATCATGTAAAAATTTTCTTGAGTAAGGGGTCACTATGTCTGAGTGATGGGTCTTATTTGAGTGGGAAGTGAGGTCTATTAAACTAGGTATTGTTTTTGCTTGAAGTCTCTAAAGTCAGACTGGCTTCAAGGGAGCCTCGCTGGAGTTACTGGATTAATTTTAAGAGTTTTTCCTTTTTCATAGATAGGGAACCCTTTCAGACTGGGTGTATCATTTCCCTACCTAACATTAGGCTCACAAAATACTTTCCTGCAATGAAAATGATCAAATTCAGTTAGTTTCTTGATTTGTATTAGAAAAAGCTGAAGTTTTAGTACAATGCAAAGGTACATGTTTCCAGGCCAAAAGTAGTATTCACCAGCTTAATACATTATATATGTGTCAGTTGCTTAAAAACAAGAACAAATGACTATTTAATAGGCCATCATAATCTTGCAGAAAACTTTTTTCGAACCCTTGCCATCTCTGGAACAAAGCAGTCCAAAGGGCCAAGAAAAGAAATCTCATGCTTTGAAGGTCTTGACACAGACGACACAAGTGCTTTGCAATATTATCATCTGTTGTTCTCCTGTGGCATATTTCTGCAAATATCTTCAGGAGGTTTTTGTAATCTCAATGACATTTTCTCATGAGAAGAAAATAACTCTTAAGGGGTTCTTCATGGTCACCTTAACTACAGTCTATCCCTGGAATACAGAGCAGCAGCTAAGAAGCATCTCTATTTCACAGAGGAAGGGTGCAGGAGTGGGATGCTGACAGAGATCCTCATGCCCAAGAAATGGTATCTGAGCGCAGGAACCCACAAGACAGGGAGGCTGAGAGTGCCCAGTTCAGCAGTGAACAAGGTAAGTGCTTGTGCTGGCTGGTGATTCCTCATCTAGCTCTCTCCTAAAGGAAGAGGTGGAACCCCAGGCAGAGCACACATACAACAGCAGTTCCACTCATCAGAATGGCTTAGCCCCACATATGCAAGAAATCAAGCTAAAAATATTCACCCTGGAAGCACCTATGACAGTTGTGATGCCACAGGTTATCAAAGTCTATCAGATTGCAAAGGGACAGATGCTGTAGGCATCTGCAGCATTCACAGACTGTTCATCAATGTTATGAATTTATATATCTCCTATACGTTCTGCTACCAGTTATATTCCTGGCTAAATGGGTCAGACACGGAAATCTACTTGCTAAAGAAATTGCCTTTTCCAAGACTCATAAACTTTAGTTCCAGAGGAAATATCCTGTATTGATTTGATGTGGTTCAAGAAGGTGTCAGGGAGAGGACTAGAAGTTTTATGGCAAGACTTGCTTGAGTCAGAAGAGAGGGTGTGCACTGTGGGTTCAAGACTGTTATGGGTGAAAGAGCCCTAGAGAACAACAAAGAAATATTCTTGGTCTCCATGTGGAAGTTGTTAAAGGTGTATAGAGTGAGACATTCGTATAACCTCATTATTATTTGAAGAATCATTTTTTTCATAGTGCTTTTATTCCAGCAACTATGCTACCATTCTAATAGCTCTGTCAGAGCTACTGAGTTGTGAGTTAACTCTGCTGTTGCCCCAAGAGAAGAAGGCAGAAGCTGCTGAGCTAAAGCAAAACCTGTGGATAGACCTTTTCAAGCTGCAGAAACCATTGTCTCAGCAGAGAAGATGTGTTGAAATGGAAGGGTAAGGGAGACCTAATGATTCCCTGAGGAAAACTGCTGGTCAGCGTAATTAGCTATGAACCTAGGAAAAGCCATAATTAAAAGGAGAATAGAGGGTTTATTTTAATTCCTCAGTGTCTGAGAACACTTTGGATGGGAGTTAAAGGAACACTTTTCCTTTCTAAGGAGATCCCTAGAAAGATCAAACCCATGATGTCCCTAGGAAGCTGGGGCCACTTGATAGCCAAGGCTACCTCCCAGCCGCAGCTCTTCATTCCTCATTAGGGCACATTATGGGACAACCGGAATGTTAAATATGTTACATTCATTAGAGAGAGCTATAGTCTGTAAATGTGACCGTATGGGATATCTGGTTTCTAACACAGCCTGAGAAAGGATGTCCCTTTTTATTACGGTCAGCGAGGAGCTGACAGGTTCATCAGAGACTTCAAAAAATCTCAGTCTTTCACTTAGCAAGAATCTAACTCATGTACCCTATTTGTTGTAAGGGGAATGGCACGCAATATTACTTGGAGTAGTTATAAGGCATTAGCTGCCACCTGATTTCAAAACTCATTTTTCCTCTGCAGTTCACCAGTGATCAGCTACACACAATACATCCTTGATAAACTGTCAACGGAAAGTCTTCTTTTGACTTCACTGGGCTTTAGATTTAGCTTGTGAGAGGTCAGGCCAGTTAATAACGTGCTTTAAACCAAAATATGATTATTAATGACTATTTTCCTCCATCGAAATCATTAGAGAAGTTTACTTAATTCTTTGTCCTTTAATCAAAGCAGTAAAACATTTCAGCAATCTGCAAAGCTGGTCATATAGAGTTACAAATCAGGGAAAATTCACAATAGCGCCATTTTTCTTTGCAACCCCTTTATCTCAATGAAAGATATTTAAGCAAACCTGTCACAAAACATACTGCTGCAAAAAGCTGCATAAATTGACCAACATTCCTGTTAGGAATTCTTGCCATAAGTTTTGCAGCGAAGAGGAAGGACAGAGCAGTATCACGTTGAAAAGCATTGGTGTTGGTCATTAAAAAATCACTACTCCTTTTTAAAACTCCATCTTGCGTCTTTACTAGGCTGTACTATGAGATAGTTACAAACTGCGTTAGATTAAAATGTTTAATTAGAAATATGAGTTATGCCTTGCATGGTAACAGGAAACCACCATAAAATACCAAATGATGTATACTCTGGTGGTCTCTGACTATCAGAGCAGTGATGCGTAAGTTCAAATCCCTTTTCAGTGGGACATTGATTAAATTCTTTGATGCATCTAGACCCATGCATTCAGCAGCTTCTTCCCTTTCTCAGCATGGGTTTAGTTATATGAAACCAGAAACAGCCTTTGTGTGTTTAGACTTTGGGAACACATTCATCTGGAATCTAGCCTTGCACCTAGGGTTAGACCTCTGCAGTAACTCAACTCTGCTTGTTCCAGCTCTGAACAAAGACAAGCAGGGCTATAGAGTAATGTTACTCACTAAAAGTTGAGGAATCAGCTTTCCATGTGGCATAATCGTCACACTCCCTTTTCCACAGGAACTGCACAATGTAAGTTAAGCTTTTGCTTGCCATTATCTTGCTCCAGTGGCTTGGTTCCAACATGTGGCCATGTAACACCTCATTATTTATATCCTGCTAGGATCTTATTTAGTACCTGAGCTTCCATTACAAATATTTTGGGTTAACTGCTTTTCCTGAATAAGAGACTCATTTTAATTGTAGCTTCTCTGCAGGTGTCAGCACCTCCTCCTCATGAATACGATAAGGTGCTCTGAGTGCCACCTCACCTGCAAATGGTGTTTTTCCCTGCAAAGTCACTTCCCACAGGCTACAAGCTGCTATGGAATTTCTGCAGTAATATTTTAATAACTTAATTTAAGATTTAATGGCTTTCTTTCCTGTGCTTTGTAGTATAATTAATTCATGTGATGGGAACTCATTAGACTTGGGGATCTGAGGTGCATCTGGGCATGCAAGGCCTGTAAACATGTAAAACTGCAAGGTGGGCAGAGTAGTTCATGGAAAAAATAAACTATTTTTTCCTTAGGGATAATCAGAAAGTACTTTGTTAATAGTTGGATGTGTCTTTTAATTATATCTGTAGTTTCTAATAATAATGGTAAACCAAACAAAAGTCAGTTCGACTGTCATTTAAGGTGGCTGTGTCCAAGGCTTCCTTCGCCCAGAAGATCTGGCCCAACAGCTCCAAACATCATTTTGCATGCATGTGTGCATGTCCAGGAGCTGTGGGAACCTCTGCTTTTTGAAAACATAGCTCAAGTAGGTACTACAGAGACCCTCTGAGCCTGGCATTGTCCCATTTTCCACCATGGGACTTGATCTCCCTGGCTTACTTAGTGCTGTGGTCCTGTGCATAGAAGAGATAGGGCCTGTCACTCTCACTGAAAAGCCTAGATTGCTGGAAGAAATGAAGCCTTGTTGCCCCACTTTTTCAGAGAACACTATAATTGCAGGACTGTTGGCTACCTGAAGATGGAGATTTCTTGGCCTCTGCTGTTAGTGCTCTTTTGCTTTGATATGGTGAGTCAAATATTCACCGATCCAGAGAATACAAATGGCTCTGGCTGTAAGTGCTGGTTTGAGCATCTGCTCAAGTTCTATGTTCAAGATCATGCTCTGGATTAGGCAGAGGTTTGAAACCAGTTCCCAGTCCAACACTTCAGCTGCCCACTTACATGTAACTCGGTGTGAGTATCTCATTTCTTCAGTCTGCAGCGAGGAATGAAGAACTCACCTCCAGGACACAGGCTGCAGCACAGAACACCAAGGCTAAGTGTGCACACTAGTCTGCCCCACAACTGTACATTTCCCTTTTCTGCACATGTCTTTCATACGTGCATTTCTTTCTTGAAGAGTTGAGGAATAAGAACACAGAAAACACAAAGAGCCAAAAAAAACAGCATCAGAGGTGTTTCCACAGAGTAACAAATCTTTGGGTCTCAAGGACATGCTCCTCACTCTGTAAGCAGTGCTGAGGTTCCCAGCTGAGCACCTTTTCCTCATTGGACATGACCAACAGCTCTAGTGAAAGTATTGCAAAGAGTGCTGCCAGCTGCCTTCTATGGGAGCTGGATAAGTTGTGTATGAAGCCCTATTCTCCGCAGACATGATTTACATTAAGCACTGCACGCATTTCTCTGTGTGCTGTTAGGGTGCCTTGATCCTTCTCTCCAGAGGCTCATCTTTGTACGATTTCTGTGGTGAGCTAGGTACACTCGTGTACCTGTTTTGCTCAATTAAACCTTTTCCAGATATGTAAGTCATCTATTTCATGGTCGAAAACATCCTCATTTCATTTCCTCTGCCCTCTGGTGATTGACTTGATTAATACTATGTAAACACCTTGAGACCTCATTGCACTAACTACTGTACAAAAAGAGCAAGGTTTGTCCCAGAATGCTTGTTCACAATAGGACAAGATGGAAAAAGCTCAGGAATAAAGGAAAAATTAGAGAGCCTCAGTTAACTTTGTTCTTAACAGTCCCAGTTAATTTCTGCTGATGGACTTGATATAAGCAACGAATTCTGGTTCCAACACAGGTAAAAGTCACAGTCCTTGGTGATCCAGAGGGAGAAAAATGAGTCTCACTGATCATTTGACGTGAGTTTCTAGCAGCTTGTCGAACTATGTCAAGTCTGTTTTGCCCACGACAGTAATTGGTAAGTGATCTTCCTGTCTTTATCTCAATTCATGAGCTTTTCCATCTTATTTTCTCCCTCAGTAGGAGTGAAAGAATGAGTGGGGCGGTTGAGCTCTTAGCCAAGGTTCACTCACCAGAGGGAGGATGCAGCTCTGCAGGTCTTAGGTTGCAGGGAATTCCTGAGGATTCTTGCTGGAGCTAGGGGAGATGGTCTCCTTGTCTGCAAGTGTGTGCTGGTGAAAGCTCCATGTCACCAAAGACAGAAACTGCAGCAGGAGGTTAGCACACTGTGCAGCATCAAAGATGATGGAAAGGAGCTTGACTGGATCCTCTCTGACACCTGGGTTCAAGAGGAGCCTGGCCCTCCAGCTGTACTGAAGGAAGGACAGGCAGAGTCTGTGCTTATTGGATTGTAAAACAGAAACCTCCAGTGATGGTGAAGGCTGAAAATATGACACTTTTGGAAATGGGAGGAAGGCTCCTGCTTTGGCTGAAGACTCACAATTACAAAAAAGTTGTAGTGTCCTGGTGGCAGATGAGTAGCTGGGAGCTCTGTGCAATGAAGCACTTGAGCCAAGTAAGCCTGAGTCACGTGGCAGCCCCAGGAGTGAACAGTGAGTGACAGCAATAGGTGACTCCCTGCTGTTGGGGACAGAAGACCCCACCTGCCAACCTAACCTGCTGTCTGGTGAGATTTGCTGCTTGCCAGGAGCTCAGATCTGGGACACAGAGAGGCTACCAAGGCTTGTCCATCCCTCAGAATATTGCCCTCTACTGCTTTTCAATATGGGCACCAGTAACGGGGCTGGGGACATCTGGAGCATATCACAAATGACTACAAGACTCTGGTGGCCAAGAGCATGGAGGTCCAAGTGGTTTTCTCCTTGGTCTTGCTGCTTAGAGGAAAGGGCTTGAGATGGACTAAACGGAATCTGCGGGTCAATGACCGGCTGTGCAGATGAGATATTTGGATTCTGTGACTGTGGGACCCTCTCTGAGGTTCAAGGACTGCTGGGAGAGATGGGATCCATCTGACCAAGTAGGAAAACACATCTTTGCCAACAGGTGGTCAGCCTGCTGAGGAGAGCTTTAACCCAGGAATGATGAGGGAAGTATGTCAAGAGCCACAATGAAGTGAGAAGTGGCATACTGTGTAGTTAAGCAAAGTGTGCAGACTGATGTGGATGAGAGAGGCCTTAAAAACAGCAGGAGGGTGCTGAAGGGGACTCACCCAAAGTGTATGTACAGGGATGAGGAAGTGATGCTAGGATAGCTCTGTAGGTCAAGCTCTCTGGGACATCAGCACGCTGGGAGCCTCTCTGCAGTGCCTCTATATTAATGCATGCAGCATGGAGATCACAGGAACAGGAGTTTTGCAGGGCTGTGATCTCACTGGGATCAGAGAGATGTAGAGGGATAACTCACACAATTGGAAGGCCGCAATGGATGGATACCAGCTCTGCAGGAAGGACAGACCAGGATGGCGTGGAAATGAACTTGCCACATACATGAAAGCACTGGGAATAAGTGATGGGGGGGAGTGGATGATAAGCCTGATGAGAGCTTATGGGTCAGGGTTAGCAGACAGACCAACATCATGTTGGGCAGCTGCTACATACTGTCTGACTAGAAAGTAGATGAGGTCTTCTTCAGTGGACAAGTGGAAAAAAACCTCATGAATGGAGGTCCTGCTCCTCATAGAGGACCTGAACCACCACAATATCTGCTGAAGGGGCAACACAGCAGGGCACAAGCAATACACGGGGTTTATGGAGTATATTGATGACAATTTCCTGACACGGGATAAAGAAGTCAATGAGGGGAGATGCTCTCTGAAGCAGAACTGTTTAGTGATGGGAAGGTTTGGGGCAGCCTGGGCTGCTGTTACCCACAAGATCGTGTGGTTCACGATTTTCAGAGATGGAACCAAATCAAACAGCAGGATCACAACCTGAACTTCAGGAAGAGCAGGCTTTGGTCTGCTCAGGGATCTGCTCTGAAGAATCCCATGGACATGGTCCTGGAGAGGACGTCCACAACAGCTAGTTGATGTTCATCAGTCACCTCCAAACTCCCAAAAAGTCCATCCCTGTGTGAAAGAAATGTACCATGGATGATCAAGGTATCCTTAACAACTCAAAACATTTTAAAAAATGCATATAAGAGGTGAAAGATTGCTTGCAGAGATCATCAGTCTCCATCACTGGAGTTAATAAAAATGGGTGCAGTCCTGAGCAATCTGCTCTAGTAGCGCATGCTTTGAGCAAGGTGGTAGATTTGATGATTTCCACAGGTTTCTCCCAGCCTTAAGGATTTTCTGCAATTCTGCAAGTCAGCTGTTCCCTGCCCGCACTCCTCCGAAAGTAAAGTGCTTGGTCACCTTACTCTTGGATAACAGAAACTGCCTCCTACCACATTGCAGAGCTCTCAGGAAGAAAATATAAGGCAACCACTCTTGCATAATTTCAGAATGGAGGAAGACTGAAAATTAATTTCCTCTTCCACCTGGGAATGACAGGAATTCAACCTTCCCACTACTTCCCAGTTTTTATGAGGTGAGGACTTTCAAGAGTGCTCTGCTGGAAGTGCAGAAAAAAAGAGGGAACTGAAGAGAACACCTCTCTGCAGAAGTTCAGTCACTCAGAGCAGCCAGTCAGGAGTGCAGAGACCTCATCACAGCCCATGTCCCTGTAAATCCATATTACATTAACCTATTTCTAGCTTGGGTGTGTTCTGAAATAAAAGGGCTGTGTAGAACATCCTTTTTAAGAAAGTCCTCTTTGGTATTTGAGGTCACACACAACCTGGGAGCAGCCACTGGGATACGAGGCAGAATCCTGCTTGCTGGATATCCCTCCCTATAGGCACAGGCTCTGAGAGAAGTCATGAGCTGCTTTATGGACATGGAGAAACTTCTGGGTGAGAAAAAGGTCCAAAACCTCAAGATTCTGTAAACACTATGGTAAATAAATCAAGGAGGAAACAAGAAAATAATAATAAAAATCAAGCTTCAGAGTTTAGCAAGGATTTTCAGATACTGATTCAGTAACCCAACTCATGTTTTTGCTTCTTGGTGTTCTTTTTCAGATCTAATATCAGACACATGAAAATTCAGGTACTCTTGCAGTCACTTAAAGCACAGCTCAATGCCTCATATGTCTTGTTCAAAGTCACCTAAGTCCACGCCGGATCTAGAAATTACATGTTATGGTGAAATGCCAGCTGTGGCCCTGAGCCTTAAAACCTTCTGTCTGCGTTACAAGAATTTGTCTCACTCTGTCACACCTGTGAGAAGGCTGTGAAGGAAGCTGCAAACCACAGCAGAGCTAAGACCTCCACCGCTACTTTCAGCAGAAGTTTCACATTGGTACAGCTGAGTTTCCTCAGGATAGTTGCACTCAAACTATTCTTGCTTTTGTGCACTGGCTGGATGGTCACACTACTGGCTGGATGGTGCAGGTAGAACATAGACTCCGCTCCGTCCCTGGAGCTTCCACGACACAAAAGATCACACAAACTGAACAGTTGTACAGATTTTCCAAAAACTCCCCACGACTTCTGATGTTCTCTCATTTCTCCCTCTCACAGACACTACATCTGTTCCTTCAGCAGTTGCTGGCAGACAAGCCAAGCCCGGGTGCCAACTAATACTATATGATCTTCTGCTGAATTCATTTTCCACTTTTAAAATTAAATTACGGGCCAGATCTTCATCAGATTTAATACAGCTATTGCCTGTTACGCAGCTGATGGTCTGGCTTTGAGATTATTCTTCCTCTCTCTTTGGAGCAAGAACACAACCGAATAGTTAGATATGGATCTGACATGTGAAGTCACTGAAAACAGACTGTTTTGTGTCTGACAATGAAAAATCATTAAGTTTTCCAAAGAGCTGGGGAAAAACGCACCATTCAAAAAACAAATAGAAGAAAGAAAGATTGTAAAAGATACTATAAATCTTTTATTTTTTTAGTTACTATGCAGTGCCCTTCATTTTGAAGGAAATGGTACAATCAATGATCTGTACTTCTTTCTCAGGAAAAGAAGATATTTGCACTAACAATTCAACATTTACTGACAAAAGACGGCTTACGTAAAATGCTCATGGTGGAAAGAAAATCGTATTTTGTGATTACACTTATTATTGTGGATGATTTCATGAAGTGTTACAATGTCAGGAATTTCAAGTGTGCATTTAAAGAAAGCCTTTATTTCAATATTAATGCAAAAGAACCATCTAGACCAACAGTGTTTGAAGTCACCCTGATTTCTTCCTACCAACAGCTTAAAAAAAAAACCAAACCGTAATCTGAAAGTCTAAGACCATTATACAATACACCTGGCCTTATCACTGCACATTGATTTATAAGAGTAGTCAACACATACTCAGTTAACAGTAGATTCCTTACAAATAGAAACTGCTGTTGGAAACAATGTCTTTCCTACCTCTATTTAATTACTAGTCTCTGATCTGTGACATAAAATTAAAATTTCACTTTCCAAAAAATATTTGTTCCTACATGGCTGTTAGAACTATGGTTGGTATTGGTAATTGTCAGAAAAGCACAGGCAGGAAAACAACAACACATTTCACACACCAAAGGACAGACCTTCGGTAAAACTTGACCAAAAGAGAAGACAAAAAAGAAAACCACCGTTACATTCAAAATCTGAAATATATTCATCACATAATATTACTTATTTTAGTACTGACAATGGAATGTTGAATTTAAATGAACAAAACTTATGAAGTTTGCCTAGGGTTTCGTTTATACAAAACAATTGAAAGTTTACTTCCATAGTCTAGTGTCCTTCAGTCTGAAGAATACATTTTTCCAAGTAAGAAAATATAGGTTTTGAATTAGTTTTTTGGGTATTTTCCCCGCCTACCCTACACAGCTGCCTACTATGTTGGCCAGAGAGCTGCTGTGATCAATACTTTGCATTCACACAGACTCAGGGATAACTTGAAATAGTCTTCATTTTATGTCCTTCTTCACTGCCATGGAAGGTGAATGTCTAAACTGTGTTTTTAAAATTACTCAATCAAGGGATAATTGCAGGTTTTACTATAAAGCCTTTTCCAAGACATTATTTGCATCAAACACACCCCAATACTCTGGGGAAATACAATTGCTCATCTACATTTCCTAGCTGGAGCTACATTTACACATCTGGGGCTCAGTCTTGCCAGCCTTAACATGTGCATAATGATATTCACAGCAGTCACCCTATCGGCAGCAGTAGGCATGCCCAAATGAATAAATTCATATAGATGATCGAGTGTTTGTACAATCAAAGAACTTTTAAAACAAACTATGTTAACTTTGAATATTAAAAATGCAAGGGAAAGTTCAAGCATGACTAGACAGACAAAGATAGCGGCGAACGGTCTGCAGCACGATCATCGGCTTAGTTTACAACTGCTGGGTAAGACACCTCTCTCGCCTAATCAGGGCAGCTCCTGCATTTCCAGGGGGAAACCGAGGCCAACGTTTGGGCTGAATTCCACGAGCCTTGTTTGGACAAGAGGCCCTTTCAGAAACAGCTTTCACAGCGCTACTTGTTCTCCCCCAAGTGATTATGCAACTTCAGATCCTCCACGCTCCCACCAGAGACCTCGGATCAAAATTCCAGGCCCTTATTCATGAGGAAATGTGAATATACACTTAACTTCAAATACATGAACTGTCTTCCCAAATTTCAAGTGGCTTGAGGTAGGGTCTACTCACAGCCTCAAATTTGGGATTAGGTTTAGGACCTCTGCTGAACCGTAAGTTCTGCAGGAGGATCACACCTGAATTTCTATATGTTAAAGAATTAGCAGCAGAGAAGAGCATCTTTATCTGTTCTTCCCCTCCACCCCCTTTTGTGATCTACACAAAAGTATACACATATACAGAAAAAGTCTGTTTTCCAGGAGAACTTTCTTCCTTAAAAATCACGCTCTAGAAATCCCAGCCTAGTCTGCAGACAGAAACCGAGTAAAGTACAGCAAAGACAAGAACCTAAGCAGTTGTGATGTCCTTCTACAGCAACTCCTGTTCTCACATCCAGCTCATTACAAGTCCATGGCTTTAAAACAAAACTGCTTAGAAATGATTGCAGTGGTGTTTAGTAGCACCTATTAGATAACACTGCCCAAACAACAGGTAGGGAAAAAGGACCTGCCTGTTAAAGATT
The DNA here is from genome assembly GCA_020746105.1 of Trogon surrucura. NCBI lineage: Eukaryota > Metazoa > Chordata > Aves > Trogoniformes > Trogonidae > Trogon > Trogon surrucura. The sequence goes on along the minus strand of CM036619.1, from coordinate 11,706,849 downwards.
CAACAGTTGCATCTTTATCTGCTGCAATAAGAAATCCTTATGTGGAGGTGGCCCTCTTCCAGACTAAATAAAAAAAAACCCAGTCTTCCTCCCCATCATCTTCTTTTACAAACAATGGAATACCAGGAGACAAAATAAACCCCTCAAAATGTAGCTTGCAGAAGAGTTTAAAGATTCCAAATATCTATTTGTTTTAAATACTGAACACCCGTATCCCAGGTGTCAGAGGAGCATATAGGTTTTATAAGCACAGCAGAACGCGTGGCAGGCTCTGATTTGCTGAGAGACAAGCTCTCTGCTTCATTCTCTGTCCTAGCAGGGCAGTGCAAGCTCTGGGATTCCTTGCTAAGACCCTATGCCTGTGTGGGAATTTATCCCAAAAGGCATGACCGGTACAGAGAAGCACCAAGATCAGCACAAGACACGATTTTAGTTGGTCAAAGAAGCTTTGCTCTCCATTCCCAAGCAGATTTGGTCCTTTTCTTATTAAGCAAAAATTAAAAAAAAAAAAGAACAGAAAACAAAGCCAGACTATGCAGGGTATCTCAGAAGGAGAGAAATGGCTAAGTGTCATAGTTCTGATGTTTCAGACACAAGGGAAAAATATTTCCACAACTAGTTTACTGTTTAGTACCCTGTAGATACATAATATTTGACATTTATAACAGTTTCTATACTTCATGACCTAGAATATACTTTAGATCACTAATGAAAAATAAACCCATTCAGAGGACTGGAAAATAATGTGCATAACAACTTACTTTCAAATGCAAGGTTATGAAGGGATTTTTTTTTTTTAACTTTCAAAAATATCTGTAAGAAAATATTACTTTACATACCTATATTACACAGTGAAATAAACTTTGTTATGCAAAAGGTTTCAATATGAAAGAAACCAGTCAGACATTTACTCATGGTCCACATAATCTCAGTTGTCTCATATTAGTCAGTACAAGACCCTTCCTCACCCTTTTTTCAGGCTATTTCAGTGACAATTTCAGGTTTTAGTGGTTACTAGTAGTTGTACAAAACCTGTAATCAGAAATACATATATTAATCATATTTTAACCCTATTACAGTTAGATATTGGTAGTTATGCTCTCAAAGCAAGGTTGCACATCTGCTTGACAACCACAGTAACTTGAGTGTAACTCAATTGCATATTGGAGAAAATAAGTTAGTGCAGACACCTGAGCTATAGCATTCTAAGGGAGCTTTTTAAGCTCTCCTTTGGACTTGAGTATTTCACAGCCCAAAATAAGAGTATGGGAGTCATTAAGGAAACTGTATATGGTGTATTTGCATAACCCTAGGAGTTATTTTTCCTCCTTAAGTAAGGATGAAGTAGTCTTTCACAGCTTTTTCCTAGCTTGTGTATTTCAGGCAGAAAACAAAACACCACAATCTATTTGGATCATATTGGCAAAGTTGCTGGTATCTATCTGTTCTTAAATGACAAACTTTGCTATGGGGTGGAAAGCACGCAGAGTACTTTGTGGTATAACTGTAAACAACTGTGGGGAAGACAGTATTAACTACACTTCAAGCTTACAACACGCTGTTAGCTTCTATTATTTACATGAACTCAGGCTTACCTTCAAGCTCACCTCATCAGTATTGTGCTTTAAGGGAAAAGAATTTTGCATTAGAAACTGCCTCCAAATCAGTGTTTGCTCACACACTTCAGATCTCAGGACAAACACCTGACAGCGCTGCCTGTGCAGGAGACCAGTTTGAGAACTGAAAACAAGTTCAGGGAATATTCAAAGCAGGCAGCACTGCACTCCACCTCCCTATTGTTTAATGAGGGACTTTTGCCACAATTTGGAGGCATGTCCTCTCCTTTTCTCCAATGCTATAGCTCAGCTGCATAGCATAAAAATCAGCAAAAAAAGGAAACATGAAATCCCTAATCAAGAGGAAATGGCTCTGCGGTAAGGAAGGAAAAAAGGAACACCCAAATCCCCTTGCCAGCAACGCTTTTCAGCCTGTGCTCCCTCTCATCACAGCCGTGTTTACTGTGGTGCAGAACCTGTGACACGGTCACGGCCAGGAGCACCCAGCCAAGAGGCCACCCCCTCAAGGGACAGCTTACTTGAGACACAATCTTGCACATGAGCAACCTGCTTCTACTGCCCTGATGTGTACCACAGATGTAATCAGGAGCTCTGCCATTTGCTTTAGGTGAAGCCAGGGAGCCTGTAATGAGCAATGGCATAGCTCGGTATCTGCCTTTAAGAGTCCCAGCACAAACCAATGTGTAGACTCCTTATTCAGGATTGCAAACCTCCTCCTCCCCTGGGACTGGTCAGCAATAAACACATCTTCTGTCCTCAGAGTCACATACAGATTGCAAAGGAGGAGCTCCCCTGCCCATCTGCAAACTTCTATCAATTAAGACAGCACCAGGCACATCAAACTCATTTCATTAAAATTAGTGATTTCTCCCTTACACCTTCTAGGGGGCTGGCTACCAATCTATGGAGCCTTGCACCAGGCAAGCGAGCAGCTTGTTGCAATACCAACAGGAGCCACAACTGAAGAGAAACAGGGAAAGAGAAGAGACAACAATATCCTCATGCTTCTCAGCTGCAAACTAATCATGCGCTGAGAACTACGCAGCCATGTCCTGCAAGTTGTTGGCTCCCTCTTAATAGTATTACATACTCTTAACTTCTGTTGATAAGTAGATGTCAAAGGCATTTAGCATCTTGTAGGGTCAGGCCTACTGGCAGATGGTCGAAGGAAAGGCTATGCACAAAGAGGACAGAGAGGAAAGGAAAGAGGTGGGAGTGGAGAAGGGTAGAATTGCCCTGAGTTTTATTCTCTACAAAGAAGTCAGTGGTTTCATCATCAAGCACTGAAGGAGTTAAGCACTGAAGCACAGACACTTAATCAGCTTTCCCCCTTCCTTTCACATGTGATTGGAATGAAGCTGCACCGAAGCGGGCCCAAAGGGCTTATAACAGCTCAATTTCGCAGCCTTCAGTTTTAATCCCCATCACCCAGGCTAAGCAGCATGGTGGTGCTGAGGCTGCTACTCCACAGCAGTCCGAGCACCTGGATGATGATGCAGATGGTCATCTTCCTCCTCTTCCTCCTCCTCTGCAGCCTGCAGGTGGCTGGAGAGCTCCTGGATCACAGCAGCCCTACCAATCTGGTCATTTCTTCTCTTCTCCATAATCAGATCCTCCAGGCTCTGAAATTCCAGTGTGTGGCTGCGTTTGTCACCCAGCCGGATCTGCAATCGGTAGGGCTGCTTGCCTATGCGCAGCTCCCCGCCGATTTTAAACTCCCGCTTGCCGTACCGGCACCAAGCAGCGAAACACTCAGAGTTTCTCCAGCTCAAGTCCCGGTCCTTGCAACCCACCTGCTCCAGGGCGTTGCGCACCACCACGGCCGGGCTGAGGGGTTTGTAGCGGTACAACTGGTTGGCAATGCGGCCCCGTCTGCCCTGGCTGGCATCGGTGAGGAAGCTGTTCACCACCTCCAGCCTGTGCAGGTGCACAACTTGGAAATCGCCGACATAGACCACCCAGTGCGGATACTGGGCCTGGCACACAAACTCCACCAGGTCACCCGGTTTGCACCTATTCAGCAGGTTCTCTGGGGTGTAGGTGCTCAGATGCCCCCCACCGCCTTCATCACCCTCCTCTGGCAGCGCGTCCTCCTCAGAAAAGCTCTTCTGGTAAATGCACTCGTCCCGGTAGTAGACCGAGCACTCCACCTCGTTCAGCTGGGGATCGTAGGGCTGCAGGGCAGGGTGCTCACCCCCCAGGTCATGCACCGAATCCTGCTGCTGCTCCAGCTCATCGTCATCATTGGAAAAGATGTAGGAGACCCCGATCCTGGGCCCTTCATCTCTGTCCATACCTGTCGGGTCGGCCGTGGGAACTTCTTTGTAGTTCAGATGGGTCAGCTTCTCCACCTGGTTCCCCATGCCCGCTGCAACGACAGACACACAGCGCAGCCGTGAAGGCGGGCACGGGGCGAGCGGCTCACACAGAGGCAGCGGGGCGGCAGAACGCGGCTTCCCCCACTTCCACCCGCACCCCAGCCCTCCCCGCTGCTACACACCCCTCGCTAGAGCCCCCAGGGGCTGCAAGAGCCCCTCGGGAAGGGGGAGCGGTGGCCGCAGGGGGGGTGCGGGCCCCCCCCTACCTGCACGGCGGAGGGCGAGGCGGCACCACCACCTGTTAGGCGGCAGCGAGGAGGAGGAGGAGGCAGGCGCAGGAGCTGCCGGGGGCAGCGGGCAGGGCACCGAGCCACCTGTTAGAGGGGGGCTGCGAAATGCCGCGGGGAGCTCTGGAGGTCCGAGTTGGGGACGGCCGAGTTGCGTCCCCCGAGAACCGCACCTGCCCTCCGCGCCGAGCCGGGCTGCCGGCCAGGTGCGCCTCCTCCGCTCCCTCCCCCGGCACCGGGCGGCTGCAAACTTACCGGGCGCAGAAGGCTTGGCGGCGCCGGGAGCGGCTCTAGGGCTGGCGGGCGGCGGCGAGGCTGCGGGGGGGCGGGCGCGCAGCGCGGCTGGATCATGGCCCCGGCCCGGCTCCGCGCTCCCCGCGCAGCAGCAGCGCCCGTGCGCCGCGCCGCCGGCACTGGGGCTGTGCAACAAGCGCCGGGGAGGCACGGCCAAGGGGAGGGAGGCTGGATCGGGCTGCGGACGCCCCGGCGGAGGGCTCAGCCCCCAGCATTTAAAGAGGCAGCTCTTTCCCCCCCTCCCCCCTTTTAATTTTTTTTTTTTCCCTCCCCCCGCCATGCTCCTTCCTCCCCCCTCCCTTTCCTCCTCCCCGCACCTTTTTCCTCTCTTCTACATGCCAAGCGCTTTGCTCCCTGACGAGGCTGCTCTGCGAGCGGAGGTCAAGCCGCCGGTGCTGTCGGTACCGCGGCCGCAAAGCTCTTGTCGGCGCTCGGCAGCGGGCGCGCAACGCGCTCACACGGCAACTCCCGCTCACCCGCGGCCCCTTTAAGGGAACGGTGCCATAAAGCAGCCCAACCCGCCAGTTTGGTCGGCGGGGGAGTAACTGGGAGCCGGAGTTTGCCTGGGATAGCGCGGAGGGGCGATGCGAAGCCCGGTGGCGGAGCCGTGGGAATCGCCCCGCGGGCGCGGAGGGGCGCGCAGGATCCCGCAGCGTCCCGCGGGAGAAGCGTCCGCCCCGCAGCTCCTCTGCGCGGGGGCGCCGGGAGGTGCCGCCTCGGAACCCCAAACAATAACAGGGAAGTTGTAAAACGAGCAAAATCAAAGAGCCCGTCTGTCCTGGGCTGATTTAGTGCCCTCGATTCCTCCATGAGCAGAGCTTATAATTAGTTTTATTAATTCCTTTTCTTTCCAATTCCAAGAGATCACTCTCTTTTTCAATACAGAAGATTATGATTCTTTCCCTCTGGAAAGGCATTATCAGAACTGGTGGGAATACTTTTCTTTCTCGCGTTCTGGAGAACGCAAAACAATATTCTGCTCTTTCATTAATGCCTGGTTAGTCTATTAGGTGGGTTTATTATTCGTGCTATTTTAACGTGCACTGGTAAATCCATGCTGTTAAAATAGACTACAGAGATAATTTATGGGAGCTAGCAGTAATGTCTTTAATTTTGTCTCATATTCCCTTTGTTGTTGTCTCGTAATTTATACACCCAAAAGCACACCGCTGCTTTAAGGATTCGCTAAACAGCGGCGAATAAAGGAACAAATGTCGTGCTACTGGGGTGCTGGGCACTGCCCACGGACTCAAAGAATGCTGTTTCCATCAGATTATACGCCTCTGTGGTTTCAAATATAGACCTGCCCTTTGGGGTGGGGAGAATTGCTGCTGCTGGAGCTGGGAAGATGCACTCTCTACTCTGCTTGGGATGGGGGGGGTAGCTGCAAGCAATTGCAGCAGGTGACAGGCAGCCAGATCAGGACATTTCTGTTTCGAATTCACCTGGTGACGGTGTCTACAGGAGCATCTTAGAGAACTGAAACGCACATTGGGGCGTGCTTTTTAATGTCCCAAAACCCCACCCCCGCCATTCACACTTTGTTTTGCATCCTGGTATGGCTTCAAACAGTGCATACACGTTCCTTTCACATTCATCAAACTAGATGTACTCCAGCTGCAGGATTTGACCAAGGATAGTTGACTAAATCTCCAAAATACTCTTTTTTCAACACTGCCTGTTTCATTCTACAGTTCCTCTCCACTGCAGCTGCTTCATAGTCGGCACTTTGTCAAATTGCTTCAATCATTAAGTAAAGGTGAGGATATCCTACAAGGAGGAGCTAGTCTGAACATGGAAGTGACTTTTTCATGTTCTCCCATTTATATCGGAAGCTATGTCTCAGTGGCATGCTTATCTTTGGATTGGTTTTATTTCTTAGCTAAAATGGTTTGGCAGCACGATGTTGAAGGCCAAATTTGCTTTTGAATCTGCTGCAATGTGTGGAAAGTTGTGTCTGTGCAGGAGTAGAAATTCAGTATTGCCCAGAGGAGTCACTTGTGTGTGCGTGCACATCCACACATATTTGCAGCTCTCTATCTTGTTCTCTCATTTCTTCCTGTCTGCTTCAACTCACCCTAATGCTTAATTTTCTGCACCTTGTCAGCTGCTTTGATCTCTTTGATCTCTTTGAGTTTCCTTTCAATGGCTGCTCCTCAGAATCCACATTCTCTGATCAGTCTGCTGCTTTCTAGGATCAGAAACCGTTGGCGAGTATTCTTGTGTTATAAAACACATATATAATGGCATACTGCACCTGCAGATAAGGCATTGGGTGGAAAATCCACAAAGAACTTACAGTGCCTATATATCACATGGGCTGGTGCCTAAAACTAGAATGCTTAAAACTGCATTCTTACCTTCTAAGCCTCAAAGCATCTAAATTCCGCAGGCACAAGGGCTGGGGGCAATGACATGCTATCTCAGTGACTGCACTTTTAGAGAGCATTGACTTCTCCCATAGCTTTGGGGGGAAAAAAGAGGACTTTGGTACTTATCTACTAAAGGTAATCCAGTCTGTGGATATGGAGTAGAGAGAGAAGTGATTGTGCAGTTACTGAGCTGGGAGCCCAAACTGAAGCAGGGCAGAGTTGGAGACATACCTCTGACCTTGCTGTTGGAGGCTTCTCAGTTAGATGACCCCTTGTTCCACGTGTTGGCATTTGTTATCCAATTTTGACATATTCAGCTCTGTGCACACATCACAAAGGGAATGCTGTGGATACCACAGTTAAAGCTATGCATGAACACCTATGGAAGTCGACAGGGACGCCCACACTTTTAAGTGAGGTAACTCCTTGGGATCACTCCAAGGTCCCAGTCACTTGCTCATCCAGATTGCGTAAGTGTTTGTTCCTTGTAGATTCTCTTTTGGAGTGAAAACTACACCTCAGACAAAACCCAGTTGTGAATGTGGGGGTGCTCCACTCCAGGCAACTCACCCATCTGAGTCCCTGCAAAGACTGTAAGGAAGCAGGGGCAAATCTACATGAGGTCTCGCTCCCTCTGCTCTACACAGTCCTCTAACAGTTTCCCAGCAGAGCGTGCTCTCAGTCTGTTGTTGAGTGCAGCAACATATATCTACATTTTCCTGTCATAAAAATACAATTCTAGTAGGTTACATCATGGCTTGTAGGATATTTGAGATACTTTAAACTTTGATTGCACATAACACACACTAAATCGTAATTTTAAGGCCAAAAAACCGGCCATGATCAAGTGATCTCTGGAAAGCCAAAGCTGCATAGTCTATTGATGTATACAGAACATAGAGGGAACTGTCCTTCTTGGCTTACAGACTGTGGACCGTGTATGGAGCAGGTGTATTTATTAGTCTATCAAACTGTGTAGGTGACATGATCCAGGGACCTTTGAAGTGCTCGTTCTGGTTGCTTTAAACTTTAGCTCTGTAGTTTTGAGAATTAATCAAAGATACTTTGTTGCTCCAATGGTGTATCATCTTATTGTTCCAATGCTCCTGATTTTTAATGTTACACACATATCTAGAGATAAAAAGGTGATGTTGATTTGAACTCACAATTCATCCTTACTTGGATGTGAAATGAGGTGTTCCCATTGTTATTATTATTAAAAGATATCCTGTATAAGAATCTTCTTCTTCTATGTTTCTTATTTTTTTCTTAGAGAGCAATGCTTCTTACTAAGACAAGGTTTAGTATCATATTCTGTAAGCATGTTTTGTTGCACAGGTATTCAGGCAGCTGATGGCTATGACACCCTTGAATTATTTAATAGCTCCCATTTCTTTTTTTCAGTCGAGTTTTATGAGAACTGAAATAAACTATGCTCCATTTGTCATGTAAGCACTCTACTGCATAATAGACCTAGCAGACTAAAGTCCTTAAATACCGTGGTGGAATTAGAGGCACTGGAGGAATAAACCACTTCCTAGTGAAGTCCGTGGAAGTTCTACCATGGAGTTCTGTAGAAATCGGTCATGCCCTTAGTTGAAGGAGGTGTGTGTCCTGAGAGCTCCTTAATGGACAGTGTCCTTCCATGAGCAGCCATAGCTAATTCCACCAGGGAAATTTGGATTCAGAATTATAACATCTCATTTTTTGCCCCTTTGTTCTCCAGCAGAAGCTGCATCCCGAGTCAGGCACCAAGTTCTTGTAAAGCTAGGAGTTCCACCTAAAATGTGGCACCAAAACTGGCATGCCTAAGGGAGCTGGTGGGGAACAGGACATAGAGTTATCGACCTGGCAGCTGTTGGAAAATGGATCTTCCTTTCACTCATGTTACACATGAGTGTACATGAGGTTAAGTGCTTTAATGAGGTTGGCTATTTCTCACACACAAGAGGAAACGGTGCCATGTCAGTTAATAAAAAACGCTAATATTTCAGATTGCTTCCTTGGGGTATGAAAGACCGAGGTTGAAGTCTCTCATCTTAGTGAAGGAACTTGAACTGATATCTCCCAGGAGAGTACTGACAGCCACCAGGCTGTAGGCTATTTTTGAGCAAGTCATGCTCTCTGTCCCACTGAAGTTGTTCAGCTTGCTATGGGCTCATTAAATACCCATTCAGTCAGGAGGGGTAAAAAAAAAAAAGAATGACAACAGCTCTTAGATCAGATTCAGGACGGAGATTAGTGTGCTTTGAGGTCCTCACTAATGAATATTCACATTCTATGATCATGCAATATCTTAATCAGGAGCCATTCAGACAGATCCACCAGAAAGATCTGAAAGTTTTAATTTTAGGACATGCTCATGGAAGAATTTTATTTATGTCTTCTCAGGAAGACATTGAGTCTCACATAGTCTGCATGACCAGTGTAACGCGGATGGTATTAGATACCAGCTCCTCTTGGTCTCTGTGGTGTTGAAGTTATACCTCTGTTGGACAAGGCCTAGGAAAGAGCATGACTTGTGTTTGGGCTTTTGTGTGAAGTAAGCATGGAGCTGTCATTACTTGCTAGGTCTGCTTGTGTTTCCAGGAGAAATGTGGAGATTCAGATAACCAGAAAATTTATGTACCTCAAAATGTTGACAAATATCATGAGGGCCTTGTTATTTCTAAAACTTAAGACTCATGACATCTGATATAACATCAGAGATATAATGAGCCTCTGGTGTCAAGAAGGTTTTAGCTGCATTTAGCCTGTAAAACGTTGATGACACCAACAAGAGGTGCTTCTGAACACAATGTTTCATGTTCTGTATAGTGTAGCATGGTCCATCATATGCAAGACTTGAAAGTGAGGGGAGCTGCAAATCAAAGAGATACCTGCATTTTGAGAACAGAGGAGGGAAATTCTATCATGTGTGTCGCATCAACAAACTCTGTTTTTTTCTAAAACTCACTGAAAACTTATGTCTCTGTTAACTACTTTCAACACTGTAATTTGTGATTAGATGTGATCTGTGGCAAAACAAATTGCTTAAGTTGCCAAAGCCACAGAGTTTTTGACTAAAGTATCCAAACTGTATCTCAGAAGAAGCTCTTCATCTGTGAGATTTTAACTGGTGTATTCCAGCAAATGAAAATTAAGTAATTCATATGTCAGTAGAGGCTTGAATTCTTAGGAATTGCTCTCAAACTGACTTGAGTAGCAGGGAAAGCTTAATTAAAATGCAGTCTGTTTTTATTTTTTTTCCCCCAGAAAATAGCAATGGTATTTCAAACATAACTTTACAAGAAAGAACATACAGCACATGCATCTTTCCAGCATGAGAACGACTAGTCCCTTGCATCTCTCGTCTCCTTCTCATGCTGAGTTTCTCTCCCAGAAGCTCCTCCTTTAATGTGTCTCAGAACTTCACTGGACTGCTGGCTGCCTTGGTAGCACAGTGTGTCCTTCCATACGAAGCCAGGAAAGGGTGAGACTGCTGTATTCAGTGGAGAAACTTAAGGTGATTGCTCCTGGTGTGCAATACCTGAGCAGAAGCCGTCAGTAAGGGGAAGGAGTCTTTTCTTTGGCTAATAAAACATTTAAGTATTAAAAGTAGTGCAAGGCAAACACACTACTCCTTCCAGCAAATTTATGATATGACTACAGGTTGCCCAAAGAAGTTGTGGATGCCTCATCCCCAGAAATGTTCAAGGCCAGGTGGGATGAAGATTTGACCAACGTGATATAGTGGAAGGTATCCCTGCCTATAGCAGGGCGTTGGAACGAGATGATTTTTAAGGTCCCTTTCAACCCAAAATGTTCCATGGTTCTATGATTGATTCTGTGATTCTAGAGATTCTATGACTATGTGCTCATGTCTCTGTTTTAAATGGGAAGGAACAGAGGAACTTTCAGGCAAAGTGACTTCTTCTGTGACACCAGTGATGTCTGTGCCAGAATGTGAGACTGATCACGTCAGAATGCATGGCCATCCACAAACTCAGAGCTGGGGATCTGTGAGGTTTGCTGTCTTCATCATGCCTTTAGATACTTGCTGATTTGGCCCAGAAATACTGGCCACACCTGCTCCCCACAACCATCTCTTCAGGTCTATGATAGGGTAGAAGAGCAGGGGTTGAGCAGGTAATCCACCTTGGCATTCAACCATTGGGAAACGGGTTAATATTTTTGTTCCCCAGACAATGTAAAGCAACAGAGCCTCAAACCACCTGTGAAGGTGATGGTTAGGGCTTTCTGCTTGACCTGTTCCAAATCCAGCAGAACAGGACTCATCCCCTTGCTGACCTCAGTTTCTGAGGCTGCAGTGCCACAGTGGGAGCAGCTGTGGGGTTTGTACACAGCCACCTGCACAGGGGAAAGCCTTGGGATAACCTGGTTCCCGGGGTGTGGGTGGAAAGGGAACAGTGCACAGCTTGTCCTCTGCATAGAGCTCTACTGATCCTCATGTCACATTTCTTATTGCCCACAGCCCTCATCACAATTGGATGCACAGAGTGAACCTACATCTGCCCCGAGTGTGTTATGAGCCCGCCTGTGGAATGGGACTTGCTGAGCAAAGGCTGAAGGATCTGCCCTGTTGGGGCAGGGCTCGGGGAAGCTCTTGGGCTGGAGGTTGCGTCAGTCCAAAGCAGCTTTGCGCACACTCCCCAAGCAGACTGAGGCACGAAGAGAGTTGAGTGAGAGCAGTATGACACCCCTGAGAGCATCAACCGTGCTTTAGCAATGAATTTGGACTTCTAAAGGAACTAAATGGGAAGATCTATGCTTTCAGGCCTCTGATCTCTGTTTGCAAATAGAAGCTACTCCTACCTGTTGCACTGAAGTGCTGCAAAGATAAACCCATTAAGGTCCTGAGGTGCTCAGAATGCTTGCTAACAAGACCCACAGAGACAGAGAGGAAAATCGCTAGTTAGGTGCTGTTCTTCCAGGCAGTAGGAGTGTCCGAATTTGAATCAGCCTGCTGATGTCCACTGTGCTCAGGAGGTTCTTCACTCAGGCCCAGGCCTACCTCTGGAGATGATGTGCAAGCATCCCTTTCCTGTAACTCACTAATGATGCTGCTGAGACCTCAGAGGCTGCAGAGGACCAGCCAAACCTAGGCAGGCTGAAATCACTCCCATGGATCTGTTCATTCCTGCCTCCGACCAAGAACCATCTTCTACCTTGGTTAAATAGACCCCTTGAGACAGCCTGCTCAGCTTTGTAGACAAATAGCAGGTATGGTGGCTGCTGTGCCACCATTGCTCCCCCTTTGCAGAAGGCACATGAATATGAGGAAATGCCACGGTGCTTCTTGTTTAAGAAAGCATGAGTATTATCCTCGTATTCCACTAAGCCCTTTCTGTTAGTGCCTGTGGGAGGAGAGCAAGGAGCAGATGGTTATTCCCTCAATCCTGTGAGCTAGTTAGACGAAAATCATATTCCTGGTAGAATTTACTGTCAAGGAAGCTTCTGGCCTGCTGGATGGCACTGCTGAGTTGGATTTATGAAGTACTCTCTGGATAATGATGTGTGTGCTCATAATAATGACTTTAATACCTGTTAGGACTGACAGCTGTATGCATTTGCCTTCCCGGAGACAGATGTTCTCCTGTCTGGTTATGTGGGTTTATTCCAACTGGGGAAAGGACAGTGTGAGCGATGTGCTGTTCGTTGCTATTTCATTCCCTTTTTGATTCTTGTTTCTTTTACCTTCTTCCTCTCTTTCCTTCCCTGGGCTGTCTGCTAGGCAGGAGTCTGACCGATCACATCAGCTGCCGCAGGGAAGCCCTTTGGCTATTCCAGTTCATCCTCCTTTGCCAGTTGTCAGAGTATGGGAGGGAGGCTCAGGGCAGGGCTCTGAACTTGTCTCAGTTCAGCTGCACTCAAAGCAATCTGATGATGCTTTCCATCCTCACATGTGATACCAGCTGCAGACTGGGCTTGACGCTCATGCTTACAGGCAGCATTTAATTTCAGACAGTCACTGTATATGTTAAAAGTTGCCGGCTCCAGACAAAATCCCTTTTCTTGGCTTTTCCTGTGCAGCATGGTGTTCTCTTGCTCTGATTTGGGTGTTCCACATGGAGGAGATAACAGCATCAGCAAAGCTGTGGGTAAAGATAAATCTGCTGTAGGGAAAAATATTAACATTCTATTTTTTTTGAAAGCGTCAAGGCCACCATGCCAGGGGACCAAAACACATACTGTAGTAAGTGTCAACAACTATCAACTTAAATCTCCACTGCCTCAGATTCAAAGTGATTTCAATGCAAAACCATTTTGTGGTGCAGCTTTTTCATTAGAATGAGCAATATAAAGACAGTTGTCTAAGGAAGATGTGGGCTCCCATTTTTCATCTGGAATTTTCTTTATTTGTTGTTATAAACCAAATGTAATTTATAGGTAAGTTGAGGGAAAGAGATGAATGAAGTTGTGTGCATCATGCTCTTCCCAGGATGCTCTGATTCAACACTCTAATTCTACTAAGTATTCTCCCTTTTTAGCATTTGCAGTCTACTGATTCTAAGAGTACCTAATCAGAATCAGGACAGTGTTATTTTGCTTGTGCCATTTATTTGTTCAAAGGTCTAACAATAAAATCCAGATGAAGGTGATGTCTTCAGGATAAGATGTCATGAACTGTGTCTTGGTTGCAACAGGAAAAGTTAGAAATTAATCTGATTTTGGATCCCCTTAAGAAGTACCTCCATGACTGTTTCACACAGAACAGTTTTGTATATTAATAAAACTCAATAAGATTGAAAAGTCTTGTGAAAAATCACTCCATTTTTATTTTTACTTTTTCATTTCATTCCTTCTCTATGAGGAACTCTGGACAATTCATGGCCTTTTAGAGTCTCAACTGCACCTTATTTTGTAACTGTTGAAGGGAAACCTTGCCAGTTCTAGGTTTCCAGTGCTGATTAAAGCCAAATAATAGTCATATTTCAAGCCTGTCCTTCTGAAGCCAGCTACATCCTGGGCTGTATTAACAAAAGCATAACCAGCAGGTCCAGTGAAGTGATCCCTCCCAGAGATGCTGTGTAATCTCCCCCTTTGTATGTGTTAAAGACAGGACTGGATAGATCGCAGGGCAATCTGATCTAAGTAGACTGGCTTTGCCCAGAGCGTTGGATTAGATGACCTCTGCAGGTCTCTTTCAGCCCAAATTATGATTCTATGATTCTGACAGGACACAGTAGATCTGCTTATTAATAATGTCTACTAGATCCAGTGAATTCAATTCACAACTTCTTTCAACTCCATCCTTGAGTCTGCTTCAGTAAGAACTTTCAGATAAAATCTTCTGCTCAATTTGAAACTCCATGAAGAGATAAAACCCCTCGAGGGTCTCCTTGCCTAAATACTTAAGTTCTGATTTTCCTGGACTTCAAAGCAGAAACACTTTTCTGCCTGGAAATGTCTCTATCTATGGATGTCTACAAAAAGCTTTTTTTTTTTTTTTTCATCCTTGCAGCTACACCAGATCATCTGAACTGACGACAAATCAGAAAACTGCATCCCTGATTCTACCCCAACTGTAAGTACCTCATAGGACTGTGTGTACTTTATCTATGATGAATAGTACCCTCTTAGTTACTTTGTGGTACCCAGGGGACCTTGTCACTGCCCCATGAAGGAACTGACAGTCTTGAGCAGTGATGCTCTTCTTCCCATCAAGGGTTTCATGAATTCCCTTCCTCATTAGAAATTCTGACATATTAGTGCTGATGAGCTTAAGCCCGAAACCCAGGCTCAGAACAGTACTAAAATGACTTAAGGCATCAGTTCTTATGAAAGATATGCATTATGAATCCCAAATACATGCATAGCTTAAGGCTAGAGGTTGCCCCCATTCTTTACCAATCTAAACAGAATTGTGAGAAGGCACTGCTCTTGTAAGCAAGGTGGTGAGACCTTTGCTCTCAAGGAATATGGTCTCTGTGGTACTGCTGTGAGAACAGGCAGTAGGGTGGCATCTTCTATGCTGGAATGAAGTCACTGAGTGCCATGCATGTCTGGGGTCCTCTAGCTTTCCTGAAGCTAGCCTTATTCATTCTACAAAAGAGGCTTTAAAAAGTTTATTGCTTAGGCTTCAACTTTTCCAAAAAGCTTTCTCTGTTAAATGCTTGTAGTTGGAAATACCAGACCCTGTTGTTGCTAAGATTAAGGTATTTGTTTCTTAGAAATGGCTTAAAAACCAGCACGTGGATCATTGCTCCTTCTTTAGCCAAGTAGAGCAAAGGTGCTTCAAGCAAATTGTGCTTCCAAGTAGGATCAGTTTTGCATATGATTTTAATAATGGTTTTGTAGAAGGAGAGTTCAGATCTAATTTTTTATATTTGTGACTAATATGGAAAAAAACAACCAAAAAACCAACACTACTTACCACTAACACATTGGGGTTTTAAGCTGTTTTAAATGCAGATAGCAAAAACAGCTACTGTGTTTCAGTAAAATAAAATAGAATGTGATTTATTTTTGCATACTAATGAAAAAATGCACCATGTTCAGATGTAAGGGTTTTGCTTTTCTGGAACAGAAATTTTTTCTCACTTCATTTTTGTGTTGTTTTTTCCCCAAGGTTAATGTCATAAGCAAAATAAAATCTGACTAATTAACTGAACCTTAGGAAGATGGTAAATACCTATCAGGAAACAGAAGATTTTTTGCTGTTGCTAGACAATGACCTTAATTGCGACCTGAAAAGATTGTGCTTGTAGTTTGTGAATGAAATCAGTAACCGTGCTGTGGTATTTCTGGCCTTATTATGAAATACACGTAACAGATTGTGTCTAATTGCACATGGTGGTTTTATTATATCTGTAGCTACTGAGCCAAGACTCAGATGTCAGATATCAGCGTTCTTGCTATAGTTAAAGGCTGATGCCATGTAATAGGTTGTGTTTATCTCTCCTTCAGCTTCCAAATTGCTGTGTCTTGGGTCAGTGCCCTAAGTTCATTTTTTGTAAATTCTTGACCAAAGTTATTAGCTCTCCCCTTTAAAACCCAGGATGAATTAGTGCTGCATTATCCCCCATTCTGGGAAGCATGGCCCCAGCTTATCAGCACTGGGCTGACTTGTGCTAGGTTTCAGCAGAAGTAGGTTGGTGGAATTACTTCTGTAGGGGTTTTTTAAGCTGTTTGCTTAAATGAGGAGAGGAGTCTTCTGCTGGGGCTCACAGAAGTTGTGAGATTGCTCTTTCTGGAAGTCATGTTTCACCAACCTAATAGCCTTTTATGAGCACATAACCAGGTGGAGAGATATGTCTGTGCAGTGGACATGATTTGTCTGGATTTCAGTAAAGCATTTGACACTGTCTCCCACAGCATCCTCATAGGTAAACTGAGGAAGTGTGGTCTGGATGATCGGGTAGTGAGGTGGATTTTGACCTGGTTGAAGGAAAAAAGTCAAAGAGTTGTGGTCAGTGGGACAGAGTCTAATTGGAGGCCTGTATCTAGTGGAGTCCCTCAGGGGTCAGTGCTGAGACCAGTGCTGTTCAATATATTCATCAGTGACCTGGATGAGGGATTAGAGAGCACTGTCAGCAAGTTTGCTGATGACACAAAGCTGGGAGGAGTGGCTAACACAGCAGAAGGCTCTGCTGCCATTCAGCGTGACCTAGACAGACTGGAGAGTTGGGTGGGAAGATATTTTATGCAATATAACAAGGGCAAGTGTAGAGTCTTGCACCTGGGAAAGAACAACCCCAGGTACCAGCAGAGGTTGGGGACTGACCTGTTGGAGAACAGTGTAGGGAAGAAGGACCTGGGAGTCCTGGTGGATAGCAGGATGCCCATGAGCCAGCAATGTGCCCTTTTGGCCAAGAAGGCCAATGGCATCCTGGGATGTATTAGAATGGGAGTAGCAAGTAGATTGAGAGGAGTTCTCCTCCCTCTCTACTCTGCCCTGGTGAAGCTGCTTAGGAGAATGCTGTGGGAGACAGTGTCAGATGCTTTACTGAAATCCAGATAAACCACATGCACTGCACAGCCATCATCTATCCACCTGGTTATGTCCTCCTAAAAGGCTATCAGGTTGGTCAAACATGACTTCCAGGAAGAGCAATCTCACAATCTCTGTGAGCCCCAGCAGAAGACTCCTCTCCTCATTTAAGCAATATCTGGAATATTGTGTTCAGTTCTGGGCCCCTCATTTCAAGAAGGGTGTGGAACTGCTTGAAAAAGTCCAGTGCAGAACCACAAAGATGATTAAGGGAGTAGAACATCTCTCTTATGAGGAAAGGCTGAAAGAGCTGGGTCTCTTTAGCTTGGAGGAGAGGAGACTGAGGGGTGACCTCATAAATGTTTACAAATACGTCAAGGGGAAGTGTCAGGAGGATGGAGCCAGGCTCTTCTCAGTGATGTCCAATGACAGGACAAGAGGCAATGGGTACAAACTGGAGCATAAGAGGTTTCACAAAAGCATTAGGAAAAACTTCTTCACTGTGAGGGTGACAGAGCACTGGCACAGGCTGCCCAGAGAGGTTGTGGAGTTTCCTTTTCTGGAGACATTCAAAACTCGCCTGGACATGTTCTTGTGTGACCTGCTCTAGATGATCTTTTGAGATCCCTTCCAACCCCTAACATTCTGTGATTCTGTGATTTATCTCTTTGGAAACCTGGCAGAAGCTAGAACCATGACTGTGAAGAGCAGGTCCATTCCCCAGCCTCAAATACATTTCCCTGGTTTGACCTCAAGATGAGAGATGTTTAGCCTTGAAAGGAGATGGCTGAGAGGTGATCTTCTTAACTTACATAAATATCTGAGGGGTGGGTGTCAAGAGGAAGGGGACAATCTCTTTTCAGTGGTGCCCAGCAATAGAACAAGAAATAATGGGTTTAAGTTAGAACATAGGAAGTTCCACCTCAACATGAGGAGAAACTTCTTTTACTGTGAGAGTGACAGAGCCCTGGCACAGGCTGCCCAGAGAGGTTGGGGAATCTCCTTCTCTGGAGACTTCCAAAACCCACCTAGATGCGTTCCTGTGTGTCTGCCCTAGGGGATCCTGCTCTGGCAGAGGGATTGGACTAGATGATCTCTGGAGGTCCCTAACATTCTATGGTTCTATGATTCTATATATTTACAATGAAAATGTGCAATAAATATTGGATTCTGTGTTTCTGTGATATTCAGAAGTTCAAGGGTGTGGTGCTGATACCTCAGGCAGCATCACTATTAGCATACCAACCTTAGTCCTCTTAGATAGTCCTCACTGTGCCTACCAGATTCCAAACACCATGATCTGTAGTGCAAAAGGGCTCTTGTGGTGCCTGTGCCTAGGTGGAGCCTACTATAATGGCTTCTGTCTGTCCCTCTTCCCTCTGACTTTCTCAGATCATGCATGATGCCAACAAATAGCAATATTTTTGCAGAGTCTTTCCACCAGGGTCACCAGAATAAGAAACTGCTGAGAGCAATTGCACAACACTGTCCCATGTCACTGCCTACAGCCCCTTTCTGTTATTGGCATATATGGCATCAGCTGTGAGGAAAAGAACCAAAGTGCCGGGCTCCTTGCTTTATTTTGTCTTGTGCAGCCCTGTACTGCTCTCAGTTTCCAGTTTCCTAATAGTTTTTTGCAGTGTGTTTTGTTCCTCTCTTATACACTTGGTACTGGCAGTAAAATGTGGGTTGTTCTCAATATTTAGCATCAAGTCCTACATATGGAAGTGATATATCAACAAGATTACAGGCTGGAGGCCTGTGGAAATTGGACTCCGAGGTCCCATAATTCTTTGGAAAATGCCAGCCACGGTAAGTTTTGCCTCCCAGCGGCTATCCATTATTGATAGCCTTATTCAAATATTGCATTCCAATTGTAAACAGTGACCAGTTTCTCAACTTTATACTTATGCAAGTGCAGCTAATTCGTGTCTTGGTCATCATACTCACTTCTCTTTTTTTCATGTCAGTCCCCTCTTCTTTGCCCTCACAGTCTTTGTTTCTTTTCTTTTATGAAAGAAAAGTGACATCTCTTCCCAACATTTTTTTTCCGTGCGAAGTACTGCCATAAGAAGTCAGCATCAGTAGGATATGCTCCTGGAAACACGGGAATATCAGTGCTTAGAACATTCTAACATGTCAGATGAGATTGGCACTTTGGACAGTTGCACAGTACTATTGCATCTTTA
Source organism: Trogon surrucura (assembly GCA_020746105.1). Classification (NCBI taxonomy): domain Eukaryota; kingdom Metazoa; phylum Chordata; class Aves; order Trogoniformes; family Trogonidae; genus Trogon; species Trogon surrucura. The sequence continues at coordinate 11,687,878 of CM036619.1, read as the reverse complement.
TGTCATTTATAGCTTGTGCTGCTGCTCAGTGGCTCAGAGAAGAGGATGATGTAGTTCTCCTGAGGCATTTTTAATTACTGGACTTGTGGCAAGGGAAAAGAATAAATAGTACAAATGCCCAGTGTAAGATATCCAGCCAATGGGTATTTCTTTCAAGGGAGGACTATGGGCTGCATTAAGAAACATGCTCACTGGGGTAGTGTGGCTGTTCTTGAGCCTGACAGCAAGGAATGAAGTGGTGTTCTGTCTATCTGTCAGTGTTTCCCTTTGCCTTCTCTTATCTTCTTAGCTGGCCCATGAGCTGTGTTGGTGATGCTCTTGATTACTAGACAGCCAACCCACTGAGCTGGAGGTACTTAAACTCCCCTGGGCAACATCAGAGTTCTCAGAGACAAAGTCAGCAGGAGGAACAAAAAATCAAAGAAACTTGAGATGTGTCTCCCGTGACCCCATGAAGGTCAGAGAGGTGCCTGACTAAACTACTTTTTGCCTTTATTGTTTTATATCCTTTTTTATCTGCCTGTCAGGGCATTGTCTCTTTCCCCTAGAAAGTGAAGAGCAGCAGGTGCTGAACAAAATCAAAGTGGTTGATGATCACCTCAGTGAACTGCTTGGAAACTGCAGTCAGTGGCTACAGTAAATCTAGCTGGTGGGGAGGGAAGTGTGGGACTTCTAAGACAAACTGTTATCTAGAAGCTGGAAGTGATCAAGGGAAAAATCTATCCCTAACTGTGCCAGCCCCATTTTAGAGAGGAATTTTTTGATATCAAAATAACCATCTCAGACTATCCGTAAATATTCTGGGACCAGCAAATTTAGGAAGCTACTACGATATAAATAAAAGAAATTTTGAGGACCCTGAAGCAAGAAAGATTAGCAGAGCTTCTACTGACTTCAACAGGAACAAGTCTGGTGCTTGAGTTATTTTACTCAACTCTTCAGCAACATTGAAAGAAGAAAGGGCTAGGAATTTTTTGGTCTAAGATTTTATTAATGTTCAACCAGGATGCTGTTTAATCTTTAAAACGAATACCAGCACTCAGAACACATCAATTGTTTGGATTCTGAGCTCTGTGTTACACTTATTCTTGGACAGGCAAATTACAATAAGAATAATCATTGTCAGAATACTAATGTGATGTAAACTAACGTAGGTATATTTATTCAATGGAATGCAATTACCAGCAATACTCTATTTTCTGAACAGTGTGACTGTAATCCAGTTTAGGCTGTTTAACCCCTGGTGATTTGTTTCCGTTTGTATTGTGATAGGCTGAAAACAGGCAGGATTGCTGGGGGCAGCAAAAGGGAGAGTAAGGGGAAATAGCACCACGTGTAATCTGAGATCTTAATGGCTTTACTAAATCTACATAACCACAGGGCTGTTCATCATGGTTGTGCTGCTAATTGAATTTTAAAATAAGGGTAGATCCTACACTTGCTTTCTCCCAACATCATTTCATTGTCTGATGAATGGTTAGTCACCAGTTTGAAAAAATCCTTTATGACTTTAACCTAGAGTTACATTAGGACCTTGGATTTCATACAAGACAGGATTCTCAGGTACTTGGTGGCAAGAAGACAGACAAGGGGATTTTCATGACCAGCTTCCCTTGCAGAGGTGTTCCTGACTGGAGGAGCTGCAGCAGGATCCCACGGGTAGAGGACAGCTTCTCTCCTTCAGAAAGAGGGGGATCATGGGAAGGACAGAGCACAGGGACTTTGCTGCAGGCAGCTTCTGAAGACTAAAAACCTTTAGTTAGACACTGGTACATTCATTAGCACAGAGGAGTCCCCCTGAAACTAGCACAGTTTCTGTGCTTCTGAAATTAGCACAGGATATGTTATCAGCACAGATAGAAGTCTTGAGGTCTGGTCTTTAAATAAAAGAAATGCTAGGGTAATCTAGTTTTTTAAGTCCAGAGAGACATTTTGTAAGCACCCAAAAATAAGCGAGGAAGGCCTCAGTGTCCATCTGGTGCGGAGTTTGCTAACGGTGATGGCAACTCTGACACTGAGCTGAGGGCAAACACGTGCAGGCAGGACCCTGAAGGGTGAGGCTGGACCTAATAAGGGGAGCTGGGCATTCGGAATATTCTCCCTCTCACCAAACACCAGAAAAATGTCTTGAGGAATGAGGATAACCATCACTGGCATGAGGATGGGCATATTTTCTGGAAAGCTACATGTGGCTTTTTTGGCTGTTCAGGTTAAAAGAGCCTAGGGAACAGCTAATCGAACCTTATGTTAGTACCACATCATCCCCCAATCAAGACCTCCAGTGAAATTAGGCCCTTTAGTTAATGGCCCAAAAGGGCCAGAGATGCAGGGTTTCATCACAGCAGTACATCAGTACAGAACAGGCTAGGACACGCACACTGCCAACCCTGGCTGTCTGCGCAGGACATGGCTTTGGGTGGCTTTTAAGCTCTGTTTGCCTGGTCACCATAGCTGAAGGGCAGGAGGACAGCAAATAAAGTGGAAGGAATGAATTAGGATGGAGGCTTTACTAATGGTTTTGGACATGGATTTCTTGAAGGTCTGGTTATAAGTTATATCAACATTTGATTGTCTGGTTGGTTCTGCACAGAAGGATGTATTCACCCTGTGGCAGGCAGAAAGCTGGGATCCAGTATATCCCCTGGGGTTACATTAGTAAATGAGTTATGCTTTACAGCCCCTGGCCCTGGCCCCTGCCGGAGAGATGATGCCAGTTCTTGAAGGGTCACTGGTTTAAGCACCCATAGCCATGGAATCTCTCTTCTTAGCAACTGATTTGAGAGTTCAGTATTATTAATGATGCGTACTGCAGCAGAGACCAGAGGCCCCAGCTTTACCATGGTTAGCACAGTGTAAATACAGCATGAGAAAACTACGCATGCCCAGAAGAATGCATGACTAAGGCCATGGCGATCCAAAGGTAATTTCCCCAAGACAGGAAACGTTCAAGCAGAAACCACCGAGTAACTGCCTCCAGACTATAAAGCACAGAAAAACAGTTCACTCGGGAGAAATGGGCCCTGGATGGGAACCTGAGTAAGATTTCCAGCTTTGGGGAATTTACATTTTCATTCAGGTTTTTGTGTCATGTAAGCACCTATCGTGGGGAAAAGATGCCAGCTGGGACTTGCTCACATATGCTGTTGGAACATAAGAGGGAAGAAGAAATGAGTGAAAAGAGGAGGTAAGAATAGCACAGTTAGGACAGAGTGGTCCTAACTCCCAGGGATTCTGCATGTGGGAGATTTGCCAAATCAAACCCTTAGTATTTCCAGCAGCCACTCAGCCATAAGAACTTAAGCTGTGAGTGAAAAGCACAGTGTAGCTATTATTCTTTCAAGTCCCAGTCGAGCTGTTTGCTTTTTTACTTTTAATTTTTAGTGTAATTTGTCTTGTGAGTTTGCATGAGGCATCCCTCCCCAGTCATTCACCATGAGTGCTGCAGGGACTCCTGACAGAATGCAACAAGGGTTCACCACATTAGTGAGCTGAAGAAGGTGGCAGTTGTGTTTCTTACAACAGTCCTTACTCAGGCCCAATTGGATTTAAATTACATGCTGCCAGGGGCTTTCTACAAGACATCTGTAATAGCAGAAACACTTTCAGAGCAGAGTTTCAGGATGACAAATTTTCTCTCTCTCTCTGGGCCAGCTTGTTCTCTCATCTAAACTGGATTCTCTTCACTGACTTGCACAGTCCACATTATTTAGATTGGTGTAAATAGAAGGAGAATCAGAGCCTTTCTTTTCTTTGCTGAGAAAGAGTTATCCAGCACCTGGCTACAAAGCTAACCTGGCTGCATGCTGCCCAACCACCTCTTCTTCAAAGTGCCATTCCCACTAAGCAGTCTGCTTGGCTTTGAAGAAATTGAAACATATGGGCTTTATGAAAAGGCAGACCCTCATTGCCATTTCTCATACCACCAAGCTTTAAAAGGCCAATATTTTACAGTGGAGCTGCGTGTTGGTTTCTATTCAATACATATGATTTCACTTTGAAGTGAATCAAGGTTTCATCTGAGCCACTTTTCCACCGATGCTAGACCTTCATCATTCCTACGAACTGACAGTAGAGATTTCACTTTGTGAAGATTCAATTTGAGGTAGTGTTTTTGGCTATGAAAAGAAAGACCAGGAACAAGATGGTGGGGGGAATTAGTTCCCTAAGTGCAGATTTGTGGATACCCTACAATTTACAGTGGCAGCACTGCATTGCAGAATTAAGACTTTCATCCTTGAGCTCTCTTCTAAACAAGTACATGACTCTTTCTTGCTAATTATGAGAAGAGACCCTGACCAGCCAAGTACAGCTCATGTTGAGAGTTTGTCCGTGAGAATGACCAGATAAGATGCTCTTGTACACAAGATGTGCCTCGGAGTGAACAGGAGAGTATGATCAAAACAGACCTGGGAAAGTCTGTTCTCCCTGTGTGATAAGAGAGTGATTGAAGGGGTACATGAGCTAATAACAACCCTGACTGTATAGTCTTGTCTCTTGTTTGTAACCCGCAAATAGTGCTTCTTGCTAATAAGTATAAATATGTGTGCCTGCTTGCAATAAAGCGAATTCCGTTTTCCACCATCTCGGAGTTCGTGTGTGCTTCTCCACACAGACTGATCCTCATTGAGCTCAGATTTCTTTTTCCTTTGACATCCTTTTATCCTGCTCTAGCTGAGAAAGTGTTGTTCTTCACTCAGTACTTAAAACATAAGAACATTGACTTCATTTGATTTTTATCTCCTGTTCCACTCACTCTGACATGAAGTTTGATCCTGACCTTTGGCTGTAAGACAGAGATGGATGAAACCTATGATCTAGCATCTTTCATACACTCATGCATCAGTTATCTGACTACAAGTGTTTGTTCCTTGTGTAGCAACCATCTTTAGCGTGAATGACCTGAGACTACAACCTGTGGTGATTGGCACTGCTTTATTCATTGCTGCAGCTGTATAATTTTTTGTCAGCTGGAACCCTTGACCATGACTACCACTGAATGAACAGGAAGAGATTACTGTAGAATTAGAATAAATAAGATTTTTTTATATATATATTTCTGTGCAGGAAAGGGGAGTTCAGCAGGATTTGTTTCCCAGTACCTCCCTGTCTCTATCCAGCTTGCACTCACCATTTTGGAAAGCCCTTAGAATGATACTAAGGAGACCTGTCATGCATGTGTAACAGCCTCCCAGTACTGTCATTTAGGCTATGGTATAGTCAATGCAAGACTGCAGTTGAGAAAGAAATTTAGATGAGAACAGGCCTACAGTACCCCCAGCCCCCAGACATCGTGCCTAACCATGAACTAAGCATTTGATTTGTTGTTGCCTGAGGCACATAATGATTGTCCTTCTACCTGTCCTCCCTTTTTCATTTATTTGCTATATTCATGTATTCATGCTCTATCCAGAGTCATCACAGCACATGACTGGACACTCTTTAGAGTCCTTTCTGGACAGTTCAAAAAGCTGAACTCTAGAAGAAGACAGCTTCAAATATTTTTTCAATCTGCAACCTTACTGTAATTTCCAGTGATTAATTCCTATTTTTAGAAGTGAACATCGAGGCTAAAATCCTCATTTGAGGGGATGGTAAGAGCCAAAGAGCCACATTTGGCACTCAGTCAGATCTCAAAGTTTTGCAGTCCAAGCAAATTTTTGCAGCTGAGCAAACCAAGTGCTCTGCAGAGGCTTAAATGGGAATGTGTGACTAAAAGAGCCTATAGAGAAAGAGGTTACCAGGCAGAAGGGAAGAGAAGAAATAAGTTAGTAACATTTCACATTGTCCATGTGGAAGCTCAGTAAGGTGGAAGAAGAGATGAGATTTTTGTATGTTCTTCACCACTGTCATGGCCTAAAAGGTGCTCCCGGCCATATGAGGGAGCTGCCTTCATCTGCACCCAATATCCTAGTTCCAAACACAGTTCCTTCTCATCCTTTCTGTTGTTACTGATGGGTGTAATGCTGCACAAACAGCTACAGGGGAAGTGTTTGTCAGTCACCTGGTGACAGAGTTAAACATGGAAGGATCTCATGCTTTTGTACCAAAGGGCTAAGGAAGTACTCCCCACCTCCTCCTCCTTCAGTGAAAGCAGCAGCTGAGGAAGGTTAAGGAGGGACATAACAATGAATAACTGCAAAGAATTTGTGCATGTCTATGCCTTGATACACACCTGTTTGTTGGAGATGTATCCATGAGCTCTGGATCTTTGCTGCTTTAGTGTTGGTGCACTTTTCATCGACCTTCTCTCTAAGGCTTCATTCATAAATTGCTTATGGAGTGTGAATAAGCCATGGGGATGCTTTAATAAATGGTTCCTCACATAAAGTTTTATTCCTCAATAATAATTAGCTTATTAGTAAATCCCTAATGGCATTACTAAGGAGGTCATTGTCATTATCCCTGTTTTATATCTGAAGAAACTGAATCAGAGAAAAGGAAAGTCACCCACTAAGTAAGATTTGTGAACACAAACTCCTGAGTCATGGAAATTCCTTATTCAGTAGGTCACAGGACTAGTAGGTATTTGAAGTAAATGGTTAATCAAATAGTGTAAACAGAATGTAATAGGACAGTGATGTCTTACTGAAAAGTGTTTAAAACCATCTAGAATAGTTAATTGTGTCTGTAGTTGATTGTGAACACTTAATAACACTAACTTTAATAGGAACCATCTTAATACACACATAGGAAGTTACTGTAGTGTTCATCTTTACGAATCTGCATAGTTTGTATCAGAATTTGTACCATCATCTCCTGAATAGTTAAAAAGAAACTGCCATGCCATTTATTAAGATTTTTACTCAGATATAGCCTTTTTATTGAGCTTATTCCTGATCATTTTGAAAATTATGCTAGTACATTTGATTGTTTTCTTTAACAGTCCATTAATGATCATAGAAAAATCTGCTGCTGTCTCAATACACAGGACAACAAAATGCAAAATGGAGTTAAATCAAAAGAGATGTCACAAAGACCAGTGGAATGATTGTGTTGTACAAGGCAGCATGCAATACAGTGAAAGACTTGCATGCCTTTTTATGTCGGTAACCAGGGTGGATTCCCCTTGAAATGTAAAACTATACCACGCTGTGCTAGTTTTTGGCTGTGATAGAGTTAATTTTCTTCATAGTAGTTAGCGTGGGGCTATGCTTTGCATTTGTGCTCAGCATACACAGCTGGGGCAAGAAGAAGGAAGCGAGGGGTGCTATTTGAAGTTGTGGTGCTTTGCCTTCCCAAGTCATGGTTACGTGTGATGGAGCCCTCCATTCCTGGAGATGGCTGAACATCTGCCTGCTGATGGGAAGTGGTGAATGAATTCCTTGTTTTCATAGAATCACAAAATCATAGAATTGTCAGGGTTGGAAGGGACCTTAAAGACCATCTAGTTCTTTGCTTTGCTGGTGCACATGGCTTTTGCTTTACCTGTTAAACTGCCTTTATCTCAATCCATGAATTTTCTCACTTGTACTCTTCTGATTCTCTTCCCCATCCCACCTCTCTTAAACTAAGGTCATATATCTGGAGACTCTTAAAATACTTTGCCTGCTGATGTAGTGGTGAGAGCACCCGCGCAGAAGGTGGGATTTGAAATCCTTCTCCACCTGAGGTTTGTTGCTGTGACTTCTGGACTTCTGCACTCTGTAACAAAGGCTTAAACACCAGCATGTGAGAGAGAGACTCAGAGAGAGGTGAGGTGAGAACAGGTGCCCTCTGCTCATCACCAAGTTGCAGGTTATCCAGAGATTACTGCAATGAAAAGACAAATGCAGAAATGGCACCCTCTCTAGCAGCCTGTGGCAAAGCTCCTGTCCAATTCCTAGAGCTCTGCTTGCTGCACCTAATTTTTTTTTCCTGGTTACTGTTTTTATTCTTTCAATCCAGGCTTTCTAATGGAAGAATGTGTAAAGAGTTGTGGGAACAGTGTAGATTCCTCGGGCTGTTCCTTGCCAGCTGAATATGCAGAAAAGCTCATCTGTGTTTCTCAGGGGAGCTGGTTAAGGTAGAATTGTGTGCATAAAATGGGCATGGTTAATGACTGTGAAGTAGTTAAAAACATCTAAAGACAACTCACACTTGAAGCCCCCTGTACCAGAGTGCTGCAGAAACCTGCAAGACCCTCTACGGGAATTTTTACCCTCCTTGGCCTAAAGACTGCCTCTATATATTGATCCCCAGTTGAGGTTTTGTGTGTGGGGAGAGCTGACCAGCCCCCACAATACTGAACAAAGGAGTGCAAGGCAAATACCAGTGCTCTGAGTGTGACATGAAGAATTTGACGTTCTGGTGAGGAAGCCACACATCCCCATAATTACTTAAAATTCCATGCGTGGCAATGAGGTCCAGGGGGTTAATTAGGCTCGTAAGCTGGGGGAACAGGGAGACCTTTGGAAGAAACTTATAGATAAGCAGGAAATCATGTGGCCTCATTTGAATCTTACTGTTAGGTTTGCTGCAAAGATCTCAAAAGCATCCTCCAATCACCACCTGAAACTTTGCTTAGGTTTCATGTTTGCAAACATAAGGCATCTCCATTGGATTCTGCTGCACATGCTTTAAACCATCAGACCGGTGACTGTGACAAAAAACTAGATCCCTCCACCTCCTTTTGTGTGTTAGGACTAATGACTCTCCTGACTCTTGTGGCAAACTATTTCCCATTCTTTAGAGCCTCGTGGTGCTGCTGACTGGAGGTGTAATGGTTGAGATTGGCACTACTGCACACAGGACTATTCTTGTGTGATGCTTTCTAGTCTCCAACTTGGCTATAATAGGAGCCTGACCTGTGTCTCTGCAATCTGCAGCTCATTTGGTTTGCACAAGTCCTTGGAGTTTCTCTCGCATTCCTAACTCCATGTATTGTATTCTTCTCCCCCATCATTTTTCTTCCCAAGTCATTGCTACGTCAGCAGTACAGCGTGTTTCAGCCCTGCAGCATTTTGATTGGGGTAGGGGAGATTTCTGCAGTCTACACTGAAATTAAGTGGAGCTAGTTGGTGCCTATCAGCCTGCACAAAGCTTTGCTGAAGAAGAAAAGGGGACAAGTAAGATTGGGCCATAACGTGAAAGCCAGCACCAATCCATCTCCTGACCTACCTCAATCCTTTCTCCAACTGATGCAAATCCACTGATGCTCACAAGGGTCTTTCCATGGACTGTAACAAAAACTGCTTTCACATCACCAGTGGCCCTGAGAGAGCAGGGGTGAGGATGGGGAGGGCAATTATTCGTTACTGTGTCCAGTTGCAGCACATGTTGCAGAAGAATGCCCCAGTCCCTCCTGCCCCAAAAGCATGGTCTACCTCTGCACATTAAAGAAATCCATGCTTTCAAAGTGAACAGATCCCTAGGGTCAAGACAGGAGCAAATAATAACCTTTACATCCATCCAGGCAGAAATTATGCTTCGAATAACTCACTCTGAGGGTTACACCAGGGTACCTGTTTCTTGTGACAACGACATCAAGAAATTCACCTTCTGCCTTTTGGGCACCACTGTGATCCTAAGTAGCGACCTTCACTGTGGACTGCATGCAGCCCCCGTGGAGCAGAAATGTCATCCTCACCATGCGCTGCCGTATTTCCATTATACGTGTGTAAGTGAAATCAAACCAGAGGGATTTCTTCCTAGCACTCCAGACGTGCAACCGCATCACAGAATACAAATGCGAGAGCAGGGCTGACGCACACACGAGGAGTTCAGCTCAGCCCCAGGGACCAGCAACAGGTGAACAACCCTCGAAAAGCAGGATAGGTCAACTCAGTGCTTTAAATAATAGCAGTGGTGGGGGGGTGCTGGTAACATGTGTCTCTGTAGCTTGTGTTTCTGTGCGTGTGTGATTTGACAGCAGGCGTGAAACAGCACTTGCTTCTTTACTCCTCAGGCAGCAGCTCAGTGGAAAAGAAGAAGGGCATAGGAAAGAAGTTATTTATTTTTTTCTTCTCCTTGGAGATTTTGGATTGATTAAAAAGCTATTTTTGCTAGGAAAGCAACAAGGAGAAGAATGCAGCCATACATGGCAGGGATAAAAGCATGCTTGACTCTTCCAGTAAGTACAATAGCACTTAGTATCTTTGCTGCTTGGCCCAGTATTGTATCACAGGCATCACCGGTGTTGTGCTTCCCAGCATGCCCTAGCATTCCTTCAAACAAACGTTCGCTGTAGCAGAAAGTCCAAGAAAAGGCTTACTCCCTTGAGGATCAAGAGGAAAGCAACAGTGGAGAAAGGTACAGTAGCTATTAATATTAATGTTAAAGGAAGAGGGGGGAGAGAGGACATAGGAGCAGTGAAAAAAAGGCTACTTATGGCTTTGATGTGTTCATTTCCACAGGACCAATAGCAGCATGGAGAATACAGAAAGCAGATAAAGAAGAAAATGAGGAGGTGGAGGTGAGCTGAAGGCAGCTCAGAAAATTGCACAAGCTGTGGGGAGTTTTGTCGTCTAGACACTCGCGCAGCGCGAAGGGAGCGACTGCCATCTGCATCTCCTCCGGAAAAAAAAGAAGGGAGAAAAGGGACAGAGCTGAGACAAAAAAAGAAATCCACCTGCATGCCTCTCATTTTGGCTGTGATATGGCTGATCCATGCTGAATGCCTGAGGTGGGAGGGGAGAGGAAATTAGTGGTGGTATTGTTGTGTCTAAGAGGCACAACATCGGGGAGAGTGTGAATCCTCATGCATGGCTCTGTCCTACTGACACAGTAGGAAGAGGAGGAAGGGAACTATTTTAGTTCTGTTGAGGCTGCTAAAGAGTAAAAATTGAAGTAATTAAAGGCCTATTCTAGTCTCACTTAAATCTCCAAGTCTTCAGGCCAGAGTTATTTTTGTTACATCACTTTAATGGTGTTGCATTGATGTTTAGTCTGTGTGGGATTTTTTAATTTATTTTTTTTTAACCTGAATTTAGGAAATGAGCCAGCACTTTCTGTGGCAATGCATTCATTTTGCTGATTTTTTTTTCCTGCAAAAGGTTGCTCAGGTCCCAGGAGGAATTTTGCTAATCCCAAGCAGTCCCAGCAGAGCTAGTGTTTGGGCAGCTGGGTTTCTGCCATACATTGTGGAAAGGGCAGGCTTGAGTCCCAGTATTAGCTGGTCCAAAGCTAGACTGGAAATAAGAATGATTCCTGCACCTTAGGTAAGGTGATTGCTTCATAAATAATGACTGCAGAGTCTTATTGTCCCCTATTTTTTTCATTGAAAAAAATCAAAATCTTCAGTGGTTAAGAAAAGAACAAAATTCAGAGAAAGAGCAGGAAAGATTTCCTGTAACAGCACCACTGTTTACTGCCCTTCTTGTCTTTGGTGAAGGCTGCTGTGGCTGTAAGAAGTGACAGGATCTGCCTCCTCTTGCTGTCACGTTCTTCCCCTATGAAACTCATCTCATCTCAGCATCACTTTTCATCTTTCTGCTCTCAGGTCCCTATGTGCAGCCACTGCAGGCTTACATGGTGTCGCGGGAGGTCTGATCTCAAGTCTTCTGAGCCTGTGAGTGTGCCTGTGTCTCCTCAGGTGGCACATGTCCAACGTGGGATTTAACCCACCTCTACATCCTTGCATGGCCTCCTGACAGTGCAGGGTGTCATCAGGAACAGACTGAGTTCTTCTGACACGCAGAATAAAGACTCTATAACCCAGAAGGTTATAAAGTAGGTATGTTTTAATCAGCGCTGGGTGCATGGGGGAACATTTTTCTCCGAAAATGTGCACACCTGAACCACGCAGCTACCTTGGTTATATGCAGTAAAATTACATATTCATTAGACACCTATACATATTCATGAACTATCCCAAAAAAGGCACTCAGTTCTGGTGATCAGCAGCTCCTCCTCTTGATGCTTGCGTGGTGCCTTTGGGTGGTCTTGGGCAGGGGTCTTTAGGGATGAAGGCCGTATGTCTTCCTCACAATGAAGTTTTTACCGTCATCCCAAAACTAGTTGTTCTCAACACTTTTTCGCAAGAAGTTTTGTTATCAAATTACGCAAGGGGGTTCGTCACCAGATGTTCCTTGTTAGTTGCCCTTATCATTAGTGTCCTTGTTAATTTGTCTTTGCGTTATGTTCATTTACAATGGGTACTGAACAGCCTCATCCTCCTTATTCTGAGGCCTCTGATTGATTGCGTCCTAATGAGCCTGAGAGGGTACCTCTCACTAGATGCTTTTTCCCCTATCACTTCCTCAGCACAGGTATCTCTCCTGTGCAAGCTAGATGGAACTTACCACAGATCCTACATGGAAGCCGATATCAAGAGCAAAAACCTTGATGCTTGGTTTTCCAAGAAAAAGCAAAGTCAATGTTGCTAGCTTCCGGCATTAGACCTCACATAGCTTTTTAAAGAACTATCAGTTTCTATAAGCAGAGACAGACACAAAGTCCTCAGTTGTCAAGGTTAGGGAGGACCTTCAACCCACTGTCCGTTAGCTCTGAGTGGTCACAGAAAGCAGAGCACAGCAGGAGCTTGGCGTTGGAGGACTGCCATGGGAAGGTCCCTCACTGTCTTTGCAAGTGAGGGTGAGATCAGATCCCAGCAGAAAGTGACAGTCTGCCCCAAACTGCTCAATCCTTTGCTCCAGAATAGCCATGGAGGATCAGTCCCCTGCAGACCAGTTACCTCAAGGAGGGAAAGGATGCATTTAAACCGACTCTGTGAAAGGTACTGACTCTGTTCCTGTGCTTACAGGGGGCACTGAAAATGCCTGTGGAAGTTGTGCCCTGGTAAGGGTACCACATCCTTATTTAGCAATGGGGAAGAAGCATTTCCTTGTCTTCCCAGAAACCAGCAATAAAGAAATGACAGAGACATTGGAGCAGTGTCTCAGGTCAACAGAGAAGGAAATGTTTGGGCACAGTAAAGCATAATGATGGGCAGTATAATTTTCTGGTGTGTAGGTGTAGTGGTTTGACCCTGGCTGGTGGCCAGGTGTCCACCACAGCCACTCTATCACTCCTCGTTCTCAGCTAGATGGAGGAGAAAATGTAACAAAGGGCCCATAGTTTGCGATAAGGAGAGGGAGATCACCTGCAGCTACCATCCTGGGCAAAATAGACTCGATTTTGGGGAAATTAGTTAAATTTATTTAACAATCAAAATCAGAGATGAGTAATGAGAAATAAAAATAGATCTTAAAAATAACATGTTCCCCCCACCCCTCCCTTCTTCCTGGGCTTAACATCAGTCCCAATTTATCCACCTCCTCCCCTCAAATGTCTCAGGGGCACAGGGAATGGGGCTGTGGTCAGTTCATCTGATGTTGTCTCTCTCCACCTCTTCTTCTTCCACCGAGGAAGGACTCCTCACTCTTCCCCTGGGCCGTTGTGGGATCCCTCTCATGGGAGACAATCTTCACACACCTTTCTCCGACTCGAGTCCTCTTACAAGAGACAGTTCTTGACAAACTGCCCCAACATGAGTCTCTCCATGGGGTGCCATCCTTCAGGGAAAACTGCTCCAGCGTGAGTCCCCTGTGGTGTCACAAAAGTCCTGCCAGCCCACCTGCTCCAGCGTGGGCTTCCCACAGGGTGACAGCCCTCTTCAGACGCGCTCTGGCATGGGGTCCTCTGCAGGCTAAAGGTGGTCATCTACACACCGTCACCTCCATGGGCTGCAGGGGGACAACTCGCTTCACCATGACCCAGAGGAATCTCTGCTCTGGCGCCTGGAGCACATCCTCCCCACCTTCATCACTGACCTTGGTTTCTTCACATATTGTTGCTCCTCTGTCTCTCTGCCAGTTGTTGTGTGGCGGAGTTCCGTGTTTTTTTTCCCCTCTTCACAAATGTGTTTTCACAGGGGTACTCCTGTCCTATCATTACTGATAGGCTCAGCCCTGGCCAGCGGCGGGTCCGTCTTTAGAGCTGGCTGGCATTGGCTCTATCAGACCTAGATAAAGCTTCTAGCAGCTTCCTGCAGAAGCCACCCCTACAGCTCCCCCCACCACTGAAATCTGGCCAGGTAAACCTGACACAGTAGGAAGGGAAATCAGGTCAGGTACTTTGAACCTCAGCCTACATATTTTCACCTGTTAGTGGTATTAACTGAGTATATTTTTTTGCAGTGACTGAGGGCCACAGATGTATTTTAAACTGTAGATCATTCTTGTTACTCCACGCCAAATTTTCTGAGTTTCAGTTCCTGAAAGCTGTTTTTCCAACTGGACACAGGAAAACTGTTGAACTCCTCTGGCTCTGAGCAGAGCAAGAGAATTGCAGACAACATGTCTTATGGGTAATTCACCTCTTGTTTCATCTCGGCAGGGGAGTGGATTATGTTACATCTCAATATCCCACCTGAGCCATTTTCTGCAACTTAACACAATTCGTGTAACCTCTCCAGGGACACCAATCACTACCATGTAAGCTCATCAGACTCTGTTTCTTACTATTTCCACTCTGTATGTCTCACATTTCTATAGGTGTGTTAGAAGTAAATGACCTCGCTCTTTTCCTATGGCTGCAGCCTACGCCATCTAATTCATCTTCATAAGCACTTGGCTGGCAATCAATGCCACCAAATTCCCATGGCTGGCCATGTTCCTGTCTCTTTTCTCCCTGTGTGTTGTTTGAGAGCACAGATGCTGTACAACATGGTGAGCATATGTGGAGGCGGGAACTTTGCTGGGTTGTGGATGACTCCCAGGCTCCCAGTGGCAGCACGAAGGTGAGCGGTGCTGCTTGCTGTTTTTCCAAAGTCCTTCATTCCAGTGAATTGTCACTGGTTATTCCCTGGTTTAGCTCATTGACTTACTTTTCTGTTCTCTCAAGCATGGCTGTTTCATAGAATCATTTATGTTGGAAAAGTCCTTTAAGATCATTAAGTCCAGCTCAGTCCATCCCAATACTGCCTAGTCCACCACTCAACCATGTTCCTAAGCACCACATCTACATGTCTTTTAAATACCTCCAGGAATGGTGACTCCACCACTTCCCTGGGCAACCTGTTCCAATGCTTAACAACCCTTTGAGTGGAGAAATTTTCCCTACTGTCCAGTCTAAACCTCCCCTCGTGCAACTTGAAGTCATTTCCTCTTGTCTTCACAGAATCACAGAACATTAGGGGTTGGAAGAGACCTCAAAAGATCGTCTAGTCCAACCCCCCTGCCAGAGGAGGATCACCTACAGTAGAGCACACGGGAACGTTTCCAGGTGGGTTCTGAATGTCTCCAGAGAAGGAGACTCCACAACCTCCCTGGGCAGCCTGTGCCAGTGTTCTGTCACCCTCACCGTGAAAAAGTTTTTCCTAATATTTTTGTGGAAGCTCCTATGTTCCAACTTGAACCCATTGCCCCTTGTCCTGTCACTGGATGTCGCTGAAAAGAGCCTGGCTCCGTCCTCCTGACACTCCCCCTTGACATATTTAAAAAAAAAAAAATTAGGTCACCCCTCAGCCTCCTCTTCTCCAAGTTAAAGAGACCCAGCTCCTTCAGCCTTTCCTCATCAGGGAGATATTCCCCTCCCTTCATCATCTTTGTGCTCTGCGCTGGACTCTCTCCAGCCGTTCCCTGTCCTTCTTGAACTGAAGGGCCCAGAACTGGACACAATATTCCAGATGTGGCCTCACCAGGGCAGAGTAGAGGGGCAGGAGGACCTCTCTCAACCTACTTGCTACTCCCTTTCTAATACACCCCAGGATGCCATTGGCCTTCTTGGCCACGAGGGCACATTGCTGGCTCATGGTCATCCTGCTGTCCACTAGAACCCCCAGGTCCTTTTCTCCTGCGCTGCTCTCCAGCAGGTCAGTCCCCAACCTATACTGGCACATGGGGGAGAAGAGTTCAATCCCCACCTTTCTACAACCTACTTTCAGGTATTTGTGAGAGTAATCAGGTTTCCCTTGAGCTTCCCTTTCTCCAGGCTAAACAACCCCAGTTTCCTCAGCTGCTTCTCATAAGATTTGTTTTTGAGACCGTTCACCAGCTTTGCTGCCCTTCTTTGTATACACAACAACAAGCTAAACAAGAGTTTGAAGAAAAGGGGCAGCAGGAGCATTTCTCCTTATTGGGGGAACTGCTTGTGTCAGTTTATTACTAACAAGTAGTTAGTGTCAGTCACCCACCGACAAGGGCACAGGAACTACTTACTCTCTGTGGACTTGCTGCTTTCAATGGCTTACCCTTTCCATAGGACGAGGCTGAGCAAGATGTTTAACCTAAAGCAGGTGAGTAACCACTTGTGTTTGTTTGTAGGTCGGGTTGCATGATGAAGGCACACCCTGAAATACTTTTCTAAATCAAAGCTACAGCTACATCTGAGATCCCCTTTAAAATTCACCTCTGCCTATGTTCAGCCTCACAGCTGATACAAACTGGTCTATTTTCCAGTACTTTGCACTAAAAGCAATGCTTCTGTCCTGCCACCAGAAAAATAAGACACAATGCACGTTCATGTCTTTTCTGTAAAAAGTCATTTTAGATCCCTGAATGTGCAAATGCCAGCACCTCATTGCCATCAAAAACCAATGAACATAACTGATGAGTGACAGGAAATCAAAATATAGTCAGATCTAACAGCCCCGGAGTCAGGAATGTAAATTATACAGTTGCACATTTTTCTGTAAGATGACTCGTTTTTTTTCTCTTTCCATTGTAATCAAAACTGAATTACGATCTTGAAAGGTTCTATCTCTCCCAGATAACTGGAAAAAGTTAATTAAAAACAAAAGCCACAGATGTAATCATTGCTTAATGCTGTAAGCATAACATGACCTAATGCTATTATGAGTTCTGAAGAAATTTCAATTAGAACTCCAGCTGGTAAACAGATAAATGTGATAACAGCATTTTAATATTACATAATCACTTGTTAGTAAAAGTAATTTTTATTTCAGCCATTCATCAGTATCAAAAATGAGTTTAGATTTAGATATGTTTTTTTGGTACATTTAGAGGACAGAACCCATTAAAAGTAGTAACATTTGAGAGTATCCTTCCTGGGGGTGTGTTCTATTTTTTTAAGTTAATCGATTTAGGGTTTTTTAATACAATCACCATCACTTTGTAGCTTGCTAGTGATTTATAGCATTACCAGATCAGAAAAGTAATTCAAACACGTACTTCATACCCTGCACTGGGAGGAGTCACTTCTATTTTACACTGGCCTTTTGTTGCTCAAAGTACTTTGTTACTTCTTGTCTCATTGAGCTTTAGGGAATGTGGAAGATCATGGCCTGTGGTGGAGAGTCAATGGGAGGGATTTCAGAACATGTGGAAAAGCTTGGGGTGCAAAACCATAAGCTCTTTGCAGCAGGGTATGTATTGATGTGGTTCGGAGAAGAGGATAACCACAAGTCTGACTGGATCCTTGTGATAAGTAAAGGTGGTCCGTGGCAAGAGTACTAGCATAGCTTTAGAGAGCCAGAACCAGTTCCCTTCTCTGCCAAATTCCCAATGAAAGGTGAATAATAAAATGCTCAGCTTACTCAGCCCTCAGTTTCCCTGAAAAAAAAAGGTACGAGGAGAGTTACCTGAAATGGTTCTCCTGGCAACCAGGAATGCAGAGGGAAACCGCAGTCAAATTATTGCCTTTTTCTTGAGAAGCAAAGGTGAAAAGCATCGGCTCTGGAAGGATGCTCTCTTCTGCCATGCTGGAGTCACACTTCACTGCTGCAACCAGTGCTCAGGCCCAGCATCTGATTTCCAGACAGGTACGGAGTAGCTGCCTAGTAGGATGGTGACAGCATATTCACCTAATCAGCATACAATTCCTCTCTCTTGTGATTTAAAATAAATTCCATCACTGAAGAAGCCTACTGGCCTGACAGCACCGCGGGAGGAAATCCACTCCAAAATTAAGACAAGGAGGGAAGGTGCAATGAGAGGCTCTCCCTGTTGTGCAATAACCATCTTTAACCTTGTCCTCACGGGACTACCTCTAACAGGAGGATCACTCAGCATCCGCCACCTGGCCTCTGTGCTGCGGGGACTGATCTGCCACACTGACGAAGACGATGCACACGATGTGGACACCTGTATTTCATTTGACTTCATTTGCATGCAGCAGTCCTCCTGAGTTCAGTTATTTGATGGCAGAGACAACAGAAGCTGTCACTACCCTGAAATAAAATTCTTGCTATCCCTCCATGACATGCTTTTTTCCCTTCCTCCTTCACTTACCCATTTTAAATATTTATTACATACCCTGTAGGGTTACTTTTACTCTGGAAAGAGCAAGGGTTAAGCTTCTGTTTTTTTAAACAAGAGAAAACATGTTGAAATAAATCACTTCTTTGCAGCAGCAACAACAATAACACACACAAGAAAGAAAGAAATCCAATATGAAAACATACTCTTCTTAGTTAAAAGGGCAATCACTCTTGGGACTGAAAACTCTCTTGACTAGCTGTTGTGGCTTCTCCATTATTTACTCATATCACAGTAGCAACTAGAGGTTTGAAACAAAATACAAGACTGCACGTGGTAAGCCCTATAAGATGCTGTAGAAGCTTTCTGTCTACATAAGGTAAGAGAACAGTCTGGGAAGTGGAGTGTCATTCTGTATATGTGAGAGACAAAGACAGAGAGAAAAGGTGACTTGATTACAAAGGCAGTGTCAGATGAAGTTTGTGGTGAGGTCACCAATGAAATGATGCTCTTGGATCAGTGATATAGATATGAGCTCCTCTTTCCTCCCAGAAATTTCTGTGAACCTCCCAAGACCTAGGTTATCTTTCTGATCCCCATGTGCCACCTTATTCCCGCTTATTATGGGGCATGTGGCATGGACCCAACAGTGGGATGCTGTTTTTTAACTCAAGATTTCTAAACTATAACTGTTTAACTTTGAGGCAGATATCAGGACTTCATCTAGGGTTTTGGTGAACTAGTCAAAACCATCCATACTACCTGGCGCATGATTCGTCTGACCTAAATATGAGTGTCTACTTTAGAATAAACTTACTGATGCCTTATGGCTGTATTGACCAGATCTCCAGTGACTGTAACGGGAGTGCAGACAACAGAGACAGCATAATTTAAAGAGATTAATAATGCCCCAGTCAAGCCTATGCACAGTGATGCCTTTGCAAAAGCTGTCCTGTCTCGACAAACACTGGTGTGTGTGGCCAATACACTTTAAAGTTGCGCAACCATGGTGCTGGGATCCAAAGGGGATGCAGGAATTTGAATAGACTGTAATAAAGTCTATCACTGGGAGACACATTTTGACAGAGCCAACAGACAAGTTGGCAAATCAGCAAAATAGCCTTTAGGCTGCCGAGTCTGAGTCACAGAAATCTTCTTCTCTGTAGTATAGGTGTATTTTATTTTTTTTTCCTGCATCTGAAAATGGACTTGACTGTCTTTGAGCATGCTCTGGAGAAGAAGACTGTCCAGACAACCACAAGCAATGCAGCACAGCTTGAGGGTGAATGGCAAATAAAGGATATCCATAATTTTAACCATCTGGCTTGTCTGTGCCAAACTTGTCTGGCTTCAGGTGAAATAAGGTCCATCTCTGCTGTATGTCCTTCATTAACCCAATGTTTTGAAAGCCTGAAGGAAACACTTGCAGTGAGTCGTGATACTGCCCACAGCTGCATAATGTCCCCTCAGACCAAAAGAAGCAGCCCAACGGTCTAAACCATGAGAGCTGGAGCTGTTCTTTGACAAGACTGGCAAGTGTCATTCATGGAAGTCTCTGCGAGTGAGGTAGCTCCAGCACAGCTGTCCCAGTAGTAATTTAAATAGGCTCCCACAGTTCTTTCTTTGGCTCTGAGTTTAATTCTTCCTTTGCTTATCCTCATTTTACTTCTCTGGTGAAGCCTACTGAGGTTTATTCATGTCAGTTATATCACACATTCCTGGAGTCAGGTCATTTCTTAAATTCTCTTCTCCACTTTGCTCTCCACACAAGATTTTGCTGATACTTCCCCATATCAGATATCACATATTGAATAAAATACAACCAGTAGTTCCTTCCTTCACTTCATCTAACTGCTACTGCTTTGTTTACTGTCACCCTTCAGTGATTTTTTTTTTTTGTAAGATATAGCCCTGCTTTAGTTTTAATTTGTAAAAAAACATTGCTTTCAACCCTACATGTGTTAAATGCTGTACTTACAGCCAACTTTTGGAGATCCCAGACACTTCCCAATCTGTTCTTCACCTTTGCTGGCACTGCCCTAACTGAAGTGACTAATGATCTTTTCCCAACCAGGACTCCACCCTCAGCTGTCTTTGAGACCATTGGTTATATCTTTTACAACTTACTTCTCTCATAATTTTCTCTCCACTTGTGACTCTTTCTTCTCCATATTTATCACTTGTTTCCCAAAGTGATAATTCTGTTCCAGAAACAAAATATTTGTGTTCCTCCTCCTGCCTTATTACTTTATCATAAAGATACAGCAACAAATCTTAGTGCAATATAATATGTAGAATATATGTAAGAATGCACAATATATTATTGTGTAGAATACATAACTCATCTGCAGTAGCCATTTTTGACCTCAGAAACATTTCTGTGCCTTGAATAGATTTTTTATTTTATTCTATGTGTTTCTTTGAACATTTTTGATGCTTCATAAGCCCTCTAAGTACCTATGTAACCACTCATTGACTGTAAATCACACACACAAAAACTCAGCACAGACCCTCACTCATTGAAGCTGTCTTACTGCAGATTATCTTCCTTTGTTCTGTATTTATTAGGGGTTTTTTGCCTATCATGATACTGGTTTCTGTAAATCCTAATTAACTGGGCCTCCTTTAAACACTGTTTCTTTGCCAAGGTATTCAGACAGCCCTAAAAACGTCTTATTAATTGATATAGTTGAAAAGCTGACTCTTTAATGGTCAGCAATCCTTCCTTCAATTCATCCTTTCAACCTTTCAACAAGGCTGTTTTTACACTCTGGCAAATGGAATAGATATATTAGTATTGCTGTTGTTAAATTGCTCTTACATCAACTGATTTGCACATCAAATGTGGAGGTACGCACTTATTACCATCCCCATCTTTATCAAGGAGAAAAGAACGAACAGTGTTCACAGAGCACTTAGGTGAGTGTCCCCAAGCTCTCTGTACAGAGAGAAGCTCCTCCAAAAGGCAACGTTAGAGGAGCCTGCTGAGATGAACCTACTAAGATGAGTCAGATAATTCATCTGGCTAAATTAGACTCTTCAAATGAGTCAGTGGTAACACTCCTAATAGCTTCAGAGGATGTATATTCCAGCAATTAGCCACAATGTGTAACTGTAGTTCTATATAATTAGCTATACAAATTGCCGCAATATACAATAGGTTGCTGCAATGTCTTAAATAAGCAATGAATAAGTACAGTGTGACTGGAGCTCAAGGTTATTCTTGTCTTCATTTACCTCTCTGCAAGAAGCCTGCAGGGCTTTCATTTCCAAAGGGAGATGAAGTTTGTCTTCGTTAAACCTATTATAACCAAATGATGATTCTTTGGGTCTGGCTTAGTATTCAACTTAGGCACTTCGCTTCTGTCTGCCTTATATATTCCCTGATTCTTGAATCTCATTTTGTGCCATGACATTTCTGTTTTCTCTCTACACCTTATTTCTAGTCTTTTCTGAAATCATACAAGGATATCATTCAAACGGACATCAAAGACAAAAACAGAGTGGCATCAATGCTAGATCAGGTCCCTTGGGGCATTTGCGTTATATTGCTTTGAATATCTGGAGGGATGGGGACTGCACAGCCTCTCTGGGTCTGTGTTGTAATGTTTGTCTACCCTCACTGTGGAGAATTTTTCCCTTATTGATATTTCTAATTTCCATTTGTCGTACCTTTTGTCTGTCAGCTCTTAGTCTGGCTTAATCTCTTTTTTAAACTCTCTTTACGTGGTTGAGAATATTAACTTGATTCCCCTTAGCCTTCTCTTTTTGCAGCCAAACAAATTCCGCTTCTGGAGCCCCATCTTGTACATCAATGCTTTGGTCCCTAACCATCTCAGTAGGTCTCTGGTGAACTTCCTTTATAACTTTCTTATACTGGGAAGCCCCAAACTGAACACAGTAGTCCAGACATGTACTCTTCACAAGCGCAAAATAGAGGGGGAAATCAGCTTGCTCAAACTGTCAACTGTGTTCTTGCTGATGCAGCCCATTGTGCAGCTGACATTTGTCACTGCAAAGCTGGTTGGCAGACTCGTGCTCAACTCCTTATCCATCAGCACCCTAAGTCCTTTTTTGCAAGGGTAGTTCCTAATCAGCCAGACCTCAGCCTGTACTATTGCCTGAAATTGTTTCAACCCACATGCAGGCCTTTGCCTTTGTTTTTGTTTCCAGGAACAATTTCTAAACCTCGGTCTCAAGCTATATCTGAAATACACAGGTTCTGAGACTGCAGGTCAGATCTATCCCTAATCGCTCTTGGCAGGGCTCTGCTGAAGCAAGTGGAACCGACAACATTTATATAGTGAGAGATCTTGATCTTGCTTTCTTTTTAATCTCGACTGTTTTTTTTTTCTCTGAATATCCTCTTTAATGGTAAAAACATCCAATCTTAATTTCTATTCCTATTGTACTTTAGCTTCAGTATTAAATTGTGGTGATGATTTAGTTTTGCCTGTTTTTTAATCTGAGAGGCTTGATTCATCTTCCTTCGTTCTTTAACAGGATCTTTATTTCCCTCTGCATGTTGTAAATATGCTGATAAATGTGTTAATTGAAATGACTGTCAGATATACTGAAACTGATTGATTTCAGGAGTCCTACCTTGAAAATGTGTTCATAATGAAGTCTAAACCATGAAGGTCTGCAAGTTGAGTGTTTTTTACACTATAAAGAAACAACAATTAATAATTTTTAGCAAAGCACACAAACACACATGCATACAGATACACACACCAGTGCACACTCACAAGGAAATAATTCTAGGTAGATTAATTCTAATGGCGGACAGAGTGGGCAGATTTGTCAGTCAACCGAGCTCTAATCAATCTGTCTAATGACTTTCACAATATCATTTCATTAGAGGCTCAGAATAATCATTCACTTATCTTCTCTTCAGCTACTGGGTTTGATTTGTGTACTTTTATTGTGGGAACTAATGTGCATCCCATAAGATCTAGTATTCTTGAACATTTCATATTTATTGCTTATGTGCTAAGAATATGCATTGCCTTTGTTTTATGGACATTAAATGATGAAATCCAGTGGGAGATTTCTACAGAGTGCGGTATGTAAAATAGTTAAGTTCTTGTAGAGTTGAAATGGTTAGAATATTCTCTGAGTTATCAACCATCTTCCCCTCATGAACCAGGTTAATTGACATCCCACAGAAGCCATTAGGCATTTTTTTATTACAACACTTCAGGCTCTGTTCCACCTTTATTCAGACCTCAGTTTTCAATGAGCTTAAAAGTAATTTGAATGAAGAAGCAGCACAAAAACCTGCCTTCCACTTTCAACAATCTGTGTCCATCTAGAGAGAACAGGGTACAATGGGAGGGAAGATGTAAGCAGAGGTGGGGGAAGTTCCCGCTGATACAGAGGAAAGCATAAAAAGAGTAGTGCAATGGGAAAAGCAGCCGTCAGTAAGGAACAAGGAAACCCTTGGCCTAGTGTGTCCAATATTCCTGTTACCACATGTTGGTTCCTGTGCTTTAATCAATTGCTGTTTTTTCCCCCCTACTACTTCTGACATGTCATTTGAGCAGCTTGTCCACCTTGATAATGATGTTTGCTACATGCTACTTTTATTCACAGCCAGTTTGTATTTATTTGCTTTCGTGTCATTAGCTGGCCTTACTCAGACAACACACTACAGCTGCCTTGCTGAGACATCATGGTACCTTCTTAAATTATGTGGGTGTTTCACATGACTGAGTGACTGAAGCTCCTTCTAAGCTGTGGGCTTATTCCTGATCCTCCACAGCCTGGTTCACTGCGTCTCAGATCAGGGCAGCTGCCTGAGGAGCCGTCGCTCTTTGTGCATCAGTGGAACAAAATGAACTATCTCCGTTTGTATCAGGCCAAAAAGCTGGACCACAGACCCCGTGTTGTCTGAGGGAACATGCCTGATGGAGAAGGAATTTTGCCTATTGCCTGGGATGGGACTGTACTCCTCTCTGCTGAAGATGGGCCCCTGAGCGAGAAACAAATGCAGGACCTGTGAAGCCAGAAGGATCCTGATTCTGTAGCCCATTTGACAGGGCTCTGAGAGAAAAGTGCTGGGACTTACTTCTAGTGCTTGCATGTGTATTTAATGTAATTACTTTTTTGGGTGAAAAACACGTGATGTTTCTGATGCAGGCACTATTGCTGATTGCAAGGTAGTAGCTCATTAGCTAAAGCAAGGAATGCACTCCATCTGTGGGATGATCACAGGATGGTTTCATTGCTCCTGGAAGACATAAAAGCACCATTTATACTACCTTTGGTGGAAAAAAAAAATGGAAGATTTGTGTTTCCATTTTGTCAGTCAGTTGTGTGACCCCAGGCTCTACTCCAAAAGATACATCCCTCCTGTGCTTTCCGTTCTGCTCAGTGGAATTTAAGCTCTACTAGTGGATTAGCCTTTTGGAGACTTCATAGTTCCCTGCCCATTTCTGGATTGGACCTCTGCAACCTAGCTCTCCACAATGAAATGACAATGCCACTTAGCTACTGACAAGGACCGGTAGCAAGCCTCTGTGCTCAGCCTTAACAGTCCTCAGTCTGTCTCTTAGGTGCTTTTTATTCCTCAGCGGTATTTACTGTCTGGCAGACTTAGCAGGGACAGCCATACTTTCTCCAGCATTTTTTTTCTCTTGTAAGTCAGGTTCCCTTGGTAACTTTAGGCATCCTTCTCTGTGCCCATCCCAGTTTGAATTCAGCATTCCTGAATGTGGTTAGCTGCATCCCCCACAAATGTCAGCAGAACCCCACATTAATACTTCACTATCTCTCCTAATACAGCCAGTCATCTACTACAGTCTCTTCTGTCACTTAAGTCTCAGGAGAAAAATATGCTTGTACAAACAGGTCACCTGAGTCATTTTAGGTTATACAGCTAGATGATAGCCAGCAGATCTTAAAGGGTTTCATTAACCTTGGTAATGCTGAATGCCTCTTGAGTTATTTGTCTGATATGTTACTCACAAAAATACTTAAAAATGAGTTTCAGACTTTTGCTGTTTACACCACTCAGTTTTTCTTGGCTCAGCCCTTTGCCCTGGGTGGTGAGGGAATTCTCTCACTTCCAAACGTTTCCAGCTTCTCTGTGGTGGTGATACAAGTTGACATTTTGGTTTGTACATACAGAGCTTTCTTGTTTTATAAGGGGCCTTGGTGATGCTCTGCAACTGATGTCCAAAGCATTACTCAGTCACTTGTATCCTTGGTGTGAGGAGATAAAATATTAAGCTGTCCTCTACCCCACTTCAAGGTCATCTGCTGATTTTAAGATGTGTAGATGTGAAGCGTTGGTACATATATGAAAAAATATTAAAATTCTGTACCAAATGAATTCATATTATTCAAAGTGTAGCCTAAGAATCTTACACTCACAAATGTAATAAATCTCAGGCATAGCACCCTGAGTCAAGAGGGGGAGCAATAACGTTGGTTACTGAGCTCGTGCCATGCGAACTCTTGGTTATCAAACTGATACTAGCTGATTAGTGGTTCTTTGGACTTTGTTGTTTGGTCCAAGCCCCTCCTCACTTTTGATCAATCTGCTGTATTGTGTGTGACAATAAGAAGCACTTGAGCTTTTATCAAATGCCTAGAATAGCCTACAGCCAAGCCAGCTGATACAACACAGTTTCATCTCAAGAAGCAAAGCAAGGGTATAAAATCTGCAAGGTAATCCCAGTTACCACAAGCAATGGTGGCTTTGATGTTCCTGCTTCAAACAAAGCCAATACTTGAGTTTTACCTAAAATGAAATTTGGAAGTCAACACAACTACCTATACATTAAGCTGTAAACTATCAAGTTATTTTGTTCACTTACACAAACTTTGATAGAAAAATTCTATTCAATGTATTTCCTTAGTAGTACCATTTTGGTGCAGCTCCCAGCAAATTGTTACCAGAAAAGGTAACAAGGGAAGTTTCCATGTTAGGTCTTTTTTTTCTTTGTTTCTTAGTTTCAGACTGTAATATTTATTCTTTACTAGGCTTTGTTGATAAAATACAGCTGAATTTTTCAGAGAGCTCTGTTCTCACTACTGAGTCCAGAGGCTTCAAATAAATCAACACATAGGCTTTTAAATTCTACCTAAAAGGATTATAGTGGGAGCTATTAAGGCATTGGGCACTTTTGAACATCTGACCCTTGCAAAGGGGCCTACAGACAGTTAAGCTCTTTTGAAAAATTTGTTCATGCCTGAAGACTCTTGGAGGTCTGGCTTCTCCACTCTTCAGTGGCTTCTTGTTCTTTATCCAGAGACAGGATCCTGTTACTGAGGCTGAGACCTGCAAACTCTTGAGAATCGATGTGAAAGGCTAAAACATGTTAAGTGATTGCTTGCCAGAAGGCTAACTGCAGGAATGATTTATAAAATGCAATTCTTGTACAAAAGCTATGATGCTGCTGAATTCCCTTGCTGGAGGAATAGCAAGGGTTACGTGGAACAGATTGAAATCTGGCAGGAGAGGAAGGGATTATGGCATGCAGTGAATGACAGTAGGGAGACAGGCATGTCAAAAGTTCACGTGCAATATGTGATATCAATAATTTACAAGGCACTTCCATTCCATTTTCTTTATCAACAAAGCTGTCTCCAAGCTGTTTGGAGGGTTAGCCTAGTTCACTGGTCTTGCTACACCACAAAAGGATGAAATATCCTTACATAAAACATGATGTTATTTCATGTACTTGTATCTTTACCACATCTCCAATGCAATGCAGCAGGATATATTAGCTCTATTCAGCTGTGCCAGCTATCATCCCCTGACATCAGCATATCTGTGACTGTCATCACTGTGATCTCTTAATACTTTGTCATTTTTCATCTGCCCATCCTTATGCATCAAGTGATAGGAGAGTAAACCCCTTTGAATTTGTGTATTTGTGTGTGGCTGTGTCAGAGATTGCTGGGGGGGATCCTTAGGAATGTAAAGAAGTTGCATTAATTGCCTAAGGCACTGGAGAAGCAGCCCAGTTTGATAAGTCTCCTAGAGACTACTTCCAGTGAAAGGGCCCGGCATGCAGGTTTGTATTGCTTGATTCCGTGTGGCACAGAGGTATGAGGAAGAATAAATTATTTTTCCTATCTTTGCTTCTGAGTACAGTACTTGCATGATGCACAAGATGAGATATTGATGGTCTAAGGGCAAGGCTCTCCCAAGACTGAATCTCTGAAAACCTTATCAGTTGTCTTTCTGGGCTGAATAACCGAAAAGCAGAAATTAGTATCTAGGTACGAACTAAGAGGATAAAATGGTAAATCACCAACTTGACCAATTGTGGTGTGTTTAGAGAAATTAATTCTGAAATAGAAACATGAAAGACAGTCTATTCCATTCCGATCTGTACAGACTGCCACTGTCTCAGCTTTTATAGCCAGTTTTAATTTGGAGGACAAACTGGGGCTAGAGCTCTTGAATACAGCTCTGTGTGCTTACAAGAATGTACTAAGATTGTTCTCTCTGAGCATGGAAGCAATCAAAGATGATTTCCAGTCCCAGCTCAGCACCCCCAGCCCAAACTCTAAGTTCTGGGACCCTATCTCCCCTCTTCCCACCCTAGTCAGCTGATTCTAGCTATCTGACTCAGTTTATTCAATTTCCCTTTTTTATGCCATTGCTGCACTCTCCTACGCTCACACACAGAGGCACACACCCACACACCTTTCCCATAATAATAGTCACTGAAACCTGTCTACTCAGAGCACTGAAACTTTGTGCTCGGTGAATATGTGTGCTTTACTCTCCTACCTTCACATCTGAAAAGAAGGAGAGTCATAATATCTGCTAGGCTATAAAAAGTTCAACCTGACCTAAAGCAATTTAACCTGCAAACCTTAAGAGGGAGAAAATAGACAGGGAGGAAAACCTCATTCTGCTCTTTCCTTCCTCGATTGTACAGCTACCTTGCATATGAGGCAACTGTCCTTTTAATGAATTATTTTCACACCTCAATAACTGCATTCAGTTTTGGGACCTGCACTAAAAGAAAGACATCATAATGCTGGAGAGTGTAAAGAAGGGCAATGAAGCTGGTGAAGGGTCTCAAGAGCAGGTCTTACGAGGAGTGTCTGAGAGACCTGCGGTTGTTTAGCCTGGAGAAAAGCAGGCTGAGGGGAGACCTTATCACTCTCTACAACTCCCCGAAGGGTGTTGTATTGAGGTGGGAGTTAGTATCTTTTCTCATGTAGCAAGCAACAGGAAAGGAGGAAATGGCCTCAAGTCGTGCTAGGGAAGGCTTAGACTGGATATTAGGAAAAATTTCTTCACACAAAGGGCTGTCAAGCATTTGGAGAAGCTGCCTCGGGAAGTGGTGGAGTCACCATCCCTGGAGGTATTTAAAAAAAATGTAGATGTGACAATGGCATCATTTAGTGATGGATCTAGCAGTGTTAGGTCAACGGTTTGACTCAATGATCTTAAAGGTCTTTTCCAACCTAAATGGTACTATGATTCTGTTTTCTCACTGCAGTTACAACCTGAGAGGCTGAAACTTTGGATAGACTCAAGGAAGGGGCCACCTCTAGGCAAAGCTGACAAACGGGATGAATTTTGTGCTTCTTCAGCTATTAGAGAACTTGGGTTTAGTTTCAGAGCTGCCTAAAATGCTTCATGTTACTCTGTATAGACGTGCCTGAAGGGATCTTCAAATGTAGAGGTAGTTGCCTGTGCAACTCTGAGGTTCTGGACCTCTGTCCCCTTCTCAGTGGATGAAAAGGGAGTGATGGTGTTTTTAAAACCCAGCACCACTGCAAGATGGCAGTGAGTGAAAACAGAGAGATACGAAACGACTATGAAGAAAGGCTCTCTGTGTCTGTTGGAAGTATGCAGGGTAGATGAGCAGGATTAAATAGCAAACGCCGATTTCCCTGGAAGATAAAATTGTGCTTCCATGTACAGCTATATCATGGCATCTCTGTTCTTGCCGCCCTCTGCCATGTATATATCATTATCTGACCACTTGTTTCCTATCAAAAGATGACCTTGGAAGAGTAAAAACAAAGAGGAAACTGAAGTAAAGAAAAAGCAAGAGGATTTTCTGACCAGCAGGTTAAAAAAATTACACATATAATAATCCTCTCCAGTCCTGATGATACAACCTGCGAGGTGATTTAGCCTGGCACTGCTCTCCTTGCTGCTGTGGTGCTACTGTAGCTGAGACCACATGGGGCCTGGCCTTTTGCTCCAAGCATCTGTTGTTGTGAGACAGACTGACAGGAAGGACAAAAAGAGCATTCAGGCAAACATTCAACACCTTACTTTGTTCTGACTGGCATGGAGGTCCTGGTGAACTCATGAGGAGTTTTAGGAAAGTCAGGAGGAGTGGTGTCCCTGGTGTTTATAGACCTGCTTAAGACACTGAGCCTTGATTTCTGGTTAAATTGATTTAATAATAAGTCCAGAGTAACTGGGTGTAACTGAGACCTGGCCTTCTGGATTTCTGTCTCTGAAACCAATCAGCACCATTTTTGCAGCAGTCTGTTCTTTGTAAGGAGTTGCAGGAACATAAGGATGAGCAGAGCACGTCAGCCCTGGGTGCACACAGCCAATGCTTCTGTCTCCAGCAGTGGCCCAGGGCAGATGCGAAGGGAGAACTCTAAGATAAAGCAAATAGGTTTTTTTAGTTCTCCAGTACACCCTCCCAACTTCCAGGTGATTTAAAGTACAAACACTGATTAGGATTTCATTGTTCCATTTACTTACCTCCCCAGGAAATTTCCAGCTGAAGAGCGTCTTTTTTGACAGTCAGGAGGCTAGGTTTACAAACGATGCAGATCTGTTGGGCTTGTCCTCCCTGCTTACTCACCTGCAACTCCCTGTGGCATTTGCCACTTTGCCATTGTTCCTTTTTTAACATTTTTTTTCTTATGCAGCATTAATTGTTTATTCACCAAACAAAAAACAATCTCAGACATCTCTGTCTGGGTGGCTGCACTTCAT
Source organism: Trogon surrucura (assembly GCA_020746105.1). Classification (NCBI taxonomy): domain Eukaryota; kingdom Metazoa; phylum Chordata; class Aves; order Trogoniformes; family Trogonidae; genus Trogon; species Trogon surrucura. The sequence goes on along the minus strand of CM036619.1, from coordinate 11,657,863 downwards.
ATTGAAAAAACTGACTCACATGGTGCCAGAGTAAGGATGAATTCCTCTGCCAATGACTAATTATATTAACTAGTGCATATTATAAGCCAACCCTGCTAAACTAAACCTTGAACTATTCATAGTCATGCCCTCTAATGGGGTTCCTAGCTGTTGCAGGACTTCTGACCTGAGGTCATTAATTAGTGTCTACATTTCTGCATGTGTATAAATATGCATAAAATCTAGTCATTCTGAAATGAAAATCCAGTGTCTTTCATGAGCATATATTTGCACTTACTTAATACTAGGTAGAAAGATAAACAGTACAGATTTTATAAACATACAGATGTACTGTAGATTAGGTCTAATCCTTTACAGTTTGTCTAGGATTGAATTTTCTCCCCCATATATTTAATGCATTAATGGTTTTGTTACATATCATTGTAGGCTTTGCTGATGTGAGTGTTTTGAGTACAGGAAGCTCATGTTGTTTTATGAAAACTAGTTTGCTGGAAACAATAGATACTATTCTTCAGTGTGGACTATCACCAATAATTATCTCCTGGCTACTATGCAAATATCTCATGCCCTAATTTCCACACTTGTTCATTTAACACATAAGCTCATTATAGTTTAGATGTTTATTTAAAGGCACTGCAAGTATCTGAGAACAAGTTGCTCAAAAGCTTTATAAATGAGAAGTTTACTTCACTGACAAATTCCACTTTCTGCTGCAGACATGGTCTGAAATCCACAGCTATTTTTTCCTTAGTCTGTTCAGAAAGGACTCACCAGCTGGGCACAAGGCCAGATTTTGATCCCAGTGTCTTTACTGGTTTCAACTAAATGACTTCAGATTTCAACTGGTCCTCTGGCAAACTGAGCCTGTCCTTTCATTCAAATGTCAGCCCAGTGCTCAGCTGCTAAAAGGAAAAGCTCGAGGAAATAACCCTTGTTTGCGTTTGACACCTGATTTGTTACCTTACTTTGCCAAGAAAACTAAAATCAAGAAGAATGGTACAATATCACCTCTCTATTTCTAGACACCGTTGAGCACAGAGGTGTACTCAAACTTCATCTCACGATGTCTGCATTTTTAGAGGCTTGTGAAGTGTACCCCTCACAAATCGCTAGCGGGTTCAGAGCATGCACAGAGAGTTGCGTAAGAATTGCAGTGTCTTGGTACAATACCCAAGGGCTGACCCCAGTCAGTCACGTGAAGTTGGCAGTGTCTGTTTTGCAGGGCACCTTTCTGGTCAAGCCTTACCTTCATTTACAGTCATACAGCCCTAATGAGGTTTCATATGACCAAAGCCAAAACTTGGGCTGCAGCAATGGTGCCTGCACTTTTGGAGCAAATCATGATTGATTTTTGGAGAAAGCTGATCATAATGCTCCAGTTGGATCTTCTCAGTGTTTGGAGCAGGACCTTGCTGTCCAGGCAATGGGATTTGTAAAGGTGTTTGGCATAATATAATGCACAACTGACAGCTTTTCTAACAAAGACTCAGTAGAAAAAGAAAGAAAAAAGCAATTCACGTAATCTTATGTCTTTTCTCCCTCTCCTCCCCTCCTCCTCCTGGAAATACCTAAACACAAGAGTCAGGACGAGGGCAGCATCCCCTTTTCACTGCAGGGCTGTGCACTCAAGTGTATCCAACCATTTGTCTAAGCTGCCAAAACCGTAACAGGGACAGGAATGTGGGGGGAGGAAACTAACCCATAGGCTCCTCCAAAAACCCTCCTCCGGTCACTAATGACAGGCAAACCTGCTTTTTTGCTTATCCTGCATTCCTTTTCTGGATCAAAGAGTAAAGATATGTCAGCCGGAGGCCCCAGAACAAACTCAGTTGCTGGCTTTTTTCCAGTTCTTATCTTTCAGGAATGGCAAAGGTCTGGTACAGAGATTTCTTTGTATCACTCTAAGTCCAGAGCCTGAGTTTTGAGAGACAACCTGGGTCCTGATGGGAAACCCATTGTAGATGTTTTTTGGTTATCATAGCCAAACCAAGGCCTGTCTGTTATTTGCTATGGATGATGTACTTTGAAATTTCCAAAGTAAAGGTGGCAGATAAATGAGAACTAACTGGTTGTTTTTGAGGGTTGTGACAATCATAAACCACAATAATCCTCAGATTCTTCTTGATTGTCTCTGTGCTTTCCTAACGAGCTTGGAGAATTCAGCCACTCTTGTCTTTTCTTGCCTCACTGCAGTTAGGCTTGTAGGGCTGGAGCATCAGGCTGGGGGTGCCAATGACAATGTCCCTCCTGGGCACCTCCACAACTCAGAGATGTTGGCTTTAAACATGGCTCACTTCAGTCCAGATTCATACAGGCACAGGGGGGACTGAAAAATGCTTTCTTCCAGTGCAAGGTGCTAGTTTGGGGTGTAGCCCTTTTGTAAGCTGGGCAGTACCACAGCTGCCTCAAGCTTATTTGGCACTCACAGGCTCTAATTCTAAAATCAGAGGTAGTTGCCATTGCATCTCTACTGCTCGGCATGAAGCAGAACCACCCCTTGGTGCCTTTGGCAACTCTAGGTATACAACCCTGCTCCAAAAACTATCTGCCTAAACATTAAATATGGCAGATATACCTGCAGCACATGAAAAGTGATATCCCATTATCAGCAAAGACAGAAGATGGTGAAGGGAACACGCAATGTGGCGTCATTTGGTTTACAACAGCCCTTCTGGAAGCACAATGATCTGTCACAGAGTGACTATCTTTGCTCTTGAGTGGATCAGCACAAAGAAAGGTTAAGGCAGCATGGTTAGGTAATTGACTGGTGTCACAGAAGTTGAAGCTTAGAAAGCTGGGAGAAGTAAAACAAAACCAGACCAGAACACACAGCAAGAAAACTCTTCTAAAGAATGCATGGCATCAGTATTTATCCTTCCTGCAAACCTAATAAAGCTAATCAAGATGAATTACTATGTCTTACTTCAAAAATTTCCCCTGCCAAATGTCGATCTTTTTTTCTGACAGATTCCCTCCTAATACACCTATATAGCTGGGGCAGCCAGCTTTCAAAGACAAAATGCTTTTTCTAACACAAAAATCCCAAACATGACCAACTAAAAAAGATCCTGTATTTTAGCTCCAAACGTCTCTTTCCTGATTTATTTTGAGCCCCACTAAACACATTCATGTGAAGAAAAACAAATACCAGTCTCTGCTTGTTTAATCCGTGGCAGCGAAACAGATGAACTGATTCTCAGTGCAGTCTCTGGACACCAAACTGGGCCTCTCCTGAGAGGATCTCTCCCAGCATTTCAGAGGTGTCACTGTGGTCATTTTAGCAGTAAACCTAGAGATCCAAAAACTGAGATGGGTTTGATTCTTCCCCTGGGTAAATCCAGCTGGTAAATGAGCTTCAGAGAAAAAAAATCCATCTGCACCCACCAGTGCTTAGTGGTCCCATCGTTTTTCAGGACATGCTCCTGTACAAAAGTACATGTATGTGCACGTAGAATTAGTACAGATTGAGCCAAACAGAGAGGCAAGTGAATGCTTATTAAAGAGCCTTTCCCAGGCAATTGATATTAGAGGAGTTTTAAGGAATTCCTAAATTCCTTATTTCCAGTCCTGTGATTAGCCCTCTCGTCTAGCTATGCAACACCCATCTCTAACCCACAGAATTCAAGCTAACACTAATATTAAAGAAAACGTTGTGGGAACTGAAGCCTTTTAATTGGCATATCAAATATATTCAGAAAAAATGATACAAGGAGACTTTTTTCTCAGACAATGCACAATTAGCCTGAGGAACTCATTACCATAAGATATAAACTCTAAAGAGTATCATGAAATTCAGAAACAGATTGTTTGTATGGAAGACAGTAATACACAGTATTAATGGCAGACAGTTACTTCAGAAGGGCTCAAACCTAATCTTCGTGCAAGTCGTACATTTTCTCCCCAAATATTGACGGGTAGGAACCTTTCTTCTGGGCACATCTCTTGCTCTGTCCCTCTGAAACCAATGGTGCTGCCTGCAGATTTGCTTGGTTACTCAGTTGAATGGACTGCAGGGATAGGATTGCTCTTACCTGATTTTATCCCTGTAGTAACTTGTATCCAGTGTAAGATGGCATTCTGGGTGTCCTCTCAGGGCAGTGTTCCAGACAGTGATTCACCCAGCTTCTCCTAGATAGCAAGTTGGGATGAACCATCCCTTGGTGCCCCTCCTGTTTCTCCTGATAGGAAAGGGAAATTGGAGATAGGAGACAATTTCTAATTGCCACATCTACAGGTGAGCATCTCCACATGCAGTAGATATTGGAGGAAGAGTTGATCCACTCATTGATTTACATCTCCAGGCAGAAAGGACTGTGCAGGTAGTGACAGGATTGTCTTCTTCTTCATCTTGGGCCACCCCTCAGTTCTGTAGGCATGTCAGGTGTAACTGAGAGGACTTCTAGACAGAGCAGACTTCTTCACAAAGGCTGGCCTCCATTTACTGAGGTTGCTGAACTGCTTTCAGACATCAGTGAAAAAGTAGCTCACCAGCTGGCAAGGCTGAGTTGTAGAGGCTGGCTGGAAATGATTGCCTCAGAGCACCTGCATTCTGGCCCTTGCTCAGCGCCGATTCCATCAGGGGCACAGCACCGGTGGCCAGAGCAGTCCAACAACTAGCAACAGCCATGAGAGTTAAAAATCTGCATTGAAGGGCTTGCTCTCAGCTCTGCCTTGCATAAACATTTTGCTCCTAACCCAGATACAAAGCCAAACTAGCAACAACTTGAAAGGATAACATCTCTCAGAACTAATAAGCGCTAATCTAGCATGGAAGAGATAGTAACCAATTGAGTCGACAGGCAGAAAGAGGAACAAAGTCTCGCTACAGCACATTGAGAATCTATACAATTATAAATCATAAATTATAAAACAGCTCACTGCAGAATACGGATGCAGCCACAGTAACAATTCTAATAAATATTTGAAACAATGCTTTGATTTGGTTAGTGTTATAAAATCTGACTACATCTCAACTCTTTATACCTTACCAGAAGAAAAAAATAAAAGAAACAAACCTTACCTGATTCTTCGGTTACTAATCAGAAAAGCTTCCTTCTAGACAATCTGTTTATTTAAGGAATTGGCAGACAGTTGGCTGTGTGTATGTCACAATTTTGAAACTGTCAGAGCTGCACTTATTCACTAATCATACCCATGTAACTACAAGCCACATTTTTAAATGGTGTGGATGAATAATCTCTGTTCTCTTGTAGAGGGTTTTTTATGGCTCTTCTAAGCTATGCATCTATTTTCACTTGACTTTAAAGCAATCAATATGCTGGCACAAAGGCTTTGGGATAATTCATAGCAACAATCTGTAGCAACTTACAGCCTGATAAGGTTCCTTTAAATTGTTCTGATGAAAAAAGTGCTAAAAGATTCCAGATGCCTAGAGTTACCAAAAAGAATAAAGAAAAGTAAGGAAGGAAATAAAAAATCTGTATATTAGAAAATACTGAGGAGAGAAATTCTGTTATCCTTAATAAGAATGTAAGTATGACCCTTTAGTTTTCATGACGACCTTCCAAATTTTCTCCAGGGTGGCCAGATGAGAATTCAGCCTCAGATGCAAACTGTGCTCAATGGCATGGATTTCAAAGATGTAGGGAAATGAGTAGAAACTCTTAGGTCAGTTCCTCTGCTCACAGGAAAACACACAGAGGGGCACAAACTTCTGCATTTGACTTTTTTTGGTACTTCTTTATACTGAGCCTTTCAGGAGCTGCCATGGCAAAGAGAAGCAGCTCCCAGTGGTGATGACTCTGAATGGGGAGACTCTGTGCAAACACTGGAAAGTGAATCACAGCAGAACGCTCCCCAGTCTGCTGCTAGTGGACACCTGGCACCTGATATTTCTATTTATGAAAGATCATTGCACTTCACCCACTGACATCTGTCTCACAGATGAGGATTAAACCAGACACACTACTTTTGCTATTACCTCACCCTTTGCAAGACATAGATTAGTTGTTTGATGGATTTTGACTATATGAGCTGTAAAGAAGCAAAATATTGCATCTGTGTTGGCTGGTTAACAATGGCTCTTTGTAGAGGCTCTGTTCTTGCCAACATCTCCAGCAGTCATGACACAGTCATTTTGCAGCATGCACCAGGAGTAGGAGGCAGGTGTGTTTCCAGGCTCTCTGATGTTTTATCAGGGTAAACAGGTACTGGGCAGCACAGTGGTCACCCTTACACCAAATGCAGAAAGGGATTCAGATCAGTCCTGCTAAAGATGTGGGTAACTTGTATGAAGCAAAGGCTCTGTTACGTCCGTAATACATCAGACCATTCTCTACTGAGCTCTCGGAGCATGGCCAGACATTGTAAGAGGTCCAAGCAGTGAGAAGAATTGGTTGTCCTTCATCTGTATATTCACAGAAACTTCTACATCTGCCTGATCCTCTCCCCTTCTGCATCCTCTCTGCTTGTCCTGGAGAAGAAGAGGTATAGCTAAGAAGAGAGGATGTGAGTCTGAGATTTGATATTTACACACCAACTTTCACCTTATGTCCTGATGTTGTGCAGCCAAAGTAATCCTAGCCGCTGAAGGTACATGGTAAACCATTTCCCTACAAATATGGGGAAAAAAAGTGTTGTTTTGTTTTGTTTTAGCACTGAGGAATTTGAGGATTTTAGTGCAACTGCTCTTATTGAATGATGTATTCAAGAGCATTGACCGTCCTGTGGTCTCAGAGAAAATCTATGCTGCCAAACAGTGCCATTCATTGTGTGTGTGTGGTCCACGCAACTTGTCAAACACCAAAAGAGTAGATAGGCAGCAATACAGCTTTGTTTTTGCTTATTTGTGATTCTCAAAAATTTATTACTGATATTGGTGCATCTGAGATAAGGCTCTGTACTCTGGAGGAAGAAATCTGTCATTTGCTATGGGGATGACAGCAAGGGGAAATAATGAGGAAATCAGAGGTGGTCTGTGCCTGCAGGAGCTAATGACCCAAGTGAAGTTGGTGATTTGCTGGATTCAGTGGAGACACTTTAGGACTGAGATAAGATGCTGGTAGGTTCCAGATTGATGTATAAAACTGTACTGGATATTAGACATAAGAAACAAAGAGCTATAAATTGGAAGACAAAATTTTGGAAGAGGGAGCCAGGAAACCCTTTACTGAAAGCAAGATAGAGTGCTTCACAGATTCCTCTCACAACACCTCCAGATGCTGAACTGTGGGGATGAATGTTGGCTCAGCAAGAGACTGAGCCATCTTTCTCCCTACAGGGAGCAAGAAGGCAAGGACAGATAAAGGTGCAGATGAAACCACGACCATCTGGGCCTGGAATGAGAATAGTAAGAATGTTATGTCCCACCTATCTGGGAAGCAGAGGAGGTATTACACAGTGAGAAGCTTTCCTGGGCACAGGGTTACATCAACCTTAGTAGATTATGTTGTGTTGTCGGGCAGTGAGAAGAACCAGTGGGACATTTCACATCCATCTTGCTGATGTCTTGGTCCCTAAGTTTATGAAACGTCTTGGCTCCACATACAAAACCTGCCAGGAATGGTCCCTGGCTGGTGCTTACTTCTGAGGTGCACCTGGAAATGGTTTGGGAAGATGTTTGTTTCTCCATACGTGAATCAGGCTAGAAGCTACCGTAATAATTTACCAGCACAGACAACTTCATTCCAGACTGAGGGGTATTCCCTGCATTGTTTATTTTTTGAACAAAGTGATAATTCCTGAAGCTCTCCTTGGTTTGATATAACCAACCTCAAAGTGGACCCTTACTCATGTACAGTCTCACTCTTATTATCTGTATGTTGTTGCTAACTGTTCTTAAAAAAAAAACAATAGACCCAACAACTAAAATGGGCACAGAGGCAAGATATCCCCCAGTTTGATTGTGGTAGCTAATAAAGCTGTGAAAGCAATTTCTTCCTAAGAACACACATTAGAAATATCATCTCTCTTTTTGATCAGTCAGCTGTCCATTAACTGGTCATGATATCCAGAAAAATCAATCTGTTAGTCACAGGCACCTGACAAATAGTTTGCATACAATCAAGCGTAGCATGGGTGATTTGTCAGCTGGTTTGCACACACCGTTCATTATTCACTGTATCATGTGACCAGCCACTTCTAACATATGATCCAATTCTTTCTCTTTATTTACACAGAAAACTATAAACAGGAGAAAATCAAATGAATACATATCTATGGTCATGCATATATGTTAGTAAAGATGCTAAATAACTGACTTTAATTCTACAACCATTCATTTTTGAGAATCTCCAGGTATCTTTAAAAAGACATCTGAATAATTAACAACGATGACTCACAGCACATGGTCATGAGCATGGTCTTCTATTTATAGCCATGTTTCTAAATTAGTCTTCTTCTTAATAACAGTGATAGCAGCTGAAAAAAAAAATTACCTCATTAGGCATTCCTTCAGATAAACTCACACAATTAGAAGTACTTTTCGTCATTGTCACTGCTCTCAGTCCACAAGAAAATCTTGGGAAGAAAAATGTAGTATCAAGACTCCAAATTTTTCAGAGCCAACAAAGGTAGTTAGCCACTAAAGTGCTCGTTGCAATTAATGAATTGTGTGGCTAAATTTCCTAAGCTTTGAGACTAATCAAACAAAATGTTTTTAATCTGTACACAACTGCATGACTAATTCTGACAGACTGTCTGAGAACCTAAACACAGGAGATTTTTGTTCTACATTCCCTCCTGTTTCTTCCACTTGTCTAACCTTTTCATGCTCTGCCTCAGCATTCTGTTCATGTGCTAAGTAATGTGTTTTCTTAGATACTGAGGTCTTGTATCACTTTATCTCAATTTTAGGGGCAGTCAATTGAAGTTATAGAGAGATATAAAGCCTCTGCATCACCCCGCTATCAGATCCTCTTTGCTGTTTATCAATTAAAGGTCAGACACAGGTTAGTGAGAAAAAACTCTCTGAAATACTGGTCTGATAGCATTATTACAGCTTGTACTTTGGCGTGGGGTTAGCAATATGTCAGCACGGTATATAGAAATGGAAGATAAATGGTAGGTTTCGGTGCTAAGACATAAAACCTGAAGCTAAAATAAGCATAGATAAATATGCATTTCCAATGTTTTGGGGACAAATCTTTTGTTAAGAAAATGGAATTCCAATACCACTGCTTCCACTCATTTTGCTAAAAGGGGCAGACAAGGATTTGTGTAGGAGTGTAGAGCTATTTTGCTTTGCTGGTGTTGTCAGGGCTCACATAGATGAAAGCAGCTGGAACAGCCCCCATTGTTGAAAAATTTGCCATGGGGCTTATTTGAAAATCTTGCTCAATCTACAGGGAGGCCAGGGCCATCTGTACGAAGCACAGATGCCTCTGCTGCAGAGTATCAGCAGCTCCGGCATCATCCCTGGCAGGGATGCTGCCACCATGTTCTCCTGGCCAAAATTCCCTCAGGAGAGGGAACCCAGCCCACGGACAAGAAATGAGAGATTGTGTCGCTTTTTCTTTTTAAACTCCATTGCATTGGTCACACTGTTGAACACTGGACTCAAGCCTGCGCCATTGCCCTAAGCCTCAAGCGCAGCCTTTGGGGCCAATCCTGATCATCATCCTTCACCACAGAGCTGCAACAGCCACCAGTGCCCAGGACCAGCTTCATGACAGCCCTTTAGAGCATCCATGCCAGGACTGATGGCGACGAGCCTCTGCTCTCTTCTTCACCCACTGCCTCCTCAGCCTTCTCAAAAGACCCTCAGAGGTGAGGAAGGCATGATTTACCCTGCGTTAGCATGTCCCTGTCACATTAAACACGTCTCAGTGCTTTAGAGCTCTGCCTTCAGAGGTGTTTAACAGCTATTTCTCCTGGTACTGTGACAGCTCTAATGACGAGCCTGGCACAGAGTTGGGCACTGCAGTTTCAAGGTGTAGTAGCTGCTGCTAATGATCAACTGGGTACTGGTGTGCTGCAGCTTTGGTACTCCAGGCTTTCATTCATCACTTATCCTCAGATAAATAAACCATCTGGTTCTTGTGATTTATTGCACTTTAGGTTCTCCATTAATTGCCGCTCATTCCTTCTTCTTTGTTATGGATGTGACTGCAGCTTGGTGTGAGAGATGGCTGCTGTTTGTGCTCAGTGGTGTCAGAGCCCTGCTGGGAGCTGGGGGCAGCCCTGGGACTGTGGGCAACAGAAGAGCAAATTCCTCCTTTCTGTGTCTCAGTCCCTCCCGTTACCAGGTCAGATGTGTGGAAATGCTTCCCCATGTCTCAGTGTATTAACTGCACTCATGGGCACAAACAGAGACACAAGCCAGAATGCTCAGGTTCAGACCTTAGGAACAACAGACAACAGAAGCATAGAGCCTGGAATGAACCTTTAAAGGTCACCTAGTCCAACCCCCCTGCAGTGAGCAGGGACATCTTGAACTAGATCAGGTTGCTCAGAGCCCCATCCAGCCTGACCTTGAATGTCCCCAGGGATGGAGACTCCATCACCTCTCTGGGCAACCAATTCCAGTGTTTCACCACTCTCGTAGTAAAGAACCTATTCCTAATAAATTATCTCAGGTCATAGGTCGTGTTGGAGAATACCATTATCAGAAAATCCTGCATTTGTCCCTCCCCTGTGCCTTGAATGGGGGGTTGTGCTGTCACTAGCTTATTTTCCTGACTGATATAAGACAAAACATTTTTCTCCCAAAGTTGTGCTAACTGAGAGCTCACTAAACCAACACTGCTGCTGAATCCTTCTCATCATGAAACAGTCTGTCTCAGATTCCTCAGTCTTTTTACCAGCCTAGTGTGTACTTGATTTGAGGACCAAGCAATGCCGCACTGTGGATACTTTCAGCGGGGTCAATAGAGGTAGCATTCACAGGCCCTTTGCTGTCTGCTGTGGGGGCTGAGAGAGGTATTTGCTGATGGTACCTGTCCAGTTACGTGCACTCGATCACTGAACTTGAGTTCTGCTGTGCATGACTATGTATGGTATGATATGTTCAAGTGGGCCCGGTCTGACAGATGTGTTACTGTGTAGTCACCATACTTAGCTTTTTGGAAGTAAGGAAGAGGATCAGACATCCTTCTGCCATCTAATGGGAAGAGACTTTTCTTGTCTGCAGACCCAAAACACTGCAGTCTTTTCCTGAACAGGCTGCAGGAGGGCTACAAAGCCAGTAAGAAAAACTATGAGGACTCAGTTATGGCAAGCTACTAGCAGACAATAAAATTATTCTAAAGAAATTCTTCTTTCCCTTATGCAGCTGAGGAGGAACACTTGGATTTGTGGTACTTATTATCAGGTAAATATTTATAAATGGGAGGAAAGGGAGAAAGAAGGATGATCAAGGAAGAAGCATCTGACAAGTAGGCTGGGGAGTGTTAGTGTGGGTAGTTTGCTGTATTAAAGCATGCCAGCTGTGTAAATCAGGATTTAGCTCTGCCAATCCAGGCAAAGATGATGTCTCACTGTTAGTTTGTTTTACATATTTTATGGAAGCAAATCAGTAAACACAGCCATGCGCATGGAGAAGTCTTTTATTCCAGATGAAAAAAGTCACAATGTACACAGCTGTACCTCAGCCCCAACAGGTTCTTCATGCCTTTTATGTTAAAGACTGCTGTTGCCTTGAGAATAACCACCTAGATTCCTAGTGTAATTCACATTGGAAATAATGGAATGATATAATGGAGATCTATCAAAATTACTCAAAAAAGTCTAGAGTACTAAATCGAAAAACATTATCCTTTCTTCAGGACTTCTGAACCACCCCTACAATTCTACAGCAAAGAGATAACTTTCTATTAGATATTACAGATGAAGCTCTTAAGTTCCATCATGTTACTGTAATGGCATCTTAGAGTGAATTATTCTGAATCATTCTCAGAATTGTTCTTAAGGCAAAGGTTCATGACAAGAGAAGGACCTAGCATTTTATTTTTCCTCTTCTGAAACCGTTTTTTCTGCTTGGTCTCTTCAGTAGTTAATCACCTAAAGGCCTTTGTTAGAAACTAGTCTCATCCTATGCTAGGTATATTGGTAGCACTTGAGACAGTTTTCAGAGTTGGCTGATGGGATGACAACAGAATATGTCATTTTGGAAGAAAATTTCAAATATTTACAACAGAGAATATGAATATCTCAGTAAAGGATACTGAAAAAAAATCTTCTCTGTAAGGGGCCAGTTATGAAAACACTTTAGAATTGTCCAGAATAGAAATCTTCCTCTCAAACAGAGAATTTTGGCAGATCTACCCCTGGAAAAATCACCTCCCAATGCTCTCAACAGAACAAAAGATCAGAGATGGAAAAGATTTATCAGCTCATCCAACCCATCTTCCTGATAATAGACCATTTTTTTTTATGTGCAGGTTGTTCTTTTTTCCTAGTGTTTTGACTAGTTTTAGAAGACCTAAGTGATGAATGGTGGTTTTATCATTAACCTTAGGAAACTATTCCAGAGCCTAACAAATCTCAGTGTCAGGCTTTTCCACATTAGTGACTCTACTTTCTCAGCAATTTCATAGGTTTATATTGGTTGCTTTTTCCCCAAAGCATAGACTGCTGCTGAGTCTAAGAACAGGATTAGATATTGCGGATAGATCATAGAATCATAGAATTGCCAGGGTTGGAAGGGACCTTAAAGATCATCTAGTTCCAACCCCCCTGCCCTGGGCAGGGACATCCCCCACTAGATCAGGTTGCTCAGAGCCCCATCCAGCCTGGCCTTAAAAACTTCCAGGGATGGGGCTTCCAGCACCTCTCTGGGCAACCTGTGCCAGTGTCTCACCACTCTCATGGTGAAGAACTTCTTCCCAATGTCCAATCTAAACCGACCCATCTCTAGCTTTAACCCATTCCCTCTAGTCCTATCACTACCCGACATCCTAAAAAGCCCCTCACCAGTTTTCTTGTAGCCCCCTTAAGATACTGGAAGGCCACAATAAGGTCTCCTCGGAGGGTTCTTTTCTGCAGACTGAACAACCCCAACTCTCTCAATCTGTCTTCACAGGAGAGGTGCTCCAGCCCTCTGATCATCCTCGTGTCCCTTCTCTGGACACACTCCAGCACATCCATATCTTTCTTGTACTGTGGGCTCCAGAACTGGACACAGTACTCCAGGTGAGGTCTCATGAGAGCGGAGTAGAGGGGGAGAATCACCTCCCTCGACCTGCTGGCCACGCACCTCTTGATGCAGCCCAGGACACGACTGGCTTTCTGAGCTGCAAGTACGCACTGACGGCTCGGGTTGAGTTTCTCGTCTACCAGTACTCCCAAGTCCTTTTCTTCTGGGCTCCTCTAAAGCCAGTCACTGCCCACCCTATATCGGTGCTTGGGATTGCCCCGACCCAGATGGAGGACTTTGCACTTGGTCTTGTCGAACTCCATGAGGTTGTCCTGGGCCCACCTCTACAGCCTGTTGAGGTCCCTCTGGATGGCATCCCTACTCTCCAGGGTGTCAGCCACCCCACACAGCTTGGTGTTGTCAGCCAGCTTGCTGAGGCTGCACTCAATGCCACTGTCCATGTCACTGACGAAGATGTTAAACAAGACTGGTCCCAGTACTGATCCTTGAGGGACTCCACTTGTCGCTGGCTTCCACTTGGACATGGACCCATTGACAGCCACTCTTTGGGTGCAGCCATCAAGCTAGTTCTTTATGCACTGAATTGTCCAACCATCAAATCCATATTTTATCAGCTTGGCGACCAGGATGTCATGCGGGACAGTGTCAAAGGCTTTGCTCAGGTCCAAGTAAATGATGTCAGTTGCTCTTCCCTTGTCTGTTGATATTGTGACCTTCTCATAGAAGACCACCAGGTTTGTCAGGCACGATTTGCCCCTGGTGAAGCCATGTTGACTGTACCCAGTCACCTCTTCATTATTCTTCTGCCTCAGCAGTGCCTCCAGGAGGATCTGCTCCATAATCTTACCAGGCTCGGAGGTGAGACTGACTGGCCTGTAGTTCCCCAGTTCATCCTTCTTTCCCTTTTTGAAAATGAGGATTATGCTTCCTCTTTTCCAGATCTTGACTATCCATCCTCATGCAGGTGGGTTACTTCTCCTGTAAAGCAGTATCTTGGAAATCTGAGAGTATTTCTTTACCAGAGTGAGCGAGAGGAAATTCCAGTCTGGCCCTGAACTGAAAATTATTTCTGTGCCAAATGAGTTGCAGAAAATGACCTTGTCTATGATCCCAGTGCACTATAATAGGAAATAAAACTTGGGGCAAAGCTTAACTTTGGCAACCACAGAGGTGGACCAACTTGGCATTGCAAGAGCCAGGGAACACATGTGCTGCCAAAGATCAGCTCTCAGCTGCCAAGGTGGGAACATTTTACAGCATGGCAATCATAATGTCTGACTGTCCTTTGCCTTTTTTTCCATTGATTTAAGCATTTGCTTATCTTTTAAGTGCATTCTTCACTCCAAGGGATTTGGACACTCTGTGATAGGAGAGCCAGTCACCCATGGTCAAAAAGTATGAACACAGCCTGGAAAGAGACAGAAAAGGCCTGTGGGAATAGAGAGCTCAGTGTGCTCTGCAGGCACCATGAAGGCTGACAGGATACATGCTGTCGATACATGCAGCATGAAGGCAAGCATCAGGAAGAGGAAGGTGTTGCTTGGCCCACGGAACAACACTATCATGAAAGACGCAGGCAAAGGCTGGTTGTGAATAAATTAAAATTGGAAAATAGAAGTGAAGAGAACAGAAAAAAATGGTTTTACGAGGCAATTCAGCTGCTCTTCGAAAGGAATTGCCTAATCTGTGAAAAATGGAAAGGAATGCCCTGTTTAGCCAGTTAAATTAGTTAAAGGGCCAAAATTTTTAAGTTAGTTTCTCTTAGCATAACCTAAATGGAACAAAACAGATTCACACTCCCTTCTTTCACTGCTTTGCAGAACAACTCACATTAGTAAACACAAACTTTTGTGTAATTAAATCCATTTGATGCAAAATCATTTCCCTGTTTCCCAGAGGCCAGTACAACCTTTTCACAGTATGCAGGTTCTGTTTAACGTATCATTTGCAGCAAGAGTAACAGGTGGATTATCACAATTTTTAGAAAAGGTAACACTCCTGCTATGCTTACACTATGTGCAGAGGATGTCAATAAAAATTCAAAATTCTGAAGAAAGCCAAAAGTGTTTTGGACCCACCAGCTCATTTTATGGTAACAATTTGCTTTGTAGTCTTTGAGTTTCCCGTTTGACTTTGCATTTTTATCTTGTAAGTAAGGTAACCCATAAGCAGGGGGAAAAGCTCCCCATGGTTTCTCTTATTATAACATTATTTGTATCTAAGACTTGGGCTTGAGAGCACATTGAGAATGATACCTCTACAGAGGGAAAAGTCAAGCAGTATTTTAGCTCTTCCTGAGCCAGGGACCGGACTCACACTGCCCTAGGAACCATACTCCTGCTGACTCCTGTCACTTCAAGCATTGCTTTATGGTGCAAAAGAGAGTGACATACATGGGCATACTGCAGTGGAAAAACTACGCTCTTCCAGCAAAGGAGAAAGAAGTTTATCTTGGGCCAGCACCTGTGATAGTAGTGATATTGTTTGAAGAGAGATGTGATTGAGTTGTCTTCCCTCCACTTCAGATGAAGAGCTAAACCCAGACAGATTTTGCCTAGAGTGAATCTAACAAATGGAAAGGGGAGAGGAGGAAATATTGTGCTCAGTTAAGATGGCTTAGTAGACAAAACATGTGTCTGTGATATCTGTGATGCCCTTTGGTGTCTTAGACATACTCCTGGGGCTGACCACTTCAATACAGAATATACAAGACACCTGTGTTTTTCAGAAGCCTGAGCTGGAAGCTGGGAGAAATACCCATGGGCATCTCACATGGTAAATATCTATTTTTAGGTGAAAAATCCCACCAGCAATGTCCTAGTATGCATTATTCAAAGCACCTGTACAATAGCAAATGTGAGATGAGAAAGGTACATTAACCCCAAAGAACCAAAGGGGAGTGTAGCTGTGCCTTATGTTAGAGAAACTCCAAATGCATACACTCCAGTTAATCAGACCCTCATATTCTCTTCATATATAATGTGGTTCAACATATGTAGTCTCTTCATCCTTAAAGGTATGTAAAACTTGGCTGAACAAGGTCCTGAATAACCTTATCAAACATCAAAGATAGCCCTGCTTTGAGCAGGGTGTATGGCCTCCTGAGGCCCCTTCCAGACTAAGACATTCTGTGATAATGTGGTAGTGATTCTTCCAAAGATGGAAGGAGGTAGAGGGGAGACTGGTGTTGAAACAGTGATCTTTATCTTAGGATAATGTTCACTCGTTATCTGTCAGGCTACATGACATTTGGACAGTTACTTCTGAGAACTAACGCTTTTTTATATAAAATCAATATCAGATAGAAATTAGTGATAACAATCAACTCTTCTGTCTGCCATAATCTGTAAATATGTTCATGTAGACATGAGAACTTCAGCATAAGCTCTGTAACAAAGGATTAGAGAAAAGATAGCAAACAAGACAGGAATAAACAATCATTTGTCACAGCAGAGGGACATGACTAGTGGAGATCTACAAGATGTGCTATGGCCCATTCTGCTCATCATGTTTGTCAATGATCTGGGAAAGAAGAGTAAACGAAGTTAAGATAACAGAGACAAAGTTCAGCTTTGAAGAACTGCAAAAGAGATTTCCTCAGCAATAGAATGGCAGAGGAAATTCAGTGTGAATAAGTAGTACACATGGGTAAAAAGCGATCCTGAGCTTTCTGTATGAAATGATGAATTGATATAACTTTATCACTCAGGAACAAGATTTTGGGGTACAATAGAAAAAAAATATTGTTACCTTGCTCAACACACTTGTAAAGACAAATCTAATACCAGGGGGTTTTACGAGAGGAATAATGAACAGAGTAGATAAGCATTTGTTTTGGCTTAACCACAACCAGGAACTAAGGCCCACACAACTGTTCACTTGCTCGCCTCCAGTGAAATGGGTGAGAGAATTGGAAAAGTGAGAAAACTTATGGGTTGAGGTGCAGACAGTTTAACAGGTAAAGCAAAAGCTGCACAAACAAACAAAGCAGAACAAGGAAATAATTCACCACATCCCATGGGCAGGCAAATGTTCAGCCATCTCCAGGAAAGCAGAGCCCCATCACATGTAGCAGTGACTTGGGAAGACAAACACCACCACTCTGAATGTCCTCCTCTACTTCTTCCCTCAGCTTTATATGCTGAGCAAGATATCATACGGTATGGAATATCCCTTGGGTCAGTTGAGGCCAGCTGTCCTGGCTGTGTCCTCTCCCAATTCCTTGCCCACCCCGAGCCTACTCACTAGTGGGGTGAGGAGAAGAAAAATCATTGACTGTGTAAGCATTGCTCAGCAGTAGCTAAAACATCCCTGTATTATCAACGCTGTTGTCAGCACAAACCCAAAATATAGCCCCATAATAGCTGCTAAGAGGAAAATTAACTCTGTCCTAGCCAAAACCAGCACAGTATGTCTCTATATAAATACCACATCTTGGTCTACAGTTCTATTTCCTGTGTCTCAAAGGGAATGTAACATGACTGGGAAAGGTTCAGAGAAAGGCAACAAGGATGATAAAGGTATGAAACAACTTCTCTGCAAGGAAAAATTAAGCAGATTAGGAGACCTCAGGGACTATTCAAGAGTTATATGATAGAAGTCTATAAAACCATGAGTGGCCAGAAGAGGGTATGTAGGTAATTACTATTCCCTGTCTCTTCCAAGAAAAGGATTAGTAGGCATTGAATTAAGCTAGGAAATGATAAGTTCAAAGTGTACAGAAGGAGATGGCTCTTAAGGTCATAGAATTATAGAATGCATTGGGTTAGAAGGGATCTTTAAAGGTCATCCAGTCCAACTCCTCTGGAGTAAGCAGGGACATCTTTAAATAGATCAGGTTGCTCAGAGCCCCATCCAGCCTGGCCTTAAAAACTTCCAGGGATGGGACATCCACCACCTCTCTAGGCAACCTGTTCCAGTGTTTCACTACCCTCATTGTAAAGAATTTCTTGTAATATAAATCTTCCCTGCTGTAGTTTAAAACCATCATCCCTTGTCTTATCCCTACAGTCCCTCCCCAGCTTTCCTGTAGGCCTCCTTGGAAGGCTGCTGTAAGATCTCCCCAGAGCCTTCTCTTCTCCAGGCTGAACAACCTCAACTGTCTTAGCTGGTCTTCATAGGGGAGATGCTCCAGCACTTTGATCTTTTGTGTGGACCTCCTCTGAACTCGTTGTAGCTGTTTTATGACTGAACTGTGGAGCACTACACCACAGGTTGTTGTGGGTGTCTGATACGGATTCAAGAGCTAACTAGAAGGTTATATAGATTCAGAGGAAAACAGGATGAGTTTATGGCAGAAAAATCCATTGAGGGCTACTGAACATAAAAGGTGTGACTGCTGTCTCACAAAGATTTTGTCCTGCTAACTGTTGGCAGGCAATAAAATGTTCAAGGAGGTAGCATTTTATGTTAGCTCCCCATGTTTAAAACTTTTCCCTAAGTACCCTCTTGGCCACTTGCAAAAGCAGGAAACTGCTCAAGGTGATCAGTGATCCCTATTTTCTCACGGTATTTTCTCTGGTGTTCCTGGAGTCCTATGGTCATCCATAGTAAAGGTGCCCATAATAAAGACAATAGTTTGTCACCCACTAAATTTTCTTAAAGAGCAAAACATGCGTGGTTTGCAAAATAAGGAGCAGAACTTCTGTGTTAAACTCATCTGTATTCAGTTATTGAATAGGCTACAGTAAAACTTTCAGTCTACAGGACAGAGCATAGCTGCACTGCCCTGGGGGCAGGGCAAGAAACAGACTGTCAATTAAACCTGACAGAGCACAGCATGTTTGCTAGATAGAGTCATTATCCCTTATTACTTAAATAAAAATAAAAGGAGGGCACTTTGTATAATAAAGTAGTTAATTGAAGTGCAGCTCTGTTTTCTGACACATATAATCATTACTAATTTAGAAAACACAGACTATTCTATACAAGTTATCGTGAAGTCTGCCCTTTTTACCACTGCATGCTTTTTTATTTTGGTTTGTTTTTTTAGGATAAATTGTTATAGGTATCAGAAAGCTGAGCTCTATGGTGGCAAAGCTTCTCTCTGCTTGTGAGAGCCGATGGACTCCCCTGTGACTGACCTAATCTGTCCTGCACGACCCCGTGGGACCCACAGGCTTCCTCTGGGGATGAAAACTGGCGTTGAATATTACTGTGCTTTTGGAGCTTTGTAGACAAGACACATTTCTCTCTAGATAGAAAGCCCTTCTCTCAGTATGGTTTCCTCAGCTGCAAACATGTACAAGCCTTGCAGCCAAGTATGCCTACTAAAGAAGATAAATCATCTCCTGATGAATACCCAGTAAGGTTGCTCAGAACCCAACTTAGAGACAGGTAAAGTCAGGCACGAGGATGGGAGGTGTTTGGTAAAGGCACCTTACATAATTAAGTTTCCTGTTGGTGTATCATAGATTGACCTTGGCCTTTTGATCTTTTCCATTGAAGAAAAGCACTTTTTTTCTGCCTAAGGAGATTCCCGGACACTCTCATTGAAGGCTTTAAGCAATGGTTCAGACAAGCTTGTGAGCTTCTTCAATCCTGTTCCAGGACATGAGCACTAGGCTAACATGAGTCTTTGAGGTCTCTTCCAGGGCGATTTTGTGCAATTCAAGGATTTTCCAGATCAAGCCATTCAATTTATATTTTTTAATGGTATTTGACACAAATCTGCTTCTATGTTCCTTCAACATGGAATATACACTCATGGATTCTTTCTTTCAAATCATTTCAGTTTTATGTGCTTTCAATTAAAATATTATGAAACATTTATAGCTTCTTGCTGCAAAACACTGCAGACGTTTACATTATAAAAAACACTATCCATACTGGGTTTGTGGTGCTCACTGCTGTGTTGCTTGCAGTCTGGCCTGCAGTTCTGTAGATTTGCCAGCTGTTTGCAACACAGTCCTTGGATTTCACTGAGTGTTCCCATATGGATGCCTTTTGGATCTGAACCCTCTGAGTTTGAGCTGTTAGTTAACGAGGCATTGTAGAGACTAGAGATGATCTGTATTCCTAAACACGATGAAGTGATGAATAGTTTGGTGACAAAGGATTTTGAACAAAGGCATGGGGCACAGTTCAGTGCTTGTTTTGCCACAGAATTTCCATATGGCCATAGGAATTTGCATCTTAGTTTCAAATGGGAACACGTTCTCCTACCTCAGAGGGGTTTCATGAGGATGAGCATGTCATGACCAGGGGGCTGGCTCTGGTGAAACAAGGATCAGATGAGGACTGTGGGTATCTGTGCCAGCTGGTTAGTGCATGCGCAAAAAGAAATGCAAAAAAATTAGACACAGTGATATATGTTGTATTCCCAGTTTCTTTATACTGCTTGCTTGTGTCCTTTCAAATCAGTTAGGTCCAGGTCCTCAGAAATGAATTGACAATGAACAAATTGCCAAAAGGCAATGAATTGACAGGACCTTTGATGAGCTATAATTTAGGTCCTGGTTTTGAAATCTCAACACCTAAACACTTTTTTGTCTGTTCATTCGCTGGAGATAAATAATAACAGAGATCCTTTCCCATGGAAAACCACATCTATGACTGTTCTGGGATACCACTCAACTCTTCTCTGACACACACTTACCTTGAGCTTCAGCCAAGTGGCCTCTAATAATGCTCCATTTGCACATAACAAGGTTCTGTGAAGTTACAGCCGTAAACAGTAATTCTCTTGAAAGTGCTTTTGTTACTTCTAGCTGTCATTTTCCTGCCAAACCCACACCCTGAACTATCCCATCTAATTATACTCACTGGTCATCTTTCCTCTTTTTATTGGCAATATTTTTCTTGTTAATTGTGCACGCTTGGTTTTAAAGAATGGTGTCTGCCTTTCCTTATGTGTCTCTGCAAGGAATATTTCTGCATCCTGCGTAGTTTCTCTGACATGTTTATGCCTTGCTGGTTACTGTAAAAATTGCAAGACGTATTATGTACTGCAGAAAACCAGGCTGGCACTTTGCAGTTTTAACGTTGTGCCTTATTGTATAGTTAAAATAAATGTACCTGATATCAGCTTTATTACTCCTATTAGACAGTCTAATGGCTTGATGTGCAGGAGTTCTTCCAGCAGGATGTTAAAAGGAAAGCACCGGCTGCTCAGCTTGGCCCCTGTACTCAGTAGCACCCAGGGAGCAATCAGGGACTCTGCAGAGCAACACATGATGCTCAGCCAGGGCTCTGCTAGGGCTCTGAAGTTAATCTCTTGCCTCCAGATACTACATTTAACATGTGATAGATTGTCAAAAAGAAGTTAACACAACAGAAAAAAAGAAAGAATGTTCCCAGATGCTGTTTGTAGTCACTCTCCTTTTCTACTTTTTGTTAAAAAAATCGCATCTCAGATGCTGTAGGGGTTCCCCTCTGAGTGATGCTATAGCGGTGATACAGGACAGATTTATTCAACACCACTGAAACTCTGTCCAATAAATATGCCTATGTGTCTTGAAACATGCTAGAGTCATTCATGACTGACAGCTCTATAACAGAATGAATATGACAATCCAGAGCTCAGTACACGAGCTTCTGCCACTCATTTATGCTGACAGTGCCTGGGTGGGAGTATCTTCAACTGAGCAAACCACCCTGGGTTTGTTTCACAGGCTCGGTGTTGTTCAGGATGCAGTTCACCTCTGTGCTTACCCACAGTTTTTGTTTGGTTAGAAGAATCACACCAAAATATCTGTGGACTTATAGATTAATCCTCACTGATTATCTGTTGACCAGATACTATCTGAGATACAGACACTTGTATCAGAGACACAGATGTTAGGCCAGGTGAGTCCCACACTACACGTGGACTTTGACGTACGCATATTCACCAAAAATTCAGTTTGATCTAGTTGTCCTTGACTCACTTTGACTCTAATTTTAGTTGACAGTGGAACAACCTCTGTTTCATCAGAGGAATCCTGCTCTGTGTGTCTCTGACATTTGAGTTAACTCTTTATCCTAAGAAGATCTCAAATGAATTGCAGTCAAAGCAGACTGATACGGATACACCTTGAAATTTCTCCTAACCAGAACTAGTGGATCACCATTACTTCTTGACAGAAATGTTGAAGTTTTGAGGAAAATGCTCAAGGTCACATGACAGCATAAGACACGCTGGGGGTCAAGTAGTCATTTTTATCTGATGTATTTTTTTCTGCTCATACTGGGTCTAGAGGTGAGAGGAAATCTCCTGTTGGCCATGTGAAAAGTTCCATGAATACTCATCCACATGTGTGCATCTGCACTCCCATATCTGGGATGCTTCCTATGGCAGAAGGAAAGAGGGACCTGCTATGATGTCAGTCCAGGGAAAGGTCTGACCGATAAGCAATAACTTGTATTTCCAAGTAAGATCTCTGGAGGTGCCCAGTAAAAGGCCCCAGCATTGAAAAGAGAAGATTAGCTTTGACCATATGGAGCTATGTTTCCAAGCCTAGGTTTTGCTGAACGTTTTTACGAAGAACTAATTTTGTTAATTCTACCACCTTGTCCAGGTTTTATTCAGATCCTGTGTTCATTTAAACTGCTTTAGATGCTGTAATTCACTGGACCAGGATGCTCAGCCCGGATGCTGCATTTGATTTGCAGTGAGATTGTTCTTTTCGCTCAATTTCCCAGCTGAGTTGCCTCTGGCATAAAAGGTCAAGTGATTTGAGTGAATTGTCCTTGGCTCATTCAGGATCAAAGCACAGGTTTTGCCTGGTTTCCCTTCTTTCCTCCACCCACACTGTTAAGGGATCGCTGAACCTTCAGTATCCAGTCTCCAATAAGTGCCATAGGCAGTGACAATGGAAAGCAGCAAAATACAGAGACCAGCAGATTAGCTAAGGGCCGAGAAAAGATGAGAGGTAGAGGTACTTCAGTCTACTCAAGCAAGGAGAAGCAGCAGATGTGTGACTCCTGGATGAGCATGGTACTGGAGGACAAGGTTATTTGGCCATGGTGCCAGGGGAAGTGTACAAGGAAAGGACGTGCCAGTTACTACTGTGCAGGAATTCTGAGCTCTCTGCCTTGGTTAACACTGTCTCAACATGTGTTTATGAAGGATACGAAGCAGAAGAGTGGGTGTCTCAGCCCATGTTTTCTCTCTGTGTAATTTCAGGTAAGACATTGTTCTGTCATTCACAGAAAAGCCAGGAGAATATCTCTGTGTCTCTGAAGTAATTACTGTCAGTAAGGCATTATGGGACTGTCAGGAGAGAATTCTTTGCAGGTAGTACCCCTATTTATTTTACCAGGTTGTGTAGTACAAACATTGGAGGAACTTTAGGTTCTGAATGTTGCTGTGGTCACAGAATCACAGAATCAATGTCAGGGGTTGGAAGGGACCTCGAAAGATCATCTAGTCCAACCCCCCTGCTAGATATGTCTAGAGAAGGGTCAAGTGTAGAACACTGAGAGGACAGAGTATCTTCAGGAAGAGGAACAAACAACTCATAACTTCTAAGTGCAGCTAATGCGTCTGGCTAAAGTTAATATTAAAACTCTAGAAAGGCCAGCAGTTTTCAGAAAATTGGGAAGCGAAAATTTAGATGCAGGTATAACTGGTCTTATTTCTGCCATATTCTACTTTATTAATTATATTTTCTGCTTAAGCTGAGAAACTGAGAGACAATTGAGATATTTCAGCAAGGGAAGACCTTCTCTACTGTATTGGGCAGATTCAACATTTGCTCTAGGCAGTATAAGATCATCTATTTGGAGTTCTGTAAGGCCCCCACAGCATCCTTCTCTCTAAATTGGATACATATGGATTTGATGGGTGGACTGTTCATTGGATGAGGAATTGTTTGGGTGGTCTCATCCCGAGGATAGTTGTCAGTGGCTTAGTGTTTATATTGACATCCATGACAAGTGATATCCCTCAGGGGTCCATACTGGGACCAGTAATGTTGACTATCTTCATCAATGACACGAAGTATCAGTATTGACTGGGGGAGAAATAGATTGAGAGCTGCTCTGCAGAGAAGGGCTTGGCAGTACTGGTGGATTAAAAGCTGGACATGAGTTGGTGATGTGTATTTACAACCCAGAAGCCCATCTGTATCCTGGGCTGCATCAAAAGGAGTATGACCAGCAGGTCAAAGGAGATGATTCTCCCTCTCTGCTCTGGTGAGACCTCACCTGTGGTACTGATTCCAGCTCTGGAGTCCTCAGCACAAAAAAAGACATGTATCTGTTAGAGCAGGTCATTAAAAATGATCGGACAACCGGAACGCTTCTCTTATGAAAACAGGCTGGGAGTCGGGTTGTTCAGCCTGGAGAAGAGACTGCTTTGGGAATCCGTTATTGCTGCCACCAATACTTCATGAATGCTTATAAGAAAGATGGGGACAGACGTTTTTATAGGGTCCTTGCAATAGGACAAGGAGTAATCATTTTAAACTGAAAGAGAGTAGGTTTAGACTGGATATAAGGAAGGAATTTTTACAATGAGGGTGGGGAAACACTGGAACAGGCTGCCCAGAGAGGTAATAGAAGTCTCATCCCTGCAAACATTCAGTGTGGGGTTGGATGAGGCTCTGAGCAACCTGATCTAGCTGAAGATGTCCCTGATCATTGCAGGGAAGTTGGACTAGATGATCTCTAAAGGTCTCTTCCAACACAAACTGTTCTATGACTCTAAGATTTTGATTCAAGATCTGATCCAAAACAAATAGAGAAAATTCCAGATCTCAGTAAGAGCTCTAATTCATTAAGTTCAAGTCCTGTGTGTCAGTCTTCCAGATTTTCTGCAAACACTAGCAGAGCTGTCCTGTAAGTCAGGACAGGCAAACATCTCCTTTGTATTGCAAGGACTTGGGTGAATCTACATGCGTTCAGCTGCACAAAAAAAAAAAGGCAGTTATCTGGGGAATTTCAGTTCTTCCTGGGTGAGCAGCAACACATGGGCACTTCAAGCATCTAATAAGTATTTGAAATAGGTGGATGTGGATTAATACGTTCTCCAATTCCAGAGGTTTTAAGAAGGCATGCTGAGACTTGCCTGCACCAAAAGAGGGTTATGATATCAAATACACTACAGTTACAAAGCACAGAAGGATTTTTCCAGTCAGAAAGTAAAATATTATTAGATTGGCCTGTCTGAACTGTCAGAACCTATGTACATTTGGTATAGAAAACATCCATGGTTAAAGTATTTCCTGCCATACCTCCTGCACGTAGTCACTCCCTTTGCAAAAGGAGCCCTCTTTCTGTGGTGGCGTATATTTCTCTGATCTTTGGCAAAACAGAAAAGTACAAAGGCCCATGACAATGAGAAGAAAAAGGTCATTAAAATAGTCTTGACTTTCAAAGTTCAGGGTGAGTTTACAGTGAAAGTTTGTGAGCGGGGAATGATGCTTTTCCTATTAAGTCCAAACCAATTCTCCTGTCCCTGTTGATGATCTGCCCTTGTTTCAAACCAATTAAACTGGAGCTGATCTCTCTGTTGGTTTGAGACATGCTGTCTTTGTTACATATGACTCCTTTTGTGCACAAAGTCATAATGGATTTTTTGTAACCTACATCTGTATAGGAGAAAAATTATCTTTGTACAAACACAGAAGATTGGTTCCCGGACTAGACAACTTTGAACTTGATTCAGGACCAAATGAGGTAAAACTGAAAGGCTCCCATTGACTTCGTTGTGTATTGGATCAGATTGTCACTGCCTGCATTCAGTCAAGGACATATAGTAGCTAATTTAAGGCCTATGTTGTGAATGGGCTGAAAAGCACAATGACAATGCAGTACACATTCTTTTTAGCACTTGCCTTTGGCAAAGGGTGTCTGAAAAGCTTTATAGTGGGAGAATTTGTGGAAGAAATTTGGAAGAAGGAACATTCAACATTACCTGACTCTAAAGCCGTTCTTAAAAGTGCTTTTTTTTCTGGGAAGTGGATAGAGTAGCAAAGGATTTTTTTTTTTTCTAAATGGGTTGGGAGATTGTCTTGGCTTGAGAGCACCAGGATAAAAGTTTTCGGGGGCTGCCTAGACCACACAGCAATCATATTGGGGAAAGAGGGGCAGCTGTGCCTATGGGGAGAAGAGGATGGCTCAGGTGACCCAAATGGACCAATCACAGTGTTCCTTCCCATGGTGCTCATTATATAAGGTCCCAAAGACAAGTACTGGGGTCTTTTTTTCCTGCTCTGCTGGAAGAATTGCCTTTGGTTGGTTGTCATCTCTCCCTGTGCTGTTGGTGTTCCCACCTCCGGTTTTCACACCGCAGAGGAGTGTTGTTTATTGGCCCTGCTTGTCTTCCCCTGCCTCCCCAGGTGGGAGCAGCACAGCCTGTTTTCTGTTTTTCTTCTTTATTTTCTTTGGTTTTCACCATCACTGGGACTCTGAGCCTGGGTTCTCCTGTCTGCTGCCAAGTCCAATCTGGAACTTTTTATCCACTGACTTACTTGTCATCCAGAAAGTGTGGGTTCCATATTAACATACTTGCTTGTATATTTTAATATATTTCTATACTTGTATAGTATCTCTATATAGTTTAACATCTTCATTGTTATTGCTAGTATTATTTTTCTTTTCCATTAAACCAGTTCAAGTCTTTTTTTCAACCTCAAATTCTCTCTCCCTGGTTCCTCTCTTATCCTCCCCTAGGAATGTGTTGGAGGGGATCACAGAGAGAGTCGATCGAAGTTTAATGACCAATCCAGCCTTAAAATTCGACAGACACGAGTCAGATGAACAAATAAATTCTCTATGTATAACTCCAAATACTGCTGCATTTGGATGTACCTGCTGAAAGCTACATCTTTTGGAAAACCTGTAGGCTATTTTTGACTGGAAAGCCACGCAACCCCATAAGCAAAGCGATTAAGCAGTGAATTCTGAGTTAAAGTGGGCTTGGAGGGCTCACTCTACAAGCATCCTTACAAGTGTACTGTGATTTCAATTTTCAGCTCCTTTAACAAAGTAGCGAGTTCCTGGGAGTGAGACCTGAAAGTTGAACTCATGGTGATACATCACCACCGTGTGGTCATTGCCAGGAAAATAAACTGCTATTGAGTAGTTGGGAGAGGCTTGAGCTGATGTTTCAAAACTTGGGAGATGCGCCGTTATTGTGGTAACACAAGATCTTGCAGCACTTGTCCACCAACGCTGCGATACTGTGAGCATGTAACAGACATGTCTGTGAGTGCTGACACAGAAAATCTGTGTTTTGTCTAAGCTTTTGTTCCAGGTCTGAAGTAAAACCAGACACAGAAGGAGGCGCTGAGGCACCATCAGATGAAGCAGCATTTCAGCATTTTAACCTGTCTGGATCTGTCTGTTGTAAGTTCTTATGTGGCTGAGACATGGCACATACTGAGAGTGGTGTGAAGAGATTGTCCCTGTTGCTGGGAATAGCATGGGGTATTTTTCTCAAGGCAGAAATTATATTCTTTGGAAAGTACGTGCTTTAGAGGACAGTACTGCAGAGTATAGGAAAGGATGACACTGTTTTGCTCTGGCTTTTCTGTAGAGTTTTGAATTCATTTGGAGGAGTTTTTCTGTGGAAGGGAGATTCTGGTAGGGTACCTAGGAGAGTTCAGGAATATTTCCCATTTTGTTAGGACTGAGTGCGAAACAGCACCTTAAAACATCACTGTGTAGAAGGTGGAGCACTCTGTTTTCACTTTGTTTGCATGATGGGAGGGATTTCATTCCTTATTCTGTTTTTGCAATATTATTTGCTTCATCATTATTCAGATTTGTAGGACTTTGCAGAAGGGAGACAATCTTTATAGTAACTTTCTGCAACTTTCTGCCAGTTCTCCTTCATGATCAGTAACTGCAGAGGAACCGAACTCCTCTGGTCTTTGAGGCACTGCTGTTCTCGGGCTTTAATTGTCTGTGCAAAGTGAAGACTGTCAGCTCCTTGTCTTATTCTTCTTCTTCTCACAAACTCAACCTTTTATTTATTGGGAGTTATAATGAGCCCCAAATGTGAGTCTTAGTAAAATACTTTGGTGAGGCACCCTTACGTGATGAATTCAGATGTGACTACAAAGCAGAGCAAGGCAACTGTTGCTGTATTTTAGACTAAAGCCTTGTATAAGAGCCTCTAAGCAGAGATCCTGAAGGAAAAACATTCTGACATTCAGTAGAACCATGGAGGGACTTTTACCTCACAAAATACTAACCATGTGTGCAGTTATATCACAGTGAAGAGGAGATAATTAACCATGCTCCAGGAATCTGTTCAACCACACCAAGAAATGCTTCTGTCTAAATTGTTTCTCTGGTCTCTTAATAGCTCATTTCTCGAGAATGTATTTTCCTCTCATCTTTATCAGCGTAATCCTGGAAGGTGCTGAAACACTTGATTTTCACATGCCTGAGGGTGTGGAGCCATAATGAAACTTTTCCTGCTCTAATATCTTAAGGTCTCATTCTCTCTGCAGCAGTGGTACAGTGTAATAAAAGTGCTTAGCCATGGACACAAAGCTCTTTGAAGGGCAGTATCACCTCGGTTGTGTTTTCATTTAAGTGACCCTCTTAGGAGGATGGTCCTTCATGACACCAATAACTTCACTATAGCTTGTCTCTCCAAGTCTCTGAATTTTGTGTTGCCTGCAGATACCAGATATTAATTTGGGATGTAAATTACATGAAACAGGAACTAGAGCACTATTTTTGTGTATGATCCCTACACAGCTTTCAGTTGGATCAATTGGTTAAGTGTAAGTCCCATGGAAGTATGCTGAGACTCAGACTATCCAAAATTAATCTCTTATCCGGTATACTTTTCAGCCTCTCTGAATTTTGGGGAAGTTATGGATCTGATGAACCTACTGTAGAGTATTTGACTTTCACAGTAGTTGTGACATTTAGGAGCAGGGTGTTTGGTTTAGAGTTACTGGATAGGCATCATAACCTCATGACAGGCACTCTGGGGAAAA
The DNA here is from genome assembly GCA_020746105.1 of Trogon surrucura. Classification (NCBI taxonomy): domain Eukaryota; kingdom Metazoa; phylum Chordata; class Aves; order Trogoniformes; family Trogonidae; genus Trogon; species Trogon surrucura. The sequence goes on along the minus strand of CM036619.1, from coordinate 11,628,928 downwards.
AAAATGGAAAAGAAGGGGCATTGGGCAAGAAATCAGGCATGAAGTCCTGGTGTAGTAGTCTAGTGCACAAATACTAAGGTCAGAGTAGAGGCATTTTGTCTGTGACACCTTTTGTGATGTTACAGGTATCCTGCACTCATTTCACTTATCAGGGTTTCAAAAAGAGTGTTGAGACAAAGTAAGGAACCATAAATGCTATTGAAAGGCTGAAGAATGATGCTTTTCCTGACTAACCACAAGAGCTTCGTTTGCTTGGTTTGTCCCAAAGGAGATTGAGAGTCCTGGCAGAGCATCCTTCTAAAGAGCTCGGTTAGGGGGAACATATTAACTGTCACGGAGTAAGAGGAAGGGAAATCTGTTGCATTTTATAAAGCTTTCTGTCTATGACTCTGTACACGTACTACATAGTACCACAATGAGAGGCATGCTTAGAGTGTGTGGTCAACGCCCAGCAGAGACAAACACCAGGTTTAGAAGACTCTGTTGTAGGAAAAGGCATAACCAGAGCTCACAGTTGGGTGCAAACCCAAGATGAATTCAAATGATAATTAGGCAAGTGCTTTTAATGATGGAGACGTGTTGTCTGAACTAGTCGAGAGGTGGCATCCCTGCCCAAGACAGGAAGGTTGGATTAATTGATCTCTAAGGTCCCTTCCAGCCTAGGCCATTCGATGATTCTATGATTTGCTACTGAAATAAGCTGAAGAGAACAGTGTCTTGATACTCTCAAATCTAAAGTGACTATATATAGAGATCTGGATAGATTGGAAAAATGGGCTGATTCCAATAGGATGAAGTTCAACACGGCCAAGTGCCGGGTCCTGTACTTTGGCCACAACACCCTGCAGTGCTACAGGCTGGGCACAGAGTGGCTGGAGAGCAGCCAGGCAGAAAGGGACCTGGGGGTACTAATTGACAGGAAGCTCAACATGAAACAACAGTGTGCTCAGGTGGCCAAGAAGGCCAATGGTATCCTGTCCTGTATCAAAAATAGCGTGGTCAGCAGGACAAGGGAAGTGATCTTTCCCCTGTACTCTGCATTGGTGAGGCCACACCTGGAGTATTGTGTTCAGTTCTGGGCCCCTCAGTTCAGGAAAGATATTGAAGTGCTGGAGCGGGTCCAGAGAAGAGCAACAAGGCTGGTGAAGGGACTGGAACACAAGACCTATGGGGAGAGGCTGAGGGCACTGGGGTTGTTTGGTCTCAAGAAGAGGAGGCTTAGAGGTGACCTCATCACTCTCTATAACTACCTGAAGGGAAGTTACAGCCAGGTGGGGACTGGTCTCTTCTCCCAGGCAGTTAGCAACAGGACAAGGGGGCACAGGCCTAAGCTCTGCCAGGGGAAATGTAGGCTGGATATTAGAAAGAAATTCTTTACAGAGAGAGTGGTCAGGCATTGGAATGGCCTACCCAGGGAGGTGGTGGATTCACCATCCCTGGAGGTTTTTAAACTGAGATTGGACATGGCACTTAGTGCCATGATCTAGTAAACGGACTGGAGTTGGACCAAGGGTTGGACTTCATGATCTCTGAGGTCTTTTCCAACCCAATTGATTCTATGATTCTATATTTCTGGGAGACAGACAGAAGCTGAAGAGAGGTCACAAGATAAAATTCAAAGGCAGCTGGAAGAAAAAGCAGTATCTGGATGCCAGATGAGAGGAGATGACAACTTCTAGCTTTAAACTGCATTAATGTTTGAATATTTTGTGAAAGGTCTTCAACACAGAACAATGCCAAGCTTTTATATTATTGGTAACTGCCTAAATAAACGCCATGTGTTTATCTGTTTTTCCCTATCTCAGGATTTTCAGGGAAGAGTACAATACCTGATTAAGTCACAGGGGAGGCCTACCTTCACTGTTGCTTCAGCCTCAGTCACTTTCTTACATGCTCTTTCTCTCATTTCAATAGTACTAAGGCAGACAACGTTGGAACATCTGAAGAGCTGTAGGTCTCTACATCAAACTTCTGGCTACCTTTCCTTTTCTTTGCCTCCTTTAACAACTCTCTTCTTCCTCCTACCAGCTTTCAGCAATGAGTGAGAGATCACTGAACAAAAAATATATTCTTCCACAGCTCTTGATGGATCCATCCTTCAGGCATAGGTCCAGCTCATCTTTAACCCAAAAAAATCCTGTGACAATTAATTTCTACATTTAATGGAAGGTGGTAGAGTATGAGAAAAAAAGATCACTTTCTGGTTTTAAATCTTCAGCTAAAAAACATTTGGTGCCCCTAGTTCTTGTGCTAAGAAAACCAGAAGACAGTCTCTTATTTGATTGTCAAGAGTTAGGGCTGGGCTGGCCACATCTTCCATGATTCTGTGCATCTTTGATAATTTTTTTCTTGAATGGAAATTATACTGTTGATAATCTCTGTCATGTTTCTGTGCATGCTTTCTGCTTCTGTTTTCTTTTGTTGAGCTGTGATTATTATAGGGGCACAGACAGCTCTAGACACACCAGAGAATTTGGACATCATGTAGTAATGATGTTTTGTTTAATCTACTCTTTGTTCAGTGATTCAGTTTGCCTTTTCCAGAGTCACTGTATGAACAATCACTACAAGATCACTTTTCTGAGTGGTAAAATCTCATTTAGAGGCTATCACTGTATCTAAATAGAGTTGTGTTTGGTTTTATTTATGTTCATTGTTTTGGATTTATCTAAACTGAATTATATATGTTATGTTATTACCCAGCCACTTTGCATCTTATGATTCTTTCACAGCTATTCCAGGACTTATTCATTTTAACACACCACCATGTGAAAAAAAGGCATCCTGTTTGCAGTTAGCTTCTGCTCAACCAGGGCACAGAAGGTGCACAGAAACTTGGAGCTACCTGCATTGTTCTGCATGCATGTACTTATGAAAGCTCTCAGTATACCCTGATGGTTAGAGAACTGTTGGAGGTGACTCCACCAGCTTGGGGTGTGAGAGCAACAAAAGAAGGAAAAGCCTAAATTTGCATAAGTAGTGCTATTTCTCTCTAATTTTCCATTTTTCCCAGACAATGTAACCTGATCAGTGGGCAGTGGATATGCCTCTTTGAGGTTAACACCCATGAACTGTCTCCAGGAAGGGAACTCTGAAGCCCTCACTCCAATAAATTCTGAATCTTTGAGAAATATACTCTGTAGTTCATTAAACTCATCTGCAAGAGACACGTACATCTTCTGCACTGCTGAGTGTTTATTTTGGTCACTGTGGATGAAATGGGTGTTCCCACCATGACACCAGCTGGTGTTTCTGGCAGCATACGATGCAACTCAGATAGGACAGAGAGACATCACTCCTGGTGTGACAGAGGTGGCAGAGCAGCCATGTCCTGAAAGCGTGCCTAAAGCTTAGTAGGATCTGCTATTTGAATTCACAAGATGCATCAGCCTCTAAAAAGCCCAGGTAATAAATGGCAATGTCAATTAGCCGGTGAGAAAGAGATCCTATCAGTCAAGTGAGCCAACTACACTAGTACTTGAAAATAGGAGCATGCCAGTTGAACTGAGATTAGCGATGACAGTGACCGTTCAGAGGTTAAAGTATGTTCATCAGAACATTTTGGTAAAAAGCATCCTTGCCATTAGAGGGCACCAAATCACTTTAAAATCTGCCTTCCCTTCCATGAGTCTAGGATTTGTACCCAACCTAGGCGGAGCCTGAGACCTGAACTGCCTAGCCACAACTCAAATGATTTTTGCAGTCCCGCTTTTTGTGTCTCAGTGTTGTCCACTAGATTGCTACCGTTTTGGCCCCAAATCCCACCAGCGCAGCTGACAAGTTTGCACAACTGTCAGATTTCAGCATGGAAGACCTGCAGCCGCCTGCCTGCCAGGTGGAACAGAGTGAAAATCTTATTTACATACAATTCTTCCCCTGTCAGGCATATAGCCTTTGGGGATGGAAGCTGCACTCTGCAAACAGCAATAAACTTGTGAGGTTTGAAGGGCATGACAGGGAATGTCACCTATTAAAAGATAAATAGGCTGAAAAATATGGGAGTGGATGAAGTACAGCTGTTAGGACACTGCCTTCCTGATGTTATCCTTAGAGTTACCCTTCTCAGCTACTACTCACATTCGCTGCTATTTGTCTGTGTTTTATTTTGGTCACATTATTCTCAGGTGTATTTTTCTGTTTATATTATTTTGCTCACCTTATGCCTCTCATTTTCTTCCTGGTTAAAAAATCAGCTTCAGATGGAGTGCGGCTGCAGGCAGGTGCCAAGGAAGGGGCAGCCTGCACACAGAAGTCTCTCATGAAAACTTTTCCATCTGGGCCATAGCTGAGGATCTTGGTCAAAAGCCTTGTCAAAGCCTTGAATTAGGATTAGGAGAGAGACAAAGCCTAAATATGCAGCTAAGGCTGGTCTGCAGAGGAGCTGCTGAAGGATGCTCAGTTTGTTAAGCATCTTCTGACAAGTGATACGCAGGCTTCTGTTAATAGTTGATAGAAAAAAAAATGGATGCTTCAGTCTTTAACTAATTGCTTGGCCTTCTTCCACTTTCCTTAGACTGCTGGAAACCTGGAGTAGTTCTGCTAAAATTGAGTTGCAGTGGCTGTGATTTTCTCTATTTCACAGCCTTTTAATTCTGCTGAGTTTGGCAGGGTTATCCCAGATCTATACCAGGGTGAAAGGTCTTCAGGCTGCTCTGAGCAGTACCTGGTGTGGCTGAGCATAAGGAGAGCAGTGTGTTTTATTATGGAACTGAATTATACAACTTATAAATTATGTCACCTGTCATGGATCTTCTCTCCAAGTTCTTAAATCTTTGAATAAAGAGATATTTCTGAAACATTTCTGGCTGGCTGTTAGGATCAAAGTGGGATGTTGACGTTAGTATTCTTTGAAGGGGAGAATTCATCAGTGTTTGGGAGCTTTTTCCCTTGCTTCCCTTCTTGTGGGTATGTGCGATAAAGCAGTGCCAACTTCTTTAAAAAGGGAAAAGAAGAAAGAGAACTTGCGTGAGCATCTCTGAGAAATTCTGAAGGACTAAGTTTAATCCCAGCTGAATTAGTGGTGCGGAAAAAATATCTTTTTGGGGAAAGACCCACTTTCCTCTTAAAAAGGCAACTAACAATGTGTAGAAGAGGTAAGAGAAAAGTATGGGGTACAATGGTGCTGAGACTCAGGCATACCCGAGTGCAGGGAATGATGGAAATTTGTGTTTTAGCTTTTAATAACAAGAATCCAAATGACAAGCTGTACTCTTGAGTATAACAAAAGATTTGTGTAGAAAGTGTCCTTTCTTTTGTGCTTTAATGAAAGTGAGATCCTAAGGTGAGATTTATAGCTGCTAATTTTAGGTATCTACAATGTGTGGTGGGTGAGGTGTCTAAGCTCTGAAGTTTGGCAGAAATCTAGTCAGTCAATTGCATTTAGGATGTGATTCACTGGACCAGATGTGAGAGTGTATTTTACTATGAAAGCATACCCTTAAATTACATTGAGTAACACCACTACTAAAAGCTGCTTAGGCAATGAATGTAGGTGTAGACGTTGCATTGTTAACATTTGCATCTAGTCTGATGAAGCCTGCTTTTAACATCTCTGAAGATGCTTATTTGGAAGAAATGCCAAGCCATCAATGGTAGAATATGCTTCCAATATTTCTTATACATCAATTTTACAACTCAGTGTAAATAACAATGCCAAAAACATTGCTGAGGAAGGTCATTACCAAGGATATTGTAGCTGGAGATTAGACTCTTCTAAAACACAGAGTCAGAGAATGTTAGGGGTTGGAAGGGACCTCAAAAGATCGTCTAGTCCAACCCCCCTGCCAGAGCAGGATCACCTACAGTAGAGCGCACAGGAACGTGTCCAGGCAGGTTTTGAATGTCTCCAGAGAAGGAGACTCCACAACCTCCCTGCGCAGCCTGTGCCAGTGCTCTGTCACCCTCACCGTGAAAAAGTTTTTCCTAATATTTTTGTGGAACCTCCTATGTTCCAGCTTGTACCCATTGCCCCTTGTCCTGTCAATGGACGTTGCTGAAAAGAGCCTGGCTCCATCCTCTTGACACTCCCCCTTGACGTATTTATAAACATTTATGAGATCACCTCCCAGCCTCCTCTTCCCCAAGCTAAAGAGACCCAGCTCCTTCAGCCTTTCCTCATCAGGGAGATGTTCCCCTCCCTTCATCATCTTTGTGGCTCTGCGCTGGACTCTTTCCAGCAGTTCCTTGTCCCTCTTGAGCTGAGGGGCCCAGAACTGGACACAATATTCCAGATGTGGCCTCAATGGTCTAAATTTTTTTAGATGCAGTCTAAATTCAGGTGACTGGACAGCTCTGAAGTCAAAGACAGACTGTCAAAGGACAGGGTCCTACTTGCATGGGTCTGGTAAGCTCTGATATCTGAGTAGCACCTAGCTATAGCTATAATTTTCATTGTAACAGGAAGAAAAAAGACCTATCGGAAAAAAAGGGCTTAAGCTGGTAGACCCGACATCTTCATCCTCTTCACTACACACTGTCAAAATAATTATGTGTCTTCAAGAGGCCTACACTGATGAAAGCCAGGTTAATTCAGAGCCTAGACATCTTCCAAGGCCCAGAGTAGCCATCTAAGCCTTTCGAGTGTTAGCTTATTGAAAATCACACAGCATATGAGGAGTCAAGAACTGTGACTTCATTCTCTTAGTGTATTAATTATGACATACCTAGGCGGAAAAAAAAAAAAACAAAAAAACCCCATAAAAGCCCCATGACGCTGGTTTAATCCTAATGCCATTGTGAGATGGAAAGGCAACCTGGCTGCATGATCCTTGTGCTTACAAAAAGGATTCATTTCTAGGCAGAGCTAGTCTCAAAGGTAGACAAAGTTCTACAAATGTTCACTTTCCCAACTTGTCAGGCAAGCTAAGTTCTCTGTTTTGCTGTGTTTTTAACCTTCTGACTTTTTCAATACTTTTCTCTACCCACGCAGGAACTGGCAATGGACATGACAGTTGGTTTCAGACAGGAAGATGATATCTATCAGTTAGTGTCTTGAAGCATTCCTTCTGAAGAAAAGATAAACTCCTTTCCTGGTATCTCACGTTTACTTAGTCCTAAGAAGCTGCTGACTACACTTTTTCTGATTGTGTGGATCCCACTTGGAGAAAAAAATATGTTGAATATAAAAAAGTGAATGGAACAGTCTTGTAATGTCCTATCCCACATTTTGTAAATTCTGTAGGATAGGGAGAGGTATCTGCTGTCTTGTTCATGTGCAGATGCAGATAAAGTTTCCTTTGACCAACTGACATCAATGGATTGACTCGCTTCAGGGCTAGAAATCTCAGAACATGACCTCTGGAGTTTATTTCTACACAAATTACTTCAGTGATAAAATAGAGCAAGGGTTAAAATGTGCATGGTAGAAAGTAGAGGCCAGTTCAAGGAGCTGTTTTAAAAATGTAGGCTCAAAATCAGCTTCTAAGATTTGAGAGAATATGGTGGGGCATATTGGGACCTATTTTCTGGAAGTGCTGAATATCTGAACTTTTATTGACAATTGCTGGTAATTTCCTTCTCACCAATTCATCATCCTAAAGCTTATATGCTACTCCTTGCATCGAGATGGTATGTTGTGGCTTCACAAATCGGTGGTTTTGAGCTGGGATGGTACTGTAGTAGAAAGAAAAATCTTGTAAGCTAGTGACTCTCAACCCAAGCCCCATTAAGATGAGAAAGAGCATGACAAACTCGCTTTTCAGACATGCTTCTTCAGATCTTGATACATGCTAGAGAGCCAATAGAATTAACATCATCTAGGAAAGGTGCTTCTCCTTCATCTGCCCCCATGATACCTGCTCTTTTCTAACTCATGCTGTCTTATATAAACGCTCTTCATTATTCTTAGAACCATAGAATGTTTGGGGTTGGAAGGGACCTTTAGAAGTCACCTAGTCAAACTCCCTTGCAATGAGTAGGGGCATCTTCAACTACATCAGGATCACCTCCTTTGACCTGCTGGCCACGCTTCTTTTAATGCAGCCCAGGATACATTTGGCTTTCTGGGCTGCAAACAAATGTTCTTTAAATTCTGTGGAGAACGTGCAAGGAACTGATGGATTTATGGTCCCTCTAATTATGGAGTCAATACAGAACTGTGAGAGGACTGCTGCCTTGTTATCCAGCAACTCTGAAATTACCACTGAGCTCAAGATAAGGAAAGGTGACAGACAAATAAATGTATTTCTTCACTGCATCTCACATAGATAACCTAACTTCAGAAGTGATAAGGAAAAGACAGCAATCAAACAATGTAGTCCTCACTTCTGGTCTCCAGGTATTGCAACACGAAAATCTTCTTGCATTTTGTCTCTTTTTATTCATCTGTCTCATTGTGATTTTTCTGACAGAGGGTAAGGAGAAATTTAAAACAGTGTAAAAATTGATTCTTTAGGGCAACTGTGCCCAGGTACATTTATTCAGATCATCTCTAACAGGCTATTAGTTTGTGCCGAGACCCAATGGGAGGCTAAACTGGTGGGCACTGGAAGGGGCCAGCCCCCGCAGGACGTGCTTGCACACGCATGCATATTCATGACTGGCTATTCTTTCAGGCAAAAGAGAAAATTTCTTTAGAAAATTGCAGCAGCAGAACAAGACTGTGCTTTCAAGTATTTTGTCTTTCCCAAAAGAAAATAGCTGATGCCATTGAAAGTTCTGAGCAACCGTAAATGTGTTCAACTGTGCTATAATGTTTCATGGAGGGGGAATTTTCTTTCCCAGCCCAGCTGCTGAATAGTTTGTGCCTCCAGGCTCCATGAGGAATTGAGAAACAGGACCAGGCATCATAATAATTTTTATCATTTTTCACCCCATTTGCAATAATCTGGGACGCGGAAATTCCCCCATGTGACAGAGCATTCCTCCTGTCTCAAATCACGTGTGCAGACACACGTGCACACAAATACACGTTTTGTAATGCATCTCTCCTTCATGACATTTTTATGAAGAAATATTTTGGAGGAAAATCTCAACACCTACGTTCACACAACATTCTACACAAAATTTAAAGGGCATTGCTGTCAGCTTGGCACTGCTGCTGACTATAAGAAGGTAACATTATATAAATGAGCATGCACCTGTTCAGGTTTCCACTTTCTTCTTATGTGTACATTTACTGTGGATTTTTGTTTTCAGCAGCAAAAATGCTTTGCTCATTAAAAAGGATCTGCTAATATGAAAGTTGGGAGTTTCAGGATTTTCTCCTTTTGACCAAGACATCTCAGGAGATGAAGAGAACATTTCAGAAATTAGATTTGTCTGAAATGTTCAGGTTGCCTCGTTTGATGTTCAGTCATTGACAATGGAAAGCAAAACCTTCTTGTTTTAGAAGCAAAGGTAAAACCTTTGTAACAGGCGATTAATTAGGCTCTTACGTGCAAATAAGTAAAAATAATTTTCCTAAGTTCAGCTTTTATCCTCAGCTTTGAGGATAAAACTAGTTAGATTTCAAAGGGTCTCTTGAACAATGTTTCCTATGAAACCTTTACTATTTTTATCTTTTTCTGTAGGGATAATGTTCTACTTCAAGACCAAGGCTAATTCTTGCTTTTATGTGCTCCCTTGCTGGAGCTGGTGGCTCTAGGTTGCTCACTGTGCCTGGATGCAGAGGGAAAGACAGACTAATGAAAGCCATTTGTATGTTATACTTTGAGTTTCTATGTTCTCATTCATAGGTGACAGGTCTGGGTGAATCAAATTGTTTATTTTTACCCTTGCTGTATTTTTTGTCATTTGTCATGTTTGTCTCAATGTCCCTTAGAAACTGCAGGAAGGTGCTGTGCCACAGAACCCGTGAACTGCATCTACTTCCTCGCCTTCTGCCACCACCCAACACATCCTCACCACTGGGAAGGCCCACAAAAATGTCTCTGTTTTTTTTTGGCCTATTTTGTCAAAAACACTCTTTTGCATTCATACTGATTTTGAAATGGCAGCTGATGTGGGACATTTCTTACCTGTCTCGCTGTGCTTTGCCCCAGGAGCTGACCTCTCCATGCACTGTAAGAACCCAGCTTCACAAGGTCTCCACAGGCTACTGCTTATTCCTTCACACGTGGTTTGTGGGCTCTGAGAAAGCTGCTTCACAGGCTTTTTCTTTAGATGATCCAGATATCTTCTTTCCATCATTAGAATGACCTTGGAACTCAAAGACACATTCCAGGGAAGGCTGCTGATGCTGAGGAACTTGTCTCTAATGAGAGGAAGGAATTTGTCATTGCCTAACTAGAGTCTTCTTTGCAAGTTGAGACTTACTGCTCTGGCATGGGATGTTCTAAGCCTTTCACATTCTCCTACTGATTTTCACACCTAAGAACAAGACAGAAGCAACTGTCTCTTGCCCCCAAGATATCCATCTACAGTAGGAGGGTGATTGTATATGGGAAGGCTTTAGAATGACCCGATTATGTCTTGATCCTGATTCTCTGCATGAAATTGAGTTATATTTTTCCATATGCTCTAGTGCAGATCGATGCAGTTCTATTATACAGCTCTAAGGAAAGATAGGGCTGAGAAACATGTTCTTGATCTGATTTGTAACATCTTGAACTCACACATTTCTAATAGCATCACCTATTCCTATAACTTAGCAGAGAACAAACACACTAAAATATTTCATAATACAAATGGGTCCTTTGCTAAGCCCACATCTGTTACTCACTGTCATTGGGACAACGCTCTCTGACCCGAGCTACATGTGTCATTACAGCAGCAAGAGACCAGCGGCTCTGCTTCCTACAGCTCCCTTTACACTGAGCCTGTGTAGGAAATGTTCCAGCCCACTTCTCCACTCTGTTTTGAACATCTGATGTTGCTTGCAAGAGGTGATGCAAGATGGGAATGAAGGACTCAGCCAGGATAGTTATGGCTGTACCTAGGCTGTGCCCAGGGTGCGTTGGCACAGCTAGCTCCAGGCTGAGGGCGTGTGACAGTTTCTGATTTCCTCCTCCAGTTACTCTGCTTGAGCAGACTTCTTTTGAAATGATATGTATGAGTGGTGAGTATGAACCCAGCTTGTGCTATGGAACAGGCTCAGATGACAGCATCTTCATACCTTCAGTACTGGTGCTGATACTTCATTACCTGTCAACACAAAAGCTTTCCTGAAGCAAAGTTTGTGAATACTGTGTTGCAGAGCATTTCTAGGGTGTATCTGCAAGAGGAATATAAATGTCTCCCTGATAAAACGGAAATGACAAATCTATGTTTAAAAGAAAAAAAAATTAAAACTGTCTTTTTATAAAGTGTAAACATTTATTTGTCTGGTGGCTGGAAAACTGTAACCATTTTCTTGCTGTTGCAAAATGACAGGGGTACCAGCTGCATCAGAGCCTCTTCAGGTGTCTGGAAGAGAAAACGCTGAAAGATACATTAAAATACACGAGCGAAAGAAAACTATGCTGAAGCCCTGCAAGGATGGATTTTGGCTGGTTCATAATTCTATAAACACTGAAGCTGGAATATCTTTCAGCTGTTGGGGAAGAGCCCCATGAAAAGGCTGTGAACTACAGCTACTGAGATTACCAGGAGCTTTTGTCAGATCTTTGCAAGCCTCACTTTGTACCTAATGTTACTGTAAAGAAGGACACGTATATCTGTGCTGGTGGTCCACGGACCAGAAGTGGTTGCACCTTGGTGGAAATTTTGGTGAATATAAGCATACAATGTTAAAGTGCTATGGCACTTATGGGAAAAATCACTCAAGCGTCAAGTATGTTTTCCCACAGAGTACTGTTATCATCTAGTCTCTAGCTCAAAAGCCTTGGTCTGGTTTGGTTGGATGGTTGGGGTTTGGTTTTTTTCTTTTTTTAAGATTGAAGTTAGGAAATTACATAATCTTTGCACAACAGTTCTTGTTTGGGAATGCTAAAGGACTTGCATATCCCATCAATAGGATAAAATACCTACCAACTTGGTGGCAAGTGGATAAAAAAGGGAATCAGATACCTATACAGTTAGACCGCTATGAAGCTATCAAATGTTCTGAAGGCTGCTGTGCCAAAAGTGCCTGAAACAACCTTAGGTGTAATCAGCAGATGAACTATTATTGGATTCTGTTGGGCACAGTCCACAATTCATTTTTCTTCATTTCTCCTGTTCTCTATTTCCCCTTTGTCCCAGAGGGACAACTGCTGAAAAGCCACAAGAGAAGTTACTTTTCTGTTCTTTTAGGTACTCGTGGGACAGGAGTTTCCAGTAATTTGATTATTTCTTCCCTGTAGTCCCAAACCACTCACCAAAAATGGCCCTTTACTAGTTTTCTCAAAACCAAAAGGTTTGAATAGGTTAGATAAACTTCAGTTATGCATCAGGTTGACAGGACTAAGTGATAATCCCAAGGCCTCATGATGAGCAGTTCCTCTACAGTCCTGTGCTGGAATGGTGTGGCTACACACACTGTATGATTAACCACTGTCATAGGAGCGAATCATATGTAGACAGTCTTCAAGAGCACACTACCTTTTTTTCACCATTATGATCTTTTCTATGACTTTGCTATTTTTTCTGCATCACTAGAGCCCTGGTGTGCATACATTCTCAGTGATCCAATGGAAGGATTTGGAAAGGATGAATGAGGTGTCAGGCCATAACCAGCTAATGCCCAAGATGGAGCACTGTCCTCTTGCTGGAGGGAACAGACACAAATTTTATGCCCAGTGATGCCCTTTAAGAAGCCACAAGGCACTCTATGTGTTCTCAGCAATGAAGTCCCTAGTAAACCAAAGATATTAATCTATTTCCTTCTTTACTGAAAATTCAGTCCATGTTAATTTTGGTCTCAAAAATCCTGCTACCAAACTGTGCAAAATACATGTAACAAAAGGAAGCTCTGCCTAGAGATGCATAGGTTGCATTTTCAACTAGGCAGGCAAATGTCTTAGAGAGTAGGGGTTTAATGCATGGTTGGACAACACAATTTGATAAGAATCCAGAGTTTCACAGAGGGAGACCATTCTGAAATAGTAACTGACATGTACAGCAGCTGCACTCCACTTTTCAGTCATTTCCCCCCCCCCATTTTAATGAAAGTTTTATGTTATCTTTTCTTGCTGCCCGATTGTCCCAGCTCCTATTACTGAACACAAGGGCCGCCTTTCACAACCTGTATCATTTCAGACTGACATAATATAATTCTGGAAATTCCAAGGCACATATACACTTCATGGTAACTCCCAGGCAACTAAGCCCTCTTGGAGTTAGTAATTTTACTGTATTTCATTCCACAAAGGAAATTCTACTCCCAAAGGAAGCAGTAAGTTTTGGCCACCCCTATAGCTGATAACAATCCAAGACTTTCATCACATTTTTTTGACCCATTCTTGGCTTTCAGGAATAACAACAGCTGCTGAAAGCAATACAATTTTTAGTTGTGCTTCTTTACCTTCCCCCTAGCAAGCATCCTTATGAGAGGCTGAGAGATTAAATAGCCTTGAGGTAAATCAATCTCCAACAGCTGTTGCCTCCAGCATTCTTGACTGTCAGTGACTTCATTGAAAACATATGAGTGATCTTTCAACATGTTCACAAGTGGAGAAACGTGTCAACTGGGAAATCTCCCTACCCCCAACCTCATCTTCGCGAATGTACATGGATGGTTGATCAGTTTTGTAAAAATCCCAGTGGCTCCATTACATTTCTTTCCTTATCTCCTCGGTTTTGTTTGTTAATCTTTTCTTTAATGCACAGATAGCTCTAAAAAGGATGAGCATCAGTTATGTTTTGTCAGCCTGAATTTCCCCTTTGAGGACCATTTGTTTGGATATGCAAATTAGTTTTCATAATGCAAGAGGCTGGGGCAGAACTGACTCAATGAGATCTGAAGTCAGGAATGTGGACTGAAAGCCAAATACAAAACTAGAGACCACCATGGGCAGTCACCATTTCTTGTCAACCCAGGCAGCTTTTACTTTGATAGTAGCTCTGTAACACCACTGTTCCTGAACACTTAAGACAGGTTGCACATGCCCTCTCTTTCTCTAAACATGACCTCCCATCACTGCTCACAGACACCAGGTCTGCTCAACACCATGTTCAAGACCAAGGCCCACAGCTGTGGGAATACCTCCAGCCCAGGGACTAAACCTCCTTCCCTCACGCTGAGGCAGCACCAGTACAGCTTCTCCCACCCCAGCAGTGGGGACAAGAGGAGTCATGGAGACAATGCACCAAGTGGATGCAATGAGGCTGTTTCTTAACAAGGATGGAAGGGTTGTATACCTTTGAGTACCTAATCCACTACCTAATAGTGATGTCTGGGGTATCTACTATTTTGTTGTTGGTGGTTTTGTTTGGTTGGTTTTTTGCTGCTCTAACCACTTTAGTACTCAGACTAGCAGATGCATAGTCTGTGTGTACCTGAAGCTACCCCTAATCCCATTTATACCTCAATCAAACTCCATCTCAGATTTATTCCCATTTTTTTGTACTTAGGAAGCTGTTGAAGAAACTTACTACTTTGACAGCAGAAACTTGCTTCTACTTTCTAACTAAATATATCCAGGAAAAATCTGCATGCATTTGTTGTTATGATAAACATTTTTTGGCTTAAGTGGCTTTTGTCCATCCCTGATTTTTGCTGCTTACTTTTGTGTGTCCTTAATTTTTGTGCATCACAGATTGCTCTTGCTTTTTCATGGCACCTAGTGAGAGCCCACCTACAATAAAGCTGCTATAGTAAGCAAGGCCCAGCTGCAGGCTAGGGCTGAGTAGGACTTGTCAAGGGGTGAATCTCTGGCCCAAGAAAGTGTTTCTCTGAACATGAACTGCAACCTCAAAACGGCAATTTAAATTGACAATCTGAGAATTCATTCCTATTTTGAACTTGTTTTGCACTATGTAGAAAATAGTGAAAACTCTCTTAGAGCAGTATAAACTGCATGTTTTACTTCCTAAAGATTTTAAATTGACATAAAGACTCTTAGTTATGGTTTTGCTTCTTCCCTTCTTCTGTTAATGTGAAAATCACCTTGTCTGAAACGCTCATTTAGGCACCTGCTTTTACTAAAATGTAATATTGGATATATATTCCCTTCTGAATTAAAGAGAAAGTAAAGGATCTTTGGGCGTGTCTCACTTATCCTGCCACATAACTTGCCATTGATATTCTGTGCCCAAAATCCTGGTCTCGCATCCATCAGCAGTGAAACACTCATTAGTTTCAACAGAGTGAATATTTCATACTGCAATTTTAACAGATGTGAACACTGCAAGTAATTATATCTCTCATAAAAATGACCAGTCCCTTTCACTAGAATCATAACTCAGTTAAGGATTTAGAGGATGATTAACTCGTCTAAAGCACTTTTTATCTCTGTGTCTTTCAATAGCTTGAAAAGCAGACTGGAGCGTAATTTCTTCCATTTTGGAGTGAGGGAACTACCATGGCCAGTTTTAGGAGACTGTGTCAACCAGTCCTTCCAGAATGCTTGACCAAACTACATTTTTGGTTGTGTAAAATATTTGTAGCCTTGGCAGTGTTTGGTGTGATTCCGATGGAATTGCTGGGTTATCATATCACATAGAATCCTGGTGCAGTCTTCGGCAGCTGTATAAAGCGTGATGAAGCAGAGTAGATCTGTGTTCTCTTGGCTGAAGATTTACCAGGGTCTCATGCTTCTCGTGCTGCTGCACTGGACTGAGACTTACACGCTGGACAGGAATCAGATTTGTGAGCTGGGGAATTTTACTTGAAATCGCCTTTATTTATTAGGAGATTTGAGGTCTTCTGAAGCATTAGTACATTAGTAAGGAAGGCTCAGCTGTGCTAGTTCATACTTCCATTCCCAAAACTGTCCAAGCATCTCCTATATAGTGCTGTACACTGAAAACTGAATACAAACATCTCAGGAACTATTTTGACCTCTTGACTGAAAAAAAAAAAGAGAAAAGAAAAGTATAAACTTTTATGAATAGATATCCTACGCTATGGGGCAGAAGAATTATACTGACTAAATGATGGAGCAGAAGGAAAGGACAATTTCGTGCATTGATATGACTGCAGTGAAATTTTGCAGCACACAGAATTTATTATGCATAGGACTCTACCTGATTCCCTTGCAGCCAAACCACAGTCATCCCTGACCATAAGATACCTATTGCAAGGTGTCACAATTACTGGGTAAAGTGAATCAAAGAGCTGAATTGCCTGGCTTGAGGTCATGCTGCTGATCAGTGAATGTTGAAGTTATTTATAAGAAGCACAAAGAACTGCTCATTATGTTCCCACTAGCACAAAGAGCTCCAAAGGGACTTAGAGCTTGCAAGTTTCACTCTCTTCATTCTCTTGAGCCAAGGGCATGAAAATTTTGACCTTGGGATGTACATTTGCTTATCATTGTTATGGTGAGAACATGAAGACATATTTACAAACTTCAGAAAATATGTGCAAGTGCTTCTCAAACTGGAGATTTTAATTTTCGCATTTGACACCGATTAAAAAGCAAAGGTGAGGTCTTTGTGGAAAAAAAAAAAGGTATCTTACTTCCACAGTTCATACAAACTGCAGTATATCATCAAAGAGTGATCTTCCCAAGTACTTTCATGAATGTCAAGGTGACGATGTCTTTCACCCAATTAATCCTACAACTCCCATTTGACTGTGCTCCCACTCAAAAGACCTTAGGCCAGCAGGCCAGATTTCTTCTAGTAATTAGTCTTTAACACTCCCAGTCTTTGCTTTTTCCATTGCCACTGACTCTGTGTCAGACAGAAGTTTTATGCTTCTCTTAAAGCCTATTTCACAATGGCTGTGGCTTGACCTTTGGAGTATGTGCATTTATAAGGAAACTCTTTGAAAGAGACATTTTAAACACTGTTTAAGAAAGTAAGTGCTGGGACTCCATTGGAAAGGTAACATAATGCTTACTTGTATCTCCAGATGCAGTTTTGTCCCCTTGACTACTTTTTAATTTGTCCTTTTCTTTACAACATATAGAAAACTAGAAATTTGCTAACAATTGTTATCATCAGTCTGTAGACATTAGAAACAAATAACATTTGCTTTTAATATAAGTAGTCATTTTACAAGTTCAGAGATAGCAAAATGCTGCTGTACAGGTTCAACACCAACTAGTCACTGCTGTGGCCACATCATAAATTAACTTGTGTATATGGAGAACATTCTTCTATGCTGGACAGAATCAGAACAATTCAGCTAAATGTCTTGCACGCTCCGTCAGTAATGGTTTCCTGCAATTATCAATGGACAGTAGCAGAAGTGGACTTGTGGAGAAGCATTTCCTTTCCAAAGGCTGTGGTCAGCAGCATCATGAAGACACAGATGATCATCAGTTTCAGTGGTGAATAAAAATCTTCACTCAGAAACTCCAGTGGCATTTAGGTCTCCTGCCAAGCACAGAGGAGCAGGACCCAGGCACCCACTGAGTGTGCACTTGCATGTGTCCTAATGTCTTGGTGTACACTTCCAGTCCTAAAGTTCAGAGCCAGGTACACTTGAAGTGCTTGAAGTACTTCCCTAGAGCAGGGAGAAAATTTTGGAGGAAGAAGGACCAATGAGTGTGATGGTAAATTGAGCTACAGGCTGAGCCTTCTCAGACAGAAGGTAACCAGGAACCCCAGTTCCTAACGTCTTGGGATCATAGGAAAATTCAGGTTGGATGAGCCCTCTGCAGGTCATCTAGACTGGTCTGATTAAAGCCGGGTCAGCTACGACGTCAAGTCCAGTTCCTCAGGGATTTATCCAGCCCGTTCCTGAAAATCTCCAAAAGGAGGCTGCACAACCTTGTCCCCTGCTTTACTGTGCTTCTCGTGGCAGATTTTTTGTTACACCTCATCTGAACTGCTCTCGTTTCAGCCCATCCCTCTTGTCTTTTGTGCTTCCACCATGAACCACCATGAAGAGTCTAGCCATAATCTTTTTATTACCTTCCTGTAAGCACCGGAAAACTGCTATTAGATCTTCCTGATGGCTCCTTTTCCCCATGCTGAACAAGCCTCTTCTCATAGGTCAAGCACTCCAGTTTGTGACCATCTTGATTTGTCCAAAATCTCCTGGGTTTTGCTCATGGTGGTGTCCTGGCTGTAGATCTATTCCATGCAAAGTTGTCTGTTTTCCCCAATGCAGCACAATTGTATTAATAGCTGTAGATGACTGTCCATTAAGTCTTCAGGTTGCAGTCAGCCATTAGCCATTAGTCATTAAGTAAATTCATTGG
The DNA here is from genome assembly GCA_020746105.1 of Trogon surrucura. Classification (NCBI taxonomy): domain Eukaryota; kingdom Metazoa; phylum Chordata; class Aves; order Trogoniformes; family Trogonidae; genus Trogon; species Trogon surrucura. Next base: position 11,610,755 of record CM036619.1, on the reverse strand, counting down.
AACTTAGTTTTTGTTCTGAATGGCAGGTACACTTACCTTAACTATATTAATAAGAATAAGGAATAAGAATAAACAACAACAACCTTCTTGCTAACTACTGCTATCACTCACAGAAAGAATCGGAAAGATCTACAGAGTCCTGGAAATTAATTCACTCCCTGAAGCATTTGAAAGGGAGCTGTGCAAAATGTATACTTTGTTTTTGGAAGGAACTGCTGAAATTAAACTACTGAAAAATGGTCATAAGCAAGAAGTAAATTAAGTTCTATAACTGCAGATAAGTCTTTATCTTTAGCGTGTATTTTTGACAGCTTCAAAGACCATACATTTTCTTGGCTAGTGTGCTTGCTTTTAATGACTCATGTTTCAAAGTAGCAATGAAATCATATATTCCAGAGTTTTTAATGATTGTTTCTTTTAAGTCCAGTGAAAAATGTGCATAAGTAGCATTTCATTTGCTTAGAAGTACATTTGTTGTCCTTGAGTTTCATTTGTTTTCATTAATATCATTTCAGACTTTCGCAGAGTATCGTTAGATGCATTTTTATGCCTATCAGGCAAGTTCTTCTGAGTTTAATGTTATACATCTGGTAAAATGCATGAAATGCACTTGTGCTAGATAAGCCTAGTTTTGTGCAACTTAACTTGTCAAAATATTCCAATTTCTAAATGCATATTCCTAAATATTTAGAGTGAAGATTGAGCTATCATATTTTTTGAAAGCTCACTTTTCCTTTTTTCCTTCTTTTGTCCTCCTACCGTGGGGCAGGCAAAGGAAGGAGAGTAAATGAAGCTGTCTCAAACTGAAAATCTCTCCTGTAAATAAGTTTCTCCCTATTCTTTCTTTCACCAGTAATGGAATTTAGTGGAATTATTTACAAGGTGCCTAGTTCTCCTCAGTATAACCACAGACAGCAGCATAATTGTGAATAGCATTTTCAGAGGAGTAAAGGTCACTGTCTCTAGCAAAGAGCTTCTCAACTAAGACACAAAAAGGAAAGTTATCACCCTTCAGCCATTCCATAAGTGACTGGAAAAGTGAAGCCATATGTACAGATATTCTCACAACTCCTGCCTTCTTCCTTTTTTTAATGGAAAATCTGACAGAAGAAGGTGTGTTTTGGAGAAGGAACAATGCATAGCAAATGGAACTAACTGGGAAATGAAGATGCTAAGGCACAGACATGGCATGTGAGGCAAAGGCAGTTTAGCTTGTTGACAACTGGTAGGTAGACTTTGTGATTGGAGTATAGATGAGCCTGAACTGGTGAGTCCTGCTGCTAACTCAGGACAAGACAGCTTTCCTCTCTTCTGAGCTGAGTGCCAGAAGCCCGTGCTAAACTCCAGATTTCCACAGCTCCAGTGCTGCAGGTAAGCAAACAGGTCTGTTTGCTCAGAGCTTCTTGCAAGCAGTGGTTCAGAAAGCACCGTGTGCCAATTCATTTCTCTTTAAGTGGTTCGTCTTTCCAAAGACTCTTCAGATCAACATCATGACTTCCAGGAAGTTTATTTTCTTTCTTCACTAATTGTTACTGCCTAGAATGGCATAATGGTCTTTTATAGTTATTAGCTTATGAATCAATACAATCAGAATTTTGAAGCCAAAATCTTTCCTGCTTCACAAACAACACAATCTCATTAAAGCCAATGGTGTTCCACGGGGAATCTATCAGGAGCAGTTTTGGTCTCAAGTTCTCATATTAAGTTGAAAGCAGTGCCTAGAGCAATGCCTCTTGGCAGAGTCCGGCATTCCATCAACAAGACAGGCAATTAGCAAACGATTAGTATTCACAAACTAGAAGAAGCAGCCAAAAATTCTTCTCTAATAGAATACAATGACCTTATTGGGGTAGATTTTTGCCGGACTGACAGTTCCAGTGTTCAGACTGATTGTGTTGGGGGCCATCTCCTGTTGCCTTGTTGGGGACAAACCCTTTGCAAGAGGTTGACTGTGTCTTTACTTACAACAGCAAGTGGCACACAAGGTCTAGATGCTGCAGCAACTGGCATAGAAAGTTGCCCAGGACCCAAAAAGTCTTATAGCCTTTGGCCTGTAGGGTGAGTCCTTCTGTTGAAGCATCTTCTTTTGTGACTGGATGACTTTGTTTATCCACTAATTAAAAGGCTCCTTATATAATATAAAGTGCAGACTAGACCCTGGAGGAGACTTAGGCATTGCAGTGCTTGGCAAAGTGATTAGTACATATGTCTAGGTAGTGACTTCTGGCCTATAGATCTTGCTCCATGGCTTTTACACTGAATACTCCACTGACCCAAAAGAAAAAAAAAGCACATGAATAGTCCCTAAAAGAAGAGACTGGAACTCAGGACTCCTCTGCCAAGCGAGTGACCTCACAAGGCTGTGGAGCCAAGATTATTTCTGCTTCCTTTACCTCACCCAAGAGTCGTGAAGTCTCTTCCATGCAGTGGGCCAGCTTCAACGGGAAGCATGAATAATATGTCAGCTCCAAAATAATTTGTCGCCTGAAGGCTACAGGGATCTGTTGTCCTTAGAAAAATTATGCCATAAAAACTAGGTTGAGGAGCACTTCTTCTCTGGTGGGACTTAGTCTTGAAGCTGAGGCCAAACTGCACAACTCCCAGACAACCAAAGTCTTTCTGGACTCCAAGGTTCCATCAACAGAGGTCCATGAAGGAAAGCCAATCATGTACCCAGGCAGTGGGACTTGAATCTCCACACTGCTCCTAGATATGATTCAGATGCAGCTACTCTGTTCTGGAGCTTGTGAGAGCTGGCACAAGACTTCTTATGTACCAGTTGGCCTCAACAATACAGAGACCCTGGAATATTTAATTACATGTACATCTAATTTTAATGCTGAAGATGGACAGGCTGACTAAACCACTGAAAGCTTTCTATTGACTGTCAAAAAAAACTAATAGATCAGCTGAGATCAGAGAGCTAAGTTTTTAGGTGGATAAAGTTTGATGAGATAAGATGCCATTCATTATCATGAAGGTTTATTTGGTATCATGAAAAGATTGATTGGGAGCAGCCACAGTCCCACAACAGCCTCAAGTCCTCACAGATTAAAATTCTGGCAAAACTGATAGCCTGCCATGGAGAACTTCAATTTTCTCTAAAGGAGAGAGGCACACTCCTTGCACAGTGTTGTCTGGCAGAAGCACTTGGCCACTCAGGAGCAAACCAACAGTGTAATAACCTTTAGCGATGCACAAATCTCAAGAAACTACCCGAGAGCATTCAGAACTGAGCAGAGGAGGAAGATGTGCAGGACATAAAGAGCTAATGGAGAAACCTGAATAGCTTTATGCAAATCAGGGCTAATACAAACACATAGCAGTGAAAGTCAAAACATTTACACAGGGCTCCTTCCTGAAGTCAATGGAGCTTCCCAAGGAAGTTAAAACCAAAGAAATTACCCTGGTAGCTCAGTGGCTTTGAAAAAGCGTCATGGTCGAATCCCATTTCTATGAAGTCCCATGGATAAACCAGAAGTCAGAGACACTTTGAGGATGCTGCAACCACATGCCCAGAGACCATTAACTTGAAGAAAGCAGCCTCGGCTCACTTGTGTATTGCCTTCCCTTCCTTGGTTAGTAGCTGAAAGCCAAGCCAACAGAAAGCAGCAACATGGAAGAGGGCAAAATGTATTACAGAAAATATTACTGCCTCACCTGGAAATCTAAAGGCAGCAGTAGTAAAGCATGGCAAAAATGGAGATGGGGGAAGTGGAAGCAGGTTTTGAAAACTATCAAAGGCATGAAAAATTAACCACACGGGGGAATGGAAGGACAGATTCACAGTGTCATCCAGCATCTTTCTATAGACTTTGAAGAAGCTTGTACAGACCCTTGCAAAAAGTACATAGAAAAATATGAAAATAGGTGCTTCCCCTTATAGCTCTTATTAGCCAACAGTATACAGACTTTCAGTGGCATGGAATGACTGTGTTTGCAGCTGAGAAAAAAAAAAAATTCTTAGGTTATGCTGAATGCTACAGGGATAGTGTCAGCATCATGTGACATCACTGACCCTACCAAAACACTACAGAAATAGGCTTTGTTTTTAATTATGTGTGCTTGAAATTATGCACCTGGATTCATGCTCAGGCATTTGCAGTAGCTGGAGTTTTTTAAACCCACATTCAAAAACACTGATCTAAAAATAATTTGATAGCAGACGATTGGTAATTCTGCTACTGCAAACAAGAGTGTCATTGAGATATCAAACTAGCATGTTCTGGGTTAAGCGGGAATTTATTTAGGGACAGACTTGTCTCTGTGTGCATTCCCTAACACCTATAGCATATCCTGTCATCACTGTGCTCTGTTACTAGCTTGCTACTTGCTTGTCACCTCTTACTCAGTTCTTGTTGACCAGCTCTGCCTTGCTAGCTGACTGGGCCAGTCACACACTGGCTCTCTGAGCCTCAGGGTATCCAAGCATTAGGCAAAGAATGGGAAGCACTTGAAGTTTACTGATAAGAAGCACTACATAAAAGCAAGGTATTAGCACAAAGATGGAGACTGTCAAAACACTGACTGATGCCAGGCCTAGATCAGCTGTTCTTGGGCTGTGCAAGTACTGTCCCTCTGACTGTTTCCAGAAGCAAGGGGAACATAACAGACTGGAGGGTAAGTTTCCCTTTTCTACTCAGTGATCATACCTAGCAATTCAAAGGGATCCTGAAACATCTATTCTGTTCTTTATACAAAGCGTTCATATCCTTCCTAATTACCGATCTATTCCCACAAGCATCTTAACTTCCTCTTCTTAATAACTTTCTAGATCATTTCTTATTACAGCAAACAGACACTGAAACAATGACTGCTGTCACTTTGTGCTAGATGTGGTATAAAAATAGAAGAGGAGGTAAACCTTTCTTGGAAGATGTCAGGATCTAAACAGACTAAAATAAATTGTGGAAGGGAAAAACACTGGGGAGGAGGATGAAGTGACTTGCCTAATTACAAATCAGTCAGTGGCAGAGAAAGGAAAAGGATGTGCAGATTCCTACCCTTGGGTATCAAGTATGGTTTATCGTCTAACTTGCTTTTTTTCTGCTACTCATTCTGATGAATACATTTTCTCTTCTTTCTCCACTACAAATGCACCCACCCAACGTGGCAAGAATTCCACAACATTTTCTGCCTGAGAGGAAAAGACTGACTCTTCCTACTTGCCCCTCAGGTTGTGCTGTGCAACTGTGATACCAGATCTTTAATCACAGTGACAAGCAGAGAGGCTCTATGCAAATGTAAGCAAATAGCATTTGACATTTATATGAAGATAATAAAGACAAACATTGGGGGCTGTTTGGAGGGCGGAGAATGTTTACACTGTTAGTACAAGAGAACGTGGAGATTTAACCAAGCAATACTCTCAAGTCTGAGCTAACAGGAGTTCAAAGATGGGGTGACCTTGCTGACTAAGTGGGTGCTCCACAGGCTGTTAAATACATTAAAACTGAAGAGCAGCATCTGGTTTAATGTCACTCTGCAGGATACACCTGCCTTTGCCCTCCTTCTTCCACAATCTTTTCTAATAGTTCTTTTGCATCATGTTTAAAGCTGGTATTGGTATTTTTGTTTGTCAGTTCCCCACATGTGAATTTAAAAAGAGAAACAGAAAGGAGTTATGAATAGCTACTGCTTGGAAACGTCAGGACGTGTTTCTTGATCTAAATTCTGTCAAAGAGTATTTCGGTTGACTTCAGCCAGGACTGCCTTATTCTATTTATACAGTATCTAACACAGTTGTAGGCAAATCTCAGAGGTAAAATGTGGACACTCCTGTAATACAATAGCAATGATAAAATAATAATAACCTCTCTGAATCAAATATACTTAACAGTACTACCTATGTGGGTATGTGTTGTCCAGATGCTCTTTTCTCTGTGGATGCTGCTGGTTGCTGCATTTCTAATTCTAACCTGAATTTGAGGCAAAGAATCTGAATAATAAAGAATTTTTGCACAAGACATTTTGATGCACCATGATTAAATGCCCTTCTGTCTCCAGATTAAACCTCTTTCTGCTTCAGTCTCTCTTCAGAGAAAGTTGAAATGTATATCCTCTGCTGACAATGCAGAAGGCATGAGGACAAGGCTTACACCAAGAGCCATTTACTTTTGTGAAGCCTGTAGGGCACTCTGGATCTTGTATGTACAGAAGTAAGTCTAAGATAACTAGGTTTTGTGAAGTGATTTTGTTATTGTAATGATTGACTGGAATCTGTCTGGATTGTTTTATTTCTGTTATCACAAATGAAAGAAGAATCCAGTTATGAATCCTGTGTCATCTTCTTTATGTCTAAAGATTTACATGTTTTCCTCCAGCTTACTTTATTAAACTCTCTTTCTCAGCAACTTATGTATCATTTCCTGCAGAGATGGACACATCACCTGAGAAAGCGTAGGATGCTGTCAGTTGTAGGACATTTAGATCCTAGTTGTGTTGCAGGATCCTTTATCAGAAAGCATCTGCTTTTTCTTGAGGGACTGCTAGAACAACCAAGTGGCTAGTAGAGTTTTGTCCCTTTTTGGCAAAGCCAATGAGACAAGCTGTGGCTGAATATCATCCCAGAATATTAATCATCCTCCATGTTTTTTGTAAACAAGTGAGGATTTATCATCACAGGGTCACAAAGTGTGAACTATCTTAGCTGATCTGTAGGAAACATTTGTGTTGTTTCTAACTATTTATCATGCAAGTTTCCCTTCCTGATGGTCTGTTATACCTTCTTCCTGGATGCCCTATAACATTACAGATGAAAAGTCACTGCTGTGTAAAAAGTCCTGGTCATCATGGTATGTAAGCTAGCTTGCAAAATCCATTCTGACCATGCAGATGAGGTTTCTCGTTACATGCTAGCTAAGAAGATGGATCTATAATAATATAATGAATATACTATGTTAATGTTGTAGCAAATGTTATGGAATCCATTTTTCTGAGATATATTGAAAGTATTTTGTTGACTGCATTGATTGTGTAAGAGAAAGAGAGATGATGTACCAAGCTAGAAGGCAACTCAAAGGTTTAGATAAACACCCTGATATCCACTTGATCAGGCAATAATAGAGCAACTCACAGCCCAAAGTTAACAGATTGAGTTAATGATTGAAGGACTATAAAGAAATAAAAGCAACTGAAAATATAAAGGAAGACATTCACTTTAAGGTAGTACTTTCCTTATAGAAATCCACTTCCAGAAAGCAATTCAGCCCACCATGGATAAGGCAGGTGAAATGAATCACACTGTAGATATTCTTCACTTTCTCTTTAACATAGTGGGAGCATCGACGGTTAGCTTTGATTAGACAACCAGCTTTAAGGTATTAGATCTCATGAAGAAGGATAATCAAAAAATACCGAATGGAATTTGAAGAATATTCCATATAAAGAAAGAGCAGTAGCCTACTCAGCTGGAAGACATGTAAATTCAAGAAAAGTAACAGTTACAGCTAAAGGCAGTCCACTAAATACACCTTTCTGTTGTAGCTGTGTGTCTAAAGGATATCCTTTCAAGGTTACAGTTTAGAGATGCTTTTTTAGATCACTGACCCAAAAAAAACTTTGCAATGTCTCTAAAGTACCTGTTAGAATCTATTACAGTAGATAGCCTAGGGAAACTTTAGTTCACAAATCAATATTCCAATAAAATCAAACAACTCCTTTCCTAGTTGTCATAGTTTATTGTATCAAGGCCCTATTTAATGTAGTTTTGGCTGGTGTGTCATTGATCAAATCGATTGCCTTCTCTTGAGCTTTTAATGTACAGTAGATCTTTGTAGAGGAGTGGCATTCAGCCTGAACAGTGGAAACTACAGAAAATAGTAGTTCTAGTTAGTCAGGAAAGTGATTTATTTGGTGTTTTCTATCTCTGATTTCAATGACTGAGTTTCTTATGATATCACATGGAGATAGTAGAGAGACGGCTAGAAGCAATCAAAAGGGACTTTAGGGCACTGGGGCGGATGCTAGAAGGATCAGGCGCGCAGGTTGTGTTTGCCTCTATTCCTTCAATTATGAGGAAAAATAGTGGTAGGTTTGACAAAGTGCAGCAGATTAATACTTGGCTAAAGGGGTGGTGCCAGCGGTCTAGCTTTGGATTTTTTAACCATGGGGAGATCTACAGGGCACCTGATCTACTGAAACAAGCTGGGGTTCAAATGACACAAAGGGAAAAAAGGATCCTTGGTCATGAGCTGGCGGGACTCATAGAGCATTCTTTAAACTAGGTATGAAGGGGGATGGGGTTATAGCTGGGATTGCAGCGGGGCAGTGTTCTAGAAATTATGAGGACCGGGTGGCGTTCCATCCCCCTAGGGTGAGATCAGTGTGCTCAGCTTGCTGCCTGAAATGCTTATATACCAATGCACGCAGCATGGGGAATAAGCAGGAGGAGCTAGAAACCTGGGTTCAGGCAGGAGATTATGATCTGGAGGCAATTACAGAGACATGGTGGGACAGCTCACATGACTGGAATGTGGTCATGGGTGGCTATGTCCTTTTCAGGAAAGACAGGCCAGCCAGGCGAGGTGGTGGAGTCGCTCTTTATGTGAAAGAGCAACTACCGTGTCTTGAATACCATCCAGGCATGGAGGAGGAGCAAGTTGAGAGTGTATGGGTTAGAATTAAGGGGCAGGCTGGCAGGAGAGATACTGTTGTGGGTGTCTATTACAGGCCACCAGATCAGGGTGAGGAAGTTGATGAGGCCTTCTACAGGCAGCTGAGAGCGGTCTCACAGTCACAGGCCCTGGTTGTCGTGGGGGATTTTAACTTCCCTGATATTTGCTGGAAGGACAACTCAGCCAGCCAGCCACAGTCCAGGAGGTTCCTCCAGTGCATCGACGATAATTTTCTGATGCAAATGATGGAGAAGCCGACTAGGAGAGGAGCACTGCTGGACCTCATCCTCACTAACAAGGAGGATCTGGTTGAAGCAGTAAAGGTTGAGGGCTGCCTTGGCTGCAGTGACCATGAAATGGTGGAGTTCAGGATCTCATGTAGCAGAAACAAAATAGCAAGCAGAATTGCAACCCTGGACTTTGCCAAGGCAAACTTTGGATTTTTCAAGCAATTACTAGAGAAAATCCCATGGGCAAGGCTGTTTGAAGGTAAAGGGGCCCAAGATAGTTGGTTAGCGTTCAGGGACTGCTTCTACCGTGCTCAAGATCAGAGCATCCCGACACGTAAGAAGTCAAGGAAGGGAGCCAGGAGACCTGCGTGGCTAAACAGGGATCTGCTGGGTAAGCTCAAGGGCAAGAGGAGAATTTACAGATCTTGGAAGGCGGGGCTGGCCACTTGGGAAGAATATAAGGCTGTTGTCCGAGGATGTAGGGAGGTAACTAGGAAAGCAAAGGCCTCCCTAGAATTGAACCTGGCGAGAGGGGTCAAGGACAACAGGAAGAGCTTTTACAAATACGTGGCAGATAAAACTAACACCAGAGGCAATGTAGGCCCACTGATGAATGAGGTGGGTGCCTTGGTGACACATGATACAGAGAAGGCAGAGTTACTGAATGCCTTCTTTGCCTCTGTCTACTCTGCCGGAGGCTGTCCTGAGGAGCCCCGTTCCCCTGAGGCCCCAGAGGAAGTCAGGGCAGTGGAGGAGTTTGCTTTAGTTGATGAGGACTGGGTTAGGGACCAATTCAGCAATCTGGACATCCATAAATCCATGGGTCCAGATGGGATGCATCCACGGGTGCTGAGGGAGCTGGCTGATGTCATTGCTAGACCACTCTCCATCATCTTTACCAAGTCTTGGGAGACGGGAGAGGTGCCTGAGGACTGGAGGGAAGCAAATGTCACTCCAGTCTTCAAAAAGGGCAAGAAGGAGGACCCGGGTAACTATAGACCGGTCAGCCTCACCTCCATCCCTGGGAAAGTGATGGAACGACTTATCCTTGGTGCCATCTCAAGGCATATCAGGGATAAGAGGGTCATTAGAGACAGTCAACATGGCTTCACCAAAGGGAAGTCGTGCTTGACTAACCTCATAGCCTTTTACGAGGATATAACAAGGTGGATAGATGATGGCAGAGCGGTGGATGTGGTCTACCTTGACTTCAGTAAAGCATTTGACACAGTCTCCCACAACATCCTTGCTGCTAAACTGAGAAAGTGTGGTCTAGACTCTCGGGTAGTGAGATGGACTGTGAACTGGCTAAGGAGAAGAAGCCAAAGAGTTGTGGTCAGTGGGGCGGAGTCTGGTTGGAGGCCTGTATCCAGTGGAGTCCCTCAAGGGTCGGTACTGGGACCAGTATTATTCAATATATTCATCGATGACTTGGATGAGGGACTAGAGAGTACTATCAGCAAGTTTGCTGATGACACCAAGCTGGGAGGAGTGGCTGACACACCAGAAGGCTGTGCTGCCAATCAGCGAGACCTGGACAGGCTGGAGAGTTGGGCCGGGAAAAATTTAATGAAATATAACAAGGGTAAATGTAGGGTCTTGCATCTGGGTAGGAACAACCCCAGGTTCCAGTATAAGTTGGGGAATGACTTATTAGAGAGTAGTGTAGGGGAAAGGGACCTGGGAGTCTTGGTGGACAGCAGGATGACCATGAGCCAGCACTGTGCCCTTGTGGCCAGGAAGGCCAATGGCATCCTGGGGTGTATTAGAAGGGGAGTGGTTAGTAGGTCAAGAGAGGTTCTCCTTCCCCTCTACTCTGCCCTGGTGAGACCCCATCTGGAATACTGTGTCCAGTTCTGGGCCCCTCAGTTCAAGAAAGACAGGGAACTGCTGGAGAGAGTCCAGCACAGGGCAACTAGGATGATTAAGGGAGTGGAGCATCTCCATTATGAGAAAAGACTGAGGGAGCTGGGGCTCTTTAGTTTGGAGAAGAGGAGACTGAGGGGTGACCTCATTAATGTTTACAAATATCTAAAGGGTGAATGTCACGAGGATGGAGCCAGGCTCTTCTCGGTGACAACCACTGATAGGACAAGGGGTAATGGGCTGAAACTGGAACATAAGAGGTTCCGCTTAAACTCGAGAAGAAACTTCTTCTCAGTGAGGGTGACGGAACACTGGAACAGGCTGGCCAGGGAGGTTGTGGAGTCTCCTTCTCTGGAGACATTCAAGACCTGCCTGGACACGTTCCTATGTAGCATAATCTAGGCGTTCCTGCTCTGGCAGGGGGATTGGACTTGATGATCTTTCGAGGTCCCTTCCAATCCCTAACATTCTATGATTCTATGATTCTATGATTAAAACCAATTGTACTTTCACTGAACTTATAAACACTATTGGTTGTTGGAGTAATATAAATGAGGGCAGAAGAAAGTATTGAATCTTACATGCAAAAAAAGAGATTTTATTAACCATGACTTTCCTTACAGAAGGATCCATACATCAGACACAGGCCCCAATTTTTCTGCCCTGCTCTAATGGACCAGAGCAGCTGCAAAAGAAGCATATCTGGTTCCTTAAAGCCGGGAAGGGGCTTGGAGTGGCATTGACTCTAACTTGCATTGTCATCTAACTTCTCTCAGGAGCAAGACTGGAGCTAGGAGGTGGAAAAGTGACCTGTGACTGTTTTGTCCTTGTAACTCTCAGGTTCTTGGTGTGGGTTGTGGCTGGAGTGACAGGAGGATGCAGTAAGCTGTTTATAATAAACTTGTTCTTCACTGTATTATTTCAGACATTTTAACTGTGGATTAGTCAGTGAAAGCAAATACTTTGGGCCTTCGGGGTGCTCTGGATTTCATTGATGTGCTGTTACTGTGTTCACCTACAAAACTTCAGAAGCAGATGAAAGCTCTACAAAAGATCTCACAAATGAGTTTATTTCCATCAGCCCAAAGCTGAAGAGAAATGTTAGATGCATATAGGTACAAGTAGTTTCTTGTATTACTCCTAACAGGTCCAATTATTTGAATTGTTATTTGAACAGTCAAAAAGGTGGCTGTGTGAAAGTGGGTATAGCCTAGCCTGGATTTAGGTATAGTCCATAGTCCCTCTAGAAAACTCTTATGATATGACTCATCTCACCTGATTTAAGCCATCTGCAAGTTAAACATCTAGTTTGCCAGTCATCTAGACTCCCTGAAGACCTTCAGAGATAGGTAGCTGTGACTGGTGACAAGAACCTCTCTCTGGAGCCATCTGATTTCTCTGCACTGATGTCAGAGAGGTATTAGGCATCTGGCTTTTAGCCTTCATTCAAAACTGAATGACAAGATTTTAGTAACTCAAGATAAAAAGATACTTCCACAACCTGATAGAAGTATATCACATTTAAAATAATTTTTCTCCCATATTGAATTAGAAGAGAGTGGGATGAGGCACAAGAAATGTGTGTAAGCACAGGGCTATAAAAAAGTCTTCAGGCAAGTTCCAGATAAGTTTCAAGCATAGACAAGCCAGAATATTGGAAAATCCTGGATTTTTTACAGCTTTGTTGTCTAGATAATGGAAATTTTTTTAAGTGTACTTGTTTTAAGACTTTGAGTTTAGTAGTTCAATTGGCCAAATTCCCTACAGCAATTTGAGGGGCCAGACCCAAGTTAAACAGAATGCTTCAAAGATTGCTTAGACTGACTTAACTTTTGGTCTGTAGAACTTTAATTAATAGCTCAGAAATTCTTTCTTCTGAATAGCAGCAGCAGGTTATAAAAGTAATAACTATAGCAAAAACTATGTCCTCCATGGATAGCACACTCTTGACAGGGGTAAATTTGTTTCAGGCAGCAAATAAACATGAATTTAAATCAACTGCATGTGTTAATTACTTGACTAGGTCCATTAGTGTTCTGAGAACTGTGAGAGAAAGGATGGTGGGAAACAAGTAACAGATTCTTCTTTCATATAATTAATAATCTGTGTGGAAAAAAATGAGAAAAACATATGAAAAACATTTTCTTCATAGAAACTTCATCATGAAGTCTTCCCAACAATTACAGAAATAGTGATGGAGTGGCACAGGACAGACAGCATCTGTTCAGGCTCTTACCCCTCATAGTACGCTGAGCAGAACGGTAAGAGAATTATGGAATAGCTTGAACAATGAACTTATCCCTAAAATACATCAGCCATTACTAGCTGACAGTCAGCAACTTGTACTCAGTAGAGATCTTCATGCTCTAGAACGTTCTCTGTTTTGATTTTTATGGCTTTGTAGTACAAGGTCACCAGGAATAATAAGGTCTAAAAAGCAAGATACACAAATTAATGACATAGCTTTTCTGGAGGTGAAAAATAAGTTGAGAAAACCTAGGGAGCTCGATTTGGCTGTCTTTCTGAAGCCAAATCAGCTGCCAGACTTTTGTTGTTGCTCAACTGATATTTCAGTAGGGATCATATTTATTGTAAATTTATGAAGTGGATGAGGGCAATGAATCTTGGACTAGATTGGACCAGGGGAAAAAAAAAAAAAGAAGAAGGTCTTGTCATTCAGATAGGTCTGAAACTAGAATGTTATGAAATAAGAAAACCCCATAGTTCTGGAAAGGGTATTTGTGGACCTTTTTGTTAAAAAGGTTTGGAGGGCCAGCAAAGAAAAACATTAGAGATTTACGCTAGTGAAGGCTGGATTCTCACAGAATCATAGAATCATAGAATGTTCGGGGTTGGAAGGGACCTCTGGAGATCTTCTAGTCCAACCCCCCTTCACCTCTTCCAAAGCAGAATCCCCTAGGGCAACCACACAGGAACCCATCCAGGTGGGTTTTGAAAGTCTCCAGAGAAGGAGACTCCGCAATCTCTCTGGGCAGCCTGTGCCAGGGCTTTGTCACCCTCACAGTAAAGAAGTTTCTCCTCATGTTGAGGTGGAACTTCCTATGTGCTAGTTTATACCCATTTCTCCTTGTCCTATTACTGGGCACCACTGTGAAGAGACCAGCACCTTCCTCTTGACACCCACTCCTCAGATATTTGCATACATTAATAAGATCCCCTCTCAGCCTTCTCTTTTCAAGACTAAACAGCCCCAGTTCTCTCAGTCTCTCTTCGTAGGAGAGATGTTCAAGTCCCTTGATCATCCTCATAGTTCTCCATTGGACTCTCTCCCATAGATCCCTGTCCCTCTTGGATTGAAGAGCCTTCAGTCTTGGTCATTGACAAACTTGACTTTCATGTTTATTCCATGGTTTTATCTGAACAGTAAACTGAAAGAAAATAGAGTCTAAGATTTTCAGGACAGAGACTCACTTTGACTTTATACAGGACCTACCAAATCAGACACGTTTGCACCTTTTTTAGAAATTATTTTAACAGCAATAGTAGTAATTATATAGCATGTGACAACTTGCTTTCCCAAAATCACAGCATTTTTAGAACTTCTAAACAAATTCTAGCAGATCTTTTAATTTACTTCAGATTTTGGCCCTTTAAGGTTTGTTCTCTTCACATTTTCCATTTTTTTTTTGTGATAAATTCAAGACCAAAAAATCTAGTGTCTTCCATTTTATTTTATGAATGGGAAGTACAATTCTTACTACGTTCACAAGACTCCAGGATCTATGGTATTAGCAAAATGGCAATATCATCATGAAGGGGCAAATACTGGTAATTATGTGTTGGGAAAGCAAAAGAGGACTCCACCTTCAAATTACTATATAAAAATGTACATTGTAAAGGAGGAAGTCTTAGCTGCTTCTAAATACCAAGATGAGTTGAATGCTGTGATTTTGTGTCAGCCTTAAAGGCAAGATCCACTCACTACTGTATATAACATTTAATCAAGTACAAATGGGTTCATGCTATTCCTTCTTCCTAGCTCTCTGTCTCTTTGCTTTATGCCCTGGGGATACTTCCCCTCCTCTGCAAGAATATTAAAGTAAATATATATTCTCAGATTTCACAGAGCAGTAATTACAGAATAGAGAGATCAAATTTCCACAGCTTGTAATTTTCATTACTTCATCCCTTGCTCAGTGATGTGAACAGACAAGCTCTGAAAAACAGCTGAAGCCTAGTGTGGAGGGCTGATTTTACCATAAGAAGAGGAGGGGGGATTAAGTGGTGTGGAAAGGGCTAGCAAACAGATTCAGATGCACAGAAAAGGTGGGGAGAGGCAGAGGGAGGGGTTCAGCAGAGGGAGGTGATTTTTCACATAAACCCAGAGAATTAACTTCTCTTTTGATCACCAGGCCCATCAGCCCCCTAGTCAAACTGTTTAGAGGTGAAAAAATTGGTGTTGAAACAGCCCCCATCCTTTGTACTTTGAGGTGATGTAGTGTCCTGTTCCCAAACGTGACAGTGTTATTCCTCAGAGAGAAAACTAATGAAACTGAGATAGCAGATTTTGAGGTACATGCATTTGAAAATGAGCAGAAATTAAAAGACAATCATCGTCTGTCTGTAAGCTGATGAAATCCCACAGCCCTCACTCTTCCTTCTGAATTCAGCAGCGTTAGAAGTTTCCATGTATTTCTGTGTGGTCTTCCCCAAGGATCAGATGGAATTAGGTGGTGAGGAGACATTTAAGCCCTTGGTTCCTTCATTCCTATCAACATTGCCTGTGAAGAGAACTGATCCCACCAGATCTGTGCGTGCTTCAAGGCATTCTCCACTGTCTCCCTGAAAGTCCTGCTCTGCCTGGAGTGGGGGAACAGTATGCACAGGAGAATTGCTGCAGGAGGATGAGTCTAATTTAGTCACTGTGATCATGGCCTTCCCCTGGCCTCCATCTTTCCCACTCTTCTGGGAGCCCTAAAAGACAATGAGGCATGCTGCATTTAAACCCCCAGAGACATTGTGGAGCAGGGCAGTACTTTGGAGGGTTCTCATCAAAAGAGGGGCAAATCGTGATTTGACCCAGTTGAAGATTCTCCACATGAATTTGTATTGCATTTTGACATGCATTCCTCCTGCACAAGGCTACACAATACCCACCTGGAATTTGGAAAGAGCACAGCTTGCCTCTGGCAAATTCCACTGCAAGAAACATCAGTAGAGGCCCCACAGTACAATTGATGGCCCCAAATGCCCATGTTCCATCTTCCTTCTTACACCCCTCAGTGGAGGCTTCCTTCCCTTCATGTTGCATTGGGTTTGTTGCTTGATAGGCTGGCTGGTCTGGGTGAGACAAACTCTGTTTTCCTCCCTAATCTACATGCACACCCAGATTTACAGGAAGGGATCTGCCAGCACATCAGCTGGAGTTTGCATGTACAGTTTGTCACTCTCCCCAGGTTCAGTCTTGCTCTGAAAACTATTCAGAGTTCACAGCTGAAGAAGAAAAAGCCCTTTGCTTTACATTAATCATAGAAAATCCCTGACCTCAGTTACTCATACTTTACATTTTATTTGAAATCTTGGACCATCAAGAATGAACAGGTAAAGTCAACATTCATCATGTCATGCAGGACTGTCAGGCCTCTTGCAATGGACATGCAAGATCTGTCTGACTATTGGCTCACACTTACAGATAAGGCAACAGCTCACATCTACCCAGCAAGGCAATGTGTATCTCTTCCCATGCTGTGCTCTGTTGCACAGCAAGTTGGATCTTGAAGTTGGAGATAGCGCAAGGTACTGAGCTGTTGCTAGACGTCTGCCATGTTGAAGCTCCTTGTATTAAGAGCCCTGTTGTAGGACACCATCCTGTCTCTTCAGTCAAGCTGGCAGCGTTTGCATTGCAAATACCTGGGGACCCAGACTGAGGAAGAAACCTGTTTCAAAATAAAGCAGACTGGCACATCTAAGGGTCAAACCACAGACAGGGAGGCAGAAAGGGCTGGATTGAGTGGTGGAAGGCAGGATGGGACAGGAACACCTGAGCTGGTATCACCAGTTCCAATGCTGGGATGTGTGTGTTACTGTGGTACCAGGTACTGGTGGGCTTGTCCTGAGTGAGTACCTTTCTGTATGGGGGGTGAGGGGAATGGTTGTGGATAAACATTCAAGGTTGTGATTTCTCGAGTGGTTTATTTAAATGCACCAGCTTGTCTTGGGCACACAGCTGCTAAACGCTCTCTGATTTGGGGGTATCAGCAGCTTTGAAGAGGAAAGATAAAACTGGGTATCATGGTGGCATCACTTTAAAACCTTTAAAAGTTCTTGAAAAGCTTTGAAAAACAAGTCTTTGTCCATCCTTCTCGAACAGAGAGGAGGAAAAAGAAACAGAGAAAAATGTAAGCAGGAAAAGCATTCTCCCCTTTCCCTTCCGTGAGCCCCTTTGCTGTAGGGAAGCTGAGCGGGAGGGTTAATGGAACGTGAAGGAGCTCAGCTCAGCGACAAGGGCTGCAGACTGTGAGGCAGAGGGGCTCGGTAAGCCGCGGGGGATGGGGACAGCCCACCCCAAAGCCGCCCGCTCGGGATGCTGCGGGGGGACAGGCGGGGAGATATCTCCCCGCAGCCTCCTCCTACAGATCTGCTCCTCTCTTTTTTCCCTCCCCGGAGCATCCTCCGTCCCCCGAAGGAAGCACCGGGCAATGGCGAAGGGGACCCGAGGGGGAAGCGGGGCTCCGGGGGGGCGGCGGGACCCGCCCATCCCCGTCCCCGGCGCCGCTGCCGCTGGATGGCAGCATGTCCCCGCCGAGGGACCCGCCGGGCGGAGCCGGGCCACCCGCCCTCCTCCCTCCTTCCGAGAGCCAGGCAGGCGGGAAGGAAGAGGAAAGAATAAAAAAGGCAAAGGTTGGTGTGTTTTCCTTTACCAAAGTCCTTCTTAAAAGCAGAATAAAAAGATAATTGCTCTCTTTTATTTTATTGCTCTCTTTTATTTTAAGTATTCAGTGTTAAATATCATGAAACAAAAGAACCAATGCATGTACCAAATTTTTGGTCCCCAAAGCACCAGCTTAAGTATTCTGAGGATGCTTCCCCAGCGCTCACAGCCCCTGACCCTGAGTTGGGTGGGGGGATCCTGACACACAGGCCCTTCTGCTGTGGCAAGCACGCAGGAGAAAGGATGGCTTTTCTCCTGAACTCCGGTATGGAGCTGAGAACCGGGGTTTCTCCTAAAGAAATGTGCCCTGCTTGTAGAAACCCAGCCAGCCTCAGTCTTTTTGTGCTTGGGGCAAGAAAGAAGGAAGAGGACACACAGGCCTTTCTATAACCTTTCCTCTTCCCCTTGCTCTTAGGCAGCCTGGGGCTGTCCAGATCTTAGAGCAGCTTTGAGAAGAGATTAGCCAGAGCACTCTGGGCGGCAGCTGCAGCTTCCTCCACCCCCAGCCTGCCTCCCGGCTTTCCCAGCCGAAACGGGGATAGGGCAAAACTGACCAGCATCAGCTCTGCCCTGGGTCACTGCACTCTATAAAAGCAGACTGCACTAGTCAGGACCTGCATTGGGACACATTTACTCCCCTTATTCCCTTCTTCTTAGCTGTCACTGTCACTTTTTGCTTACCAGTGACCGCAACACAATCTGTCATCTCAGACCACACAGCAAACCTGATTTGCTGCAGGGAGATAGCCGCAGCCAGCAGGACTTGGATATATTTGTCCTGACCCTGCCCTTTAGACAGGCATTGAGAGGGTCAGGGTTTTCTTCCTTGCCTGTGCCCTTGCCATAGCCATTTTATTACGATCTGTTTCTGTCCCCTCAGCTAGGTCACCTTACGTTGTCAAAGCTGCAGAAAGGGATTTTAGTGCAGCTTGAAAGCCAATCCAAATTATCCATTAATTACCATTTGTGCTTATAACAACATGAAGGAATGCCCTCCTTTGCCCCTGGGCAATAGTCTAGCCTGCCCCTTGCTTCCTCATCTGCTGCCACCCTCCAGTCTATCAGAACTGGCTGCCAAAAGTAGGAGCCATCCTGAATTCCCCCCTGAACTCTGAGGGCTGGGGTATGTATGTGTCTTATGGCAACTGCCTAGATTGAAGGGCATTAAACTTAATTAACTGCAGTTTCAGAGGGCAGAAGCTGAAGGGATGGGAGCAATGGATCACCCTATTCTCTTCTGTGTTGATATCTCTCCGTGGGCAAATCATCTGATCTGTATTGTTCCCTTTTTAGTTCTTGCACAGACAGATGACTCGTGACAGTGCTGAATGAGGAAATGACTGCATGAATTTCTATGTCTTGCATCATTCAGGTCAGATCTGGTGGCCAGAGCCACCCCCCTGTCCTCAAACCTGCATGGTGGTTTGGGATATAAGGCTCATTCAAAGGAACTCTGAGACCCTTGCACATGTTAGCTTGTGTCCTAAGGCTTGTGTCTCATGCTAGAAGAGCTGGAACTGACAAAATTGGCTGAACGCTGTCCTGAATGAAATGAGATTAGTAACAGCACACATGGAAAAAGACGTCATCTAGCCATCATCTCCAGCAACCAAATGCAGACCTTGCCTTTGACGCACAAGGCAGTGCTATCTGTTGTCAGATCACAGGGAAAGGCTCACTGATGAGTGAATGAGTGCTCACATGGGGGAAAGAGAAATAAATCACTGCAGCACGTGCACTTGAGCAGTGGGGTCCAATCACTGAGATGAACGGACCAGATAGCCCACAAACTGGGCTAACCAGGTCCTGAGGCAGGAGAGAGATAGTGAAAGAGAGGGGCTGTGCTTTAAATGCGGGAGGCACAGACGGAGATGCCAGGAGGCAGTAGTATCTGAGGGAGGAGGATTTGGCTGTGTGAATCTCACACTTGGCACATGAGTCTTGGCAGGTCTTGAAGGGGAGCTGAATGCTGCTTATATATGACTTATCTGAGGACAGTGCTTGGCTCTAGTGAAAATCTTCCGGGGTGTGGTTCAAACACTCTTCTATACAAGAGCACTAGAAAATGCTTCATCTGGGTGCTCCGCAGTTTCATTTGCCCTCCAAATGCCAGAAGTAGCCTCAAGGGATAGTGAAAACTGAGAGGAAAATGTCGCAGCTTTTTTAAAAATACCAGCTGCAGTTTGGAGTGGCAGCTAAAATCTTGCTATAGCACACAGCCAATAGTGTATGGTGCCTGTGTGCTCGTTATATAAAGCAGCTATAAAATCATGGAATAGTGAACAGGCAAACAGAGGGAGCATGTTAGACTCCAAGACTACAGGCTCCAACATGTTTCCAACCCAACGAGGCAGCTTGCTGAACAAGGGATATTCAAAGTTTCAGTCTTCTCAGCACCCTCCTTACAGTTGTTTCAAACGAAAGACTTGCCCCGATTTTTAAACTGTGAGACGTTTGCTATTTCTGGAGGCTCCCTCTCCCTCTTTCCTGACCTGACATGGCCTTATAAAGTGACAGGCTCAGCATTAAGCAGACCCTTTCTATTCCATGGCTCTGCCCCTCTCATGCCAACTGAATTGATCTCATTAAAAACAGCTCTTCAAGAAAGGTAAAACAGGTAACATTTGACATCTAGACCCCTCAATTTCCTCGCTAAAATTTTGTCTAAAAGAATCTGCTAAGTCTTTCACCTTTGGCATTGTGTTCCTAGGGGGTGAGTAACTGGAAATTGGAGCTGAGAGTTGCCTCAAGCTTGTACTATGACAGCAGGTAAGTTAAGAAACATTAAATAAAATCTGGGAGGGAGGAAAATGTCTCTGGGTGTTTCCGTATGACTGTTAATGCCAACTATCAGCTACTGACTTGAACTATCATGGTGCACTGCTCCAACCCAAGCATATTAGACTGCTCATATTGACATTGTCACCCAACTTCTCTAATCCGTCTTTCACACTCAACAACACCAAATCTCGGCATCCCACCAGAGTGAATCTTACAAGAATATGTGGCCGTTACTTCATTCTGGGCCCATTTCAGATTTCTGAGTGAGCATCTTTACTCTCTCAAGTGAGAATCAACTAATTTTTGGAGCATTTAAACTTTGGTTGTGACCTTTCACTGCTTATCTCTTGAAAGAATAATTTATTTCTATATGTACACAAGCAGATTTTAAGTGACTTCTTGCATTAAAATAGAGGCCTGCATAAAGTTTTAGATGCTTACAGGTGGATAACAGCTGAGCAGAGGGTGTGAACTGTAATCTGCAAGTTAGATTCCTAGGTGGGATCCAGACATGTGCATCCTTTAGTGGCTGTGAGGCGGGACTGTTTGCCACTCCTAAGAACAAATGTTTGAGCATTGCGGAATGTGGTGACAAGGATGAGAGCAAGAGCTGAGTAGTGATTCCTATGTCCTCTTCAGGTGTTTTTGTTTTCTGTGTACCTGCATTATTTCTGGTAGTTTGCAAGAGGAGGATTATCTGACATTTCCACTGATGTCATCTGAGGAAGGGGATAAATGGTGATTTAGAATGGAAACCAGGCAAAAATCCAGCCCTAGATTTTTTTTTTTGTCCCATTTGGAAAAGAAACAAATAACAAATTACTGGCGTCAAAAATAACTACATCCTCTTGGAACCTCACCACAGCGTACTGAGTTAAATTCCCCCAGGTATAATACATTAAATTACTTACTGATTTGCTTATCAAAACAAAGAATGAGTATGCACATGCCAGGGGTGGGGTGCTGAGTGGTAAAACTGTACTGCTGCAGAATGGAAATTCTGAGTTTGAGTCTTGCAACAGATTCATGCCAAAGGCCACTCTCTTCTTCTCTCCAGCAGCTCCTGGTCCTGCAGGGCAGGAAAGTTCAAGCAATGCAGATGTTGTGCTAGTCATAGTTCGCCTGACTCTTGATGTACGTTAACATTTCTAGTCTGCTATATGTAAGTTTGAGACCTTTGTCATGGAGGCTGAGCTAAGATGAATAAAATGGCTCTGAATTGCCCAGAGTTGTAGTCTCCCTCCTTCCTGTAGCGTGAAGTCGGTCCTGCTTGTGCCTGGCACCCGTTGGTCTCAAGCCCTCGCTCTTCTTTGACACAGACTCATTCTATAGTCACATACCTCCTCTTTTTTTTCATTTCCTCTCCTTCTGCTCTTGTGCCTGGCCCTGGCTCTGGCAAAACACAGAGCAAGCACAGAGCTGTGAACAGCCATTTGTGGAGAAATCTCTGGAATTTTAAAGCAGAGAAACCTGTGCACCCTAGTCTCTGCTGGATTTCTGCATGTGTGGCACTTGCAACACCGGCTATTCAATTCCCTAGAATGTGTGGGATCAGACTGCTCCAACTCACCATGTGTTGGAATTTTGCAGCTTCCGTGTAATGAAGTTTTAGAGCATTCATTCACAATGGTCCTCCATGTAGTGATTCCTTCTGCATAGACTTGGGTCATTCCTACATGTCATATGCTACAGACCTCTCTGACATTTTGTTCTGATCACAAAAAATCCAGTGAGTTGGTTTTATAATAGTGCCCACTTTCTACTTCACCACTGACCCAGTTTGGTCATTACAACCTTACTGAGTCTCTCTTGGGTCTGGCAATAGAAATCACATGCTTGAGTGATCATAGATTCATAGAATAGCTGGGGTTGGAAGGGACCTTTAAAAGTCATCTAGTCCAACTTCCCTGCGATGAGCAGGAGCATCTTAAACTAGATCAGGTTGCTCAAAACCCTGGCCACCCTGGAATTCAGTTCAATTCCATTGAGTATTTCCAGGGATCGGGTTTCTACCATCTTGCCGGGAAACCTGGTCCAGTGTTTCACTACTCTAATCGTAATTTTTTTTCTCCTTATATCTAGTCTAAATCTACGCTCTTAATTTAAAAGCATTACTTCTTGTCCTGTCACAACAGGCCCTGTTAAAATGTTTGTGTCCGTGTTTCTTATAAGCCCCTTTTAAGTACTGAAAAACTGCTATAAGATTTCCCCAGAGCCTTCTCTTCTCCAGGCTGTACAACCCCAGCCTTTCTTCATAGGATGAGTAGCCCCAGCTGTTGTATTTCACTTTATTTATTTAACATGAACTCATGCGAATTCAATAGCATCTAATCTACCAAACGCTGAGTGAATCATGCAGAACAGTTTGTAAAAACCCTGGCTACAGCTTCAGAGTACGCAAGCTATTTTCCTGGAAGAAGTTGCACAGAATTTCATTAGCTGCAGAATCTGGTAGGAAGCTCTTCATGTATGATGTATTGTTTCTCTGGGATTTTTAATGTGTTGAGAAAGTCTGCTGATGCAATGCTCATCCTTTAATTTGACATTAGGAAAAAAACAAAAAATAAGTTATTTTTATCCTGAATGGTTTTATCTGGAAAATATTATCACTAACTTATTATTCTTGTGTAGCATCTTCAGATGAGCTTATGTTGCTAAACACCTCTTTGAATATACTCTGACATCAGAGCTTATATATTGAACCTTTTGCAGGATGAGTTATAGATGCCCTGAGATGATCCTTTAGAGAAGAGAGGTGGCTCACGGAAAAATATCTCATCCTTCACAACTTGAGTTTGCCTTAAGAGACACCACTGAGAACACAGAGAAAGAAAACTAACCAGGATAACTCAAAGATTTTTGTGGATCAGTATGAGACATGAAGTATTGGACAGCGGTCCAGTTCTCACACTGCACTGTAGATGTTCAGCAGTGACAACTCACAGTAAAAGTAATTTTGTTTGTTCTTCCTGATGATTCAAGGTTCATGGCTGTTCTTCCTTTTAATTATTCTATGGCTTTTATTGATTTATTGATTTGGGAAATCATCCCTCACAAAGATACCTCGTCTTCTTTAAAAGACGGGAAGAGGACAGAAGCTGTTAAATGTCTGCTTGTCGAGCCTTTGCTTGGAAAGCCTCTCTTGATTTCAGTACTTCGTAATGGTCAGAGTCCATGTAGTCAAGACCATTTTAGCATCTCCGTCAAAGTTGCATCCATTAAAACTGCAGAGAACCATAAGCTGCATTTCAAATGGGAGCACTGACACAACCATCTTTTCCCCTCTGCTCTCTCCTTGAAACCTGCAACAAGCCCAATCTGCCTTTTAGCAAAGTGGGATTTGAAAATCCAGTGTAGGGTGACAATATTTGTGTTGGGTCATGATGTGAGTCATCTTTTCTGGATTGCTTCAGATATTTCAACTAGAGAATCATAGAATCATAGAATGGCCTAGGCTGGAAGGGACCTTAGAGATCATTTAATCCAACCTCCCTGTCGTGCGCAGGGACGCTTCTCAACTAGAATAGACAACACACAGGGACCGAATGGGGATTGAACCCACGACCTGGGTGTTATCAGCACCATGCTCTAACCGAGTGAGCTAACTGGCCCCCAGAAGCCCAAGCTGAAAGAGTAGCCAGAACCGTGTTGCTATTTTGGGGAAATACTGTGCCGGAAATAATTTCTCCCACTGATCCAGAAGCATCCAATACAGCTGTTCTAAAAGATATCCTTCCGACTTTCACCAAGAAACTCAATAGCAAGTTCTGGGCCACATATATATTTCTACTAATATTGTCCCAGAGAAACAACTGAAAGATGGTCGTAGATTTCAGAAGCCAGGTACTCTGCCAAGTGCATGGATGGACAGCAAGGTAGGCACTGGGAAAACAAAGACCCTCCCACTGTAAGACAAAATCAGGTTCATGACCACCTGAGGAACCTGAACATACACAGGTCTATGGGAACTGATGAGATTCACCCCAGAGTCCCAAGCAAATTGTCTGAGGTAGCTGCCAAGCTCCTCTCCATGATATTTGAAAAGTCACAGTCATCAGGTGAAGTGCCCAGTGACTTGAAAAAGGGAAACATTACACCCATGATTCTATAATTTGATGATACTCTCATTTTTTTAAGAGGATTTGAGGGGCTGGTAGTCCTGTAATCGACACAGAGGCCATAGGCCATATTCTCCTTTGACTGCATAACACTGGGCACATACTTCAAAATTTGACTGTGCATATTTTTGCCATTTAAAAACCAAATAGTCATTTTTTAGAAGTGGTGTGGAAGGAATTAATTTTTGCCTAAGAAACAAGATGGATTTTCTCAATAAAATACTTTTTATATAGCTGAGATACACAGACAGAACAGCCAGGGACAAAGTTTGTCTGCAAGGTACCAGACTGGAAAGTTGGCACATTACTGCTAGCTCCTATCTCAGCTTTCCAACAGTTTCTGTCATAAATGTTTAATTTAGGTTTTTTCTTGGATTATATTCTTGCATGGATAGACAAGGAAAAAATGTCAGACTTGCAACATATTTTGACATAGTAATTTCCATAGGATAAAAAACTTGCAAGAGACCACTCTGGAGCAAGTGTCTTCAGTAACTAACTAAACTGATGGGTTTTTAAAGAATTAATGATATAATGAAAAATGAACCTATTTCTCTAAGGGTAACTTCTGATATTCTGTTGGGATGTCTAATCTCTTTTTCTTCCAAATACCTATGTTTAAAAATAGAGAAAAGTAAAGTTTTTAAATTATATTTTTTTAATACTTTACAGATATTATGTCCTTACTTTTCGGAGATACTTTGTCCTTGATAAGGAAATGAAAGACAAAAATTAAATGGTTACTCAGGAATGGTAAGTCAATAACATAGTATGATACAGAACACCAGCCATGGTTTATGTTGGACTCCACTCTCTGTAGCAGACTTCTCTAGGAAATACAGAGGCTGTCATGAATTTTGAATATCTAACACCTCTTCCAAAAGACCTCTCTAAGCCCTTCTGTCCAAGGGAAGATTTGGGACTGTAATGATTTATATTTTCCAAGTGCGCATTTGTAACTTATGCTGCTTATCCCATTTTCTGTCTGCCACACAGTCAGGTGATGCTGTGTGACGCTGGAGGCAGCCTGTTCTGTAGCAGTGAATGGCTCATCCTGTTTTGATGCTTTTTGTTCCAGACAACCACAAGGACAGACTGACAGTTCACAGAAACACCTGAAAGAGCAATGACTTTACATCTTAACTCTGGCTATTCTTTTGCTGTGGAGCACAGAAAACTCCTCCTGTATTCTGGATTCTCAAAAGCAAACAGCTCACCTCTCACCTTTGCCAATATCTACCTGCTGTGCTGTGTAGACAGACTTAACCATTGTTGCTTCTATTCTGGTGGTCCCCAACCATCCCCACTTTGATGTGCAGAAGTAAAAATCACATTTTCTCCAAATAGCATCATTCTGGGTGGTAAGACGCCTTGAGGAACAACAGAAGTTACGATAGGCAGAAATAAAAGGACTTTGAAACCGCATATCCATCCTTCAGATAAATTCATATCACCTTTTATTGGCAAGTGTCATATCCTCTTTAATCCATCTCTAAACCTAGATGACCAAAGAGATTGCACAGTTTGCTTGTTTCATTCTCTCTAAACTCTTGGATTTAATGCAATGAAACATGACTGAAATGCAAGAATTTGGATCTTGCAGATTTCAGCTGTGTTTCTCCCTGCTGTGCTGGGGATATCTTCCAATGTGTTATAATTCTTCTGCTCAGTGCTAGTCTTGCTTCCATTTTCTACTCAAAGTAACACAACCCACTTGCAAAGCACTCAGTGACAAGGACTGTTCACGAGGACAGCCGTGTTCCGTAAAGACAATTCAGCTACATAAGCCTGATTCAGTGTGCACAGAACTGGAAACTTTTGTCTGAAACCTTTTTGTCTGAACTTTTTTGTCTGGGCGTAGAATTACATCCTACAACATGGTAAACAAATACAAAATCTGAACCTTCTTATGATTGTCTCTTTGAAGAATTCTGTTCAACTCAAATTTTGGATATAGACAGGAAAAAGGACAGTGTGATTTAATATTTTCTTATAACTGAATTCTGTGTTCAAGAAAAGAGAAAAAAAAATCTCATTTAGTGTACCAGAGGCCTCATTAGACACGTTTCAGTGAATAAAACAATGACCACTACAGAAATCAATGAGGTAATGGCCACTGCAAAAGAAGCAGACTAGCCTTAAATCTGAGCTTTTCTGTGATTTGAGACTACTCACTTTCCTTCACAAGTGAGCCACACTGAAAGTATATATAGCCAGCTCCCATTGCTCAGCTAAAGAATAATAATCTTTAATCAATAAACCAACACATCGGTTGTTTCCATGCATTAATTTTATCCCTTTTCCCAGTCCATTTACACAGCTAGGGTCCAGTCAGGAAAAGCTAGGCATGCAAAAAAAAAGAGACTGAAGTAACTACTCAGTTGAGGGTTTTGCTTGGGCAAGGTTGAGGTGCATAAGTAAAGCAGATAATCATACAGTTTCCAAGCTCCTTGAACAGTATTGCACTTAAATCTCTAATGCAAATAAATTTTCCTAGCAATGCATTCCAGTTGTACATCATGCAACAGATAAAACTTTGAATCTGGCCTAACTGCTGGCATGCTGGTTACACAAGTAAACAATTTTTTCTTTGTTACCTTAGCATATATATGTATTTCCACTGATGTGAAGCAGCAAGTTATGGCCAAATTAGGAAGAAAAAAGAGTTCTTCCAATATAGTCCAGTTTAATCAGAAGACATGGGCTTGTTGCAGTCATTCTTGTGTTAAGTTTTATGTTGTATGTGACCCAAGAGGTCACAGGTTGTGATAGTACTTAACAGTCTGTGAATCCCTCCTTTCCTCAGTCACTTGGTCCTTATGAAAATGTCTTAATCTCTTACTGTAAGTTACAGTCAAGAAACGGATGGAATTGAATCCTTCTATCTCAAAATGTAAATGTATGTATATATATCTCATGTATGATTTATGCACAAAAATCACACTCCAGAAAAAATAAGGCAAAGTGTAGACATTGATCTTTTTTTTAAGCAATTGCTTATAAATTTAGTAAGCTGTCTGCCTTTTCAGTCTGTTCTCATTACAGACATGGCATAAGGCTTTGTAGTAAATTTGGAATTTGCTGAGTGAGAAAATGAAGATTTATACAAAGCTAAATTGAACAAATGGTGAATAATTGATTTAACTGACCTGACAGCTCACACTGAGCTTGTAAATAATACATATCTTCATACTATACTGATAATTTAGAATTCTGTGCTTCTAAATTCCTTTTTTTAAGTTACTGCAAGGAGCAAATGATCTTTGACCACCCTAAAAAGTCAAAAATGTGCTTGCCAGGCATATTCTGGCACCCCAGTTGTAGGCCGCAGTAGTCTGATACCATGCTGATAAAGCATCTCTTTAAAGACTTTGCCCTTTTGTTCCTAAAATATTGTTGGAGAGATAACATCACTATAGTTATTTCATACTACTCTGCTAGCCACCAGCTCCTAGAGTCAGGTAGTCTCTGTGAAAATTCACATACCACCACTGCAGTGAACAGAATCACAGCGAATTGTGACAGTAACTGCTTGTGCCTATTCTGTGTTTCTTTTTCTTTCAACATATACATTTGAACTCTTAATCAAATGCATAAGCACAAGCTATTGTTAAACTGGTTCTTGAAATATACATGCAGCCCTAAGTTGATATATATGTCTGATAGCTTCATTGCCTTTTAACTATTGTAGTATGCCACATAATAAGGACATGAAAGAAAAGCACTAGGAGCTGACAGCCTTCCATACCCACCTCTCAGGAGTGCAACTGGTTAGAGAAAAGCGCAGATCGGTGCAGAGTTTCACCTGCTTTGTATTAGGATCTGTTCTCTCACCATTGAAACACATCCACTCAGAGAAGGCAAACAGTACCTCTTTAAGACAGCAGGCAACATAAGGACTTAAGATACGGTGATTCTGCATCACATACTAAAATATAAACCACTGTCAGGTGACCAGCTGGAAGGCCTGAGAGCTTTCTGCTGTCCATGAATCCAAAAGAAAAGTTATCCAGTGGGAAGAACATACTTTTCTAAGGACAGACTACAGATCTTGCTCTTGGAGAGAGGGCTGGTACATTTTACTGCTTTGCTGAACTCATTCTAACAACCTTATCTGTGGGAAGTCACTGTTAATACATTGTGGCTGTGAGCTGAAGCACACACATAGCTAAGAAATGTGAAATTGAGATTCCCAGTGCATTTTCAACCCCAACTGCTGCACTTTTTTTTTTCATTTTAATACTGTATCCTTTTTTATGTCTTAAGGTTTCTGCACAGTGTGGCTGAGTTATGATAGCTGCAGAAAATTTCTGGGCTTGAGTCCAGCTGCTTTCTCTGAAAGCAGAAGACACCATTCTCCTCTCTGTCAGATGATGTTTATATAAGGTTCTCCCTGCTGTCCCTAATGCTCATTCTGCCTTCTGACTTCTCAAATTTATCCAATCCTATTATGGTTAAGTCCCAAAGCAGACTGCACATCTGGCATATGCCCAGGTAAGGAAACTTGCATTGGCTGCAGCAGAGGAGCATGGGTTTGAGGACAGGGTCCCATGAACAGGGAGATGGTGCCTGGATGCAGCCCAGTGCTACAACATCTCCTCTGCTTGTCCCTGGGCAAAGGGAGGCTGCAGTGCGGTCTCATATAATCACATGAACTCTAGTCTGAAGAGCAGGTGGAGGAAGTTCATTGCTCAAGTCTCTTCCTCAGTCCTCAAGATTCATCTCTTCCTCCCTCTTTGTTTTCTTCAGTTCCTGGCTTGTCAGATTTTTTTTCTTGCCTATTCCAGCCTGGATGAGGTTTTTCTTTAAACACTCCAAGGGATGGAGAAGAACGTCAGGGCTTACACAACGAGTCCATATCTAAACTCAGTGACACCAATGTGATGCTGGTAGAAGATGGAGCAGCCAAAATTAGAATGACCAAGTTCATGATAAGCCAGATAACTGCAAGAGTTTTGATTAAATGGGGCTAAAGTCCAGCAGACTGGACCTACAAAGCAATGGATAAGGAAGAGAAGAAAGGCAGAGAGAAACTCGCACAAGGGAGAACTGTAGATGTCCGTGCTCCCTGTGTGCATCCCAGAGACATTCATCTGTAGAGCTCTGCAAACCTTCCGCTGAGCCAGACCTTCCCCTCTGGCAACAAGGTCTGGAGCGAAAGTCCGTCACAAACTAGTATCTCTCTTGCCTTTCTTTTCATCATGGGCTGGGTCAAGTAGATTGAGCAACAGACATGACAAGACCAGCTGACTTTGCAATGATTAATTTTTCACGCTGATTTCTCAGCAAAGATTAGCAAAATATTCTGAGTTTGTTGCAACAACCTTTTATTTTATGCACATACCTGATGTTCTCCACTACACTCCCTCATATAAAAATTCCTGCTCTTCTCACAGTAAAATAACGTTTTCTTGTTATCCCATATCCTTCCATGTGTCTGATTTCAGGCCTGATTTTCAGACCTTCCACTGAAAAGGCAGCTCTTAACATGGTAAGTCCCTTCCTCCACAGTAACATGAACAGCAGGAGCTGCTGGTAGACTCCAGTGTAGTTGCATGGATCTAATCCAGAGTTAGATCAACCAATTTTTTTCTTTAGGGTTAGGTTTTGCTTTTATCTTGTAGGTGTTTTTGTTTCCTGATTCTCTGTTTGCAGGCAAGAGAGAATGAACAAAGTACAGATCCTCCGGACTCTGACCGCAGAGGGATGACTGCTTCCCCTTTATAGAGAGAGTTTGCCCAATATTCCCTTCCTTCACCAGCACTAAGTATGGCGTGTGCCACTCTAACAAAACAGATGTTTTATCTAAAAGCTTTTGAACTTTACAAATTAATCCCAAATGGATCATCCACCTCAAGTAGTAAAAGGACCCAAACATAGAGTCCTGAAGGGAAAATGCACTACTTTGACACTGCTGCGAGAATGACAGGGAAAAAGGTCCAATACTACTTTAATATCACAGAAGAAAAGAGAGAACTTGCAGAGGTTTTCTGGTCAGCTTGGAACAAAGAAACAAGAGGTTAAGAGGACTAAAAAAGTATTTTTGCATTTTTTTAAATATTTACAGCAAGCAAAACACCGACACGCCCACTACATTTTTGCTCTGCACACAGAGAAACTGAAACAAAGCACAAGGAGCAGATAAAAGCTTTGCTGTAGACAAGTGCTCCCACATGTATGCATTGGTGGCAACAGTGCCCAAACTGAAAGTCTATTTCCAAGGTCAAAAATTATATTCTCTTTCCTTGTTGTGGGTGGGGAGATGCTTAACCTGCAGATCCAGCCAAAATCCTGTTTCAGGTTCTTCTGCCCTTCATATTTCCCAGGGACCTTTGTCTCTTATTTCAGTAAAGTTGTGCTGAAATAACTTAGCTGGTTCATACTGGGACACAGCCATGCCTCCAGGTTCCACCACGCAGGATATCTGGGTCAAGCTGATGACCTGCGTAAGTCTGTTACTCTAGGACAAGTATACAGTTCCTCAAATCCCGATGCTTTTTTCTACCTTTCTTCAGTGAATCTCATCACTCCCTGGAGGCTGTCAGTCTTCTCTCTCAAAGCTCTGAGTAGTGAGGTTGGTGTCTGTCTCTTCTCATAAGAGGTAAGTGATAGGACAAGAGGAAATGACCACAAATTGAGCCACAGGAGGTTTAAATAGGACATTAGGAAAAATTACTTCACCAAAAGGATTGTTAAGCATTGGAAGAGGCTGCCAAAGGAAGTGGTGGGGTCACCATCCCCGGAGGTATTTAAAAGACTTGTAGATGTGGTACTTAGGGGTATGTTTTAGTAGTGGACTTGGCATTGCTGCATTAATGGTTGGACCTGATAACTTTAAAGTTCTTTTCCAATTCTATGATTCCATAATCCAGTCTCTTCCTCCGGTGCCAGCTGCCTTCAACCCGTTTACTAATTCATGGGCAGGGACACATTCCTTTCCCTCCCTGCTTGGAGGAAAAGTCTCCTTGTCCAGTTCTTGCTTCAGGATTACCTCTGCTTTGAGAACTGATCTTTGTGCCAGGAAAAGAAGTGGTAAAGCACTCTTCTGCTCATGGTGGAAGATCTCCTAATCTTGGGGCCATTCTGTTTCACTGCACCTAAAATGCTTTCCTTCCTCACAAGGTTTCCTTGGGTTTCCTGGCATTTATACTTAATTACAGGCCTCTTCACAGATGGGATTTTATTCTGTCTTGACAGGGTGAAATTACGTCTCAGAACTCCATTTTTTTCACTTGTAAAGAGATGGTTTAATAATTAGTATAATTTAATATTTATACAGGCTTCTGGAGGCTTCTGGTGATTTAGCAACATAAAAAGAAGCAGTCCATGATATTAAATGTTTACATTATGATTTTAGGTTGACACTGTAAGAGATAAAAAAAGGCCACAGCACAACATGAAATATGAAAGTAAAAGAACATGGGAGATATTCAATGTTCAAGGCATATGTCTTCATGGTTTTATTCTTCTTTGTAACATAGATTTGTGGTTTATGAAAAGGTATTTTAATATACATGCATCGTGAAGGAGAATAATTAAACATAAGAAATGTATCACCAAAGTAAAATAAAATAAAGATGGTATCAAACTTTTAGAGGTTCTAGCACGATGGTGAAAGTAATTCCTTTAGAAAGAAAAATATTGATGACCTAAAGAGTAGATGTGTTTCCACATGTCATGAAATACTTTTTTAAATTGTAATTTTTTTCAAAAAATACAGTTTTGAGTGCTTCTTATTTGCACCAGGTTTTCTGAAGTGATATTACTTTTGCTAGCTTTACTGAAACAGCACACTATGAAGTGTGATACACTGTTGTTTTTTTGTTTTTGTTTTTTTTGCTCTGTAAATAGGAGTGTTGATTCCAGGGTTTACATGTTAATCCAGTCTTCAGGCTGTAATGAAAACATAAAGTTTATGGGACTATCAGTAGCACTCTTGCAACGCTAAACACAACATTGTGGGAAAGGAAGAAGCGTATGTTACACAGAAGTGAGGGAACGAAAAAAAAGTGGGAATCTGAGTCAATCGAGGGTAAGTAATCAAGCAAAGCAAGTAAAACTAATGGCAGCTGTAGAAGAGTTAGAAAAAGAAGCAGTTTTGTTGTGAATTAGTGGCAAGGATAGGATAAATCTATATGAGCCACAGATTTCCCAGGATTCATGTGGAAATCACGTCAGAAAGTATTTACATTGCATGATGAGAATGGAGCAGGGAAGAGTTCTGCACATTTTAAAACTTAAAACAAATAAAGTATTCGAAGACTTATGGGCTGACATTGAAAATGTAATACATATTATGTAGAAAATATTTCCTGAAGGAAAAATCAGGGGTCATTAAAAGGTTACTTTTAACTAATGCTCCTTGATTGGTTGTTAGTGTTCAGCTTCCTCAGAAGTGACAACGCGTTAGGGTGACCGTTGCCCTCTTCCAGCAATTATTGGTCTCTGACAATTGCACTCGGTTTTAATCAATTAGAGTCCTGAATAGTGCTTTTCTTGGTTTAGAACAAAAGAACCAACTGTTGGACCAGAGATGTCCATTTCTTTTTGGCAGTTTCCTGTTTTCTTTCGGAAACTTTTTGAAGACCCTGTCGGGTTCAGGAATGATCATGATGAAACCCTTCTCTGTTAGCATGGCATTCATTATGTGATCCACATTCCAGCAGAAAACCATATAGTCAACAGAAAGCAAGAAGACAAGAGCTGCCACCCTGGAGCAGAGTGAAGGTCCATCTGCCATATGGTTCCAAATCTCCACCAAGGTGTGGGGATGCCCATATTAGAGAAAGGTTTAAGATCCTCATAGCTGGGAGGTAAGGAATAGCACTTCTCCTTTTCTCCCTTCTCCTACTCCTGTAGGTCTGGTTTATATCTGTAATATTTACATTTTGGTTTAAACTTTGAAGAATGAGGTTGAACAATCAGGATGTATCAGTTAACAATATTTATAGCTCTCAATATTCTTGTTATCTGTATGAATATGAATCTTATCATAACCCCACTTATTCGTCTCTGGCAGGAGCTCCCAGGTTCAGTTGCATGTTTCATTAATGATGCATAACTATCTTAAAGACAGAACAAATACTGGCTCAAGAGCTGGACATCCCCATGGAAAACATCCATGAGTAGCCTTGGATGGGCATGCATTACCCGTGTCAAGTGGTGAGGCAGGAGACTCCTTACCAGAGCCAAATGCTCTGCAATTTTCAGGATACTGTTTTCACCAACAGGATCTGCTTAAAGTATTCTTATTTTCCTACCCTGTGTTCCTGCCTCATATTTCAGCATGACATCTCAGATGTGATAAAGCAGCAGCTTGTGTAGTTGTGTTGTGAAGTGACTCTGGGAACTGTTGCAGCTTGCGAAGGACCAGGCTTGGAAAAAGTCGATTACTTCCCCATTCCAGTTCACAGCACAGCCAAGCAAACAGTTGTGCCTAGCCAACTAGCTGAGACTAGATGGCTAAGTTCTGCTCTGCTGTTGTTTCATGACATAAATCTCCTATTGTTTCCCTCCACTCACTCATCCGTATCCATCTATTGTAGTATTTAAGAGTGGGAGAGGGCCCTTTCTGTTCATGTCCATAGCAATTTGAGGAGCATGGGGTTTGGTCCCTGCTTGAAAGTCCTTCAGTTCTTGCACTAATAGCAGAAACTGTAGTTTAGTATTAGACTGCATTTTTGGAAAGCCATGTGTTCTAAAATCAAATCCTTCCATACAAGTCTTCTTTTTTTTCTTATATTTATGAAGCTAAATACTGTTTTCTGTGTAAATCTCTAAATGAAAAAATATACATATAATTTTTCATATGAAAAAAACCCACTACTTTTATACAGAACTAGATATACAGTATATGGTCACATCATCATCATGGCTAGGCTTCGTGAACGCAGATATGGGAAGGGCTCTACCCACACTTTCTACAAACATGCTGATGGCTAAAAAGGCCGATGTGGGATAAGCAAGTCCGGTTGCAAAAGGCACAGCAGAAAATCTCCTTAGGTGGTATTGGCAAGGCACAGTTCTTTCTGCGCTGTCTTTTCTCCTCGAGACTAGTTCTACATGCGTTCTCAAAGGAGGCAGCAGTGTTATGGATGGAGTGTCTCCACATCTCCTGGTTGGAGGCCAGAGTGGACCACTGATGGTAGTCAATATGGCCAAGACCGAGGTATTGTTTCACAAACACAAAGAAAACAGGACTCAAAAAAAGACATGTCTAGGTAAAAGCACAAGGATAGTAGATCTGGCTGAACAATTTCTATCAATGTTTTTATTTGAATACCATTGTGAAAAGGATGTTTTCTTGCTATTAAAATGATTAGTTTGAGGAACAATTAAAAAATCTTTCAAAGACTAATTTTAATTCAATAACCAACATCATATGTTTCCTTACACCCAAAGATTTCTGGTGGACCTCTCCCATCAGGTGAACTGAGTTTTTAAAACTTCGGTGAAAAGAAAGGAAAGTTTTAAAAATTTAAACCCAGAAATATTTACCAATAAAATGGATTCTGCCTCCAAGATTGCGTCTGGAATATACTAACACACAGTTTATCTTGTATAGGAACAGAATGCAGCAAAGAAGGTGAGTTTGTTTTTTACAATTTGAGGATATATTGACATGAGAAGTGTATGGGATGACAACTGCAATTAAATAATTTGCTGCAGTTCCATGGGAGCAGTTTCACAACAACCCTCCTTTACCCATAGCCACTTGTGAAATTCAGGCTCAAAGTCACTTTATTTCTTCCGCTGGCACAATTGTGCTTGCAGATGTGTGAAGTCAGATGAAGTGACCTGTGTGTAAACTGTTCTGGCAAAGAAACATGATAGAAATTGAGGTAAAGGTGAGGAATGCCATAAGAGAGGGGGCTTAAAGAGGACCCTTCCCTCAAGGACAAACCCATGTTTTGGATGACTTGATGTGACTGTGGGACAGGCTCAAGTGAGAGTTTTCTTTCTGTCCCACAATGTCTTAAACTCCTCTGCTGAGAAGTGGGTGCTCATTAAACAACAGTGATTCAAACACTGCGACCCTGTCTACAGCTGAATTCCAAACCAAAATCATCATTTCTGGGAGTCTTGCAGAAGAATCCACATGTCCAAATTTTATGGTGCTGTGGAGTCTATGTAAACTTATGAGCTTGGCCTTAAGATTTAGTAAAAATACAGTTTCTGTATCTCACGTGTAATGGATGAGTATTTCACAAGGTGGTATATATTAGGGATAGAAATCAGAGAATAAGGAATTCACTTTAACTACTTTCCAGGAATCAAAAACCCTGTTCTTCTTCTTGTCCTCCAGTATACCTTTCACACCAGATTCTCCCATGCTAAAATTGATTTAGTAGTGTAAAATTCAGTAGCACCCAATGGTAGTTTAAAAAAAAAAACCTAAAAATTAAACCTTGGAAGTTTAAAAACAACCTTTGACAAAGACAATCTCCAGTCTCTAGGAGTGAAAGATTTGGTAGGTTGCTGCCAGAGTGTTCAACTTCATGCACTGAATAGTTAAGATGAAGTGATCTGTGTTTCAAAAAAGACTTTAATTAGCAAATGAGTCATAAGAGAGTTTTCTGTTGACACCTGTCGCCAGTAGGAACACACCTACAACCGACCTGGACACTGTTTCTTCAGGATGAACTGTGAAGTAGTGAAGAGATCTTTTTTTTTTGCTTTAGAGCACACAGGCAGGTCTTGGTGCCTGCAATGTCATAACTTGTTTTTCAAAAAAGTATTCTAGGGGAAACAGGACAAAGGAATGTTTAAATGAAAAATAAATTAAAAAGACAAAGGAAGGTTTAATTGAAAAATAAATTAAAAAAAAACAACTTCCAAAAACCTAGTTAATTTTTGCAAAAGGAGAGAGAGGGCTGGAATTTAAGGTAAAGATTATCGAGATACATCAATATTGCTGTGATACCAAAATAATTCTTACATTCTCAGTAAAATGTAGGAACCTCCACCCAGAAGAGCATACAGTCAAAATCCAGAGGGGTATATCGAAAACACCAATTAGTGCTGCACCGTAGAAGCAGATCTGGACAGCAAGACAAGTTGCACCAAGGACTCACTGTTCACACCATATGTATTTTGGAGGGTTGTTTAGACTAACCTAGAGTCACTGGACTGAACCACAGCACTTAAGATGTGGGTAAATTTTCCTCAGTCTTTTGGTTTAAGGACGGTTTCATATCCCACACTTAAGGCTAGAAGGCCCACTCAAACACAGAAAAGTCAGAGAGTTAAATATTTCCTGCCTGTGATGGTTTTCCAATCAAGATATCTGTGTCGGAGTCCCTAAAGAAAAATAAAATAAATGAAAACAAGAGTTATTTTGATAAACAATGTACCCTTCAATAGGATAGAAGAGAGAAGCCTTTTAATGATTGAATTTTCTCTCTGCTGCATAACAGGAATTTTCTCTAGAGGACAGGGAAATCCTCTAATCTTCATACAATACATCAGCAGGCTTACCTTTTCTCCACAAATGCTCGGTTTCTACCCCACAAAAAATAACTGGATCAGATCCTGAAGCTATCACAGCAAATTGACAGGGATCTAAGATTCAGTCTACTGCACTTGTGCATGAAGGTGGTTTTACCTTACAGTTCATGGTGGCTCATATTTACTTTTAGTAATAAAAAATAAGTATTTTTATTTATTATTTTTATTTTACTTATGTAAGGTCCAATTATCTTTTCAACTTTGAAGGCACAAAAAAAAAGGAATTAATCTATGCTTACAGCCACCCTACTGGGTCCTGAATTTGTCTCGCCGTGTTTGTGTGAAGAATGTCTGTCGCATGCTTCTTCAAATCTCTTTTTCCTCCCTAATGTACACAGAAGCAGTGTGAGAATTTCAGAGGAGCTTTTCTGACTTATACTGTCACCCTGAGTGGAAGCAAGCATGGCTGTTATGCAAGTGGTAAACCCTGCATGTCTATGACAAGTAGTGTGAATTCTGAGACCCTCCCTCACACGTGCTAAGGGCTTGGATGAACAGTTTAACATTTAATCATGAGTTTTAATAAACTTTTTTTTTTTTCCCCCTATGGCAATCTAGAATACTGCAGGGTGAATCAGGAGCTACGAGGAAAAGATCAAACAGCAAGTCCGTGGGAGAGTCTCTGAGTCCAAGTCAATTCCCAAAGATATGAGCCTGTGACCATGCTTCATAGTTTAATTTTCAGAGTCAGAGTAGAAAAGGTCTCTCTTTCCATACACCCATGCTGTGAAACCCTTAGAAGGGAGTTTCCTTTACATTTTTGTTGGCTTCTGAGGGCTTTGGATCAAGCCTGTGTGCCATACCTTACCATGTCCTGTGGAGAAAAAACAGAGAAAGACAGTGTTTAACTTGACTGCATTGGTTGACAGTCATCTTTGTGAGACATGGTTTCTTGAAAATCAGTGAGAAGCTGCTGTTGTGACCCACAGGTGAACTGTGGGGCGGGAAGGAGCAAATATTCCAAGGATGAAGCAGGACATGCACTTGCTTTTGGTCTGAAATAACCGCGGTACAAAGGAAAAGTGAATATAGCCAGAATAGCAAAGTTGGTATTTCGTGACCTTCTGACTGCAGAGTTCAAGATACCTTAATTTCTTTTTGCTGGAGGTTCCTAAGTTGGGGGAGGAGGAGTTAGCAGTGGTGCACCAGGAGAGAGTAAATTTCCTTTCTAAAAAATATTCTTCTTCCGGTGGAAGCAGTGTATTGTTTCTCGAAATGGACAAAGTTATTTTCTAACTTCCCTGTATCCTGTCACCTGGCCCTTCCTTCCTCCTCCTGATACCGCAGTAAAACACACAAACATACGAGCTATGCATTATTTGCATCATGGCAGGATTTATATTCTGATCAAGGGTGGTGATTTATACTTGTCGGATTTTCTATAGACCACATTCCAGATGTTGAATGAATTTTACTGGCATTTATTACTCACTAGGGGTGACTGAGGATGGCTTCCTTTATACCCCTGACATTTATACTCTAGTGTAGCTTCCCTTTTCCTTTCTGTGATGTTTTTCCTTTAAAAAGAGTAAAAACAAAAGGAAAACAAAAGGAAAAGAAGTACATTCTATAGCAGCACAGACCTAAAGGGTCAGATTATGTTTATGGAGAAGGACGTTTGGAAGAGAAATTCCATTCTTCTAATAAGGAAAGAGAAGGGAAAAAAAAAAAACCACAACTGATTATCATAGATTACCTTTATTAACAAGCTGTTGTTGAAGCTTCCAAGACTTTAATCACCTTTACAAACATTGTGGTGTCAGCATTGACTTTCTAAGCTTGTCTGTTCTAACAACTGTGTTTTAAATCAATGTGATAATAGTGAACCTTTAACTATTCTCTTATAAATTAAGACCTAAGTGAAGATTTTAACTTAAAGGAAGGGAGTGAGATAAATCTCCCCAAAAGGACAAGAAACTACATCTTGTTGGGTATGTTTTGCAGATAGAATATCAAAAGGTTTATTTTACGGCCAGAGGAGAATAAACTTAGGCTTGAGGCACTCCATGAACTTCATGAAGCAAGGACCATGTTCAGACTGTCAGTTGTGGGGAAAGCAAGTAGCTCAAATTCAGGAAAACAATAATGTGAATGCAACTTGCATGTGGATTTCTTGAGGCTCATGGGAAGCAGAAGGGAGCTTCTCTCCTCTTTGTGAGTGTGGTACCTGTGTGTTTTTAGCCTGCAGGCAGAAATGGTGCAAAACCTGATGGGTGCCACATATGACCCAAAATTTACAGAGTAACATAGAGAGTGAACAAATGGGTGGAAGAAGGGGGAAGAACTCCTGAGGAAGGAAATTCTTTTGGTAAAATCAAACAGATTTGGTAGATAGAGATGGGATTACAAAGCCAACCTGCATCACATGGGTGTTAATCCACCCACTGCTATTCCTCCTGATTTGAAATTTGATTCCCACATTGCAGCAACTCTTGAAGTCTCACCTGAGAAGTTCTGTTTGCTTAAACCTGGCAAGCCAAAGGCTGAGAGGGGTCTGTCACTGGGTTGAACACTGTGTGTGTTTTTGATAGGGAAGATCTAATGCAAGATTTGCTTCCAAATCTTGCATCAAACTGTATAATTCTGATATAAACTGAGTGCTTTGTGACAGCCACCAGATGCTTGTTTCTGCTGGGCCCATACTGCCTTTCTTATATTGACTTTCAGTGGGGAGATAAACTGCCACAAGCAGAATTCTCACTGAAATGGGCTAGAGGGTTTCCATGAACATTGATGGGGGTTTGGATCTGGCTCTTGTGCCTGTGACCAAGCCCAGAAACAGTGACCACAGGAGTCAGGTAGATCTATTTCATGTTTTGGCTTCTTTAAGAATGTACCATCAGATAAGGTGGGGTAAACCTTGTGGAAGGAGAAAACAACTCATGAAGTTTTTCAGGGATGAACTCAGTGTGAGAGCACAGGATAAGTATAAACAAATAAGTAAGTGAAGAAGTGGCTGGAGCAGATAAGAACAGCTCAGGGAATTATTTATAAGATGTGAGAAAGCAGACAGAGTATGTCAAGGGTTTAATTCTGATGGACCCATTAGCTATGTGCAGTACTGAGTCTAAAGAGTCCAAAATCCCTGTGACAGCTGAGATCAATGGGAATCTGTTCTCTTTGGTATTTATTAGATGAGGGTTAGGTTAATGGATTAACCTGTCAGATGAGTTTGATAGTTGGTTCATAGAGTAAATACTAGCTCTTACAGGAAAATATTAGTTGACTCTTTCGACCATGACCTAGCACATTAAAGTAGGGCAGCTCTTTGCTCTGTGTTGCTTTTGAGAAAAATAAACAAACTGTGTAAATGGGCTTGGGAATCTGATGAATATGTTTGTGGTGTGGATGAGATTATTTCTCATGCTCAATAACCAAAACAATAACAATAAGCAAGAAATCCCAAAGCAGCTGACACTGTGATTTACCCGTACAGGGATGGACTCAAAACAAGCATGTTGCCACATGTGGATTGATTCACTGATACGTCAAGACTAGTATGAATCCTTGTTATCATTTCAACAAGCTAGATCAAAACTCAGGTTCTCAGACACTGTGCTTCAGCTCAGGTAGTGAAGTTGCTTTTCCCATTAGTCTGTGGGTCAGGCTCAGGGTCAGTGTCAGAAGCTCAACAAAACAGATATCTTGACTGCTGGGTGCAAAAACGCTCGCAGTGCTGTTGCCCAGTTTGTTTATATCAGGACACAGGACAGGCAGGACCATGGAAGGAGTTTGGAAACCTGTGGAAGGGGCAGGAGAAGCAGCACTGCTTCCTCTCTGTATCTCATCACTCCAGCTGCATCCCCCCCAGCACAGCCCGGCATTCCTGCGCGGTCTTTTCCCTATCCTTGAAGCTGGAGCAGCCACTTCTCAAACATCTCTGATGGGGCAGCACAGCTTTGTTCTCTCTCTGAAAAGCCTCCAACAGGCCCAGGTTGGAAGCTGCTGTGCTAAAATCAAGGTAGGACAGTAGTGTTTCTCTTACAGTGATTCTCATCCCTTTTATTTAAAAAAAAAAAAAATCCAATGGTGTGCAGTCAGTGATGAAATATTTCTTTGTTTCTGGACTAACAACCTGTGTCACAAGTGTTGAGAGTCCCAGTTCCATTAACAGCTGAGTCAAGGTGCCACATGTTTTAATCCTGTATGTTTTATGTATTCGCTCTATCACAGTCTGCAATGCTAAAGTTGTGTTTATAGCTATCTATATGCCTGGTGTGTTTTCCATATTTTCCCCCCACCGTGTTCCATGGTAGTCAAGATAATGTTGCCTTTGAAAAATATGCTCTTGAAATGCTGAGATCTCCAAGCCCCAAAAATGAACAAGGTTGCTGGTAGGGATTGACCAGGCTTTATGCTTTTGATGTGAAAAATGCAGCAAGCCAAATGTTCTTAATTGCCCCCCAGAGGACATTTCCAAGGCAGGAAGAGCAGCAACTGGCCAGTCTTGCTAGGAAACCGCCAGGAGCAGTCAGTCAAAGAACCTGGGGAGAATTTAAGGTTCAAAAGTACAGGCACACGAGGCAATGCCTGCCTGCAGCACACAACAGCAGTGACAGCCTGCCTGCCATCATGAAGCACGTTGAAGCTCCTGAGCTGAGTCTACCATCGAGATGCTAGCAGGGGATTGTGCTGAGTCCCCAAACACATGAGCAAGCAAACTATTAAAGTCTGCTGGGGCTTGCATCTCACTGCAGCACTTCAGCAGGGTCCCATCCATTCAGGAGATGAAAACTCCTGTGGGATATTCCCAGAGCTCCCATTCTCCTCAGGTCTCCAAACTCTCATGTCTGTGTCTGAGCCCTTTGTTTTGCATTGGATTTGTCTGGCAAGATTTGAGGGAGAGGGGAGGGGAGGTTATAAGGATGGCTTCTGTGAGAAGCTGCTAGAAGATTCTCTTACGTCTGATAGAGTCAATGCCAGCAGGCTCCAAGACAGACCCACCACTGGCCAAAGCTGAGCCCTTCAGTGATGGCGGTAGTGCCTCTGTGATAACATATTTAAGAAGGGGGAAAAAAATCTGCACAACTGCCAAAGAGGGGAGTGAGAATGTGAGAGAAACAACTCTGCAGGCACCAAGGTCAATGAAGAAGGAGCGTAAGGAGGTGCTCCAGGCACCAGAGCAGAGATTCCCCTGCAGCTGGTGCTAAAGACCATGGTGAGGCAGGTTGTCCCTCTGCAGCCCAAGGAGGTTAACAGTGGAGCAGATGTCTGCCTGTAGCCCGTAGAAGACTCCATGCCAGAGCAGGTGGATGTGGCCAGAGGAGGTTGTGAGCCTGTGGGAAGCCCACACTGGAGCAGGCTCTCTGTTGTGGACACATGGAGAGAGAAGCCCGTGCTGGTGCAGATTTTCTGGCAGGACTTGTGACCCCACAGGTGACGCACACTGGAGCACTCTGTTCCTGAAGGACTGCACCCCGTGAAAAGGACCCACACTGAAGCAGTTCATGAAGAACTGTAGCCTGTGGCAGGGACTTATTTTGGAGAAGTTTGTGGAGAACTGTGTCCTGTGGGAGACACTCCACAATGGAGCAGGAGAAGACTGTGAGGAATCTTCCCCCTGAGAAGGGAGGAGCTGCAGAAACAACACGTGATCAACTGACCACAACCCTCATTCTCTGTTCTGCTTCGCCACTTGTGGAAAGGAGACAGAGAGATTGAGAGTAAAGTTGGGCCTAGGAATCACAGATTCATAGAATCATAGAATCATAGAATGTTCAGGGTTGGAAGGGGCCTCTGGAGATCATCTAGTCCCACTCCTCGCCAGAGTAGGATCCCCTAGGGCAGCCACACAGGAACGCATCCCGACACGTTTTGAAAGTCTCCAGAGACGGAGACTCCACAACCTCTCTGGGCAGCCTGTTCCAGTGCTCCATCACCCTCACAGTAAAGAAGTTTCTCCTCATGTTGAGGTGGAACTTCCTATGTTCTAACTTAAACACGTTATTTCTTGTTCTGTTACTGGTCACCACTGAAAAGATACTGGCACCTTCCTCTTGACACTCACTTTTCAGATATTTCTATATGTCAATAATATCCCCTCTCAGCCATCTCCTTTCAAGGCTAAACAGCCTCAGTTCTTTCAGCGTCTCTTCATGGGAGAGATGTTCAAGTCCCTTAATCATCCTTGTAGCTCTCCGTTGGACTTTCTCCAGTAGATCCCAGTCTGTTTCGTATTGGGGAGTCCAAACGTGGCTCCCTAGGTGTGGTCTCACCAGGGCAGAGTAGAGGGGGAGGAGAACCTCTCTAGACCTGCTGGACGCACTTTTCTTAATGCACCTCAGGATCCCGTTGGCCCTCTTGGCCACAAGGGCACACTGCTGTCCCATGGACAACTTACTGTGCACTAGGACTCCAAGGTCTTTCTCCATGGGGCTGCTTTCCAGCAGGACATCCCCTGATCTGTACTGGTGCCTGGTGTTATTCCTCCTCAGATGCAGGACTCTACACTTGT
Source organism: Trogon surrucura (assembly GCA_020746105.1). Classification (NCBI taxonomy): domain Eukaryota; kingdom Metazoa; phylum Chordata; class Aves; order Trogoniformes; family Trogonidae; genus Trogon; species Trogon surrucura. The sequence goes on along the minus strand of CM036619.1, from coordinate 11,567,292 downwards.
CCTTATTGAACTCTATGAAGAAGAAGGGAGGGGTGGGGGAAAGGTGTTTTAAGCTTATTATCCTACTCTGATATGATTGGTTATAGGTTAATCTTATTTTCCCAAGTCAGTTCTGTTTTGCCTGTGACAGTAACTGGTGAGTGATTTTTATCTCATCCCACAAGCTTTTTGTTATATTTTTTTCTCCCTCTGTCCAGCTGAAGAGGGGAAGTGATAGAGCAACTTTGGTGGGCACCTAGTATGAAGCCAGAGTCAACCCACCACAGCTATTCAGAGACCCTGGTGTGCAGATCACAGGGTTGTGAAGGCTTTTTCCCTTGTACTACATCAAGAATATTTTTGAAGTAAAACATCTTAGGGAAGCCAGTGGAATTTTGAGTGTAATCAAAAAGAAAATAGCAATAGCTGAGGCTGTGATTTGTAAAGAAATGCTGGCAGTAGCACAAAAAGGACACGAAAGACTGACCTCTCCCAATGACAGACTCAGGGTCTGGATAATCCTTTCTGTATCTCCTGCAGAACATGGCAACAGATATAGGTTTGACATATTTGTCTGAATCGCTTATCACCTGCATCACGGAGCACAGACTGGAAGGATCCCAGTTTGCAGGGGGCTGTGCTGGGAGATTGCCACAGCAGTGGTGGGTCTGAGCAGACAAGCAAGGCAACGCTTCATTCACTCAGATTTCCCTCAGAGTCAGATGGCTGGTGGCATACCTTAAGTCAACTTTGTACTGCATGCTGCTTTTCTTATTCTCATCAGAGGCTGCAGAGGTATAAAACACAGCCCCTGCCTGCTTTTGCTAGACCTTCCCAGCCTTCCTTCAGAAAGATAAGTGGGGCCCTTGGGGTCTTAGCAGAAATAGGTAGAATGTATTTCTCCCTTGGCATATACAGCCAGAAGCCAGCCTGTATCTGTCCTGGAGGTGAGTTAGAAAAGGATTGTGACAGAGGAAAATGTAGAGACATGACCCAGAAGAGATGACTAATAAAAAATGACTTAAGAGCTCTTCTACAAGGATCAAAGGTTAAGTCTAGGTCAATTGTAATAACTGCATTGCTTCACCAGTCAGGACATGTGCAGTCTCCTAGAGGAACATCTAAAGCATGTTCTCAAATGGCATTAAAGTGGTTGCCATTTGCAAAAGATTTGACTCCCTCCAAGTTTGGCAGGTGTAGTTTTACACCAGCCTGAAGCTTCTCTGTAACAAGGTCACTGAATGATTTCTTTTCCCAAAACCTTCCCAGTGAGCAAGAAATTTTCTCTGAGTAAAGCCAAGATCAGAGAGCTCCCTACAAGCACTCTCCCCTTCATTTCCCCTTGGAAAAATGTGGCAAGAAAAATGGGAAAAAGTTCCCACTCCCATGGCTTAGATTATTATTGCTGCTCAATGGGAGCTAAGCACTGTTTATTTGTATATCGTAAAAACGGACAAAAGAGTGCCGGAACAGCAAAATGGAGGAAGAATGGATGAATAAAGACAGCAGGAGTCTGTCTGTCTGCACTATATAGAGTAGTGCTGTGGAGAGATACCCAAGCCAATGCAACATAAGATATCCAAAGAATCAGAAGTAGGGCAGCATCCTATACAGCAAGGTTTTGAGCACTAAGATCCAATTCAACTCCCAGGCATCCTTTGTTCTCTGCTGCAAAACTTGGCAATGCTGCTGCATGTTTCAGTTTCACACACTGGTTTGGGAAGTGCTGATTCAATGAGATGTTTTTCCTGCCAGTGCCTGAGCTTGCTGCCTCACTGTAAATGAGAGTTTAGTCACAGCATTTTGCCTGACACACACCTGCCCACCCCGTTGTCATTATCAGTTTAAGTATTTCCGTCTCACACAGGGCCACACAGTAAAATATATATTACAAAGGCTAAAAAGATTTAGTCATCATCAGCAATTCAGCTAAGCCTACATAGCTGACTGCTCAGAAGAAACAGGATTCTTAATTGGATAGTTTTCTATTTGAAAAAGCAGTATGGCTTAATGTGCAACTTCCCCTAGTGAAACAACTGTTCAGAAGCATCAGTGGGCAGCACAGGGGGTGGCTAACTACTGACTACAAACCCCTTCTGTCCATCGGCTACTTACCATTATCTTTTTAAGGACACACTTTGTTTCCTGTACAACATTGATTAGCACTATTAGACACCGCTCATTTGCACGTTGATAGGAGAATATGTTTCCTTTTGGTCTGGCTCAATGATAACTACGTGCGTTTTCAAGGTGAGCAATCTGCAGGGCTACTTCCAGTATTCGACAAAGAAAATAGGTTAATAGCTAGATGGAGCTATGGTATGGGCAATTCTGGGTTCTGCTTTACACTTTATACCTACTTGCCTTTGAACAACCTTTTATTCAGAGAAACATAGATTATTCCTACCTGGACTGGGGACCTCACTGGAAGAAAGTTTCATTGTGAAACTGTGATAATTAAAATGTCCCCTAAGCTTAATTCTCCTCACAGAACTGTTAGTCAAGACTTTTCAGACCCTTAGGTGTAACATTTTTTGCTTCCATTTACTTCATTAGAACAATATATGGCCAGTGCTGAGTGCTTCTTCTAAACCTATTATAAAATATCCATGAGAGGGAGTCAAGAATTGTTGGTTATTTCTTCACTATGTGTGGCATTCATGGGCTTTATTTCAGATTTTAAAGCAGATTAAAATTTGGCTTTAGGCATTATGATGAATGACATAGCTAACTGACACCATTTCCTTCTTTCTCCTGGTCAGTTTGAGAAAAAGCAGATATTTAGAGCTTTATATGTTATTTGAATTTATTTAAAAAAAAATATTTTATTGTGCAAGTGAATGTCAGACCAAAGACTGTTCATCAGTTAAGTATGGCACATAATTACCACAGACACTGATAATCAGAAGTCAGTGTGTATATTGTTTTTCCTGGATACTGGAACTATATATAATTTATTTATTTTTTTTTTTAAATTTTTATAAACTGACAGAGCCCTCCAGCAGCTTGATATGAGAAGTTATCAACTCACAGAGAAGGAAAAGGAAGCATGTGTGTGTAGGAAATAACCAAGACTAAGAAATCTGAAGATATATAAGTCCTCTGCTTTATTCTTTTACAAAAGGAAATAGAGAATCTATAGATAAACTTTATGTCTGGTTGAACTGTATCAGCCTCAGAAGTCCTTCCTGCCTGGCAGAGGGATAGCAGGAGAAAAGCTAAGCACTTGAGGCACATTATTTATCGGTGACCAGATTTTACATAGGTATATATTTATAACAACCTTTTTCCATAATTGTTTCTGCATGTCTAAGTGCAGTACTGTTTATGATGCCTTTTGTCTTGTATAATTGTCATTCCATTTATGGGTGAAAACACTGAGCAACTGCATTTTTGGGAATTTCAATTTCCCAGCCAGTATCAGGTTTGGTACATGAGTAGCTCTCAAACTGGTATGCTACAGCTCATGATTGTTTATTGCAGTCCCTATATGTTGTCTGGAATATGCCTGCCATGTGCTCGGTATTTTCTACATGTGACTGAGTTCAGGCTTGCAATTTGCAAGTGGTTAATATGCAGTAAAGGCTTATCTACTCCTAGCTCAGTGGACCTAGCTGCCCTTCTGCTTTATCACTGCTCACGTCTCATGCCTGATCTTCACATGCTGAGGTATTTCCACTCTTTTCCTTGCATGCCTCTTGGCAATGTCCTATAACATCAGGTGACCAAACGGCCTGAGGGTCACGGTCACCACCTCAGACCCTACTTGCAGAAACACTGCCTGTCATCTTTGGTTTTAACTGAGTGAAGCAAGGCAATCTGATTATAAATTTCTTCTAGCTGGAGGGACTTGAGGAGGGCTTCAGGATGCTAAGATCTTCCTGGAAACTTCCCTGCATTCTGGTAAGCTTCCTGCAAAGAACAATATCTAAAGAGCATAATTAGTTTATTTCTCTTTTCAGTTCAATAACCCTAAAACAAGGTTATAAGGAACTAGTGTGAATGGTGGCAGCACTGAACTGAAAGGAAGTGACCTGGAATGTACAGATACCCAAGGCAGGATCTCCTATGCCCAGGCCACTCTTGATAGATGTTTTAAAAGACCTCCAGTATAGAGGCGTCACATCATCCTCAGGCAATTCCTGTGCTTTGCTGTTCTTATCATTGGAAAGCATTTCATAATGTCTGACGTAAATCTTCCTTGCCACAAGCTGAACTCATTATTCTTGTCCTGCCCACTATAACCAGGAGCTACTTCAGTAGTTACCTGCTCACTTCTATTCCTACTGAAAGCAATTTTGTCCTTTAATTCTGCTGTAAAGGTTGTTCTCAATGCATTCATGACCCTGCCTGTACTGATACTGAATTGCCCCAACCCAAGTGCAGGACTTTGCACTTGACTTTGTTGAACTTCATGAGGTTCACATGGGCTCGCTCCTCAAACCTGTCAGTGTCCCACTGGATGGCATCCCTTCCCTCAAGCCTATCAAGTGTACTTACTAGCCCTTTATCTGAGGGTGTCTCAATGCAAAAAATCAAGTTCATGTGACCAGACTGTCATCACCTTGATCTGCATTGCATCCACTCTGTGCTAATTGCATTGACTAATTCCCCGTTCTCTGTGAAAGCAGCCCAAGGTGACTTGTGCAGCTGTAGATGCCTCTACTTGAGACACCTACAAGTAGTCACATATACTTCTTATGCAGAATGAAGCCACAAGCATTCAATGCCAAGCCGGAGCCAGCAGTTTTGCTAGAAAGTGTATGAGTGATAAGGTTTGCTATGCTTCCACTTGCTTTTGACTCACTTGATACCACAGGCACAGATCACTCCACTTCAGAGGCTCTAATTCATAAAATTCAGTTAACAGGAAGTCTGTTTGTTTCGGAACAACAACAAAAAAATGCTTCATAGAGTAACTTACAGTGCAAAGGTGCCTCAGAGTCCCAGTTAAAACTTGAGAGTGGATGTGCAGGTTTGAGGTCTTTGTTTTGCAGAAAGGCAAACTTCTCTAGCAGCTTGATTCCGAAGTTCATATGAGTGATTTCTACATTGCAAATTTATCCAGTATTAGTTTGATAAGATTTAGCTACAAAACAAGAAGTCTCACACACAACTGTTTACATGTGCATTGCACACTGTGATTGAGAATTGGGTGAAAATATTTCATGTAGTAAGTCCTCTTCATCATCTCACTTTATTTTGACAGTGATATGAGACCAGAGACTCAAAGTTTCTGCTCATGTGTTTTTGCAGCTGTGTTCAAATCAAACATTAACCTTCTTTCAGGAACAAGATGACTATGTCTTTTGCAACTGTTCAATAAGTTATGGATGTTTTCTGGAAGAATGAGCTGCTTAGTACCTGGAGTTTGTTTAAAGGAAATTTTTTTTGTTGCTGTATCTTTTATTTCCACCATGAGGGGGTTTGTCTAGTTTATAACCAGGTAATTTGAGTCCTGTACATTTGGTCTCACTGCTCTTCTTTGTTGTGTTTGAAAGTTCATTTTTTTGCAGCATACAAACTGCTGCAGAAACTTCAACACTGTGAGGCAGAGTTCACCACTCACAGTGAAAAATCCCAAAGCCTAGAAGTACAGATGAAAACTTTTCATCAGAGTTAAATAGAGTTAAGCTGAAAATCTCTGTGCTTTCTGCTTTATTGCATGCAGAAGCTGGACACACTATCATTTTGTTAATGCAGCTATTTAGATAGATCTTGTTGGATGCACTTGAAGCACTAAGTATCTTGATTCACAGATATTTTCTAAGCAAGGCTGTTTCTGTGTCATTGAGCTGAACTTGAAATTGGAAGTGTCGAAGTATTTTGCAGTTTTTTATCTAGCTGGCTGCAATTTATCTGCATGAAATCTGATCTGATCATCTAAGGACCCTAACTGGAAAAATGAAATGTTTTATCACCAGGAATCACTTGAGATGACTTTCTAGAAGGCATAAAATGCTCCTGTGATGGGCTGTCCTCCTCATACTTGTGGAAGAGATATTTTTGCTGTAGCGAATCTACAATATTATGGTGCATGTCCATCTTCTCTTTGTCCAGCCCTGTGGGTTTCTGCTAGGAGATGAAAGCTCCTCATTGCACCTATGATCTTATTTTGGCCCTGTCTAGCAGCTCCCAACCACTTCAGATTATGAAACAGAGCAGGATACTTGACCAGTTCACAGCATACTGCTGTGCTTTTTGACTCTGTCAAGAAGAGGGCAGAGCTGACTCCAAAGACCCAAACTCATTCCTGCCTCAGTACTGAGAAACCCCAGAAGCTGCTGCAAGTTATTGCTCATCTCGTGATTCCCTTACTCTTAATTGTCTCATATTTTAGTCTGACATTCAAAATTCTTTCATTAAAATCCTCTTGAACTGACTTCTCTCAAAACCTGCTTTCTAGCTCCCTTGTCTCCCTGCCTCTTCCTTACCACCTTGCGCAGGAGAAGTTTGGGCATGATTTCCAGCTGGAGATGGTTGAGTTTTCTCACTGCATCTTCTCTGTTGGTGAGTGGGCACAAGTGAGGTCACTCACAGTCTGTTGTCATTAGCCTGGGACCCAGCCGTGCCTTTGCTGTCTGCCCCCACATTCCCTCCTAAGCGTGACATCTGTAATATGGTATAAGTTAAGGTCCTGTGGGAAGGGAGAAGGGAGGTAGATTGGTATCAAAACATCTGAATTTTGCTCATCCTCTCTTTTTCTCAGCAATTTTAAAGTTCTGAGAAGAGTCAGTCCTCCTGACCACTCCTCTTTTCAGGTCTGCACTTCAGCAGATAGTGAACCGACTGAAATGACAGTCCCCACCATGTGCTTGCCTTGGAATTAAGTTGATTACTTCAATGCCATCCCCAGCTCATTAACAGCACTGGAAAAGGGCCTCAGTCATAATTCCAGGTGAGAAGGAAACAGCTTCGAACCTGCCCTCATGATGCTGAATTCAATGAAAACAACATTAAACCACAAGACAAAGTAAGGTTCAAGTTGCTTCTCAGCTGAAAACTTTGGAAAGACAGTAAACACAAAGCTTGCTGCTGCCAGGGAGTTGTTTGTTTATATTTTTCTTTAACAAAGCAGTTCAGGATGGAACCCTGCACTCTCCATCATGCAATGGCAGCCTTAGCCACATCCCAGGTTGTGGTAATAAAAACAGTGCTCAGAGAGGGCCAGGATGTGGCAGTCACCCACACCTTTGACTGTATATTTTTAAAAGTCAGTAAGTAGATGCCTTTCAGGGTAAAAGGACTATGAAGAAGCACCATTCACAATGTGCTCCCTTGAGGGCAGGCAGCCGCTCCTGGAGTTGGTTGTCCACTGCAGACACAGCATTGAGGGAACTCTTGTAGTCCCCTTTGGCAACGGTGGGCAGGCGTTTCTGGCTCCCAGGTCTTGTGTGCTTCCCGCAAAGCATCTTGCTTGTTTAAGAGGGCTGAGTCTGTCAAGTTCGTAGTATGTTTCTGCCTCCTGCTGAAGCTCCCAGCTCTGTATGGGGTGAAAATTTCACCTCTCTTAAGGCAGCTGCTAGGATCTAGGACATGCTTTCATGGCAGCAATTCAAATTTCTCATTAGGTATGAGAGCCAGGGACTTATTCTGACATTAGCAAGGTCCCCCAAAACAGTTTTCTCCACCATTAGCATCAGGAAAGAGCAATAAATACTTTTTTTAACCCTTACCCCAGATCTCTGTATGCCAGAAAATAAAGAAGTTAATTTTCTTCCTGACATTGCTGTGTGTCGCACCCTCATTACGACATCCTTCTCTAGGAACATTCTTGTGCGTGAGAAAGAGAAAAGTGAATTTCAAGTGACTTTACTTGGTCTAACTCTGGTCAAAATTTCTGCCAGCAGGTATTCCCACGCATCATAGCCATTGCTCATAGGTAGACTTGAAACTAGAGTTAACGTTTATCTTCTCCTGTCAAAAGGGCTCAAAATGTCAGAATGAAAAAACTACAGGTGAAAGAGGAACAGTGTGTGCTGGTGAGTTTGCTTAATTCAGAAGTCAATAGCAGAAATCATTTCTATGCCAGGGACATAAACACTTTTCACAAAACTTCCAGTGATTAATACACTGAAGAACGTATCAGTTGGAGCTGGAGTCGTTGCAGCATTATAGTTGCTGGAAGGGGTATCATCTCAGGTGATGATCTTAGGGGATATTTATCAACTCTGCTTTCTGTAGGGGTGGGCTTACACCAAGCTTCTGCCTCATGCACTTCTACCGGAACACCCAGCTGCCAGCATGTAAAAAGATGCTCACTCTGTCTTTGGGAAGAAAGCCTCTAGCACAAGGCTTCAGGGCCAGCCCCTCAGCATGTTCAATGCATGGTGGCTGAAGTTTCAAAGATCTTCTGTCTAAGATTTTGAACAATGGCTGTGACAAATGCTGAATTTTAAAATAGGGTTGTGCTTTCAGACCGGCTATATCATCTTAGGAAGCATTAAAGAACAGGCTTTATGCTTTGTACTACTGATAGGAAAAGTCAACACTCATAATTTGGTGGAGATAGTATGTGTGTTCCCTGAAATAAATACTGAGAACATAAAGCCAGGTGGAATCTGATCTTTACCAAGGCTTGGAAGCTGAGTATGTAGTGTGGAGAAAGCTGCCTCTTTAAGAATCAGCCTCGTGATGCTGCTTGTCATGTGAAAGTTTCAGCTGAATGCTAATGAGGAAAATCTGTTTTCAGTGAAGCCAATGTAAACTCGGGGAAATTCAACCGGGATTGGTGAAGTCACTTCAGATTTGCACCATAGCATAAGTTTGATTGGAACATTTGCTTTCATGTAACTTTTGCGGCTTTATTCCATTCATTATATATGACCATAATTTATGGAGGTTCCACATGCACATGCAAGTTAAGGCAATTTGGTTTCTTTTATTAAGCTATGAGTCTGTTTTATAATCAAAGTAAATCAGGCTCATTTGCACACCAAAAATCTTGGTGTGGATTTCTGTCTGTGGGAGTGGAGACAAAGTATCTTGCTTGCTGACTAGCCAAACTATGCGTTTAGCTTACCCAGTCAATTTTCATGGTGACTCAGTGCAATTCATTTGCTCTAGTGAGATATGCAAATGCTAATTTTTGAGAGCTGTATTTGAATTTAATTCTTACCAACGCACATATGAATTAATATGAAGGACCTCAGTAATGTTACACTGGAGTTTCATCACAATAATTAAGAAGTGAATATGACTTGACACCGGGGAGAGGAGAAGTCACAAAGTAGATCACATCATGAAGCTGTAAATTTCCACATTAGCTTTGTCCTGGCTGTTACTTAGAAGACTCTGATGAGCTGACTGTCCCAGAGCAAAAGCACCAAGTGAAGATGTCTCTGTCAGTAATAGCTGGCCTCCTTTCTCCAAGGTCTGAGTACTGACATGCATGACAGAAAGCCTGAGGTCCTATCTCATCCCTGACCCTTCAAATGCTGCATTGACAAAAGGCATAAACTCCTATTCTTTCATGTCTGCTGCATGAGCTAAAACACAATAGCTCCAAGCTAGTTGTGGACTCTTGGTTCTGGTCAAACAACTGCATTTCACTACATTAAGGACCGAGTAATTCCTTAAAGGATGGATTCTGTGCTAGGAATAGTAGGGTTTTCATTGCAGAGGAGATGGGTCCTTCTGACTTTTAGCTGAAGGGAGGCAGCTTGCATTCTTGTAACTCCTCTACACACAGGGGAAAGGTGTACCCTTCTTGCCATGTGCTTCATTCTCTGTACCTGACGCTGCCCACTGCACTCATACCTGACCCTGTATCTCCCAGATGGGAAGAAAGAAAGCAATCCTGTGTCTTCCCTAAGCAGTGGCTTAAAGTGTTCCCAGCTCCAAAGGGCTTGGTTGAAGTTAGCTGATCCATGTCAGCAGAACCATGAATGCATTTGAGAGGATAGTGTAGAAAAAATATCCCAGAGGTGGCTGAAATCTCTTTTTCAGTGACATGTTATCCTAGATAAAGCTGTAAGAACTGGCAAGTCCTCTATAGACCAGATGTCAGATTGCTATCATGTCAAGGATGTTCATACAGAGGTGATATACTTCTTTCCAGGCTCTGAGGTCTGCAGTACCTTTCCCTCTTTGTCAGAAACTTTAACACCCGCTGTTCTCTGTGTGCCCTGTAAGGAATAGCATTTTGGCACTGAGGCCTCTCTAGAGTTGTCTGTCCTACTTCTTTGTGGCAAAATGGGTTTTCATTCCTCTCCCCTTCGCAATTAGCATTATGGAACCTTCATTGTAGAAAATCTCTGCCCTCTTCCTAGGATAACAAGGAGAGGTTAAAAGACAACCATATTCAAATGTTAGAGACAGCAGAGTTTTTTATTAGTGAGGCCTTTCCACTCCTTGGGTACTCTCCTGAGTGGGGTCAACATCTGACCATTGTGGCAGATTGCATCTCAAAAAGCAATTTACTAATGGAAAGGCATCTTTCCACAAAAATCATTTGAAGATAGCACTGTCTATCAAAACAATGAATATGTGAACAGATAAAAATGAAGCACCATAAATAAAACATGTATCATCTTATTTCAGCTTACCACAGGTCAGCCTAAAAGAGTTGACAGCTCTTGGAAAGGCTTTGCAAAACGTTTCAGCGTTAAACAACTGTAGCTTTGACTTCTAAATGCCTTTGTTTATCTGGGCCAACATCCAGAACTCATACAAAATAATTATCTACCAACACACAGACAGTTTTCATGCCACCCCTAGACATACACATAGTCATATCAGATCCTTATTACTCCTCTTAGAACTGTCCTGTGGAGATGACTGTTGCCTTTGAACAAGGTTAATGAATGCTTGGTTCTGGTGCTAATGGCAACTTCACACTTGAGTTAGGATTTTTCGGGTAAGGCACCCTATTTCATTACTGAGAAACAGGTCAGAGGATATTTACAAATTCTGAAAACTTGACATTACCCCCCTGACTGTTGCCTTTAAAGTAAATATTTTTTAGTAGGTGGTGGAGTGATGTTGCATTATTTGCTGCTTCCAGATACTCCTGTTACATTGGTTATAATAAGTGTGTGCAATAACAATAGTCCATACTGAGTAGCTCATATACCCTTCCAACTCTTTGTGACTAATATTCTGCAGGGCGAGAATTATGCACTGGGAACCCTGCATTTTTCCCTCAGTTTTTTGGCTTACTGTTTGGAAAAATTTGGGACTTTTCAATGCTAGCTGGGTAAGATGCTCTTATTCCTAACATTCTACCCTGCATGTTGCCTTTATGTGTTGTTTTTTTTTCTTGCAGCCTTGCTGCATTTCAGGGATGCCATGTGAAGTGTTTATAGCAAAGGTGTAGCTGTGTACACAGCACATAGGGGTTTAGAAACCATCTTGGAAGCTAGAGAAAGACAGTATAGCACAATGTGTGTGCCACTGGAGTAGAATCTAGGAGACCTGGTTTTTATTCAGACCTCCCAAGTGACTTCAGGCAGAGAAGTTACTTCGCTTACCAGCCTCTGTCCCATTTAGGCTGTAGATAGGTTTAAGCACTCTGATACTTAGTACTTAAAACAATGTGTTACCTTTTCAGATGGGTCCTCTGTACATGGCATCACTAATAAAAATCTCAGGGGTCCGTAATCATGCTTATTGCTTATTCGTTGAATTTAATATGCCATTTTCAACATAATCATTATTACTGTTAAATTTTAGACTTAGAGTTTCTTTAGAGATATTGATCCATTTTCATTGCTTTTTACTCAGGAAAATGTTCCTTTTTGAAAACTGACGGTTATTATCGGTAAGACACCAACTGCCCGGGGTGAAGAAGATATGGCATCTGAAACTATCATCACTACTGAATTCCCCACCAAATAAATGCAATAGCTGCACTGTTGATGCAAAAGACCTAATGTAAATATGGAATAAAACATAAAACCAACTGCAGCATACTGTGTAGTAAAGACAAGTGTCAGTACAACTTTGGAATATCACAATTTTCTGTTAAGGGAAAGAGCATGGTTAAGTCATGCCATGCCTTTCATTTCACACACGTACAAAATGGCCTGCTGGGCAGAAGAAAGACATGTGTGAATCATGTGAGAAAATTTTAGAAGCCCAGCTAATTGGCCAGACAATTAAAACAGAGGAAAAGCAGGTCAAAACTAGTCTGAGCTACTATTTGTTCTAACTATTTGAAGGCATGTTTAAGAAGAGAATAAGCTACCTTCAGGGCAAGGGCAGGATGGATTTAGGTGTGCTCAGAATGTGTGTCATTCTCTGTAAAAGAAATCACTAACAGGACTATAGCTAATAATGAGTCAAATCCTTGGCCTGGGTTTCAAGGCACACGTGAATACGCACCAGGGGAAAGCCTTTGAATTTCATTTCTCACTTTCTCTTCTGTGAGAGCTGTAGAGGTCCCTACAGATGTCTCATTCAGCTGGATAAACATTAACATCATGCAGAAGCTCCATCTCAGGCATAAGACTTTCAAGATACACCTTCAGTGTGCAAATGAGGTAGAGTTAGAGACTGCTGTGAGGATGGAATTTATGACCATCTCATACGGGTCTTACTTGGTGACTGGGCAATCTACCCCCTTTCTTCACATGATTTTCACTGAGTTAAGTAACAGGGTAACTTACTGAGATGTCTGTTGAGACCATATTCAACTGGGACTTGCAGGACTTATTCCAGGAACAATGTGACACATCCCACCAAATGGACATACTACAAAGCTCACAACAATATTGATATTTTTATTCTATTAAAAATTCCTTCCATCCTGAAATCTTATGAAAGTTTGCAGTGATTTTGTGGAAGCTGGCGTGACTGGAATTGATACAAGATTTGTGTCGAAACCACGCAATGTTTGTGGTATTTTCTATTTGAACAGAATCCTTGTGGAATGTAATTTTAAGAGTAAGTCTGAATTTTTTAGAGCTCATTCAAAATTTAAATTAAGAAGCAAATGTCCGAAGATCCAGATCACAGATTATTAATTCGTGTTTTGCTCAGATAGAACCTCACTGCTGTAAATGTAGTCATGCTGCCAAGTGACATAATTTGAAGAGAGCGGAGAGTTGACTGGTATTTTGCTTTTCATTAGAAAATACAAATTTCTAGAACTGATGGAACTACAGGCAAAAGTAGAATCATAGAATGTTTTTGATTGGAAGGGACCTTAGACATCATCTAATCCAACCTCCCTGTCATGGGCAGGGATGCCCTTGACTAGACCAGGTTGCTCAAAGCCTCATCCAACCTGGCCTTGAACATCTCCAGGGAGGGGGCATCCACAACCTCTCTGGACAATCTATTGCAGAATCTTGCCACCCTCATACTGAAGAATTTCTTACTACGATCCAATCTAAACCTATTCTCCTTCAGTTTAAACCCATTACCCCTTATTCTATCACTGGACACTCTTGTAAAAAGTCCCTCCCCAGCCTTCCTTTCAGATACTGGAAGGCAATTATAAGGTCCCCCTGGAGTCTTTTCTTCTCCAGGCTGGACAGTCGCAGCCCCCTTAGCTCCTTGTAGCACAGATGCTCCAGCCCCTGGATCATCTTTGCAGCCCTCCTCTGAACTGGTTCCAACAGATCCATAACAACACATAATAACAGATCCAAGGTAACACTGATAAATGTTTCAGTATGAAAATATTTAGGAAAAAAAAAGTGGTAGTTAGGTTATTTTATTTCAAAATTTTCACGTGTTATTGACAGAAAGAGGAAATTCCAGTGGGAAACATTAGAAAGATGTATATTCCAGTCATGGCTTAGAATAATAACAAACAAAAATGTTGCAATTTTTTTTAGAGTACCAAAAAACCTCTATTTTTCATCCAGCTGAGTAGAAATAATACTTTTTATTATAATCATTTCTGTTTGAGATCTAAATTGGATTCAAATTCAAATCAATAGAGATAAAGATTTTTAACATTTTTTTTTTTTTCAGAAAACAGAGATTATTCAACAGTTTTGCTTTTAACTTCACCTGTTTCTTATTGTTATTAGATGATGCATTTAAGGTCAGTGAAATGTCATGGGATAACATCAAAAGGAGTTCCATGTGAAAATGCAGTCTGTAGCTCAGAGAGTGTGAACAGCTGCTGATGATAAAGACTGGCATTTCAACAATATTTATGTCCTCGGTGTGCATGGGAGAGAAAGAGAGTAGTAAGAAGGGGCCAGGTTATTCCATGAACAGGAAAAACCTGCTTAAAGGACAGGAGAATCACACGAGTTTCCGTTCACTACAGTTTCTTCAAAGTTATCTCACTGTGTGCAACAGGTTTTGCTGCTCTATTGGAATTCCTATGGGTCCAACCTGCTAAAGCAAGAGATGTCTACTTCTTTCCAAATTTCCTTCCAACACCTTTTCCTGCTCTGTTGTCTTCCCCTGATAGCAACCCAGCTCTTGCAAAGGCTGCCTTTTTGCCTATACGGCATTTTCAGATCCTTTCCTGCGTAGAATCATAGAATCATAGAATGTTAGGGATTGGAAGGGACCTCGAAAGATCATCAAGTCCAATCCCCCTGCCAGAGCAGGAATGCCTAGACTATGCCACACAGGAACGTGTCCAGGCAGGTCTTGAATGTCTCCAGAGAAGGAGACTCCACAGCCTCTCTGGGCAGCCTGTTCCAGGGCTCCGTCACCCTCACTGAGAAGAAGTTTCTTCTCGAGTTTAAGCGGAACCTCTTATGTTCCAGTTTCAGCCCATTATCTAATGGTAGGTTCAAGAATATCAAACTGTGTCGTAGGAACTTATGCTGCTGGGTATGAAGTGGGAATTTTTCAGATGAGGAATCAAAAGAAGTCTGAGTCTCTAACTAAAAATTTCTAGACATAGAATAGGAATTCAACCAACAACACGCAACCTGATCCGGTTGTTCTGTACTTTGTCCTGAGCATACTGACAAAAGTTAAACCCAAGGAATGAAGAACTAAACAAGTTGAGTAGGTACACTTTTTAACCCTGGTTTCCTAAAGGAAAAAGGCTAATGGGATCTTGCTTTTTGTTTTTGAGGCGGCATTTCAGCAAGTTAACAATCTGAGAGATGTTACGTCCCTACAGGATTAACAGAAATGGAAGGATGTGAGGCCACATAGAAGAGAGCACATTGCCATGAGAGCTGAGGAAAGTGCTACAACATTAACTCCTCTGCCAAAAGTTTCAGACTGAGCTCTCACTGTCAAGAACCCCTGAGGATCCATCTGACCAAGACACAAATTCATAGCAGGCCCAACCTTATTTGTTTCAGTGCTCACAGACTTAATTGTATGCTTGCAAAAAACTTGGATGCAATCCTCAGATTTCTAGGTTTTCCAAAGTCGTTGTTGTAGGTCTCAGCCCTTTTCCATCAGGGCCAAAGGAAATTTTTACCACTAAGTGCAACAGAAGCATGTGAGATGGAGGTTATAGTAACACATACCTGTGTTACAAACATCTTGAGCATGAAAAAATAGTTAGATCAGACATATTTTGAATAACCTGATGTGATTTTCACTTGTGCTGTAGAGTTTTCAGCCTAAGAATAAGGTTGTAGATGCACACCTGTTATTTGTATGGGCAAGGAATGGTTTATATTTGCTAAAACCTTTTTTATCTTCACATTCCACTTCTTAACTAGCTTTCTCTTTACTCAGTTGTTAACCTACAGGACCAGCTATTAGCAAACAGTAAATTAAAGACAACACCAACAAAAGGTCAGGAGTATGTTCTCCCAGAGCTATTTCATACCCAATCCAGAGACTTCCTCTTGCTCCATTTACTCGGAGGAATTAAGAGCGGATGAAGGTAGGGTTGTGAGCAACTGATAACATCAAGAACACACCTGAAAATGAAGTTGTGAATGAGTAGTTTTGGCCTGACTGCCTTCAGTCTGCTGGGTGCTGACCTGGTTTATCTGAAGTAAACCTGAAAAGAACCGTTCCAAGCTAAGGAAGAACAACATTATGGAAATGCCAAGTTATTTATTGCTATTATTATTGTGTGTCAAATCAGAACAAGCAGGGCAGAAACTTTGAGTGGAAGTATCCAGAAATAGTTTCAGGTTGTCCTCTGTTGCCTTTTGTTAATCAGCTACAGTGGTTTACTTCCTTCTGGTTAGTGCACTGTGTTGTCTGTATACTGTAAACAGATTGCAAATCACACTTTGTGGTCTTGTGTGTAAGTCTGGAATGCTCACAGTAAGTCTGAGAAATAATCCTGCTAATTCTAAGTAATTGCTTAAAGAAAACAATCAAATCTGTTTCCTCTTTTTAAGATGGTTTCCATTCTGTTAAACCAGTAAATTTTAATGTAAGCGAACGAACATAAGGATCTTGTGCGCGTATTTCATCACCTTCTTCCTCTTAACTTTTTTTTTTAGAAGATTAACATATATTGAGGAAAACACCATGTTGTTAATGACATTTGACCCTGGCCAAAGCTCTGGTTGCTTTCACAGAGAAGATACCATCTCACGTTCACAGTGCTACATAGGGACAGTGGAGTCAAAGGATTAATTAAAGTATTGCGAAAAAAAAGCCTAGTGTAAGCTAGTCTGCTTGTGAAAGGGTTATAGTTTTAGTGAAAACTAAAAACTTCCATGTTAAAAGGTAGCGTACATCTCATACTCATTTTCATTAAGTGACAGAGAGGTAGCTGTTATAACTAACTGTAACATGAGATTGTCCATTGAAGCAGTGTGCAAAATGTAAAGAGGCACAATTTTCCAGTGTCAGAAGCCTACATTGTTGTCATTCCTCAGTTCAGAAGCACCTAAGAAGAAAGAGCAAATTAGGTTTGACACTGCATTCAAACAGCAAATCCTTTTTGGTTTTGCCTTAATAATTCTTCTTTTCCAACATGTGCATTAGCCCCTACTTTAAATGACTCGTAGACAATCTCCATGTTCTGAAATGGCCCCTTCACTTTCTAGCAAATGTTTTGACTATGCTATGTTTTTAAAATGAAAACATGCATGCAACACAGATGATAACATTTTATCTGGTGATCAGCTAATGTTACAGTCCAAGCTGAAGGCAGTCAGTACCAGTTTATAAAACCCGCTGCTCAAACTTCTAACTTATCAGTCTGATGGGCAAAACATGTTTTATTTCATATACAAACAAGTGGAGACTATGAGAACAACAAATACCAAATGTTAATGAGTGTAGAAATGTCAAATATTGATCAGGAAAAGTCTTCGTGTACTTTAAGTACAAGGAGTTCCAACTACTCCTTTTTTCTTGTCTGATGGAAGGAAGGAAAGCAAGTGTACATTATAAAGAGAAGAGCAAACACAACTTTTATGAGTTAAGTGATGTAAGTAAAGAAGGCGGCTAGTAAAACATCCTAACTTTCAGATGTCTAGAAAGATTATTGCCAACATAAATAACCTTGGTGTCTGAAGCAATCCTAACTCTAAGTCTCTTATCTTTCCGTGTTTTGAATGTATCCACACGCCAAACTGACTTTTTTGTCCGTTTTCCACAATCCCACCTTCATCAGACAATCTGTTATAAGTTAAAAATGATAAATGCTTTCACAGAAATGTTCATTGAAACCTCTTTGTGCAGGGCATGTTTCTTCTTTGTTTATATTTTATTTTACCAAATATTCTTCTATTGAGACTACCTCAGATCCTCTCCTTAAATTTTCTCTTAACCGAGTGAATACACTGTGTGCTTCAGGCAACAGAAACAGTGTATAGAGTCTAGAAGGCAGGAAATTATTGTAATTTAATCAGCTTCAAGGATGAAGGTAAGGCTCGTTTTATCCCCTGGCTACACGGCAGCCTATCTGGCAGATTTTGAGTGATATCCTACTCTTCTGTGAGAAGGAGAGTGTGGAGAAAAAAAGGGTCCATGCACATAGTGGGGACTTCTCAGCTGGAAAAAACAGTGAGTACTGTTACAAATGGAGACATCAACACTGCTTCAGCAAATCTCTGAGCTGCAGGTTACTGAATGCTGGAAGATCTACAGGGAAGTATTTCTGGAGGATTTATGTTTTTTATATCCTTTCTGAGGTATCTGTCACCACTGCTGGCAGAGCCAGGAGAAGGGACTGGGCAGACCTTTGGGCTGACCTCTGTTGGCTGTGCTTGTGGTTATACAAATGAAGCAAAGGGATTCCCAGAGAGTCTGTGCTTCTGCAGGTGAACGCTTCACTCTGTGATTGACATCCTCCCCACTTTCATGCTGAGAATATGTTTTGTGCATTGTGATATCCTTCAAAGTGGTTGAAAAAAACTTATGAGCTGCTGAAGCCAAATGATAACTCAGTAGCACAAGAGCTTCTCTATCAAAGACAGTCAGGGATTTGAGGATGCAGTGATTTTTTTACTTCCACCTCTAAAATACCCCAGAACTAAGAACTGCTGACACTGGGTTTCCCATCTGGCTGCAAGTCTCTCCATGACAGTCTGTTTGATGTCTCCTCTGTCTTCCCACCACTTGCCTGAGGCTGTTTCTTCCTCTCTAACTTTCTCTAACTATTGTTTTTCCTTTGCAGATGTTGCACTTTCAGGAAGCACACCAGTCTTTTTCCCATATATTTTGAAAGAGTAGTGAAAACAGTTGATCCCTTCTCCTGCTTCAGTATCCACAGAGCCTGGAAGGTATCAGCCTGGAGACTGAAATGGCAGCTTGGCCCCACACTTCTGGATTTCCAGAGAACCTGAGCCCAGCCACCTACACCCAAAAAAGACAAGCTTCCCAGGCAAGTGGTGGAGTTACCATCCCTGGAGGTGTTCAAAAAACATGTAGACATGGCACTTCAGGACATGGTATAGTGGTCGTGGTGGTCTTGGGTTGATGGCTGGACTTGATGATCTTAGTGGTCTTTTCCAGCCTTAATTATTCTGTGATTCTATGACAAGGTGGCCTGGCTGAGGCCGAGATGTCAGACCACAGCTCTACCAACCCTGAAATCTGAATGGTGCCAGATCAAAATTTAATCAGAAAGTGTGACCAAGTCAAACACATTGCAGCAAAGATATAGTTAAAGTATTTAGTCATTCTGGTTTTTGCAAGGTATTTGTCTCTTGCTATAGCAGCTTCAAGAAGTTTCATGTTGGCATTTCTAGTAAAAACTTCTACCATTTTTCTGCAGTCATCTTGTTTGTTATGAATGCTGGGATTTTCTTTCCCCCCAGACTGGACACAGTTTGATTATACCTCCATTGGGGTAGTCTGAGAGCCCATGGGTCAAAAACTGTAATTAAATACTCAAGATTTCAATAATCAAGTGTAATTTTATTAGGCATCCCTCTCAATCCAATTTCTGCTTTGTGAGAGGTTTTCTCTCTTATTTAATGAGTGTGCAATTATGCATGAGAATTAGTTATGGTACCTTCTACAGAAATTTATTCCTTCACCTTTCCCCCCAAAATGAAAATACAAGAAACTCCCAACAGAGCATCTCTGTATAATATGTAAGTCACTAGTGTGAACTAAAGTTAGTTCCAAAATATTAAAAAAGAACCATTTTGGTCCAGCATGAATTAAAGGTCTGTGCATGCCAGCAGCGTTGACTGGAGTCACTCTCCCGTTCACTGCACACATAACCGGGAAACAAGTGTTACTTCTGCTGCCTCTCCTTGCTCTAGTTGCCAGGTGTGAGGAATGAATCTGCCCATGTGCTAGTTTTTAAATGCAATTTAATTTTTACTTTTGCCTTTGTGATTCCTCTCTCTCCTGGAAACCCTGTTAGCCAAAGAGGGTACTGGGCACACTATACGTTTAGAATGCAAGATATTATTAAAATATTATTAAAATATCCTACAACATCACTTTTAGAGGTTCATGGTCAATTCCTAAATGCATTTATTGAGATCTTTTTAAAGTTTTAGTACTGAAAAGCTTAGCAAAATTACACCTTAGTGTTGTCCCTGTGCCACAATACCTTTCACTTTGAACCTTCATGTACACTTCCTGTCCTATTTAAACAAAGGAGTTTTGCCTGTGTAACCTATTTGAATGTCTTGTCTTCCTCTGGTTCCTGTGCACAGGAGCTCTGGGACATTACAGCCCTAGTTTGAGAGTCTGGTCCTTTAGTATTGCAGCTATAGAAAGCCACACCATAGGCTCCCCAGAGCTTCTGCTTCAGTGATGCCGGTGTCAATGAGCTTTTTGCTTTCCCCCTAGAAAAATACTGTGATTACAACCAACATCCTCTAAAGCCCACTTCAACAAGAAAAAATACTTTTTTTTCTGTTTTCTGGGTTGAAACAGTTGACATTCTTTCTTTTCTGGAAAGAAGAAAAAAATGATTTTTTTCTAATTTTCTTTGTTTTGTTTCCTTGTTAAGAAAGTTCTGTCTGCTGTTTGAATATGGATCTTCAGTGTGAACTATCATGATTTAAACTCCAATGAACAGGACATTCCAAAGCCCTGAAATTGATGTTCAAAAATTTCCTTGAACCTATTTCAATCCCATTTAAAAGCAGGTGGATTGTAGGCTTCAATTCTTCCAGCACTGAGAGAAATCACTCTGTGAGTGGGTCTGACAATAGATCACTCAGAAATTTCAAATATTATTTTGGAAACCCAACATTTTTGGGTTTTTTAAGCACTCTGTGCTATTTGTGCAGTTATAAGTATACTGGCACCTTACAGTTCAAAAAACTTATCCTCAGAATCTTAATGCTATAGGCTTCAAAACGACTGAGTTAATTTAGAAACAATTACATAAATCTATAGAAACTTATTTTCCCTTGGGAAAAATGCAATCTGTTTGGAGTAGCCAAATTGTCTATCTCTATAAAGTAAGGTCTAATTATGTGCGTGGGTGAAGTTATAATAACACGTTTTTTAAAATATGCGATTATTTTTTGTTCATGTAATTCTTATTACAATCGAATGGTCAGAAAATGGAGTGAGAAATACTGTGGCAGGAAATTTCCTACCCAGAGTTAACATTTGGCTTTGGACACAAATGGCTGTATTCTGTTCCATGGCTTGGCACCTTCTTTATAATACCACATACGTAGATTAACTCATACAAAAAAAAAACCTCTTCAATGAAACATATATAACATTATAACATCTTTATTCCTATTGTTAAGCAAGACTTTGTCTTTCATAGTGGAATCTTTCTAGACCTCTCTGACCTTTGCATCACCCATAACACTTCACAGCAATAATTAATAATGATGTAAACAAAAAAATAATTGCGTTCCAGGTGAGTCTTCCACTGAAAACCTATATTTCAGAGTACTTCTGACGAAAGATGTAACCTCAGTCTTAATTTTTCTGGATCACACTGCATTACATTATATCTGTTTCATAAAGGTCTTACTGATTATCAATCCAGTGTGGCTGAGGATTTCCCTGCAATGTCTTGAATACCATCCAGGCATGGAGGAGGAGCAAGTTGAGAGTGTATGGGTTAGAATTAAGGGGCAGGCTGGCAGGAGAGATACTGTTGTGGGTGTCTATTACAGGCCACCAGATCAGGGTGAGGAAGTTGATGAGGCCTTCTACAGGCAGCTGAGAGCGGTCTCACAATCACAGGTCCTGGTTGTCGTGGGGGATTTTAACTTCCCTGATATATACTGGAAGGACAACTCAGCCAGCCAGCCACAGTCCAGGAGGTTCCTCCAGTGCATCGATGATAATTTTCTGTTGCAAATGGTGGAGGAGCTGACTAGGAGAGGAGCACTGCTGGACCTCATCCTCGCTAACAAGGAGGATCTGGTTGAAGCAGTAAAGGTTGAGGGCTGCCTTGGCTGCAGTGACCATGAAATGGTGGAGTTCAGGATCTCATGTAGCAGAAACAAAATAGCAAGCAGAATTGCAACCCTGGACTTTGCCAAGGCAAACTTTGGATTTTTCAAGCAATTACTCGAGAAAATCCCATGGGCAAGGCTGTTTGAAGGTAAAGGGGCCCAAGATAGTTGGTTAGCGTTCAGGGACTGCTTCTACCGTGCTCAAGATCAGAGCATCCCGACACGTAGGAAGTCAAGGAAGGGAGCCAGGAGACCTGCGTGGCTAAACAGGGATCTGCTGGGTAAGGTCAAGGGCAAGAGGAGAATTTACAGATCTTGGAAGGCGGGGCTGGCCACTTGGGAAGAATATAAGGCTGTTGTCCGAGGATGTAAGGAGGCAACTAGGAAAGCAAAGACCTCCCTAGAATTGAACCTGGCGAGAGGGGTCAAGGACAACAGGAAGAGCTTTTTCAAATACGTGGCAGATAAAACTAACACCAGAGGCAATGTAGGCCCACTGATGAATGAGGTGGGTGCCTTGGTGACAGAAGATACAGAGAAGGCAGAGTTACTGAATGCCTTCTTTGCCTCTGTCTACTCTGCCGGAGGCTGTCCTGAGGAGCCCCGTTCCCCTGAGGCCCCAGAGGAAGTCAGGGCAGTGGAGGAGTTTGCTTTAGTCGATGAGGACTGGGTTAGGGACCAATTAAGCAATCTGGACATCCATAAATCCATGGGTCCAGACGGGATGCATCCATGGGTGCTGAGGGAGCTGGCTGATGTCATTGCTAGACCACTCTCCATCATCTTTGCCAAGTCTTGGGAGACGGGAGAGGTGCCTGAGGACTGGAGGGAAGCAAATGTCACTCCAGTCTTCAAAAAGGGCAAGAAGGAGGACCCAGGAAACTATAGGTCGGTCAACCTCACCACCATCCCTGGGGAAGTGATGGAACGACTTATCCTTGGTGCCATCTCAAGGCATATCAGGGATAAGAGGGTCATTAGAGACAGTCAACATGGCTTCACCAAAGGGAAGTCGTGCTTGACTAACCTCATAGCCTTTTACGAGGATATAACAAGGTGGATAGATGATGGCAGAGCGGTGGATGTGGTCTACCTTGACTTCAGTAAAGCATTTGACACAGTCTTCCACAGCATCCTTGCTGCTAAACTGAGGAAGTGTGGTCTAGACTCTCGGGTAGTGAGGTGGACTGTGAACTGGCTAAGGGGAAGAAGCCAAAGAGTTGTGGTCAATGGGGCGGAGTCTGGTTGGAGACCTGTATCCAGTGGAGTGCCTCAAGGGTCGGTACTGGGACCAGTATTATTCAATATATTCATCGATGACTTGGGTGAGGGACTAGAGAGCACTATCAGCAAGTTTGCTGATGACACCAAGCTGGGAGGAGTGGCTGACACACCAGAAGGCTGTGCTGCCACCCAGCAAGACCTGGACAGGCTGGAGAGTTGGGCGGGGAAAAAAATTAATGAAATATAACAAGGGTAAATGTAGAGTCTTGCATCTGGGTAGGAACAACCCCAGGTTCCAGTATAAGTTGGGGAATGACTTATTAGAGAGTAGTGTAGGGGAAAGGGACCTGGGAGTCTTGGTGGACAGCAGGATGACCATGAGCCAGCACTGTGCCCTTGTGGCCAGGAAGGCCAATGGCATCCTGGGGTGTATTAGAAGGGGGGTGGTTAGTAGGTCGAGAGAGGTTCTCCTTCCCCTCTACTCTGCCCTGGTGAGACCCCATCTGGAATACTGTGTCCAGTTCTGGGCCCCTCAGTTCAAGAAAGACAGGGAACTGCTGGAGAGAGTCCAGCACAGGGCAACTAGGATGATTAAGGGAGTGGAGCATCTCCCTTATGAGAAAAGACTGAAGGAGCTGGGGCTCTTTAGTTTGGAGAAGAGGAGGCTGAGGGGTGACCTCATTAATGTTTACAAATATATCAATGGTGAGTGTCACGAGGATGGAGCCAGGTTCTTCTCGGTGACAACCACTGATAGGACAAGGGGTAATGGGCTGAAACTGGAACATAAGAGGTTCCGCTTAAACTCGAGAAGAAACTTCTTCTCAGTGAGGGTGACGGAGCCCTGGAACAGGCTGCCCAGAGAGGCTGTGGAGTCTCCTTCTCTGGAGACATTCAAGACCTGCCTGGACACATTCCTGTGTGGCATAGTCTAGGCATTCCTGCTCTGGGAGGGGGATTGGACTTGATGATCTTTCGAGGTCCCTTCCAATCCCTAACATTCTATGATTCTATGATTCTATGAATAGGACCATCTGTGTGCTGAATCATGTGTGTTAGTATTTGCAGAATAAGAGACACAGCTGTTTCAGCTTCTTTTGAATTTATAGTTGATGGTGACAGGACACCTACAGCCTGTATCAGTACCTGTTACCCGAAATTTAAATTGAAAAAAATATTACTTAGTTTACAAGTTATATTACCTGTCTTAAACCTCATAAAATAAAATGTAGCTTTCAGTTCTACAGCAAATTTAACATTTTCCCCATATGGAATTACTATTCAGATTACCTACCAGTCAAATAAGTCACTGTGATTTGTCATGTTTCAGGGCTGAATGAAAGCGGGCTACAACTATTTAATATGCTTCCCAGTGTGCCTGATTTACTTTTCTAGGCAGATCTAATGTTTAACAACTCATTGTTAATTTATAATAAAAGAATATTTTTACTCCTTTATCATTTGATAGATTTAACACCGTGTCCTTCATAATTTAGTATTCTGTAACTCTGATGCTGAACCTTTGTGGATCCTGAAGTTTAATCACCATATACTATCAAGAACACTCTAATGAAGCCAAGCGATGTACTGGAAAGAGTAAGTCTTGTGACAATGAGTCCATGTAAAGAAAACACAATTCAGCTGTTGCCACTTCTCTTGTTGAAGTTAGTATATTCTCCTCCAAGGTTATTTGATTTTGAGCAGATAACGTGCAGTCCAGTTAACTGTCCATATAAAATACACTAATTTCTTGGATAGAAAGAGTGAGCTTTCATCATAATGCATTCATACAGTAAATGAGACAGAAAATGAACTTGGCAACAATTATCTTGTCCCTTCTGCAGTTGTCTCAAGTTATTCCTCTAACAATTCTACACTGACCATACCAATCTTGTCAGCTAGAGCTTTTTTCTGTTACACCTTGACCTGAAATACGGATGAAGACATTTCAGATTTGCAGAGGATCTGTTCTTATTTTTCTAGGAATGTGTATTGGTCTGATCCACATTTTCTCTTGCGCAAACAAAACAGACTTTCACATGCTAGTTATATCTAAGCCTGAATTTCATAATTCTGCAATGACCTTAAGATATTTGCAATTAGATTTAGTGTTCTGGTCCTGTTTTAAAATGACTTCCTAGTTATACAAAATAGGGTGATGGCTTGTTGAATGTCTTTAAAAAATAATGCTATGTTCTTTCTATTCAGGATGTTTTTTGGTGCAGTGGCTATCTTCCCTCGCACAAAGAGTACCAGGAATACTAGATACTGAGTGTTCTCGTAACAGGTAGCAAGTAGCAACAAGTAAAACAGATACTTGATGGTGTCCTAAGTTCACCTTAGCCTCACCTAGAATTTCCTCCATGGTAGATGGAACCCCATAACCATCATGAACACAGTTCCTGCTCTGCCACTCTTGGCTTTGCCTACATCATAATTATAAACCAAATTATGATGCCCTGTCAACACCACTAAACCAGGTCCCTCAGCACAACATCTACCTCTCTCTTACACACCTCTAGGGATGGCAACTCAACCACCTCCCTGGGCAGCCTGTTCCAATGCCTGTGTCGTGGTTTAACCCTGGCTGGCAGCCAGGTACCCACACAGCCGCTCTCTCACTCCCCCTTCACTGCTAGACAGGGGGAGAAAATATTTCCAAGGGCTCAAGGGGGACCGGGAATGGGGGTTGCGGTCAGTTCATCCAGTGTTTGTTTCACCGCTTCTTCACTCCGGGGGAGGATTCTTCACTCTTCCCCAGGGCCATTGTGGGGTCCCTCTCATGGGAGACAAGCTTCATGCTCTCTTCTCCAGTGTGAGTCATCCCACGAAGGGTAATTCATCACAAACTGCCCAATGTGAGACACCTCACAAGGGGCAGCCCACCCCTCGTGAGTCTGAGGTGCAGTCCTTCAGGGGAAACTGCTCCAGCGTGAGTCCCCTGCAGTGTCACAAAAGTCCCACCGGCCAACCTGGTCCAGCGTGGGCATTCCTCTCTTCCACGGGCTACAAGTTCTGGCAGCGACTTGCTCTGATGCGTGATTCCCATGGGCTACAGCCCCCTTCAGGCATCCACCCACACGGCGTGGAGTCCTCTGCACGGTGGACATCTACGCGGTGATCCTCACAGTGGACATCTGCACCCCACCCATGGGCTGCAGGGGGGACAACCCGCTTCACCATGGTCTTCACCACAGACCCAGGGGACTCTCATTGCTCCAGCACCTGGAGCTCATCCTCCCCCTCCCTCCTTCACTGACCTTGGTGTCTTCACAGATTCTCACTCCTTCATCTCTGTGTCAGCTGTTGTTGCGCAGTTCTTTTTCCCCATTCTTAAATATGTTTTTCACAGAGGCGTTCCTCTGCTATCACCTTACTGATAGGCTCAGCCTTGGCCAGCAGCAAGTCCCTCTTTGGAGACGTCTGGCACTGGCTCTATCAAACTCAGGGAGCTTCTAGCAGCTTCTTGCAGAAGCCACCCTGTAGCTCCACCCCCCACAACAAAATCCATCCAGGCCAACCCAGTACAGCCTGACAACTCTTTCAGTAAAGAAATTCTTCCTAATATTCAACCTGAACCTCCCCTGGCTCAACTTAAGGCCATTTCCCTTTGTCCTATCACTCGCCACTCAGGAGAACAGACCAATCTCCATCTCTCTACAATCTCCTTTCAGGTAGTTGTAGAGAGCAACAAGGTCTCCCCTCAGTCTCCTCTTCTCTAGGCTAAACAGCCCCAGATCCCTCAGCCTTTCCCCATAAGACCTGTATTCTAAGTCTTTTACCAGCTTGGTAGCCTGCCTCTGTACCCTCTCCAGCATCTCAGTGTCCCTCTTGTAGCGAGGAGCCCAAAACTGGACACAGTACTCGAGGTGAGGCCTCACCAGTGCTGAGTACAGGGCCATGATCACCTCCTGCTGCTGCTGACAGCACCATTCCTGACACAGGCCAGGATGCTGTTGGCCTTCTTGGCCACCTGGGCACTGCTGGCTCATGCTCAGCCAGCTGCCCATCAACACCCCCAGGTCCCTCTCTGCCTGGCAGCTCTCCAGCCGCTCCTCCCCAAGCCTGTAGCGCTGCCGGGGGGTTGCTGTGGCTGAAGTGCAGGCCCCGGCATCTGGCCTTAGTGAAACTCATGTGACTGGCCTTGGCCCAGAGATCCAGCCTACCCAGATCCCTCTGCAGAGCCCCCCTCCCCTCAAGCAGATTGACACTTATGTCCAGCTTGTTGTCATCTGCAAACTAACTGAGGGTACACTCTGTCCCCTCATCCAAATCATTGCTGAAAATGTTAAACAGGACTGGGCCCAGCACTGAGCCCTGGGGGACACCACTCGTGACCGACCACCAACTGGATTTAACTCCGTTAACCACAACTCTTTGGACTCAGTCATCTAACCAGTCTTTTTTTCCCAGCAAAGCATATGTTCATCTGTTGTGGTTCAAGCCAACTGGGACAAAGAACCACACAGTGTCCAGCTCACTCCTCTCCCCATCCCCATTTCCACACTGATGTGGAGGGAGACAATTTCAACTAAAAAGGCTCAAAGGGTTGAAATTAAGGATAAGGAGGGCTATAATCTACCATTTAAGATGACAGGTAAAGAACCAGAGCAACTTGGGGAGAAATACATAGATTTAATTCATCACCACTATTTATGAGGTAGGAAAGTAAGAGGAATACATCAATAAATATGACCCAATCTTAAATTACCCCTTGCCCCTCCACCCCTCCCGGCTGCCTCGTTTCCCCCCATCAGTGCAAGGGGGGCAGGGGATGGGGGGTGCAGTCAGTTTGGCCACTACATATTGCCTGTGGCAGCTTCTCCCTGAGAAAGAGGGCTCCTCACAGTCCCTCCTTCCTGCTGCATGGTGTCAACCTCACAGAGGCAATCCTCTTCCTCCCTGTGAGTCCCTCAGGGCCACAGGTTGCTTTGGACATGTCCCCTGCTGATGCTCAGTCTCTCTTCCCTCTCACATGGGACTCTGCATGTACCGATGAATCCTGGATGCTCTCACCACGGTCAGTCCCTCAGCTAGCATCTTTCCACCATCTCAACTACCACGGGGCTCCAGGGAAAGGTCCTGCTCCAGCAGCTTTCCCCCTCTCCTCCTCTGCGACTCTTCTCCCCCTTTTTCCCCTCAAGGACTCTTCTCCCTCTCTTTCTTCTCAGGGTGATGTTCCTTTGTTCTCCTCTTACCTCCCCCTCCTCCAACAGGAAAACTCCCCAACATTAAACACAGGACAGCTTAACACCAGAGAAGCCAAAAGAGAAAGAAAGAACAATGGGGTTGCCTCTTAAATACCTTGATCACAAAGGCACTGATTGGCCTGGCCCTAGCCAGAGGCAGGTCCAAATCTACCCTGGGGATGAGAGAGGCCCTCGAAGTTTTGCATGAGTTTACCCCCCCTTTTTTTAGAAAAAATCCCATCAGACTCAAACCCATGACACCATCCAAGCCAAGAGCAGTCAGTTTCTCTAGGGGAATGCTGTGGGCAGCAGTGTCGAATGCCTTACTAAAGTCGAGGTAGACAGCAGGTCTTCTTTGCTGCCAGCTTGTCTTATGGCACGCGGAGATGTCCTGCTCCTGTGCCTTTAAGACTTCCTTCTTAAAAAGTGTCCAGCCTTCCTGGACTCCTATACCTTTCAAAACTGACTCCCAACGGATTCTACCAAGTAACCTCCTAAACAAGTTGAAGTCCACCCTTTGGAAGTCCAAAGTGGCAGTTTTGCTGTCCCCCCTTCTAACATCTCTAAGAATAGAGAACTTAATCATTTTATGGTCACTGTTCCCTAGTCAGCCTCCAACTGCCACATCCTCCACAAGACCTTCTGTGTTCACAAACAGGAGGTCCAGCAGGACACCTTCCCTGGTCAGTTCACTTACCAGCTGTGCGAGGAACTTATCCTCCACACATTCCAGGAACCTCACAGATTGTCCCCTCTCTACTGTGTTTTATTTCCAGCAGATATGTGGGAAGTTGAAGTCCCCCATGAGGATGACAGTAAGTCTCTGAGAACCGTAAGTCTGTAAGACTGAGAGATTTCTCCCAAGTGCTTATAGAATGCTTCATCCACCTCACTGCTCTGGTTGGGAGGTCTATAGCAGATTCTCACAGCAATATCAGCTTTACTGGCCTTGCCCCTTAACCTAATCCAGACACTCTCAACCCCATTGTCACTATACTGAAGTTCTGAGCATTCATAACAGCTCCTAACATCCAGGGCCACCCCACCGCCTCTCCTTCCCTGTCTATCCCTCCTGCAGGGTTTGTAGCCATTGATTGTGGCACTCCAGTCGTGTGAGGCATCCCACCACATTTCTGTGATAGCCACTACATCATAGTCTTCCCGTTGTATCATGGTTTCAAGCTCCCCCTGTTTGTTGCTCATACTGCGTGCATTGGTATAGACGCACTTCAAATAAGCTACTGATCACACCACCTTTTTATGAGCATGAGCCGCATTTCCTACCAGATCTTTCTCAGACCTCTTCATGATTTCTAAACCATCAGCAACAATCACTGCCTCCTGATTTCCCATTAAATGTGTATCCCTCTTCTCCACTGAGATAGCGGAGCGAGAGTCCTCACTAGCACACTGTTCTACAAGCTCTGACATCCTTTCCTTGGTCTTATTCCTAGCAGGCCAAATTATATCCCCTTCTGCCTTCTTATCCAGTTTAAAAGTCTATCAGAGTCCTGCCCCAAGATCCTTTTCCCTCTCTGGGACAGGTGGATCCCATTTGTTGCCATCAGGCCAGGCACCTTATATGGCAGCCAGTGATCAAGAAACCCAAAGCCCTGTTGATGACATCAGTCCCTGAGCTATGAATTCATCTGGTGGTTCTTTCTGTTAATTGTCTCATTCACGACTGCCACTGGAGGGATGGAGGAGAACAGAACTTCTGCTCCTGATGCCTTAAGCAGCTGCCCCAAGGCCCTAAAATCTCTCTTAACTGATTTTGGGCCTCTTGTAGCCACTTCATCACTACTCACCTCAAATACCAAAAAGGAGTATTAATCAGAAGGGTTTACTAGGGTGGGAAATTTGCCCAACACATCCTTAACCCGTGCTCCAGGGAGGCAGCAGACTTCCCTGTGAAGTGGGTCCAGATGGCACATTGGGCCCTCTGCCCTGCCTTCAGAAATGAGTCACCCACAGCAATCACCCATCTGGTTTTCTTTTTGGAGCCAGTTGTGATGCTAGGTCTAGGGTGACTTGGTCTTGGTGGCACTTCTGGCCTGAGTGAACCATCTGCCTCTCCAACAGCCAGCTTCTCCTGCAGGACCCCATGCCTCTTCTGCAAGGGCAACTGGGAGGGTGAGGGAGGCTGGGAGGGATGAGCCTGCCTTAGCAAGAAGGGACCTGTTTCCATTTCCCCCCTTCTCTGAGGTCTTCTACTACTCCCTGGTGGCAAGAATGGAGGCAGTCCTCTGGTTTTTGTGGTGCCTCCACCTGCTGACTTTGCCCCAGGGAGTGGCTCCACCAATCCATCTCCCTCTCACGCTCCCTGATACACCTCTACCTCTCCATCCTTCAGTTCTGCCACCAGGCTGATCAGATCGCTCACAGGACACAGACATGCTGTTTCTGTCGGCTTCTGGGACGATGGATGGGCTCAGGCTGGAGGTCTGCACAGCTGCGGGCTCACGGGATCCCTCTGCGTTCCCATATTTCTTCTGGCAGTGTTTTTTTTCCTAGTAGTAATCATGACTAGGTCAGTTAGGAGGGTGATGGCCACTGCTTTCGCTCTATGCGCAGAGATCTGCAGGGAGCTGCCGCAACCACCAGGCCACACAAACACACTATTTGCTCCCCCTGTGCTCTGTGCCCTCCCCGAGGCTTCTTACAGCCTGAAGGCCGGATCTGCAACAGGGGAGGTGCTGGCTCCGCCCACACTACTTCAGCATCACGCCCACAAGCTGCAGGCCCCTGGCACTGGCAAGCTGCTTTTCCCGGCTTCAAAAAAAGACCCAGAAAGAGCTTTTTGTCGGCCCTTTTTTTGCTTCAGATCCCTTCCTCAGTGCAGTATTACCTGTGCTGAAGCTGGTTTCTGCAGCAAGAAACCAGCAAAAGAAGTCTACCCCAAAAAAAGAACATTTAATACTGATGTCCACAGTTTTGGCTTCTGAATTTGTACTGAGCACAAATTCATTTTGGATCAACATCTATTGACAAATCATCACATTTAGACCTATGAATGACAAAATTATTCAAGTATCTATAAAAAAGAACTAGCAGTATTTTCATCCTCCAGCCTACACTTCACTTGTTTGCACACCAGTGTCAGCAAACCTGAATCCACCATTTCAAACTCCCATCCACACCAAGGACACATGGGCCTACTTTTCAAGCTGGTCCAGGTCCCTCTGAATGGTATTCCAGCCCCCAGGCATGTCAACAACACCACTCAATTTGGTGTCAGCTGCAAATCTGCTGAGAGTGCACTCAATCCTGCTGTCGAAAATATTAAACAATATTTGGGTCCCAATACAGACCCTTGAGGGACATCATCCATCAGTGATCTCCATCCAGACACTGGGCCGTTGATCACTAGTCTATGGATGCAACCACCCAGTCAATCCCTTACACTCTGAATAGTGCATCCATCAAATACATCTCTCCCCAATTCAGAAACAAAGATGTTGCGGGGGCCCGTGACATCGTTCTCCATTCACAAACAGCAAGTCTAGGAGGGTGTCTTTCCTAGTTGGCTCACAGAGTACTTGTGACAAGAAGTTACTTTCCACAAATTTCAAGTATTTCCCTGACCTGCTTGTCACAGGAGCATGATACTCCCAGCTTGATGTCTAGGAAGTTGAAACCCCCCATAAGGACAATGGTTACTCTTCCAGAGGTTTCTCCTAATTGCCTAAAGAACAAGTCCTCAGCACTAGCATCCTGGATGGGTGATCATTAGCAGACACTCACTGCAACACCTCCTTTTTTTTCCCTCCCCCTAATGCTCATCCAGAAGTTCTGAACCACATCTTCACTAACTGTGAGGGCTTTACAATCAAGGCTCTCCCTTACATACAGGGCAACACCTCCACCTCACCTACCCCACCTGAACAGCCTGTAACCCTCCATCCCAGCACTCCAGTCATGGGACTCTTTCCACCAAGTCTCACTAACACCAGCAGCTCTGGCAACTGACCAAGGCTTCCAGCAGAAGGCATCTGCAACCACATGCCCCAATATTCTGCCCTTAATCCCTTCCCATGAGGCACTGGAGAGGCTGCTGGGGGTGGGGCAGAACACTGGGAGCCCCAACATTTCCTCCCGGAACACCCCCCAAACAGGTCAGAGCCCAGCCCTGAGAGTCCTTAGCAACCAGCGGGCACAGCAGTGACAAGAGAGCAGCCACTGTTGTGCCATTCCTGGGCTCCCACCAGAGGCAAGATGTCTCGTCCTTCTCTCCACCCTGACAATGGTAAGTGCCAACCCCACACCCTGGGGACACTCTTGGGGCCAAGAGAGGAGTGACCACCAGCGATCGCTCCCGTCTCTCTTCTCAGGCTCAGCAAAGTTGTGCCCACTCTGCCGGCAGCCCATCCCCGCAGCGGCAGCACCCCTGGCAGCAGCGGCTCCCCCGGCAGGTACAGCACCTTTGGCACCTTCAGTCTCCGCAGCACCCCGTCCCCCCGGCATTTTTGCCATGAGGCTTCACCAATCTTGTGTGAGCACCCCTGCCCTCGCCTGGGCGATGCGTGTCCAGTAAATACAATTTACAGAGAACTTTCCCAGAGACTTGGGGCCATCTCGCCCCTTTCACCTGCCAGAAGCAAGTCTCCTCCCTGATTTGTAACACTGTCCCGTCGCTGTAGCGGCTTCCCCCTCTGGGGGCGCCCCAGCCTGACACAGAACCGGGGGATCGTGGTGACCAAGGCTAGCTCGGTGGGTGACCATGGAAGGTCCCCTGACCCAGCATGACTCCTTCTCACCAACACAGCTCTGTCAACAGGGCCACACAGCGCCTTCATCAACTGCTGGGTCTTCCACAACAATGGAATAAAGACCAGTTGGCCCATACGGGCCACCTCCACACTCGGCTGCAGCAGCACAGCAGCTCTGCCAGGTGCTGCCCTGCAGGGCCCCCAGGGCCGTGCGACTGCCCCAGCGCCCTCCGTACTGCCCCCGTGTGTTCCTGGGCACCAGAACATGGTGAGGCAGTTCCGAAAACTCCGCCTCTCCAACACGTCAGCTGCCAGGGGCCCAGGAGGCAAGCGTGCACTGCCCCAGGGGATGCTACAGGACTGCTACCTGATCAGCCTGGACAGTGCCACCAGCATCCCTACATCTGTCAACCCTGGTGGCGTCGTCTGAGGCACCAAATACAGTGACATCCTCTCACTGTCTCTGCCCACTGAGCTGCTCACTCCTGACTACAGCATCTCAGGGCCTCAGGAGTGCTGGGATATGAGGACACACCTGCCACTGCCCCAGCCTGGAGAACCTGAAAAGAGGGGGAAGAAGAGGAAAAACATCTTCCCAAATCCACAAAGCAAGTGCAGGGCTCCTGCAGGCAGCAGACATGTATTAATTTACTGTGTGTGCAAACCCCTCCTCTGCCTCAGAGGGACCCACCAGTGGCAATATGTGGGGTGGGCACTGGTTTGTGTGGTTTGTTTGGGGGGTTATTCTCAATAATATTTGGGGGTTTGTTCTTGATGATGTTTACTGGGGTTGTTCTTGTTGTTCAGGGATTGTTTGTGATGTTGCACTCACTATGAATCTGTACTTCAGTACACTTTCCATACCCGAGTCTGAGGAAAAAAAAAAAATCAGAACAACTTTTACAGTATCAAGAAGGTATCATTCCTATGACTCCACAAATCCCATTTGACACCAACTATATAATAAATTGAGTAAAACACAAAAATGTTTGACTGCTGTATCTTTTATTCCTTAGCTAACACACTGTTTTTAGACAAAGAATCATAGAATCATAGAACAGTTTCAGTTGGAAGAGACCTTCAAAATCATCGAGCCCAACATTTGTCCTAGCCCTATCAACATCACTAAACCAGGTCCCTCAGCACAACATCTACCCATCTCTTAAACACCTCCTGGGATAGCAACTCAGTCACCTCCCTGGGCGGCCTGTTCCAATGCCTGACAACTCTTTCAGTAAAGAAATTCTTCCTAATATTCAACCTGAACCTCCCCTGGCTCAACTTAAGGCCATTCCCCTTTGTCCTATCACTCACCACTCAGGAGAACAGACCAACCCCGCCTTTCTACAACCTCCTTTCAGGTAGTTGTAGAGAGCAACAAGGTCTCCCCTCAGGCTACTCCAGACAAAACAGCCCCAGATCCCTCAGCCTTTCCTCGTATGACACATGCACCAAATCCTTTCCTAGCTTGGTAGCCCACCTCTGTACCCTCTCCAGCACCTCAATGTCCCTCTTGTAGTGAGGAGCACAAAACTGGACACAGTACTCGAGGTGAGGCCTCACCAGTGCTGAGCACAGGGCCATGATCACCTCCTGCTGCTGCTGACAGCACCATTCCTGACACAGGCCAGGATGCTGTTGGCCTTCTTGGCCACCTGGGCACTGCTGGCTCATGCTCAGCCAGCTGCCCATCAACACCCCCAGGTCCCTCTCTGCCTGGCAGCTCTCCAGCCACTCCTCCCCAAGCCTGTAGCGCTGCCGGGGGGTTGCTGTGGCTGAAGTGCAGGCCCCGGCATCTGGCCTTAGTGAAACTCATGTGACTGGCCTTGGCCCAGAGATCCAGCCTACCCAGATCCCTCTGCAGAGCCCCCCTCCCCTCAAGCAGATTGACACTTATGTCCAGCTTGTTGTCATCTGCAAACTAACTGAGGGTACACTCTGTCCCCTCATCCAAATCATTGCTGAAAATGTTAAACAGGACTGGGCCCAGCACTGAGCCCTGGGGGACACCACTCGTGACCGACCACCAACTGGATTTAACTCCGTTAACCACAACTCTTTGGACTCAGCCATCTAACCAGTCTTTTTTTCCCAGCAAAGCATATACCCATCCAAACCAGGAGCAGTCACTTTTTCTAGGAGAATGCTGTAGGTACCAGTGTCGAATGCCTTACTAAAGTCAAGGTAGACAAGAACCACAGCCTTTCCTTCACCCAGCAAGCGGGTGACCCTGTCATAGAAAGAGATCAGGTTTGTTAAACAGGACCTTCCCTTCATAAACCCATGCTGGTTGGGCCTGATCACCTGCTTGTCCTGCATGTGCTGCACAATGGAACTCAGGATGATCTGCTTCATCAGCTTTTCCCTTGCTTACTGAACATTAATACTTTTTTTCAGCTATGTGCACTATTAGCCTGGAAGAAGCTAGTACCTGGGAATTTTAATTTTTCATTCTTTGAAATCTGAGTAAACACCCGTGAGTAATAGGAAAACCAAGTGCATTGTGGGAAGTAGTTCTTCTGGAAGCCTATGCAATAGGGTTGAAGAGGGAACCAAATTACACCTCACATACATCTCTATGTTAATAAGGAAATTAATAATACTGATTTATTGCACTAATAATTTTACCAATAAAACATTTGTCTTATTAAAAAAGAAACATTCTGCTTTAGGTTCAATAATTTATTAAAAACATTTTAATCCAAGGAAAACTTACAAGAAGTGTTTTGACTTTAAAAGACCAGGGTCAAATTATTGAGGTTTTAAGAGGAAATTGTCCTTTTTTTATGGAAACTGGTAGATCATTCACACCAAGAATTCCTTTTTCTTTGTAACATCAAAGAATCTGGACTCTGTGTCCTCTGGCCTCAGGCTTTCCTTTTCCTCAGAGTTTCACTATGCCTTTGGAATAGTTTGCACCTAGGTAAACAAATACTGTGCACACTAGAGGTATGTTTTGTTCTGTGCAGAGAAGCATTGCGAGAAAGACATAAACCGGTGTTGCAACACAAGCTTGTCCTGAGAGGACAGACTCCTCTGCTTTACAAACCTCTTTTTCATTCTTGTTAAGGTATTACTTTCCGATCCTTAGCTTTCATCGCATTTGGTGTACAATGGATTTGGGTTTCTTTGTATTTGATATGGGGAGGAGACTTTTTATAAAAGAACAATAGCATCAAGAACCATCAGGCATAATCACACTGGTGTAATTCTTACACAGCAGCAAGCTTGGTGATTCACTGTGTATCCTGCCAAATGCTTTGAATCAGTGTGAAGCAAGCAGGAATGGTAATCCTGTCCTGGTTTTGGCCTAGAACTTTTCTTCTGCTGTTAATGCTCTGCAGCAATATCTGCTGAAAACTCAGGCTAGAGAACACAAGTCACAGCAGTTCGCTTATTCTCCAAGCTGCGGGGGTGTTTGAAGAGACACGAACTCTTTGCTTGGGTACCCTTTGCACAACTCTTGAGAGTGCCTGTTTCATGTCTGCACATCTTGAACACATTGTTTAACACACTGTCGCAGGCTAGGGCTGGGCTGGCCACTAAAACAGATAGATGCTCTCTAACCCCGTCTCACCCCTGGAACTGGAAGGAAAAGGAAATGAGGCAGAGATAGTTACAGGTTAGAAAAAGAAAATTAAAACAGCTTTTATGAAACAATAATAGAAACGATAGTGAAATGATAAAGAACTACATATAACTATGTATAAGTCCAATATAGAACCTGACTCCCCCCCAGTAGCAATCCCCACTGATGCTGCAGGGCAGGTGGCACTGGGGAAGCCCCAGGCTCAGCGGCAGAGGGGAGCTGGACATGGGAGCTGGATTCAAGAACCCAGGATCCGAATCAAAAGCAGATCAGATGAAGCCCTCCTCGGACACCAGCCATAGAGGAAAGAGGCCTAAACTCTCATGATCACTCAATTTGTACTAAATATGATGTATATGGAATGGAATGGAACGGAATGGAATGGAATGGAATGGAATGGAATGGAATGGAATGGAATACTCTTGTTGGTCACCTGTCCTGTCTGTAACTAACCGGAGGTGCAACCTTTTACTTCCTTGTGACCCCTCTTACTATCCGGCACCCCCAGCGTGGCACACAAGAACCAGCAGTGACCTTGGTCACTGTAGGAATGAGTCTTTCTACATCCCACTCCCAGGCAGTAACTGTAAACATCGGGTGTTATCACTGCCAGTAGCACACACTGTCTGCAAAAACCTGCTGCTGACTTCAGAACGTGCAGCCTTTCAGAAGAGACTGAGCTGGAAAGTAAAAATCACTGACCAGAATTGCTTTTGTTTAGCTCAAACCAGGACACATGCAGTTATGGGAGCAAAGCAGAAATAAAGAGACTTCCGGCATTGACACAGCTAACAGAAATGGAGTGAATGAAGACCAAGATGGTGAAAGGCCCCATGGACAAGACTTAGGAAGAGCAATTGAGGTCAATTGGCTTGTTCGGGTGAAGAAGAGAAGTCTGAGAGGTAACCTCATTTAATTTTACAACTTCCTCAAGTGAAGCAGCAGAGGAGGAGGTACTGATCTCATTTCTCTGGTGACTAGTGATAGGACACGAGGAAATAGAATGAAGCTGCATCAGGGAAATTTCAGAAGGGACATTAGGAAGACGTTCTTCACTGAAAGGGTGATTGGTCACTGGGACAGGCTCCACAAGGAAGTGGTCATGGCACCAAGCCTGTCAGAGTTCAAGAAGCACCTGAATGGTGCTCTTAGTCATATGGTTTAGTTTTAGGTAGTCCTGAGAGGAGCAGTGAGTTAGACTCTGATCCTTATGGGTGCCTTTCAACTTGAGATATTCTATGATTCTATTATCATCTTTGTGACCTCCAGTGTGTCCATGTCTCTCCTGTACTGGGAAGCCCAGCTCTGGATATAACATCCAAATGTGCCTCACCAGAGCTGAGCAGAGGATCACGATCATCTCACCTGACCTACGGGTGATGTCCTGCCTGTTGCAGTCCAGGAGTAGAGGCACTGAGTAGTGCTTTTTGGTTCCATTTAGCTTCACAGAGAAAGAAAGGAGCATCTTTAAACGAAAAAGCCACTTCATTTTGGGTGCTTTGTGCCTTCTGCCCTCTGGTTTTATTGCCAAGTACCTGTGAACTGTAGCAGAGTGGTAAGGTCTGAGACACTCAGTCTCAAGACTTCGTACAATTATATCATTGCAAACTGGTCTTCATAAAGAGCTCTTTCAGAGCTGGTCCAGCACTTGAGGGTTGGGATTAGCCACATGCCAGCCACAGTGCACTCATGCTCTGTGTAGATACTCTTAGTGCACAGAAAGTATGAGGTAACTTACTCTTCTTCCAACTGCGGCTTGTAAATGCTCACTCTACCCTTCAGCCCATTAACTTTTCCAAGAGATAAGCCCTGGAGTGAAAATACAACACACCACACTCAGATGAACAGTGTGAAAGCTCTGTATAAGTATAAACTCTGTATAAGTATAAACTGTGAGGTAAAATCTGCCTCCAATGAGACATCTTGCTAAAAAGCAACATGTTTTGCCCAGAAGGTCTGGCAGTCTGATATACAGGTTGTCTGACACTTAATATTCATATCATATCCCACAAAAAAAGTCAACACGGAGACTTTCAGGGTTGATAACGAACAACCCCTCTAGTAATTAAGCTCTGTGCACCTTTTGAAAACAGTTTCAAGTCTTCTGGGATTCTTTAATTCTCACATGCGTCACTGAAGTGCAGGTTCTGTATTCCCACAGAAAGCAGCGATCCCTCTGATTTACGGACTTCCCCACCCTTGGAACCGAGACATTGACATGTTCCGCTTCAGGCACTGAAAAGCTCAGCACTGCTCTCTCTCTTTTTTTTTTTTTTCTTTTTTTTTTTTCTTTTTCCCCTAAAGAAAGTGTTTCCTGTCAAATTAACATTCCCAATTACAAGTGGATCTAATCCCTGGTGATTACCTACGTACTCTAATTGTCTGTCTTGTTCCAAACCAGGGCAGGGTGTTTGAAGAGACAAACAGAAAAGAGCTGTATTTTGCTGAGACAGAGAGAAAACAGCTTCAGAAAATACGAGCTAGCTTTCTGTCTCCCAATTACTTCCCTTCCTCATCTGAGCAATTAAAACTGTCTTGAAAAGTTTATGGGTTCCAGAAAATTTAGTTGCATACACAGTCTGCTGGTCCAGTTAGTCCCTGTGGAGTTAGTACTGGAATACAACTTAAGAGTTTTCCAAAGTGCATTGGGAATTAAAGTATTTCAAAATATTGCTACTTCCAAGGCAATGTGCTTCCCTTGGTGTCTAACTCTTAATTTCAAGGTGTCCAGAGCTAGTCTTTTGACTGATAGAGGCATAAGCTTTAACATTCCCAAAATTATGCTTTCTCTCTAATATCATCCCATATTACCTTCAGAGGTGTGTTGCAAGAAGGAAATTAGGTACCTGTTAATCACAGTAAGATTTTGGCTAATTAATATTATATTTGCATCGATTTCATGTACTAGTCAGAGCAAATATGACAAATCAAGGAGTACAAGATATGTAAACAGAGAATTTCTGCCTGTTTGAGGTTTTACCTGTTGGTATAAAATTATAGAAATAAAAGAATGACAATTGTTGTGATGTTTTATCAATGTTCTTCAAAGTATCAAAGGTAAATAAGAAGAGCTGTGTTTCCTAAGAAAGGGTGGGAAAGAAAATGTAAATTCTCCCCTGTTCAATTACAGCAGCACAGAAACTAGGAACTCTTCCAGCAGCTCCAGCACCACCAGACACCATCCTTCCTCTTTCCAGAACACTTATAAACATAGTGTTTCAGATCCAGATCTGGAGGAGACTGATAGTTCTCTACAACTTGAAGGAAAAGGACTTGTTCTACACTATAAGAAGATTTTCTCTGCACTGCAAAAGGAGAGAATGTAAAACGTTCCTGGAAAGATTTCTGCTTTTCAGCAGAAAGACAGCCCCAGCATCCCCTACGGCAAGTGCCAACAGTCAATCCAACAAGATATTTAGATGCTGTCAATACACTGCAGCAGCCAAGAGGAGTGACAGGGACCTTGACATATTGGGTTTGTGTTAGCACAGGAGAGCTACATAAGAGCCTGATGGCATAAGATACCCACATTGACTACTGGTTGCATAGTAATTTCTCAGCCTTGTTTAAGTGGAAACTTACATTGAAGAAGAGGAAAGAATATAAGTGTGCAAATAATTTTTAAACTTATTTTCTTATATAGGAAAGGAAAGTGGCAAAAGCATGGCTAAGAAATTATAGGGTAACATTAAAGTCATCAAAATACCTCCCAGGGCTTGCTTTTCCATGCTTAATTCAATGAGTGCATGTAAAAGGAAGGGGAAGTGGTGTAGGAAGAGTAGTAAGGAGCCAGCAAGTATTCTGTGTGTTTCTGACACAATTCTGCATTGCAGTAGCCAGTGTTCCCACTTAGCATTGTCTATGCACATACCCACATTTACAGGCACCAAACAAAAAGGGGACTTTTTATTCTAATAGATCTGAAATAAATGTGGATGCAGACATTTGCAACAAGCACACACACATTCATATGTCAGTGCTCCACTGGATGCATTTCCTTAGAAGAAAATGTCCTTGATTCTAAAATGGGCATTTGCCTAAATCCTGTTAAAATCAGAATGAAAAACAGCCCCAGTCAGAACATTTATTTAAAATATTTATTTAAATTACACTTTAACTATTTTTTACAATTACATTTTTGAGAGTCTTTTACATTCATTGTCTAGTCAAAAACCAGTGTACCCAGTGAATGTATCTTAAAATCACCTTAAAAACCAGCATCAAGTCATGAATGTTTTGATGAAAGTAATTTTTAATCCTGAGTGATTACTGAATATGAGCAGTGTTCATTATTCTTTCTGATACTTCTTTTATAAAGTGCATTTGTTAAAGAATAAAAGTGTTCAGGAATACAAATAACTTGCCCTGACAGCTGGAGGGCAGCATTTCTCTCACAATGAAAAACAACTTGTCTGCAGCAAAGGTAGATACCAGGACAGGAATTAGTATGTCTCAGCTATAGAGGACATATATTTCTTCAAAAGCACTCTTGATAAGACAGAATTCTGAGCCAATCCCTGAAGAGTTTGAGGAAACAGGGATAGCACTAGATCTGAAAGCAACTTCAGGGCCAGTGGTGCATCTCATTGCTAGAGAGGAGAATGGGACAGCAGGGACCAGCACCCCAGAAAAGATCTATGGATACCAGCAACGTCAGAGGTCTGCTTCCCCACAGTGGTGCCTGATCCTACTGGGGTGGAGTGAATCCTGCACTAACCATCAGTGGTATCTCATGATTGGTGCTGTCAGATGCTGTATGCACTCATTCGTTTTAATCATGTTCTAACCAAGCCACTGCTACATGCGTATTCGTAGGACACACATCAGAAGCCATCCTTGTCTCTAACACGCATCTAAGAGGAATGTGAAGGTCCAGCTGATGTCCACTCACAGCTGGGCAAGTTGTTAAATTCTCACAGTCTAGGTCTTCAAGTTGTGCCTAGATATGAACTCCACAAGCTCAGCTGGGCAGTCCTGAGATGTCCCTCATTCGCACGACACAGCAACTTCATCTGCGAAACAAGGCCCTAAGCAGAGCCCAAACCACTAGGCTGATTAAGTTGGGCTCTGTATTGACATTTCTACAGTTAGTGATAGTGAGGTGGAAGTGTGGTGGAAGAGAAGGAGAAGAAGGAGGGAAGCATCAGGAGGGCAATGGTGGATGGCTGGTGAGAGGGCAAAGAGGCAGCGGTGGGAGCCTGGAGTGCACTGACTTATAGCAGAGGTAAGCCTGAACACACCTTTGGACCTGTCTTTGAGCTGCCTCCATCGTGGGAGTGAATTCATACCTCAGGCTATCTCCACACGTTATTAAAGTGTCATCACTTTAGGGATACAACCCAGTTCATTTTTGTGCACCCAAGGGTTACAACTGAAATTATCAGCGATCTTTTGTAGGAGATGTGGGTTACGTGCAAAATAAACACACATGACATTGTCTTCAATATTTGTTAATTAAGGTCCCAATGGCAAAAATTGGAACCAGTTTTAATTAGCATGTTGCACAATGGCAAGTTTACATTACAATAGTGAGGTCCGAAAAGTTCTCATTCACTCAAATGTCATCAGGTTTTAATCCCATTGAAGTGAGAAACATCTTAACCACTATCTAAGGGTGAATATTTCTCCTAAGATTTATTTAGTATTAACAATAGTTATTCTGAATCTTTGTTATCCATATAATTGCCCAACTCCTGTCCGAAAATTACAGCCAAATTAATAGCTTGCCTCTGGCCCAGGTAGTAGAGAGATGGAAACACTGAGTGATCATATCACCAGTCTGTTATGCAAGAAAATTTGGATGTATGCTAACATGGAGCAGAATAAACTGTTTAGCAGAATAAACTAAAAGACAGTTGGACACTCACCAGAGGACAGCATTATATTTATTGTATTACTTTTTTTTTTTAAGAACCCTAGATGTTTTATAATTTATTTTTTTTTGTCTTCCTTGTTTTCAAACACATGGAGTATTGATATGAGGTTCCAGCCACCTTGAGAAGCAATTTCAAAGAAACCCTCGACATGATTTGTGTTCGTGTGGTCAGTTGTTCTATTTTCTCACAGAAGGTCATTTCTAAGACAAACGCCTGACTGAAATTTGCTGTCTTTCATCATTAGATTTTTCTGAGTTGATGGATTCTTACCTAGGGAAGCTTTACACAAGCTGCATTGAAAGAGGCAGACAGACTCTACCATGAGTTTTTACTATTTGCTCTCTGACTCAATGGTTTCCAAAGTGCATCTTGGGTGGGGAGCCAGGTCTTCAGTGTACTGTGTGATCTGCTGCTTCCTTTTCAAAGGAGAGGTCTAATACAGGATAGGATTTGCATTTTCAAGTGAATTTTTACCTCCTTCTGTCCGGAAAGTTAATGCCAAACTGGTCATAAATTAAGTCAGTTTTTGAAGCCATCTTCAGGGCAAAAAGAATAGTTCCTTATTTGTGAAGGTTCAGTGGAGATTGGTGGAAATCCACACAGATCCAGGACTGACAGCACAGCAATGTTGATTTACGCCTTCTAGGGACTTTGCTGCTTACTACGTGGAAATGCTGAGCAGCCTTTTTTTTTTGTAAAGGATGTGAACTTTTAATTATTGCATTAACATTGTCAACTGTCAAACGTTTTGAAATAATTTAATATTCCCAGTCTCCTTACAACCTGTTTATTGATATTCATGAAGTGAATCCCCTCTTGAGATGTCTAGACTGAATGTCAATATGGTTTATAGATGAAGACATGGTTTATGGATGGAAGGTATTAATAATTGAATCCTGAAATAGTTTAATTTTACTTCAATAAAAGGCCAGGCAGGACAGTAACCAATATGCCCGTTTACTAAATTGATGCACAAATGAGTACAGCAAAATGGAATAATTTCAGCCATCATTGATGAGGAAAAACAAAAAAAGTGATTGACTTAGAAGGCATATTTTAATAAATAAAATTATTTTGTTGAAGTTATTTTCCTGGATTAAATTCCTTCTTGCCACATATGATGTGCATAGAGATACCTTTTTGTAGTGTCTACATGCAGTAGACAACTTATAGAAGACATATTTTAGTCTTCAGCATCTCCTTGAAAGTCATACCGGAAAGGAATAAGGAGATGTATTCCCAAGAATGATCATGAGAGCAATATATAAGATCTATGCAGGAACAGCAGGATAAATATTGTTTCTCCTGTATTATTCATAACATCACAATAGCGGGTCATAACACTCCATTCTGTCTTTATGAAATATGTTTATCCAATAATCTAATCAGGATGAGC
Organism: Trogon surrucura; assembly: GCA_020746105.1. Classification (NCBI taxonomy): domain Eukaryota; kingdom Metazoa; phylum Chordata; class Aves; order Trogoniformes; family Trogonidae; genus Trogon; species Trogon surrucura. The sequence goes on along the minus strand of CM036619.1, from coordinate 11,523,644 downwards.
AAAGGTCTGGGAATAACTTGAAGGACATTACTAGCCTTTCAAGTATGAGAAAAAACTTCTTTCATGGGCAAGCACATGACAATCCCAGACCTATAGGAAAGAAGAAATACTATCCAGTCTGTAAATCACAGTAGTTCTACTGGAAATGTTGGAGTCTCAAAGATGCCAGTACATTTCCGGGAATACAACTGAGTCAGTGCCTCACTTGTCGATGATCTCTATAAAATTTTCTGCCATTGAGGACTCATTGTTTAAATATCTGTAGTCTGATTCCATGCCCACTGAAGATAATATATGACTTTATTTCTTAATAATTCAATGGATATTGTACCTCAGTCCTGAAGAACAGATGTATTTATATCTTTCTCAGTTATATTGGAATGCTGATAAACTCAGTATTTTTTGTTTATTAGCATCTTAGGTTTCTACAAGCTTTTTGTATTTTCATCGCGAATAGAATCAGAATGTTATATTGCTTTCATAAATGGAACTGAGTGTATGCCTGGCTGCATGTGTGATAGTAAGGAAACGTCACCGTAGGTATCCTGGTCTACACAGGATCCAGTTATCATTATGATCTCTTCAGAAAGGACGTATATTAAATCATAACAGATGTTCTACATCAGTTCTGCGCCCGTGTGTAATGGCTCAGAAATTAACTTCAGCATAACATCTGACGAGTTTCAGTATGAATGTAGCTGAAAGATAATTTTTACTGAATCTGAAACCTACAGATAGAATTTAGCCAAGAGATAGATACTTGGTACATAGGTCTGACCATGGGTGACCTGATAAGATTCAAGATTCACTAAGAACCTCTCTTTAGGAGGCTCATTAAGACCCTCTCATATAAAAATGTCACGTCACTTTCAGTTTTACATAGCAGTGAAATGTTACCCACCTTTGGATAACTCTGATTTTAAAAGACAAACGTCCCTCTTGTCATCATAATAACATGTAAGCAATATTTAAGCTCATGTAGAAATATTACTGAGATGTGTGTTAAAGTGGCCAAAATGTTCATAACTGCTGGCTTCTAAACAATTATGAAATCATATTAAAATTGTAGCAAAACACAGTCTTCATCACAAAAACTGAAGCATTTTAAATACTCTTCCGTCACGTTTAGGTCTGCAGGAGCATCACCTACACAGTGACACCCCTGGGACATCTTAGTCTCTACTGTAGTGGTCCGTATTTTCCAAACATCAGTCAAAGCTCTTTCCTTGCTTCCTAAGAGAATGTGTAGATGCCCTGGCCTTGAAGAGTCTAGGGTTCAACGTTTTCTTTCAGTTCAGGCATCTTAGGAGGTCTTCTAACACCTACCTGTCCTTTACCTTCTCCATTAGAGGAACTGAAACCATTTCCTATATGCTTTTCCCAATAGCTGTTGGGGACCATGACACATGCTATGTAATCAGGCAAGCAGACTTCCTACAGTGTCCTCAGATACCTCCTTCGCATCAGCTCTGACATCTGTGAGCTGGGCCCTGGTGTCTTTGACCTAGGGCAGATCACATAAATACCCATTTTGGCTGGGATTCCTAACATGTCTCGTAAAGAAAGCAGTGGTTTGTCCCACTGTATAAAGCACCATGTCACCAACTGAACTGCTTTGCCTGAGGTGAAGTGACTGTTTATTTGACTTCCATGAGTTCAAGAAAGCTTTTCAATACTCTTCCTCAAATATGAATCCCTACTACCAATGTAAATGAGTATGAAACAATGTGGAGTACTGTATAATTTATCTACATGTTTATTTTTCAGTGGGAAAAAAAGATCTGTTTGAATCTTTTTACTGTGTTCATATGGGTGGCTTAAAGGGAAATGTGTAAGAGAAGAAGCAATTATAATCTTATATCTAAGAGTAACAGAGAACTGTGGCACTGACAATTCTTTAATTTGGTTGTTGAGTCTAATATTCTCATGTCAGCAGGCAAATATATGATATGCCCTAACATTCCCGCACTGCTGATCCGGAAATGTCACTGTTTATAGAGCGTAATGAATCCTGAGACTTGCTCCACTGGAGGGCTTTTCCTCCACCCACTAGGTCCACTGTCCTTTCTGTTCCAGTCTTGAAATATGAGCATATTTTACCACAATGTCAAAAGTCATGTCAATTAGACAGCATGAAAGAAGTAGGAAGAGCTCAACCTTGACAATTCATGATGTCCCGTGTTCATCTGAATTATAAGTAGGACTTTTATACTACAGTGAAAGAGTTACGTCTTCTAAGCTCTACAGACAATCATAAAATAGATGGCCACGACTCAGATTTCAGATGTCATAATGCAAATAATTACTCATGGCACAAAATAAAGAAATGTAAAGCATGGTATTTGTATATCATTATGGGATAACCATATGTCAGCAGATGGAATCACCTCTCTTAGTGCTTTGCACTTCTGAATAAATTTGTTCCATTCAGAAACTGAAAAGCACATTAAAAGATTACATTACAGTCATTTTTGTTTCCAGTTAATTTCTGTTCCCTATTTATATTATATTATATATCTCTATTTATATTACTCATGCCTACTCTTTTACTGGATAGTGTTCTTGTGCCTGCAGTGCAATGTGGATAAAGAAATTGATCTACTTCAGAAAAACCCTGAGGACTGCTGCTACTGCTTTTAGGTTAGATCACCTGAAAAACATATATATTGCAGGATCATAAGCAAGTAGGGGAAGGTATGGTGCCAACAAATCAGCTGGTATTTCAACAAAAAGCCCAGTCTCATGAAGTCCACAGACTAAAAGGACCAATATTAAAGAATTACAGAATCATAGAATAGTTTGAGTTAGGAAGGGACCTTTAAAGGTCATCTAGTCCACGCTCTCTGTAATGAGCTGGAAGGGCGACAAAAAATGATCAAAGGGTTGAAGTATCTCTCCTACAAGGGCAGGCTGAGAGAGTTGGGGTTCTTCAGTCTGGAGAAGAGAGGGCTCCAGGGAGACCTTATAATGATCTTCCAGTACCTGAAGGGGCCTACAAAAAAGATGAGGAGGGACTGCTCACAAGGATGTGTAGCGACAGGATAAGGGGCAATGGTTTTAAAGTAGAGCATGGTATATCTAGATTAGATGTTAGAAAAAAGTTCTTCACAGTGAGGGTGGCAAAACACTGGGACAGGTTGCCCAGAGAGGTGGTGGAAGCTCAGTCCCTGGAGGCATTCAAGGTCAGGCTTGATGGGGCTCTGAGCAACCTGATCTAGTTGAAGATGTCCCTGCTCATTGCAGGGGGGTTGTCCTAGATGACCTTTAAAGGTCCCTTCCAGCCCAACATATCTCATGGTTCTATGATGATTCTATGATTCTATATTCAGCTAGACCAATATTGAAGCTGGATCTGTCTGTAGATCATGATCCAAGCTAAGTTAAAGCCCCTAAGAATCTTTCAACAGGTTTTTCACTAGGCCTATGGTAAGCGAAGTGAATCTGTGTTCTCTGATCTATTAACAAAACATACATTGCCTGTTTTATATGATACATAATAGTTTCTTTATCCACAAAGCGTTTAAGGCAAGCACAGCAATGTGGAACATCATGACAAACTGAAGTAAATGAAGGTTATTTTGCCTATAGGTGTCATTAAATTGTGACCATCTGTTGGCCTGCTGAAACAAGTTCTGAGCATTTGCCTCTCTACTGAAGCACAGGGAGCTTGGCGAAGTTCTGCACAAGCAGAAAATTCTTCCACTCTTTTCAGTCCACAATTAGCTATGGGCTAGTGTGTGCTGTCATCACATGAACCAGCCCAATACAGTCTTATAAGGAGAGTCAGTCTCTTTACAGATCTAAAGACATTCATGTTTTTGCAACTGATTGTTATTTAATCTTTTATATTTGGGGTTTATCTACCAAAGAAGTAAATTCAGCGAAATACTATTTCTTTGAGGCATGGGCACGCTAATTAACAGCAAGAAGCATTGGAAAGAATTACTATATTATCAGTCTCACTTTACAGACCAAATATATCTGGGCAATTAATTTTAATATGTTCCAAATTTTATTCACTGTGGCATACAATATAGAAATGAAATAGCACTTAGCTGAAAACAAGGAATAGCTCTTCAGTTAGAGTTAAGTGACATTACTCTTTTTTATTTCAGTTGTTCTTTGCTAATTCATGTAAGCTAAAGGTCTGTCACATGGTGCAAATTTGACCGAGATAACTAGAAAATCAGGTTTAAATCTGTTAGGATAATTTAAGCCAATAGATGCAAGTTGCAGGCAAAAGCTACCTCTTCCTGACCTAGTAGTTATATTTCCATAGGACGCAAATTCCCTGAGCTTGTGTCTACTGGTTAAAAAACGTAGCCACAAGCAAACGATAGCTTTAACAGAATTGTTGCATGGGGCAGACAATCTGCTGAAATGGCTGAAAGGTTTAGGAAGCTTATTCCAAACCACTACAAAATTGCGACAATAATTTCTGCAGAATTTATAGTTCCATTGTAGCCAGTTTTCTTCATACAATTCACATTATTGATTCAGCTGTGCTAGTAATTGTAAGGGATGATGTTATAATAATGTCATTTTGGCAAGATGCAATACTATTTAACTAATGCATTATTTTCTAAAAGGATTCCTTTTAGAAACCATATGTTCTTACTACACCATGTGTTCCTTTCTCTTTAGCCTGTGAATACAAACAGAAATAGAAATGCCAGGAGGTAACAAAGCTTGTCATATAATCTCTTTCTCCTTAACCTTTATTCAGGATGATCCCATCAACTCATGAAAAGTCTCTTTGGAACAATGCTAGATGTTTGTCAGGAAACCCAAAGCAAAGTAAAATTCAGCTGCTCAGAGCTTTTCCTACAGATGTGGTATCCAGCGCATGTTTTGTTAAAAGTCTTGAGTCTTGGTTAAACCTGAGGATAGTTATGAATGAACTGGAGCCAATTTCTTGTTTTGTATAAAAAGAAAAAGATAAACCCAAGGATTTCACATCCTTCCAGCTACAGATTGACCAAAATCTGAACTGAGAAGTTCATATTCCTGCTTCAAACACAGAAAATGCCAGAGTTGAACCCCAGAGAGGGACTGTGATGAGCAGGAGGGCTTCAGGCAGAGGGTCGCAGGTGTCCTTTCACACTCTCCACTGCTGTCTCTGAGGGAAACTGTAAAGATTCCTGATTTGCATCCATGCCACAAACGATAAAATGAACCAAAGAGGCTACCCAGAGCCTAGAAGACTGGAACAGCCTGCAAATGTGCAAAATCTTTTTTTTTTTTCCACAGACACTGTAAGCAAACAAGCAGAACCAATTACAGCATGTCTCTCTGATACAGACACTTCATCACTTTGTCCTGGACAAAGCCCACAAGCTCATTTAAGACATATAATAAATAGTTGTCATATAGCTTTGTGTTTAATACTAAAATTGGAGAGTTGCATGATGAACTAAGCAAAGAAAATTTCTCAAGCTCCAAGGCCTTCTAACATGCTGCCATTTCAGTATTAGAACCAGGCCATAGTAAGCTGCGTTGGCCTTTCCAGGACAAATATGATGTGCAGAAGGGTTATTTTGAAGGGTATCCCAGGAAGCCAGTCTGTGCAGATGGTGAGAAGGGCTGCTGCAGATACAGGAAGGTGCAGTAAAAAATATCTTGGTTTTAGAAGCAAGGAGCCAACAGATGTTACTGCACAGTGTCTGCTCTTGGCGGGTTATTAGCTGCACACCTAGCAAAGACAGGTGACCGGCAGATGAGCAAAATAGAAACTTGAAACAGGGAAAAGTAAGAATCCAGATGAATGGGACTGAAAAATTTTCCAGGCAAAAAAATATTGCAAAGGTTTTAGACTACTGAAAGCAAGAATCCAGTATATATGGAGGATTGCCTACAGAGATTAAAACAAAAAAATGTAAGTAAAACTTCCATTTCAGTGCCTCATAGGAGGAAAAGAATAAGAAGTGAATGTAACTTTGTAGCTAGACATAACGGCAGATAGTATAACAGCTGTAAAAACTAAAAGGCAAGGACAGATCATCCCAGATGATCAAGTGAGAGCAGTCTAAAACATTACCACCTCCTCGGCTGGATTTTACTGACCTCACAGCTGAAATGTGATCATTCAGTGTGTGAGAAGCCCCTTTCACCCAACATGAAGTACAATAGGAGAGCTGAAAGCACCCTTCACAGCGCTTTTTGTAACTACATTTCACCATGTGAAGGACTTGAAAGGGTGTCGTGCAGTTCTGGAAACAGAAAAGATGTCCTCATTAGAGATGAGATTGCCAAGGGACTCATGATGCCTGCATATAGCAGACAGAGCTAAGGGAAACTGATCTTTCTCTAGAAAGATGCCTGAGGATGACAAGGAAGGCAGATGCACCCAAAAAATAATACCATGTCAAGCACTTAGAGTGGCAGAAAACCCTACAATAGTCATAAAGTCAACGACAGAGGAAAGCTGGGAGTGGGAGTGCAAGCAGTAGGATACAACAGCACGGGTGTGGAAAACAGACTAAACAGGGAAAGCAAAATACCTAATTTCTACCAGCAGTGCAAAAACTTGGGAAATAGCACCGCATAGTATCTTAGTATGAGAGCTAAGAAAGAAAGAAGCTGAAATACTCATGATGGTTTCTAGTGAAAGAAGAGGGCAACTACAATGTGATGTGGCAACCTACATACACTGCTGAAAAGGATACCAGTAATCAACCACTAAGATACTGGATCTACAACCAGTTCAGTTTGCATCTGAAATGTGCAGTCAGTGACAAGCAATGACAATCAAGTGCGGCATGTTATAGTTGAGAGCTCTATGCACACAGTCAAAAGCAGCAGGGAAATGCAAGTGTGACATCTGGCATCACGAATTTATTGTCTCTTGACCAGAGGAGACAGAATTATCACTATGGGTTTTGTTCTAGCAGTTTAACAATAATTAAAAAGTAATGGAGCTTGGAGGCACACTGAAACATAAGCCAACCCTACTCCAGTCTGCTATATTACTGAAATGTGAAACTCCACTTTAAAAAAGAAATTAGAAAGGTTGCAAAGATATGAAGCAATGTTGGACCTTCTTAGGCTAGTTCGAAGGAAAGCAATGGCGCAATAGTGAACATAGCAACAGATAACATGGGGAGTTACACTGTTTAACAGCAAACTGGTAAAAAATTAGTTCCCACTACTGATGACTGAAGGCAGGTTATTAAGGGTGAAAATTCTATATGTAACGCCAGAATCATTTTTTGGCGTACTGAGATAAATGAACTACCCAGTCAAGTGGCCAGTATTCTCTATAGACATATTGATCTAAAATTTAATGGCATCAGCCTGGTAACAAAGGTGTTAATATGTAAACTGATTCTCACCCTACAGAGAATGCCAGGTGTCTAGCACAGGCTGGTGAGCAGGCTAATGGTAGTTTATATTCCAGTAATACCCAAAATGAAAGTTAAGGCTGTCATTGGAAGCAACCACCTGTTAACTTTTTGTGAAGAGAATGGTGTGAAGATGGAAGATAATCATCCCAGTCTCTGGAGGCAGGGTAGATAATAGATGCTTGTGCACAGACAGCAGTTAGAAAACTGAAAAGACATAGATGGACTTTCATAAAATTGTTTACAAAGGAACCAAAACTTGAAGCATCTGCTTAGAGAATAACAGACCTGAATCTTTTCCATCATTCAGGCACACTATTAGCAGGCAAAATGCAAACCTAGATCAATGTCAAGGATAACAACAGATTCAAGAGAACTGTGGAAATTGAACTAAAGGCAACTGCAAAGAGCTGTTAAACAGCCTGCAGTCATGGACAGACAGGTCCCAGGCCTGACTGAGGATCACATAAGAGCTGCTGCTTCCAGGTTGCTTTCTGCTGGACGGTCAGTCCAAGCCAGATCCATGAGCAGAGCACCAGAGCAACAAGATTCTGTGATTCTGTGTAGTTCTGTGAGACGTCATCCAGTTGAACCAGGCCAGAAGTAAATTTATACCAGCAGCCACAATGCAAGTTGTTTCACAGATGGGTACATGTACTGTCTGAGGACAATCGCCATCACAGAAACTCATATTCCCCAGTGAAACAGGTAGTGGTGACCTCTGGCTTCTGACCAGGTGGCAGCTGAAGGAGCACAGGTTGGATGAAGTAAAGGCTTTGCAGACCTTCATCTCTGAAAACATTAAAAGTTGGGGAGGCACTGAAGCAACAGTTGCTCTGCACAGATATCCTTGGAGGGAAATTTATTTTGTGCATAAGGTTAGCAGGGATGGATCTGGCTGAGGGGAGTTTTTGTGATGCATACAGCTGAAATCCCAGCACTTCCTACCTAGCCCACCTAACAAAGAGCCAGATTCACTTCAGGAACAAGACTTCTCCCATGTTAATGAGCATGGTACCTGAAACAAAGACCATTACTCTTGCCAGTGACTTCAAAGGGCTTAGATCAAGCATCTAGTGAACCCGCACTTATTGCAAAAATTATTGAAATTCAAAGTCAAGACCACTCAGACTCAATTCTCTGTGCCGTTCTTCTTAAATTTTACCATTGTGGTTGAGCTGTGTCAAAGCCCTTTGGGGATCTATAGTATAGTCTATATCTTGCCTGTCTAAGTCCTGACATTACATTAAAATGAACAGTGCTGTACCAAAGTTGCATGTGTGTGCTGCAGCCTTGTTTAGGCAAAATATTTGTGCTTTCTGAAAGTGCTGTATTGTACTGTTAGACTTGGCTTTCCTTGATAGAGAAATGTTAGGAAACTAGTATTTTGATCCTGTGTATTGTCATCAGAGTTGTTTTTTAAATGAATTATTATGCTGAAGACTTTTTTTTTCCAAAGAGAGAACATCCCACAGTGCTGACAGGCTTTTTTCTCTAATGATATATGAATTGGAGCTAACAGGGGGAGACAATAACTGCAGGCCCTTTGATTAATCTATTTTCTTTGGTCCTCTCTTTAAAATGATAGATTGTTCCAGGAGGACAGTTTGCCATAGATATTTGCAACAGAAGTGTGATCTCCAAACAAAATAAGGAACCAAGGTTTGTTTAATATATTGTACACATCTGGTCCATTTTCACTAGGAAATTAGCATACGGTTATCATCCAATTAATGTCATATGTGAAAGTCTTAAAAAACAGTCCAGGAGTATCTGATGGCAGAGGGTGGAAAAGAAAAAAAAAATTCCTGTCAGATAACTTAAGAGAATGTGTTTTAACATTACAGTTTAATGATCCAAATCTACTCAGATGCACAAAACAAAATAGGCAAAAAAAAATTATCACTTTCAAGTAGCAACATGCTCATGATAAGTCTTTCATAAGATATTAGTTGCACTACTTTTGTCAATGAATAGCCTCGCTATAAAATTAAAGACAAACAACAGGACGAATTTTGTTGGATAGACAACAGCTGTACAACCTCTGCTGTGATGCTGTCATACCTTATTGCGATAAAGTTAAATCAGACTCAGGGCAGAATATAGCGATTTCCATGTCTAACTCAGATCTGCCAAACAGCATTCTACTATGGTTTATAAGGCCTCTTTGCTAAGGAACGTAATTTTAAAATCTGCAAAAGAAAACTTTAGAAAACTCTGATGAGAGCTGAGCCAATACTTAGAATCATAGAATCATAGAACAGTTTCAGCTGGAAGAGACTTTCAAGATCATTGAGCCTAACCTTTGTCCTAGCCCTATCAACACCACAAAACCATGTCCCTCAGCACAACATCTACCCTTCTCTTAAACACCTCCTGGGATGGCAACTCAACCACCTCCCTGGCCAAGCTGTTCCAGTGCCTGACAACCCTTTCAGTAAAGAAATTCTTCCTAATATCCAACCTGGACCTCTCCTGGATCAACCTAAGGCCATTTACCCTTGTCCTATCGCTTGTCACTAGGGAGAACAGAACAACCCCTGCCTCACTACAACCTCCTTTCAGGTAGGTGTAGAGAGTGACAGGCTCTCTAGAGAGTTTCTGGACTAACTCTAGAGAGTTTCCAGCTAACTCTAGAGAGTTTCCAGGCTAAACAGCCTTAGATCCCTCAGCCATTCCTCATAACACGCATCGAAAATGTAGTTCATAGAATGGACTCAGCATGTTGAAATGTTGTGTGTCTCTAACCCTTTTCCACTGGCACAGCCTCCAGTATATAACACAATGTAAGGTATATTTAAGTACTTTTGTGCAGTGAGGTGTTAGAAAATATACATACTAAGTGAGGGGATAGAGGAAATGAGACACTTATCTGGAGAAGCTTAAATAGCATGAAACAAATCTACAGCCTGATTTTTAAAGTGTGTTGCACAAATAAATCCAATAGAAAGATGGGGTGACCTGCACAAAAAATAGAAGATTTTTGCTTCTTTATTGAGATATGGGTGGACACAAGCCTTCTGTGGTGGCAGGAGTGGTTTATCACTCAACCACTAGCTTAAATTTAGCAAGCTAGAGAGGCTGAAGTAGTGTTAATGGAGGACCAAACATTTTAAAGCTTTGAAGAAAAGTTAACTAAGGAGTGATTGAATCAAAAACTAGCCAATGAGGTAGAGATCCATCTCTCCTCATGTTAGGCACCTGGGTGTTTATGCAGGAGGAGGTCCTATTCTGTAAAAGGTGAGAAATTCAGATGGTCAGTTCCTCTTGCTCATGCTTGGCTGTCCAGGAACCATCTGAATAGAGCACTTCAATTTACACAAACTGAATCTGAATCAATGGGTTTGACTCTCCATTTCTTGTGATCCATTTAACACTGTCAGAGGTATGGGATTATAAGGAATTTACTGCTTACACTTTTTAAAGTGTGATATAACTGTGATGTGTGGTATGCAATAAATATGAATAGACACCAGTCCACTGTGTCATTGATTGTAGCAGTTCTGGGAAAGGTGATGAAATAAAACGTCTAATCATACTGTTGTATTTTTTAAACCGTGTACAAATTCTTTTGATCAATCCAAACCTGCGTTTTTAGGCAGTTATAATAATTGATTATAAAATATATCCAATACCAATGACAATGATATTATAACATATATTTCACTAGGAAAATATATATTTTCACTGAATCTTTAGGCCCACTTCGGGCTATGACACATGGAAGCTGATAACAGTGAATCAGTTTTCTACTGTTTTGGAGCTACAGACTTGAGTAAAGGAAGGGATATAACTGCAGAGGTCATCGATGCCTAAGCGAGATTTTGCTTAAAGTAGAATGTCTTCTCTCTGTTGTGTTTCCTTTTAGTTCTTATGCCCTTATCTTTCTACTCTGTTCTCTTTCTGGTTTACTTAGGAATGTGCCGGAACATTGTGGCAGTTACATCTTCCCTGACCACAGGCCTTGCAAAAGACTGGAGGCCAGGCCCTGCAAAAGATCTGGTAACAGGCCCGCTCCAAGGACCTGCAAGGACGGCCATTGAGGCCTGATGAGGCCTGATGACTTTGTTTGCCCTGTCTCTTGTGCACTGGCTCCTGAGCTAGTTAGAAGTTGACCACAGCCAGACTTGACTCAGGTATAAAGCGGGCGCACTGAAGAGCCAATTTGAGTCGCTCCTCCTCAGAGCAGGCGGACTGCAGTTGGGGACCCCCCTTCCTCTCGGATCCGGAAGCCTTCCAAGAAAACTCCCTGGGATTGAGAGCGCCCACCAGCTCCCACTGGTGAGTGAGAATTCTGGATATATCCTTGAGAGAGCCCTTGCCCCCTGTGCTTGAGTGATTTGCTGGGTTCTCCTGAGTGAGAGATTTTCTCCCTTTTAGTGAGTGAGTGTGTGCACATTTTTGGTCATATTTCTAGAGGAATAGTTGCGAATTCCTAAATCCACTTGTGCAGTGACAATTCCTAACTTGCATCCAAATCCGTAATATACTCTGTCTGTTGGAGTGCGTGGTGCTTTTTGGGTTAGAATAAATTCTGAGTTTTTTGTAGCAGCCTTGTCTGTTTTTCTGGGTGCCTTCGCAACAGACACTCAGATGACAGAAAATCACACTACCTTGAAATGAAGGTGCTAAGTGGTGATGTCCATGGCAGTTCATTGTTGCTCTTTGGAAGTTAGTGTGGCTAGTCTGAGTCACCAGGCTTTTTTTACACTGTGGAGAGTTAGTCTCAAGTAGTAGTACTGTAGAGAAACTTTGACGGAAAAATTCGTCCCACCTGTCTTAGGCGCCTCTTCTGAGAGCTTTTCCAAATCAGGTCCCTAAAGGGAAGGCAACAAAAGAGACTGAGATGCTTGCTTTTACTTTTTGAATGGAATCTATCTTCCTACAAGTGAGACAGAAAATGAAAAAAAAAAGCAAGTTTTTAGAAGCAGTGGAAGAAAGAAAAGATATGACAGCAGTATAATTCTGCCTGAAGGTAAGGTATGTGTGGAAATGTGCGCTGCATTTTTCATTGAATTAATTTGCATGAATATTGCACAGGGAAATGTGTATGTGCTATGCCTTTAAATGTAGGTGATTCTTAGAATGCTATTTGCATATTCACAAATTATGTATTCCTATTCAAAAATAAATGTAGTTGCTACAATGGAGGAGGGTCTTTTTAATCTTTAATTAAAAACGAAATAGAAGTGGTCTTTGATGATGTCAATCTCTAACTCATTAAGGATCAGATCATACCCTAATCCAGTAGCCATGGCAGACTAGGATTTACTGACTAATTAAATAAAAACAGTCAGTACTGATATATGGCAATAGTCACACAACTCTAATTAAAGTTGCAACAAATCGGTTTTTAGTCGTTTCACACATTCAACAACAACTCAGTTTGGGCTTCTTTTGCAAAAATCCAATTTTAGTCTTCCTTTTCGGAAGAAGCCAAAAAATGGGTTCTCTTGTGCCCACATATGCACAGACACGCTCCACGAAATTTGTTTTGACAGCTTCCTATAATATTTAACCAATGATGGCAGGCAAGCTAAAGAATCAATAACTAAACCTTTGGTGCATGTTGCAATCAAAAGCAATTACTTACATGTCATGTTGAGTCATTTGGATCGTGAAGTATTGTTCAGATCCATCATCTAAACAGGTAACTGTATATATGTGCTTTCAATTGTCTCCGTGGTCCCTTGGGATTTTAGTTGAATTAGTCTGATGGGAATATTCATGAGGTTCGATGGTAGTGTTTACCACTTCATTATGGCAAAGATTTAAGAGCTGTGCTACAGTTCTTGGAAGGGAGTAGCCATGACATTCGGGAAACAAATAGCTGCAGCTACACCACCTGAGTAGATCATATGTGGAGATGCTGCAGCTGCACCAGAATTGCTCTGTGCATCTGTGCACACTGGGGTGAGGGGATGTACATGGAAAAAACAATGCTTTGTAGTGGTATCCAAAAGCCAATGGTTGTAGGGAATCCCATAGGTGTGCCTCTTGGACAGCCACCTAGGGCAAGTCACATAATGCATGATTTCAAAGCTTACCGGTCCATGCCTTGTGGTGCCAGTTGATGTAACGTGGGCCCTGGAGGTTGTCTCTGACAGCCCCAGCTACTTAGTGCCATCAGCTCTTTTCAGCTGCACTTCTCGCTTCTTGGCAATATAAGGTATCTCAAACTGAGCAAGGAAAAGCTGAGGCGTGAAAAACCTCCAGGTACCTTTAAAATAACTGGAGGTCTAGTTCTACTGATCACGAAATGGTCAAAGCAATTATCGTCCCATTTATCTAACCCTCAGCTACAGTCTCATTATTGATAAAATGCAGAGATATTTGAATTTGGAATTCAGCAAGCCACAGTAATATTATTTGTACTCCTTTTCACAAGTGAAGCAGGTATTTTACAGGCCTCCCATGAAGTACAGAGACAGTAAGTTCCAAGAATGGAAGAACTAAGTGTTCAGTATCTCTGCTGTGATTTAAACTGGATTAGAGTTTGAAGTCCTCAGCTCGTAAATACTTGTATTATTATATTGTGACTATATATTGTAGAAGCTGCACGACAGTGCAATAGCGGTTTACAGCTGTTATTACTTTAATTTTTGCATTGCCCACAGTAAGAGATTCAAGAGCATCTTTGAAGTTAAGGAACTTGCATCTTTGTTTTTCTTGTTTACAGACTGTCAATAGAACATAGACAATCATTAATTTACTTCTGAAAAACTGTGCCTGTATGAGCTCCTAAGTGGGCAGTAGGAAAAAGTTGTACAGCACCGGTGGTGTTGGGTGTTGTATGCACCGTATTGGTGTTGAGGGGTAGGTACTTAAGCTGTCTTGAAAATTTGAGGTGCCTGACTCTTGAGTTTTCCAAATTTAAGGATTTCGGTCTCATCAGCCATTTTGGAAAATCTTGTCTAGATTGACTTTTCTAACTGTGGTGTTAATACCTTGGTAACACATGAGATTCCTCAAAACGGAAAGAGATGCTACCCAAGGAGCTGATGACCCTGTTCAGTAGGTGCATAGGGCCTGGAGGTGGAAGTTAGTGCTGCTGCTACAGATGCCTTCAAGGACACATAAACCAGGCCCTACCAGTGCAAACCCGTCTTAGCATATCTCCCTTCCTTTTCTAAATGGTATCTTTTAAACACTTAAAAAAAGCAAAACAAAACAAAATAAAAAACCCTAGCAAGTTGCTAGGCTCAAAAAGGCACATAAAGAGGTCTTTAAATGGCATAATGTTTCAAGGAGCAATGACTCTTTCCTGCTGGTTAAATCAGAGGAAGAACACCAAAACCCTTTCCTAATAGTCAATATGATACAGGATTCACTGATCTGCAAACTGGAAGGTGAGAAAACGCAAGTGAAGAGCCTGTGGAACCTCACCCATTGAAAGCCCATAAATAATAGAAGAGATTATTCACTGTTATCAAATATAATTACAGGCATCAAACACCCTAGAGCTAAAAGACCACTTATTTAACATGCAGAATAAGTGGATGTACTGTGTGATACACTGTTCTGCAGCATTTTAACACAAACCTTTAGGTGGCAAAATGAACCACATTACTAGAGCTGTGACAGCAATTACATGCATGGATTTTATGTGGCACAACACACTCAAGAAAAAAAAAACACCATCATCTTTTGTGTAATCTTAGTGCATCCACCCATTCATTTCTTATCTGCAGCTTCAGACTGGGGGACTGAAATATTCTGCAAGCCATTTTTAAGGATTTCTTGTGCAGGCAGTGGATGAATCACACAAGCGCCTGGTCTGGGACTTTTGTTTCTTAGTCTGAAAGTTAAGCTACTTCTACAGACCAATGCCTGGGCCCAAACACAGTTATCTCTGATTTAACTGAAAGGTTACTACTGCCAGATTTGAAGCAGATCTTTTGTATTGGAGAAGTATCTCCGTAGCCAGACTAAAGCACCAACATAGATGGAAAACACATACTTCACAGGGTGTGTCTGTTTCTGTCAAATATTATATCTGACTGGTTCAGTCTTAAGTCTTGGCATCCTCACCACCTACATTAATCACATATTGGTTCATTTTTGAGTAAACTAACTCCCTCCAGAGTAAATCCCCGTTGTGTAGTGAAAAGTTCAATCCCAGCACTACTCTTCAGAGGTGAGGAGGACAAGAACTGGCAAGGTCTGGTCCCTTCTGACTTACAAAGATCCCCAACCCACCTTACAGGGAGTAGTAGATATATAGTATACTCACTTCTTGACCCACTTATGCCATCTATTGGGTCCACTCTTCCCTTGACAATGTGCTCAGAACTGAAGTGTGCTCACATGGTGCCCCTGTCATGGGGGCAGGCTGAGGAAGGTCAGACTTGGATGAAAATGAGTGCGCTCCCCTTGTTGAGGGGTACGTCCTCCAGGACTCATTAAACTGCCAGGCCTTTTTCCTGTGTTTCCGCTCTCACTGTCACTGGTCCCCAAGATATAGATACACAAAAAAACCTGACAAGCGACACAGAAAGGCAAAAAACACATATGACAGCTTAATGGGTTTTAGAAAAAAAAAAAAAATCCAAACTTGACAGTGTTTATATTTGCAGAAGCAAGGCAGCGTGTCTTTAAATGGCATAATGGACTTTGTTTGTTAGAGCTTTTGTTTAAAGGTCTCCCATGATTTACAAACCAGCAAAAAAGCCTCATCAGGCACTAAAGAAAATTATTATTGTTATTATTATTACTATTTTGTATTTAAACTGCAGTCACTGCTGAGAGTCCCAGACAAGGAGTAACAGCTATACAAGTAAAAAAAAAAAACCAACTTTAATAGAAAAACTCTGAGTCACAAATAGCTTAAAAATGAAGTAATTCACTGTGTTTCTTCTGCCAGATGCCACCATTTTACACATATCTACATATACATATATATATATATATATATATATAAATGTGTGTGAAAGTTCCTCTATTAGTGACAGTCGGAGGACAATTACATTTTTTCCAAATATCAGGTTATCTGTCTTAATTACCTTGTTTACCTCAAATACATGTGCATTGTTTTTATCGTTTACTACCTCCAAAGCTAGAACTTCTAGTTAAGGGTATGTGTGAGATGCAATATTATACAGTGTCTAGCTACTGATTTTGTATGAATTTTATGAAGAAAACCATTGCAGAAAACCATTGCAGAAAACCATTATCAGTTTCTTTAGAGCTTTGTTATTAGCAATCATTACAGCTAAAATAAAATCTGACCATTTTTTAGAAAAGACTTCATGCAAAAATATTAACATAATACTTTTTTTGTTTGACTTATACAGTTAATTTTTCCCAACAACTCTTTGTAGCATTTGGCAGATGTCATTGTGCAGTATTTTTATTCTACCAGTTTTATTTATTCTGCATCCTGTGTGTTTTTAGGAACTGAAGCATGCAAGAATGTACACCAATATAGGCAAAGAATGGTGTAGGGAGTTAAAAGAAAAAGGATAGTTTTAGGGGATCTGAAAAGGCTGAAACCACTGCTAAGCATTCAGACTAAAAGCATTCCATAAATATAGCCACAGAGTAGCTGAAGGTTTGGCCTTCACCAGCAGAGCTAATAGTGTCTGAAAGCAAGGTGGATGAAATTATGAATAAATAGGGAAACCAGATTTTTGGGGTTGTTATATTCTTCAAGTATTTTAAAGACAGATTAGGATATACCATTTCTTCAAATGTATTTGTCCCAAGTTAAAGGTTAGTAACTGCGTGAGTAGACTGAGAGACAGACATATCCTTCAAGGGAAATAAAATATAAAAAGACAGGTCCTTTGCTGACAAAAACGGTGCTACTGACTCCAGCAGACTCACTCTGACTTACATAGGCTGAGGATTTGGCTCAAACTTAGGGTAACTTTTGAATTAAGAGGTGTAAAGTCAACAATCAGAATGTTCCAAGAGAAAAACAATCAGAGGAGAGGTGTTGTGAGAAAGGCAGACAGAAGTGAACGTGCAGAAATTCCTGCAGAAGTCAGAGAAGACAGTACCAGAAACAGATGAGGCAAAGAGCAAATTGTTAGATAACTAGAAAGAGAACCAGGTTTTGCTACTCCACCTTCCTTGATGAACTATATCCTTAGCCATGCCTTCCTTCTGCATTTCCACTTTGAAACATTTTACATCCCAGAAAAGACAGATGAAGTCCCAAGTCAGGATCATCTTGAACGCACACAGAGATACTTCAACACCAGGCAGAATTATTCAATATACAGTGTGCTTCCTATCCCAAAATTGCACAATTGCACCAATGCAGGAAACAACCTGGTGAGAGAGTCCAAAATGCATCTGCTTCATTAAGTGGTGGAAGTAAAGCTGAAAGAAGCCTAAAAGCAAGTAAGGTGGGTGTTTGTCTAAAGATACAGGTAGGAAGTGAACTGACTGAAAGGGATGAAAACCTAAGCTGTGATGCAGACAACATCAGACTCTCTGAAAGAGAAATTAGAACAGTGAAGAAATATCTGAGGTAAGCCAGGGCTGTAACAGAGTTGGAAGAATAGAAGGAACTGCTATAGGAAGTCGCCGTTCAAAGGCTATAGCGTGTGTTACAGGCGTCAGTGGGAGTTGATGAATTGCCACTTCACAGTCGCTGAGAAAGAGGAAATCTGGAGTCTAGCATCAGAAAAGGTATTGAACTGAATCTCAATGCCTGTGATCGTTACATATTTGAAAGAATGAGACCAAGATTTGGGGCATATCCAGTATTAGCTGCCTTGGTTTGTACACAAAGAACAGAGCTGTGGCTTCCAAGGCATCAGCATTAAAACCAGTAATATAACACAACATAATTATAATCCCATGAGAGCCATTTATTTTACATAATGTGTCTGTGTTCTGGTGAATTCTTTTGAGAGATTTGCTTAATTTCCAGTAAAAAATAAATATCCAAGGAGAGACTAAAAAAGTGTTCTTAATTAATTACTCTGATTACTTTAATTACATTTACAATCTGTTTCATTTAGTGCATGCTTTCAAAAATTGCATATTTGATGAAGGATTGTGTTTTACTGTTGTGTATGCATAGGAAAGTCTGATAGAAAAAACCATTTATGTAATGTGTTTGTGCAAAAATATTGGTTGTGTATTCATGCCTATTCATTAAAGTTGTCAGTTTTACTCTGTGAATCAGAGTCCTTCATATCATCTTTTATCTTCTGAGATTCCAAATAAAATAGTTGTTGTCTCTGGAGACATATGCAGTTTTCAGAAATGTAACAATGAAGTATGTAATATGGAAGAAATAAGCCAATGCATTTTACAGGGGATATATAGGGAGAGCACAGTCCAGCTACTGGAAAATGGTTGAAAGCTGTTATAAACTTTGTTGAATTAGATTCTTCCCTTAAAGTGATTTTTATTGACATCATTGGATACTGAAACCACTCTATCAATGGGAGGAAGTATTTTTTCTGAAGTGTTGCCCGCCCTATTCATGCCCCAGTGCTTGTATCACACTCTCTGCTGTGCTGCTTGGGCCGGGAGCGAAGCCCTGAGCAGGCGCAGGGCTCAGAGCACAGGTAAAAGCCCAGCTGTTCTGCTTGACGTATACTCCTGACAATTCCTGGGAAATCTGCCAGCTTTATGCTTAGGCATCACAGGCTTTTCCATAGAGACTGTGGGGAAAAAAACAGTCCTCTGCTAGTGAAACAAAGTTAAATCCACGAGGGGATCCTAAGAGGGAAAACTCAGAGGATTTGCATCCATCTTCCTTGCAACAGAGGTGGTTCAAAGCTCATTCTGTATTGCAGTTGGAAAAACAATGAATTAATTATTTTACCAGGATGGCTTGTGATTTGTTTTTTTTTTAAATAATTCTTTTAATTTTTCATGAATATGTGCTTCCAGTGAAAAGTTTGAAGTAATATATTTTTACTCTAGAGAATCCCTCATTGCTAATGCTAGGAACATTTACCTGGGGAAGATAAAGCCTGGGTTAGCTAAAGGCATGTGATGTGCAGCAGCAGGAGCCCATGATGGGCTCTGCTTCACAGATTAGGAGCTAACAGATGTGCTGTGTGCCCCTCCAGTCTGCATTATTCACCTCCCATTTCAGAAGAGGCATGGCAAGTTTGCAAATATCTGTCTTGTCCTGACACTGAGTCTTGAAAATCACTTTTTCGTCCAGGATCTAGAAAGTCTTCCCAGCTCCCACTGCATAGGCAAAATCTCCAGCAGCTGCTGGCTTGGGTGTATAAGCACTGTGATGTTGCATATGTTTCCTAGGTGAATTTCTTCTTATCTACCCTACACACCTTCAAGGTGGCCACGTGAAAATTTCTAGTGTAAATATTCTAGGCATACAAATGTGCATTCCCCCACAGACTTGCAAATATTTTTCATGCCTTCTTTCCATGAGTATTTCTATGAATGGAAACTCACTGCAGCAAATCTTCACAAAAAGAAAACGGAAGTGATCATAGTCATTGTCTGAAGGAACTCTCTGATGCTAAAGCGAACTTTAGGTAGCACTGTTTGGCTCTTTACTGCAATGTTTTTTTGAATCTGTAGGAGTCCTCTTCATACATGAGCTACTGAATTTGGCCCATAACTTTCCCTCCAGAAATTCCAGATTAATCCAGAACTCTAAACCGAATTATTTTAGCTGTGACATATGCTTATTTCATTAAAATTTCCAAAGAGGTCACTTTGCAGAAAGAAAAAAAGGCTTTGGAAAGGTACTGACTGAAAGGTTAAAATTTACATCAGTCTAGCATTATTATCATTATTAATACCTACACATACCCCTCACAAGCCTCAAGGTGCTTCACAGAATTAAATTACACCCATTTTCAAGGATGTGGGAAAAGTCCTGTCACCTATATGATTTGAAATGAGATTTTTCAATTCCCTTAGAAATGTTCAGATGGAAACATTTTTGCTCTACTGCAGACACAGAGAGGAACTCATCATTTTTATCGACTTTCAGCTTCCCTGCCTGTGCTCTGGAGAAGCCCAAGCTAATTGTACTCATCCTTGTTGCCCCTTTCTTACATTTCTCTCAGAGATAAGGTTCCAGCTAAGCTGATTTGAGTGACAACATTTATGGTGTAGGATTTGATGTCCTACTTTCTGGGAGCAGTTCAAGCACAGATGGACTTTCTGAAGGTGACTTGCAACACTTAATGTCTTTTAGTGTGTTAGGCAATCTTTGACCTCTTAGTTTTCCCCATCTCGTCATTTTTTGAGGCAGATCTTGGTTTTCTTTGTTTTCTTGGTTGGATTTTTACCAAAAAAAAAAAGTATTTCCAAGAGTCTAATTCTAAATTTGGTTAAATTTTTAATCTAGTGTAATGCTATTAAAAGAGATCAGGCTAAAAGATATCACCAGCAGGATCGTTCTCTGAATGAAGGTGGAATAAAAACTGGATGCAAACAAAAGGATCTGACTTCCCTGAATAAACCAATACCTCAAATGCAGTCTTGAAAGCTAGCCATAGTATCACACAGACCTATCAGTTAGTTGAACTGAGCTCTCTGTGGAACTAGCAAACATGTTTAACCAAATTGTAGTCCATGAAAATCACTTTACATAGCTTTGAACTTAACTCCCCTTTATTCCCTATCCTGGTTTCCAAGGAATTTTCTTTCTCTTCTCAATTATTTACTTTTGTTTGGTTTTATACCATATCATGGCATGATCTCTGCTGTAGGAGGGGCAAGTTCCACATCACACAACTGTTCCTAGGGAAAAAAAAAAACCAACAAAAAAAACCACCCAGATAAATAAGCCTCTAATCTGGAGACATATGAAAGTTCTCCAGACAAGGTCTGCTCCCTGCTTGGGGTTCGTTTTGCTTTCTGGTTCTCATATACAGGGGCCTACTTGGGAAAATCAGACAAACTATGTCTGCTTTGAATTTATCAGGCGAACACACACAGAAAACAAGAGTGTTTAGACTCCAGGCTGCTGGTGAATGCTCAGAATTCCCCACTGTCCCAGTGACTGTAGAGCTAGTTGGCACATCTTCAATAAAAAATTACATCAGTGATGCTCTGGAAACTCAATCGAGTCATAGGAATGACAAGAAAATAAGCAAATCCTCAGTGAAAACTTTGGCAAAAATCCTCTACTTCATTTCAAATGTAATAGCAATCCTGGTCTCTAATTTCTTTTCTTATTTTTAGTGACAAATGAAATACTAGTACAGCTACTCATAATCTATTTCTTTCCATTTCTCAGACTCTTTTGGGGAGTGGTATAATTTTAGTCTATAAAAATATAAGCCATCTGGTTTATATATAATTGAGCCACTCGTACACACATTTTTTAGATGTAAAGCCATGCCTTAGACAGAATGGAGAAAGGCTATGAGAAGTTGTGCATTGTTTAGAGCCATTCTGACACCATTTCATTGCCTCTCTAGGAATGCCTCCCAGCGGACCACGGTGTTGACTCATTGGATGGTGTTACCTTGGGTGAGAAGTGACACAGAGGCAGAAGGGACATCCACACTGTGCATGGAAATTACAGTGGTGTCAAGATAGGCACTTAAAGAAGCCCTTTCTGGGCTACCAGCCAGTGTATGAGATTAAGCATTGGAGCAGAAGTCCTGACTTCATTGTACCCTAAGTGCTCAAAAGTGGAGGAGAAGGTAGTACAGTCTTGACTCTTTTCTGCCTCTTCAATTCACGGTCAGGAAGCTGGTCAGTAAGACCAGCTGGTCAGTAAATCAAGTATTTAGGATTGATAAGAATTGTGATATACAGGATGAAATGAGGCATTTGAAAGAGCCAACTGCCCATTTTTCCTCCTGATTTCCTCTGTTTGCACAGCTCAGTGCAAAGGTCCTTCCTCCTTGTGGGTGATAATGCAGCTGTATCATGTCCTGGTTTGGATTTACATCTCTGGCTCGGCATGCCCATAAAATGCAGCGGGAGCTATTCAGTGAGTAAAATGTGCATTCCATACATTTGTTTCCCTGCACACCTGGAAGGGAGTGATCCCAAAGGTATTTGCTTTTCCTCAGGAGATACCCTAATGATGTTATTTGCTGTGCTACTGTCAGCAGCAAATTGCAAAAGCTGTGAAGTTCAGATCTAGTTCCTGGGTTGATCTCAAAGACTGCAGCAAGCCAGTGATGGAGGCAGGAACAAACAGCATAGTCAAAACAGTGCACAAATGTGCTGAGTGTTAGTACTTAGTGAAATACACTTGGCTGCCACTGCCATTGGGCAAACACAGACTGGAAGCTTTCAGCACAATGACACTATATTTGCTCAAATGGCTTTACAGCAATAATTGAAACACAATATGCAATTAACATATATTTACTGCATCCACTTGAAACATGTGAAAACAGCGAGGAACACATTCATCTGCTAACCCTATCTCTCTCTGTTTGCACTGCTAGCTAGGCTGGGAGAGAGACACAGACAGGCAAAGCACTCTGAACAAAACAGCTCTGCCACTGAAAAATGTATATTCCATCATCTTAAAATGCCTACTAATGCAGTCACCAGGACAGGATCCAATGAAACATCAAACTGATACTGGCTTTGCACAGGTTTATACATCTGCTACCAATCTGCTGTCCATTTATGTCCTGTTTATGGCCCAAGGGAGCAATTTCTGTGCAGGCTTTACTTGCAAGACTACTGCTTTGGAGAGTGGCACTCTAAGGGTACATGTTACTTGATGCAGGTTTTCTTATATTCTGCTCAGAAGCATTCTAATTCAAGGCTCTGGAAAAGTAGCTACTGACATTAATGTGCATTAGATCAAACCCTAGCCAACCTAAAATATCACCTAGATGCTGGTAAATAACTAGAAAAAGCCTACAACTAGCTTTGGAATTCGAAATCCCTTAATTTCACTTTGTCTCCTGCCTTTTTATTTTCACTTCTAGTCAGTGATCATGCTTCTCATTTTAATGGCTAGAATGTATGTAGAAAGCTAACTCGGAGTTGGAGTGGTCACACTTGCTGAAAATATGCACAATGTGCTTTCCATGGAGATTTGTGACAGATCTCTGACAATTACAGGCATGCATTCCTCCACTAATCAGCAACAGACGCATTTGCCGTTTTGCCAAGTAGTAATAATCAATAAGGGAGACACCTGAGAAAATTTAGAGCTGCTCATGGCTCCAAAGATATATGAAGCCTGAAATAAAAAAGCTTCTTTATTAGTACAGTGTTCCCTGTTCTGTTTCTCTCTAGCATTCTTTCTAAGGAGCTTGGCAAGAGATCTTAGTAGACTAACAGAGCCTGGGAACTTCTTGCCTAGATTTCCATCCCTTCTACTTCTCAGGCTTCAATCACTACAAAAGACAGGAGCTTAAATGAGAAGGCATCACAGAACATCTAACCTGCAATGCCACCACGTGCCTGATGGGTAGAGATGTTTAAAACTCTCCCCTGGTGGAAGATTCCCAAAATGTTAGGTTCTTTGATGATGGATTTATTTATTCTGCCTTTTCCCATCATTGTCCACAGTCAATTACAGACTGAATTATGACTTAATCAACCATGGAACAAGCCAACGTGACAAGAAATCCTGTCCCTTATCAAGTTACATTGCAACACAAAGGAACAGGAAAAGGTCACCTGCACACTGCTGGGCAA
Source organism: Trogon surrucura (assembly GCA_020746105.1). NCBI lineage: Eukaryota > Metazoa > Chordata > Aves > Trogoniformes > Trogonidae > Trogon > Trogon surrucura. The sequence continues at coordinate 11,499,729 of CM036619.1, read as the reverse complement.
CTTAAAGGGGTGCAGAGACAGATCCATTAGTTCCACCACCTTAGGGACAATTTGGTTATGCACAATCTCCACTAAGCACAGCCCCATCAGTTGCTAAGTAAAATCAACAACATATAAAACATGTAATCCATTTTCTTCTTCAACTCTTACACAAAATTCCTCCCTCTGTAATATTAGACTATGCACTAACAACAAATATCATTAATTAAATTGTCTTTTAATGGCTTGGGAGGTGAGCTCTGCAAAGAGGAGGAAAGAGACAGAAACTTGGATTTAGACAATAAAAGGAGGATTGATTCCACTCCACTTTAGCCATCTAAATAGAGCATCTGGTCTAAGCTCATCATTTGTGTTTCTATCAGCCCTTTTCAAATAAAGGAGAGAAGCAGATGCCTACAGAAGATAAAGTCAGATTGCCTTAAGTGAAAAGTGATCTTGAAACACTTAAATATGACAAGACGAGACTATAAGAACTATACAGGGTGAGAAATGTATTTTTTCCCTTTAGCAAAACACAAATGTAAATGGAGTAACTTCTCAAGGCTCCTGCCATCCTCAGGGTCTTACCTGCCAGAATTTGAAGAATACTCCAACAGTTGCAGATATTACATGTAGTTCATTGAAAGTCGGAACTAGTAGAAAGTACTTCTTTAATCTGAAGACACAGCTCACCTACATACTTGTCCTTGGAAGCCAGGAGTGTCTGTAAGCAGAACTGAGACATGGGTATAATGGGGCAGAGCAGAAGCCACAGCATTGAACCATGATCCAGGAATTGAGAGAGCCTTTGGAGTTCAGGCGTCATAGAGTTGGGATTCATACAATTGCCTGAGTTCACTTACTTGTCAGAGCTTCACATGTGTTCAAGGGAAGGATCACTTGTTCAGACTCTCCTACCAAATTGGTGTGTTCGTATTTAAAATCTATTCATTCCTGCCAGGACTTGAGTGCATTTTTTAAATCACATCTGAAGTCTTTTGGACACAAGAATTTCACTGACATCATAACCTGTGGCTGATTTATTAAATGATGGGCTAAGAAATATTACAGAATGAGAAATGAACAATTTAGTTAATAAGGAAGAGTTTAAACTATATTATATGAATTAACAGATCATAAAAAATGCATGGGTATGTGATGATTTCAGTACTAATGCAATTTTTATTTTAAAACTATGATTCTCTCTCTGTCTGAGAAAAGAAATTATAAGAAGTCTTTATGACCGGTGCATCTTCCTACCCACAGACCAGCTGCTTCTGTGACATTTGATACAGGCAGGGTGAACACAGTCTTTAAATCTATCTTCCATTGGCCCGTCCCACTATGTACTTACTTATTCACAAATACAGCAACCTAATGGGGCCTGTATGGAGACATGTATGGCAAAATGGCCAAAAAGACAGTGAGAGCAGACAATCTAAAAGATAGCTAAGAAGCAATAGAGGAATAAACAGGACTGTGTATTGATGCTGCTGTGAGTCTGAAATAGAGCATTTTCACTGCATGTAGGAAGTACTCTGTTGTTTGTTTGGACCCCTTATGCCTTGCACAAAACCTTTTGAAGCAGTAAATAAAAAGCATTCCTGCTTTTTATTTTCCCAGGTCTGCTACCTGGGAGGCAGAAACAAAGTCAAAACCTTTTATGTGGTCCAGTCAGTAGAGGTGGAATCATGGCTCTTTGGTTAATGTTAGTGTTTAAAAGAAAGTCACTCACAGTGTTTTGGGGGTTTTTTTTAGAGTTTTAGCGTCTCCTTTCTGATGTGGAATGAGACTTTTGAAACAATTTTGTTACAGAAAGAGTTCAAGAAAATGAAATCATGGAAGAGTCCAGCCAATAGGGTCCCTGGGATAGTCAAGCTCTTCCTTAAATAGGAAATCTGTATTCAAGGCAGTGACACAAAATTACATCTGCCTAACTAACAATGATGAAAGTCTGTGCTCTGCCTTTATCTCATCCATACCTGAAACTTCATGGTGGACCTAAAAACTCCAATAAGTGACATTTATACCAAGTCTAATATTCCTTTGTAAATCATTATGCCATTTGTAATGTAGTTTTTCCCTGAAAAAAAAAAAAAAAGTCAGTTTGGAGAAAAAAAATGGGGAGGGGATTATTTTGCACTTCTTTTAAAGGGTCTTTCCGGGATTCTCCATAGTTCATTTTCCCAGCTGAGTTGGATGGCTCATTAGAGATGTGGCGAATAACAAAAGTCTTCTTACGTTACCCTACTGAAAGTGGAATGCCTAAAGGTAGAAACTGAGTTAGGACTTGCAGTTCTTTTCCCAGCTTGGGATGAACTTCTGGCTGTATCTCCATCTCCATCTCACCTGGACTCATCTTTCCATAACCTTGTTTGCATATAGTGTGACTACGTTCTCTGAGGTTTGTAGTGCCAGCTCCTTTGCCTTTTGGACAAGTGAAGCATTATATATTGTGACTTTGTTTTTCAGTGGGAATAGCTTGGCAGACATCTCTTCAAGGACAGCAACAATGTCTGTGTTAAGTTACCATTCTTTATCTTTAACTTGTCCTGTCAGTTTTCTGGCAGACCACAGTAAATCGAAAACATTTGGAGTTGCACAAATTATTTTCCAGACTGTCCTGTCACAGTTCAGGGCTGGAGCAAACTAAGTAAACAGATGTGATTTGGAACTAGACTTGTATTGTCGGACCAGCAACCTGAGTTTCTGACATTCAAAAATACGCTATAGGCACTTGCTTTGCAATTTTGTCCTTAAGTTTTGTAAGAGCCAAGTGATAGTGTGCTGGTCTGTGAAGATACTGCTCAAGTGAATAAAAAGACCCTTATTTATGTCATCTGACAAATATGCCTTATGCAATTGCTTTTCTATCCAAATAAACAAAGATGTTTAATCAGGTGTTCTACAGACAAATAATCTTCAGAAGATTATTTTGCACCTTTAAAGGGGCAAGACTACCATAAATAAATTAGGAATCTGATGCAATGAGAAACAATGATTTACTTTCCCAATGGAAAGGAATTCTAAAGAAGGAGTTTGGATCATTTTTTTCATTCATAAATTGTCACAAAAGAGATTATTGTATCTAGGCAGGACTTGTGGATTTTAAGGATAAGTAGGTATTGAGTAGGTCACTTGTTATTTCTTCTGTTGTCTTTCTGAGGACTAAGTTATTAGAGAGCAGTAATTCATTCTTAGTGAATAAAAAATGACAATGTATTGAAGACTGATGATTTTGTAATTTAAGGACTGGTTAACCTCCCATTTTGTAGTACAGAAAAACAACATAGAGCTGTGGGATTTTGCCTTAAAAACAAAACTTCTTCAGCTCAAGAGAGACAGGGAACTGCTTGAGAGAGTCCAGTGCAGAGCCACAAAGATGATGAAGGGAGTGGAAAATCTCCCTTCTGAGGAAAGGCTGAAGGAGCTGGGGCTCTTTAGCTTGGAGAAGAGGAGGCTGAGGGGTGACCTCATTAGTGTTTATAAATATGTCAAGAGGGAGTGTCAGGAGGACGGTGCCAACCTCTTTTCAGTGACATCCAATGACAGGACAAGGGGCAATGGGTACAAGCTGGAACATAAGAGGTTCCGCTTAAACTCGAGAAGAAACTTCTTCTCAGTGAGGGTGACGGAGCCCTGGAACAGGCTGCCCAGGGAGGCTGTGGAGTCTCCTTCTTTGGAGACTTTAGAAACCCATCTGGATGCATTCCTGTGTGACCTACTGTAAGTGATCCTGCTCTGGCAGCGGGGCTGGACTAGATGATATTTTGAGGTCTCTTCCAACCCCTAACATTCTGTGATTCTGTGAAAAAAAAACCAAAAAAATCACATATCCTTGGCTAAGCTCCTGGGAAATTTAAAAAAAAAAAGCACTAGTTCAGGTCAGCTTTTTTAAAAAAAAAAACACATTGGTCTGGGTGAGTAGCCATCAAGGAGTTCTCAGTACAAACCAAGAAGGGAAAAATTGAAATTAAGAGCAGAGATCTGAAGAGCTGAGTTGTCTCTCATCCAGGACACAAGTTCCCCTTGAAAATCAAGAGCAAATAGCCCTGTGGTCCTTTGTCTGACATCTGCTCAGCAACTCTCTTCTGCTATTGACTCCTTCCCAGCACTTTAGAAGAAAAGAGACTGATGGAGGTTATGACAGCATGATGCTGTGGAAGAGATTATCTAACTTGATGATCTTTCGAGGTCCCTTCCAATCCCTAACATTCTATGATTCTATGATTCTATCTAGGATACTGAGTTTCTGGAGGTTTTGATTTGTCTGCATAGGCATGCAGCTAGATGACTCTTACCTGAAGTTAACTAAGTTCTGTGTGAAATAACCAGTACAGTAAAGATATTGGATGATCACGTAGGTTGGATGTAAGACTCGGCACTCCATAGCTACATCTAGGACCATTTGCGAGCATCAAGCCCTCCTGGTATTGGGGAGTGTGTCCCCATACTCTTATATTCCCTTCCTTGCTAATATATGGTGGCTATGTGTAAACAGTTTGTTGAGAGTGATTTCTGGCCTGTTCTAAAATCCAAATTGTGTGTAAGACCTGTTTGGGAGTTGGCAGTTTTGGGGAAAATCATGCCAGAGGCCATTCTAACAATACAAGAGTTACAACAATGAAGCTCTAATGGCCAGAAAACACCCTTTGGGCACTGAATTTAAGGGTAGGGCTATGCATCAAGAAAATCACATTATTCTGTGCTTTTCAAAACCATAAATCCATGTCGTAGTCCTCACCCTTCCTAGCCCCATGATTTCCGTGGGAGATTTGTCTGTGCTCACTCACCTGGAGCCTTTGAAAGCTGCTCTGAGCATGTTCCAGTGTTCCTGAACTGGCCAGTAGCTACAACAAGATAAGAAATAAAAGCACAGGGAAGAAAATAGAAAGGAGGGCATGATGCCGATATAGAACAGCAAGAATCATGGGATTTTTCTCCAGTCTGTTCCACAAGTCAAAAGCAGTGAACATCTCATGACTTAACCTTATGAAGATACTGGAGAAAGGGGTCTTTAACCTAGTGAAGAATCAGTCTCTCTCTTTCTCCTGATTTTGCATGTTGAAAGTGGCTATAAACCAGAGTGCTGCACCTGAATGATGTCTAATGTTAATGCTCCAGGACACTTACAGCATAATCTGCAATAATAATACCCAGTATACACCAGACATCACAGCAGAGGTATCCGTCAGAATGCTAAAACACACATACAGCGACAAAATACTTTTGGTATCTTTTTACCAACATTAAAAAAAAATTTGGAGCATTTCATACATTTAAGGAAAGTTATGGAAGTCTTGTTCAATGTCCTTTATGTTTTTGTAGTGTTTTTTTCCCCTTGAGTTTTTGCAGTTCATTGTGTTTTTATTAAACTCAGTGCTGCTTTAGGAATGAGGTTTCACACACTTAATAACTTAGCAATGAGGTTTCTATAAAAGCGTAAAGCTGTCTCCTTACAAAAAAAAAAAAAATATATATAAATGATAGAGAAAGCAAATGGGATATGGAAAATACCCACTCCAGAAACAACTATTCTTAGCATTAGTTCTTTTCCTAAGAGCTTGAGGTCAAGACAGGAAAACAAATACATTTCTAAAAGCCGACTGCTCAGCTGGTACACACTGGTGCAACTTGGCTAATGTTGGCAGACCTACACCAGAGTTAATAGAAGTGGAAAAGCTGACCTATACTGCCAACTTTGACTGATGAGTGGGCATATTTCCTAATAAAACCTGAAAATATTGATAATATTGGAGTAGCATTTAACTATGTGTATACATTAAGGTTTTCTTGTCTTTCTGAAGCAATGCAAAAACCGTGTCTCATTCCTTATTGACACTCCTAATGTAGCTAGAACAGAAATCCCTGCACATGAATGCCACATATGTAACATGAAAACAAAATTATGGATATAGATAGAGACTAAACAATTTTGACCCATATTTGGAGCACTGGAAAAGGTCCAGGTAGGAGACAATTTCATCAGTTTTGTGTGCCTTATAATGTTACAAGTAACACTGTTATTCTCCTGTAGGTCGTCGCTACCCAGGAATTTTCATCCCCTGTAAAATCCTAACAGTAAAGGCAAGTTCAAATGAACCAGGGGCTCTGCTGATGCTCTGCAGTGGCATTTCAACAGAGAATAAATATGTTGAGGTTGATGCAATCCAGAGAGTTTACTGTGAGTGAGGACAAACACTGTAGAACACACTTTTTTCAGAAATGAGCATGAGTTAAAATTTTGCCACATTTTGGACAGGTTGGGAGACTTGCTGGTTTTGTTTCCCAGAGATGATAGTTCTGGACAAAGTTCTTTTACATATGAGCTACAAGGACTTGATTACAAAAAAAAAAGCAGTGTGTATATCTATGTGTCTTTTTTGGTAAGTGTATCTATCTATCTATCTATCTATCTATTAAAAAATACATAAAACTCTTAAAAATAATCATTCTTCTGAATGCTGCTATTTACACAGCAAATGTTTACATTGACCTACCTTATCATATTTTCTTAGGAAGGTATTTAGGCAGATCACTTAGTCCCTCCCCAAGATTTGATCTAGGATCATGTAATCTTTGAGATATATTTCTCATATACAATCTTAAATATCTGTAGAGAGAGATCTTAAAATATTTTCTTACGATATTCTTACAGTAATTTCCAGAACCTCAGGTCATAAAAGTATCTTTCCTGAATGTGTAAGAAACTCACAGCACACAGTTTGAATTATTTCTTCCAGAGTGTATTAACTTTTCACAGACACTTTGGCCATCACAATGACTGCTCACTTGGTTTTATTACAGCCTTATAAAGCTCTTTGGTGTTGTCTGGTAACACAACTTGTAAATACTTGCATAATCTTCCAGATCGGCTACTTCACTGATTACTAGAGGCTTCTTCTTTCAAATTTCCAATACTCCTAACAAATATCATGAGTGTGGCACAGAGCTCTAGGCTATCTAATGCTTAACTTATTCTGTACTGGAAAAAGAAATGATTATTCTTTTTTTCCAACTTTTTTGACAATTCCAAATTTATGAAAGAGTCTGACATCTCACGCATTACTATTCCAATTCTTTAAAAAGTCTCCTGCAAAGATTCTTATTAGACCTTTAGAAAGTCTGATAAATCGTAACTACTACTGCTCCTTTATCCATTCTTTAGCTGATATGTTCAGAAGATGTACTAGCTATTTTCTCTTACAGAAACTGCTTGTATTCATCTAGATCATATGAAGTTCATACAGGTGCCTGAAATCCAATTTCCCATCTTTGTCTTATTCAGTTCTTTTTCCAGTTATTTTTTTACCAGCTTTCAAAACCAGTGACCTCTGAAGGAGCATAAATAGTTTCAACTTGTATTCTGCTTTTTTACAAAAACCTATCTATGAAAACAAGTTCAAAATCTTGTTCTTTGAACACATCTGCTTCATCTTACATTACATTTTTTTGACTGGATAACAAAGATTATAAACTTGTCTACACAGCATTTCATAAAAGATTCAAGAACAGAAGAACAAATAATAAAGACCTGTTCCAGAGTTTATTAATTCACATCAAAGTATTCATGTTTAATTCAGCTACCCAACCAAGGACTGGAAAAAAGGGAATTCTGTGAAATAGTCACATACCCAGCTTAGCAACTAAAAACTCAGAAACCACCACCATTTCTTAAATAAGACCTGGTATCACAGACAAATCAAAACAGAGAAAAAATATCTTGCAAACACAAGACTTTTTAAAGGGAAAAAGCAGAGAATGGTGAATTTTAGGCCTCCTGGTAATGAAGTGAAAGAAGGTAATAATTTACATTTGCCTCTTTCTGGGTCACCTCCAGCATTCCTCTTGTGTGGGCAGAGTACAGATGTTTTACCCAGAGTTTGGAGCTGCAGTTTGGCACTGCAAGAGACACGAAAAACATCTCAGGAGCTGCAGGCCTTCGGAAGTTTGCTCGGTTCTGCTCACGTGGTAAATCACTGGCTTTTGCATGTCAGAGGAATTGCCTGACAGCCGGCATTTCTTCCCTCCAGGCTGCTGCCGGAATTCTTCTGCTTGCTTACGAGAACATATGCTTAAAAAAAAAAAAAAAAAACACATCACCCTTCTCTGCTATTTGGCACCTAAAGCCTTATTTTAATTTCTGGGTGCAGCTTTTTCTCTGAACATATTGCGAAATACCAGTACATTACCCATCTGTTCCAACTTGGTGTCTTCAGGGCTGAGTGTTGTAGAGAAAAGGTTATCATTAACTTGCCTTAAAAAAAACCCCTGATTTACTTGCAAAAACAGTAAGTGGGAAAATTAATTGTATTCTATTCACAGTGCAGATTATTATTCCTCATTTTAACAAAAAAAGAGCTCAGGGACAAAATCCTCACTGCAGTCTGAGGATTTTGAGAAATCCAAACCAAATCTTCTCTTTTGATTCAGGTTTATCTTTGAAGCATGCTCTGAGGAACCCCAAAAGGCAGAGACAGACCTGGGTTTCGCAGAGTGGTTATATGCACACAAAGTGTGAGCTTGTAAAACTGGTAACATTCAATCCGAATCAGTATGACACAGGGTTCTCGGCGCAATTCCTGATACAGCTAATACAGAGAAAGGTCTAGGCATGGTGAATTGACTGAGCTTCAACTAGTTTAACTCGTATAATTGAAAGATTACTGGGATATTAAGTCACTGCTTTTACTACAGACATGACATCCGTGCCTGGTTTGGCACCCGCAAATTGTACCCTGGTATTTTTACAACCTTGTATGGATATTTGAACTCAGTGATCTTGAAGGTCTTTTCCAACCTAAATGCTTCTATGATTCTATGAACTTGCACAGCCTAAAGGAGGCATATGGCATGGACTGCTCCCCTCTGCTGGCGAATCAGTCACCTGACGGGACAGAGCTCGCTGTGCAGGGGTGTACAAGGCTGAGACAGGGATGTCTGTACCACCCAAACCAGGCACTCACATCAACTGGGCACCATGACATGGGTGCTTAGCCCAAAAACATTCACAGCAACAACTCCTCCAGCTCTAAACAGGACAAGACAAGACTCTGACACCCTACAACCAGTCAAGGGACCAAGAGTTTCAGTGTGTCCCAGCAATGCCTGGGTTTATTTTAATTTTTTTTTTTTTAATAAAAAGTCCAGCTGATCCTAGGAAATAAACTTTATCTCCTACTTAGAAAAAGGACAGATCTTCCTCTGAAATACTGTTAATTCTCTTGTGGCTTGGGAAATTCTTTCTCAATCACAAATACATAGGGAGCTGTGATAAGATTTTGTATGTTTGTGCAAGACTTTTATGAAAGAAACTGCATTTAAAATTCTGTAAGTGCATGTATGTGTTTACGTATGCACACATATAAGTGTTTATGCACACGTACGTCACATGGGTATGTGCATGTGCTGGTGGGTAGGTGTTTACGGATGTGGGCGCACATCCTTCTATCAGTCAGCTCAATTCAATGTAATGAAAACGGGGTCATTTCAAAGACATTATTTTCCCACAAGTGTCATGAAGATCAGAAACTGGGTGGGGCAAAAATAGACTATAGCTACATCTACCGTAGTGAATTAAACATGCCTGGTACTGTTCTTTGCTCCTGAAGCCATTTGGCACAGAATGGTTTCCATACTATTAAACTCTCTCACCCTCCCAGAAAAGATGACTATGTCCAAATGTCTGTTTCGGTGGACTATGGCTTTTTCTAACTCCTACACAGTTCCTGGGGATTGTTTAAAGGAGTGCTAGTTTTCTCTGGTCAAAACTATGCCAGCCAATATTCTCACAATTTAACAGCATAGTTGGTCAAGTTCCAGTGCCTGGGAACATTCCCTAGTATTGTTTAATTTATTACTATAGATGCAGCTTACTTGTGCATCCAACTGAGAAGCAGGCTGGTGTGTTAATTCAGGCTTTATTAGACACCAGATTATGCCCAGAAGAGTGATTTTGTGGATGCACCAGCAGAGGGGATTGGCTAAGATGCGAGGTCAGTCTTTACAGGATATCAGAGGAGACCAGGCAGCACACATCGGTAGGGAGCTGAGCTGTATTATTTCCACTGCTCACAGCTTTGCTTGTTCCTGCATGTAGTCAGTCACTGTGTTTGCTGCTGGGAAGACATGCAATCAAGGTTAAGAGAGGTTGTCAATGTGCTCTGAGAAGCGCTCGCATTGAAATGGCTTGTGATTTCCCTGGGATAACAGAATCCCCTTCTTCGGGGAAACTGGCAGCACAGTTACCTGGCTCTTTTGGGTGTCCTGCTATCAGTCATTGAAAAACATAAAGTCGATGACACCTGTGCCTTCTTGTGTTACAGAGCACCTGAAAGTGCCTTTTGCTGAAGCACTATGCACAAGAGCGCCAGCAATGTTGTCAAACATATATCTGCATGATATATCTGAATGAAGAAAAGCTGAATTAAGGGCTTAGAAAATAGCAGGTCAGCACTAATGCCACAAAAAGGACAACATGATATCACTTCTTAGGGAATGAGGATACCCATGTTGTCTCGCCATCCCCGAGAGTACTCCCTTTCCCCATAGTTCTCCAGCACTTGCTGCATCTGTGAGTGCTGTTTGAACAGAAGGGGTAAATGTGCAAGACAAATGTACTGACAGTCAAAAGGGGAAAAATTAGTAAAAACATTATGATCTAAATAATATCGTTAGAAGCTTAAAGTAAAATGAGTCTAGAGACAGGTGCTGCCAAGAAAAGAACACTGGAAGAGATTGTCAAAATACACTTAGTTGTAGGACAGTGATGGTAAGTGGCAAAGAGAAGACTAGTCCCCATCTAGAGTTCAGAAACCTATTGGGCCATGTGCAGACATGCAAAGGAAATATTGCTGTGTATGAACTGGACGCTGAACTTACTACTATTTGGATTAGCGAAGAACTTTCCAAAAGAAAAGATTTCCATGGGAAAATGATTCACAAGACCAAAAGTTTCTGGGAAAACATCAACGTATTTCAAATGTCATAGGAAACCAAAAAAAAAAAAAATGTGGTGTTTCGACTTTTTCATCTCCTTTTCTGTCAGAGGTTTTAGTTTTTGGGATCGTAGTGATAAATCTGAACACTGAGAATACTGCAAAAAAATGGTTTCAGAACACTTAATTGTGTGCTAATTTCCCAAAACAGAATCACAGAATCACAGAAAATCTTTAAGATCATCAAGTCCAACCATTAAACACCCACCACCTGAGTCAGGACAACAGTGAACTGAGGCTCCAGGGTTGTCTTGGGTTTTTTTCATCAGTCAACTCCAGTACAACAAGGGGAAATGTACAGCCAGGGTGCACCAATAAACCAACCGATCAAACGAGCTGCACAGGGATATGTGGCCATACCCTTTGCAAACAAGGCCATGCATGTACATGCCAACACAATTACATTGCTTGGATTTGCCAGGAGAAAATGGAATGTAAAGTAGTCTGTAAATAGCCAATAAATCTTGCTCCCAGTGGTTTACGTGTTTCTACCTTAGTCAGGAAGGAACTTGTATTTTTAAAAAATCTGAAGTTAATGCAACTTGTTCAAATGTGGTGTTTCAGTGGAAGGGAGAATGGAAAAGGTTTTGATTGTTCTGCCATTCCCTAGAGGAGGTCTATCTCCAAATAAACCTTTTTAAGAGTCCCAACCTTATTTCTAAAGAAAAACAAATACATCCAGAAACTTAGACAGACTCTTTCCTGTTTAGTACAGCAACACTCCCAAAAAGTAACATCAACAGAAAAAAAGGACTGTTGCAGGTGATTGAAACAATCAGCCCTACACCTCCAGTCTCTAACTCCATACACTGAGCAAGCTGAAGTTAAATCCTCTGTACACCTGTGACGAACTGCTTGATATAAAGACTAATTTTTTTTTAACAAAAAGAGAGACTACAATTATACTGTATATTCTTCAAGGTTTGGGGCCAATTTGGGTATAAAACTTCCTTCCCCAGCTTAATCCTCATCCTCTGCAAAATAGCTTCTGGGTTTTACTCAGGCGTGTGGCACTGAGTCTAGATATATCATAAATCTGGTGAATATGTTGTCTGCTCAGAATAGTTTGCTCAGCTCTGGGTCTAATTCTGTGTTGCAGTGTGCAGTACAGTCAAAAATTGACACAGTAGTCTATAGGGAAGCTCTGCTAATCTTGAAGGGCTTTTTTTCCCTTTCCTTACGAGGAGAAAATATGACTTCACTAAAAAAATTATTCCACTATGCAGCCTTAAAAGCTGAATTGGCTGTAATGTATATTTGACTTCAGAAGCCTAAGCAGTTGGTGCTTCATCTTTCTGCCAGGATATTTGTCTTCTCCAAAAGCACTATCAGTCTCTGTTTGAATGTGTGCACAGCTGTAATGTTTGAATACACTGAGCGAAGTATCACATATTATACATTCGTAATTGTTCTTCACTGGACTGTGACCTGAATTTAGTAACATCTGGCTGATGGCTACTACCAACAGGATATCCTAGCGAGTGAGAGGAAGATCCTGTGTCAGTACATTTGCTGGAGTTAGACCAGCTGGGTTTCTTTTTTTGTTTAATACCTTCAGAAGTCTGCAAGGAAGTCATCTGCAACAAGGAGAGTGCCGTAGGTTATCAAAGAGATAAGAATGCTGCCTAAGTTTCCTGGACTTCTTTGTACTTGGGAACACTTGTTGAGTGATTATGGCATTCATTGGCAGAGTTGGGACAGTAAAAGCAACTGAGTCTTCAAATCTGTCTTGTTGGACACTGTGGGGTCCACATGTTTCCTATTTCTCTGGCACAGCTGACCCTTAAGTCAAGAGCAAGATATAATGTGAAGTGAAATTCCTGTGTTATTTTTGTCTCTGCTCCTTTTCTCCAAGGTGACTTGTCTTTGAGGAGTATCCTGTTACTATCGGGCAGTCTTCTCTGAGACTCATTCTCATTCTCTGATGAGCTGAGAACTGGAATGTAATAGCCATTATTTAGTCTTTTTCTTCAAAATGTTAATGTCATTTCTCTGCCACAATAACCTCAGTGAAATGTTATATGACAGGGAGTACAAAGAATTGATACTTCATCTTGATCTGAGGACTTTGGAAAACACTTTAGGAAAGATATACAGTATAGCTCTTTCCAATAGCAAGAGACTGGACTCATAACCCAAAGGACACTGACCTGTTCTGTATTCCTAAAAAAAGCAAGAGATCTACCCCAGTTGGAATCCTTCCTTGGTAGCAACCCTGACGTCTTCCTTCAAGACCTGCAGCCATGTGAGGGCAAAACAATTGCAACAGGACTGTGTGAAAGTGAAGGCTGGTTTAATGAACTCTTGTTTTGGATTGTGCACAGGGCTTGGTTTACATCCATGTATTAAAAAAGGTCACCAGATTTGTTAGGAAAGAAATAAAATGTACATCTCTGCTCTACTTAATCTTAAAGCCAAGAGCTGTTGAAAAGAACAAAGTTGCATTAATTTACTATTTTGTCAGTTTAATGAATTAACAGTGCAGACTAAAAAAAAATATTAGAAAAAGAAATGGACCCTCCAAAATATAAGTATTTCATAGGTATGATTACTTCAATTCTACCTAGAAATATTTGACAGCTAATCCTCTGAAAATAAATAAAAAGTTTACCATCCTGAAATGTTTTGTCCTACCTGAATTCCTTTTCTCACTGTTTTCGGAGCAGTCATCATACCAAAATAAAATGGTGAAACACACAACACTTTTCTTGACAGTGACTTCCTTTATGTGTTTGCCTGAAGTATTCTTATGGCACTGCTCTTCCTTCTTCTATCTGATGAGCATTTAGTAAGGAAAAAAAAAATCTTGCCTAAAACAGACTCAGATCAGGAAGGAACATAGTCGATCAGTCAGATGGCAGGTCCAGAAATAAGCACTAGCCACAAGACAAGGTGATATGGCATGTGTAACACAAGACACATTTTGTTCTTAAAACCCTCAGCATTTTAGTTCATAGTAGCAATGCGTTTTCAGAATGAATCTTCCGATTATTTTTAGATACTGCACTTTTGTTTTGCATTGCAGAATGGTCTCTGAACACAATCTGCATTTCTCTTGGCCAAAACAAAACAAGAAGATTCAGTCTGCCAGTATATCTCACGTTCTTCAATTGCAAATGGTTGTTCAACCAGTAGGGCAAGAGTTAGTTTGATGTAAGACCTGTGAAGTATATATGAATGTAGGCTTTGGAAACTTGGAACTCACTGTTTCTCTCTGTACAATGGCTGAATCTACCCTGAGTCTGCACTGATCCTACTAAGCTCTCTTGCTAGTTCAAGGAAAGAAATAGGAACTTCTAGGACATGAATCATCTAACTTGATTTTTTTCTTTTAACATCTCACAATTACGTATTAAATGAATTGTGCTACAGAAGCATTAATTTCTCTCCACTGAATCTAGACACAGACTCATAGGTAGCTACTCTTGGTCAGCTGAAATACACTTTAGACAGTGTAGAAATTCTAGTGCTCAAAAAGAATTGCATAGGCTTAAAGCCTGCTAACATATTTATCATATACTTGCTTAAACTAATTTGACTGCCACTCTCGGTGACTAATTTCTTTTATGTGCCCTGCCTGCTGTGCCCCACACAACAGTCTTTTGTCACTCAGCTGACTGAGGTATTTGGCTGTCTAACCCTCTTTCCACTGTTATAGAAGAATCCAAGTAGATCCTCCTGCTGAGTTGTGAGGTTCAGACTAGACGCTCTTGCTTTTTAAGCTTCCTTACAGAGGGGAGACTAGGTGCAGCTGGATCCGGTCTTAGCTCCTAACTGTAAAGAAGAGTTCAGACTCTGGGTTCTGCCACAGTATGGTTTATTTTAGCTTAATCCAGAACGCTCTAAGAGAGACCCTGAACAGAGAAATACCTGGGCAATTACACACTTACAGTCCAAGTTCACCTCCCCTCATGCAATGGTTCAGTCCAATAGTAATATCTGAGTCTGAGGTCTTCTTGTTCTTCATCAGATCTTTTGTCTCTCTCCAGGCAGGCATTCTTTTCTTATCTTGAGGCTGCCGTTTCTGTTCTTTCCCAATTAATACTGGTTTCTCTGCCTTTCTTCAGGCTAAGCTCATCAGTATTTAGGTAACCACAGTCTGTGGCCTAAGGCTTCAGTAGATCTAGCTACTCATGCTAAGCAATGTCCCTCATAAGACAAAACAACTTTCAATTCATGGTAATTTTAAGTGAACCCACAATTAATTCCAATATTCTACAAGTAAACTATTTTATTCTCCAACATCCACTGCCTTACAAAGCTCTCATGGGAAGCCTTGTCTGTTATAGTAGATCAGTTTAGACTTATATCAATGCCAGCAATGAGCTAAAGTGTATCAATGATTTCTCTGAAGTTTACACAAATTGTAATAGCAAAACTACATTTTGCTTTGGGAGACATACTACTCTTGGAAGACAGTAGGAAAATGCTGAGGGGGATGTGCTAGTCTTCCCCAGCACAATTAAAATACGTACAAAACTATTGTCCTACTGCCACATTTATACTTTTTGCAGTTTTGATCCTTGACCTCTCTAAGAGAACCTGTCCTCCTTTTCATCAAAGCCTATTCCAATCTCACTCTCCCATCATCCATTTATCCATTACTGCTGCCCTTCACCAGTCAGATGGTGTCACTGTTGAGCAACACAAAGCTGCTCTTTCCGAGAGAGGAGCACACTGGTAAGTGATTTGCTTGTAGCACAGCAAGACTAAAATCTGTAGTTTCACCTCTGTGCTGGTAGTGCTGGAGCACCTATCCCACTGATGTGGCCTGCTTCTTTTTCAATTGTGACCGATGCCGGGAAATTAGATCCATCTCAGACAAGTACTGGAGCACATCTGTAGTTGATAACTCAGGCACTGACTTCACTGTAGGCCTGAGCTACAGCACAGCACTTCTCTGGTTGAGGTCAAATGTGTTCCTTTCTCTGTGGAGAGAGACAAAAGGCCAACATGACTACCTCAAAAAATCACTGTTCAGAAAATGGTTTTAGATGAATTAGCCTATTTTTGAGGCAGAGGTACAGTTTTATGCAGTATGGGCAGAAGGAATTCACCCCGGTTGACCATGTCAAGTCTCTACTAGAGATTCTGCCTTCCACAGGTGCACTTCACTGTTAGATCTTAGCAGCAGGTGAGCCCGGGAGAGAACTCTGTTCACTGAGATAATAATGACCAATTAATGAAACAAATTACTAAGGACAGATGGGAATTGATAGATCTCTTACTTGGCATCTCACACTCTTATCTCCTTGGCTTTTAGGTTCCCTTCTAGGCAAAACAGCTGACCAAGATCATTACCTTCTGCAACAGCACTGAACATGAAGTGTCTTAATGGAGTCTAGTCACGTTCTGTATGGTGCTAAACTTCACCTCTCACTGCTGATGTCTGTGGCTTCACAATTACATTTCCATTTGCTTCAATTTCTATCACACATCACATAGTCTTATTAGAGCTCCACCATGTTTTACTATTTTGGTGTTTCTGCTAGTATCTGGCATTCTCTTCCGATGCCTCTTGTTCCTTGAACTTGCTTCCTTTCTCAGATTGTTTCTGCTGTAGGCCTCTGTATTTTATTTTTTTTTACTGAAAGTGAAATATAGCAGGAACATCAAAATCTACCTCTCAAAACTGCACATTTCCATTTATTGCCTTACTGTGTCATTATCATTTTGAACAGGTGCTTCAGGGTGAGAACTGCACATTTTATGCTCATGTCTAAGAAAACATACTTTTAGAGTCAGGGAGATGAGGTATGGCAGATCTGATAAAAACACACATGAGCTTCATCACAACAATCTCTAATTAAAGAGTGAAATGCCTCATTTGCATGATCTAGTTGAGAGGCGTCCCTACCCATGACAGGGAGTTTGGATTAAAATGATCTCTAAGGTCCCTTCCAGTCCAGGCTATTCTATGATTCTATGATTCTATGATGATTTTCTTTAATTAACCTAAGAGTTTTTTACATGCTCATGCATTCTGCACTGGCCCTCCATATTGACAGTACAATTACAGCAAGAGGGATTCACATTTGTTACCATTTGATTCAGGGACTGACCAGGACTCAATGCTGAGTGAGTCAAAACACGGACATCCCTGTGCCAGGAACAGGGGCTTCCTTTGCCCTGAAGGAGTACAGGTAGGTAGACTTGGTCTTAACACTTTCTGAGGTTAAAGCCAAGCTGTTTCACAGGTTAAGTTCAAGTGGAGGAGGAAAGCGAGAAAAGAGGAGAAAGAGACTGATGTTAAGTGACAGGTCGGTGCTTAAGGCACTCACTTCAGCTGGAGAAGACCACAGCTCATATCTCTTCTTCAAGTCAAGCTAAGATGACACCTGGATCTCTGACTCTGCTGTCATAGCTGAATGCCCCAATGAATGTTTGTGCCAAGTCTTGGTTCTTACACTCATGAACATTTTTTTTTTTTTTTTGGGGGGGGGGGGGGGGGGGAAGTGGGTTTGTTTCTTTTCCCTATCTTCAGAGCAGAGTGAAAACTACTTTTGAAGCCTTGTCTTTTTTTTTTCTTTTTTTTTACCTCCCCTCCCCCACTATTTTGTGAAAGAGAATTATTGGTTTGGGGCCAACTCCATCTCCAGTCAACTCCAGTTAACACTGTAGACCATTTGACTTGCGATGGAGTGGAACTGATTGCATCCCACAGAAAGCAGCATTGCACAGACACACCAGTTTGTTCCTGCTTACAGGATCCAGGGGGCTGATCCTCTGTGTGATAAAGGCCATTTCTTTCTCAAACTTCCCTTTCCTCTCTGCTGAATGAAGCAGCACTGTCCTTGAAGGAAGTGAGGCTTCAGATTACCACTTAGTAGCATCTGATCCCTGTCTAAAAACACATCATTAGATATTTTCCTGTGGCATTACTATTGCTTAGACCTCTAATTAGCTGCATCCTTGGACTGTTTTGTTGGTTATTCTACTGTAATGGGCTTTAGTTGAGGCCACAAGTCTATTGAAACAGGCATCGCACGAACGGATCACAAATTATATGTTCTCTGTCTCAAAAAAAGGTCACTCAAGAAATTACAGGCAAAGAACAGAACCCAAATCTCCTGTATCCTCAGCCCAGTCCATTAACCAAAAGACCTTATGCCTCGCACAGTAATTCCTATGGCTCACTGTTTTTCCAAAACATTAGATGCAATAAATTACATGTGAGATGGAAAATGTGCATTGGCAAGGAACAGAGCTGGGAGTACACTCTGTGTGTTGGTAGGAAGGTTGTTTTTGTTTTTTGCTGACACAGATTAAATGCAAAATAGGAGAAATATGGTTAGCCTAACATGCCACCTGATACACTGAGAGAAGCAGATCAATACAAATCTTTATGTTAGACCTTGCATGCCAAGACAGTAGCTATGAAAATACAATGGGATATCACGAGAAAAATGAACACGTGGTTAAATATGTGACTGGAAAAAAAGAACTTGGTGAAGGTTATTGCAAAACTGAAGAGGATTTTACTTAGAGATGGAAAAGAAATACTCATATTCCAAAGAAAAATAGTTTGGAGACATTTTTAGTGAGTTTTTAGTAAGCCTTCAAATAAAAACCACCTTTCTACCCTGAGAAAGAATCAGTATCATTTTCTCAGGCAGAACTAGAAACGAATAAAGTATTTAGATCAATGAAATCTTGATCAGCCAAAAAGTTAATAAAGGTGATACCCTTTTAAATTCACATCTGGGCCGTGCACAAATGGAAGATAGTACATTTTAGATCATCTCAATGGAGTTCACACACAAACTTCTTCAGTCTGGAAGGGGTTTCCCCCTTCACCAGGAAGAGCAGTTGTGAGTCACAAGCATGAGATTCTGAAATATCAATCCCACAAATGGGCAAGGGTCAAAATTAACAGAACTATCACAGAGAGGGTACCTGTTGATAAAACTAGCTTGAAAACTATAGAGAAGACAGAAAAAAGTGGTACCTTTCAAGCAGTGATCCAAATTAAAGGGAAAGAATTTGAGGCAGTGTTTTCAAAGAAAAAATTTCCTGTCATCCCACTACAGTTTCCTGTGGAATAACTGCAGTGTTTTGTCCCAGCCCCCATTTAGCACACATTTTGTCTCTCAGTGCTGCTCAGAGATGGAGAAGTGATAGTATTCCTGTTCAGTAGATGAGGAAACTGAGACAGAAAGAGACTACATGAGTTGTGCAAAGTCACACAGGAAATCTAAGGCCATGCCAGGAATAGGAGTCAGACTAAAGGACTCCTGAGCCTCCATTCAGGGGTTAAAACCAGGGATATTATTTAACTGAAGTTAAGCTTTAGAGTTCCAGGAGTGGTTCCCCCAATTGTCCACCAACCTTAAAGTACAAAGCTTCCCATATGAAGTCACAAGAAGAGACGCGCATTCATGACACATACAGTTATGGGCTGCAGAGAAGAAGGGGTGAGAAGATGCTGTCCCTAAATCTTTCTAATACCACAGTCCTCAGCTGGTGCAGAGAACATTTCCACAAACATTTGAGATGAGCTGGGCGGCTGTGTCCTCAGCAGTGTCTGGCAGGTGGGTTTTACACAGAAGAGGTGTCTCCATGTCCCATTGTTGATTGCACAGCTGCTGCAGTGATGGTGCTAGAAGGGGAGCAGCTCAGTGAACATCATATATAATTTGTGAGATTTGTCTGTTCTCTGCAGTAGCAGAACTGTAAGCCACATAAATCCTTAGGAGTGCAGAACTAGGTAAAACATATAAAAGTTTCCCAGGAATGTGTCATGCTTTCCCCATCATGTCTTCATTCCTGAAAGCAGTAACCAAAACACCATTTTGAAACAGAATTCCTCCAGAAATAAGGTGTGTCTTCATGTTACGTGTTCTCAAATGAGATTTGCAACTTAGATCAGACCTAACAGAGAGGTGTATGAAATCTGGAATTACTCTTGAAAATTTTCTCATCCTCTGTTAGTGATAGAAATGTAAGGCTGAAACCCAGCCAGCAGCATAACTGAGTAGCAAGGGTTGTCAGTGTGTGCCAACAGCATATTGGCGCTGTCGAATGTTCATTTACAGCTGAAAGACAGAACATTCACAGGCACTCACCAGACAGTCCATGCTTTTATATCATGTGGTGTATTGCATCCTTTCAGGTCTGCTGACAACTATGGAAACAGGGCTGCACCCACTTCAACTTCCTATGGCTTATGACACCAAATATTATCCTCCCTCTTTCAGCCTCATTCTCTGTGCCTAACCAGGGAAACTGCACATCTGTACTGACATGGATACAGATATGTTTGCAGATTCAGAGCTGAGTCGGTAAGCGTGTTCCCAGTAGCATCACTGGTCGCTTTCTATTCCTTAGGGAAGTGAAGGCCATAAGGGAATGCTAAAGAGCTGTGAGCATAAACCAGCAAGGACTAATCAGAAGGTGACAGACCAAGCTGAATGCTGTTCCAGAATCCCACTCTGCCAACTGAGCAGAGTGCTTGTGCTGCTGCTCTCTTCTTCTGCAAAGCCCCATCTTGCACTGTCTCTTTCAAAAGCCTGACCTAGGGACACTGCTTTATTACTCTCTTTAAGGCTGGACTATAATTTTGCATCAATTTCTTAGGATAAGAGGATACAGGTCTCTCAGTTATCTTCCTGAGCTACCTATATATTCATTTCAAGCAGCAGTGGCAGTAATTTAGTGAGTGCTGCAAAATCTTTTGCCACTTGTCTATGCTGCAAAACAAGGGAGGGAGGAGAGGAAGGAGTGACAGTCAGACCCTTGGCTCCAGTGGTTTCCTGTGCCTTGTCAAGGTCAGAAGGGCACTGGTCCCTCCCAAGTGGAGGGGAAAAGATACAGGGCTTCACAGAACTGCTCTTGGAAATGGCATTTCATGCTCAAGGGCATGAATGAACCTGCAGAACAACACCCTTCCCTTCTGCAAAGTGCCCGTGGGCTTCCGTCTATTGCTACCAGGATCCCCTTTATCTTTCTTCCCTTTCCTAGAGCACAAGTGACAGAACACAGTGTTTCCCTCTCCAATATCAGGGCTGCCACTGGTGATGCTCAAAAGTATTGGTTACAACTACTCTTCTGGGCTCTTCAGCCAGCAAGGAGTTTTACTAATTTCAAAGGATGGCAGGACCACAAAAGAACAAAGAGGAAAATGGGTTTCCATCTAATTGTGGAAGGAACGGGGAGAGCAGAGTTTGAAAAGCAAAATTACAGCCCAAGGCTGTTGTAAGTATTGTTATGCAAATCGGCATGAAGGCAGCTAGGATTTCTCCTCCAAGTTCCTAGCAATGCCCACAGGCACCAGTTTTTAGTTAGAAATTATCTGAAATGTTCAGCATGACCGTACCTGCACTGAAACACCTGTGAGAGTCCCCATTCCTCCCCTGGGTGTGACAATACATTGAGGGGTACCCAGGTCCAACACAGAGATAATGAGAAGGCCTACTGTGGTGACAGAGAGCAGTATTTGGAGGAGTAAAAGTCACTCGCCAAAGGAGTGTTGGATGACACATGAAGATCACATTTGTTCCTTGCAGAACATACTTCTTGCACATGCCTGAAAGAATTTTTTTATTCAAGAAAGTAACAGTGACATCAATGCCTTTGAAAAGCTCCAAGAAGCTTGTTCAGGAAAATGGTTAAAGTAAGCTTGTCTTCCACTGTTTTGTGTATGCATTGGCCAGACTGAAGGCAGGATGGACAGTTGTGCTGCTGCTTTGCAGCTTCTGCTCCACTGAAGATCAGCTCTATGAGTCCTCTCACAGGCAAACAAATATTCCAAGATCTTGTATCTACCAGCATTTTCATCCCTAGCATGTGCTGGAGCATTTAAGGCATGCCGAAACCTGATAGTGAAGACAAATATAGCAAGGCTGTAAGAATTCATATGCTTTCAACATATCTTTTAATACTAGAAGGGTATTTTGCCTAAAAAACTCTACCAGGTGAACTCACTCTCCATCTGACATTAAATGTGGCACGTAAAACATAGTTCTTTCTTGTTCATTCTCACAGGAACCCTAGGCCCATCCTGAAACCATAATAGAAGGGTTGTACTCATAGGATGTTTCAGCTATTTTTTTTCCCTACAAGATGCTTCCATCTGGAGTTTTTCTGGAACTGAGCGTGCACTTAAACCCACTGGTCCTACTGTACCTTATTAGAAGGATTCCCACACAAATATCCCATGTGCTTCTATAGCAGAAGAAAATTATGGTTGTCACGCACAGATATTTTAGCCAGCTTTGGATGTGGATTCATCCCCAAATACAGGAAAACAATCAGATGGCAGGTACAGGATTCCAAGTCAGCCTGATAGTAGAAAAATGTAAATTGAATAAGACTGAAATCATCCTGTATTCACAATGACTTCTACCTGACTTGCACCGGCAGGAACGCATTGTACCTGGAGTGAAACGTGTGATTAGGGAAAATAGAAAGAGCAGAAGCTGACTATGAATTTGGATCATGGTAAAGGTTTCTGTATTATAGTCCCAGCTGCAAAGCTGTTTCTAGATACCTAACCAATTACTTGGACCTCATTATTATGAATTTTATCTCCATTACATCACTCTAGGGCAAGCAGTATTCAGTTTCCTCTCCCAGATGGCAAATAACTACATTAGATTTGCAGCAAGTGACCCGAGCACAGGAACATAAAATACCTGTGGGTCTAGGCTTCCTGCAGGTCCTTGTACTGTCCTTCCCTCTACTCCTTGCTTCTTCCAAAAGCAGAGACAGAGATGTAGCCTGAGCCATCCCTATTGAAATATCACCAATGTGTTTGCAGACTCAGCTGCAGAATGATCCTGATAGGGTGGCAGGGAAGGTGACATGCAGCTTGCTCTTCTGTCACGCCAAGAAGCAGCAGCTTCTAGCGCAACACAGTGATGCTCTGTGGGGTGCAGGCTTGACTGCATGCAGAGAGGCAGCCCTGTCTGTCAGCTCCTCCGCTGACTTCCCTGATAAACTCGGCCAGTTACACTAATGGAGAAATCGCATTGAAGTTCTGCCAGTACTCTTGCTTTCCTGTGCTTTGCACCCCTTCATTTCAAAAACAAATGCTTAGAGGTCATCCGAGCCTGATTGAATCACAGGAATATACAGGGTCTGTTTTCAAAATTCTGTGGCTGCTAATTAATTTATGTCATCAAACAATTATTTTCTACCTCATTAGCCCATGAAATGTGAAGACTGTGTCAGCACTTTTGCTGGCAATCTTGCACTCATTAGTTTGTAACCTTGGCCAAAAAAAGAGAAAGAGGGAAGAGCGCTATTCGACAACTTGCAGTGTGTGTTTGAAACAACAGGTGCTGCAAACTGGAGTTATTTTCACATTCTCCTTGGTACAAGATGACTAAAATACCACGGCATGGAAATTTCACTCATGATTTGATGACTAATATATTATGAAAGGGAAGAGTGGGGAAGCAAAGGAAAGAGCAGGGAGGAGGACTGTTCTAGTACACACAAACCGCAGCAGAATGTCATCATGTGCTCCTCCTGGCCCTATTTCTCAACCTGAGCTGCAGAACTCATACAAGGTACTCGGGTCAGGTGATGGGGTTTCACTTCTCAGATTATACGACAGGGTTCTGAAACAGCTCTTCTCATGGGAAATTGTGGGACACCACGCTCAGGGTAGTAAGTAGAAGTGGAAAGCAAGGCCATCTTCAGCTACCTGGCCCAACAAGGGCCTCCCAACAGCCATGTACTTCCAGGGAAGTTTCCCATGTAAAGAAATAAAATATAAAAATATAAATAGCAAACGGTCTTGGAGATTAGTTAAATGTTCATGAGTAGGAGTCAAAATTCCTTTGTCCTTGACTGTTTACTTACTTTGAATATGTTCATTGCTCACCTGATTTATTTTTTTCACATTTCCCTTCCCAGTTATTTTTTTAGTTAATCTGTGTTAAGATTAACATTTT
This sequence comes from Trogon surrucura, assembly GCA_020746105.1. Taxonomy (NCBI): domain Eukaryota; kingdom Metazoa; phylum Chordata; class Aves; order Trogoniformes; family Trogonidae; genus Trogon; species Trogon surrucura. The sequence goes on along the minus strand of CM036619.1, from coordinate 11,475,854 downwards.
TTAACATTTTATTTTTGAAGAAGCATTGTTCAGCGATAACACTGGCCTTTTCATTAGTGCAGTGCAGAATTTTGCATAGTTTCCTTAGAAATTATCATTCTTAAAAAAAAAGTATGTGAGGGACATCTGTCAAGCAAAATTATCCATTCATTTTTTAAAACCATGTCTTTACAATTTGTAGATTAATTACTTTCCAACATTTTCTACTGAATTTGCAACACTATCTTACTGCAAGAGAGCTATTGGAAAATATTTAATTAGCAACCATCATACTGTAAGTTTTAATGTTAGGATGTACTTTAAATATAGTTGCAAATTCTGTAAAAATGAATTAAAGAGAGTAGATCAAGACAAATAGACAGCAGGTGTAAATTCTTTATTGAATGCTGTTTATATCTCTGAGCTGTGGTCATTGGTTTTTGGCTGATATTCCTGTTGATCATGCATTCCTCTTCATCTGCCCACCTTCCTCATTTTTGTTTTAAGAATCATGACAGGGAAATCCAAGTAATCTTACTTTTCTTGGAGGTTGGACTAGATGATCTTTAAAGGTCCCTTGCAACCCAAACTGTTCTATGATTTGGGCCAGGACACAATTTTTCTTCTTGCTGCTGCACTTAAGATCAATTGTCTGAGTCTGAGTTCCCATCACACCATTTAGGGTGATCATTTTTGCTGGGCTGAATCTTTCCATTCTTCAGGAGCTCTCAGTCGCGGAAGATAAAACCTACCAAAGAAAGGAAACAAAAGTGTAATGCACAGAAACGACATTTCTCATTGGTCATTTCAGACCAAATTATTCTTCTGCCACAGAGTTTTTCCAGTCTTAGCTACAAAGCTGTAGCTGACCTGCTCTAGTGCTGGTGACCTGCTTCAAGCAGAAGATTGGACAGGTGACTTGCAGAGTTCCCTCTAACAAAGCTTTTACAGTTACATAAAGATCTAAGTGGTACTGAAGTGACATTGCACTGTACTTCATTTAATTTGCTGTTCTGTTTTACCCTTATTTGCAATAAAAATTAATGTGTTAGAAATCCCAGAAAGCAGAATTTCTGAGATTCTATCTGAATTGCTTAGGTTACAAACAGGAATTTGATATGTTCTTAACTATCTCTTGATTCTTAGCCTACCGGTTAAGAATTCCAGCAAAAACAGTGACTTGAGGGGAAAGAAGGTTATGAGTTCAAAGTAGGAGACAAGGCCCCAGCAGAACTGCATTTGCCACAGTCTGGGTATTCCTGACAGGTTTACCTATACTTGCCTTATACTCTGTGCCCTCAAAATTAAAAAACAGGAGAGTAGCCAAATAACATAATTAAATACCTAAGGTCAGTAAAATGAACACTCCTCATCGTGACATTAAGAGACAGGGGAACATTTTCAGTCAAATGAAATTTCTTCCAAATATTCACTGAAGACAAAACAATACAGAAGGGTTTCCAGTGCATAAGGCCATTATTAAAGCTCAGGATATTCTGGCTATGTCTGATCCAAGGGAGAAAAAGACTATTTTCTTCCAATGTTTTTTTGAACTTTTCCATTCTATAAAGGTTCTCCTGGCTTTTTGTTCTAAAATCAATGCCAAAAAAATATGAGTTTTAAGGCTTGATAACTGACACAGAATTGAATGGACAGCGTTAGAAAAATAAAGTTGAAATATCAAGTTTTCTTAAATATCTATACAGGGAAATTCCCCACTTTAGTAGTAGTTTAAAATCTAGAGAGATGTGAAACTCAGCAGTTTCAGTTCGCAGAACGTAATGAAAGCATTCTTAGAGTTTGATTTGCATGGGGTCACATTTACAAAGCTTCTCTAGAGTTTCATATTCAAAGAATTTAGACATTCAGGTATCAAAACCATTGTTTGGTTGGCTGAAATTTGCTGAAACTGGTGAGTTCATATTGATGAATTTCCCTGCAAGTCGTTTGATGTTACTGCTGAAATGTCAAATGATCCACCTCATAGAGAAGTCCAATAGACTTTAGCTATAGTTAATTTAACAGTTAAAACAAGAAATAAACCAATGTCTGGTAAAAATGACATAAAATCTAAAAGGGTGTAATAGAGAATTATGTCTCCACATTTTGTGAGTTTTCTCATTAAGCCCCACAGCAGAGATAAACTCCTCTCTTATATTCTATTGTAGGACTTCAAAGAAAATCTATATTATTTTAACACACCAGTGGTTAGATGTTCATGGCAAGATGAAGACACATTGTGCTAAGTACTGTATAAGCATATACTATGCAGCCCAGTATCTGAAAGTTAGACTTAGCAAAAAAAATCCCATGCTATTTAAAATATTCCATCAACTGAATTTTTGCTCAGCTGTACAATACCCACATTTGTCTTTAGCACAGAAATTCCTGAAAACTATATTTTTTTTTTAAAAAAATGTACTTTTAAAAAAATCTGTCCATATTTGTTTTAGAACAGTTCTACCTCTTGTAACCTCTTACCCGCTCAGGTTCATGTAAATATCCAACAGCACGTCACAAATCCTCTTACAGGAACAAAATTCACCTTGGGCCTGACAGTATGCTTAAAAAATATCACCCCAAAGAATAATTTTAGTGACGTGAAAAAAAATCTGAAAATATGGAGTTAATAATTTAGTATCTCATGACCACAGTACAGTGTCACTTCTCTTCTACAGTAGGTGTTTTCTTCTTATGGAAAACCAGCACAATTTTCTTAAGCAGTGGTATGCTTTTCAGAGCCTGTTGGTGCTATATTAAAATATTTATTTCCAGTAAGTAGGCAGAATTTCTCGGAGTCCCCAAATAGTAATGGCAAAGTGATGAGTCTTAGGAGGGATTGCCATTCTTTGGCATTAGAAAATTAGCCAGCATGACAAGGAGATCCCCTTAGTTGAAATTATGAAAAACAAGAGAGTTAACAAGGTTGGTGTCCCCTCCCCCACTGTGTCCCATTCTCCTCTTCAACTCATTTAGTAAAACCAGTAGTAAAAAATAAAAGAAGTTCTGTTTTCTGCGAACAGGCTCTGAACCCACTTCAATCCTCCTTCCTGTGTATATTTTCTGATGCTACTTCTGAGCTTTGTACTTCCTGAACCACAGAAGTGCCTACACATTAAGTTTCCTGTCAGTAAGACATGAATATAAGCTTTTACTTAATTTGAGCAATCAGATCTCTAATGGCTTGTCCTAGTTTCAGCTGGGACAGAGTTAATTGTCTTCTTAGTAGCTGGTACAATGCTGAGTTTTGGGTTTAGTATGAGAATACTGTTGGTGATAACAAACTGATGTTTTAGTTGTTGCTAAATAGCACTTACTCTAAGTCAAAGACTTTTCAGCTTCCCATGCCCTGCCAGCAAGAAGGTACACCAGAAGTTGGGAAGCAGCATGGCCAGCACAGCTGACTAACCAAAGGGATATACCATCCCACAGGCTGTCATGCTGAGTATATAAATTAGGGGCAGTTAGCTGGGAAGGGCCAATCACTGTTCAGACATCACTTAGCAGGCAGGGAGTAACTGTCATTTGCAGGTTTTCAGGTATTATGTCACTTTCTTTTTGTTATCTTCTTTCTTTTTGCTATTATTAATATTTTTATTTTATTTCAATTGTTAAACTCTTCCTATCTCAACCCATGAGCTTTACTTTTCTCCAATTCTTCTCCCCACTTGGGTGGAGGGAGGAATGGTTGAGCAGCTGCCTGGTGCTTAGCTGCCAGCTGGGATTAAACCACATGGTCTAATTCTCCCCTCTCTCACACCAGATCTGTCATGCTATTATTGTTCAGAAACTTGAGTTTTACCAGAGTAACTAGCATGAGAGTTAGACCTAAAGACCTCAAGTGAACCAGCCTACATAAGTTATGCTGTTTATAGCTATTCTTACTTCCGTCACGCATCTGAATGCATGTGATGTGGTTTTGGGTGAGAAGATAAGTACGCAGCATGACGTCCCTGTTGGAGGAGTATTATTTAAGTTTATTGCTCTCACCATTTTTTCCCTTCCCCTTCAGCTGTGAATTTACCAAAAGGTGCTCTAACCTGTAAGAATTGTTTCAAGGTTGGTTCCACTCAAAAAGAAAGTTGAATTACCCAAGTGTCCTAAATGAACTGAGGCTGGAGGAGAAAAATGTTTCTTTCTGTGTCTGTGTTTCTCTCTGTGCTTTCCTACCGCGCGTGCAATGGCATTTACTCTGTCATGTTGGTCTGTCGGAGATTACGTGACAACAGCAATGATCAGTGTTTGCTCTGATTCTAAGGCCACCACCCACTTGATTCACAGAGATAAACAAGATCTCACCAACTACAGATGTTTACTTTGGAGATATGACCTTCGTGGGTATAAAGCAGCTTAGCTCTGCTTGCTCCAGTAGAGCTATAGCACTTCAGTACGAAAGCCAGTTTGCAACCGGAGGTGCATGGTTCAAAGAGGAGGAGGCCAGACCACGACCTCCTGTTCTCACTTTCCTCCCTCCATCACTTGCTCGTGGGACAGGTTTGCTCAGGGTGACCTGGGATGGTGCAGCTCTGGAAGTCAACCCTTGAATCCCTTTGTGGCCCAGTTATACCGCATGCTGTAACACCACACTGCTGGGAAGGTGGCATTTACACCTGAATTTCAACAAATCTGGCAGTGTGCAGTAGATGTCAGCACTGAGACACGGTCCTTTTTGGGAAGAAATAACCCTTTTCCTAAACCTAAACTCTATTTTCCCAGCTCTAACCCGGGACTTAGTGGGGACATGGAAATTACAGTGGCTTTCCACACAGCCTAAATCCCAGCTTTGGTGAGGGGTTCCTAGCAAGATGAAACTGAAGATTTGGAAGTAACCAAACAGAACTAAATCGTGTTGGCTCAGTTAAACACTGAAATCTGGATTATTTATTACAGGGGACTACAAGAGGAAGGATGCTGGAATTGAAAATTCCAGCATCCTTCCTCTTGTAGCCCCCTGTAATAAATAAACCACAAAGACTTCAGGAGCTAAAGATTCAGTGAGGTTGAAACTGGACCAAAAGCCAGTTCCAACAGAGACAGAGAAGGCCAGATCCAGTTCATGTACCTTGTTGTGGACAGGGGAGTTATATACTGGAAAATCAGCTGAAAAATCCTAGGTAGTATTACAGTATATCTGTATCTGTCATGGTTCTTTCAAACAAATTATAATCTCATTAAAGTGTGAAATACTAAAATGAAATCTTCCAGCACAGTTTCCTGAGCAAAATTAGGCACTGGTTACCATCTACTTTTTATCTGTCCACTCCCGTGCAGTAAGTGATCTTTGTAAAAGAGCAGGTAGAATATCATTAGGGATTTTTAACTTTTTATTTAGTGGTGGTGAAGGATACGTGAGCAGATATTGCTCACGAAGAATTTTAATGCCTGTTGTTCAAGGGATTGGGAGACGGTACATAAAGAGGTCTATCATGCACAGAAACACTTTCTACCACACATGCAAGGAGCAGTGATGTGGTACCAGACATGAGCTATGGGGAAACTGAGCAGAGATGTCACTCTGTTGTGGCATTTGCGTTTCAATGCTTGCTTGAATGCAGGATGTTGTTGGAACTGCTTAGTTGGATTTGTTACATAGATACATCTGTAGATGCAGTTGATGCTAATGGGATTCAACAGAGTCTTTCATCTTTCAAAAATGATGTCATTTTTGGCAGTCACTGCAACCAAACTTCCACCAGAAAGTTTTTGGACTTATGTTCTTCTGACAATGAAAGGGAAGTTCATTCTTTAGTGGTATCTACTGGTTTGTCCCCAGTGTCTTTGTAGAAGGGAACTTCATTATCGGAGTGGATACAGTATCGCACCAGAAAGTTGCACCAGAAAGGGACCAGAACTAAGAGAAAGGACTTTATCTAACCTATGCAAATGGATGGGCTTTTCTAAGTTTTTCTGTTCTGTGGTGAGGTGCAGGAGATGTAATAATCTTTCATGCATAGGTAATATAGTAAAACACCCCACAGCATTTCAGTGGTGAGAACATCTGCCTGTGATGTGGAAATTCCAGGTTCAAGACCTTACTCTACGTAGTTCAGAGGAGGAACTTGCATTTCACTCTCACCCACTGAATAATTTCTTGAGTGGAACAAATGTTTATTTAAATAAAGTTGGAAAACTGAAATGGGGCCTGAGAAAGACATATCTCAGAAAAGCATCATGGTTTGAGTACACATCTAAGACGGAAAAAAATCAAGTTTACATTCTGTTTTGAAGTGAGTAGAGCAGGAAGTTGAATTGGACTACAGCTTTAGGGGCTACAAACTGTTTCTCAATGAAAGTCATATAAAAGTTTCAGTCACAATGAATCACCACATTCTACAGGGAAAGGAAAAAAAAAAAGGAGGGAAAGAAAAACACCACTTCCTTGGAAGATTTCCAGTCAGTTCTGGTATGTGCGTGATCCACACAGTCTATTGAATAGTGTGAGCGTATTTCCATTGCCCTCAAAAAGATTTTCCAGCAGGCTCATGTTAATCAAATACGGTTATTGAAATAGGATTACACAGCAGAAGAGAGATAGGTAGGGAGCAAACTGTTGATTTTTAAAATGAGGGGGAACAAGAAATGTAATCAATCACTCAGGCTATATTTGAGTCAGGAAATATGCATTTGGTATGGAGAAAATAGAGATCACTGGATTCCAGAGCACACTAAAATTTCCAAAGATACAGGAGGTAGTATTCTGAAAATGGTTTAACTTTGAGTCATCAAGTTCCAGCTCTTGGAAAGGAGTGAAGAGTGGATGATGAGTGAAACAAACGGTTTCTTTGCCTCGAAACTACCCTGTCCTTCTCTCACAGTGAAGGCATGCATGACTAACAACATAAAAGAGATGAGGGTTTAATATGTAACAAAGACAAGAGCAGGAACATTTAAAAAGCTAACCTTTCACATAGATTGGGCATGAGAGTGAAAACCTCAATACACTTCATTCATCAAAGTTGGTAGCAAGATAAATACTCAGGACTGACTCTTCTAACAAAATTATTTCCTTTTTATTCACAGTGGGCAAGGGCATTACAAAGAAATCTCTCCAGGCTTATCTTTCATATCTGTGGTTAACAGCAGCTTTTGCCATCTGCATTAGTGAATGGAGGATTAAGATTACTGAATCATCTTTACAGCTGTTGAGCCTAGGAAAGTGCAGGGAGTGTAACCATTGGAGTATCCAAATCAAGTAGTAAAAGTCGGTTTATTCATGGAGAAAAATCAAATAAAAAGTCAGATATGGGTATCATGTCAACCACATTGGTCCTAAATAAAGCCTGAGAATGGAGACATGCTGAAAGATTGGGAACACTTCAAAGTAAGCTTGCAAGGCTTAGCCTTGCTGTTGCCAAAAGCACCGATTCTTTGAAGGTAAAATGCTTTGAGAAAGCATTTCCAGAAATATTTGCATTGTTTTCCAGTTGCATTGTTCATGCCATTTTTATGACACTTCTCAGGCTTCAAGCTTTCCAGCTTTGCAAGGCAGGTGATCCTAAGCTCCATTCATTACAAAAGTGTTGTCACCCAGAGGAGGAGCTGAAAGGCTCAAACAGCATTCAGACTTTTGCAGATAACTAAGAATGATCAACATTTTCCAAAGTACTCACTAGTCAGGCACTTACAAATATTCAAAAATGAAGACAAAACTTGTGTTATTAAAAATTAACTGAGTGCAACCAGTTGAAGAAGAGTAGAACTGTCTTTTATTTAAATCACTGCATTTTATAATGAAAGATACTTCCCTTCAGTTGTGTTTACACCACAAATATTGATCATAAAAATGGAAAAATACACTTTTATTTAAAAAGCAAAGAGAAAGCCCTATGAAAAGTTTATCAAAGACTTTAATTTCTACTTCAATTCTATTTCTACTGGTACTGCTGGCCCAGGAGACTAAAGCCTTAGAAGACCAAAGCATCAAAGAGAATTAATGGGAAAGCAAGAGAGTGCATCAATACCATGTTATCAGTGTAGAAATACATAGACAGCAGAGTTTAAGGGACCAGCATCTGTTCACACCAGAAGCTTGTGATAGAATAGAAAACTCTACCCATTTTGTGAGTCATAGTCGTGTTTCTCCCACAAGACCAGAATTCTTCCCTTTAGATACTTTCTCCTTATCTCCTGAAGCTTGGTTATGTTTAAGTAGACAGAATTACTTTTTTGTGCTTCTGCTTTTTCAGATAGTCTCTATGAAGCAAGAAAACCATGTGTTAGAGGAAGGGTCATACTACCTGATGAAGTCAATTGCAGAATCTCTGGTGATTTTGGTGTTTCTCTATCACACACTTAAAAAGGAAATCCTTTTGCACAATATAGGAAGAAATAATTTCTCCCCTTCACCTCAATTTCCTACTCTACACCTTGGGAGAAAGCAATGTTTCCTTCTAGAGCATGTTCAGATTCTAGAAGGAAAATTAGAAATAGACGATATGTTTGACTTTATTATTCCTTTGGGGTTTTTTTTTAGCATTAGGAGGGAAAGGTTTGAATGAGCTGGTTGAAATGTAGAGGAGTTCTACTGAAGATGGCTGAAACTGACTGCATCCTCACGGAGTACTGATTTCTGTTGAGAGAGAGACATATCTCAGGTTTAGGTCTCTCCCGGTAAGAGCAAAGAGGGTTGAAAAGGACATAAATCCCATAGAAGGAAGGATGATAACTCATGCTTTCTGCTTCCCTTCTCCAATAAATGTGTAATATGTTTCATGAAATCATAAATGTAATTTCTATGTAGCTAAACTTAGTTATCCCAATCTTAACAGGATTGCAAACAGGTTAATTAAGAGAAGAAATAAACTACTGCCCTAGTACGAAGGAGTGGGGGGACACTGTGTATGCTCAGAGGACTGCATTTGCCCTGGGTATCCTCTATCTAACAGAACAGTAGAGCTTCACCCTAACAGAGTGACAGAGCTGGAGGGTGCTCCAAGCTCTTCTTGGGGGCTGCCCACCTCCTACACTGATGATAAAAGACATGTACATTGACTTGTAAAAGGGAATGTCTCCACTACAGTTTTATGAACAATCCCACCATAGCATAAAACTGATTCGAAGAGAGGGTGGTTCAGAGTTTTTGTGATGGCATAACAGCCACAACATTATGGCATGTATAAATAACGCCTTGATGCGTTCCCTATTCAGGCAGGAAGAAAGTGATTTCAAACTCTGAAAAATGCCTGAACGCAAACCTCATCATATGGAGGCACAAATAGGAGGGCTCACATGCAAACACGGCTGGTTCCTTTTGCATAAATTCTGGACAGACAGGTTAATTTAGACTGAATTTGAGACTTTGCAAGCAGCTAACATAAGGAACGCAAAGCCGGCTGAAACAACTATGCTTGCCCAGCTGTGAGCTGTTGAACGGCCCTAACCAGTGGATTGACAGAAACCAACAACCCGGTGTGTGTGTAGGGAAATCACTGAACAAAATCCTCAATGTTTAACATTTCTTTTGTAAAACAGGAGTCTTGTTCTGTAGGCACTCTCACCGAGAGCACCATTTCCCTCTGTTCCACATGCTCACACAAATACCCACACCTGTAAAGCAGGCATTGAACTCTTTTACTGGATATGTTCCAGCAAAAGAATTAAAACCTTTACAAGAAAAGAAAAATAGTTTTGCTCTTTACCACACTTCACTCCTAATTTCTGAGGAAGGCGGGAGATAGATAACTTTGACCCATACTTGTGTTGCTACCAGTTTCTTTGGCACATTAGTTCATGTTTGCTCTGTCTTTGTTTCAGTGGTATGTTGTGTAACATGAGCAAGCAGAAATCTGGTTATGCACCAGCAGGAAGGCCTGGAGTACTCCGATTTTTTGTCACAGGGTGGTTTATTGTGAGCTGGATTTTAAGTATCTGACAGTTAGTCCTTGGAATTGGCAGCCATGTGCTAGAGACGAGTACCCTGAATAATTTAACTCCTAGAATATATCTGGGACTGGACCGTGACTTCATTCATCCCCTGTGCACATGTCCTCGCTGCAGTGAGCATTCAAGACTATGTGTGAATAGACTTGCTTCAGTGAATGTCCTGTACTCAAGGGCAGCACCACACTCTGCCCTACCACACTATGCTGCAGAGCTGATACAGGTAGATTCACAGAAAAGGTGCTGTGACACACGGACATTTGAAATGGATGATAGAGAACAGGGACTTAATTCCATCCCTGCTCCACACACCTTTCTGTGACCTATGCACTGAAAACTAAGCATTCCAGTGCTGGAAATACTTAAAAACACTCAAAAGAACAAAACTAAGGAAAAAAAAAATCTGAGACCTCTTGCATCTGTTGGCTGATCACCTGTATCAGTGATAGTACACCAAATGCCACTTTCTGATACGGCATCTGCAGCTTTGCTCCCATATGTTCACTTCACTTCCACTGTGACCTAATTGACTTGGGCTCAAGAATATCTTCAGTTACAGACTGAAAGGCTGAGAGGAAGGAAAAGTTTATGATCCCTTTTCCTACATGGGGGAAGAATATATTTAAGGTTACTTACCAGCCTAAACAAACCAGCTGTGAAAATCTCACTGTGTGTTTCTTTGAATCATTAGAAGTTGAGATGTCAGTTCCTCATCGATAACAGGGACCAGTAGGATTTCCTTATTTTCCAGGAACCTTGTGGGGAGCTAGGAGGTTGTGGTAACATGGCAACTTAGATGACAGATTGACCTATTGTCTCTGGTGGGAAGAGCAGAGGGCAGCTCTGGGCCATAGTGTTTGTTTCTCAGCTGATTTACTGCCTTTCTATTAATGCAGTTCTACTGAGGTCCATGCCATTACTCAACCAACCAGCTGTGAAACAGAGCTCTGTTCCATAGAATTTTAACAGCTACCTTTCCACTGAGAGAAGGATAACAGGCACTCCACCCTGGGAAATGTTTCAGGGCACACCTTTACCTTCTTATGTCAAGGCAGCAATCCTGCGCAGAAGAGACCATTGAGTTAAGACACTCGGGTACGTTTTTTTACATTATATGTTCAGAGGACTCCTGAAGTTGAAAGCTGGAAATGCTTTCCAAACAAGAGCTCAGGTACCTGCTGTAAGGTTCTCAAAGACAGCTCATCTCATCAGATGCCTGGTCCTAGACTATGACATCCTCCATGCAACTGAAAGGCCTCGTGCAGCAGTAGCTCTTGCCCAGCTGAGTGTCTGAAAGTACACAGGCTGTCCAGGACATAGTGTGCTCAAGCATAGCAGCTCACACAGCTCTGAATGACTTGCATACACCATTCCCTTCCCAACCGAAGAGTCAGGTTGTGTTTACACAACTGCATCCTCACTGCACCAAAAGAGATAGCTTACTGCAACAAATTGCAAAATTTGATCTTTTAAGTCCATTTCATCCTTCCAAATTGTTGCAACATAGTCAACAGAGTTTTAATCATCAGATGATAACTGAGAGTGGAGCTGGATTATAGTCAGAGATTCATTATTTCACATTTTAAGTGTTCCACAGCCAGTATCTTGCCTGATGTGCTCAATGCAGGCTCTGATATTTGGGAAGTTTTGTAACCTTATCTAATGTGGAGAAGCTCTGTCAGTTCCTGCAGGGACTCTGATGATCTCTGCTTGTCACTGGCAGAGCCTCATATAACTGCATTAGTCTGGTTCACTTTTCAATTAGCTGTCCATCCACAGCCAGCAGAAACCTTGAAAGAATTGATTGAAATCCTTGCAGTCAAATGGTATCAATCTGGAACCAGGGAGGAGATCTTTTTATTCAAAACTCACAGAAACATGAAAAAAAAAAAAAAAGTTAAAGGTAATTGAAAAGGATGTTAAATTTTGACAGATTGATTCAAACAACAGGGTCTCAGGGTCTGTGGTTTCAGTTTTCTGTGAAGAGTTTCTTTCCTGCCAGAAGGCAGAGGGGTGAACTCATCTATTAGAAATACATATGGGATGGTACATGTAGTAACTAATTTAGCATTTCTTAAGGGACCAGAAGCTTCCCAAGATGAATGTTATTTAAAGAAAACTATTGCAAAACACTAAGGAATATAATAAAAGCTTTATTAATAGTTAACAAGGGACAGACTTAAGGAAAAACTTTCATCCATTTCCCCCTCACGCTGTAGTCTAGCAGTCTTTAAGGTTGTTACACAATCACCCTACCAGGCAGAAAACTGTTCTTCATTTTATTCATGCACAGAAGAAGTGTCTCCCTTTCAAACAGAGAGGATGAAGCTGTATGATACAGATCTGACTCTTCTCTCTCTCTCTCCCAAAACCATCTTCCTTTCCTTTGTCAGATCTGATGATCATCAGATCATTCATGAACTAATTCAGCTCATGAAACCAGCAGAGTACTAACCTGGAAAAAGTGTGAATACTTTTCTGCTGATTTTATGAGTTGAACTGGCTCAGTGAAATGTCAGCTGAGCACCAAAGAATATAAAGAAAGGAAGAAAGCCACATATGTCAGAAGTGGAGTTAAGAAAAGAAGGAATGGGTCTTTGGTATTTTGGCAGGAATGAGCTGTGGGACCAGCTCACCTGTAACGAGTCAATAACTTCACTCATAGACCATAGCAGAGGTGGCAACTGAATTTGGTTTGTGCCCCCAACATGCAATCATCCTACATTTCATGTTAGTTATGGCTGGGGCTTAATCCCTCATGGTCTGAGAAGGATGTTTTATGGTCTGAGCTCACAGACTTTGACTGGTAGTTGGAAGATTCATAGGCACTATTTCTTCACGTGTACAGGGAGATGTGTGTGCATAAGAAAAGATCTTCCTTAGTCCTAAGCAAAAGGGAAGTACGCATTTCTGAGAAGGAAATTCAGTCCAATACTAGCGCTGCTCAGCAGCTATTTACTGTCAATGGCTATTTCATATCATAGAGTGAAAGGAGGCCTTTTTAAAAAGCTTGGCTTCTCCATTAAGGTGTTAGAGTGGCAATGCTCAGAGGATGTGATTACCTGAACCATGGGAGATGCTTGACTTTATTTATTATGGAGCATTATTCCAGTGAGGCACATTAGTGTGTGAACCTCAAAACAAGTTTTGTTGCTTTGTGACATGACAGCAAACAAGCAACCGGCAGCCAGACTCTTAATCTGACTTTTCCAAAATATTGTGTAATGACACACAAAGAAAAGCACACAGAAAGCCAAACCCATCCCAAACAAAGTGAAGAAAACTATGAGGAAACTGAACTTCACAATCCCACTGTAAATATAAAAAATAATAAAAATAATAAAATTTGGGGAAACCTTATCAAATTGTTCAAATATTCTTAAAATATTACAAAGCAGAAAAAAAAATAGAAAGAAGACGTAACCCAGTGTATCCATCCAAATCACTTTTAAAAACCTCAAGCTATGGAATGTATTTTTCCTGCCCAAAAATTCACAGTGAAGGGGTTCTTCCAGTTCTCCTCACTTCACCAGGTTTATGTCTTGCAACCTGGTTTTCTAGCTTCTTGTGTTGTGCCTGTAGTGTAACAGCAATCAGTAACAGCATCGCTTGCACCATGTTACTATAACCATCAGCCCTTTCAATTAAGCCACAATGGCTTTAAAAGAGAAATTGTCTTACTTTCCTCACTGCCTTCTGTTGTTTCCTCATCATTTCTGGATCAAAATAGCTGTATATAGCAGCTTCAAAATTGCTGGTCTTCTGCTCAGTCAGACTTCCCTTTCCTGTTCCTCAGTGCTGTGCATGATTCCCCCAAAGCACTTGCTCCGCTGGGGGATTTGAGTGCATGGGCCTTGGTTGTGGTTTAGCAGCATGCTGAGAAGCTGGCAAGGATGGAGTGGCAGGAGGATACAAGGTTCAAAACCCTTCTGCATTAATTACCAGGGTCAAAGCCCTTCCCAGCATATACCTGTGCAAAACAGAGCTGGACATGGCAACCAGAGTCCTTCTCCATCAAACCAGGCATTGCTAGAATGCACACTACCGTGAGTATTTGCCAGCTGTAGGCAAACTGGGGTTTCTCACACCCTTTCAGGGACTCATCTAATGTACTGAAACAAAATTTTATGTTACATAAAAGGTGACCAAAGAACATTCTATCATGGTGTGCCCAAGCAGCACAGAGTGGGGTGTAGGGTCCTGCACTTTGGTCACGGAAACCCCATGCAACGCTACAGGCTTGGGGAAGGGTGGCTGGAAGGCTGTCTGGTGGAAAAGGACCTGGGTGTTCTAATCGACAGCCGTCTGAATATGAGCCAGCAGTGTGCCCAGGTGGCCAAGAAGGCCAACAGCATCCTGGCTTGTATTAGAAATTGTGTGACCAGCAGAAGTAGGGAGGTGATTTTCCCCCTGTACTCAGCACTGGTGAGGCCACACCTTGAGTATTGTGTTCAGTTTTGGGCACCTCAGTATAGGAGAGATATCGAGGTGTTGGAGTGAGTGTGGAAGAGGGCAACAAAGCTGTTGAAGGCCCTGGAGAACAAATCTTCAAAAGAGTGATTGAGGGAGCTGAGACTGTTCAGTTTGAGGAAGAGGAGGCTGAGGGGGGACCTCATCATGCTCTACAATTATAGAGAGGTTGGTGCTGGTCTCTTCTCACAGGTCATTAGGGACAGAACCAGGGGGAATGGTTTCAAGTTGCAACAGGGCAAGCTTAGACTGGACATTAGGAAGAAATTCTTCATGGAAAGAGTGATCATACACTGGAATAGGCTGCCTAGGAAGGTGGTTGAGTCGCCATCCCTGGATGTGTTTTAGTGTCACTTAGATGTGGTGTTGGGTGACATGGTTTAGGGGTGAACTTGTAGTGTAGGGTTAATGGTTGGACTCGATGATCCCAAGGGTCTTTTCCAACCTGAATTGTTCTATGATTCTATGATCTGTACTATACAGCACTTTGCCCTGTGTAGCCCTAAAATGCAAATGTCATTTTGGATATTTTTTTTTTTCTGACTCACAGTGCATAAACTAATGTAACATTTTCATAAGAAGAAACTAAGAATGCGTGTTACCATCCTTCAGTGCAACATGAGGGTTTGCAGGTGCAAACTCAACTGTATATAGGGGCCACATTCAGGACAGTCTTGTCTGTGCTGTATGTTGGAAAATTTGGGGCCTGTGCTATGCTCCAGGCATCACCTGAGATAGTGCAATCTGGCACATTTCAAGATCGTGCCACACACCATGTTAACATTTAAATGTTACTGATCAACTGGTCCATGCTGTTCCTTCCCCAGCCATTTTTTATTCACTAGTAGCCCAGCTCTACTTGATTTTACAAAGGCATTGAACAAGTAACAGAGCTCAACTTGACCGTGTTTGCATTACTTCCTTACTGAAGGACAGTTGGTGAAGAGCATTGAGAGTCATGGAAAAATGATGCTCTGTATGGAGAAAATGACATGAGTGCACCTTGTTCATCAGTCTCTGACAAGCTATGACACAAATACACACGTCAAATGCTAAACTGAGTGAAGAGATGCTTTCTCCTTCTCAGGATTTCTTTTTCCTTCTGATAAATAATAGCTGCACTTCACCTTCTAAAGCGCTTATACCACTGTTCAAAATTAAAACCACTGCAGCAGCTGAAAGACTTAAGGTGCTAATATAAATGTCCCTACTTTTTTGCAGTTTATGTTCCTCTCCTGTGCAGAACA
Source organism: Trogon surrucura (assembly GCA_020746105.1). Taxonomy (NCBI): domain Eukaryota; kingdom Metazoa; phylum Chordata; class Aves; order Trogoniformes; family Trogonidae; genus Trogon; species Trogon surrucura. Next base: position 11,460,279 of record CM036619.1, on the reverse strand, counting down.
TAACCTAGAGGAGGGTGAACATTTTAGGCCTTATTATGAAGGCAGACAGCTGCAACATCACTGTCCCTTGCTCACAAGTGACAGCAGCCAAATAGGGAAGAGAAACAGAATGAAAGACATAAGCGTAACCTAAAACATTCTAAGACAAGAAATTAAAAAAAAGAAAGGTGTTAAGGTATTTGATTTTTTTGAAAGATGTTGATATGTTCCACACCATCTATTAAAATACATCTCTTCTCTTTCTCCCCACTATTCTGAAGGTACTGCAGTCACCCAGTCTGACAGCAATGCAATTTACACAGAGAAAACCTTTGTGAGCCCCACAACTGCAGCCTGCCGACACAGGCACTTCTCAGGCACTGAATGAATCATTTCCCATAGATGACAAACAAGAACTTGGTTCAGATGGATGGACTGAGGAGAACCAAAGTGATATCAGCCTGACAAGCTAAAGTAGCAGTATATCACATATCAAAATGCTTTTGAAAGTTGTGTAGGTGTTACAGGGGAGATTTTATGCTGTCTTTTCATACTGGCTGTTGTGTGACATTTTAAAGAGGGGGACTCAAAGCTGTAATCAGTTTCTCAGAGGAACAGGACATGTTTCAGCAGAAAGAGCTGCCTGTTACCTGCCAGCTCAATCCACCAGCCTCCTGGGTTAGATTCAGCCATCAATTCACTTAAGGGTCTTATCCCTGTTTCCCACAATATCTTTCATAGGTTGTTTTCTCTTCCTACCAAATATATGGAGAAGAGAAGGCTGAGGGGTGCCCTCATTAATGTTTATAAATATGTCAAGGGGGAGTGTCAGGAGGACGGAGCCAGGCTCTTTTCAGTGGCATCCACTGACAGGACAAGGGGCAGTGGGTGCAAGCTGGAACATAGGAGGTTCCACAAAAACATTAGGAAAAACTTTTTCACTGTGAGGTTGACAGAGCCCTGGCACAGGCTGCCCAGGGAGGTTGTGGAGTCTCCTTTTTTGGAGACATTCAAAACACCTCTGGAGGCATTCCTGTGTGACCTACTGTAGGTGATCCTGCTCTGGCAGGGGAGCTGGACTAGATGATCTTTTGATGTCCCTTCCAACCCCTAACATTCTATGATTCTGTGATTCTGTGATTCTGTGGTATCTTTGTCCCAAGAACCCAGATCATTACAGTGGTTTATCAACCATATAGGAACACAGTGAGGGAGGCCACAGAGATTCTGAGCCTTTCACATATTACTATGAAAAATGTACAAGGGTTTATTATTATTTATTTAGATAAAATGTAATTTATTTTTACTTAAATAAAAATTTCTATATTTGGAGAAAAATTATTTATTCCTTCACCTGATTTGGGGAAAAAACGTTCCCTTGTCCTTCCTGTCACAGATTGATGCATGCTTTTAGCAGTAAACTGCTTGGAACATGACTCCGGGGAGCTTGCTGGGTCCTAATATCTCCGGAGAGAATCTTGGGAAGGTGCCATCTTTTCAGACATTGATCAGGACTCTTAGCACCATCCATTATCATGGCTGAATAAGAAATCACAGAATAACACAGAATCACAGAATGTCAGGGGTTGGAAGGGACCTCAAAAGATCATCTAGTCCAACCCCCCTGCCAGAGCAGGATCACCTACAGTCGATAGCACAGGAACGTGTCCAGGCGGGTTTTGAAGGTCTACCCTTATGTCCTTTTTACTCCCCTTTGGACATAGGTATGAGGGAAGGCAAAAGTCAGTGCTCTTCACACACTGTGACTTTTATGCTGATTGCACAAGGAAGAGCTCAAAGGCCTTTCATAAACCAAGACAGACCCTTGCTAAGACCATAGCTTTGATTCTTTACTTTCCGGTCTAACTTCAGAATACTCAATAATGACCCCCAGAGGGGCTTCACCATTCAACATCCCCTTTCTGTCCTTTCTTAGCTCTTTTTATGCTGCATGTATTTAAAATAAAAATAAAAATATTTAGCCCAGTATGTCTAACCACTGTATTAACTACTTGGTCCCCTTTCTCACCTTCAGATGAATTCACTCCACTAATTGTGAAAGGGTCATTTCTCTAATTATACCTTCTTACCCTTGATGCCCACACCACACCTCCAGAGTTTAGAAATTAGTACAAACTGGAGAGTACAGATGAATCACCAACGTGTTCAATAGCTGCCCGACTTTCTTCATTTGACTTGTGAGAGGGTTTTCTTGCTCATACTACACTACCAGACCTGATGCCTGCTCTTCAGCACAAACACTGCTCCACAAAACACCCAGTTTTCCTGTCAGACCATTGACAGCAGTCTAGTTCATGTAGGCTGCCCCTGTTTTCACCTTGGGCTGCATGCTGCACTAGAATAGAAAACATGAGTCAGAAAAGTTAAGGGTTAAACTGTTAAGAACAAAAGAAAAAATTCATTCAGAAAACTGTGGTTTGTAATGGGCAAGAGGAAGTACTGTACAATTTCTTGTAAAGTCACAATGGCCAGCTCATCAAAGGAAACCCCTCCTATCAGAGGCTTGCACAATGATACCTCCTGAAGTCTGAATGTCTGCCAAGCCATGACCATGCAATTAAGTGATTGCAACAAAGAACCTAAAATCAAGAGCGTATTTCCATCTTCCTGTCCAGCTAACTCCCAATATTTATTTTTTTCTTTGCCTTGTACTAATTATTTTATAAAAACATAAGCTTTCTTGGCGATTTTCCTGGGGTTTTTTGCATTATTCCTCTATTTTTTTTGCAAGCTGGAGCAAGAGCTTCTCTACATGGAGGCAAAGCCATGGTTTTCATGAGACATGCTGAGCCAACCTGATCTGAAAAATGGAAATCTGCAGCAGCTGCCCCATTCTCCCAGTTTGGCTGCATGAACTTACCTCTTCCTTTGAGGCTGACATTCACCAGACACCCCCCACCTCTCTGGCCTCATTAACTCACTAGTTAATGTTTAAGTAACTAGTCTGAGCACTCACATGTCCTCAAAAATATTCCAGCAACCTTCTGCTGGGTCAGCCCACAGAGATGTCACTGAATATCAGAACGAACAAAAGGCTGGGGTGGGACCATGAGACTGGATACCAGAGATGGATGGCCACAAAATCTCTCCCTTTTGGCTGTGAGAAACCAGTAATTCAGCTCAGCTCTTTAGGAAACCCCAGCTTCAGCATGTCTGTGTTAGCTGCTTGTCCTAGATTACAGTGTACTAAGGTCAGCGTGCTGTTTACAAATACGAATTTAGTGAAAGGCTGACTTTGTAGACTCAGAGATGGGGACTTTCCTGGGATTTCTATCTTGGTAAACTTTGTGGAATAATCGCTTTAAATTGGTTCGTCAGGCCTCTCATTTCTTCCCTTTCAACTTCCCCTTAAAACCATTTTCTACCACAGAGCTCCCAAAAAAAAAAGCCAATGTTTATCTCTCTTGAATGTAATTTGGCCTAATTGACCAAAGAGTTGCACAGCCTTGCCTGATTTAACTCATGTTGGATCTTCTTTGTCTTTTTTTTACTACTGTAAACTCTTTAGAGTAAGATTGGTCGATTCAACCTGATACAGAATCATAGAATTGTCAAGGTTGGAAGGGACCTTAAAGATCATCTAGTTCCAACCCCCCTGCCATGGGCAGGGACATCCCCCACTAGATCAGGATGCTCAGAGCCCCATCCAGCCTGGCCTTAAAAACTTCCAGGGATGGGGCTTCCACCATCTCTCTGGGCAACCTGTTCCAGTGTCTCACCACCCTCATGGTGAAGAACTTCTTCCTAACATCCACTCTGAACGGATCCATCTCTAATTTTAATCCATTCCTTCTAGTCCTATAGCTACCTGACATCCTAAAAAGACCCTGATATCCCAAAATTTACTTCTAACCCTGAGACTGTCCCAACATCCAGTGTACATAACATTTATCTTAATTTCATTGTGCTGAGTTTATGCCCATCACTTCTTGTCCTATCTTCCACAGATATGGAAAATGTAAATCCTTTCCTTCTTGTAGCAGTCTCTACATAACAAAGTCTTAATTTCACCTCAGTTTTCTCTTCTTTAGGGTTAAAGTCCCAATTACACAGAATCACACAGAATCACACAGAATGTTAGAGGTTGGAAGGGACCTCAAAGATCATCTAGTCCAACCCCCCCCCGCCAGAGCAGGACCACCTACAGTAATTATCTCAAACTTCTCTTGCAAGTTTACTTTTTCTTGGTCTTTGACTTGGAAAATGATTTTTTTTCACAGCTTTTCTCTGGAAGCTTGTCAATTGATCTACCACTTTTAGAGTATGCTGTCAAGATGGACACAGCAGTTCTGTGGTTAACTGAAGGTTCAACAGATGGATTAGTTATCATAGTTCCTAATGGGAAATCTTTATCTTTCCTTTTTCCCCAGCAACAGGATATTGTCATGTTATGTGTGGCTGAGGATGCAGTCTAGCTCCAAGATATTTTTTTGCAGCATTGCTGCCTGATTTATTATTCCTCTCAATGTATGTACATATTTCTATATATATGCAGTAGACCATTCCTGAGGGATGTCTCCAAAGTGCAAAACTCAGCACTTTTCCATTTTAAATAGAAACCTATTTACTTTGGCAAGGTCCTTTTGATCTTTATTCTTGCTCTCCATCACACCTGTAGCCTCCTCTAGCTACTGATTTGAGATTCAGTATATTTTACTGCAGAAGATATACATGTCAACAGTATAAGACTGAGAATCAGTCTTGTAGAATCACACTTAGTGCAGCCTTCTATTTAGAAATGAAACACAAATAACTTTTTTTCTGAGAAGTTTTCCAGATTGTTTTGCTTATACCTTACTATAGTTCTGTCTTGAGCTATGTGTATAGTATCTATCTTCTATTTCCTTGTCCTCTTTCAGTTTCAGAAAAAGCATATGGGTCAGAATAAAAAGCTGTACTAGAAAATTAGAATATTTACTGCTTTACCCTTATTCCCAAAGTGTCTTACTCTGAGATGGAAGAATTCAGAAGGGTTTGATAAGTTTTGTCCGGTTTTATTTCCCTTTCATTTTCTGTAAGATACAGCACAGTTAATTCCTGAAAGGAAGTATAAGTGACGCCAAATTGCTTAAAAGATGTACAGCAATATCGATACACTCAGTGAGTGCTTTTCATGAGACTGTTTCACAAACTTCACAAGCACATCCAAATGAAGTAGAAAGCCATATAACTTGTGTGCTGGAAAGCCATATAACTTGTACACTGACAATACTCCTAGGCTTTTCCATGACTCATCCTAAAGTTAACTTATTGGATAGCCCTCTGCTGAGTTATTTTTAGCTTTTATCAACTTGTGCAATTTATTCCTGCAAGCTGAGCAAATTTCCACAAAGTGTCCTCAGAGAAGAGGTTGCAAATGTAAAGACAGAAAAAAAAAAAAAAAGGAAGTGTCAAAGAACACATAGGAGATTGTCTTTAGCAGCAGAGAACAGTCTGTGAATGTCAAGAGATGCTATATGTAACCCCTAATCATTTTAGGGGTAACAGCTCTGGCTTTTGTTTTGTTTTGTTTTGTAATTTCCAATTGAAATCAGGGAAATTTGAGTGACAGTTTAACATCACGCAACAGTCCAAATGAATGCATCAGAGTCCGGTCGTCATTTAAAAAATAAAACCACAATCTTCATTAGATTCTGATCATCTTTTGCCATAAAATTGTTTCCGTTGTCTTATCTGGTTTGAACTACAACGATTGACATGCAATTATTCCTGCATGCTATCAACGAGCAGTTGCTCAGGAAGCAACGGAGAGCAATGACTGAAATAGTGTAAGTTTTTTTCCAGGCCTTGACATAGATTTCCTTCATGGTATTGGATAAATACTTCTGTCTCAGGCTTTCCAGCTGTGATGCAGATACTCCTTTTCTGGCAGCTTTAGACTATTTCACTTTGAAAATTTTTTGAAATGAAGATTATATCTCTTTGTCAGAATAAAATATTTCAGTTGGAAGAAACCTACAACAATCACCTAGTCCAACTGCCTGACCACTTCAGGGCTGACTAAAAGTTAAAGCATGTTATTAAGAGCATTATCCAAACGACTTTTAAACACTGACAGGCTTAGAGCATTGAGCACTTCTCTTAGGGACCCTGTCCATAATGTTTCACCACCCTCTTGGTAAAGAAGTGTTTCCTAATGTCCAGTCTAAACTTCCCCTGATGAAGCTTTAAATCATTCCCACATGTCCTGTCACTGAATACCAAGATGTGGTGGGCTGACCTTGGCGGCGCACCAGGTTCCTGCCAAAGCTGCTCTATCACTCTTCTCCTCAGCTGGGAGCCATGGGTCAAAGTAAGGACAGGGAGGTCACTCACCAATTACAGTCATGTACAAAACAGACTTGATTTGGGGCAATTAATTTAATTTATTACCAATCAAATCAGGTAGGATAATGAGCAATAAAGTCAAATATTAAAACACCTTCCTCCCACCCCTCTCCTTTTTCCTGGCCTCAGCTTCACTCCCAATTTTCTCTACCTTCTCCTCCTTCAGTGGTTCAGGGTGGTTGTCAGTTCATCACACATTTTCTCAATAGTTCATCACACATTTTCTCAACTGCTTCTTCCTCCTCACGCTCTTCCCCTGCTTCAGTGTGGGGTCCCACTCATGGGAGAGTCTTCCATGAACTTCTCCAATGTGGGTCCTTCTCATAGGCTGCAGTTCTCCATGAACTGTTCCAACATGGTCCTTTCCACATGTGCTTCCTGTGGGGTGCAATCCTTCAGAAAAGAACTGCTCCAGTGTGGGTCCTACACAAGGTCACAAGCCTTTCCAGCAAACCTGGTCCAGCTTGGGCTCCTCTCTCCCTGGGACCAAAAGTCCTGAGGTAGCTTTTTTCCTCCTTCTTAAATATATCACAGAGGTGCTACCACCGTTGCTGATGGGCTCAGGCTTGGCAAATGGTGAGTCTGTCTTGGAGCTGGCTGACATTGACTCTTCGGTAATAGGGGAAGTTTGTGCCCTCTTCTCACAGAAGCCACCTCTGCAGCTCCCCTGCTACCAAAACCTGGCCATGCAAACTCAATACACAGGGAGAAGAGCTCAGCACCTCCCTCTCCACTTCCTCTCCTCAGGAAGCTGTAGAGGGCAATAAAGTGGCGCCTCAACCTTCTTTTCTCCAAACTAGACAAACTAGGAGTCCTCAGCTGCTCCTCATAGGCCGTATCTTCCAGAACTTTCACCAGCTTTGTTGCTGCCCTCTGGATATGTTCAAGGACCTTCACCTCCCTCTTCGGTGGTGGGACCCAGAACTGCACACAGTACTCAAGGTGACTGCACGAACACTGAATACAGAGGGATGATCACCTCATTGACTGTTTGGTTATGCCATGTTTGATGCAGCCCAGGATGGGATTTACCCTCTTGGCTGCCAGGGGACACAGCTGGCTTCTATTGAGCCGTCAACCAGCACCCACAGATCCATTTCTGCAGAACTGCTCTCCAGTCACTCCTCTTCCAATTTATACTTGTGCCCAGCACAAGTTACTCCATCCCAAATGCAAAATCCAGCATTTGAGCTTGTTAAATTTTGAGCCATTATGTGTGCCATTTGTTCATAGACCTACCACAGAATGGTCAGACTATTCAGATTTTCTGCAATACAACTGTTCAGCAAAGGTCTAGGCACACATCAGATTTGAGAGGGCCAAGGACTGAACAACGGTGAGCTCTGGAAATGGCTGATATTGGTGCAAGGGAGCAGGATGCACCCACAGGATGTCGAAAGAGGAAAGGTATCTGCCTTATTTACTAACCTCACAGTGGTTGCAGGTGATGCTGCAAGGTCAGCTCAGCGTGTTTCACGTGAAACAAACCCCATCCGCTCAAGCTGTACGTTTGTGGAGGTGTGCACTGAGGCGGGATCTTTGCAGTGTGATGTGAATAGTAAATAGAAGCCCAAGTAAAAAGCACACTACAACAAAAAATAGGTCCCATGCTCATCTTCTCATCTTCTTGTTGTGACAGGAAAGGAGGAAGTGGTGCTGGTGTTATTGATGTAAAGATGTGAGCCAATACTTGCTTACCTGACAGAATTCCTCAGTGAAATTTTCTCATCAGTCCCACAGTTTCAGCATTTTAGGTTCAGGACTCTGCTGCATTACCCTCAAGCTACTTTAAGCACGACCCATGATCTTCATCATCCAACACTTTCTCTCTAATCATCTCATCTTGTCAAGAGGGATCATCCCTAGATGATGTGAACATCAGGACTGCTTTACCCCAGTGTCCCCAATTCATATGTCAGGCTGCTAATTGTGGAGAATTAAAAAAACACTTCCCTATTTACAGAAGCCCTAGGATCCAAGGAAAGCTGAGGTGGTCATTCCAGTGTTTGTTTCATACATGTAGAATAAACTCAAGCCAGCTCACATCAAATTGCATTTGAGCAGGGCTCACTCATTCCCCGGTGCAACACACAAAAGTAATTTGAAGGAGTCTTTTCTGTTTGCTTCCGGTTCTTCTACTCACAGTTTTTCCTTGCAATTCCAGCAGACAGTGTCTGGGGAAGGAGATCAAGCTGAGCATATGCTAAAAGCAAGTCCCAGTCCTCTCAAAACACCAAATTTCCAATCATGAAGGGGTTAGTATCCAATAGTACTGCTGTACTTAATATTTGGAAATCAGATCATTATGTAACTGGCTGCTGAACACTGAAAAATTAAGGTCTTTACACAGATAATAGAGTCTTGAAAAGTGCATTTCATTGATTTACTGTGACCAAACTTAGTCTGACACTGGGACACAGGAACTGAAAGAAAAATAACCATATAGATCAATATTCACTCACCCAGTCTAACGAACTACTGTGTATTTGAGAGAATCATTTTTCTACCACATAAGTTAATTAATGTGGAGAAGAAAAAAAAGAAAAAGATAGATTCATTGTACCAGTCATGCTCCTGCTGACAACAATATATGTTTTATATTGGTCAGGAACAATATTTGGGTCTAAAGACTTTTCCTGTAAAGTCAGAAATCGTCTTTTACCTGTTATTGGCAAATGTAGTTCAGAGTGCCTGGTGACTTCATTTACAATTCAAGGGAGCCATGAAGACCACTATGTAAATCTTTCTCCATCTTTACTAGTGTGTTTTAGGCGTGATTTTGACAAGTGCTGGTTGCTGGCTTGTTTTCCTTACTAGAATTGTAAGGAATAGGATTTCCAGGTGGGTGGCAGCACGCTCCTCACCACACCTGGAGTTTAAATTGACCCCAACTCAATCAGGGTGTTCCCACAACTGGCTAACCTTGACTAAAGGGGAATTGATCCAGTATGGGTTGTTAGATGCAGGGTAAGCCCAAGCCTAACTGCCAAATGGTAGGATTTCCAACAGTAACATGATTAGTTGTAATTTGGAAAGCCTGATCCTGATGTCACTAAGGGGTCACAGTCACGAGTACTGGTATCTGAGGCAACCTGGAGAAGAAGTTAAAAGAAACCCAAGGACACTTGGAGGTCAAGGGGATATTTCTCTGTGAAATAAAGAATCAGCTCCTGCACTTAATCTCTTACTTTCATGTATATGGCTAGAACATCTCAGTAATATGAAAAACGGTGTTCAGTGTGATGTATAGCTGAATAGTATCTTTAATCAGTAAAAGCTAGACTTAAAGAAATTTTAGTACATGGATTATTGCTGGACCATGTAAGTTGAAAAGATGGGGTTTCTGCTGCCAAGATTTATGACTCATCCAAAGCCAGCAGAAAAGATAAATCGATGAATACCTTATCTACAAAAAAAAAAAAAAGCAATTGGGATGAATTTCCAAACAGGTAGTTATGTGAATGATGCAAAAGCCAAAGTATATGCACACAGTGAAGGAAGAGCAGGTTAAGTTTACCCCAGATTCAGCAAAGACCCTCCCACAAGTAAAAAGTATTTACTATGAAACAAAGAAGCAAATGCAGTGACGGGAAAATAAAGTAGTAACCTGGCACTCAGCCTAATTATTTTCTTTACATTGTGATATTCTACATGTACCAGGAACGTAATGGAAGTGACACACACGTGATAACACTTTTATCTCAGCCTCAGTCAGCTGGGGCCCATGCAGCGGAAAAGGGTGAAGCAAGAACATTTCTATTCTCTTTTTTAAATCAACCACAGAAATCTGTATGTTTCAAACCTCATAGTTTTTTTTCAGATAACGTGATATTCTTATTAATTCTCTTTTTTTTTCCATTCGAAAGTAGAAACTGTTGTTTCAAAAGGCAAATGTGCTCATTTGCATTGTTTAAGCAGCATGTACTTCTAAGTATATTCAGTACATTTTCGTACAAAACAGAAACTTATGATGAAGAGAAAAAGAATCCTTTCCAGTCATAGGATAATTCTTTAATACTATGTTTAAATAGTATCAAAACAAGAGAGTCCGTTACAGTCAGGTTCTCAAATGACATATATCACATTCAGTTTAAGAAATTTATACTAAAGTGTTTTTTCGTGTGATTACATGCAGATGTTACTTAACTTTCAAGCGGATTAAGGCGAGGTTGCAAACCTCAACATTTCCCACTACCAGGGAAAAATCATGAACTTGAATCTGTAAAAATAACTGAACAAAGTCAGTCCTTGATGGATCTGGGTATTGGTGGACCAGTGGGAGCTAATGGAGAAAGCACCAAAAGGGAGGGCCTTGATGTGTGTAGTTTCTTGTAATGGTGAATCCTTATTAGAAGTTGTAGTTTACTTACATCAGCCTGTCATTTGTACCACAAAACCTGAGTTTTCACAGGATGCCAGGGAGCAGACTTCCCCTCAGATCTTGGCAATCCTTCAAGGTCACTGTGCCAAAATGTAGTTTTCCTCTCCAAATAAAAGTTTGTTAGCAACAACTCGCTGTCCATCAAAAAGATATTATCCAATTAGTCCTGTTGACATGACATGTTGCCTCTACATGAAGCAGCAGGTCCCAGCCTTGGCCAGGGATGCAGGACTACCCAGCAGGCAGAACCTGAAACACTCTGCCTGTTTTCATGATGTCCCCACTGCAAACTCCCAGCCTGTTGTGCAAGAATTTCCTGTACACCCTCCATTGTAGGCATCTAGCTCTCCTTCCAGCATTTCAGAGAAGCACAGCCCTGGAGCGTGCTCCTGGGTGAGTCAGGAAGCTGCACGGAGGGACACAAAGACAAACCAGTGCAATTTGGTCCTTTTGATGGCCTCACCAAGAGCGACAGCACTTTGTTACTGCGTCTGCATTTGCTGGACTCTCCATGTCACCCTTCCATGCTCCTAAGGGAAAAGTTTCTACAGCTCAGATCACAACACATCTTTCTGGATCTTCCCATTCTTCCATGGCAACTACATCAGTCTGGCCCAGTTAAGCCAGGGAATGCACCCCACAACACCTATTGACGAAGTGCATGCAACTTGAGGTCCCTTGCTGGTCTGCAATATCTTCCCTGTAATTCACCTTGGTGGAGGATTCTGGCTATTAAATTAACAAGTGTGAATGGCACAGCAAGACCAGGACAAGGAAAGGCAGAGCTGTTGCTAGATTTAAATGCAAATTATTATAATTTAAATGCATCTTCTTTGCAGGACATTGCACTGTCCCTTGCTGTGTTTTATAGGAAACAATTTAAAATAACAATGAAAACCAAGATGCTAGCAAATGCAGAAAAAAATAGATATATAGGAAAGTTGGTTATATGAGAATGATATAAATGTACTTGATTTTCAATAACTCATTAACAACAGGGTCATACTGTTTATTTTTTATTGCTTATGTGATTTTTTAGGATCAAGCCAATCAACATTTATTCATATTTAACTGAAGGCAAACATCCGGTCAGTCCTGGCAAATGCTATCCACTGAACGGCAATTTCGTTACACTTTAGTCACAGAACAAACAAAGGTTTGGTTTCTGATAGGAAGGTGAAAGTACAACAAGGGGAGAATCAGGACCAAGTGTGGCTAATGCCGTAATAATTCATCTGCTGCAAAAGACATAGGAAGTTCTTAGAGATCACAGTTATCTCCTGTCAATGTCACAGGCAAAATTTATTGCCCTTGCATGGACTCAGACTGGGCTTTCACTAAAAATGAGGACTGAACATGGGACTGTTGTTTCATAGATCAGGCAAAAACATCTATAGAAACCAAGGGAGATTATCCTGCTAACTGCATTTTTTAGGTGAGGTTCCTCTTTCAGGTAACTTGTCTTGGTATTGTTCGATGGACTTGAATTGCTAAGAAATGGTTTTTATCCTTTCAGCATCATTTCTCTGGAAGTCTGTGCAGGAGAGACTCTGAAAGTCTCTTGCACTTTTCTGTCTGTTGCCAGAGCCCCTCAGGACTACTTGTATCTCTGCAGGGTCCAATATCCACTGCTAAGGGACTTTGACCTAATCAAAATCTCTAAATAATGACTACATATTTTAAAATAGCACACCTAAACAACACATAAATAAGGTGGAGCCTGCTGAGTATGAGACAGATTTGTCAGAGTAAACTGAAGGAAGATTTGAAGGGTGGTCTACAGACTTAGGAGTATGTACAGTTCTTTGCTGTTACATATCTTCAAAACATTGGAGAGATTGCCAATGAATTTATCCTCACAGCACACAGGGATGTGACAAAGAGGAGAAGGTTAAACAACCTGGCTGGAGTAGCTGAAGGGTTATGCAGCTCAGCAGCACACACTGCTCGTGTCTTTCTGTGTCCCCAGTAGCCCTCCTGGTAGCCACCTCGCCATTTGGACACAGAGTCCTTCCTAATACTACTTCACTCCCATCACGGATAAACACAATATAAGTTGTCTTTGTCCAAAATATTTCAGAGAAGGTGACTTCACGTAAATTATGGCAAAAACAACAAAGGAATTTCTAGGAAAACCTTTCCAACCAGGACACATAAGCGTATGTTGGAGTGAGGCTACTCTGAATTCAGGGGTTTAGAGAGGCTTAATAAAGTAAGATTTCATAAATAGCAGTATGCAAAGTGCAAACCACTAAAAAAAAAAATAATCATTAATTGATTTATGGGATTTCTGTGTTACATAAACTGTATTCTACTCAGTGCAGACACTACTTGAAATCTGTTACATGGGCTGTACTTGGTAGAGAAACTAATGAAAAAGAAAAATTCATGTCTTCACTTACTATTCTGACTATCAGAAATAGTCAGGGAAGACCTAGTAATGTGAGTACTTGTATTAGAATGAGGAAAAAATACAGCATGTTTCATACATTTGTTTTCATCTAGGGATGATTTTGACCGCAGCAAAGTATTTGCCTATAATAGATGAATTACATTGCCACTCATGTTATTATACTACCATTTAGTGATTTTTTTTAGTATTCATTTTAACACTGTTAATGTTTACTTAGCAGGACATTAATAATACCAGGATATTTATCATATAGGAAATGGCTAATGAAATCTGCTTCGTCTGTCAGTGGATGTTTATGTTTCAAGACTTCACTGGATTGTTTATGCAGGAATTAGAGGAGTATGGTAGTGTTTTGTTAGTGACTAATAATAAGAGGGAAGTTAAATGACAATTACTATGGATTTTTATCATTGTTATTATTTATATTGTGTTAGGACTCTCTCAGACTTCAGATCAATGCCTGAAGCAGCTCAGCTGTTGCTGAAAGATTTAAGAATGAGATCAAATATGTTTGATAGTGATGGGGATGCAGGACTGAGACCCAGAATTGTCCGACTCTGCTAATAAGCTGACTCACTGCCTACTGCTCCTATGGTGAATCCTCCTGTAAGTAGTGCTTAGGATCTGGCACATCTTTTTCAAATAAATGGTATTTATAGGATTTCTTATATTCAATTACATAGTCTTATATGTGTATTTTTATATTCAACAGTTAGTTCAGGTCCAAACTTCATCTCCTAGTTTGATGTTTTTAGAAATACTCATTCTTAATGCATTCTCTCCCAATGGCTGTTTCAAACTGAATGCAAATGTCACAATTTTTAAGCATAATATATTTCTGGAGAGTTCTGTAGCTCTCTGCCACCTAAGAACTGGACTCCATGGTTTGAACACCAGTGGATTTGAAGGATTTCTTTCTGAAAAGTACAACTGCCTTTGCAATTTATAAAATAATTCAGGCATTCAAAAATAATATCTTCCTTCTTCCGTTGCAAGCCTGAATTCATTATTTGAGGTTTTCCTTCCTTTCTTGCAAAAACCTCAGAGTGGTACATCCTTGTTGCAAGGACATGTTAAGCTGCCAGATTTCATCACAACAGGGACAGGCATGAACACGGAAGCAAGACTGCAGAAGAGCTGTGGAGCTGCACTGCGCTTTGGTTGTCCTTCGCCAAACCTAGGCTTGTTCATCATGAACAAGGACAAGAATTAGTGCCACTCACTAATAAAGTTCGTAGTTTTTGGTCAGGGTACGTGGATATATGTGTAGAATTTGGCTCAGCATGCCACTGACCAATGCCCAGTAATCTACCCTTTTGTCTTTTCATATGGTAAAAAAAAAATGCAGATTGAAATCTGAGTCGCAATGTTAATTTAATGGTAAGGAAAATGTATCACCTTAGCAAAATATTTCCCTTTATTAGTTACTTCTAAAGAGGGAAATGCAAATTCCAAAGGCAGTTCCTGGTCTGCTTTTCAGAATATCATTCAGAAATGCCAAATCCAACCTTCGCTTTACCCCTGCAACTAGTTCCAAAGTCAATAGGAGTCATGGGTGCACAAGGAACTGAGTGCCGCATCAATATGCTGCAATTTTAAAGCATTATTAAATGTAAGTCTCTCTAACATCAATATTTATTCCTGCTAAATATGAAGAATGCTTACGTTTATGAGTCACCAGTTCTGTTCCAGTTAGCGCTTGCTCTTAACACTTCCACCCTTGAATCGAACTACAGATTTATACATGATATCGGCACACAAAGTCAGCTGTTAGGAAGAGGTAACCACAGAATAACAACAGGGAGATAACAATGTGCATCTGTCAGAGCCAACACGCTCCACTGTTGTCGTTTCTCTGCTGTTGGTTTTGCAGCAGGCTTGAGTGGTAAATCACAAAGAACACGAATAAGTACAGCAGGATCCGCTCGCAGTTTGTTCCATGCAAGTTCGAGGTTGCCATGGGAGACAGGAAGCATTTTTCGGGCACTCCCACAGCATTAAGCTGTTACCACTTTATTAACCAGTAGCAGCACACTGCATTTTGCTCAGCAGCAGGCCTATGAGCTGACCAGCAAAAATGCTGAGGGTGGATAGTTTGTTCCCCTACTTCTTTCTTTGGATGAAACTGAGGGTCATGCTAAAGAGGGCGATCTGCTCTTTGCTGTGAGACAGTAGTGGTTTAGTCTAACTTCCAGTGGATGCAAGGTCTGCGTAATAAAAACTCACTTTGCAATATGACACAGTAGTCACAGGGCTGGGAAGGTGTTACGGAGACAGTTGAGAGGAAGCTGGAATCCAACAGCTAGTTCGTATTACAGAATCACAGAATCACAGAATGTTAGAGGTTGGAAGGGACCTTAAAGATCATCTAGTCCAACCCCCCTGCCAGAGCAGGACCACCTACACTAGAGCGCACAGGAACGCGTCCAGGCGGGTTTTGAATGTCTCAAGAGAAGGAGATTCCACAACCTCCTTGGGGCAGCCTGTGCCAGGGCTCTGTCACCCTCACAGTGAAAAAGTTTTTCTTATATTTTTATGGAACCTCCTATGTTCCAACTTGTACCCATTGCCCCTTGTCCTGTCATTGGACATCACTGAAAAGAGCCTGGCTCTGTCCTCCTGACACTCCTCCTTGAAATATTTATAAACATTTATGAGGTCACCCCTCAGCCTCCTCTTCTCCAAGCTAAAGAGATCCAGCTCCTTCAGCCTTTCCTCATAAGGGAGATGCTCCACTCCCTTCACCATCTTTGTGGCTCTACGCTGGACTCTCTCAAGCAGCTCCCTGTCCTTCTTGAACTGAGGGGCCCAGAACTGGACACAATATTCCAGATGTGGCCTCACCAGGGCAGAGTAGAGGGGCAGGAGGACCTGTCTCGACCTACTTGCTACTCCCCTTCTAATACACCCCAGGATGCCATTGGCCTTCTTGGCCACGAGGGCACATTGCTGGCTCATGGTCATCCTGCTGTCCACTAGAACCCCCAGGTCCCTTTCCCCTGCACTGCTCTCCAGCAGGGCAGTCCCCAACCTATATTGGTACATGGGGTTATTTTTTCCCAAGTGCAAAACTCTACACTTGCCCTTATTAAACTTCATAAGATTTCTCCCCGCCCAGCCCTCCAGCCTGTCTAGGTCTCTCTGAATGGCTGCACAGCCTTCTGGTGTGTCAACCACTCCCCCCAACTTCGTATCATCAGCAAACTTGCTGACAACATTCTCTAATCCCTCATCCAGATCATTGATGAATATATTAAACAGCACCGGCCCAAGCACTGACCCCTGAGGGACCCCACTAGACACAGGCAACCAGCCAGACTCAGCCCCATTGACCGCAACCCTCTGGCTTCTTCCCTTCAACCAGTTCTCGACCCACCTCACTACTTGGTCATCCAGACCACACTTCCTCAGTTTACCTATGAGGATGCTGTGGGAGACGGTGTCAAAGGCCTTGCTGATGTCCAGGTAGACCACGTCCACTGCATGGCCACCATCCATCCACCTGGTTATTCTTCAGATATATTATTTAGTGAGAGTTTGCACACAGAAAAAAATAATACTTTCAGTCTGATAGTTGCACAGATCAGTGGCTGCCAGCAAAGGTCTGCTGTGCTAAGAGGTCTTCTACAGTTCAGAAAGGGTGGAGCCTGGAGATGTGGTAGTTTTCCTGTTTCCTGGGAAACATCACAGTGTTTCTGTAATTCTGGATGGTGAATGCAACAAGGTGCTGAGAGCCTCTCCTTGATCAGTGAAGATACCTCATTTCAGAAGGCACCACTGTAATCCTGTTCTTCTGGGATAGCAGAGTGAAAAGTAATTAATGACTGGTTGAAAATGTATGAGGTAAAACAGGAGCAGATAGCAGGACGTGTTGACCACCTTTACTGAAGGACTGAGAAACAGAGCTGAAGAACTAAACAGAGAAAATAGAACAAAGCACACTTTTAGAGACCTTCAAAAGCCTGGCTTTTCATCTCAAAGATCACCGTAAAATCTGAGTGGAAAGGTACAGTTCCCCGAGCCAAAGGGACACAAAATAGAAGTCTACAGCTACCATGAATTTCTTACTTTCTAAAGGTAAAAAATAAGTGCTTACAAGCAGGAACTCTCATATTGCTACTGTCTTATTACGAAGGCATCACTTCCCCAGATCGAGATAATATACCTTGAAGAAATAATGTATTTTCTCTTATGTCCTCTTCCCTTTCTATACTTTTCCCTGACTTGCCAGATATTTTTCTTGCCTGATGGCTTGGCTTGAGGGCTGATGTATTCTCACACCTCTGCTACTGATAAAACCTGTCCCAGAAGAATGGTCTTACCCGCGTATACCAATACAGGGAAAATACCACTGCAGACAATGGATTAATATCATCAATTGCTCAGCCTTGAATCTATTGTTCTATAAAAAGTAAATGCAGAAATCTACTCTTAAGAACATGTCAATTTTGCCTGGTCTTCCCACATAACTGTGAAGAGATCATATGCTAACCCTATCCTTCACCTGCAGAACAGAATCAGAGAACAATGTAGAAGATGAAAGGAATGCCAGGTATTTATTTTTTAGTATCTATCAATCCTAGAAATTAAGCAGAACAGACTTTGATTTTCACCTGGATAGTTTAAATCAATTAAGCTTCTCTTGCTGAAAAGACAATGAATAAAAACATCCTTGGAGCTAACTAATATGTCAAAGACAACATCACAACAACAGCAGAACAGCCCCCTGGAGATAACACATCTTAGAGCACACAGATACAGAATTAAATGCAAAGTTTTGTCCTTTCCATCCTATTCCTTATTCTCACCTATACACCAACAGGCACTTCATTACCTTCTCCCAGGTGAGATATTCCCAGGAGATAACAATACTAAAATCCCAGGTTCTGATTCTACTCATAATCGCAGTCACAGCAGCTCTGGATTTTAGGGAGATCTCTGCTGATCAGCCATGGTGGACAACAGCTGAGTACTTTCTAGCAAGTCCTTCATTATAAGCCAAACAAAATTTTAGGAAAGAAATCTCAGTGAAGAAAAAGAAACTTCACAAAGCTATTTAAGATTTTGCAATATTTTTGTTTTAGAAACCTCCCAAACCTTTCCCCAGGGAGAAATTGACTCTGAGGCAGAGACTTTACTCGGAGAAGACTTGTTTTTCAAAGTTATCCTTGATTTGGCCCATGGACACAACCTAAAAAACATTTTTCTACTTAAAGATGGAGGATTCCCTCTGTACAAGGGTGTCTCAAAGCTGGGAAAAAAACAGACTGAATCCCTTGTAATAAACATCCCATTGTATTCAGCAGCCACTGCAGTTCCCTTGCTCTATCTGTGCACTTACTTCCCACTGAGACATGTGAGTTTGAGATGCATCTGGAAAAAGAAAATAACCTTTCTTCTTTATGGGCCAGGTTACAGGTTTGGGTTTTTTTGGGTTTTTTTTTCTGCCACCAAAGAGAGGGTCTTTCTTCCACTTTACTAACAATAGACCTGGTGGACTACAGCCTGCAGTTAGTCTGCTCTTACTACTACAGCAGTGTGGGAGCACATGGGCATAATGTCCTCCTGTAAAGTGATTTTTAATTCAATGAGGTCAAGATCAGATGTTTAGACAATGCTGACACAGAAAGTTTTTTGGTGTTTCACTTTTCTTTTGAGGAAGAAATTAAATAGCACTGAAAGTAGTAGCATATTTAGTCAATTAAAGGCACAGAATCCATTAGAAACTTCATGCAGATGAGACAACAAAAAAAATAAGAGTCTTCAGAAAATATTCATTTAAATAATCAATGTGGTACAGCTGAATTGAATGGAAGGACAAAATTAAGCCAGCTGAGTTCAGGTACACAACTACCCACAAGAGGACTATTGTCCAGTCTCCTGGGTCAGTCCAGAGAAACTCTTCTCATGTTCAAATGGACAAAGAAGAGTGACAAACTGTCCTCTCAGGATGTTTTTGTGTCCAGTGGAGAGGGAGCCTGCAGGTTTAGTTTAGATTAGTTGCTTTGGTTTAGCTCAGTTTTTTTTTTAACTTTACTCACTATTGTAATTAAGGTCCATCTGATATTCTGATGTTTTCCTTTATTCTTCCTTTTCTTCTGTATCAGGGACAAAATCTGTTTTTCTCTGTCAACAGGATATGAAGAAATTTCAATGAATCCACTACTGAGTTTGTTTTTTTCTTTTTCAATCAAGAAATCCATTGCCCAACAGTGACTAGTCCTGCTTCACGGTTTTCCAACAATTCCATAAATTACACCAAAGCTTCATCACTTCCTAGATCAGGTTTTCTCAGAAACATTGCTCATCACTGGAGAATGTTCTGGTCATTAAAGAGGTTGAGAGATAATATTTTCTTACATTTTTGCGGCTGTTTTCCCTTTTGAAGAGCAAATATTATGGGAGAGGAACCTTCCCTGCTGATTGCAGTTGCTCAGTTTTCCTGTCTTTCTCCTATTTTGCTTCTACAATTTTTTTCAATTCACAATTTAAAACAAATTCCTTTACAAAGAAAAAAGCTTCAAGCTGCAATAATATTTTACTAAGAAATACCATTGGAAAGCCTAAACGGATAAACCCTTCTTTGTCCTTCCCATACTCAGAAGAAGAGGCAGGAGGGTGACAGAGGTTTGTGAGTAAAGCTCTGAGGTCCTTTTGTGAGGTTTGGAAGAAGAACATGCTATCATCTGAGCTGACCACTGTTGACCCCAGAAAGAAAGGGAACTTACAGGAGGAAGTGATGCACTCTTGCCTGCAGCAGCTGGACAGCAGGGAGGAGCGCTGTTACACAGCTTATTTATCTGAGCAAGCTGTGGAGATCACAGCTGTTAGATTTTTCTCTCCAACTTGCACTGCTAGTGTTTTCCTCAATAGTTCTTTCCTTTTTTTTTAAAGGAATCTGGTTTATTATCAGAGGATCCATAACAGCAGAAAAATCTCCCCTCAAGCTTTCCCTCCATTCATGCCAAGTTCTTAGCCTTGCACCTTTTTCTCCTGCTTCTTTCACTGGCTCTTCTCCCATGCCTTGCAGCCAGCACCTTTGAAGAAATATTCAGCCTTCTCCACCTTGCTGGTTCCCCTGGCTGTTCCTTCTGCTGCATAAAGGTGCCCTCGCTCCAAGATTTGCTCTCCTTCAGTGAACTCTGGTTGTCCTCATGTACCCTCATTGCTTTGGGCCTCCATTCAGCCTTCTCCTTCGCAACGTTCTTTCTGTGTGAGGAGCTTGAGCTTAACTGGTGTGAGCAGATGCCACTGAGCCTGAATGGAAGGCAGGGTGTGATCGAGTGTGGACACTGGCTGTGCAGCTCACTCCTTATGGACCTCAGGGACCTTGTCCAGCTCAAACCCTCCCAATCAGAATCACTGCTGTTCGATGTGTGACACTATGACTTAGTAATGCTATTTGCCAAGCTCACCACACCTGCTAGTACTCCTGAAAGCCCTTTCGTGCTCTTCAGAAATATCTTTTGCAATCTCCCACCCCATACCTCTACCCCTTCAGTGCCATCCAGGTTTCCCCTTTGTGTCTTTTCCTATTCCACTCTCTACTGCTCTTGCTAATGCACAATTTCACCCCACGTGACAGGGCTTCTTTATGTTTTCCCCACACTAAACCCCCCCCAGCCAGGCATGGTAGGGCTTCTGTTCCTTATTCCACTTGTCTCCTACTCCCACTTACATATCTCTCCTCAGTTTCTGTCCTGTATTCTCCCCTGGATCTGACTTCAGACATCCTCCAGTCAGACTTTGCTTCATGCAGCACATTATGCCAACCTCCTGTTCCTCATTCCCTTCGCTGTCACTCCCTGTGTGACCTCGGATGTCTTTCTCCTTTGTCTCTAGGACCCTCTATCTCTAATCTCAACCTACTATCCTGCTCCTACACACTGCTACAAATTCCCCACTCCCTCCTTGTAAAATTTCTTTTATTTTCTTAGGAGACCCAGATGCAGGCAAATTTCCTGGGAAGCTTGTAACATGGTTAGGATTAACGTGGACAAGGAGCTTCAGAAAGATGAAGAAAAATGTTTATTCAGCTCACAGCATCAAGAAACCTGGGATCTTGAGTCAGGCTTTTCGAGGGTTCTGATTTGTAACCATTTTGACAAGGTTGTTCCTACTGATGCTAAAGAACCTCTTGACATTTTGGAGTGGAAAATTACTGTGCTAAAGTCAGACAAAACCCTGTGAATTATCTATTTTTTATGCAGTGTTCTAGGCATCTGAGTAGGAAGCAAAAGAGCAGGTGACATTTCTGTGGCTGTTTAGGTGGAAAATACTTGAGTCCTCTCTTCAATCCCAAAAGAACAAACCCATAAAAAAACCCACCTTAGTCCTCCAGTGCATTGGCATCAGCTTTGTGACTGTGCATGGTCAGAAGGTGCCCTCCCACCTTAGTCCCTGTGAAAAATACATTACAGAATCAGCAACCTCAGCAGCAGAGCTCAACAGTTGCTTTCACCTTCATTCAGAAACAAAGGAGGAGAACATGCTGCTCCGCTGTTGTATGATACCCTCTTTTTTGTTTTCCACAGAAAAGGACATTTGTGTGTGTAGCTTGGGTCCTTAGCCTGGGCCTCCACAGACCCCCATACCTATTCTTCTAGTTTCTCAGGTGTCACAGCTGTATGCCAAGTTTTAAATCCATAAGATTAGGGACGTCAACATTACTAGTGCCAAATGTTATAAAGTCAAGATTAAGGGCTCATTCATCAGTATAACTGTCTGGAAAACTCAAGCACTTCTGAGATCTCCAGGTGTGTTGGCTTCGCATTTGCAACTGAGATTTGTTTCAAAAATATTTTGGTCCTGGAGTTGAGACTCTACAACATGCTTCTAGCTTTACTTATAGTAGGGGTTATTTACCTCAAAGTTTCTCTTTGAAAGGATAAAATTAATCTGGAAAGGACCTCAAAAGTCACAACAGTCTTCTTGTCTTAGTGCAAAGTCATCTTTACACCATTCATAAGAATGAATTTTTTCACTCAAGCTGAGGTACGTACAACAGAGATGTCTACATCTGATCCGTTACTATGTTTAGGAACTCTAATCTGTGTGGCAAATAAAGACTAGAGGAGAACTTGTCTACTCAAACCCTCTCATCTGCCTTAGGACACAACGAATCATCGTCAGAATCCACTGACTGTAGTTCTTAAATTTCCACAGGTCAGACTGGGAACTGGAAAAATAAAATGTATCAGGTGCTGATACCTCTTTTGCAGTGTTTAAAGCAAGGGAAAGCAAACCCCACTCCAGCTGTTTGGGTGTATGTCAAGTAACTATCTCACTCCATTGCAGCTCGTGGAGCCTTGGCTGGTAGAGTTTAGGATGCAGTTGATTCGGTCAGATGTAGGCATCTACATTGTGATGACATGGGTCACACTCCAACATCCAATGACCAACCAGTTCGCCATTTCTCTAACAGGTGGATTGCTCTCATGTCGAAGTGAACACTGTTTCCAAAATCTTTACTTGTTGCTAGGGGTCCTCACAATCACTCCATGCAATTCATGTCAGTTCTTCATTTCTTTTACCTCAGAGACTGGGTGCCTCATAGCTGCAATTTTCCTCTTCAAATGAAAGCCCGTTGATCCATTCTCAATCCGTTATAGATACAAGAAACAGAATACATCTTCCCTCCCTCTATTAGTCTTTTTAGTATTTAAAAAATATGGAATAAAAATTATAAATTGTTAGAATTTGTGCTAGTTTTAAAATTGGTCACTTAGGTGCACGTGTCTTTATCTAATATAAAACTGCTAGATTCAGACTGAAAGCACCTCCTTTTTTTTTCAGTTCTTTGAATTTTTTTTTCACTTCTTTAGAATTTTTCAATTCTAATATAAAAAATAACAAATAGAAAACAGATAACATTCTTCAATTGAAAACTATGGGAAGATATTTCCAGTTTCAAGTATTCTACAATATGTGCAGAATCACAGGTTACTCTGGAAAAAAAAAGAAAAAAAAAAGTGTTTCAACCCCCCCTATATTTCTATACTAAAAACATTTTATAAGAAAATTATGAGTACCCTAAAAGTCTGTCAGATGAGATTTCTAGCAAAAGAAACAGTACCATAAAGTTGTTCTCACTTATAGCTTCTGTTCCTCCCAAATTCTTCCTGACTGAGACATTCTTGAGTCCTGTAGCTTAGACTAAGCTATAACTCCTTTCTCTGACTGCTGTAACTTTGTGTCCATCACAGAAATTACAAAGTGAGAAAGAATCACTCTCATTTACCAGCTTCTTCAAAGATATATTACTTAGCCCAGGAAAATTTAAACTAGTGGAAATAATGTTTTTAGGCCTTATCATATACTATTATTTTAAACCTACAGGGATTTTTCTTTAGTTGTGTGTACAGACACATACAGAGATTTTTATGTGTACGTAAATAATACGTTGTCTTCTAGAGTATTATATACTATGAATACAAAGCATCTTTAAAAACCTATAGGGTTGTTTATTCTGTTATTGACTATAATTTGCTTCAATCAGTCTGAAATATTCTACATAGAATTTATTGATAATCAAATTATTTGTCCTTTTCTGTGTTTTTACTTGTCCTGAGATCTAGCTATGAATTTAACCATGAATCAATTTTATCTTGATCTTATTTAATTTCCAATAATTATTTCTAAATTTGCTATTTATCAGGTTAACACTTCACTGGTTGAACTCATATTCTGTGGGAAACTATTTATCTGGATACATATTTTTGCATGAAAGCCACCCCTGGAAATGCTAGCATTGGCAAACCACTGTGTTCAAGTATGTTGCTACCATCTCTTTATTTGGGGCTGTATTTATCCTGAGATAATGACCCTTTAATTTCAGACCAGTTTAGTTTGGTCTCTTCATTTGTTTATTTTTCAACTCTAAAATGAATGAGAGCCAGCAAAATGTATCAAAAGAAGGTTTTTAAGAAGTGCCTACCATATGTGCCTTCTCCAAGAACACTGCCAATAGAAAGCCACATACAAAAATAAATCATCTATTTCCTACTGTTAATAAATATTTGGTTCCATTTTGTGAGGAGGCAGCACACACATAGCCTGTGAAAACCAATTAAAGTTCTGTGAACAGAAGGTTTCCAGAATCAGGCACATATGCTCTAGACTGATACTTGGAATGTTAAATAGAAATTTGAGATAAATATATCTGCATTTCTTTTATTTTAGCAATCCAGTTGGATTATGCAGTAAAACTACAACAAGATCACTTGCAATGGAGAATTGATCAGAACTATGTTTTGTTCAGTATTGTAACTATTTCATATTCATTCTTCTAGCCTTTTATTTTGTAGCCTGCTGGGCACTGTTTTTTATAGGAACTACTGAATTAGGTCTCTTGTGGTGGGTTGACCTTGGCTGGAAGCCAGGTGCCCACCAATCTTCTCTCTCACTCCCCTCTGCAGCAGGAGAATGGAGAGAGGAAATAAGATGGGAAAAAAACTCATGGGTCAAGATAAAGGCAGTGTAATAAAGCAAAAGCAAAGGTTTTGCATGGAAGCAAAGGAAAACTAAAATTTTTTTTCTACCTCCCACTAGCAGGCAGCGCCCACCCACTTCCCAGGGAGCGAGGCTTCAACATGTGTAACAATTTCTCTGGAAGACAAATGTCATAATTACAAATGCCCTCCCTCCTTCTCCTTTCTCTTTGCTTTTATTGTTGAGCAGACATCGTATGGTATGGAATATCACTTCGGTGAGTTTGGGTAGGCTATACTGGCTATGTCCACTCCCAAAACCTTGCCCAGCCTCAGCCTGCTGGTGAGGAGAGACCCTTGATGCTGCCTGAGCACTGGTTAGCAGTAGCCAAAACACTGGTGTGTTCTCAGCACCTTTCTGGCTACAAATGTAAAGCGCAGCTCTATGAGGGCCACTGTGGGGAAAATTAACTCCATCTCAGCCAGACACAATACAACTATATTTAGGAAATCATTTAAACACATGACTAATTTACAAAAAAAAATGCAAACATTCTGCTCGAAATCGATGGGCCTGCTTCTATAATTAAAGTTAAGCATCTGCTTAAATATTTCTTTGCCTGGGTTTGCAATCCATGACACAGATGGACTACAAGTGGTAACGACTTTCAAGATGTCATAATGACAAAAAAGCCTCCATTATACTATTAATCTATCTAGATATTTATATGGCATCCAGCTCTATAAAAATTGCAGTACCTATGTTAAAGTAGCCAAGAGTGAGGTTGTGTTATTCCTCTGAATCTAGCCTAACTACTGGCTCTTCATTACTGGTCTTCCGGGGCAATTAACTGAACCACCCTGAAAAATTGCATGAACACACTGCATCTACTGGAAAGACATAGGTGAGCCCACTGCTGCTGGCTGCTTGAGACAATCTCACTGTCTTTGCACTGAGAGAAGAGGAGAATTTTCCAAAGGCACAATTGCTGCTCAGCTAAAGAAAGGTTCCAGCCAAGGGACAACGACAAGGAGTTGGGGGTATGACCTTCTTAAACTACTCCAGCCACAAGAGGCTGTCTCATTGGGTCCTACATGCCACACACCCCCAAAGCAATGAAACATTTCCTGAAAAGTTCCCCCTCTTCCCACCCCCAAAGCCTGTTGACTATAAATCATCCCATAGATCGCTAGTTAGCTGGCTTCGCATTCATAAAACAACAAATATTTCCCCTCCAGCGTCAAGTCGTTCAGTCTCCACAGGGGATAATTCCTGAAGTAAAGCAGCAATCTTTGAGACTGAAGTTGCTTTCCACTCCACAAAGAAGAAAGGTTTTTTTAATCATACAACTATTTAAAAGTCACTCCCAAGATGTGCACCTGAGCTCAGAGACTATAATTTATAATCTACCCACCCACACACGTACACTGCAATCAGATCACTGTTCCCACAAAAAAATAAACATGCTGAAACACAAGACTCAGCACTGCTCCAAGCAGTGATAAAACACTGAGAGATACAGGATGGTTTCATAAAGTCTCCAGGTAGCATGGGGCAGAGGCAAATGTACCCTTCACCTGCTGCAGAGTGTTAATGTGCAAATGTACAGATGTAAAGGAGGGAGAGTTTCCTCTCGTGACATGATCTCATCTCACCTTCTTTACAAATCCAGCCTTGATATCATGGAAGTATATTTCCCAATGTCAAACCCACTGATTTCAAAAATCTCTTAATGAAAGGATTGAGGGCTACTGAAAAATTAACTCCTCAACATGTCATTTTCCAATCAGATAGGACCTCTAAAATCAAGCGTATCTATGAGGCGGTGGTGGGGTGGGGAAACAACAACAAACAAGCCAACAAAGAAAGATTTTGGTGGAAATTTCTAACAAGAAACTCGAAATAAAATATTGCCTTTGGAATTAATCTTAATGCCCACATCCAGTTGGATGACTGAAGAGCATCGTGGCAGACATAGATCTTGGTCATTCATTCATGTTCTTCCACATAAGTTTGTTTGGCATTGAACCACACCTCCCAGGAGGCACTAGTGCCTTCCTTTGGAAGAGTGTAGTATGTCATTGAACAGCAAGTTATATAATGAGCCAACTTCTTACCTCTGTTAGGGGTGAAGAGAAGCAATGATCTACCTGCATTTTTCAAAAGGGAGTTTTCATGTTTTTCAACTAATTTCAAACAATGCCAACTTCCTGCTGCCATTCTGGTGTGTGTCCTCACCAAAATAACCATGAACTTGAGTGTCCTCTAGTAGGGTAGATAGCTATAGAGGTTTCTGGCACTGGAGTACCCAAGCACATCATAAATATTAAAGGAACTATCCTTCCAATATTGCTATGAGGCTTAATCATCCCAATTTTGCAAACAGAGAATTGAATTTCAAAGTCACTTGCCCAAGGCAACACAGGAATTTTGTACTGGTGCCATGACTGAGCCCACATTTCTTGAGTCCTCATCCAAAGCACCTTTTCTCTTCTACCCTCTTATGGTAGACACAAAAGCAATTTTTGTGCCTCAGTATCTTCTGTTGGCCTGGTTCTAAGCTATTTTCTCAGACGTGTTCATAAAAGATGCCAAAGCCAGCTCTTATTTTGGGATAAGAGATACTGCTTCCTTACAAGGAGACCAGGACTTAATTTGCAGTTTCGCTCTCTCCTCGGCTGTCAGTAAGCACAGCCCCTGCAGAAAAAAAAAGGAGTGCTCTGTGTTGCACAACTTACAGTGATTGCTCTGGATGATTAAGAGGTCGTATTAATACATTCCGTGGATGAACTATCCAATCTTCCTTAGCCTGAGGGACAGAAACTAAAATCCTGGGCCTGCATGGAGAATTCAAGAGAGGTAAAGAGTATCCTTGAAGAAAGAAATAATAGCACTGGCCTGTATTTGGCCGTTCTTTGAATGCACTGACCAAATATGCAAAACCATGGCAAATGTCTTGTAAGCAGGAAAAGTAAGGAAGTCTCACCCAAAGCACCTTGTATACATCATGTTTCATTTTGCTTGTTCACATCTCACAAGTTTTGCTCTGAATTTATTGCACTCAAAGATACATGTCAGAGACAACCCAGAGCTGTTTATTTTACTTAGTTCAAGACCAAATATTCTGATTTTCCTACTATACCGTAACTACAGCTAGATTTGCTCAAAATTTACTTCAGAATTCAGTCGAGACTTTGAACTGACCCAGAACAAGATTGAGATTTGCCATGCTAGGCACAATCAGAAATATGAGCTAGAAGAACCTACAGATCTTCAAGGTCACGTTTGCAGTCCTCACACTGCTGAGAGGTTGTTAAGAGTTTAATGCACAAAATAGTAAAATATTTATGTCAATATTTTAAAACACAGTGATAAATTATGTATTTTAGACTCCTTAAGCTGAATATGTACATCTTAAACTGTTTTATTTTAGTAAATATTGCAATAACTTGATACTGAGATTTAAAAACAAGAATCCATGGTTCTCACTTTGTGACAGCAAGGGACACATGATGAAAATCAGATGTGTTTGAGAGTAAAAACAGTCTGGAAATGTTTGCGGTGATGTCTAGCCATCATCTTCCATATATTCACCAGAGCCTCATCCCCACTGTTCTCATCACTAGATGTCTTAAAAAAACGTGCATGGTCTTGTGACTTTCAAACCCTTGACTTTTCCTGTCTGATCTTCACATTAGGTAGTTCCTAAACTCTAGATTTACTAAAAGCTTCTAGCCCTATGAGATAGAACTTATCTTTTTTTTCATTAATATGAAGCTGTGAAAAGGTAAGAAATTCTTTTGTATGTCTGTTTTTTTTTCCACCAGGGCATCCAGATATCCTGATGCAAATATCTTGGTACCTCTTGGCTGATGTTCAAATCAGATTTTCTGCTCTAGGTTTCAGTGTGATCCATTACAGTGATCAAACCATCTGTTAAGCTAAGCTGTAGAATGAGTAATCTTCAGTATTTTAAGGATGCATTTGTCCTTTAACACTATTTGGTTTCAGATTTTCTCTCCAGTAGTTTCAAATGACCCTTAGGAAAAATAGCCATGGTTAGAATTAAATTTTTCACACAATTTGTAGAAACTGAGAAGTGTTCCTTCACACCAACATTAGACAGAGTCTGTAGGGTGCAACCTACTCCATAATACTTAGGTCATGTGAGGATATTTCTTTGTATACCTATTAATTAAGGTGTCATGAATTAATTAGGCACAATGCCACTAAAAAGCTATGATAAGCAGTGCATCTTATATGCTAATAGTATGGGCGCCTCTTACATAAGTGAATCATCCCTATTTCCCAAATCAGCAATTACACTGTGCCCCGTGGGTAAATGTCTTTCATAGAAATTATTCCCAGAACTTCTTCAGAGAACATCTGAGACACCACTGGAACATCACTAATTTATCTTTCCTCACCTATGTTGGAGCCCTTTTGGGCAATAATTCTTGCACTCACATCCCCACCCCAGGTGTGAGGTCCTACACCTACCTTTCAATTGTCTCTAGGATCACGGCCCTGCCACAGCTCCCTCCCTGCAGTCTGAAACCACTGCTCTTGATGGTGGCTTTGTACTTATGCCCAAAGGGCAGTGCTGTGCTCTTAGAGCAACCTCCCTCTTTTCAGAAAACTACCCAGGAAGGGGCACAACTTAAGATGAACTTGAGTACCCATCCCTTTCAAAGCTGAGGTTTCTGAGGAGGTGAAATAGCAAGCTGTGATGATAAAAAACCCCAGCTTCTAAGAAAGGTACATAGTAAAGAAAACCACATCCAAGTGAGAGAAAAATGTCTAGAATGTAACAAGATTAAATACAAAAGCCCCTTACAAAGTTGGACAGTTTAAACTGTCGAGTCCTGTCAAATATTTCAAGAAGTTAAAATGGCACCTGCAACTACATCAGGCAGCTGTAGGTACCAGCCGGTGGCAAGTGCTCAGCACCTCTGAAAATGAAGGCAGGCACTGAGGCAGACAGATGAAGCTGCCTTAGTCCTGGAAGTTTTGCCCTGTTTGTTTTTTCCCTGAGGGATTAACAAAATGACAGTAAGGTAAAAGGTTGCTGTGTTTCACTGTCCTGCTATTATATACTGTCCCAAAGTCTAGGTGAGATGACTTACTCCTTTCTCAAGGGGAGGCAGGTTCATTTGTGTTACCTGACGTTAGGTATCACCAGCATCTCCAGAGGCTTGGAATAAGCTCAACTCTCCTTTCATTGCAGGGCACCTGCGGACATCTACAGCATGAGCACGTGGGACCTCAGGCACTTTGGCAAACCCATACAAAAAAAAAAAGCTTAGGCATCTCTGTACTATGAGGTACCACAGCAGTTAAACAAAGAAAAAAAAAAATAAATCTGTGTATCACTCTGGGGTATTTGGACACCTAAAATCTGCCTGAACCAGAACTTGTGCAAGTAAATAACTTTTCAGCTCACATCCAAAATAATTTGCCTGAGATTGCACAGGCAAGCTGCAAGAGTGAGCTGTAGGCCTCTCAAACCACAGTTAAAGCCCCTGCCATCAGCACACCCTTTCCTCATTTGTACCTAACTTAATCTTACTAACTGGAGTCTGCTCAGCTGGGATTGACAGTGGTGGAAATTATTGCAATAAGGCCACTCGAGAAGCTGCACCCAGTACATTTTTGCTCTGCTCACTAATACATCAAAGCAGAGAGACAGAAGGTACAAAGAACATTATTAGCGTTGACCTAACTTGCTTTGCCTAACAAGCATCTAGAGCAAAGCAATGTGGGCTGAGATGTTAAGGAAAGGACTGCATACATTGCATTCCTTTAAACCAAATACAATGTGGTCCGCAGGCGTTTCTATTGATTTCAGTGAGATTTGTATCAGACTTTCATACCAAATGGTTAAGAGCTGCTGGGCAGGGTGAGATGTCAAGGAAAGGATGTACTTACAATTATATTTTGACGAAAAAGGGAAAACAGGCTTTCCAAAGTACAGAATGTTTCTGCTGTTACCGGGATGCTTTCTAATCCCTCCTGTTCCCTCTGTGCTTTAATTCCTTTGTTACAAAAACCACAAACACCTTCCAGGCCGGGAAATCCAATATCTCTGCAAGTAATTACCTTCACACACAATAGACACAGAAAGCATTGTCACCACTTGAGAAGCGCATATGGCTAAAATGTTTACATGTTGATATTCCTGGGCCAACAGTGGAGGGTGAAGCAGGCTAATGAAAGAGCCTAAAGAGAGAACGCGGTAGATACTTTTATAAACAATGTATTTTGCAGTCTAATTTTTGGTTTTGTCATTAAATTAGAATTTTAGTAACCTAACCAAATTAACAGACCAGCTGGGTCCAACCAAGTCCACGCACGGCAGTAAGGCAGAGTAAGAGTAGAAATCAGTAATCCTGCCTGCTCCGTTCATGAGTGATTAGTCAGACTCTCAGTTCTTCTGTAACACTTTTCCACGCCCTAACTATCAAAACACCATTTAAGTCATGGAATGCTGTTACAGGGGGAGAAAGAAGCTAAGTCATGCCACAGATCAATGACAGAGTAAAATATAATTCCAAATCAGTATTCAGGGGCCTCAACTCTTCCTGGGCTGTATATCTTCATAACAGCATTTAATTTCTACGGTAAAATGAAGAAAACAGAAATAAGTGCTGATTAGTAAATAACCTAAATCCAGTTTTCACTTCTCTGACTGCTGTTAGACCCTAGTGCTTAGTGTTACCTTAGTGCTCAAAATGAGAGAGCTGTCCGATAGCAAATTGCCATTCAAGAGGAGCAAGTGATCTCTCTCTCTGTTCAGGTTGTTCTTTAACAGAATGTACCGTCCTCAAACCTGAATGGCCTTCTAAATTTTCTGGTCTTATCTTCCGAATCGTGCGTCTTGTACTCCACAGATGATCGCAAACACATAAAATCTGTCTCCATATACCTTTCTGCTCAGAGCATGCAGGAGACACACCTGCAACCAGGCACCCGCATATGTATGGGTCTGCAAATGGTTCACAGAACCAGAGGCTCGAATTTGAAGTCCCTTTTACAAAATGGAGTGCCATGAAGGGAGATGGTGGAGATTTGGCTGAGGAAAAGCGTTGTTGGTAGAAAGATACCAGAACACAAATGTTAGTCAAAACCCTAATGATTAAAACACAAATCTGAATACAAAAGCTCTGCTCTCCTACAGAGCTGGGGTTTCCAAGGTGCATATATGGGGAGATGGCTTTGGTGGATTATGTCCACAGCTTTGGGACCTTGAAGATTTCAGACTGCTACCAGCCTGGCAGCCTTGGGACACCACACTCTTCTGGGACAGCTGAGGTTTTGGGTGGCAGTGCTACTGAAGAAAAGCAGAGGTCCTCACAAGTTGAATTCTATTCAGAGATGTTGAAGGCATCCTGAGAGAGGATACCAGTCTCTAGGACAAACGGGAAACCTTAGAAAGCAAGACTAAATCAGGAAGTTCAGCTTATATGTCCTTTTTTTTTTTCTGTTAAAACTTTTACATTCTTTAAAACAGAGAATTAAGAATGTCTTTTATATTTTTGTTTTGAAATAGCAAATGTTTTCCCTGTCTTTAATCCTAATTCATTCCCAGGTCTATGTTATGCTAAGGGGCTGCTAATCTAGTGCATAGATGCAGCCATATTTTTTTCACCCCAGGTAAATTAAACAAACATGAGGTCACTGCAAGGGCTT
Organism: Trogon surrucura; assembly: GCA_020746105.1. Lineage (NCBI taxonomy): Eukaryota > Metazoa > Chordata > Aves > Trogoniformes > Trogonidae > Trogon > Trogon surrucura. Next base: position 11,428,039 of record CM036619.1, on the reverse strand, counting down.
GAAAGCTGCAGTGTGACAATGAAGTGACAAGTGGCTAGAGTACCGAAAATCTTTCAAAAAAACAAGGCCAAGAGAGTTGGCCTCAGTGCTAGTACCAGCTTTCACCTTTGAAAAATACTCCTTATGCAGATCTAAACACTGATACCATTTCTAACTCAGGGAATGCCCAAGCTAAAAATCCCTGAAAGCAGATAGGAGGGAGGGGTCTCTGCATAGTTAACCTGCTTTTACTCTCTTCTGTAGCCTATACTCTTCCTTTTTGCTCCTATCCAGCCTCAGAAACAGGATTCTGGGCTGGAGAGCTCTTTGGGCTGACCCTGTGCAGCTGGTCTGATGCCCTTCTATTTATGCTACATTTCAGAGGAAATTATTTTCTCTTATTCTTGGTCTTTGTCAGCAAACAGCAAACTCCTCCAAAGCCGTTTTTGACAGAGTCAACCTTAGTGCTTGCATTCAAGGATTAGTCACACATTGCTGGAGTGAAAACAAAGAAAATATAAACAGCTAATGCTTTTGCCAGAAGTATGCAAGAGCCTGTGTGGGAAAGGATATGATATAAGAGCTTATGTATCACACATTCTTTTATTAAAATAAAACCTTTCACAGCAATTCCTAACATGACTTTTTTTTTTTTAAAGTATCACCATTCATTAAACAAAAGCTTGCCTGTTCAATTATCAAATATGTAAGGCTTGCGATATCAGGTAGAGCCCTTTATGGGTGTATTTCAAATTGTTGTTGTTTAATTATTAACTGACTCCATGATGTTTTCTTTTAATGTGTGTTCTTTATTTCAAGAACACATCCTGCAATATTAAATGAAAAGTTGAGTTTAGTCAAGAATATGAGAAATAATACAAAAATTACCTTCTGTATCTTTTCTCACCTTCCTTTTCTCAGCTATCCTAAATTATTACCACAGCCAAGGCAGAGAAGGGAAGTGAAAATTTTCTATAGAGAGTTACTCTGGCCTTTAGGGTAGAAGATTCCCCTTAACCCACCTCCTTTTCATCCTTCCCTTAATGATGTCATAAGTGTGAAACAAAAAACAATGTGCCATGAAGGTTGAAAAGAAAACACCACCTTGGGACTGACAACTGCCACAGATATAGGCAAAGCTTATCCCAATTTACAGGATTTTTTTCTGGCAGTTGGTTATTTGTCCCAACATATAGTTCAGGTGACCTTTTCATAAAACGCAGAAGTCAGAATAGCCAAAAAACTGTTTCAGAAGAGCCAAATGGATTTGTTATGACATTACTAAATCAGATTGCTTTGGCTCAGAGTGGGATGGAGAAATAAGGAGACACGAGCACTGTTCACAAAACTGCTCCCACAGTGACGGATCCTGCTCTGGCATCGCCAGGGTAAGGTAGCCCACTGCAGTTCAGAAGACACACATTCGCTCTGCTTGGAGTTTACCTGAATCAAAGGCTTTTTTCTTCTCTGAAGAGGTGTTCACTGAGCAGTTGACTACTCTTCCTGAAGTGGCATACTTCTATGTTTAAAAAGTCACTACAAGAACTACTGGAACCCACCCATGCTCTTTTCCAGGTGAGTGCCCTTATGGCAGGCTATGACTCTATCTTGAATGTAAGTGTAAACATACATGACTGTAAATGAATACTTAGAGGTTGAAATAAAAGTGAAAACCCTTCAACAGAAGTGGATGGTAAAGCCCTAGCCCAAAATACCTACAGACTATTTGTGTTCACCAACAAAATGAGATATTAGATTTAAAATCCCTGCAGTAAAAAGGATATTTAAACCCATTCAAAATATCCTAAGTGAAGGTTTAAATAACAAAAAAGTAGAGCTAGTTTTCTGACTTTTCTATTATCTTCCTTCCCAAAATAATTGTTCCAGAAAAAGGATAATATTTCTTCAGTCCTAACTTTGTTATACCAAAGGTAAAAAAAAAAAAAAAACAAGAAAAAAACCAAACAGTTTCAGATGGATCTTCTTGACACGGGAGACAATTAACCCAAGAAAACTCATCAGGAGTATCTTTCCCCTTTTACTATAACTCCTGTCCCAGCAATCCAATATACACAGGAAGGTCCCACGTAGTCCAGACTGCCTCTGAAGGGCACGACTTGAAAATCAAGCACTTGGTCTCCATCCCATCATGAAGAAACTTTCTAGGCGAGGGAGACTTGCTGCTCAAAGAAACAAATTTGTGCTTAATAGTAGATACAATTTGCATTTACCTAGCTTAGGAACTAAATTTTCTGGATGTGGAAGGAATGCCACTGAGCAATTTCAGTTCCACAGACTAATACCTCCTCACCAGTGAGATAGAATGCTTTTTCTTTTGCCTTGAAAACATTTTTTTTCCAGACCATATTTCTCATTTCTCAACAAATTTAAATCATTCCTCATGTGATCAAAGCAACAGTGCACTGAATGTTCCCCTCTGTCCCTTCTGCCTTATCAAGTTTCCAATTCCTAATTAAAGATATACATTCCAAAGGTACATTTTAACCACTGGCAATTGATTTCCCTTTGGAACAAAAAAGCCTCCCTCTAGAGCAAGTTACGTGAAATCACTTGACTCAACAAGTTAACTAACTTCCTTTTGCCTAACCCAACCTTTTAGCAGTTGGCAATGCTCCAGGTCTTCTGATTAAGGGAAAAGATGCTGAAGGACCAGATTTTTGAAGGTGCTGAGCACCCACAGCAGATGCTAATTTAAGCTGATGCTGCAGATGTTGGGCCCCTGTGTCATCCTGTCCCATGACATCTTCAGTTCACTTTCTCTCGGTGTGACAGGGATATCACTTTCACTTGTGTTTTTTTTCTTTGCACTATCAAAGTTAAATTCCACAGAACAGTGATGTTTATCTCTTGCTGAGCTGAGCTGCAGAACAGTATTTGCATTTGAAACATCAAGTATTTCTACACCCACTTCTCCAAACGGAACCACTACAGGGTTTTGAGTTTGCACCTGTACCTGACGTTGCTGCTTTGATTTATTCCAGCTAAAAGGAAAAATGAAAATTTAAGTTTTTTTATTTCAAATGCTTGACTGGGGCTCCAAACAGGTTGTTTAAACCTTGGTTCTGCCATTCATTGGTTATGCAGCTTTCACACATGAGCATTGCATCTATGAAATTCTGTGGTTTCCTTTCTCCTGTTCTTTTACCCATTCTCTTAACTAGTTGAGCAATAAGATCTGCTGGAGGTCCTCAGCTGAGGTCCCCAGGATCTAATGTTAAAACCATGTTTAGCAATTTTAGTGTTCAAAAAGTGGTGTGTAATCCCTATGGGGACTTGCTACAGAAGTAACAACCCTAAGGCCCTGGCAATGCAAATCTGTCACTGGGCACTCAGTCACATTCCTGTCATACATCTCAGGCAAACCACCTCCACTAGCAGAACAAATAGCAAGTGCAGAAGAAGAGCTAAACAGGAAGAATCTGATTACCATGGGCCAAAGAGACTAAGTGTCCCTCAGCGACTTACTGCTTGCTGCTGATTGAATGATCTCCCCCTTGTTTGGAGAAACAGAATTCTCAGGACTAAACCAACAAAACTCTTTCCTATAAACTACTCCTCTCCTATATGTTTTCTAGAAAGTCCATGACAGGATTTAGTTTTCACATTACAAATGGGATGGGAAAAAAAATAAACAAAAAAACAATGAAGAACCTAAAAAGGCAAATGATAATTCTTTAGAAGTCACTGAGAGTGCCTCACTGAAAGCCGTAGGGTCAGAAGGAAGCACTGAACATTTGTGTCTTCCTGTGTTTCAAAGTAATTTTCTTTCCATTTGGATTTAGGGAACATCATTTTGGCTGCCTCTATGGCTCTTGCCATGGCATCAGGACAAGCAGTGTTCCTTTCACACTGATGTTGTGCTGATATGCACCTGAAAGCTAAAGGGGAGAAAATGGGGAGTGGAAAAAAAAGCTTTAACTCAGAAGAAAATCAAAGGAGGATTTTTTTAGCATGTTCATTATTTTTTCCTTTTCTTGTTGATGACACAGGCTAGAGGACAAAAGGAGGTAAGTAATTGATTTCCAAAGGAAACAATGAATGAGCAGACGAATGAGCAATGCTAGCCACAAGAACACAAATACCTGGGAGAAAAAATATTCAACTTCATTGTTGCATACTCCTTCTACAATATAATCTCTTTTTTTTTGGCATAATAATAAGTCAGGGACAATAATTTTCAGACAAAAGTCAACAAAAAAGAGCAATGACAGTATTGCTACAACTTTGACAACTCTCAGTACCACAGAATCTGAGGTACAATGATATTCAGTTTAGGAAGTGCTGGTGTGCTTACTTAGAAGTGACGACTTTTAAATGCCAATTATTTCATAGTTTAATTTAAGTAAATGTCCTCAGTGCAGGATTATAAGGAGATGAATGCTCATTTTGTACATTCAAAAGCCCAGTGTTCCATGGCTTCGTCAGGCTAACTGTAGATTTCTTTCGTCCTGGATAAATGGTTTTTTCAAATGAGAGGAACTTGGCAGAGATTTTCAATGTGTGAGTCAAACCTCACTCCCTTTATGGAGAGAAGTTCCTCTTCCCTATACTTTGCTGAGATATTTCCACTTGTCCACCCACCCTGTAAGAGTAAATGGGAATTTCTACAAAAAGAAAAAAAAAACCAAACAAATAGTGAATAGTTGGCAGTGAAATAAAAACTATTTCAGAATGCAAAAAAAAAAAAAGAAATATTCTGTGCTTAATTTTATTTAAATAAGCAAATTGAGAAACCTTAGGTATTCTTTATTTCTTGTAGGCTAAGTGCCAGAGGCTACTTGCAGTGTTACCGTAAGTCAGGAGATGGCGATGTTGTAGATGGTCTTAGGGCTTCTCACCTGGTTATGTAACAGGTAAGTTTGGCTTCCGGTAGTGGTGCAGGAAATCCTCCTTTGTAAACTGCGGTGCAGGTCTGCTGGATGCTAACCCTCAGGCTGCCCATGTCCCTCCTGGGCCAAGAGCAATTGCAGCTGAAGTTGGTTGCACTACTGCAACCAAGTAAGACCTACTGTGCTGCACACTGGCTCGTATGGGAAGGTGGGTGCAATTCCTCGTGTACTGGGACTCTGCTTTAGGCTTTTCTGGAGGTAGGGTTGAAAGATCGTATGTGAAGTTGTTGTCTGAGAGAACTGAGAAATCTGAGATGTTTAGACTGACAGAGAGGAAAAAGTTAAAATTAGACATTGACCCTTTTTTGATGTGCTGTAACATTCTTTCAGCAGTTTCTTGAGACTGGACTCCTCTGTGTCCAGCCTTGAGAGACGAGCGCTCTCTAACCTGGTTATGAGGCTACAAAGGTGGTTTTACATCTCAAACCAATAACCCATCCCACTTTCTAGCCTTTTCCAAGATTGTAGGAAGAATTTAGGAGGTGAAACACCTAATTTTGCATCACTGCAGAGGTCTAGAGGTCTGGATGGGGACTTGTCATTCATCTCCCTCAGAAAAGACCCTCCTGGGGCACATGCAGGAGTTTCAGCTGGGAGCTCAAGAATTCTCAGGCTAAACTGGCAGATCCCTACAAGGTTAGGCAGTCGCCTTGCTGTTTTACAGCTTGATGGGTTTCACACAGCCAGTTTGGCCTGGGTTTAAACTCAGTCCTGTCCATGGTCATTAAGGATTTAGGGGAGAAAGAAGAAGATATTGAACTCCACACTGCCCACAGAGTGTTTGGGACAGGTACGGCTCATGCATGCACGGATTCTCAGACACTCATTAATGTTACCACAATAAAAAAATACTGATTAACTCCAATCAGTTTACACTTTCATTTGCACGTGACAGACATTAGTGCTGAGATTTTGGGATTGTTTGAACTTCAGACTCAATGTGAAACCTCTGGGTGATCCTTCCTAGTTCATAACTAACTGAAGAAAAAGTTCATGCAGCACCCTGTGAAGGAGAGCTGTCATGTTTCACACTTTCCTGTCTCTAGCAGATAAAGAAACACAGTGGAAAGGGGAATTATCAGATTACAGGAGAGAAAAGTGTTCTTCAAATCCTAGTTCATGAACCTTTAGACAAACATGCTTAGAGGTGTAAATCTGAAGTGCAATCACAAATCAGTACATGTTTTCTTTATTCCTATCATCGTCTTGCTGGGTTTCCTGACAGCTTGGAAGAGCCCTCTGCTTTTGTCTGGCCCAAGGATTCTCACCTTGGGGATTACAAGCAGTTGGCAGAGGACTCTCATCACCCTGTCTTCTCTCAGGATTCATCTCCGCTGGATAAATCTTGCTGTAGCAGGTGGGAACTTTTTGGATTATCCCATCCACCAGAGAAATCATACTCTGAGACTCTGAAGGTCTGTCTTATAAATAGAGAGCTCAATGCAGCCAGAAACATGATACAAGGCAGGAAGGAGTAGTGGAGCATCTCCCTTATGAGAAAAGACTGAGGGAGCTGGGGCTCTTTAGCTTGGAGGAGACTGAGGGGTGACCTCATTAATGTTTACAAATATATAAAGAGTGAGTGTCACGAGGACGGAGCCAGGCTCTTCTCGGTGACAACCACTGATAGGACAAGGGGGAATGGGCTGAAACTGGAACATAAGAGGTTCTGCTTAAACTCGAGAAGAAACTTCTTCTCAGTGAGGGTGACGGAACACTGGCACAGGCTGCCCAGGGAGGTTGTGGAGTCTCCTTCTCTGGAGACATTCAAGACCCGCCTGGACACGTTCCTGTGTAGCATAATCTAGGCATTCCTGCTCTGGCAGGGGGATTGGACTTGATGATCTTTTGAGGTCCCTTCCAATCCCTGACATTCTGTGATTCTGTGATTCTATGATTGGGGTGAAATCACCTTTACTCATTCCTTTCTTTTCTATCACATTGCCCTCTAAGAATCTGGCCTTTCTCTGACTCTCCATCTCTTACAATATGTCCTGAGAGATTTACCACACCCAGATACTTCTCTCTAAGGTTACTACCTCAGGAGCAGAAGCTTATTAAAATCAGCTGAAATGCATGCCCCAGACTTGTACATCTTGTGCTGCTGCCTCAGTGGTGGGTGTCCATGTGTCCAGCAGGGGAGCAAGGAGAGTAGATACTATAACACTCTACTTGTCCCTATGTGAGCATGCTGCTTGTGAGTCAAAGCCTTCAGCCAGCTAAGCCTAATTTTCGTGAGCATCAGGGTGCCTTTAAGGTTGTCTGCATCTTATAAGTACTTTAACATTTTTATGAGTCTCTGTTCCCTCTCTCTAATAGGGGATAATAATACTCTTCTCATTTACCAGGGTGCTGGGAGAATAAATATTTATGAAAAACCTTGTAATGGTGAGATTCCACAGGATGTAGGGTCCATGTAAGTACCATAAATAGACTGAAAATATATTGTGCAAAACAAAGGAGGTTTTAGCTTCTATTGCCTCCAGCTTAGCATGTGGAATCAAAGTTTGTTTAGCCCTCTGTGCTCAACAGCATCTTGTGAGATCAAGCAGTTTGGGGTTTTTCTCTGTGTGTGTGCATAAGGTTTCTGGAAATACCACAAAGCCAAATCTCATCATGATCTTTCATTCAGTCCTACTTCCAGTCCCAGCTAAAAGAAGGAAGTTTAGAGGATGAGAAAAACATGCAAACTAAATGCAACTGAACATTTGTGTGTCTATTAAAAGACTTTTTTGGGCACCAGCATGGAGGATATGGCTGGGGCAAGGTTTTGATTTCACCCTTGCTGGCTCCCACGCCCCTAATTGGAGTTGAGCTCTTTGTAGGTAAATAACATTTAAATGGAACTATTTCTGACCACTGGGGTCCTGCACTCTGCTGTGCAGTGCCCTTTCATTAGGAATTAGCCGACCTGATGCTGAATAAACACATTGTATGTTTTGCAAGAGCTCTGATGTGGTCTCTGTTAATTACTCTCTTTAACCTATTGCAATCATGTGCTGCTCAGCCGCACACACCACAGGACTGCTTGGGAAAGAGAAGATTATGGGGGATGCGCAGAGAGATTCTTAAAGGGAGAGACAGCATAAAGACATGCCATGAAGTCTCTTTGAACTGGTGTCAGATACAATAAAGAGTGGGTAGGAATAATAATAAATACATAGCACTTCAGGAACACTTCACATTCTCTAAGTGCTGTGCCAACATCAAGCAATTAATTATACGACCAGGACCTTCTCTCTCACTAACACTCTCTTGACTCTACCAAAGAGACCAGCCTGGCTGGCTCATTTGCCGGTTTTTCTGCACTGCCCTTGGCAGTGGTTTGTACTTGGAAGCTCTCCCTTTCCCCTTCACCCCCAAATTGCACTCTCATTCATGACAACCTATTCAAAGGGTGCTTAAATGCATGCTTAATGCTTTATAGCTGAGCTTTCCTCAGAGGTGCCTAAGGATTTTCATCATTGGAACAATAACCTTAGAGTCCAGCATCTTCCTCGGGTGCCTGTTCTGGACCTCCATCTTCTAGCAGCCAGCAGTCACCAGTGTGATGGATCCTCACTGATCCAAGGATAGCTCGGTAATCACTACCCTGTTTTCATTACCAGCCACTTTAATACAATCCTCACTTAGAGCTAAGTTAGGTTTGTAATTATGACATTTGTTCTGCCTTATCAGCTCCACTGGAGGGTGTAAATGATCTCAGCCTCTGAAAGTTGGACTTTTGGCCCTTACTTCAATGAGAAACCTAGACAGAAACCTGTGGGGTTTTGACATTAGTTATACTAGTCCAGTAGAAAAACTCCCTTATTTAGTACTGGAGCTGTCTGTCTTCGTTGGGTGTCTCACCAATACAATTATGCAGTAATTACAGCAACACCAACTCCTCTCAGCTAAACAGTCCTCAACTTCAGATATCCTCATTTAAGTACTCAGTAGCCTTTCTGTATCTCAATTCCCACATTGATAAAGGAGGAGGCATTACTATTTACACTGCTAATTATTAATATAATTATTAATATGTACAAAGCCCTAGGGCTTCCAGATGAAAGGTGCTGGATCATTGTAAGGTGTTCTTCACACACCCATGGGCTGTTAGCAGAGACATTATTAAATACACATACTTAAAGAGATTGGTCTGATCAAGTAAAGCATTGCCATGGGATAATGGTGTCACACTATTACAGAAATTTTGAAGCATTGATCTCCAGTAAGTATCATAAAGGATCTGAGGCTCTTGTTTTCAAAGAAGAAATCATTCACCTTGTCACAAACAATGTTTGAGGGCTGTGACATTGTTGTGCCAAATCACTTGCTGAAATTAAATAATTTCATGCAATGAGTGTCTGCAAAGCAGAGTTGCAGTTACTACATGGCTATTGCAGAACTTCCTGTCAGCCAGGCAGAAATTCTATGGAAATTCTGTGGGTTTCGAATTAATTTTATCTCAAGTAGTTCAGTCTTGGTGCAGTCCCAGGTCTATGTCTGCTGAGGATAAATTTCTGTGAGTAAGTCTAGACTATAAAGAGATGTACATAGTGTCCGCTCTTCAGGAAACACTCTTGCAGTGCAGATATAGGTGTGTCCCAAGTGGCCTTGTTTCCAGTGATACCAAGAGGAAGTCCAGATTCAGCTTCACAGTTTGATCCTAGGTTCTCTATAGTCAGTGGAGACAGGCATTTCCAAAGGGCTAGTTAGCTAACATCTATAATGACTTTCCCCCTGTAGGTCCCTAAGTTCCCTGGGCTGTCCCCACATGCTCTGTGCTGGGATCCTCAAGCACCTAGCCCCAAACCACTTAAGTTAATCTGCTTAAAGAAAGTGTATGAGTTATGTGCCCACAATGGGATGGGATAAATCTGCCACTCACCCCCCAAATTGCAATGTGTACAGCTGGAATGTGGCCGAGAAAACTTGCAGGAGATACCACTGGGGTTTTCTCGTCTGCAAGAGCAACATCAGGATCTGTTATGACAGCGCTTTGTAGCTGACACAAGCTTGTTGTAGCATTGTGACTACAACTGGTATTTAGTATAGGCCTTCTCTCAAGAATTTCCACCACTTTCCTGCTGTTGGGTTGACCTTGGTTAAGGGCCAAACTCCCACCCAGCTGCTCATTCACTCTCCCTCCTCAGCAGGAGGAGGAGAAAACAGAATGGAAAAGCTCATGGGTCAAGATACAGACAGGGAAATGATTACTGGCCACTATCACAGACAAAAGAGACTCATCTTGGCGAAAGTTAAATTCATTGTCAATTAAAATAGATTTGAGTGAAGAGAAACAAAGACAAAAGTTAAAATAACGCTCTTCCCCAACCTCTTGTGGACACTGAGGAGTGCAGGGATGGGGATGGGAATTGTGGTCAATTCATTCCAGCCCCTCTGTTACCCTACTGCAGTGCAGGCGCTTCCCCAGGCTGTAGTCCTTCAGGGACAACCTGATGCCACTTGGGCTCTCCGTGGCTGAAATACTCACTGTCTGCACTACTGACACATAAGTAAACTTTCACAGTGATCCTCATCCAGATCTCTGTAGTTAGCTTAGAAATGAAGAACCTGTGAGCAGTTAAGATGGGGCCAGCTACTCCTGAATATCTTCAGAAAGCTTCACCGTAACACTCAGAAAACTTCTCAAGTTCTGTGATTCAGAAGTAGCAGATTTCTACCTGATGCCAGGTCCTTCTAAGCAAAACATGGTCCTTGTGCTGTCAGACTTGGCCAGATAATGTGACCCTAAGGATGGAAAGTCCATCAGGGCTCACTCTGTTTAAGCTTATTCTCCAGACCGTTCTCTATCTCAGAACTTGGCTACACCTTAAGAGTTAGGTGGGACTTTTTTTAATCTGACAGTTTAGCCTACATGAAACCCCAATGATTGAGCCCGTAAATATCCACCTCATCTAAGATGTTGCATGTATGCACTGTGTCCTTTGCATGGCACATTTAAGCCATTTCATCTTGGCATGTGTTCACTCTTACTATGGATTATTGAAAAACAGCTCTCAGACTCCTGGAAGGAAATGACAGTTTTGCAAAGATATAGAAACAATCTGGTTGGGATTTGTAGTCTGTAGCAAATGACTTGCACTAACCGTACAAGTAGGATTTGAAGGTTGCATGCATGTATTTCTGCTTTTCGGACGGATGGAGCTAATTCATTGCCCACAGCTCTAGCCTAGAAAGCCAGACAGCTGGAACCATCAAGGACTCTTCTGCCTAAATGAATTAAGTAAATGAATTAAGCAATCAGACACAAAGGAGTGGGTATGCAGCAATTGCCTATCATTTGAAATGCAAGGCACAAGTAATTGATTGTGCAGTTATCGTACCACACAGCATACAGACACATCTCCTACTCTTGTTTACATCTTTGCAATGTGGGAAAAAAATAATCGCAAGACAGATAATAATTTGTCTTTCCCTGTGTGGTACCAATATCAATAGTCATTATTCTAAACTATTCCTTCAAAATACACTGGGCACTTCAACTGAAAAGCAATTCCTTGCCTGAAGGACTCACAGTCCCTGCTGGATTCTGCCCCAATGGAGTAATACCTAGCTTCATCATTGGGGTTTCAGGTAGGCAAAGCCGTCAGATAAAAAAAAAAAAAAGGTGGGGAACAGAAGTGAAAACAAGACAAGCAGAAAAGAGTACTTGACTATTCTCTGCATGCTACATGGTGGTTTTTATAGGATATGTCTTAAATATATGGATGCTGGTAGGTGAGGAAGCACAGTAAAGCAAAAAGAAGGTGACAATTATGGTTGTGGCAATTTGGCCATTGGGATTTGATGACTGGTGTTATTGACAGAGGAGATTGCAAGGGTCGCCGTGGAAGGAGATGGTGGAATACACTGAATAAATAAGACATGCTGAGAAAAATTATGAGGCTATATATCTTGCTTCACACACAAGAGCATCCAGCCTAGCTCTCCTTAGAAGCTTTCCACTACCTTTATGGCAACTGGAGGGAAACAAGGCTATTTGTGCAGAGGTCAAGGTCTTTCTCATATATAATTTTTGTTTAAAAGTGGTTTCTTTCTGGAAAACAGTAGATTAGGTTTCCACAGCAGCAGAATTCTCTGAATACACAGAAACATTGCTTCGATGTGTAGCTTTAGAGAAAAACAGAGAGATAAGTAGGGACTGAAATTATGTTAATTTGCACATAAAACTGAAGGCAGCAGGCCCTTAGATTCCATAAAACTGTATCCTCTTACTCTTACTTCACCTCAGATGAAAATAGTTAGGAAAGATTGAACAAACATCAAACAGCTTTGGCAGTTCACAGTTCATTTCTGTGAATGAATCTTTGGGTTTGGTTTCTCCTATCCAAATGCCATTTCATCCACATCACCGTAAGTTCTACAGCAATAATTAGCACAGTGCAAAGCTTATGAATTTCTGAGACACGATACAATCTTCCACCCACAAAATTTAAAACATGAATAGGGAAGTTAGACAAAGAGTAAGAAGGAAAAGTGTATTGTTATTTCATATGTATTGGACCCCAAGGCCCATACAGTGATGTATACTCTTGACCAGTAGATCCATTAATGATAAAGGAGGGGACTGAACACTGCACTGGAGAACTCTACCTTTCCAGTCATACTATTTTCTTTCTTCTGCCCATCTGCATCGTGAGTGACTCAGTGTGTTGACACACAGTCATTGAAAACAACAAGGGGAGATGATTCTAAGTTCTCCACATTATGGTGGAGAACTAAGATGCAAGTTGGTGTGTGTATGGGAAGGAACAGGACAGTAAGTTTGTGTAGGACAGAATGCATTTTTGCTCTGCAGGCCTTGTCTAGACAGGTGGGATGGGAGGGATTTGATGGGAACCATTTGATTTTAGATAGGAAACATCCAACTCCTTATGCGAAGGTTGAGAACTTCAGCTCAAAGACTTCAGGAGCCTGAGGCTTAGGTTTGGTTATGGATTTCCTTAATTTGCATTTTCTTAAACTCTTTGATATTTGTCCAAACTTAAACAAGAATTCAACCATCCTTTGCCTTGCTAAGATTTCTTATGTAAGTATGCATGGATGTGTGTTCACATATAGCTGTGTGACTTGTTATCTCAGAGATGCAAATGCCTGTGGGATAAGGAGGTCTCTGCCACAGCTGATGATCCAGCACAGTTCATCATCCGCCACTGGGAGACAGGATGGGATGAGAATGGAGCTGTGCTTGCTTTCCATAGCGCAAGAAGGAACTGCCATGACCTCAGGTTGAAACAGAAAAGAAGATCATGTATTTCTTAAGATGAAGAGAGAAACTGAGATTTCAAGTCCATTATGAGGGGTAAAATTGTGCTCACTTTGCCAGAAATCAGAAGTAAATCATTGCAATGTCCCGTCTCTCATAAATACACACACACACTGATAACTCAGGGTGGCCTCCAGCCAGTTCAGCCTGCACAGTTGGAACTCTTTTTTTTTAAGGTTTGGTCAAAAGTGGAGTAAATATTTGCAAAAGAATATTTTCCTAACAGAGACACTCACAAAAGTACATTTGCTTGGAAAGAGCTCTGCCATCATCCTCTTTTATTGTACAGTCCTGCAACCGCAGGGTAGGCAGGGACTGAGAAATAAATCAAGTGTTCTGAACCTGCGTGTTCAGCCTTTACAGCAAACTCATGTAAGAGAGGCTCAAACGGGAGAGTGCTGATAAGGTGACCTGACTTCACAGAATTTTGAAGAGCCGTCCTTTGAACTTGGAAAGCTTCATTTGTAAAAGATAAGATTTACGGCCCTAAAAAAGGCAGGAAAGAGCTGACAAACTGTTGTCACTTGGGGAAACCTTCCTTTCCCGTTCCAAGAACAGAGCGTTTTAGAAATACAAGTGGACAATAACCTTTTTGCTGAGTCTGTGTGACTTTGATTCCAGTCAAACTGACCTTTTAGGCTTTACTTAAGCAACTTTGATGTACTTTTAAAGATTAGGTCCTCATAGCAAAAGAACCTGTACACATCAGAAGATTTGTCTTTGTTCAGACATTTAAAAAAAAAAAAAAAAAAGGAAAAACCATCTACACACTTTTTAAAACAGCTTTGTCATTTGCTAGATACAGGTATTATTACTATTCTGTGAGTAACCATATTTCACTCACAGCCCCTGTGTAGCAGTGTTTATCAATGAAAGACAGTCCAGCCTGGATTCATCTGACCTAACTTGAGACATTAATTGAGAAGTCTAATGTAGGACCAAAGTCACTTCAGGCTTCTCCTGTAATCTGGGGGGCACTGTGTAGGGTGCTTCAGGGTGCAGTCAGCCAGCTGCCCTCTGAAAGAGGTTCTCTGCCTTGCCTATATGCAAATAGCTCAGATACATGAAGTGCTGAAAGGTAGGTAAGATAAATCTAGGCCTTTCTTCTCATAGAGGGGAGAATAGTAAAAAAATAAGGGGAAAAATGACCAGAAGATGGAAATTGTTAAACTCCATCACTACACAAGGAATATGAGCTATCGAGCTTAGGTCATCTTCCCAAAGCCAGAGAGCAGAACATAGGTCCGCGTATTGATCACAATACTTTGAAAGCTTAATTATGAAAAAAAAATCTTACACCTCTGGCACTGACCTCAAGATTTTCCATAATAGAAACAAAGACACTAGAACTGGAAAATGCTTCAGAAAAATAAGTATTCATTCAAATTATTTACTTCTTCTTTCATAACAATATTGAAAACTATTATAGTGTAATACATGGCACTTTTCCTGTGAAATTTCTCAGGAATATTTTTTTCTTCTATAAGTTATCAAATATATTATCGCACAAAAAGTAATGTAGCTATGCTGCAGTCTGTTTCTCATCCACACTATATAAGAGTTTTGGCTATTCACACAAAGGAGCAAGACTCCAGAAACCAGTCATGTCTATGGAATGGAACTGGAATTGCGTGGCATATTGCTGCTGTAAAACATGACAAAAATTAGAAGTCTTCAAGATATCCAAAATTATTGATTTCCATTAAAATATTTAATTTCATTTACTGACATTCTGAAGTGACAAACTGTCACTTTTCAAAGAGCAGAAATGTTTCTTTCAGACAATGACAATTTGGGGTATATCAACATATTTTCTCCAGCTGTTGTAGATTCCTTAGAACAATATCATGAAGTTTTACTTCTGTTTTTTTTCCCTTTTCCAAGGAATAGATGTACACAAATAGAAGAATGATTGCAGAAGATTGGAGCAAAGGTCTGTCTGATTCAGTATGCCATCTCTGACAATATCTATTTTTCAATATCAACTAGATTGAATAAAAGAACTGAACAGCCAGAAACACAGTTGGCACAAATAGCTTATGTGGAGCAAATGGATTGAAATATTCATGCATAAAATATGCAACAAACAGTTCCAAGGTTGTAAACAACCACATAGAAAATAAAGTTAAAATGAAACTAATGCAATAAATTATTTGCTATAAATACTTTCCCTGGTTATTATGGATGTAATTTCTGCTTCAAGGAAGAGAAAGAAAGTTTCTGAACTATAGGTATACAACAGAGTTCAATTCAGCATTTGACAGTAAGAATTTGAATGTACGTTGTAACGAGAAAGAGAAATTTAGAGCTTAGCAACAAAAAAAAAAACACAAGAAAAAATGTGTTACATGAGCAGTGGAGTATTGAAAGGATTTTGCTGAAGCACCCTATCTAGCTTTGGTGTCCATAATTTAAAAAAAAAAAAAAAAAAAAAGTATGTAAAGAAAATGTATAGAGGATAAAGTGAAGAGCCAACAAAATTATGTGAAAATTAGAGAAAATGGACTGCTGTGAGAACTGTACTTGTTTAGCTGCTTCCTCAAACAGAAAATGAGCAGAGAAAGACCTGACAGTGGAAAGTTTAACCGCTGGGAGACACTCCTAAGGGAAAAGAGAGATTATCTCTTTCTTGATTTCTTCTAGTCTATGCATGCATCAGTGAAACACAAATTAGTTAACTCAGTGAGGAGTTGTGCAATATGGGAAGCCAAGCCAGATATTTGTGAGGAAGATAGTGTTTGTTTGCTCAATAAAAATAGAGTCTAAACAGGCTTCTCCTCACTGATCAAGAAATTCAGATATCCGGCAGTGAGAGTGCCTAAAATACGAGCAGAAAGAGGATTCTGTGTGTACAAGCCAATTGTTTTTGCATGAGAGGCGGCTTGTTACAGACCTACGCTCCTGAGGGTTCACTGTCCTGCTGTCCTGGAGTTTCTTCTACTTCTAAGCAGGCTTCAGCCGTAGGTGAATTTGCAGTAAACAAACAGCTGATTACAGCGAACTTTGTTCTGTAGCAGTATCAGAAAAACTCTTTGTGCCAGTGACCTAGAGAGCAGAGAATCTCAAGAGTGGTAAAACTGCAAGGTCACTCCACCACAGTCCCATTAGAAAAGACTGTGAGCACACAGACCATTCGTATCTCCAGTGATCTGGTTGTCCTTCAAAGGCCAAACACATGGGTTGCCCACATAAACACTGTCCTTTAAGAAAAAAAACAAAAAAAAATGTCAAACCAGACTACATGGTCTTCTGCAAAACTGCTCAGGAAAAACATTGAGCTTCTTCCTAGCTTTGGTGCTTCCAACCCATCCACTGCTCAGACAGCACTTCCACCTGTCTGAGAGGACTTGCCTTTGTCACCTCATAGAAGATGCCCTCAGGAACAGACTGAAGGGGATCTTAGGTAGCAATGTTATCCCAAACACACCTATGGCAACAATGTCATATTGGAAAGGAAAGTAACTAAAAGACATTTGTCCACAGAAAGGAGGAAAGAGAAGAGAAATGGGAGAAAATAGAGGAGAGAAGGGACAGTTCTCTGGGTCTCTGTTTAGTTTAGGAGACTGAGTTAGAGAAAAAGAGACATGAATTCACTTTCCAGCTCCAACTCACAGTCATGCATGTAGCACAAAGAAGAACATGAGCAATAGAAGCCGCTCTGAGGTCCCATTAACTGAAGCTTAAGCGTGTGCTGAGAATGACCACCAGACTGCAACCTTTGAGGAAGATCTGCAGGGAACACTCTGTGAGTTTTCTGGGATCGGGCAAGAAATCCCTAGCTTATGAGGTTCTAAGAATGCCCTCCTTCAAATCTCTATACAGATAGCTCCTTGGACTTCCACAGGAGAAGTTCAGGTTATCTACCAAGAGGCTATAGACACTTCTACATTTAGCCTATAACAGAGAAGGTGTCCTGAGAATATGAATTTTGGACTTGGGCATTAAAAAGTGGGAGTTAGGAGTCAGTTGAGTTTTGCAGAGCTCCAAAATTATCTATTCAATCCTTCATTGCATTAAAGAGATTCAGCCTTTCATTTGCATCATCTTATTGAATGGTCCTCCCATTCCACCACTTCACAGTTAAAGCTAACAGTCAGTTCTCTTATATTTCCTAATGTCTCTGAGTGTCTATTTTGCTCAACTAGAACTGTTCACAATGCTTCACCTCCAATACAAAACTGCCCTGACATCTTTTTTCATCTTTGCTTTTAGTATCCTTTTTTTAGCATCCTTTCCCCTTTTTTACTCTTCTCTGTAAAATATCCCGCCACATTGACCTTCTAGATGTCAAAAGCTATTTAAAAAGCAACTACAGCTGAAACTAGTATGTTCAAATTATTTTGCTTGCTGTAGGAGTACACTGATAACATTCTCTTCCTACGCATGTTCACCTAAACCAGCGGGAAGTTATTCCCCAGCTGCCACTTATCTGAAATCATAATGAAGTCACGTTGCACAGGACAAGTAGAGCTGAACAAAGGAAGGTTTTCTATTCCATGTGAAACCTCAAAGTTCTTACACTTATAGCTATGCAAAATAAAGATTAAAAACATTATAATTGTCAATATTTGTTGCAGAGGAGAAGTGTTATTTAAAGTATTAAGGCTGAAATGTCATGATACTTTTTACTGGATGTATCCCACAACCTCTGCTTGCACAGTTATAGCATAGCACAACTTTCTCCTCCTCTGTCATCTGACTAGATTTCACCTCCATTTGATTGCCACATCCATAGGATCCCAATTTATTTGGCAAAAAGTCAGGCAGGCAGAAGACAGGATCCCACTGTATCATGAAATATTTTTCTGTTCCAGTCCTACTTCTTTGGTTTTTTCCTCCATCTTTTCTGTGTGTTCAACACAAACTTTGCAATCTGCAGGGCCCTGTCTCTTTTATAACTGACTTGTATACTGCTCAAAAAAAGCAGACCAAAGTTAACTATAAATGAAGTAACGCCTCACAATATTATGCCACACGAATAAGCTGTGGAAACTATTCTGTTAAACACAATTCCTACAACCTTTTTTTGCTGAAATGAAGTAGCGAAGACTAAAGCAACTTATTCTTCCCAAATGCCAGGATGATATATCAACATAGCTTATCTGCTCAGCTAGCTTCTCCTACAAAGGTATTCCTTCTTAAGGAACAGAAAGTGAAATAATAACATTTCTATTAATTTCATTTAAATGTTTCATAAGTATCCAGGTAACATCAGTCCTGGAGTTAGCTCACTGTGGCATGAAGCTTGCTTGATCCTTAACGTATAAGTTGCAGATACCATTGAATCTCTGCAGCTACGTGCCACCTTTCCAAAGGACAATAGCAGCTCTCCACCCTCTAGTGTCATCATCTCTTCTCTGCTATAACCAAAAGCCATCATTTATCAAATAAATAGCCATCTTATTCTCCTGTCTGGTAGGTAGAGAGAACACCAGCTCAGATCTCTTTTGAAAAGAAATGCAACTTCTCTTGCCTCAAGTGAGCAATCCGTAATGTGGATATCTACATCTGAATGAGCTACCTAAGGTCCTTTCACAGATATTGGAAAGAAACTGGCAACTACAGCGTGTGAGATTCATCTTTTTCAGACATCTGACTGACCTACTAGTGCCTGGGTTTCTTCACCGGTTGTGAAAGGAATTAATAAGACTAGTTCAGACAGACTCTGTATGGGATATATTTACAGTGAGATAACATGGAACTGCTCAATACAACAAAGTTTTCCTACATTAATAGGAAAATGTCAAGTCATAAATCGTAAAAATGAAATTCTGTATCCATGTTGGATTCGGAACATGTTGGTTTGACTTCTACTGCTGGGACTGTAGGTTTCAGTTATGTTATTTCTGCGTTATAACAACAGCCACAAAATCAGATCCAAGAATTAGATTCCCTTACGGTATGAAACAGCTATTGACCAGTTTCATTAGGCTGGCCACTCTGAAGAAATTAAAGTTGACTGCAGAAGTCAAATCTTAGCAGGGTTTGCTGAGAATTCACTAGTAGGTTTAGAATAAAATAAAAAGTCCATCACAGGTGAAGATAAACTACTCAGGGTGATTTG
This sequence comes from Trogon surrucura, assembly GCA_020746105.1. Taxonomy (NCBI): domain Eukaryota; kingdom Metazoa; phylum Chordata; class Aves; order Trogoniformes; family Trogonidae; genus Trogon; species Trogon surrucura. The sequence continues at coordinate 11,408,814 of CM036619.1, read as the reverse complement.
GATAGATCAAATATTTGGAGTTTTCAGTCTCCTTATTGTTTTGTAAATGAAATCACTCTGATTTGTGGCTCTGAAAATACATGAAGCCCGAAGTTTGCATTTTAAAAAATTTTTTATTTAAATTGTTATAAAAAAATAAAAATTGGCATTTCTCTCAAACAGTGTTTAAGACATGAATTAAAAATTAGGGGCCATCTTATTGGATGACACAGTCTGAAGGATTAGTGTGTTTCTATCTAGGGAAAAACACAAAGGGCTTATTTAGCTCCAAGAAGCCAGTAGTCCAACATACCTTTAGTAGAAATATTCAGGAAAATGTATTTTCATTCACTGAAAATTCCAGCATATCAAAAATAATGTTATGCTCTTAGTATCAAGAACACATAGTTTCAAGCCCTACAAAATGAATAAAATAATAATAAATTATATTTTTTCAGTCTGAAATAGCTTTTTGAAAACACCACATGGAAGAAATAAAAACTTTCCATTTATAACATGTGTAATCCTAATATATATTAAATATAATACATGGTTCTATGTGGATACATGTTTATTTTACGAGAAGCATGTAAACATCATCAAAAAAATTGCTATAATCTCTAAGTTTAACATAGTTGCATTGAAGGAAACTATTTTGGAGGTACTAAAGTAAGATGAAAAGTAGAAATTACTCTTTTCACTTGTTTTTCATTTTGGTTTTATCAAAGTCAACAGGCTCTCGTGACTTTTTTTAAGGATCAACTGTTAGATTAAGTACATTTTGTTCAGCTCTGAACTTGAAACCTTATGTTTTTGGATGGGAATTTTTTCCTAGAAGCATCAAATCCCCTTTGCCTGGTTTCTCTGTGCAGATAAGCCATTGGACAAACATTAACTAATTTTTTTTACCTAACTCTTTTTACATTAGAAATGTCGGAAAGGCAAAGAACACTTTTTCCTTCAGCACGATGGATCTGATAGGACATCATTATTCTGGACTGGACGATGAAGCCAACTTGTACCACAGCAAAGCAAAATTCACAGTCAGAACATTCTGTTAAGCTGACTGGAGAAATTCCATGCAGCTACACTGATCTGACAGTATTGGCCTGCTTAATCTTTTTCAATACTTGCCTGCAAACATCAACAGAAGGAGAGGTCAGGTTGGATGCACAGGGAGAAAGAGAACTCAAATGCAATCTGTGGCTGTTGAAAGAGGTTCTTCTTTGGTTACCTGAAACAAACATTTAAACCTCTGGATAACAAGATTTACACTGTTTGATAAACACATGCAGCAGCTTCACCAGAGATATATTTTTCTTTTCTGTTATTTAATACTCGATAAAAATGTTACAGACTCGCATTTATATGTGCACATGTTCTATCTTGTGCATTTTGAATGCATGTGGTTGTATGGCTAACAGACAACACAGAGGTTTTGTTTCTTCCTAATTTTATTTTTTTTTCTTCTCTTTTTGATCACAGGTACAGAAGGAGTAGATGGGGAAAAATGATTAATAAAAGGACAAAGTTGGAGAGTTTTTGTTTATTGCTCAGAACAACTTCACTTTCTTTAGAGCCTCAGCTGACTTCAAAAATTCTTCCCTTCAGATTTCCACAGAAAAATTAAGAAGGATGGTTTTAAAATAGGGTTATGTTGGTCCAAGTGATGATCTGTGGGGTACTCAGTCTCCTGCCCAGGACTGGCGTCCTGCCTTAGTGCTACTCAGCACTAGCCTACAGACTAGCTCAGCTGCATTGCCGCTGCTTCCATAACCAACACAATGTTTCTGCAAAGTGTGAAACCTGGACAGCCCCAAAATGAATAGCTGTGATTTTGCAAGTCGTGTAAAATGACAAGAAAAACCCTCATGAGGAAGAAAGGCACGACATTGGCTTTTATGAGAACATGGTCAGGCCCTAAACAGTCTTAGAATGCATAAAACGTAAACTACTGTTTAAATATTACGGAAGAACTGACAGCTCTTTACTGGGAAGGTTTAGAGTCAGGTCTGGCAATGGAGCTATTCTCTATTATGGAGGCTCATAATGCTTTAAAACTGTTCCTAAACCCAGAAGAGATCAAGTGCTATGCACTTCACATAGTCTTGTTTCATTAATAAGCATAGACACTAAAAACTTGGGCCAGATGCTGGCAGATAGATCATAGATTCATAGATTCATAGATTGATTTGACTTGCAAACACCTTTAAAGATCATCTAGTTCCAAACCCCATGCCATGGGCAGGGACACCTCCCACTAGACTGGGTTGCTCAAAGCCCCACCCAGTCTGGTTTTGAACACTTCCAGGGAGGGAGCTGCCACAGGTTCTCCAGACAACCTGTTCCAGTGCCTCACTACCCTTACAGCAAAGCATTTTTTCCTTACATCTAATCTAAATCTGACTTCTTTCACTTTAAAATCGTTACTCCTTGTCCTATCACTATATAACTTTTTACAAAGTCCCTCTACAGCTTTCCTGTAGCCCCCTTTAGGGACTGGAAATCTTCTATGAGGTTTCCCTGGAGCCTTCACTTCTTCAGGCTGAACAATCCCAGCTCTCTCAGCCTGTCTTCATAGGAGAAGAGCTCCAGTCCTCTGACCATTTTCTTGACCCTGACCCTTCTCTGGAGCTGCTCCAATAGGTTAATGTGTTTCTTACTTTGGGGGTCTCAGATCTGAACACAGTACTGCAGCTGGTGTCTCATGAGAGCAGAGCAGAGGGGAAGAATCATCTGCCTCAACTTGCTGATCAGTTCTGTTGAGGTAGCCCAGAATACAGTTTGGTTTCTGGGCTGCAGATGCACACAGTTAGGTCGTGTTGAGTCTCTTGTCAATCAATGCCTGCAAGTCCTTCTCCTGGGGGCTGCTCCCAATCCATTCTCTGCCCAGCCTCGGTATTGCCCCAACTCATGTGCAGCACCTAACTAAAATATTCCCATGCCCAGCACTGCTTTTAGACCAAGTGGGATTTGTATGTGGGTGTTGAGCTGAACAGATTATTTAGCCTTCTGAATTACAAGAAGCATTAGAAAAAGCCAGATTTAACAGGACAAAGGGTGAGAGAAAAAAAAAAAAGCGTTGAGCTATGTGCGATAGCTTTCCTCATCACAACATTAGAAGAAAAAACAACTTTGGAAGACAATTTATTGCCTAAATTAAAACTCTTTATGCCTTCCTGATAGGTAATGTTTAAGGGATATAATTCATTTTCCTCATTCAGTGCAGACTGGGAAAATTAAGCAAAGCTATTACTTAGTATCGTTTGATTGAATGATCTTTTTTTCAGTAGTTCCATGTACGAAGTCTGGCATTAAAGCTAGACCAGTAGCATGAAGAGTCATAAAGGTGCTTGATGCCCTTTGGATATGAATTTCTTGATAAAACAATGCTAGAATTTATGAATGAGGATTTATGGGGGCAGTCTGGCTTTAAGACTCAAAGTATTAGTGAATCTATTTAGTCAAATGTATTAACACCCTTCTGTGTTCCTTAAGGTGTTCTTAGAGAAACAAAAGAAAAAGTTTCAGAACACAGGGCTGTGTATGATTATATTTAGCAAAAGAGTATCTATGGGATCAACACCAATGTACAACCAAGTCCAAGAATCCTGTATGATATATACCGAGAGATAGTGCCTGCTCAAATGAGCTCACTTTCTAACTAGAGAACACCATTGTTAGAAAGGGAGCAGACAATATGGGACTTAGTTGCCCCAAACCTTTGATCCACCAGCATCAAAGCTGAAGTTAAAAGCAAAGTTATAGGTCTCAAGTTTAGTCTGCAGTAATATCTAGGTACACACAGGCTCATGCTCACATTCTGGGCATCACTGGGGCATCATTACATCATCCCCTAGTTTTACTCCATTTTACTCCTAGTTTTTATCCCCTAGTTTTACTCTGTCACAATCAGTTTTTGCAAGTATGGGCAATCACTACAGGATGCAAACAGGGATATTGAGAGGAGTGGCTCATACACTTAAGGGTTGCGGTACCGTTCAGAGGGACTTGGACGGACTAGAGCAGTGAGACAACAGGAACCTCATGAAGTTTAACAAGGGGAAGTGCAAAGTCCTGCACCTGGGAAAGAGCAACACCATGCACTAAGAAACTTTTGCTAAGCTGTATGAAGCAAACACTTGATTTCAGAGGAAAAGCGAGAAACAAAGGTTCAGTACAACTACCTGAAAGGAGGTTATAGTGAGGCGGAGGTTGGTCTGTTCTCCCTAGTAGCATGTGATAGGACAAGGGGAAATGGCCTTAAACAAAGCTACCAAAATGGTGCAGGAGATAGATAATATGACATACAAAAGCCCCAGAGAACTGGCCTTATTTTATCTGATGGAGAGGAGACTGTGGAGTGAACAGTCGTACATACAACAATTTGAAAGGTAACAAAGGGATACAAGGACCATGTAGACAAACTCTTCTCAGTAGTGGCAGTTGGTGTAACAACAGGCAAAGGTCCCAAGATGTGGCTGAGAAGGAGAAGCTTTACTAAGAGGACAGAACTGGGGTGGGTACCCAAAGATGCTGCAAAATCACCGTCCTTGGGAATTTTCATGTGACTAGACAAAGCCACAGCTGACAGCAGGTGTTGCCATAGTCCTGTATGGGAGGGAGGCTGGTCTCAATTAATTGCAATCAGTTTCTCTGTGATTCTGTAAAACCTAATTTGTTTCATTCTGTAATAATTACTAATAAATAATTACATGTTGATTGGTGACTTTACATTATTATTTTTAGAAAATGTAATTACCATATTAGTTTAGATTTCTTCTGTCTAATGATCATTTAAGCCATTTATTTTTCTGTTTCCCATACTACCAGCTCAATTGATAGGTGCATATGACTTCATTTAACAAAGGCTGTGACTTTATGAACAGCCTCATCCACTTGACATGGTTATCTTTCACGTGAGGCAGGACGTGAGGTCCTGATGACTCATTGTCATTGAAGATATTCCTGTTCAGATTATACATGCCATTTCACATGTACCTGTATGAACCCTCATCTTTTCCCATAAAGTGTCATGCACATCTATTGTTTTCTTATGTATTACAAGTTACACATAGTTGCCCTCGTTTGAACAGAAATCTCATGAACAGTGAGCAAAGCAGGCTACAGAAATATAAAGTGGGAGAAGAAACAGAAAGGTAAAGAAACAAAAACACACCTATGATCATCAGCTGCTATTTCCCAATGTTTGCTGATTCCCAACAGAAAGCACCCTCTCTGTAAGACCGTGTAACCACTGACGACGCTGATGTCAAGTAACTGCTACACTTCTCACCTGAACTGGCCTTCCATCTGCAGAGGATGAGCTTTTGTGTAGAGTCTGTAACAAGCATAAAACAGTTTGGAATTCTCTGGGAGGCAAAGAGTAAAACTCATTATAAAGTTTGAGGCACTGACTTGAGTGCTGGAACACTTATTAACAACCTGATTCAGATCTAAAGAATCTCTCCAACAAAGGAGGCTCTTCTGCCAGTGAAGCACAATTTGAGACTCATAGCTTGTATACACAGGGAAAATTACCACCATAATTATGCCAGTATAATTATACTAGCTTAGCTACGCCAATAAAATTCTCTCTCTATGGACACTGCTGTCCCAATGTAAAAATACTCCTCTTCTATGGGGCTCATCTCAACATAATTTAAATCAGAACATTTATCTTGAGATAAGAAGGGCATGGGAAGTTTAACTGGCAGGATATACTGGGACAACTGTACCAGTATAGTTAGCCTTTTCCATATAGGCAGTTTTCAGTTGTTCACAGGAGTGTGAGATTGTGTCTTCTTGATGAAAGCTCTGGGTTTAAGTGTTTTCACATTGCTTCATCTACTGAAGTCAGAATAAATAATTATAAAAGAGAATCAGCTCAGTAATAGATTCTGATAAGCATATATCTCTGCTCAGCAAATTGCTGTGCTTGCCTCATTAGGATTAATCACCCTGCAGACAAAGAAGCCAAGTCACAGCTTCGAAGGATGCCGTGCCAGATGGAAGTTCCTATTCAAAAAGTCTCGGGAGATGTCTTGGCATTTGTAATTGAAGAGTGTTATGGGTAAAGCCTAAAGAACCACCCCTGAAAAGAGGCAAACAGATGCTGGTGAAGCTTTTGTGGGCGTCTCACGGAAAAAAAATCTAGAAGTTCATATTTTTCAGCTGAGCTGTTTCATTTCAAATGTATGTGTTACACAGACCCATAGCCTGATGATAATCCCTTTACCTGGAGCTTCATGAGAAAAACCTTCAGAGTCTTACCGTTAAAACTTTGCTGGCGCAACTCTGCCCTGTGGTTAGTCATAGATACTCACAGCTCTTTAACATCAATCATGTTAAGAATTTTATTAGGAACTGTGTGGAATGTGTGAAGGAAAATAGCTGGAAGGGCATTGTACCACCAGGCTTTCCCCTGCTGCTTTTACCGAAACTACTCTAATACAAGACTGAAGGTCTTGGAACATCCACCATTCCCTGATTCCTTCACTATTCTAACTAGAAGAATTTTGAGCAGGGACTTGTGAGAAACATTGACTCCATTTGCCCTGTGTGGGCACCATAGTGTGTGCTTGAGTCTAATCTCAAGTTCTGGCTTCTCTGGATTATACATACTCAGGTATGGACTTAAGTCAAGGTCTAGAGTATAGTAGATCAAGAGCCGAGAGGAAGAGCCTGGTGGGACTGAGCAGGGTGGGCAGCAGTGTATCAGGAGATACCTTCTCCTCAATGCTTCTCGGGTGGGCTCTTTGCAGTGAGGGCTCTGAGCCTGGGCTGCATCAAAGCTAGCATCCAGCAAAGCAGCAGGGAAAGGAGCAGCCCATGGGATCGACCTGATGCAAATCTACTCCTAGGTTAATCTTTTGTCTGAAACAGCCTGTGAGAAATCGATGAATGAAAACTAAGACACTGAAGATCCTTCCAAAAAACTATCTCGGACTTGTGGTGTGCTTGGTCTGCAAACAGTACATTCGATGTAACTTTCTCAAATGCCTGGATGACTAAGAAGGAAATATTCAAATTTACATTAAGAAAATGGAATCACACTTTCTTCAGCATTTAGGGCCTGATCCACAGAGCTGACCATCTACTTCCCAGAGGATGCCCACGGAGGATAGCCCAACTGTCAGGACATACTAAATTCTGCTCCAGATGAGGCATTCCTCATGCCTTTTGCAACTCATGTTCCCAGGCACCTGTATCCAGGTTTGCTCAGCCACTAGATGTCCCTACATACTATAGGGCCAAGCAGAGAAGATGAACTTCATGCCAAATCCAAAGGAAAAAAAAAACAGAGACCAAGCAGCACGGAAGCCTCCCTCTTTGTGTGTCAGATCTCTGCCTGGGTGATGTAGCAATGGAACGATTTTCAGTTGCTGACAGACTGCCTAGTTGTGAGCATAACTCAAAGAATGTTCCTTGCAGGTCCTGGCTTGAATTATTGAGCTGGAATTTAGGAATACCCACAGCAAAAGTGGGAAGAAAAATCCCTTTCTCTGAAATCTCTGAAGAGATAGACCTGCACTCCAGTTTCTCCAAAAGAAGCTTTTGTCAGCTAATCGGCTTCATCATTCCATCTCCCTGTCCAAAGTGGAAGGAAATCCTACAGCAAAGGCTCTTATCTGTTCTTTCTGTTGGATAGGTCATAAAAGGACAGCAAGTGTTCCCTCAGATCCTTTCCCTGTGTTAGTTCTGCCACGTGTACTTGCATACGCTGTTATTTTCTAACAATATTTTTTGTGTTCAGGACTTGTATTTACCTCATCAGCACTTTGAGGCATGTAAGGTCAAGAGCCATAAAAATAGGTTGTGCAAATCTGATGGGGTCTGCAACAAATGCCAGCCTGTGACCTGACAGCAGATGTAAAAATCAATAGGTGAGGAATGTGTTTGAATGGCTGCAGGAATCTTTTATTCTTTGCCTGACAAACAATCTCTTTAACTTGTGATAGCAGGGCCTGTACTACCATAAAAGTGCTGGTTTCCCTGCACACAAATAGCGGGGGGAGGGGGGCGAAACAATTTTTGTTGGTTTTTTTTTGTCCCTGAAACACAAACTTTGTACTACAGACCCAGCTCCACAAGTTGTTGACATCAGAGCTGGTCTGCCAAGCTGTGCTACTGCGAGACTGAACAGCTACAGTACCCAGAGACAGCTGCGGATGTCAGCTTGGAAATGCTCTTTCAAAGAACTTCATTTTTAGAAGATGAGAATAAGACAGATGTGTTAAATTGGCCACTCGTGTAAGGAACATTACATAAATCACACTTTTGACTAGCTTACCCGTGAGGTCTCTACCTCATTTACCTTCCTAATCCCAGCTTGCTTGTAGGCAAGCAAGGCAGCACACAATGGGCCTGAGCTGCAAACAGCAATGCGCTATATCTGCAAACAGAAGTTCTCTGGTGGTATTAGGACCACCACATTATTTCATGGAAGGCTTTACAAGTGTCAGTGAGGAGATTAAAGTGTCAAATAAAAAGCTGGTACATTAAAGGAGATTTCCAATAGTATATCTTATTACTCATCACTGACTCAGCTTGATAATGTAAAGTCAATGAGAAAAGCTGCCAGCATTCCTTTGTGTTATAATCATGAAAGAGCAACCGCCAGTGTTCCCACACTTTCAACTTTTGCAAAATTATTGCTCTTTGCCCTTTACCGCATCTGTGTTTACATAACCAAGTGGTGTACAGCTTGTCAACAGTTCTTTATGCCTTACCTTCCTCCCTCCAGGGTTTTGTTTGTGTGTCATCAGAGCAAATCCACTTCTGAGGATTAGAACCTCCTTTTCCATAGTATACAAAAGGGATCGATAATTGCCATATTAATTCTCAAGCATGAGCTTTGAAGGAGTGAAAAAGGCCTGTACGATCAAATCCAATTTTAGAAGAAACAATTCCACTAATTGCCTCACACTCTGGACTGCAGGGGTTCCTTTCTGGTTATGCTCCATGTCGAGTACAACCACCCAGTATGTAGACAGGCAGGAAGAAGACACCAGTGTTTACCCTCCAGCCAAGGTCACTGCAAGTCCAACACCAGTTCCTTCGCCTCTATTAACACACATGTTGCAGTGCCCATGAGCTCAAGTCACAGGGTGTAGAAATATGCCACCTTGAAGAAACGTGCCAGAGAATTTGAGCCACATGTCTCTGGTGGAATTTGGGTGCCTAGGGCCACATTCAGTCACCTCCTTTGCACCCAAGTCCTTGTACTCTATTTTTCCATTGGTGTCTATCAACAACTCCCTGCTCTGTGCCTTGCTCATGTCTTCTGAATCACTCCACTTCTCACCAAGTAGGTGCAGGGATTGCAATGAATTTAGACTGTCTGTGAAAACAATCTCTAGGTCCAAAGTGATGACCTCATCTGATATTCAGGATGGTGATATTTGAGGTAGTGAAAAATCTATTCATCTTCTCGTGCTCCAAGTTCTCGATGTGCTTCAACGTTTTCTCCTATGAGCGCTAAGGAGCAGCGAGATTTGCTCTAATAGGCATCTAAATTGTTGCAGCTCAGAGGCAGACAATGAGGCTCTGACATGCTACCTCAGAGAGTCCAGATGTATTAGATGTGCTCAGACTATGCTTAATACTGACAGCATCAAAACAACACTCACTCTTCTGACTCCTGCATACATCAGGACATTTAAAGACCAGACTCCAGTGCCTGTCCAGACATACACCTTTGCCTACTGTTTCCCAGAAGTTAGCAAGATGTCCATTTAGTGTCTTTCAGAAATGAGTCACACCTATAAATATTCAGTAAACTCACTATACCGGCAGTGAAGAGCAGTATGCTTCTCTGTTGAGCATCTAAATTGTCCACTGCCTGTGCAGAGAACCCTTGGTGTCCAGCTTAGGTGACATGAATCACCCTGGCGGATCAGGTACCTGTTAACTTTATCTTACCTGAATTTGATGTCTATGATAAAGCAGTTTGAACATGGATTTTATCTCTTATTCAATTTGTAACAGCATGTTCAAGCACTGAAAGTTCTCCTTGGTAAGTAAATATGTGGAAGTTGAGATGGTTTCCTCGAACCCCAGACTCTGAATTACCTTTTAGGGAAAATTTTCCCTGACAACTCAACTGTAGCTACTGTTCAACACAATTACCTATGTCAGCAGTAAGCAGACATATTCTGGTCTTGATTTCTAAATGTTATTCCACCTTCTCTCTAAATTTCCTTTTTTGATGTTACATAGAATATTTGCATAAAATTAAGGAATTAAGCCAAATATTTCTCTTACCACTTCAAAGCTACTGACCTCTATGAAGATGGGCTGGTGTAAATGAGAGAAGAATCTGATGCAATAAGGTAGTTCAGTATAATTATATATCCACTGTCCAATACCACCAGAAGCCAACTAGCTGCAGTTTTGTCTGGCCAAGCCCAAGGTAAGCTTGGACTCAGCACCATGCTAGCACTGTCAGGCATCTTCTGGAACGCAGCTGATTCATGCCCTGCTGGCTAGAAGCGTAGCCAGAATTTGCTTTCATTTGTCTACAGCAGAGTCTACTAGATATTTCCTAAAGGTGGAGTTTAGAAAAGATTTTAATACAAAGAAAGTCACAGAATGTTTCTTACATTTTTACGTCCAGGCTGTGGAGAATCCTATTTACTGTTTGAGCTGTGCTAGTACAGAAGGTTGTAGTTGGACTGGGAGTTAAAATAAATGCAAGAGATACTTACAAATCTAAATTGGAAGGTTTGTCCAGTAAATTGGGAGCACCCCTCTGTTCAGCAATCAGGAAAACAGGCAAGTGACTGAAGCAGTTGTGTTTCTCCACATTCTTTAAAATGGTCATCCTGAGTGACATCCCAAGGTTGTCACGCAGGCAACATCTTGAATTTTTGAAACAGGAGAGGCTAGTTGGACTATCTTTGGGTTTAGCAAATGCTCAGATCACCGTACCAGTGTAAACTATGACATATGGGCTGAGTGTGAAGTGCTGAATACTTCAGGTATATTTCCTAGAATAAAGTAAATCGAATGTTGAATCCCTTCAAATCCAAAATTGATGGGATTTCACATGGTTGCACCGTTTTGTTGTGCAGCATTCCTTCGACTGGATTACTCAGTGCCCCCCAGAAATCAGATGTTAATTCTGGTCCATAAGCATAGTTCAGATTGATCTTAATTAATCTTATTCATACTATATCTATGCTCAATTCATCAGTATATTTCAATATGCATAATAATGCTAGCAATAGATCTGGACATAGTTTGAAATAGATCTAAGTTTATGATATAGGCTGCATGGTAGAAGACCAAATGTGAATACTGTGACTGAATAGGCCAACCTAGAAGGAAATTAAAACCTAGATTTTGAAATCATGTGTTCATAAATAGTAGGTTTGGGGATAGGAGTGGTATTGATTCACATTCTGATAAAACATACATTTATTTTCAATTAAACTCAGCTAAGACAACTTCTGTGAATGAGCAAACAGATCAAGCCTATGAAGTTTGGTTCTACGCGATTTTTTAAAGTTACAATAGATATTGTTGACTCCCAAATCTTCTCAGGATTGTGAGCCTGGAAACTCGGTACTGCAGTCAGTATGGCTCCATTGCTCACTTGAATCTGAGATAGCTTGGACTGATCTGAAGCTTTTTTGACCAACAGCTATTTGCTACATTTATGGATCAGATAAGGGCCTGACTCTTGACAACACCGTATATATGCGTTTGAATGTGTTTAAAATTTTAAAAATAAACTACAGTCAGGATAAAGCTGTATTTCATGAGAGTTAATAGATGTTAAAATACTGCAACCTGCTGTTTTGATGTTCGTTTAACGGCTGTCTCCAACAAGTAGATTAACGTATTAATTAACTGCAAAGAAATTATTTTACTTTTCCATAGTTTCTTTGTGTTCTACCAGGTTCCTTACATCCTGTTTTTTCAGAAGGTAGTCCTGATGTGCCATAGCATGATGTTATTCACAGTGACACTATCAAACGTGCTACAGCAAAGTATGCAGTTGGGGAAAGGAGAGCTCACACTATGATGACATGTAATTATTTCAGACAGCAAACTGCTGCAGGCTAAGTCTGATATACTTCTATTAACCACGAGTATGCATACCCTGCATGTTACCCACTGCTCAGGCAATGACGCTTTTTTGAGGGAAGACACACTGTCTAGTGGCTGCAGGAGTAGACTAAGTTTGGGTTTGAGTTCTCTACTCACAGTGACCTCATGCAACCTTTTGCATTCATTCTGATAACTGTGAAGTAGTGAAAGAATTAGTAAGCCATCCTTTGAGGAAGTGTTAGCAGGCTTCACTCACTGATATTGATATCACCTGTAAGGTTTTGAAATATAACAACAATAGAGATTTCAGGGAGCAGCAAGAGTAGGACTGCTCCACGACGAAGGATGAGCTAGAAGCTGAGGATTACCTTGACACAGGTTGTGCCACAACATCTAAACACAGCAGGCAAAACAAAACGCTGGCAACAGGGTCTATCAACAGCCCTACACAAGGCAGAGAACAACCAGGCTCAGGAATTAACCAGAAGACAAGTCAGGAACAAAAGGACTGTAAGTTAAGTCTAATATCCATCTACGTACACCTATGACATAGCTCTGGTAAGTACTGGAAGCCCAGACCCAAACTTAAATTGACCTCTGGCCTTGGTTGGACATGATGGCTGGAAGTCCCAGGTGAAGCTGCACCAATTAATGCCTTTTAATGGAATTAAGACCCTAACAGGAATCTCCTGTATCATCAGAAATGATCCTTGGTATCACAGTGAGCCGCACTGAGAAATTTTCTCAGCAAATTCCAGTTTGGAACATTGAAAGGTTTTCCTTTTGCTGCTTATAGTGAGAAACTGTCCTAAAGTCTCAAAGGCAGATACCTTCTTTGTCAAGGTGATTTTCTACCTGTTGTCAGAGGGTGGCCATTCATTCTAGTGCTAAAATTGTTTTTTTGGTTGAAACGTCTCTTTTTAAACTTTCTGTTGTTCCCACTCCTGGCTTGTTTTGTGTTTGTTTGGATTTTTTTTTAATTGAGAACAATGACATCAGTACTTTATTATCACTGCTCAAAATACCTTATCTGCTATATGGCATTTGCTCTTTTAGAGACACATCACAGCAGTGATAATTAGCCTGTGATTGACTAGTGCACACTACTCTGTTTTCTGTCCTTTTCAATAGATGGGACCACAGTTCATACAGGGAATTCTTGTGGTTATTCACTGAGCACATGATCTTGCGCATGACTTCGTTACACATGCATCCATTTCTTTTAGCTCACTTATCAAAATTCTTTGTTGCCTCCCATATTTTGATCCTCTCCTGTATTGGTGATGACTTTCAGCTTTGTGTCAACAGCTAATCTGATTTGCACACTCTTCCTGTTTATGTAAAAGTCACTAATGAAAAACTTGGCAATGTGTGTCAAGAGCAATCCCTGGTGTTTTGTACTAGTATCCTCTTCTCATAGAGTTAGTTGACAAATTCATAGAAGAACTCAGGCTGGAAGAGACATCTAGAGTTCCATTAGTCCTTTGTTCCAAGCAGCACTAACATTGAAGTTGGATCAGGTTGCTCAGCCCATTAAATCACTTTGTGACATGTCCCCAGTTATTTCATCTTTGCCTAATTTCTTGTGAATCCTGAAACTTTTAAAATTCCTTTTTGTCATCTTTTCTATTTTAAAAATAGTTCTCATTTAACACTCTATTTAGATGTTTATTGAAGCTTGACAGTCATGGGTCTGTGTCACTTGATTTCTCTGGAAGCAAAATATTTTTATTTACTTCCCTTTTTGCTACTAATTCTGAACACCTAAAATGGGGCTTTGGCCTATCCAACGGTATGGAGGTTTCTTTCATATTCACATTTTCCCTAGAGATTATGAGAATTCATTAAATGGAAAGGATGGGCTTTTGAGATCTCAGACTACAATAATTTCTTCCCTTAATCAAATCATATGGCATGAAATTTTAATTCATATTCTTATCTTAGTATTCTCTCTCCTTCCTACAAATGCTACAGCTATGCAATCTGTATATCCTTAAATGAAACTTTCTATTGACACACCGGAGACCAGCTTTTCCATTCTTCAGATTCTTTGTAAGTCATCTGGAACCTTCTAAGAACTTAGTATCCATGGACAACAGTCTTACCCAAATACATAATTTCAAAAATTTCCCTAGAGTTTGATATTTTAACAGAACATCGTATACATATTTCAGCAATACAGGGCTATTTGGGAGAAAATATCCATGATCAAAAAAGAGGAGAGGAGAGGAGAGGAGAGGAGAGGAGAGGAGAGGAGAGGAGAGGAGAGGAGAGGAGAGGAGAGGAGAGGAGAGGAGAGGAGAGGAGAGGAGAGGAGAGGAGAGGAGAGGAGAGGAGAGGAGAGGAGAGGAGAGGAGAGGAGAGGAGAGGAGAGGAGAGGAGAGGAGAGGAGAGGAGAGGAGAGGAGAGGAGAGGAGAGGAGAGGAGAGGAGAGGAGAGGAGAGGAGAGGAGAGAAGAGAAGAGAGAAGAGAAGAGAGGAGAAGAGAAGAGAAGAGAAGAGAAGAGAAGAGAAGAGAAGAGAAGAGAAAAGAGAAGAGAAGAGAAGAGAAGAGAAGAGAAGAGAAGAGAAGAGAAGAGAAGAGAAGAGAAGAGAAGAGAAGAGAAGAGAAGAGAAGAGAAGAGAAGAGAAGAGAAGAGAAGAGAAGAGAAGAGAAGAGAAGAGAAGAGAAGAGAAGAGAAGAGAAGAGAAGAGAAGAGAAGAGAAGAGAAGAGAAGAGGAGCCTTTTTGCTCGTTTTCAAACAGATTCAGTGAATAATGAGGTTTCTAGTTTTGACTGTGCTTCCTGTTGACCACTGAAACACTTGCCAGTGCATCAGGCCAGTTCTTCCACCAGTGTAAACCACCAGAGCTAGATTAAGTTAATGTTTATCAGCAGCCAGCAAAAGGTGCCACTAAATGTGGGCCAGACTTTAATTGCTGTGCACAGCTAGTAAGGGTTCAGACAGCTTGAAAGAACAGCAGTGAGACCTGAATACTTTCATCTCTCTGTCACTGGTGCAACTAAATGTGGAAGAGATCAGCGATGATCAAAGTCTTCTGAAAGTGCCTAATAACAAGCTGGTGGTACAAGCTGTACTGCTTTGCTCAAAGTTGAAAGGGCTAATGGCAGAACCTGGTCAGATT
The DNA here is from genome assembly GCA_020746105.1 of Trogon surrucura. Classification (NCBI taxonomy): domain Eukaryota; kingdom Metazoa; phylum Chordata; class Aves; order Trogoniformes; family Trogonidae; genus Trogon; species Trogon surrucura. Next base: position 11,393,653 of record CM036619.1, on the reverse strand, counting down.
TAATCCTTCTTGGTGATGTCACGAACAGGGGTTTTTAAGATAAAGATCATAAACAATGTGCAAACTAGAGATAATAATGTATATTAAATTATGTGAGAACGTGGCTTTCTCCTCTTGGATGTGCACCCCAAATTTTTAAGAAATGAGGGTTCAAATTGACACCCAACATAGATGTCCTATGATAGGACAAGGGGAACAGATGAAAGCTGGACCATAGGAGGTTCCACAAAAATATTAGGAAAAACTTTTTCACTGGGAGGGTGACAGAGCACTGGCACAGGCTGCCCAGGGAGGTTGTGGAATCTCCTTCTCTGGAGACATTCAAAACCCACCTGGACGCGTTCCTGTGTGACCTACTGTAGGTGATCCTGCTTTGGAAGGGGAATTGGACTAGATGATATTTTGAGGTCTCTTCCAACCCCTGACGTTCTGTGATTTTGTGATTCTGCAATTGTGATTTTACAGATCATTCATGAAACTGATATATGTGAGTATTGTCTCTATCGATACTAGTGCTTTGGTTTTGGGAGTTCAATCCTAGCTTTTTGGACTTATGTTTTTCTAACAGCTGCACAGTGGATCACAGTTCTCTGGAGCCAGAATAGCAGTAGTGGTTCTTGATGTCCAAATCCCACTGCAGTACAAATCTAGAAGGAGCTGAAAACCAAGAGAAACAGGAATTTTGACTCTGTCATAGGGCTAAGGCGGAACAGAAATATCTCCCAACATAGTGGTAGGAAGTAAGCTCGTCCCTGCTTGCTAAATCATCTGCTTGCTTAATGCCAAAAACAGGGAGGCAGGCAAAGCTCTATAAAAATGACAGCAAATAATATGGAAAAAAACCTACTACAAATACAATAAAAACTAACACAAATGGGATACAGTCACAGATGTGGTAGCAATGGACTCTTTGGTCAGACAGTATTTTTGCTTAAACAGCAGGCACACAGGAAATACAATTAACTTAGTATTTTCTACAGGTACAGTTAGCACACAGCTAGAGACAGCTGTGCCTAAACAGGCACAAAATGGGATCTATGAACCCATTTAGCCACCAGGCAAATGTGAAAGATCACTCTAACGCTGGGGCTTGGCGTAGGCAAACAGGTGTAACATCAAACAATGTCATTTCTTCAATGGATATTCTGTTCTAAATCAAAGTATGTTGTCAACTAATAAGATAAACACAATATAGTTCAGTTAGGAAAGAAGTAGGTTAAACCAGCTGTTCATTTACTTCTTCTGTGTCAGGAGCAGGAACTCAGCTTGTTCCTTGAACTCGGCATTCTCTTTTCTTTCAGCTTTATATACATGCCTTCACAATCTCCTGCAACATTTTTTTTTCCCTTCATACTGCAGGCAATAACTGTGAAACTCTTTAATTTAACAATATGTTCTTTGTCCTGCCACTGTTCCTGTTTTGCAACCACATAGATTATATGTATGGGCCTGTAGGAATAGTCAAACAGTTAATAAGGGTAGGGTTTGGCATGCTTTCACTATGTACAAATTCTACAATCAAGTCCTGACAGGAAAGCACTGTATCTCCTGTGGTTCCCAGTCCTAACTAAAATATGCAAAATATCACTACTGGGAATGACACCTATTTCCCAGAGAGCTGTAATACCAGTTTTTTCTTATCAATGCATCATTGAAAGTTATTTTGTTTATACTTTATGCCATTTATTTTCCCAGGAATATTAGGTTTTCAAAAAAGACCTATAGTTCATTGTGCCTGTCAAAGATACAGCGATGTTATTTCAAATTACATTACACCCCAATACAGTATGAGTGAAAGAACTAAAGAAAGACCTGAACCAAATAACTGTATTAACCCTCGAGGTTAAATATCCTCAAATCTTCTGTTTCCGCCGTACGTCTGCCTACTTGAATGTAGTGTACATCCTGCAAGAAGGCAGAAATGCACTATGCAAAGGGCACCACAGCACAGAGATACCACAGCCAGGATGAGAAGAGCAACGGTTCCCTCTGCAAAGCGACCATACAAACTCAATTACTGATCCTGCCGATGAGACAGGAACCAGAGTGAAATCCAGCACATTCCTCCAGAGGCACATCAAGAGCAGCAGGAATACAAAGAGCAGAACACAGTAAACAAAAACCACTTTATTTGTATCTAATAAAGTAAACAGTCATCAGTGTGAACATGTACAGGGCCCAGATCTGGAAGGTAAGGAAGTAATATCTTTGCATAATCCCTTTTTAGGCAAGAAAGATATTTAAAACCCTTCATGTGGGCTCGGGCCTTGAACCTGAAGACTTACTGCAGAGCAACATGAAGACAGAATTCAAATGTGAATTTTCTCCTCTTTAGAAATTCCCTTTTGGAGGTAGAACCTCAAAAGACTTGGAATTCTTTCTCTGACCTCAGGAGACTTTAAAAAATTGGTTACTTACTTAAACCACTGGAATGCACAGGAGCAAGTCATCTCATGAAGTTCATGGTCAACTCAAAACCAGAAGGTAAGAAAATGCAGTCAAACATTTTAGACCTCTACAAGACAGAGATTTGAACTTTAAAGAAACGTGAGAAATCTGTTGTTTGGCTCTGCTTTCACTCATATTTTGGATGGGAACCCAGTTCAGAATTCACTGAGGCCAGAGCCCCTGATGTCCTCTGTCAAGGTCCTTCCAATCTGTTAACCAGGGTGAGATACGGACTTTCAAAGGGAGAAAGCACTCTTCTACAACACAGTGGCTTCTACCTCTGTCAGAGCTTGAAAGAAGATCCTCACTAATTTTCTCCAATAGCATTCAGTTAGCTTTACTTTCATTGAAGCTCATTTAATTTCCTGGTCATTTTTCCATGTATGCATGACCATCCACTCTGAAAATCATAAGCACCAAAGAGCACAGAATAATTCAATTTTCATTCTGCTTTCGAAATAGCTCTCTAAATTAAGCACCCTAAGGACAAGCAGTGAGAAATTAGAAGCAGTCTAGAGAACACAGAAAAAAGAACTAGCACAAGGGTTAAAACAGGTGGGAGAAAGAGAAAGACACCTCACCGTACAGCTCATGAGCCACCAGAAATGATGGTGTAATGCTGGTCTGCCCTCCAGCCAAGGAGAAGGAGCAAAGCTCTCTTTATGGCAGCAATTGGAGGGCCAAGCCCTCTCACTTTCTTTTTGCTTTAGGGACAAGTCCTGCTTACCACAAAAGTCTTCTCCAGGAACTTACCAAGTCAGCACAGCCTTGGCAGTTTTGCTGCAGGAGAGAACAATACAGGGTATGCTGTATTCAACAGGCCCTCTGCCCTCAGAAATGCAAAAGAGTGGACAGGAGTAACCAGCTCACTCTCCATGATTTGAGCATGTGTGTCTGGTATGGGACTTGCACAGATGCCACCTAGCTTCTGAGTCTTTGCCACCTGTAAGGAGAGCAAGTCTCCACCCCTGTGTTAAGCCCTTTTCCCTTTGGGCTTGGCAAAGGACTTGTATTTCTCTCATAACGAGTCTCTGAGAATTCAGAAAAGCAACATCTATGTGCAGTGCCATATCTCCCAACTTCCCTAGACCTGCTGCCTAATTAAACCTACTTCACTCCTATGCCCCAGGTTGTCTAGGGTCATTAAACCAGAGCTAGCTGCTGTTCTTGCCAAAAATGCATGCATCCAGCTTCTTCCTGCTCTTTCTTCAGATTCCTTCACGCTAGGGGACACAGACAGTAGCAGAAAGTTACACCTCCTGGCTAATCCCGTGTTTTAATCAGTATGGACTATTGTTCTGGCTCAGTGGTTTTAAAGGGTTAGCTTTCCTCTCACCAGACTTTATTTTCCTCTGGATAGATCTCTTACACAGATGAGCATATTTACCCAAAGCACCACAAGAGACAGGTAGATATTTTTACCCTTCTGTTCCTCAAACTCACAGCCACCACTGGAGATGAGTGGTCCCTGCAGAACTGTTACCTACACCCTGGTGCACAAGGGTTGTAGCAACACTCAGAACCAGGATAACACATAGTCATCCATAACTCCTTTAAAAGCAGCATCTCAAGGGTATTTGTATACGTTTATTTCGGTCACTCAAAGGTCCCAGTCACAGGAGGTTTGCAGGCACTGCCCTTAGTGATTTCCATCTAGAAGGCAAATCAAAAGGACCTAAGCAAATTACAAATATAAACAGTAGACCTTATCTGCTTATATCATTTGGCTGTCTTCCAAGGGCTTAGACTTAATATTCCCAACAGTCAGGAATATCATTATCTGTAAAGTGTCATGGACATTTTTGTTACTATATAAATGCATACTGTTAATTGATAACTACAGTACTTGGAGCCAGTATTTTAAACATTTGGATGAGTAGACACATCGCACACAGTGCTTTTTAAAAGCTCGTAACACAATCCACAACACCAGTGAACCACAATCAAAGCCCTCTTTGGACATGTCACAGTCTGGGGGATAGCTTTCCCTTCTGTCTACATCTCTCCCCACTCTGCACCCCTTCAACCATCAGGCTTTGAGATATTGCTGCTCCTGTTGCTTGAAAGCTGAGCCAAATCACAGGCCACAAGAGCATAGATGTCAGGCATGCTTAGCCCTAAGGTCTGACTCAGTGCCAGAACCCAGGCTTATTCCCTCAAGCAAGTCATGATCAATGGCATATGCAGTGATCAGAAACCCATTAAAACCAAGTATTGTTTATTTAATACTGGGAACAAAGCATTTAGAGACAAAAGAGTTTCAGAACAAGTAGACTGCACATGTCCATCATGCTTAAAAATCTCTCTGTCCCCCAAGGGTACTGCAAAATAGACCTCACAACTCTAGAAACTTGTTCTTCATCCAACCAATACTCCTCACAGGAGTCAGTCTCCTAAGAGAGCGTTTGCTTTGAGACATATCCTTAGACACTCACCTTTAACATTCAGCATGAAACACTCCAGTCTGCAGGTATATCAGTGATAATCAACAATCCATTGTATCAGTGTGTTAATGCATTAATGGAATTTGATCCTGGCTACAAATCTGCAGCCTAAAAATTATTGCACATAGCTACAGAGCACAAATTCATCTGCCAGTTTTCAGACTACTTTTCCTACCACTCACCTTCACTTGAGCCTTACTGTGCAACTTAGTTTACTCCACTGCTTCTGTTTCTTCATCTGTTTTCGTAACTGACTACCAACAAATCATCCACCAAATTCAGACTCCATACGAAGTGCCAGATACGATATCCTACACTAAGCAGGACAATGAGCAAGATCATGCTGAGACACACTCAAAATTATATATCTTAGCTAACTGAGCCCCCTTTGCTTAGAGGCACACAACACAGGTCCCTCCTGAGTCCTGGTGTCCCATTTTTCCAGATTACTCATCATGCTCACACCATGGCTTTCCTTACAACATACAGAAAATCCGTCCCCTTGCTGAACAGTGCTTCTTCACAAATAGCCATTTCAAACTCTGTAACAGTCCACCAGGGAGGTCCTCATGGTAAAGCAGGTGATTTAGAAAAGCCTCAGAGAAGACTTTTAACTCCTATCAAGGAATTTGGCCACAGGATCAATAAAAGGTGGAGCAGGAAGAGGGAAATTTGGAGAGAAGTTCAGAGGCATGTAATGAATGGGGAAAAAGAGACTGCAGAGAGGAGCAGAGAGCTCCCACCTAGGGCTAAGCTGCAAAATTTTGGCATAGTCTTTGCTTGCTGACTATAACAACACTGCAGCAGCTCCCTGTAACATGGGGAGACTGTCAGAGCCTTTCCTTCCTTTCCCACCAAGCTCCGTGAGCTTTTCATTGTCCCTCATTCTTCTAAAACATATCCTCTTTGACATTACTCCTCTTGGATGGTTTGTTTCCCCCTCACGCCCGAGGCTCCGAATTCTCAGCATCTAAGTAATGACTTCATGCCCATTGGATCAGGCCCTTGACAGGCACTACCTGTTTAAGCAGAGAAGAAATGGGAGGGAAAGTAAGAGATATATAATGAATCACAATGAACTTGCAGGATTTTGATTGTGTAAATAAGAGGAGTGTTTAGTCAACAGAGTGCGTAAAGTTAGGATACCATGGCAAATTGAAGAGAATGGATAAATCTTTGCCTAATCCCAGTGTAACCTAGATTTATTCTGGAACAGAATGTCTCCATAGCATAGTCAGCTCGAGGTAATATTTGTAAAGTCATGAGGTGTCATGCAGATTGCAAGATGGAGTTGCATAAGATAACTTCCATGGCGTCAGCTTTTTCTGAGGTGTAATACATGTATGTCAGATTAATTTGAGCTAGATGAAAGGTAGATTTTTAAGAGCTCCTGCCTCCTGTAATGGTAAATGTTAACACTTACCAGACTGATCATTAATAAGATATAATTATATATAATAATGGGGTTATATAAATACTGCAAATAAAATGCTGGGGAAACCCAGGGCAATAGTGAGCAAGAGTCCCAGAGATGTAAGGCTGATGTAGACAAGAATACACTGATAAGCATAGAAAAGATCTCGATGCAGAACGACATCAGTTTTCAGGCAAACTTGAAACTTGTTTAATTTTAAAAGATTCCCTGCAGACGTTACTGCTTGTTGTTTTTTTTTTTCCTACTAAGTATGTGGTTTGTTCTATGTAATAGAACTTGTGGGAAAGCCAGTAGAAACAGTAGGCAAGGTTTTGACAGTAAATCTATACAAGAGAAAATAAAAAGCCTCTTTTTCTCCAAGAGGAAACAAATAAAACCAGGAAAGTCAAATGGTCAGAAAAGATGCCAAGTTCTGGACATAGCCTGCAACACATGTCGGATTGTGAGCTGCACAATCTAACCACAAGAGAGAGTGGCTTAAGCAGTGTTTTTTCCAGGATCTCTTAGGGTGTGTTTAGATGGCATGATGTGATTCCAACACATTTCTAAGATGCCTGAGCATATTTATCCTGGCCACTGTATGCTAATCAACTGTTTTACTACAGGCCCTCAGCCCAAACTATAGACATAGCAACTTGAGCCTACACTTCTCTTGAAAGCAGATGAAATTTTTTTAAAACAATATTGACATGCATGATGCCTAACTCTAACTGTAGTCAGCAAAATGTTCTATGGACTAATCAGCAAATATTCTGGAGTCTGCTTTCAGAAAAGGAGAAAATTCCCTTTGGGTTAGTATTCAAAACTCAGCCTGTGCTTTGGAAAGAAGGCAAAAAAACCAAAGGAAACAAAGGAAGAAAGCAAGCAAGCAAGCAGGAAAGAAGACAATAAATTAAAAAAAAAAAAAAAAAACCTTAACAAAAAAACATAATTCCTCCAGCTGGAGAAAAAAGAGGTGTTTTAGTCCCCTTGTGGTTCCAGCACTAATAATTTCAAATAATCTCAAAGATACAGAAGTTTTGGAAGCTTATTTCTATTTATGTCTGGCAATAGCCTCCATTTTCGGCCATACTACTCTGAAAAGGGTGTGAAATTCTCTTTTAGAAGTTTCCAAAAATGCCTCACTTCCAGGCAGTTAGTATCACAGAAAATCAGGGCTGCATCCTGTTTGACCCCAAGGCTCTTGTGCCATTCACCATATAATTCAGAGGTGTTGCACCTCAAAAATAAATCCTGGAGTTTACCAGAGACATCCCTCATGAAATCAGATGTAGAATAGGACTGGGGTGACTGAGAGAAGAAAGAACAAATTGAGTGAGAGCAGAGTGTCAGAGGCAGGACAACTATCCAGCGTGGAGTCAGAAAGAGAGAGACTATTGGGTACAGAGCCAGTTCCGGGTAAGCTCATTTTATTACTTACATACCTATTATGTATGCTGCTGCTGACCTAAAGAAGGGTTTGATTGTTTTTATTTAGTTATTACAGATAGCCCAGTGTTCTACGTGTGGAAATACCGTCATTCTTCAATTTCTCACGTGGGTGATGTTGTACTAAGTAGTCAGACTGATGGTTTGAGGAGATTAGATGTGTCTATAGACAGGTGGAAAGGTCTATACACACTTGCTACCCCTTCTTTACTAAGACAGTCATGTTGGTAGTAGGCTGGCTGGCTATAACCTATCTCTTGTTTTCTCCCAAGTATGTACATTATTCCTACTGGATAGTGTACATGCTTTTGTTAGCTTTGTTAGTTCAGAATTTCTCTCTTGCCTAGAGCCTTTCCCTGAGAACTTCCACTCCCCTACCCCCAATCAAAGTGTCATCTTGATAAATGTTTACACTCCATATACAGAGAAAATTACGTCTTGGTTTCTGGAAAAACATTTCAGTATGCAAACAGTTGTCTTCTAAAAGCATAAATATATGTTCTTTTCTTCCACTTCTGCCTACTGGGATATTCACCTAGAAAAATACCTGTTATCACACAAATAAATGCATTTCTCTTTGTTGGTAATAGAAAATGCTCCCATTTTACATGCCTGTACAGAGGGAGAGGATTTCAGATTTAATTTCTACCATTTATATTCTTTATTTTCTCTATTACTCAATAGATTGGTCAATCTATGTCCCTATCTATGTCCTCTTCCTGCTTTACTGTAGTAGAAAGCAGGTTTATGGTAAGCTCCCTGCTACCTGTACCTTGTGGGGAACTTCTCCATCCCCTGAAAAATTTCTTAAGGCATGTCCTGAAGGATTATAGTCCTCCCTTCTTTCAACAAAACACCTCCTTCAGGAAACCAAGAGTTTAACATACTTCTAACCCAGTACTTGTTTTCACACCACTGTTAAAATAGTGTTGCAATTTACAGGTTATTATTTTTCTTACACGTGGAATGGAGATATATCCTGCAGTAAAGATAAACACTCACTTTTCACCACAACACCTCCAGTTTTAATACCAGTCTTTTCAGCAACATCACAGCTCAAGTATTAGTGTCTAGTGTAAAGTTAATAAATGGACTGCCTTAGGTAGACAGCCCTCGTGTCTTCTCCTACAGTGAAGTCCAAGAGGAATACCTGGGATGGGTTTCCTCTGAGCCAAAGTTTACGTTTTCCTGCCCCTGACCTCTTTAGAGGTATTTCGGTTTCTCTATGAAGTCCAGATTACCAAAACACCACCTGGTCATTTTAAATGTCGTTGTGGACTCAGATTTCATTTGATTGTCAAATTCAAAGCAACCTTGCTCAGTTAATTCTGAGTCTCTTATCAGCCTCTATCAGAGTTTTATTTTGAGTTCAGTGTGGTCTGGTCTTTCATGAGGAGATCCACTAAACTTTGCCCCCAAACAACTCTTCAGCATTAGGTCAAGGTCACAATCTCTTCTACAATTAAACTTTCTTTTGTCAGTCAAACACTAAAACCTCTTTTCCACTGAGTTCCAATTTTGGGTTTTTTGTATTCTACACACTTCAGATTTTTGTAGTGCATTTTCATTCCTCCCCTCTTTCGCCTCATAGAATCATAGAATCCTAGAATCATAGAATCAATCATAGAATGGCTTGAGTTGAAAAGGACCTTAAAGGTCATCTGGTTCCAACCTCCCTGCTATGGGCAGGGACACTAGACTAGGTTGCTCAAAGCATCAGCCAGCCTGGTCTTGAAAACTTCCAGAGACGAATTAACTGAAAATGGTGAAGTATAACAAGGGTACCCAGGCCTGATCTTGTGAGAAAAAAACAAACAAACAAAAGAAAAAAAAAAAACCAATTTTGAGTTTGATTGACTCCATTTTCTTTGACCCTTTACTTGCAGATAGTTAAGTATCATCTAAATCATTCTTAATCTTCCATATTTCCAAAGAGTTTCCATTTCAATGACAAAACATACAGTTTTGCCATTAAGATTATTTCTCCCGGTATGCTTGTCCTCCTTGTAGAATTTGGTGTCCAGCCATCTTTGCTTCTTCCTCTGAACAAATAAAAGTTGATTCCTCACAAGCAGTGATATATTTCTGAAAGCTTCTCCCTCCAGCTGTGTATGGAACCACAAAGCACTTTAAAGGTACAATTCCCAACCTGGTAACAATCACTTAAACTTGACATCCATGACTTTGAAGTTTACTCGTTAATGTTCACTAACTTATGTCAAGAAAGCATCTAGAGAACATCTGCAATATCATATTGTTATTATTGCGTTTGAGACTTAAACAGTGGCATTTTTTAACACCTGAATTGTTACAGGGTAAAAGAGGCAGCCTTTGGGTGGCAGCCTTGGGAAGTAATTAAGAGACCAGCTGTCAAGGCGATAAAAATAGTCTCAGACAACTTTTGTACATCTACACAGAAGCCAATTTAAGTGAAAAAACAGGTTAAACATCATAATCTTGCACCGACTATGAGCAGGAGCACTGCCGCTTTATCACAATAGAAACGGGGAAGAGACCTTGGGAGTCAACTAATCCAAAACCGCTTTGGGCAATGCATTTGGGGCCAAAGTTACATGATGTCCCACTCCTGAACAGTGGTATTGTTCTGTGTTTGTTTGTTTAAACAAATTATTGCCAAATTTGAGCACTGCCAGAGAACAGCATGCGAAAGAACCCTCCCAAACCCAGCTCCAAAGGGCAGGCTAGATTTCAGTTTATCACCATATCCCCAGCTGTCAGTGATGTTCATGTAACACACTCCCTTCGTTCTAGTCTCTGATGTTTTCCAAGGTGCTCATAGCACTTGGATCCTTTTTGGAACCACAGGGTGTTTACTGTACCAACCACGGGAATACATTTCATTATGAATTTCCCTGCCCATTTATAGAAAATATGTATACTGTCTGTTCTTGTAGCGTTAAGAGGCTTCCTTAATAAATTAAAAAATAAATGTAGAAAAACAAAGCATTATCCTTCAATGACTTAATAAGATTTTGCATCATCATCACCATTATTATTATTATTAAAGTATCCCAGCAACAGAATAATAAAATTACACTGATGTGAGCAATTCACACACCTTTGATTAAGGATGTGTCAGCACTTTCCCGCATGAATCCTTCTTTTTGGTGGAATGAGAAGGAGTGGGAAAGAGATAAAAATCGCCTGCTGTAATTCTTTGTGGGTTGCTCCCTGGCAGATGATGTTTTAACAGAGGAGCCGCTTCTTTATTAATCCACCTTTGCAGAATAAATTAACCTGAAACATTTATGATCCTGATTTTTTAAGATGATTTTTGCATGTAATTTGCAGGCCCCAGTCACTGCCTGATGGATCAGTTAGTTTGCTAGCTGCTTGTCTGAGGGCATGTTTACTGATGTTGTGTGGAAACCAGCATGATTTAGAGGTGTGACCAGGGTTCGCACACAGCCTTGTTCGTTCATATGCACCCAAATACAGGGCAAAATAAATTCTTCAGAGAAGTTTCTGCCACTGGTGCTCTAAAGGAAGTGTATAGTTGGAAGTGAAAGTCTGGAGTGGGACGTGAGTTACACCATCCGTCTTCAGGTGCCTGACTTATCTCCTCTGATGTCTAAGAAATAGGTAGTTGGCCTCAGTAGAATAGCTCAGACACCTAGACTTCCTAATACAAGCAAGAACAAGATCAGACACTTCCTGAGGGCAATTCAGGCTCCTAGGTGTTAAGCCAGGAGTTTTCTTGAGCTCTTGGGTAGGACATGGGTCCAGCGAGAGGAGGAGGAGGCAGGCATAAGCTTCATCTTTCTATGGCTTTAACCCAGGCCACACAGGAAAAGCTCTTGCATATCAAAGCCTCTTCTGAGACTTGTGCCCTTGGAAACCAAAATAATCACAAAATTACTTGAAGAGGGGACTCAATCCCTTTTTTTTTTTGCAAGGCAATCTAATCGTTAAAGCGCACTCCTGGGAATGGAGGGTCCCAGGCTCTCCTCACCCCTCTCACCCACCTCTCTATGGCATGGTCTAATCACCTTCAAAGCAAGCCACATGCTGACTTCTTGTGCATCTGTCCACATTAACCCAGTTGGCACATCCCAAATGGTAACACGAAAAGAATAAACAAGAAAGAACATGATCCTGCAGCTATGTGAGTGAAGCATGCTATCGGGAGAAGAAAAACATGATTTGGGGTCATTACGTTCTGGCTACTAGATAGGCAGTCAATAAAACCCATGAGTAATCTGTACTGTGAGTCAAAGCTAGTCTTGTTAATTGACTAACACAGTTTACTGCTCATGGCATAGAATATAGTGCAAGGCAAGTAAGGGTACCAGTGGCTTGTCTGATAGCAGTTAGTATTTATATTAAATCTTAGTGGTAATAGAAAAAAAAATAAGCCTATGCCTATGCAGTAAACGAAACAGTCCCATGGAGCATTGCAGGACTCCAGAAGAGCATATTCTCTGCCATCTAATTTTGGAACAGCTCATGAAGCATTTCTAGCCTGTGACAAGTAACACATTCCCAAACAATTCCCCTGGAATTAGCTGAGCCCACTTCCCACTCCCAACAGCAAGCCTCGATGCAGCCATTCCCTCTTTTAGAGAGTAAGAGTTTAATAACAGGGGATTCATGGCAGAGAAGGTCTGTAGGCATGTCTGTAGGCATGTTTTTAGTGCTAAAGGTGTTTCCAGTAGGAGCTCCAGTGTGCAAGGCACTGTAAGAACAATTAAGAGATTATCTCTGTAGAGAGAGAGACTCTGTCCTAAGCAGTATCCAGTTCAGCTGTGTTCTGGTACTTCTTAACTTACATACTTCTTCAAAATAAATTAATTGTGCTGAAATTCAGTAATTCTTTGTGCCTGTGAAATAGTTGTGCAGTGCAAAAGCTGATGAAAAAGAGATCAGTGCAACATGTTGGTTCAAAAAGAAAACAATCCAGATAAATAGAGATTGCCTCAGAAGAACATGATTCCAGAGTCTGCCCCACACTCAGTGCCTCTAGTGAGGATGGACAGCTTAAAACCACAGTCTGAATTACTCTTCTATACTGAGCGGTGTGATTATTACATATGCAACAGAGCTTGTGGGCAATGCAGAGGAATCTTGGAAATATTTTAAGCAGCAGTTTTCACAATTTATGGCTGTGACAGATACAGAGCTAATGAACAACACAGGGAAAATGACCTTGTTAACTCTTTCATAGATGTTTATCCAAGACCTTTCTGGCAGAGAGGAGAGTCTTTTCCCTGAGGTTTTATGTAGATTTGAAGTGAAACAAGTTCTTAGGGGTCACAACAACAAAAAATACTTATTTTTAACTTGGATACAAGAAGGAAAACATTGGCATATATTCAAAGTCCAGGAGTGAAGTCTCAGCAAGGAAGAGCAGCCAGTAGTTTCAAAAATCAGCTGGATACCTGCACTCCTACTTTGGCAGGTGCATATATGTCCTGATTTTCAAGAGGGATCCCACCGTCCTGCTGGGACAAACTCTGACTTATAGAGCAGATGACTTGGTCCACCACAGTTTTCTAAAGGACTCTGGGGGTCTCAAGGAATTCCAGAGACAAGAGACTGCAAGGAGAAACATTCAGTTTACAAGTGATAAAGCACAATACAGGTCCTCCTAAAACGGGTCTTGAGTCACTGTACAAAAATGACTGGATATAAAAGTGGGAGAAGGAAGGCAAAGGAGCACAGGGCTTGGGAGCTGGCAAGGAGGAGTACACGAACTGTGGACTGCAACGCTCTAAGAACCACAGTGTCAGATTACCCAACTCAGACATCAGAGACGTCTCAAATGCAGTTTCTGTGCTACGTTGCCTTTCAACAGAGAGCACAGCACATAACTGTTGTACTCCTCCAAACTGCATAAAATGTAGAGCAGAAAACACACAACCATGTAGGTATTTTTCCCATTGGTTTGCAATTTTAGTGCCAGTCTGGTAGGTAAGAGGTCAACCTCTCACTTTCAACACCCATTAATAGCTCCGCTATACTATTTTAATATGAAAAGCAACAGTTTCCAACAATAGACATTGGTCTGCCCTATTTAATGTCAGTAGCAAGCACAGAAAGAACTGATGGATTTGAAACTGCCTTTCGGAGCGTGGCAGACGGTGCCCAGGATAACTCCCTAAATGAAAAAAGCTGGATGTCCTGAAGCATATGATAGACTCACTTCCCATGCTGGGAAGATGCAATCTTCACTCAAAGAGGAAAAGGATTTTGTTTTCTTTGTTACTGTTCCAAGTGACATAGTAACATCTACCTGAATGCAGACAGTAATTGCGACTGATACATATCAGGATAAGTAACATTATACAACAGGATTTGACATAGCACATAAGGAACACAGTAATTTTGTTAAAAGCTGGGTGGTTACCAAAAATGCATACAATAATTTAGGATCAGGATTCCTGTCTGTCTGTATGTCCTTCCAGATAACTGTGTTGCAGAACAGTTAGTTACACCCAGAACTGTGCAGACTGTGGACTTCTTAATTCAAAAAACATTAAAGCATAACTTTAATGTTTTGCACAGTTGTCTTCGTTTTAACCCCAAACACATTTACTTGTGTAATTGCTTAATAAAATCAAATAACTAACACTGGGAGGAGGGGTGCTGTTACAACTAAGATGTCTTGTTCTACCCAAAACAGAACTTTTTACTTCATTTCACTAATACTGTACTTCACATTCTTAATTTTCCATATTTTTTGGCCTTTTTCTAATTTTTATTTACTTTAAACTGAAAAATTCAAAGGTTTCATTCTTCTCTAAATTTCTTGATTTTCCTATTTGGCTGAAACTAGTCCACAGATTTAACTCTAATTTCACAATACTTTCTGTAACTATACAGCGACTGTATTTTTTGGAGAGAGAGCCACAAGCCGCCCTATGCGGCCCAATTCAGATTCACAAAGCCACCCAATGCAGCCCTATCTATGACTCTGAGGGCTCTGGAGAAGGCACAGCCTCACAGGGTGAGGGACAGCTGGGAGATGGGCAGAACTCGGAGTGGCTGGTAGCTCCCTGTTGCTGCCTAGACCATGAAGAAACAACCCCAAGGTATCAACATGGGGTTCTGCAGCCGCCAGGCTTGCTCTTCCCAAAGCCAGGGCAGCTGGCCAGACTCATCCCCAGTGTGGTGTTTGGCCAAATTCCCCTTTCTGAGGAAAGAGCATGATGATACACGTTTCTTTCCACTCCTGGCAGTCGCTGTAATAAATGCCTGCATTTCGCAATGAGTTCTGAATTATCTTCTAAAATTACACACAGCATCTCTCATCTGGCACTGATGTCAGCATGGCATATGTTTACCATGGGAACCTGAAGAACACTCTGAATTTCTACAAGGGGAAAATCAGCTTATTTCACTTTTAATGTCACACCTGCAGCAGTGCAAGTTCTGCAGGTGATGGCCAGGCAAAACAGCTGCTGATCCGTCTCCTGCAGAATTGGATGCAGCTCACCAAGCTTCACTGGGACCTGATCACCTGAGGCATTCCAAGGAGGATCTAAATCTCCAAAGACTTGCTTTGCAGTCCATCACTCAGTCCAGCTAGTTCCTGAAACTCCCTGGGGAGTGAGGAAGCAAGCCCAGACCTTCCTGTGTTTCTTCCTCCTAACACTCTTCCTGAACCAGCAGGGAAATGTTGCTAAAAATCTCAAATATGTATCAATGCTCAGCTACCACATTTTTACCCCAGTCGTCACAAGCCCAAAGCAGGCTACGAAGAGGACTTCAGTAGTCTGAAACAGAGACCTTTGAAATAAAAACTTTTAAAAACCCTGGGTAGTAATTTTGGTATTTACAGCCATTTCAGTCATCAGTTCTGCATTAATTTTTTATGTCAACTACCTAGATGTAGATAGTCCTGACAGACTGCGACGGTTCCTGAGACAAACTGGTCCCTCGAGTATTTTGTACGTTGGTCTATGATTCTGTCTGACTTGTGGTACATTCAAAGGACTTAAATGAATGAGGAAAGAGCTGTTTTTACATTTGCTTTTAACCTTTTTCCTTGAAACAATACATTTTTTTTTCAAGGGCAGGGACAGGGCCCTTTGTTCTGTGTTTGTGCAGCATCTGTTTCAGTCGTGCTACATATATGAGATGGCTCCACTTACTAATGGCTTCATTAACAACCTGAGCTTGTTAAAGTCATCATCTTTCAGTGAGTTTAACATCTCTTGATATACTCTACACTGTTCTATTATCACTCACTACTCCACCCTTGCAATAATAGGGTATCATCTCATTTAAATAGGACTCTCTCATCCAAAGGGTGCCAACATTTTAATGCAGAAATAGGGGATTAACCACATGAGGGAGAAAATAAGGTTTAAAGCACCAAAAGATCATTACAGATAATTTTAGGACTGCCAGAAGTGAAGAACATCATAATATTAGTAGTTAGAGACAGTCACGCTTTCATGTTTTGCACTCATGTAGAAACAAAGAATATGTACCTAAATATAGTAAATAATTCTTGAGTAGATTCCCGGTCCCACAAGCTGACAAACACCTCCAGCTCCTTATGCTCACAAGTCTCACATGTTTCTATTCCTCATCAGAACTGATATGCTACATTCAAAACCATGAAGAAAAAGGAAGGAAAACAGTACAACAAAATTCTAAGCTTTGTGCTCTGAAAAATTCATAAATTTTAGATTTTAAGGACACAAGAATCTATCTACAATCTCCTGAACAGATACCATAGATACCACAGGTCTTCTATGGGCTAATTCCTGTTTGGGATTCAGTTGTGGAAGCAGAGCTGTTCACAATTGTTTTAAATCCACTTTACTATTACTTGAACATGGCTCAAGAGTTCCCAGGAGTCTTCCCCCAGGTAGAAAAAAATTAGACGTACTGCAAGATGACTTTTCCGCAATGTTTCTGAAGCAGCCCATGTACCTGCAGCAATCCTCCAAACACAGGCTGAATACCAATAAGCTGGACCATATCTGTTATTTTAATTAAAAGCTTCCTAATGATGGATGATCCACAATAACCTTAGGAAGTTTTTCTCTTGTTGAATTACCATCACTGTTAAAAATATGTCTGTCATTTTCATTTGAGTAACTTCAATATTTAGGCTCCAAATTCCATTAAGCATTTGCATGCTAGATTGACAAGCCCTCTTTTCAAATTACTGCTCCCCATGTTGGTGACAACAGTATATATGTGATCAAATCGCACTGTAACCTTCCCTGTATAAACAGATGAACCACGCGAGACTCAAAACGTGCTCAGTATCCACTATCACCCATTTTTAAGAGAGGTTTTCAAAAACTCTGACCACAAATCCATCAGTACCTTCGCCGAGTCCTGTGCTCCTCTGCTTGGCAATTTGCCAAGAATGTGTTAACATACCTGCTCCCATATGAGCAAGAACTCCTGTGGTGGGAGTGTTTGAAATGTCCTGACAGGAAAGCTTGAACTCTGGCCAAAGGAAGCTTTCACTTCCAAAAGGCTGGGATTTGTGAGCTCCTGTGGTGGATTTAGTCACACATGACGAGCCGTTCAGACTTGTCACCCATCAGATAATGAAAGCAAATGAGGAGTTCCAATCAGTGCTGGGGCCAACCACCCACTTTTGGAGAAACATCTGAACTCCCCCCAAGTTCCTGATGGGACTGGAAGCAGGGGGTAGGTCCACAGCAAGGGTGTGGATTGGAAGCCCATTTCTAAGCCAGTCTTCAGTTTTTGAAGCTACCAGGAAATGCCAATAGGAATGAAGCAAAGCAAAGCAGCGTGATTTGTGTTACGGGCAACATTTGCATAACACAGTTACGCATGTCTGTGTGTATGGGTGTAGAGCAAGCACATCTAATAGTCTGTAATTACACCTTGGAAAATACACACACCAAGGAATTTCCAGAGAGTCTGACCTGGCAGAAAATGCAGTCCCAGGAAATCTGCAGCAGTTTGCTGAGGCGATCCCGACATACAGTGGAGCTGCATTGCTAAGAACTGGCTTGGTCAGATAAATCATACGGGCCTCTGCTTTTCCTTGATTGAACATGTGCAATAAGCTCTTGGCACAAACACAAATTTTAAATTTGGTTTCCTCAGTTATGCGCATACACAACATTGACATTGGCTTTCAAAAAAATCTCTGACAGTAAAAATCAGCTGCTAAAACATTCCTAGAAAGTAAACATAAAGTAGCACAATCCTTAAAAAAAAAAGGAAATTCATTTAAAAAATGGACATGGTAATGCCCACCTTTACACAAAATACTGAGATGCTCTCACAAATAATTTTAAATTTTACTTGGTCTCTTGAAGTTTTCTCAGCCTTTCAATCAGAAGAGCTGATTCTCTGTTTACATGCATCTGTATCATTTCTTAAAAGCATGTTAATACCCATTTGATAAATCTGTAATAAGATATTCTGCCATGGAAGTGACTCCTGAAAATATCTATCACTATTGAATTCGGTTCTGCCGCTGCACAAGTCCTTGGGTCATACAAAAATTTAAACCTGCATAGAATTAGTCAGTTTCTGCTAATATTGAACAAGCATCTCTATTCGAACAAGCGAAACAATACTACCCTTGAATCTGTGTTTTCTGATTTCTCACTCTGTTTCAGAGCTTTGATGTGGAATTTTTCCTGGTCCCATTCAGTGCTTTAAATTACGTCCACGCTATTGTCTTTCCCTCCTACTTTCCAGACTGCCAGGTTTTGCTTCCACCAAGACATTTTGTGATCTCTCAAGCCTTCTACCATTTGACAGGATTTTGTTGGGATTTATTGGTTTTGAGTTGCTGTTTCTTTCCCTCGTCCTGTTTGCAGATACAAGTGAATTTGCTGTAATGCAATATAGAGACATTTTATTAATTCCTCTACTTCTGACAATAAAGGGCTATTCTGAATGGCATTTGTCACCCTGGAAATTACAGATATTAAGATACCTCCAGGATAGGTAAATCCAGTGACTGCGTACAGGAAGCAAGGAGCTCATTTTGCTCTTGGAGATGCAGCAAGTGTTTGTCAATATGGGAATATGGAGAGAGAGAACACGCACATGCACAAACCATTCCACAATTAGTGACATGCATGAAGTAGGAGGGAGAGCTCAGTGATCTGAAGGATGGGGTATTAGGTGGGGAGCTGGAGACCAGTGATGTGATCCAGGGCAGCAGCTGTCTGCATTATCTGTGGATTCCTCCTTTACTGCAACTGGCTCCGAGGCAACCGCGACTTCTGCGTGCCAAAGTGATTGATGAGAGAAGGTCTCATCTTCATTCCCTCCATACAAATGAGTTTAAGCAATTTGCACTACTTTGAACCATTAAATTAAAAGATTATAACTGACTTCATAATATCTGAGTTTTGAGGAGGAAAAAGCCAAAAGTAATCATCGTTGGGGTATTGCCCCTGTCTTGGAGAGATCACATTTCTCTTCGCTAGAAATTGTCTTTCTACTTCTTTCCAGGGACACACTACAAAACATTTTTCCAATGTTCTGCACATTATAGACAGACAAATTTTCCAGATTGTCCTCACAAGGACTACTGAAACTCCCTTCTTTTGCAGTTTAATTCTGCCACCTGTACCATTACTCTCTGTTTTTTGTCCTCCTCCAGCTTTTCAGTCTTGCCAAGCTTCTGTATGAGTCTGCAGAATCTTCCCATCTGATGAAGACTGAGCTACTTAGGTTATTTTTATGTTTAAACTTATTCAATTTGCACAGAACAGTGATTGTGCAAATAAGAATCCTTTTATTGAATGAGTCGACATTAGACCTTTATATATTTAGATGCTATGTGTTTAAAGATAATGAAAAAGAAGAGTATCTTGACAGACTATCTTCACTTCTTTAGGGGACTCTGAAAAATAAATGTGATGCAAAGTAGAACATTCATTACAGAATGAACTGCACCTTTTCAGACTTTGGCTTGGCAAAGTTGGAGGAATTTATTTTTTTTTCCTTGCAATCTTTATTATATGTCTAAGACATCTAGTACTAAATGCCAGTTCCTTCCCATGACAGCAGTACAGGAATAGTTGAACATACCAGCAAATACACAGAAGTACATACACAAATACCCACACACAAAAACAAATGGAGTAACAGTTGTTTACACTGCTAATGTAGCATCTTACTTCATGGTGTGATAAAGTGACATTCTGCTTCGCTCACTGTGCTTCATTGTGGAGTTAATTATTTTTACTACAGGTCTTATGTATTACCAATGCCTTTCACTGAATAACAGGTAAAAAAAATGGCATTTATTGTTGTTATTGCAAAGTCTATTTTTTTTGTATTAGACACCTTTTCAGCAAGCTCAAGTAAGCTTCAGCGTGAGGAAGAATTCACAGAGTGGAGTGTGAGTGTGCAGCACCCGATGATAATACACAAAAAACTTTGTCTTGTCTGGGACACTCGGCATGCAACCAGAAATGGAAGAAGCCATTTGCAAAGAAGGTAGCCCACTGCCTAGGAAGGTTTATTAGCACATTTCAAGTCGGCATGAAGCTCTGATTCACCTTCATTAGCTTATGCCCAGAGGGGAACTCAGCATTGTTGAGCTGCAGTGGTGTTATCTATGCAGGGATATATGTCTACATTGCACAAAGGTGCGACTTGCTAGACTAGAAACCACAGGCTATGACAGGCCAAACTCTCATTTTATATCTCATTCTAATCAAAAGTATGATGGAAGTGCATGCAGACATATTCAGCTGAGTTTTCAACCCTTTTATCTGCCTTCAGAATAAAATCCAACCCAAGTTCTGTGAGATTTGTATAGACCTTCCCTCCAAAGTCTCAAGAGCAAGACTTTTCCTGTAAAATTTACAGTGGGAGTTGCAATACCTCTTTCCTGGAAAGTCTCCAGCCAAAATTTGCAGACTCAAAGGATTAAAGATCACAGATAGGTTCATGGATGCAAATATGAACCTCTCAAAAATGTGATTCTGCTTCTAATAAGTTCAGACTCACCTCTTGTTCAGATGAAAGCTTCACCTTAGGGTGTTTATCCAAATTAAGTTCCAGTGACAGTTATTCAATGTCATAAGAGTTTTGCATTTACCTTTTATATTAAAAAATGAGCAAATATCCTTTTTTGCATATATCTTTCATGTTAGTAAGGATCTTTAAGATAACAGTGCTAACTATTGCAGCACCAGTTCAAGGCCCAGCTGAGAGCCTACAAACAAACATAGAAGAATTGCAGCCTTTTGAAAATAAATGACAATGTAAACAGACAAGGCAAACATAATTGTGGGAGGAGAGCATTTGCAAAGATGTGACCTGCAGGGCCATATTGGACAAATCAGGAACAGTCAGTAAGAATCTAAAAGCAGAATCCATTGAAGCTGACAAGTTTTACCACAGAGTTCAGTAAAGTCAGTATTTCAGTCCAGATGAATCTAAAAAAAAGATGGAGTGTCCACTATTTACTCCACTCCCTCAAAACTGAGAAGTGTAATGACTTTAGAATTTATTTGTTCTTTATGCCTGAGTAGCCAAAGACAAAACAGAAAATACGTCAACAGGTGACACTAAAAGAGACAAGCTAGTTGGTGTATACCAGTGAGTGCAAGTCAATGTATTTCTGTTGATTTCTAATTTGTTACCCACTTCCAAAAATTTCAATCAGCACATCCATAACACCAGCAACTCCGTGTTCATCATTATCAGCTTAAAATGATAGCTCTCAGCTCCAAGAGCATTTAAGGGCCTTTATCTTGCTATTTATATTTGAAGTTTTAGGATTGATTTCAGCTGTTTTAAAGCTCTTGTCTCTACCCATGAGGATAAAAAAGCACCAAAAATCTGAAATGGTATTTAAAAATGTGAGATTCCTACCTCCTGCAGAATTTCATCATCCTGGTCTTCAAGTGAAAGCTTAAGTGTTACAAATTGGAGAAATGGCAACTGCGTTGATGAGGCAAAGGAGTACATGAAAACAGTAACAGCAGTGGAGAGTTCTGTACTGAGCAGAAATTCTGCGGAAGATCACAGGTTTGGTTTTGGCATCAGTAGCTCTTCAGAAGTTCTTATCACAAAGAATGATGTCCTAAGGCCGAATCAGCTGCCCGTGTGATCAACAAAAACCTTCTGCCCAAATGCCTTCCCTCATCCTCTTTCTTTGTCGACAGGGTTGGATTGGTTCATGTTTTCAAAGAAAACTGGAAGCAATTTCACATACCAGTTACAGATTTTTCCTTACCCCACTTTCTCAGGGAAACAAGGCTTATGTGAACTTTTTGAATGCACTTTGTTCAGCTTCACCTAAATCTGATAGCAAGGTAGAGCTCTTAATGGAAAAAATCTTTGACAAGAAGGCTGTGTAAAACATGTGTTGACGTTTCATGTAGCCTGGAAAGACACTTTTTCAGCTGACCAGCATCAGAGGGACATGGTATGTATTTCAGATTGTTGTTTAAAGAAAAACTGTTGACTGCTCCATCACTCATGCAAGTCTGGACCATCTGCAACATTTGTTGTCTCTTTCTTGCAAAACAAAAAAAAAAGAATGAAGTGTCATGGCTCGGTGGAAAGGCTGCTTCACTGGTCTGCTGCTCATGGAACTATTTACTTAAATAACTGTTTCCAAACATCTCTGTTGTTAGGCTACATGTTTCATTTTAATGGTAGAACATGTTCTTTCCCATCCATGCATCGTATTTCTCTCTTGTAACTTCTGCCTTTGAGCTACCCTCTTCAGTGTATTACAGTCAGCAAAATGTTGAAATGTCCATTTGTGAAACACAACTATTCGATCTCTCTTGCAGAGTGAAAGAGAAGAAATAGCATCTCCATGAGCCTTCTGAGACCTAAGATACACTGACAACAAAAAAGATCATTGCATGATGACAGAAATGGGAGTATTTGTCTATTCAGAGATCACTGTATTCTACAGTGCAGAAATTTCACTCAGGATCAGGTGCCCTAGGCTATGTGATTGCTGTGCAAAAAGCAACTCCACACCTTATGAAAGCATGTAACCCTGTATGACAAATGGGAAATTCTTACACAATAATTATATGCCCTTGCAAGACCTGATTGCTGGTACCTATCATTCCAAAATATATCTTTCAAGATTGCTATCAGGTGGCTCACACTGTAACAGTCTCTCTACTTGTGCTCTACCTTTAAAACCTGCAGTGTGATGAATTTCACTGGCCCTCTGCCATAGAACTTCATTGAAGGATCTCAAAGTCCCTGTGGAAGAAGAGCCTAGTGCCTGCAAGCAGACTATGAACAGGATGCAAAGATGACCACAGACGAGACTTCGAGGATCTACCTCCATATCTCTTCTCTCTAACATTGAAATACTACTTCTGATTGAGTTTTCTTAGTTAGGTCTGTCCTTCAAGAAAGACAAATATCTTTTATTACACCACATTTCTAGTAACTAATGCAACAATATCCTAAAAACAATCATACACATAGTCCTTATTGTGCTATGGATAAGGAATAGTGACAACTTCACTGCCATTTGGAGCTGCACTTACTTATGTCAAAGGGGCTCAGCATCACTAGCCGACTAAAACAGGTTGCTGCTAATCAGAGGCAATGAAGTTGTTGAGGGAGAAGTGCTGACACGGGGAAAGAAAGTGATTAAATATCATTAGCCATCTTTTATGATATCAGAATAGGCTCCCTGTCTGAACCAGATTAACTCCCACTTTCTCACTGATGCCCTGGAGGATATTTTCTGAAGGATTTCTGTAGGCTTTCGTTCCCTACAACTCTTCCTCCTTGTGTGAGCACTTCTCATATCAGTCTGCTATATCTAGCCAAGACATGCAGAAGTAACTAGCACAATTTCCCCATGCACAGTCTATTTCAAAGTACTCGAAAGTATTTTGAATTCTTAAGAATTTTATAGGATGTTTTGTTAGTTCGTTTTTTTAGTATTATTTTTAATGATATGAGCTCAGTCTTATCTTTCAAAGGTTAAAGATGGAGTGACATTTGGGGCATTTGCCACTATTATATCCAAGCATTTTATTGCACAGATCTTTTAAGAAACATGCACTGCAGCTCAGAGGATCCAATAGGGTCAGGGCCCCGTTGGGCTAAAGACCATAACATAGAGTAAAACACAGCCCCCCACTCTTCAAAAATGGCAAAGACAGACTAAAGAAAAAAAGTTGTGAAAGGGAAGAGGCGTAGCACAGTAAAGAATTTATACAGCATCTCAAAGGTCTAATCCAAACCAAATGCAGATTTTGAACAAAACAGAGCTGTCTCGGTTATCCCCACGTGCCACAATAGGACAGCTTTTCTCATAGCAAAACCGACTTCATCCCACTTGTCGGTGGCAGAGAAGGGCACAGCTGGATTCCAGGAAAGTACCAGGCTGGCAGCACTGGGGATGCTGTGTTTGCAGGAGGGCTTGTGGGCAGACCACACTCCAGCAGATTGTTATTTTGATAAAGTACATTGCTTAGCCACTACCTCTGTGCTTCTTGTTCTTGGTAGCTAGCAACACATAACCCAATTATTTCACACATAAGGATCTGAGCCTGTACATACACTATGTATTTAGTGGAATAAATGTAACATTTGACAGTCACATGTGACCCTCAAGTTCCTATTTGCTTGGTCCCTACGTTATTCATTTCCTTGCAGTCTGTATCGGATCTGATGTTAAAAGAGCATGATGGTTGGGAGCAATAAAATATCACCAAGGAGCTCAAGTTAGCAGTAAATAAGAAGCCAAGACAGGAGCTGAAGACAGTGATTAATTTTGGCAATGTAATGAAATGGCTCTGAATTAAGAGAGCCTGTAAACACATCCTGAGATTTTTCCAACCTCTCTGCCTTGTGATTTCTTCTCTATTTTGGCAGAATACTTTCTACATGCTGAGGTATATCCTGCCAGTGTCTGTGTCCTCTCAGCTACTGTTGTCAGAGGTCTGATAGAATTTTTTATTGTATTCACCAGGTATTGGCGACTAATGAATGCTGTGAATACAAATGGACAAATCCTCACCAAAATGAGTTAAGTTTTAATAAAGCCAGAGGAGATCTACTGATTTACATCGGTTGATAACAGGAGACAATGAGTTCACATGTGCTTCAAATCATCAAGAAACTGTAGCAGTCTCCTCCAAACAGCTACCTTGTCCAGTTACTTCCACACCACAAAGTGGCATGATGCTATTTTCCTCATACACAGCAAGTGACAAATAAATCTTCCACATCCCCCCTCCAAGCACTAGGTTGCATGAAATATCAAAAGCATGTTAAGTTTTAAAGAACTCCACATTTCTCCTATGGAGGGTAAGAGTCCACTCTTACATGAGATTAGATTGTTTAGGGACACTGAAATTAAACCTGAAACAGTGTAATTAATCTTTCACTGCACCCCATGCTGTACCTGGTAACACCATTTCATTTCGAACTTTTTTAGACAGACAGAACTCTAATAATAGATGCTACAAAAAGTGAACTCCTTGTACAACCTCTATCTTCATGTCCTGTCTTCAAGCTTTCTCTCAGCTCAGCCATGATGCTTTTCAAACCCTCTGTCCCACTAGGCAG
Organism: Trogon surrucura; assembly: GCA_020746105.1. Taxonomy (NCBI): domain Eukaryota; kingdom Metazoa; phylum Chordata; class Aves; order Trogoniformes; family Trogonidae; genus Trogon; species Trogon surrucura. The sequence goes on along the minus strand of CM036619.1, from coordinate 11,368,396 downwards.
AAAGATTGATTTATTACTCCTACAAATCGTACACATGGTTTAGCATATGTGAAAACATGTCCTTGCCACTATTAATTCATCTGCCCTCCACGTTCCACTCCTGCTTCACCCACTCGCTTTTCAGATTAAAAGTGCTTTGGGGGAAGGGAAAAGATAATCTCTTAGGGGCAGATTGATGGGGGAAGGAGCCAAAGGATGCTGCAACCCCACCCTAGACTGCCTGGAGGAGAGACCATGTCTATTCTAGCCTTGCAGCAGAAAACTACTCCCACCTTCCCAATCTAACCCTTCTGTCTCAGATTTCTGAATGGCCTATTTTAACAATGGACATCTGGCATGAGAATGTTAACAGTTCATAATTATTTTCTTTTTTTTTCTTTCTTTTTTTTTTTCTTTTTTTTTTTTTGAAAGAGTATTTGGTAACCAGAAAAAAATTATAGTGATCGTTCTGAAAATATTTATGGTTCTAACTATAGCCTATGCTGACACAGTATATTTTTTATGACACTTCTTTAGCCAAGCCGAAGACTTGTGAGACTATTACGGTCCTTGACCAAGCAAATATCATTCCGGATTTGTGGGGTTTTTTGTTACATACTGTTGAGAGTCATCTTTTAAAATATCAAGGGGATAAAAAGACTACAGCATTGATGATTGGTTTTGGTAAAACAGTGGTCATTCAATAGATGTCACTGCTGAAAGAAAAACACATTTAAAATCTCTGAAAGATCTCTCATTTATTTTTGGTAGCTGGGGTGTTTCAAGATGCAGCATGGGCATTTGGGTCTGAATTTTTCAGCAGTGGATATGCCCCATCACACTTGGGACCCTCCTCACAACAGTCATCACGAGGATCACGTATTGCCATCCGGCCAGGGAAAATACAGGCAGCATTAAAACAGTCAGACCAAATCAGACCAGACACATTTTGTCAAAAATGACCAACATCAGAGCTGCTCCACAAATTCTTCCACACTCTGACAACTTATTCGCCTCGTACACCTTGGCTTCTTGGTGCACTGCTATCTTTGGTAGAGCCAGGATGGCACAGGGCTGCTGTGAAATGTGTGCCACATAACACAAAGCTCCAATAACACTTCTTAACTCCTAATCATATGCAAGCTTGATATCCAGACATGGTTTGCCAACAGCTACAAAAAAAAATTCCTCTCAGATTTTGAAAACATTTCTACTTACCATCTAACACTGTCAATTCTGTTTGTTCTGGAATTTCCAAAGGTTTGGATTTTTCTTCACTTGAGTGAAATTTGGAGCTTTTGATTCAGTTTGGCACCATAAAGATGAGTATTTGAGTTAAATAAACCCCCCCAGGTGCAAACTCAAAATCAAATTAATGTGGCGTAATAAGTTTCCAAGTGTCAGATGAACCACAGTAACTGCCCACATATTCAATCACAGCCTTGGGCAAAGGTGCAGCAACTTATTAAAACAGAAAAATGAACTGCATAGTCTGAGTCTACAGTAAACTTTCAGAGGAAAACAACAGTGTGAGACAAGAGTATCAGTGCAAACCCTTGAGTGATTAGTCAGTGAAGGTACACGTGATTTTAACAAAGAAATCACAATCCCTCCAATCTTTTTCATTATTATTATTTTTCCCAGAAGAGTATTATATTAAGATGGATTCAAAAATGAAGAACAAATATTTTATTTTTACTATCAGCGTTAATGTAATCTTATAGCTGTCTACATCTATGCATACTACTATGTATGCTGTGCATAAATAAGCCAAAAAAAAAAAAAAAAAGCCACAATCTTTCCTCTGAACAATTTACAGATTAATGTGAAGAACAACCACCAACCTCAATCTGCATCTTTTCTGGCAAGTACTGCAGGAAGATGTAGCAGAAAAAGGAAGCATTAACAAAGCTGCCAAAATCCATCACTAGCCTGTTCTCTGTATTTGAGACTCTCCTGATGAAGCCAGACCAGCTGCAAACAAGCACAGCACAGAGATGGCTCTCTGGAAGGTTTGGAGGGGGATATTTGGCTGCAGGCTGACAGGGAGGTGAGGGCAGGGAGTCTATTACCACATCTTTGTTACTCAAAACATCTGCTTTGACTCTGGAGGCTATTGTGTCCTGTGGGATGCAAAGGAGAAAGATGAGGAGGTGCCTGGGACTGCTGCTCTTGGAGTTTGGGAAATAATTTAGAAATAAGGAGATTTAATTAATCATGCCTACTTCATTTTTTTAGCATGCCTCTTCCAACTTTCAGTGACTTAAAAGCAGCAACTAGAAGCAATTTCTAGGCCCAAAACCTGGAAGAACTTGTCTTTGAGCAAATGAGGCTCCTTCCCATAAAGTCTGCAACCAAAAAGCGTGTTTTAGTGATGTTCAGACTGAAACATAGATAGATTGACGTGACCAAGTCATTCAATGACTTATCTCATAGACAGGACAAATCCAGGTCTGGACTCAGTCTGGCAAGAGTCTTCCTCAGTGCTCTTCTCCACGGATGTAGGCCTAGTGTTCAAGGCAATTCAGTGTCCACATGGCCTCTTGCCTCAACAGTTCCTCAGCTACTCATACATACTTTCTCTTACAGTCTGAAATAGATGGATAAATCCATTTCATAATCTATTTTGTTTTTAATACACTCATTCCTGAAAGATTTATTCTAGGTAATACGGTTTGCCTGTTTATGTGCTGTTATCTAATGGAACATCCAGAGGCAAAAGTTTTACAAGTCTGAATATAGACAATACTAAGCACATTGTGATTTCATTCAACTCACTCTTTACCTCTGGAATATATTTGCAGTGACATTTCCCTTCTGATTATAATCATCAAGGAAAGTCTTATTGTTTAAACAACAGTTGTAAAAAAGATTGGAGTATAATTATTGAAGGTCACCCCAGGACTATACGCAGGAGGCAAAAGGTGTTTTGGCTTTTACATCGTTCCTTGTGAACCAAACTTCCTATGCTGACCATGGGAACTCAATCCCTGAGTCTTCGGACACAGAGGAAGGGAAGAAAACATGCCTTGACAAGTCAAAGACTTCTTCACATTTGACCAAGTTGTTGAGTCTTCAAAGGGATGTAGAGAAAGTCCTTCTCCACGTAGCTGGTCCAGAGATATGACACAACTTGCATGGCTACGTAGACGTTCATAAAACTTTCAAGAGTTGGTCTTGTACCCACTCACATCATCAGACTTCTTCATTGTTCTACAATCTGTAAATCCAGAAAGGCCTCTTTTTTCTTTAACAAGCAGAAAAACCACTCCCACTGCCCGCTTCTGAGACCTAGAACAAAAAAAAAGAATTGATCTTAGAATGACTGGATGTTAAGTGTTCCACTATCAAAGAGGGTTAAAGCGTGAAGCAGAGACTAAGGTACTATATACGTAGACAGTTCTTTGGGGATCTCCAGTGCATTGCCTGCTTGAGGACAGCTATGTTAAGTTCTCTAATACCTAAGTGAAAACTGGGACATAATTACACAAAATTGTGGTATTAGACAAATAAGATCCCTGCCTTCTCTTCATCCTCCTCATCCTTCTGTAACAAACCTGAGCTACTGACAATTTGTCCTTGAATTCTTAACACAAAGTAGTTCTGAGGCTGAAATTTCTAGTAGTTATGTGACCCTTCTGCTGGCGAATCACGTTGTAGGACATTGGGGATCATGTTTATCTTAAAAGGGATTTCCTCTCACGTATTCAATTCCTTTCTCAGGATTTGAAATATTTCTATCAATCCAACCCTGATATGGAAATGGTCTTAAAACTTGTTACATGCCAGTTTAGATTTTGCTCTGAGTGACTGCCAATTTATCTGAGATGGAGATGCAAGACACTTGCACCTTAAACCACCTATTACGGTATCCTTCAAAACAGAGGTGTTCTCACTCCCAGCTTTGAGAACTTTCTACTTAGGCCTTTAGTGCTGGATCTAAGGTCCATCTATCTTTTTTTCAGATTGAAAATCACAGGAGGGAGGTTTCAATGTGATTGTTTTCCATGGAGATCAAAAATTCTGCAGAGTTCACATCAAACTCTCTAGCAAGGGGAAGATTGTACAATCGGATAAAATGACATAAAGGCTCCTTCTGGCTTTAAAAACTGTATTTGTCAAAAATTGTCAACTCTAAGTTAAATACCATGACAGATCTGTTCAGGTGAGGGTTAAAAGTGAGCTTGTAGGTCATCAACGTAGACAAGTTAGGGTTTGTATAAACTAACGCCAATTGTAAATCCAACCTGGAAGGTGTCCAACTGCATGACCTGAGAGAGCACTCCTTGGGTGATGTTCTGGCCCATCACTCTTTCTGTCTGGGAGTGAACTTAACCCAAAAGTAGTCATCCAGTGTGAAGTGTGTCTAAAAAAAGCAAGTTGTAGAGCAGTGTTTATGGTTAACAAAATTATACAAACACACAAGAAAGCAGTTCCAGGCTAAAGAATGAAATAAAACTCACATATAACATTTCTGCACTATTACTTTGAGTCGTACTATATTTTAAAAAAATGGTGACACTATTCATCACCAGGACAAATCAGCAGATGGGCTAGTGGAGGAAATTAACATCCATAAGGCCAAAGCCAGTGGTTTCCTTTTGCTTAAGCACAGCTGAGAAAATACGGTGATAATTTTATCTTTCATGCAAGCAAACAGCTCAGACAGTGGCCACTCCTTCTTCAGAAACCAGCTGGCCTCGGAAGCTGTCTGTCTGCAGGTTTTCTATGGACTCTGTCACCATAGCATTTAAGCACTTCCCAGTGTAAATTAAGGATGCTTGACTCAAGAATAATACCAACATTATGACAAAAAGTGACAAAACTACGTTTTTCAACTAAATAAATTAAATCTGCATGAAAACAGCTACTCTGGTTTTATTTTTAGGTATTAGAAGAGATTTCAACTCTGTGGGATGATTTTGCTAAGCCTCATGATAGGCAGGTTTATCGCACTGAGAAAAGGGAAGGTTTCCCTGAGTCAGTCTCACACTGCCAGTAAACGACAAAAATGCCAAAATAAGTCCTGCTACAAGCAGCCACAACTGTCACAGAAGTAGAAATATACAGCAGTTTCTACCAAGATTGTGTTTTGTCTAAAGATTTTAGGCACAGGAAGATAATCTTAAAAGAAAACATCTCTCTTGGAAACAAACAGTCAAAACAAAGATAACCATGAAAAAAAAAATTGCCTTTGACTGTGTTAATTTGCAAATGCTGCTAAAGAAAAATACATTTTCAGGAAATGGAGGTGACAAAAGAAAGGCATGGAAAATCTTTCATGTGAAAAAGAGATTGAGACGAACACGTGCATGAGAAAGGAAAAGAACAAAGGGCACTCAACTAAATTAAAAGGTAGGATATGCAAAACCGCTCAGGGAACTACCTCTTTTCATTGCATGTGCAAGCAAACCGTGGGATCCAAGCTTGCAGGTCTTCCTTGAGACCTAAAACCCAAAGGCCCAACATGATTGGACATTTATATGAGTAACAATAATAACTGGAATTATGGAAGAGCAGCAAGTTTTGGATAGACTATTAAATGCCCTGTTTTAAGGATTAAGCTAATGTCTTCTTTAAGAGCAGAGAAGTTCTTTGTGTTTTCATTTGTGTGACACAAGTTGAGAGAGCAGATTATTTCGCATAGACCTACTACAAGAGCTTTGCGTACCTTCCTTGTATACAAAGCATTTGGGGCTGACTGCTGCTTCTGTGCAAGTATTTTTTGGTACACTAGCATCTGTGAAGCCGTAACCTAATTAAATTTTTTTTTTTTTTCAGATCAACTTCCAATCCAAATTTATTCTGGTACCAAGTGGTTTTTGCTAATAATATTCAAGAACATTCACAATAAGAAATCTCCACAATTAAGCGAAATAAAAGCAGTTTGAAAATACCATCCAGAAATGTTTTTTAAAAGTTACATTTTATTAGTTCATTGTCTTCTACAATCCAGAGAAAGGAAGGGAAACTGGGGAACAGTTTAGCTCTTTCCAACTAATTTTTTTTTTCTGGGTTTATTGCTGGCTGGAGAAAAGATCTAGCAAAATCTTGCACCTGGTCCCAGATGTGAACACTTGCACCTTAGACCATCTGTAAGGAAATTTAGAAGTGTTACATAAGCTTAAGAGTATGAAAGCAATGTATAAATCAGGAACAGCAAAGACCTCTGCCCTGTACCTGTCTTCTGTTGACCAGCAAATTGCATAACTCATCATCCAGTCTCCCACTTCTCCACTGAGGAACTAACTTTCCTATGCCATACACAGCCTCTCCAGACTGACTTGGAACTGACATTTGGGATATCAAAGTTTAGCTTCTGAAGATCCTGTAATTTTGGAGGGAGTAAGCTAGTTGCTTGCTTGCTTGCTTTTTTTTTGACTGAGATCATTGCGTTGTTACGGGAAAAGCACTTCCTAAAACAGGAATTTGGACTGCTCAAAGTTAGGGCAGATTTTTAAAACTAGCGTCTTCTGCCTCCGGCGATATTCACCATACACTGTTAACCTTAGTCCATTAAAATTTTAAGGAAGAAAATAGAATAACTCTAGAGTTTCAAGTTTGTTCTTCATTGGTGTTTTGGTTTGACCTGGCCAGATTTCAGCGGCGGGGGGGAAGCTGCAGGGTGACCTCTTTAAGAAGCTGCTAGAAGCTCCCCAAGATTGATAGAGCCAATGCCAGCCGGCTACAAAGAGGGACCCGCCGCTGGCCAAGGCTGAGCCTATCAGTAAAGTGATAGCAGAGGAACCCTCTGTGAAAAACATATTTAAGAACGGGAAAAAGAACTGCGCCATAACAGCTGGCACAGAGATGGAGGAGTGAGAGTCTGTGCAGACACCAAGGTCAGTGAAGAAGGAGGAGGGGGGAGGATGAGCTCCAGGCGCCAGAGCAGAAGGAATCCCCCGGGTCCGTGGTGAAGACCATGGTGAAGCGGGTTGTCCCCCTGCAGCCCATGGGCGAGGTGCAGATGTCCACCGTGAGGATCACCGCGTAGATGTCCATGAGGATTCCACGCCGTGTGGGTGGATTGCCTGAAAGGGGACTGTAGCCCGTGGGAAGCCCACATCAGAGCAAGTCGCTGCCGGAGCCTGTAGCCCGTGGAAGAGAGGAATGCCCACGCTGGAGCAGGTTGGCAGGTGGGACTTTTGGGACGCTGCGGGTGGTTCACACTGGAGCAGTTTCCCCCGAAGGACTGCCCCTCAGACTCACGAGGGGTGGGCTGCCCCTCGTGAGGTGTCTCCCGTTGGGCAGTTTGTGATGAATTGCCCTTCGTGGGACGACTCACGCGGAGAAGAGAGCGTGAAGCTTGTCTCCCATGAGAGGGACCCCACAGTGGCCCTGGGGAAGAGTGAAGAGTCCTCCCCCGGAGTGAAGAAGCGGTGGAACCAACGTCGGATGAACTGACCGCAGCCCCCATTCCCTGTCCCCCTGCGCCGCTCGGGGGGAGGAGGTGGAGAAGCCGGGATTGATGTTAAGCCCGGGAAGAAGGGAGGGATGGGGGGAAGGTGTTCTGTTTAAGATTTGTTTGCTCTTTCTTACTTCTCACTACTCCTCTCTGATTAGTTCTTTTAATAAATGTACCTAATTTCCCCAAAACTGAGTCTGTTTTGCCCGGGACGGTAAATGAGGGTGATCTCCCTGTCCTTATCTCAAAACCCTGAGCCCTTGGAAATATTTTCTCCCCCTGTTCAGCAGTGAAGGGGGAGTGAGTGAGCGGCTGTGTGGGTACCTGGCGGCTGGTCAGGGTCAACCCACGACAATTGGTTCCAATGTTATTAGTGCAGAATAGAGAATAGCGTCTCCATGCCTAAAATGTCATGCAGTTCTCTATAACCCTGAGTCTGTGCACTGCAACTGTCTTCTCACAATTCTTTATTTGCTTTAAGATCCAGTGCTCATTTACAAGAACCTTTTCAACCAGTTCATTTAGTATCGAAGACATACAACAAAACTAACCAGTTTGTTAGTGCCGGTTGAATTGTATCAGTTTTTCTGATCCTTATTGATGAAACTGAATATAAATTAGTAGAATTCCACTGTATTTTTTTCTGCTTTGTTTCTTACCCTGAATTGGTATTGAGTTTTGAAATCCCGTAGAATACAATCCAACAGTATCCACAAAAAAATAGCAGCTATGAATTGCATTATACAAAATAAACAAAGAGTGATTATTTCCTCTAATGAGATGTTACTATATATATGTACATACACATAAACACAGGCTCACACACATTTGTATAACAATCTTCCTTCACAAAAAAAGAAAAAAAAAAAAGAATTAACCGTTTCATATTAGATGCAAAACAAAAGTAGGTCAAAATGGTTAGCTGCTACCTGTCAGACATGCAAGGGCTGGTTCCCACTGTTGTTCCCCAATTAAAAACATGCCCATCATCGGCTCTCATGTTATAAATGGTGGAGGTTTTTTTCACATTTCCACAGACCAGCTTCCCTTGCTACCTCAACAGATTATATGCAGCAGGTAAGCATGTCACCACCAACAGTGGAAAGGACTCTTCTCTCTCTTATTTAGCCTGTAAACTCTTTGACTCCTTCACTCAGTAGCTACGCACATCACGGTACGTGCTGCGCTAACAAAGACCAATGCCAGCGGGACCCTCCCTTGCCATTTAACCACCAATTTTGGTTGTATGTCCTTCAAGGTAGGCAGGAATGGTCTTGCGTGAGATCAGGAACATTTGAGGCATCTGGTGGGTAATAATTTAGTAATTTCAGGGAATTTGCATCTTCAGGTTATTTTTCCCACAGATTTAGTTTCTTTTTTAAAAAGTGGATACGTAAGATTAGTCTTAGGGCTCATCTCTCTATATTTCTCAAGAGGACCTACCTCTGATGATTGCTTCTAGGTAATCATTATAATTCTCTGAACATTAAATGGCTTGCCTCAACGCAGTTATTATTAAAGTCCACTTCTGCCACCAGAATATACCTTTAAAAATAAAAGACGAGACTGAAGATTTCATGTACTCTTTACAGTAATGAACACTAATGGATTTAGAGATTTAACTATTAGCTTTGGACACCTTAAAAACATAGAAGCAACATCCTTTGAGAAATAAGGAAAAAGGCAGCTACCATTACCTTTTTGGGATCACACTTGAAAATCTATGAGATTTAGGCTTTCAAGGGCCTTGGAGGATTTTTGGAAATGGCAGGTCTCATGGTAGAGGTCACAGTTTTGGAAGAAACTGGGGTTCTTTAAGGTATGAAAGTCTCAAGTGTCCATGACTCCATATAGCCAGAGTTGCCACCTCACAGCAGAGCCACCAGAAGGTGTGGGGTGAATGTCATTCTTGGCTAGAAGAATCAGCAGACTCCCCCAGCAGCAGTTCCTGATGAGCTGACCAAGTGTTCACCAAAGCAAGGAGGGCTTATGAGTAAGGTATGGAAGCACAAAGCAGCAGTCACCTCCAACCACACCAGCTACAGGCCGACAGGGACATTGTACTGTGCCCTACATCACTCACACATTTCTGAAAAGGATGCCCTAATGGCTCCTAGAAAATAGATTAAGGCGCTTCTTGATAGCATCGCTTTCGGCATATCAAAACTGACCTAGAGGCACGTGTTACAGTTAATGATGGATGAGTGATGTTTTTACTCTTTTACAAAAAACAGTTGTGCAACCAAACTTCTGCTTTGTTATTTGGAAGAAGCATTTGGATGCTGTCACCAGATTACAACTAATTTGTGCATTGTGAGTGCAGCAAAAGTATGATACAGAAGAGGTTTACAATGGAGTTAATGTGATGGAAAGGCATGATGAACAATGGAAGCTGTTTCTTTTGCAGCCTTGTACAGATGCCAGTGTATAAATTCAGCTGCTAACATCATCTGATTTTAAATATGGCACACGTTTTATTCCTTTCTACTTGTTTATTTACTTTGGTTACATAAAATACATGTCATTAAGGCCACAATTGCTCTTGGTGATGTTGGTTAAAGCACTGGTACATCATTGCTTCTAAATCTCTCTGTTTTTTATTAACCAACTATCAGATGCTCTGGACAAGGACCAGCTTCTAAAGCCCTACCAGTCCTCCTCACAGGCCAGGAGATGGCTATGTATTGCCAGATGGACCAGACATCACTCCCAGTACCAAAACTGAATGCAGTATTAAGGACAATGTACAAGAGGAAGACTGACCCAAGGAAGTGCTTTATCAGATGTGCACATCATGATTCCCAGATAACACTTTAATTGGCACCTATTTCTGCAAGGCCTAAACTGAATGACAGCAGAACAAGATTTGTAAATCTTGAGAGGAAAGAGAGGAAGAGAAAAATCAAACTAAACCAACATTAGAGATGGCATTTTCAAGCATGCAAAGACCCTTTGTAAAGTCAAGCCAAAGGGATCTGTATCTGTTTCACGGGACTTGCAGCCACGCCTGTTTAACCTGATCATTAGATGCACACACTACCTGGGGTTGTCTCTGGTGGCAGCTAAAAGGTAAAACAACCCATCTGATTGTACAGTGTAACTGATGGGGGTTTGTATCCCATTCTCACGGATGCAGCACATGAGCCAGGAAGGCTGAGATGAGCAGCTGGACGGTTGTCCTACTCTCACCATTTCTGCAGGGGACATCTGACAATGCTGCTTGTTAACTGAGTACTGCTGCAACGAGATGGCAGGCACAGCAGTCGTGTGGAATGATCATTCCTTACCCATCACCCTTAAAATATATATTATTGTTTTTAAAGTTGATACAAACTATTTAGGCAGTATTAGGTATATTTATTTTATATAACTTCTTGGAGAAGTTAAGTAGGTTAAATCATGCTCTGATTTGAAACTGTTTTCTGAAAGAACTTATGTTACACTTTTACTTATTTTCTGCACCAGTTTGTCTTGAGGTGAGGAAAAATTACACTCTGCTACTAAATTTCCCTGTGACAGAGCTAAGCTCAATGCTCAGCTCAGCTATATCTGAACTATGTGATCAACAAAGGCAGCATCCGGGTCCTCTGGTGTTTAAAGGGCATTTCACTTGTCAGTGAAGGAAGAAAGGGAACAAGAAATAATATCTCGATTTTTAAAAAGCTGTCTCTTTCTTGCTCCACCTGATGGATCACCTTGGTGTATCATACTTAATAATGAGACTATTTTCTTTGAAAAGCAGCATTATTTTTTTGCCAAAACCCAGTGACTTTTTTTTATTACACAAGCTTCAGCCGCCCATTTTAAACATCCCTGCAGAGAGCAGATATCTGTTGTAATTCACCATAACACAAGGCAATTCCTCATCTGAGTATGTGATTTATAGCTAGGAGATCTGACAGCCTGCTGGACTAGGAAGAAGCCAAACTAAACTCAGATAATGTGCCAATTGTTAACTTACAGGACTTCATGTGTCCCAGGGATCACTTTCTCCTCTACTTCACCCTTTTTAGTTGTTACTTTTTTGTTGTGACCTGCCCTCTCTCTTATTACAAGCTTCTTAAAACAGGGATCAAGTCTTCCTGGTAGGTAATACAGTTGCTGACCCATCAATAACCAGACTCCCCTTGAGTGTATTCAGTGCTATCAAAATCATGGAGCTGTAAAACCACCCCCTGCCATGCAAGTAGTGTATGCTATTAAAAGCTTTCAAAATGCTTTAAAAAAGAAGAAATTAAGTTACTGAAATGAGGAACAGGCCACAGGAAAATGCCACAGGCTGCCCAATACAGTAATGATAGAGCCAGGCTTACGGTACTCTGCTTCTCAAATGTGCAATAGCCATCGAGCTCTGTTTGCTCTGTCCTGTAAGAAGATAAAGGTGGAGATTCATGTCGAAGACACTGAGAATGCGAGAATCACTCCCCAACAGGTCCATGGGCACTAAGGTGATTTGTTTCAATGGCTGCCACCCATTGTTGTTTTTGTAGAGGTACGGAACAAGGGCAAGTTCTCCACTTCTACATGTTTCTCTGACTCATCACAGGCATCAAAACACACTGAGTAAAACTAAAAAAAAATCCAACACCTACATTTACATGTGTCACACTCACTGAACAGCGCTCACAGATTCATGCACTGACAAAACTTCCCTCCTGCAGTAGGTAGGAGTGCAAAGGGACCATACAGCAAATAAGGGCAGATCAGAGTCAAGTCCAGCAGAGCAGTGCTCCAGCAGGTGCTCTGAGTGCAGAGAAAATGAAAATTCTTTACAAAACTGAGCTAGTTTACCAGACCCTTATTTTAGCAGACTACCCAAGCATCTGTTCCAAAGTTATTGACCTGTCTTCTCTCAGTGCTCTGGAATACTACATCTCCAGTTCTTTTTTAAGAATTCATAGCAGGTAGGTAGTTTTTATTTTTCCTCTTCAGATAGTTTCACTTCTCTTTTCAAACAAAAACAAGACAGGAAGTGTTTTAATGGACCTGGAAACTTTTGCAAAACTCCCCTGAGAAAATTTCAAAATCCTCAGTTTTAATTCCTGTTTGGAATGACACAAACCCTGAAGATCACTCCTGAAGAAAATATCTTTTCTCAGCACAGTGTACATAGCTCCAGTTACACAGGAGACACTTTCTCACAGGGCATGAATTCACATGTTGGCTTCCTGCATCTCTTTCAGCCATCGGCAGAATTACAGCCTCATGTCCACACAACAGCAGACAGCTGTTCGAAAGGGGAGAAAAATACTGGTGCTTAACTGATATACACATGTAATAAAATTGATGGCTTATCAGAAGGCAATCATAATTGCTTTGGATTAACTCCTCCACTTTGCCGCTAATTGCCATTAGTGATTGCACTTGGTCCCAACACCAGTCCTGCATCTCTTTGTAGGGTGTTCTTCCAGCAAGATGCCAGATTTTCCTCTTTTTATAGTGCTGGAAAACGGGGATGCAGGCAGTCCTCGAGGCACTCCAATTGAGCAGAAATACAGCTTGCATGTTTTGACTGGATAACAACAGCCAGGCAGCAATATTTTTTCTTCTATGTTATCTTTTTATCCTGTCATATTAGCTTATGTGTAATACAAAATAATATTACCAGGACATCATTTGATTTTGGCTACTGTAGGGTGTGGAAATCACACACTGTGTTAACAGCCACGTAGTGAAAATGATTGTCAGAATTATTTTAAACAGATTAAGCTGTTGCTGATCATTCGTTCTCTGAGAATTGAACAAAGCTTTAGTAATTGTCTAAGAGCAAAAGACTTCAAAATGCTCCATCTTTTCCTTGAGTAACTTAAATGAAATCTGATCTGGAAGATAAGGATGTTACAAAAAGACGCCTCTTCATATAAGCAGAAAAGACTTGAATGGGTTAAGCCATATCTGGCTGAGTCCCAACAGACATAAAAATCACCTGTGCCTGCTCTGAAATAAATCAGTGTCCTTTTCTGCCGCTGCCGTTGTCTGGAAATAATGCAAATGCAATGGGCCTGCAGTGACATTGTGCCGCACTTGAAGGATACACATAATAAATTGTCCCCTAATACTGTTAAAGAGACATTTTCGTCTTACTCAGTAGCTTTTGAGGTTGAACTGTGCTACTTACTCGTTGAGGACTGTGATATGGTGTCATGCCATTCTGCTCTATTATTCATTTAGCCTCTTATTGCTTATATACACATTTGGTTCTTGAGTCTTAAAATGTGTTTTGCTGCTTATGCTCAATGATGGGATGTTTGCTGGCACACAGGAGAAAAGCGGGGAGTTTTCTTTCCACCTTTTTGCTGTTGTTTTAATCATTTCTCTCCAACGGCAGCTGGAACAGATCGTACATTCATATGATTTGGTTCTATTGCATTCATCACTAGGAAAAATGCGCGGCTGTGTTAAAGGAGGACAGAAAGAATTTGTTTGCCCAGCAGGAAGCTATTGCTGTTCCATAATTGTTTGCTAAAAGGCAGCTGGAATAAAAATGGAGGTAAATGGGTATCTGTGTCAATCCAATCCATCAAAATGAGTTTGACTGGGGAGTCGCAGCTTAGGAGTTGAATGTGAAAGCTGATAAATCCAAGATTAAAGGAAATAATTAATACTTAATCTGAATATTTTAAAACTTAAAAATTAAATCTGATTGCATCAGCTTCTGCACACACCAGAAAATTAGTAGAACCACCAGCAAGACATTTCCTAATATCCAGAGAATAAAGTCAGGTGAATATAACTGTATAACAATAGTGATAATTAAGAGGTTTAAAATGCAGAGCATAGTTTTATTCAGTTTGGGGGTTTTTGGTTGCTTTATTTTGGTTTGGTTTTTTTGTCTTTTTTTTTTAAATTATTATTCAAACATCATTAAATTCTCCAAATGCCCATTCTTATCCTGAAATTGCCCTCTATCTTGTACCAAGTTGAGTTAGCAAATATTTGTGTATCCCTAGAGAGGAGCAGCTTAGGAAACTGAACATGCTAGAAAATTATAGAGTAAAAGAAAAAAAAAAAGTAAAAAGAAGAAAGAAAAAAATATACTTTCCTCTGGGCTGGCTGCCCAATTGTCTTCATGTTTTTGCCAGAAGAGGATGGCTTGGGGCTAAGAACAAGTGCCTGTGAAGAGCTGACCCCTTAGTATTGCAACGCATTGCCCTTGCCCACTCAGCTCTCAGTATCCGGGATATTTTAAAAGAACGAAAAGCCTGTCTTGGCACCTTTCTGCCTTATTTTCACGTGTGAACACAACAGACAAAACAGAGACAATGAAAGTCACTGAACCAGAGTAGTAGCAGAAGGGATTTGGCTTCAGGCACTAGTGCTGTAAAACTTGTAAGCAATATGGTTAAACCCATTAGTCACCTTCTGTCCCTAAGTGTTCCACAGGATAGGGAGCGATAACTGACTAAGCGCTGATGCTTCAATGTTCCTCAGATATACCTGTATTTTGGGTTGCAATTCCTAGGTCACAAAGCTAGAAGAAACCCACAATCACTTAGCCTGACCATTTGTACACAATAGGTCATAGGACTTGCTTGGCTAACTCCTTCTTCAAGTTCCTGATTTAGGATTAAATAGTAGTTTTCCAATCTGTGACCCATGGACCTTGGAGAATTATGTTCATCGAAAGTACAAAACTTGCCATTATAAAAGGGGTTGAAATACACTGTATAAAGGTGTATCATGCCCCTTGGGAAATCCTCAGGGGTTTGCATATCAAAGATAATCTAACACCACTTACTGGATCACAAATCTTTTAGAACATCTCCCAATATTGACCTGAAATTTTGCTCTTCTACATCAAGGAATCACTTAATTGCCATGTTTCTAGACCAATTATACCTTGCTTCAACGGCCAGCCATTTGAGCTGCTATAACTTCATGTGCCAAACCGGAAAACCCTCTATAATCATGTTTCTGTTTTCAAAGCAGGTATTCACAGACCAGCAAAATCACCCTTTAAGCCCTCAATAAGATAATCAGACTTCACTACTTGAATCTTTCACAATAGAGTAAGTTTCATGGCTCTCCAAATCTTCTCAGGTCTCTCCACTGAACAGTTGTTAATTTCTCAACCATTCCTGAAACACAGAGCTGGACATAGCGTTGCTGTGGGTGTTGCACCAGTCAGGTATGGAGGTAACAGATACTCCCAGCTTCTAGCTGAGACACTGCTATTCATATTTACAAGTCTGTATTGGCATTTCAACTAAAGTGCCTGTAGGTCATGTTCAGCTGATGATCTGATATGACCCACAAGTCTTTCCAAGATCTACACTTTTCCAGGACAGTCCTTATACTGCAGAAATTACCTACGTTCTTTGCTCTTCATTGTATGATGTCGTTATCTGGTTGTTCACCGTTACTGGAAGTCAAACTCTTTGTTTTCTTTTTTATTATAAAGACATTTCTACTAAGAACCCGTTCTGTCTTTAAGGTATAGTCGTAAAAGCTGTGCAAAAGTTAAATCTCTGCATGTGAAACTTCTCCAGGTATCTTCAGCACCATTCACTTCATCCTTTACTCAACACTCAACATATCCCCAAACTTTCTGGAAGTAATACATATGTTATATTTATAAAAAGCAGACCACAGGTACTGATCTACTGTAGGTTGACCTGATGTAGTTTTACAGAAAGAACTTCTTAATATTTGTTAAATGTGTTTTCACCTTCAGAACTCTGAGCAACCTTGGCTTCACTGATGAAATCTGGTAATTAAGGATCAATATTATACATGGTTACCCGGGGAAAAAAAACACTTTTGCTCATACTTGTCCAGGATATTCACATTTACAAAACGATGAGACTTTGGAAATTCTCTTGCTTCTCACCTGGCTTTATCTGTATACCCCTGAGATGCAAGACATGAAAGACAAAGAGAAACTCTACCTCTCTACCTTGTGGTTTTTTTCTGCATAAAGGAAGCAGCAATAATAACAAGCTGGCTTATGTCTCCCAAGGTCCACAAAGACGTAGCCCATGGCTCAGGGTAGGATCTGTTAATAACATTTCATTTTCATTTTGAGAGTACTATGGACATGACACAAGACACACACTTCCCAGGCTTGCAAAAACATCTTGTGATTCTGCAATGCGTGATATTTGCTCATTTGTTCTCAGAGTAAATTGGTTATTTCTGTACCTGTCGCAAGCCACAGACTTCTACAGGACTGTTTGTCTTCACACAGGACTAGAGGAGGATTAGTGGTGTCACTTACAGACAAGGATTATGCCCAGAAGAGCGTTTTCCTGGTCAATTAGAAATTTAGTTTCTAGATATTTTGACAACAAGCAGTTGCAAATATTTTTGTGCAGTGATCTGCTGTTTGGAATTTCTTTTTATTCTCTGAAAATTTCAGAAGTTTTTATTCTTTACATATATATCTGTGCTGTGCAAAATTACCAAGATTAAAATTCCTTCTGTGAATTCAGTTTCTAAGTCTCACAAATACTTCTGAACATCCTTTGCCATGGGAATGTTTCAGAATATGATAAATTGAAAAGAGTAGACTAAACTAGGAGCTGAACCTTCAATAATTTCAACAACTCTCAACACAAGCTCCTGAAATAAAGAAGCTTCTATAATGCTAAAACTAGCTCTTCTCAGAATGAGCAATGAGAAATTTATATCCAAAATAACCATGAAACACAGGAACCTCAAACTGAGGTATGTAAAATGAGCACATATTGTTCTCCTTCTAGAAGATGTTCCCACCAAGAGCCCTTCCAGACAGGGACAGTGTTTGATCCTCCACCTGAGTCTATGTAGGCAGAGCATTAAGAGGGAGCCCTACACGGAACACGTGGCTTCCTCTGGGCAGAAGTGTCTCTGTCCGCCTGGAGACTTTTCCATGACTTACACCTCCATGAGTTTGAAGTCTGCCCCATGAATTAGGCTGCACTTCACAGAGATGTTACAGCTACAACCTTCAAACAATAAACACAGGATTAATAACTTCAGTAAATGAGTAAATGAGTGATCCAACAGGTGACACGGGTGACGAGCATGTATTTCTCTAGCCTTGGGCCTATAAATGATGGGGTATCTCTCACCTGTGGGACACATACAGCCCACAACATCACTTCATAGAGTTTCCAGACACCTTATTTCTCTCTGTATTATTATCGGGTAGTACTATGGAGCACAAAAAAGTCTGCCAAACACATTTTCAAAGTGTGAGTTAGCTCTCTACTGAAATAACCGTAGAATCATGGGATGATGGTGTTGAAAGGGACCTTAAAGATCATCTAGCTTCAACTCCTAAATCTCTGCTAATGCCCTACTTTGTGATAGCCCTCTAACATTTAGGGCTAATGAGTAACCCTCTCTGTATGGAACCATCACATGAAACACAGTCACCAAATAATTATGCCAAGGAATAATTTGGCCAACTGGATAAATAATATATCTTGTTGTACTTTATTATTTTTAAACACACAATCTTACAATATAATTGCCAGTTGCATTTCTGGCCTTACACCTTTTCGAGGGAAACCAACAAGGAACCAGTATTTCAGGCTGCAAACCCATAGAGACAGAGCCTGAGGAGACGCTATCAAGAAGCGAGGATACCACAGTCACACACACAAACGCACAACAGAGTTGAGGAAGGATTTTTGATCTTCAATCCAAGCTGATCCATGTCCAAGAATCTTCTGCTTTTCTAGAGGAGGTGATGAGTCTCTCCTCAATAAAAAAAAAACCACCCTCACAATTCACACTCATATCATAGCCTCTTGCAGAGGTAACACTCCACCCTTGTTGCTCTTGCTTTAATCCACAGTCTTTGAAAACACAACACTTGCACTACTGCAATTTCTTATTTGTGGCACCATCTACCTCCTCAACCTTCATGACATCAGGGTAAGGTCCATATTGTTTTTTAACATTGAGCCCACACGCAGAGTCAAAGTCAGATCAAAGCACTGTTACAGAATCATAGAATCATTTGCATTTAAGATGATCAAATCCAGCCATTGACCTGTCAATGCCAGGTCCACCACTAAATATGTCACCAAACAACATATCTATATGTCTTCAAAATATCTCCAGGGATAGTGATTCGACCACTTTCCTGGGCAGACTGTTCCAATGCTTGACAACCCTTTTGGTGAAGAATATTTTTCTAGCGTTCAATCTCAACCTCCCCTGGCACAACTCAAGGTCATTTCCTCTTTTCCTATTTCTCCTTATTTGGGAGAAGAGTGTGAAATATACACAACAATATCCACATGTATTTACACAAAATCTGAGGCAGTTGTCCAGAGGGGATGAAATATCCCAGTTTGTCTCAAATGACGTTAAATCCTGGACCCTCTTCTCTGGAAGTTCAACCAATACTGTTTTCCAGAATATTTGTATTTTCACTAATTATCTCCTAATTTTACTGACTTTACTCCCAAACAATTACTCCCTGGGAGAAATAAGACACTTCTGCTGCTTTCTCTCAAAAGCAAGCTCCTCCATGTAGTGGAAAGCTCCTCAGGAAAATTATCTTGCTTTTTCACTCTTTCTGAAGATTTCTCGAAGGGATTAGAAGTGGGCAAGAAGCCTTGGGCTAAAAGAGTTCTGTGACATGTTGGAAACACCACGTGCTTTTTCATGATGCTTTGCTAAATTTGTTGTTGACCCTATGGCCAAGGCTGTGAACCAGAAAATCACTGAGGTCACTGAAACACATGTATCATCTTCCTAGTGCCCCTTCCAAATCAGTGTCAACAACTGGATTCTCCAAAACAATGGTTTATCCTCAGAATCATTGAAAATTTTAAATCACCTTTTTGAAACTTTATTTATTTTCTAAACCACTTTTCTCTTAAAAAGCTTTGACTTGTAGAGAATGTGGAAAGTGCTCAGTTGAGCAGCATCATGACAATATATATTAATCTGAAGCACTGCATCAAACCACATAGAAAGCGTGGCCAGAAAGGCAAAACAAAGCAAAACCCCTAAACTCTGAACAGTCTGGAGTCTGTAGCAAATATTCAGGAATCTTTGCTGAGATGTCGCTACTTGCTACCTCTTGGAGCCAGTAAGTCTTTTTTGCACCACTCAGAGTCAGGCTAAGACTTCTCTTTAGCTAAGCTTTTGCACATTTGCTACAACAATTTGCTTAAGCACTGTCTAAAGCCTTGAGTACATTAGTAAAACAGTCATCAGCTGTCTTTCAGGTGAGCTCCGACTAGGAACACAAAGTCCAAGACAATGTTCACAGATCTGGAATCGGTTCACTCTGGAACATGGAGAGATCGTTTAGCCTCAATTTTGGTGCTGGCTTAACTCCATTATTTCTGAAATCAGTGGGAGCATCATGCACAGCTTTAAAGTGTTCCTGGTTACCGTTGACACTAGGAACCTTCAAGAAAACTTTCAAGGGATAACTACAGTTTTTTACAAGGACATAGAAGCTTACTCTGCTAAGGTATAAGCTGACTCTTTTAACTCTGTGCAGTCAGTATATGCAGACTCTCAGATGACTTAGCTCAGTTTCAGAAACATGATGACTAGAGCTACAGGCTTCCAGTTTGCTAACTGTACAGTCAGAGCAAGCTTACACTTGTCTGGAAGTACTACAGGGACTACTTCAAGAGAGGATGCAGTTGCACCTGAAAACTTATTCATTTGCACCTGCAAAATGTGGGTAACTTTATTCTTTATCCCCCTTAAACATAACAATAGTGGCAAAAATGCAATTCTGATTTGTCACAGTAAAGGCGCTGAGGAACTTCCAAGTGAAGTACTATTCCTGCAAAATGCAAATGTTGATGCACCACGAGTGTTCCCAGCAACTCTAATAGCAATTTCAGTGTGTTTGTGGAACATCTGTGCTTCAGAATTCAGGAGAAGAGGGTTTGTCATGTACAGCTATTTCTTGCCTTTTTCAGTTGTTGTTGTAGCTGCCTCCAATAATCTATACAGAAGATGATAAAATATCTTTATCACAAGTGAATGACAGAAAATAAAATAATAGTTTTATTAACCAGGGCAATGAGAAAAGAACAAAACATAAAGACCAAGAACACATAAGGCTGAGCTTCACCAAAAACCAACTAATTTTCTGGTGCAAAACAAAAAACACATCTGTATTAGATATTTAGGAGTAGATAGGCCTAAACAGGATTAAAGGTAAAAAATTAATTAGTAGATGAGTTTTCTTTGGCAAAAAAAAAATATCATAAAATCTAACTCATTTTAACATCTTCTTGGTCCCAACTGGGCACAGTTTCTTTCATCAACAATACAGCCTGAACCCAATACCTGCATGGGAGCCCTTGGTTAAGGTCAAACACCTATATTACACTGCCCTTCAAGCAATATTGAATCAGTAAAGTATCTTTTCAGCTACAGTTATATTAGATATAGCTATTGACTTCCTTCTTTTTTATTGCACTATAAAACACGCTGTAGTGAAAATAAAGGTTTACTTTGCAACAGAGAATTCACAGACATCTATTACTGCTGACTCTTCAAATCCTTGGACATGTGTCTTGCTGCCTGTGTTGATTGAGATATTTTGAAAACCAATTAACTGTCCTTCAACCAGACTCTGACTGATGTAATTAGTGCAGCGTGTTTTGTGTATCTGTGTACAGTAGATGTTGAAATATACATGTGTCCCTTTGTGTATAACCAAACTATTAATAAAAGGTTAAGTTTCTTTCTTTCCTGTTTTCAGAAAACAGGCAGAAAGCTGCTATCCTCACAGAGGCTTCAGGAGTTGGCTGCCTACTTTTGATTTCAAAGATAATAGCGTCTCGTCTTGATTCATCCCGCCCTAACAACTGAAGATCCAAGTGTTCTTTTGCCAAATACTGAGGTAGCTTTGAGACTGCTGTAGCATCAGGAACAAGCAATTATATTCACTTTTATAAGCCTCAGGTAGAAGGTTTGACAAAAGAAATGCTCTGTGATCCTCCAGCAAATAATCTATGGCAAAAAAATGTTCAGATTTTAAATCTCCATCTTGTCCTAAAGTGCTCTACAAAAGAAATCATCTAAGACTGTTTCAGAGTGATATTTTTCAGACACTTGAAAGATGCCTAAACTGCAGAAAGACCCGTTTTACTCACTCAGACATCTCATCTCTAGTTTTGACATCCCAACACTATGATGCAAACTCCCCTGAGAAAATCTCCAGCCAAATTTAAAAGCAAAAATCTCGATTAATAAAAAACAACACTACTACCAAGGGGATATACAAGGAAGAAATGTGTCCATAGTATTTAGGCTCTGAAAACACTCAAACACAAGCAGCTTACACAAAGCTATGTTTTCTCCACATGTTCCTTGCCTGGGGCTGCAAATCCAGGCGGTATCTCAGATTGATGCGAAAATAGAAATTTATAGTATTTGTGTACCTAGATCACAAAAGGCTTTCATTGCCTGTTTGTCATGGAGGAGCCTACAGGCTTGCTTCTCCACTGACTGATATCTGCTGAGGTCTATGCACAAAATATAAAGAGCCTTTCAGTACTCTTGCTCTCTCCCAGGGTCACTGAAGAACCAGAAACACTTATGCAGAGATCCAGGCTTAATTGCAAAAGACACACACCCTCCCCCTCCCGCCTCCAATAACAAACAAGGAAACAACACAGGAAGTAGGAAACCTGAAACATGTTCCCACTGTATCCCTAGGGCAGAGGAACAGAAGATGGTGCCACCATTTCAGACCTAAAAATTCATCAACAGATCGTCCTGTCTGGTATCCAGCAGAGTGAGAACTGCTTGAGAGGATACTGGTGCAAAGGCATCCAAGTTGTATAGAGGATTAAATCTTTGCCCGCTTCAAACGTTTTACTGGGAAGTCCTCCTTCATTTAGAAGTAGGACAATGAGTTGTGAGAAACTAGGGTATGGTCTCATCCTTTGTAGCAAATCTATCACGAAGTAGCACTGAAATGAGGTCTCTGAAAACTACAATCTTTGGCTTACAGGACGGGTGCAGAAGGTTCAGTAGCAGCAGGGGTTCTCGGGTCAGGTCACCTCTCCAGGGGCAGTAGACCTTACACATTGTCCACATTTATGAAGACAATGATTGAAAACCAACTAAAAGCAGAGCCAGATTGTAGCATTGTACAGATATCACAGTCAAGCAATCCTCAAGATCTTGCAGTCTAAATGGACAATACAGATATAAGGGCAAAGATAAGACACAGAAGCAGAAAAAATGGGAAATGGGTGCTATTAGTTCCAGAACTAGACCCCAAAGTTTTTTTTTTATTTTTATCCTTTTTTGTGTGATGGTAGTATGTCCAAAGAAACAATTGAAAAGGAAGGGAGGAGTATAAGATGGAGGAAAGCTTGGAAGTTTCATGCTGGAACAACTAACCCAGGCTGTAGCTATCCCTTCGTAATATGGCCAAGCTCATCATGAGTCACAGCAAACACCACTGCAGTTCACAACAGCCCCAAAAGCTGCAGTGACACAGTCTGGACAGGGAGGGAGAAGCGTGAGACATATGAATTAAAAGCTAAAGGCATGCGTGTGTCCAAATCCCAACCCTTCCACAGAACTTGTGAGTGAATGAGGACAGTTCACCCATTTCCCTTTCCATCCTCTGGGCCATCTGTTTGAAATCAGACAGGCGTTTCTCCATACGTGTGTGTATGCTGGTACACACAATAACTCAGTGCTGCAAAGGTTATATGATTTAACCACATAATAAGTGTCAATTTACATTAAACTATCAAAGTTAAACCACGCAGAGTAGGTCATGTTTTGAATACTGACACTCATGTATTGAACTGGCTGTGACTAGATGACGTCCTTCCAAGAAATCCCTCCATCCTTAGACTGGACCATGCTCTCAGATGCAAACACTTGCCTGCTGGGTTGTGCTCCAGAGAGGAAGGGTTTGTGTAAGAGAGGAATCAATACTGTGAAACAGTCTGAAACTAGACTGCCATTTGTGTTTTGACAAGGCTTTGAGAACCTCATTGTATGGGGAAATTATAGCCTGGTGAAACAAAAACAGTGAGAAGAGATGGAGGGAAATGCCAAAGATGACACATATTATGATCATTCCACAG
Organism: Trogon surrucura; assembly: GCA_020746105.1. Taxonomy (NCBI): domain Eukaryota; kingdom Metazoa; phylum Chordata; class Aves; order Trogoniformes; family Trogonidae; genus Trogon; species Trogon surrucura. The sequence continues at coordinate 11,344,984 of CM036619.1, read as the reverse complement.
CTAAGTTTGCCATTTGAGTCTGTCACAATTTGCATCTACATTTGCATTTTAATTGTTCCATGAAAACCTTTGCATTGGAACAAATCCAGAAAGAGCAAGCATGAAACATGCATCCCCACACAGATACAGGTCTTGGGTGGATGCCTAATCTTTTCCACTGTGGAGAGCTTGCTGTAGGCAGAGTCTCTGAAGATGAAACTATCTCTTTCTCCATTCACCTCAGACGAGTCAGGAGGGCCCTTGCGGTAGGAACTGCAGATGAGCACTCACCTGCTCAGGAAACCAAACAACTTATATCTATGTAAGATAACTAAACAGGGATTTAGGGGCTTTAATTCAAGTATCCACCTTTAAAAGTACATAATTACATATTTCCAGTTGAATTGTATCAATGCCAAATGTCCCCAGTGTAGATCAGCAACCTTTCCTGCCAAGCACTGTGTTAACAGGAGAGTCAGGTCTTGCCCCAAACAGTTTACAAGACAGGCAAAGGAAACCATCTTGTTTTTCTGGCATGAAACTGAGGCCCAAGGCCAAACAGAAGAGCTAACAACTGAAGCAAGATCACTCATTAAAAATAAGTGCCAGTTCAAAAACTTAAATCAAGACACTCTCTTTCATTGAACATCAACTCACTGATTATTAGCTCAAAATCATGCCTTATTTTAAATCCCCTACCAAAAAAAAAGCTGCATTTGATTTAGTTTATGTTGGAAATCTATCAGATCAGAGGCTAGAAGTGACAACCCCTGTCTTCTTTCTCTCAGTATCTTCATAAGAGAACATTTCTTTCCCTCTGTACCAAGCATCACCCTTTCCACAAGAAGGGTTTTTATTGTTCATTGACACCAACCATATAAACCGCTACGATCAAGAGAAGTTTTTGCAAAAGGATGTGCTTTGGGATGTAGTTTTGTTGCAGTGTTCAGTTCTGGGCTGTAGCACTTCAGGGACAGCTACACTATGGGGACAGCATCCTGAGGCTTGGTTTTGCCTCACAAACCAGACCACAGTAACGGTAAGTCAACCTGGATCCACTCAAGTCAATAGAAATTGCATCTAGCCTGAGTATGGGAGGATTGAGACAATTGGAAAATAATGATTTTTGCTTCAGTGAAACAGTGTTGACTTGCAATTTTCTTAGTGGGTATGAATTTCGTTGCTGTTAAACACAAAGGAATGTTTTACTAAGTCATAAACAGATAAGAAATTCAGACTTACAGCCTCCTAATTCTCACCTTGCAAAACAGTTTGTGGGGGTAAAAAAAAAAAAAATCCCTTCATCTTTAAGTATTTGTAAGTACCAAGAGTATCTTTGGTGTGGGCAAGCAGTCCTGGGACTTTGCAAGCTTCACTCAGTAACCCATATCTGTAAAACGATCCCAATCAAGAGAAAAAGTCTTTTAAAAAAAATCTCACTTTTTAAAAAAATGTAAGTCAAAGGGGAGTGGTTTCGCTTTTCAACCCAGATTCCTTAGTGAAGTGGGTGAGAAGTAATCAGACAAATGGTTAAACCTGCAAAATCAAATCAGAGACAACCTTCACAAAGAGCAGGGTGGGAAGGCCCAGCAGGGAGATAGCTTCGTTTGGCTCAGCACTTTTCAGAGCAGTTCATCTGATCATGCCCTCAGCAAAAGAAGTGGGAAGCTTTTTTGTTGTTTTTTAAATGCCTGTGGGACCTATTTGGGAGCTTGTATTCTTAACATACTTGAAACACACTTGGGTCTTTAAAACACCACCCAGCCAGACTGAAAAAGTCAATATCAGAAAACTGTGCACAGAGGAGAATACCACCCCCAATAACAAGGCTCTCACCTTCCTTTAGGAATAGAAGGAAAAATGGGGGGGGGGGGGGGGGGGGGGGCGGAAATTTGTGAGAAAGTCACTTTTTATAACTCAGGACTGCATCATCAGACAGGAAGAACTGCAGAAATTAGATAGCCAGCATCAACTTAACTCTGCTCTTTTGTGTATAGCTAGATAAGATATTTCTTTCTAGCCCAGTTAATTAGCACCAATCAGTTACTTAGCAGAAAAACGTCTGTGATTCTATTGCATATATCTCCCTCCCACAGAAGGAGGTAAAGGGTTAAATGATATAGGACACAGTTTCCTTTTTTATATGATAACTAAGAGCTGCAATATAATTGCCTGATTTGCTCTATTTCATTAAGGCTTCTTTTCCTTCTACTTCAAAAGGTTAATGTCACTCATATTTCCTTTTTTTATTGTCTGGCTTCACATAATGCCATGGGACAAGACAAAATAAGCAGTTGCCTCAACAAACTATAATTCATCCCAGTAGAACAACGACCGGCTGTAATTCAGTCTATTTTTAAATCCAACATGTAATGAAAATCACTAAAAATAATACATTTCCCAGAGCCAAGACAATAGACCTAAAATGTGTAATAATTAGCGCTCTGGCCCAAGTGCTTCAGGCTCTAAACTATTTTATGACTGCGAGATCTGTTCTTAGCAATCAGCCCAGTCCATTGGTACCCACTTAACATCTTTATTATTAGCATGTGTTTCTTGTACCATCTATGTTTAATCACAAGCTAAAAACACCATATGCCCTCTTCACAAAAATCTGTGCCTCCCAACTCACTTCCCACTAGTTAGGGACATTCAGAAGTAACATAAATGAATTCATCATCTAAAAAGGGAAAATCTTGCAAAAAAAAAAAAAATATGAGGAAACTGCCTTGGCGTGGTTTCATACATAACCATATTTATCTACCAAAGAAAGCAGGCTGTAGATCAAAAAAACATCTAAAAAACATCCATCCACCCTGGTGAGCTGCCTCCCCTCACCAATATGAAGTGGCACACAGCGACTGATCTCTACTCCCTCTCTTTTACAGTAATATCCAGTAATCTTCAGCAAGACCCTCTGCACTGTATAAGTTCACAGTGTGTGCTAGAGAATAATAAATACACAAAAAACATGCTGAATGATCCCTGACAGCCTGCCAAAAAAACCTGCTACTGCAGCAGTGCTTTCTCATAATCTGCATATGCTTTTTCCTTTAATTATTAGCTCACACAATGATCTGATACCTGCCAAATTTTTTAGTACCCACAGTTTTGCATCTTCAGAAATGGCTCTTTGGGGATTGATGCATCATTTGGAATCAAACACGCTCTAAAATAAAACAGACACTTTTCCTAGGGCATTTAAGTGAGTTTCAAGGCTACTGCAGTCAGCTGGGTCTGAAATTCATTCGGACCTTTGCTTTGATGCGCAAACAGGATGATTTCTTTTCCAACCTTTTAGTTTAATTAATTTGGCATGAAAGGATTGAAAAGCCCTGACATAGACTTAAAATTCAGCTAGTTAACAAATTTTGTCACTGTAGCCTGGCTAGTCTTTATCGCCCAGTCCTAGCAAGAGTGCCCGGCCCAAGCCTCTCTGGGCTCAAAGCTATAAAAACGCAAATCTTGGTGAGGAATTTTAGTTGCATTGAAAAAAACCGCACACTATTTGATATTGCAGGGTTTACTTTTGCCTGTGAGGATCTGGCTGGAACCTGGAACCTCCCATGACGCCTTATGTTCCATGAACCTCTTTTCTTCAACTCATTGATGGTGCACAGAACCAAAGCAAGGCACTTCCATCTAACATCACTACTGCTACTGTAAAATTAATGCAGGGATTTTCCACCTCCTTCCACACAGATGGAACTTCCGTGAGCTTATACAATGGGTTTACATGAGTAAAGAGCTTTGAGAATCCACATCGGCAACCTGAATACATTTGGTTAGAATGAGAGTGAGAAGAGCAGCACCACTCCACTGAGGTGGAGCCTCGCCTGTGTAAGACATCAAGTCCATTTAGAGAATAAACTAGATATAGAAAAATAAGAACAGGGCAGAAATCAATGCATCCTTTCAGTGCATCATGCCAATCACATCCATTTCTCTCCACTAGTTTGTGTCTACCAGTACAGTGTTCTACCAGTCTTATATCTGACATTGACACCACTACTGGTGCTGTAACATAAGGGCACTTCACGCTGGTTAGGTTTAGTTATCACATCCTTCACTCCTCCCCAGTGAGGAAGCAAAATACAACTATTGCTTCCTCAAAATACAACTACTGGCATGCTCAGGCAGACCAATATGAGGCCCATGAGCTCAAAGATTCTTACATGCTGGACTCCCAATTACTAGCACAGTGAGAATCAGGAATCTTGATCTTTATGAGGATCTGGGCTTGCACCATGCACCCAAGGTGTTTCTTCAGCAGGCCAGGACACTGAACCTGTCTCTGCTGAGCCTCATCCAGCCCTCCAGCTACAGCCCAGCCACATATTTTGAGGCTCATATTTATATAGAGGTGTCTATGCAGCTTAAGAGTAATTTGTATCCAAATTATTGCAAAATATTCGTGGAGCTTCATACAAGTGAAATAAACTTTCTGCTTTATCTGAGCCTGACTACAGCTGTGGGGCTTTAATGTCCAGTCTTCAGGCACCAGTTGAACTCACAACTGTTTCTAACACACTGTCAACAGACCTTGGCATTAAGGCTGTGGCTGTGTTCAGATCTCCAAACCACTACATTGGTAGTTTGTCATGTCAGGCCTCAGAGGCCATTGAGCAAGCCTGCAAGTCCAAAGGCTAAGACCGAGACAAGATGAGTTCCCTTCTCCTCACAGCATGTTCTCTGCTGCATCCATGTGAGAAACATGAGGAATCAGCTCATGCTGATCTCAGCTCTCCGACTCTTGACCTCATCCCACCTGCATCCTGCCTCCTGCCTGTCCTCAGAGCCAGCTGTGGAAAGAGAGACCAGACTTGATTCCTAGAGAAGGGGCCAGCTGCTGCTCTGAGAAGTGCAACATGGGTGTCCCTGCTGCAGCCCCATTGGTACAACAGAGAGGGTGGGCAGCTCAGGTGGTTCTGGCTGGGTAAGGATTGCCTTCAGAGTGCACAGAAGCAAGTCAGCGTACCCTCAATGTACAATAAAAAGCTCCAAGTGCTCCACTGAACAGTGAGGGTACAGAGAACCCAATGAAGTTAGGGTGAACTACTGAACATTTTGTTAAAGGACCTTGGATTACCTTCAACACTCAGAAAGGTGGGTCCCAGGAAAGAAATAGTTAGAGGTTGTTACTGATACGAAGTGAATGAACTGAAACCATTCAAGCAATTCTAGAGGCTTCTATCCCAAAATGATACTAGAATCATTGTCCTCTTCCCAAAATTCACCTACAGACAGCTTGGCCAGAAATAGGATAATTCTTGATCTACCTGTGCATGGATATAAGCTTTCTAGAAAAAGAAAAAAGGCTTATAGTGGGTATTGCTTCTGTGACAAAGCCAAAGTAAACTTGTATTTCAACAGATGTGGTATCAAGCAATACGGTATCCCGGTCCTGTTCTTTATTGACACAGGAGCTTTACTAGGTTATGACTTGTGGGCTCAAATTAAAAATTGTAAGATAAGAGTTTCTATTTTTCTAGACTTAAGTAGAGCTACTCAAGTACACGCTAAAAGGGAGTTTGGCATTTGGGTCAGATTTATGGTCATTAAGACTTTGTACTTTGGGTCTGCCCACAGTAAACCTCAGCTTGACAAAAAAGGATTTTTAAATCAGTGAGTGCCAAGCCAGTGATTTCCTCTTTGTGGAGCTGCATAAACAAGAAGAGAGTCTGAGTACCTAGAGACTGTCTGGGTATTGTTAATTGATTGGTTTTAACCTTTTAAGATTTTATGTTTGTCCAGTGCTAAATACTTGCTTTTCAATATTTTTGGCTTTGACATCAAAATGCCAAGTAAACATTGTTTTTTGATATACCACATTTAGAAATGAACATAGATTATTCTGCTTTTTTGTTATTTGCCTTTGATGATCTGTAGTCTTAAGAAAATAATCCTCTCTGTACTTGAATCTCAGACCTGGCATTTCTCTTTTGAATAGAAAGAACTTGTAGTTTGGTTAAACAGTTATTTGAGCACTGAAAAAGAAAAGACAAAGAAGAACAAGGTGAAAAAGTTAAAAAAACCCCAATAAACACAGCTTGTCTCTTCTGACATCCTATTACTAATATTTTAACAGCAATGAAAAACAGAAGTGATGCAATTTTTAGGAAATCCGTCCGGGAAGCTGGAAAAAAAGTCTGATTTCCTGCATGACCTTGACCAGTTATTTAGGGCCAAGTTCAGGCCATGAACCAGAAGGGCCTAAAATTAGGCATCATGAATCCTATGATGTTCAAGCAGTTCAGGCCACCTGTTTTATACCTAAGACTTCCAAAATGATGGATGAACAGCAGCAGTCACATCACCTAGGTTAAGCAGGTGTAGACACAGTGGGGAGCAATAGAGCAGTGCACTTACCTTGGGTGATTTCTCCTAATGACTCCAGGCAGGAGCTGAGATTGAGTAACGAGGACGTGACACTTCTCACCTTTCCTTCGATGCAGACAAAACACCTTTTCTTATGTTGCTTAGGCATTATACGGATTAAAGTCTTGGTGGTTTAGTGTCTGGGTGTCAGTGACAAAGATCAGGTACACACTTGGGAGGCATGGGCTGTAAGATGAGGAAGTATCTTTCATTAGACTGACCACTGGAGATAAGTATCTGTACAGATAGCAGGACATGGGACCATAGAGCTCCAGTACTCATCTTGCTTTCACTCTCAGGGATGGAATCACAGAGCCCACTGGATGGTAAGGAAATCACAAACAAAAGAACATTTATATTTTGCCATGTTATGGTCCCTCAGGAGAACAACCAACATTGGATGCTTAAAAATTCTGTTGAAAATACCAATAAAAGGTAGGACTGGCAACTTGTCCAGATAAAAGGACACTCTGGACTTTTAGTTTTACTTTTTGAAGTGTTTCTTAACCTCAGCAGTTATAGGAAAGGCAACAAGAGGAGCTCTAACCATTAGTTCTAACCCTGGACCTCTCCACAGAGCTCACAGCTTGGTGCTGGATCACACTGCTTGTTAGCTGGGTCATTTGTTTATTAATAATTGCTCACACTTTAAGTCCTAGGCTGCTTGTTAGCTATGTGCAGCAGCAATAAAGAATTCCATTCAGCACTAAATCAGCTCTATAACCCTATTTAAATGGTATTTGTGGTGGTGTAGAGCCAGAGTGATTGTCCACGTAATATTCAGATTTCTCCCAAGGCCTTTACCTTGCTCTCCAAATTACATGTCAGAGGGGAACTGCTTGGCCAGCTTTCTTTGCACAGTCACTGAGGACCAGCAGTGTATCTGGGAAAAATCACATTCACTGACTGTGGGAGTTCATTTTATTTGGTGTGTCCCTTTCCCACAAAGTCTGTATTAACCAAAGCTACCTCCTTAAAAGCATGATACTGGTTGGCGTGTCCAGCGGACATATCAGGCAGGGGAAAGCCCCAGGGGAGCCTTAACCCGCCTTTCCTCTGACCCAGCGGTGCTGGCTGGTACCTGCAAGCTCCTTGTCACACAGCGGGGAGCAGCCACCTTCCCCCATGAGCCACACCATTCCTCTTCCTGACCCTGATGCTGTTGAGCATCTGTCTGCACGCATTTCACTCCTCATGATTTTTCTATAATAGCAGCTTTTTCTTAAGCTTTCATCAGAAACCCTGTGCCTCTCTCTCAGGGTCAAGTTGATGTTACATCAGGCACAAATTTTTCTGGCTGGGGAAGCCTGAGATGCCCGACATCAATCAAACACTTTCTTGTGCAAGGCACTGTAACAGGAACGAAGCCCTTATCCTGATGAGGAGTCTGTCTGAATGCACAGGATAGGCAAAGGGAAAACCATAACAAAATCAAGTCAGCATTCCTGGCTTTCACAGTGAGGGAACTGTTAGGCCAGGGACAGAGCCAGTCTCCTTCTTCTCAGACCAACGCCTGACACCTGGATCAGCCAACACCTATAGTGCAACATGGGGAAAGTGTTTTGGATTCCAGATTAGCCCTCTAAGAATGACTTGACAAGAACTACAGAATATAAAAAAAAAAAAAATGCATTTTTATGGAGATATTTATTTACTTTAATCAAGCAAACAATTTAATTAGATTTCCCTCACACATCAGATAAATAGTATTTCACTCTGTCTTGTTCTGTATCTTGTGAATAATTCTTAGACGTGGTTTCCCCAAAGTCACTCCTTAATGGTTAACCACAGTCAGGGCATTTTTGCTCATATACTATGTGTCAAACCAGAAGCGAAAATAAAGGAAGAATTATAATATCATTTTGTGCTGGCTCCAAATTCAACCAGTTAGAATAATCTCAATGCCCACGAACACAACCATTTTTCTCTTTGGTCAGTCAAAGCAGATGCCTTCATCTGCTTTGCTTGTAAGCACAGGAGCAGAGAGACCTCGGCTGCACTCTATGCCATGGCTCCTGGAGCCTGAAACCTCTCCCGTTACAGTACTGTAAATCCCTCAGGATATATCACTGATTAGAAAGATCAAATTGTACATAGCAGAACAAAGTGAAAGAGATGTAATTCACTTCAAGAGCAGCATTGGCTTCCTGCGCTTCCTCTTGAGTCTTACTGAGCCTTGGGGAGAAAGGAATTAGGAAGCAAGTTGAGCAATTGTTGAGAGAAAAGCATTGAGGCCAAAAACTAGGGAAAGATTCTGACCTATAGAGACACCAAGCTTTTTCCATTCATTGAATCAGCTCCTTCAGGATCACTTATAAGGAGAGGAAATCTCTGTTTGCATTTGTAAAGAGGGACAGTGCCTAGTTTCCAGAAGCTCACAGCACTGCATAGCAGTGCCAGATCCCACTGCCTCCTACTGCTGGTACAACAGCAGGTGCAGATGAACGAGAGGACGTCTCCCTCATTGGTTAGCTTGGGCAGCCAGCAGTTTAATTTGCCCTCCTTACCTATATGATTTAAGGAAGAAGGAGCAACCCTTCACCAGTCCTCACCTTCCTTCCATCACGCGGGCTTGGGTGCAGTCTTCTGGCAGTAACGTAAGTTAAGCAGCAGCTCTCCAGTGAAGCAGAATCCAAGGAGAAGGCTCTGTTAGTGTCAGCTTTTCTGGAAGTTGGCTTTTGATAATTCCCATAAAACAAAAATTTAAATGAGAAATTACTTCTTTTATGTCAACCTCATGTTCAATGGTGTTAGTCAGCTATGCGGAGCAGACAATTTTTTCCTATCTTGCCAGTAGAAATTGAGCTCTAGCCTGGCATTGAGAAGGTTGGGCTGAGGTTTTGAGGCATCAGATCAGTTCTCAGTGACTGGAAAGGTATAAAGAAACAAACAAAAAAAGAAATATGGCAGGAGCATATAAACAATACATTCAAAACATTCAAAATAAACTATTTTTGTCAACTGTGAAGTTGCAAGACTCAGAAAAACTTCTGACCTCCTCTACTTTTGTTTTATGATAATACTGTAAGATTAAAAATAATCTGCAGTAATGATTTGGAGCTGTTTACCACATTCAGAAAAGTGGGACAAAATAGTATCTCAACAAAAAAAAAGTGCACAGTAATCCTGACATAGTTATTTCTGAATTATTTTTTGTCATTTTAGCTGCTCCAAGGTATTCTCCAAGATGTATGTATGTTTGTCTTGTATCTTTATCTAAGACAGTTTTGCATTGTAACACAGATAACCTGGGAACCAATCCCCTTCTCATGTTTCTTGAACTAATTTACTGCTAAAGGAAATCAGCTGTCAGTATGATCTGAAACTAAGAAAAAATTTGGAATAACCACCAATTCAATACAGAAGAGATATGAGGAAGAGTTTGTGTGCCTGGAAGTTTATTCAAGATATGATTTCCTAAATATATCAGTTGGTGTAATAAGGACAGCACTTCCACTTACAGGCTTCCTTTCATACACTTGCCCCATCATAACTGTAGACATCATTTCTATTGCAATAAGGGAGATAACTCTGAACATTAGAACAGACATTTCACATTTTGAATGCTGAATAGGGGATTAGCCAGCAAAATTCACAACTTTTTTAGAACCCTTTTAAATTTGTGTTATTTCATTTTAACCACATTTATTCTTACTATCAGCTGCTTGCTATTCAAAGACAGTATAAGGCAAGACATTCCAAGACAGGTCAGAATCTGAACTTTTCCAGTGACATTTAAATCCTAACCATAAAATTATTGCCATTTTTCAGATTCTCTCAACAATTCAATTCACGTTTCTCTCAGTACCTATTGTATCATTGCATTATTTAAAAAGTAAATGGTTCCTCATTTTATGAATCAGTAGCCCAGTGACACACATCTCTGATAAAATGAGACATTTTCAGCACCACATTCTGACAGCTGGCATACAGTAATCTATCATGAGAAATGCAGGAATGAGAACTCTGCCCAGAAAGCATGGATGTGAAACCATCATCTTGTGTCAGTAAAACAAGTCAGTTTTGCTACACAGGATAGCATTGAGTCCCCACAGTATGCTTCAGCCTTCGGCAGAACTGCCAGCATTTTACTCTTCTGAAAGTTTCCATCACTATGTCACTTAAACTACCAGGAGCAATATTGGTGCTAGGGAACAGTGGAACTACATGCAAAATAAGGCACATTGCATGAAAAAATATCAGGTAGTCATACACCTCAAAGCTTTCAAAATTACTTGTTTCAATGAAATAAAGATCCCTATCTTTCAAGACAGCCTAGTGAAGACTTCAACTCAATATGCAGCTACAGGAAAGAAAAAAAAAGAAAGATTTAAAAAACATTGACTAGACACTGCAAGCATGTAGAACAGCATAAAAAGTAGTGCAAGACACACAACGCATAATAAACCAATTGCATAGCCATTCCTGGAACAGGGTATGCAGCATTTATTACAGCACTTCAAAAGGGAACTCTGGAATTGTAGGGATCAAAGGAGGATAACAAAACACAGATTTGATAAAGACAGGGATTGCTTATCTTTAGGAGTGTAAATCAGAGGGGGACGTTAGAAAAGTATAGAGTAATGAATAGTCTAGACAAAGTAGATGAAGAGATTAATATTTTTCGCAGGGCTACTTTTGGGCTAGAACAGTTTTGCAAGGTGACCCAATATCTGCTCCAGCCGTGGAATGTGCTGTGGTCCTCTAGTTCATATGCTATTGACCTATAAGAACATGACTATATATTCATCTATCTTAGAAATTAAAGAAAATTCAAAGACAGTAGATATTTTATAATGAAAAAGAACACTCAAAATAATAAAACACAGCATAGAATTAATCCCAGAGTATATAAGAACCTCTGCTTGAAGCTTCAGGCCAACCTGTGTGACCCATGTCCTTGGCAGATACTGTATATGAACATTGGCCCTTTCCCATTATCCTGCCAAAGTACATAACTGCAAGGTGTAGCTCCATGGCCGCTGAGATGCATGTGGATGTTCTCCTTGTTCAAGAGCATGTTTCCTCAGAGCTGGGTATTCAGTCACATGGGTAAGCATGAGTTCACCTCTCCAAGAACTGAATTCATGGTTAAAAAATATAACCCATGCCTCTCAGCCTGGGAAAGCCTTCATATGTTTCCACTTTTGATTGAGCAGAAAGGAGAGGCTCCTCGGGGAAGAGCAAAAACTTAACTCCAGAGCTTTGAATTGCTTCTTGAAGGATGTTCGCTATTAACTATAGACTATCCTAAGGAGATTGACCTGGAAGGCTGGATGCTAAGAGCGTAGTGAGAATCTGCTCAGTGTCTACACACCACAATCATGCTTAGGGTAGTTTTCTTTTAATGGGTTCCTTAAGACCTTTATACCAAGTTCTAGTCATCTTTGTACCTGAAACTTGGAATTTCAGTCTACAAGTTTATCATGATTTTTAAAGCACTGCAATAAAGATCATAATTAAGAGAATTAATCCCACAAACATGAAACTAAACAGACAGCAGCATGCTGTAAAGCCCCATAAATAAAACTTCTTGAGTAGAGATTAATAAACTGAAAATAAATTTCCAGAGATCGATTTTTCTCTTGTTTACAAATGTATAATTCAGAAGTAACACAAATCAAGCCAGTAGAGTAACACAGGAGTTGAACATGTAGAGATCAGACTACGGACCACAAGAATGTATGTTGAATTAAAAGAAACTCTCCAAATGGCAAAGTCAGAAACCAAAAGCAGACATGTGATGGATGAATCTTTTGCATATATTTTTAGTTAGTAAATACTACCAGAATAGAGGAGTACCACTTAGAGAAATGCAAACATGTCCTCCCACGAAAGACCTTACAGATCTGTGTGTGTCTGATTAATTTTCCCCATGACATGGAATTGAATCATAGGATCATAGAATGGTTTGGGTTGGAGGGGATCTTAAAGATCATCTAGTTCCAGCCCGGCAGTTCCATCGGCAGAGACACCTCCCACCAGACCAGGTTTCTCAAAGCCCCATCCAACCTGGCCCATCGTGTACATTAATTCATTCATTCTCTACTAAAAATCTCAAATAAACAATATCCACTGAGTTGATGGGAACAACAAAAAGGAAGGACATTGCCGCAGATGTTAGTGGGACAGAATTGATCTAGACAGATTTATTCTGAGGTTTAGTAAGAAATTCACACTTACTGCAAAAAGAAAACAGAGAAAAATTACTTTTGCTTGGGGCAGTTCATGGGTACTGCACTATCCCTTACCTCTTAATCACTTGCTGCGGTGAAGCAACAATCAATACAGTGTAAAAGAGATCACAGAGGGCCTGAACCAAATCTCACTAAAATCAGTAGAGGAAAAAAAAGCCTTCCCCAGGGGAAGTTCTCAAAGAGCCACAGCACAGGATCTGCAGCCCAAGAGCTAAGACCAAGGTGACTTTGAGCCACAAACGCACTCTTTAATTAAAGCTGCTTCAGAAGGTTAAGAGAGGACCTCAGGCAATGCATCCCAGTCAAGTCAACATCCTCAGGCCACTGCAGAAGAATAGCACTGCAAGTCTTGATTTAGTCTTGACTCATCATACCGCTTCCCTGACTGTCCTCCCTGCACCAGGTTCCATAGAGAGTGCTCAGAAGACAACCATGCATGTGTCCTTCCATGATGCTTCCATAGCAGGGCAGAGAAAAGAACAAAGCTCCAGCCTAGCTGAGATCGAGCTGAGACAGAAGGCTTCACACTCTTCAGATGCAGCACTGGTGAGGCCTCACCTCGAGCCCTGTGTGCAGCTCTTGGCCCCTCACTGCAGGAAAGACATTGAGGGGCTGGAGCGGGTCCAGAGGAGAGCAATGAGGCTGGGGAAGGGACTGGAGGGAAAGTCCTGTGAGGAGAGGCTGAGGGAGCTGGGGGTGTTTAGCCCGGAGAAGAGGAGACTCAGGGGGGACCTTCTCACTCTCTATAACTGCCTGAAGGGAGGGTGTAGTCAGGTGGGGGTCGGGCTCTTCTCCCGGGCAACCAGTGACAGGATGAGAGGGCACGGCCTGAAACTGCATCAGGGGAGGTTTAGGTTGGATCTCAGGAAGCCCTTCCTCACGGAGAGGGTGCTCAGACACTGGGATGCACTGCCCAGGGAAGTGGTGGAGTCACGGTCCCTGGAGGTGTTTAAGGAGAGGCCGGATGTGGCATTTAGTGCCATGGTCTGGCCGATGTGATGGTGTTGGGTCTAGGCTGGACTTGATCATCTCAGAGGTCTTTTCCAGCCATGAAAATTCTGTGATTCTGTGATTAGAGCAGGGAAGAGAGCTGATCCAGGACCACAGCATTACTCCAGAAGTTCTTCAGTCATTATTTCTTGACCGTGGGATCTCTGTATAACTTAGTGACCATCATTTTGTTTCCTTGTGCCTCATTTCTACAGAGAGTGTACTGCTGCATCATTGTCTTCAGGGAGCAAATAGGCAGGAGGGGGGTTGACCACAAGCTATTTGGACCTAGGATTGCAATATAAGAAGAATCTCGGGTTTCTATGAAAATTGCAAGTTAGTCCCAATGGAAATTTTGTCTTTATTATTTTATTGCAAATTAAAAAAAAAAAAAAAGACCTTTTTTTCCTAAAATTGTGTCACTAGACCAAACTAAAGTATGTACTCTGGCTTCTGTCCAAGGCTGATTACAAACCTAGATCTGCAATATAATTCAAAAATGAAATAATTACAAGGCTCAGAGGTGAAGAAAGGATTTTTAATGTTCCACACCCAGGTCTGCCTCTGATCCCTCACTGACCTCAGGCAACAAACCAAAACCAGCTTAAACTCCATCTAAGTTTCACATCTGGAGGCATCAAGTCAGTAGGAGTGTTCTTGTAAAGTCAGCCTAAAGGTCCGTCTAATCCAATATTGTACTTCCAACTATGTTCAGATGCCCACGCGAAGGGAATAAGAACCAATCAAACAGGTAAATTATATTTTGCTCCATAGAGCTTAGCGTCACGGTTTAGCCTGGCAGGCAGCTAAACACCACACAGCTGCCTGGTCGTTCTCCTACCCAGTGGGATGTGAGAGAGAAATGGGGAGAAAAAAGAATCACTCGCTTACATAGACAGCTTGATAGGACAGAAAAGGAAGGGAAGGGGAAAAATAGTAATAATAAATTATAATAATAAAAAGATAAGATGAAGAGTCCTTGATCACTGCTTGACAAAAACTCAAATATCAGTGTGTGATCAACAGTGTTCTTATCCTAAATCCAAAAAACAGCACTACATCAAGCTACTGGAAAAATTAACTCTATCCCAGCTGAACCCAGGACACTCACTGTCTAATAGTCTATGGTTCATGAACTTTCTCAGCAATCAAAATATCTTTGCATGTAATAACCCTCAATGCATCTTTCTTTCATAAATTTATCTAACCATTTCTTAAGCCTATGTAAACTTTTGGCTCCCACAGCCTCTTCTGCCATTAGGTTTTTTAGGTGCTACTTTAAGAAATTACTTCTTGGTTTTGACTACCCCCATTGTCCAGCCTCTGCTTGCTTTCCAGTTCGGTTGTATCATTTTAGTGATGGGGATACCAAAAATGCGCTTTGTTCTCATGAGGTTGCATACACCACACATAATATTTATTCTCTATTCTCCTCCTAAATATTTGTAACACACAGTTTGGTTTCTAATGAACACTGAGTTGATTTTTTCATAGAATTCTTGGGGGTTTTCTCCCACGTTCTTGGTTATAACCCAAGGATGGTGAGCAATGTCTACTCCACACCCCGTTCTTCCTAAGTTTTTCACCATGTGTGTTATATTTGGTCTTTCTTCTCCAGTATCATGAGAGTTTTCCTAAATCCTTTACAACAAGCTTCCATTTTACAACTTGTAATAGCTTAGTATCATGAGCAAACTTTGTCATTTCACTATTTACATCCTTTCCTAAGCCGACTATCAACACAATGAACTGCGCATGCTGATCATGAATGTCTGTGGGACACGAGTGGGGCTTTCCACCATTGCAAAACTGACAGCTTAATCCTACCTTTTTTCTTGTGCCTTTTAACCACCCTTTCATCTATGCAAGGACCTTTCCTTTTATCCTGTTGAGCTCAGTTTCTTTAAAAGTCTTTGATGAGAAACCTTGTCAAGGGCCTTCTAGAAACCCAAGTGTCATCCGGATCTCCCTTGTCTTCTCGATTATTGATTCCTTCAAAGGAGAGATTTATGATGCACAACTCTATAAATGCCACAGGGACTCTTCCCCAATATATCATATTTACCCACATGCCTACTAACGTTACACTTTATTATAGTATCTATCATCTTGCCTAGTGTGGATACTTGATTTACTGGCCTGTAGTTCCCCGGGTTTTCCCTCACATCTTCCACTCTCCTTTCTACTGACACAAAAATAGTTTTATGCCTGAGGTTCAACTAGTAACAAGTTGCAAGATGTCAGGCAGAATTATAGAATATCTCAAGTCAGATGGACCCAAGTTGGAAGAATTCTTGAGTCCAACTCCCTGCTCCTTGCAGAACTAAGGGCAGAGTAAATACAGTTGAGTCACTTATTTCAGGTATAAAATTTGATCTTAGGCTTGAAAATATTCTAAAACCTCTAAATTCTGTTGGAACTAAGGATTATCTAATGAATAAAGTTATTCCTCACATCCAATCCATTTTACTTCATTGATGTCAGTAGGGCGAAAACCAAGACTTTTTTTTAAGAAAATTATTAAATTTTCAAATATGTAGCAACCAAAACAAAACAACATGGAGGTAAACATCCTTTTCCCCTCACTTTGATTCTGACATTATTCCCAGTGAAAATAGTAGAGAGATCACCAGTGATCACACTGGTGGAGAATCAGTGCCTAACTGCTGACACATGGAAGCACTCACTGCAGAAAGTGCCCAGAATCAAGAGGATGTGTACCTTGCTATCTGTACAGGACAAATTCAGTTCCTGAAGCCAGTGCCTGCTTTCAATCTAAACAAAGGTAGCTCATAAAAAAGCTCATACAAGAGACCATGAACTGGAGTAGCTGGGGCATGGCAGGTTTTCTTTTGCTGTCATGGGGACAATGGCAGCCAGAGAAGGTGCAGGGAGGGTAATAGCTTCTTAAAAAGTCTACAGCAAGTTTTTCCAGAAGTCATCTTGCAGATGGCCTCAGTGCTGAAAAAATTAGTCCACCTCAGCTTTTCTACTGAAATCAAGGTCCTGGTGTCTGTTCTAATGATGCATAAACTGTACAGAAGGACCACGGGAAGGGCTTCACAGTATTGCGTATGTGCTACACTTCATAGGAAGGTAACGGCATCTGCAGGAGATTAAAGGTTGGCAGGTTTGGGAGAAGCACAAGGAAAAAGCACCTTTATGATGAATTCCATGCCCTCTCCTTCCCCCTGGATTTGAAAGGAATAATACAGTTTTACCCACACTGTAAAGGCAGAAAACACATTTTACTCCACATCTACTCTGAAATGATTTCTATGTACTACTCACTGTGATGTTTATTTTTACTAAAAACTCCAATAATGGATACCGAGGGAAAGGAGCAGTTACAGAAACAGCTTTACCTTCTAGAAGCATTTCAGCAAATAGCCAACAAAGCCCAGTATAACCCAGGTATTTTCACACTTGATTTTCAATCTCTATCTCTTTACACTCAGAAACAGAGTTGTTACTACAACTCTACAAGCTGAGGTCTGTATAACCAAGAGATCAACAGACGTGTAAAATGTTTTTTTTCAGAACAATGCCTTTGTTGGTTTTCTGTGTGTTAAAATAGCAGTCAAAATGTTCAGGAAAGTTCTGTTCTTCATCAAAAGCAGGTGAGGGATTATTTCCAAATGGGAGTTATGGAACAATTCAAAATTATGGAAATTATTTTCTAACTGGCTCTGCTTAGAGCTACTGATGAAGACAGAACTACAAGTTCAATGCCAGCTCACCCTATTGAAAATCAGACTGTAAGTGTATGTCTACAAGACCATCTCCTAGTGTGTTTAATGCATTTTGCTGTTTTCTGCTAAGACAGATAGCATACTAAACAGATCCAAAGTGTTCTTCACTGGAGCATTCTTTTTAATGGAGAGTATAATCTCATTACAAGCTCTGGTAATCATCTAGATTACAATCTTAATTGCCAAAGTAGGTAAAATAGATAAAACATATTTCATCTGTCCCCTCCTCCTCCTTTTTTCTTTTTTAAAGGTTCAGGAAAAGAAGGGTGGAATTTTTTTTCCCTCTCATGAGCTTTTAAGCACCAGAAAGGTTTCTTTGTCTTTGTTATCCTCCACACAGATCCTCTGTGAGAATACATTTCAAATTTCAGATTTATTATTATAAAGCTAGATTCCTGTGACACTCTTCCATCAGACACTGAGAGCTCTCGGCATCTCACAGGAGGTGTTCAACACCTTGTAGGGTTCATCTCTCATTACACTGAGTCCTGAAGCACATCTCTTGGTAGTTCAAAAGGTACATTCTCCCAAACAGAAACCTCATTAACTCCATCATCCCACTCAGCCCATAGTAACCTACACTGTAGGATACCTACATCTGTAAAGAGCTGTATAAACACCCCTAAATCAGTGTCACATCACTCTGGGAAAGAAGAAAATGTCTTCATGGTAAACTTAGTTCATGTATGAGGAAATGGAGGCAGAGAAATGTGAGATAAGAAAGATTTAAGATGGGGGGTCAAGGAAATCTTGGTGTCATAGCAGTTTTCTGCCACCATAACTCTACTGATGCCCTTGAGAGGTTGTGCATTTAAACAAACAGCCCAGGTCTTTATTTTGCTGCAACTGAGCTTCCAGCTGTGACCAGATCTGAAGCTGTGCCACATCAGCACTGAAATGAGGTGTTCACTCAGAAAGAAGAGCTGCTGAGAAAATACAGGTTCATGAGCCTATCAAACAGCAGGAGGAAAGGGTCTCTCTCCAGCCAAGCATTGCAGTTCTGCACAGTTTCTTCAAAACGGTTCCACCCAAGCAACTCAAATCCCAGAGCAAACGATGCCGCTGATGATGTTCAGCACTAAAACCTGGTTTCCATATTAGGCTTCTGGGAGATGTTTTGTATCATGGTGATAGTGTTGCCCACTGCTGAGCTACTCCATCACAAGGAAAGCCACCTGAAAGGTTTTCTAAATCCTGCCACTAAACTGCTAAAACCCACGCTTCAGGTGTCTCTAGCCCAGAATATGGTTTACAAAGGATCTGGAAAGAACTTAGCTTTTACAGTCACACAGAGGAAAATTGACCCTCTGAAGCATTCCAGCTGAAGAGGTGCTCAGACTCAGAGATTTTGCTGTGATATTTATTCCAGAGAAAGAGGACACCAGGGTCAGCCACAATGAGCTCTCCATTTCCTTAATTTCCCTTGAGAAAATGGCTTCACTCTGCTTTCCAAACAGAAGGTCCAGCCACAGACAGCGTAAAGACGCAGATCTGGACAAAGAACTTCTTGGTTATGTCACTTTTCCCAGCAGCACTGAGTTCCCAAAGCATTCTGGCCAAGGAAAGCAAGGTGTAGGGTAACCCTTCTCTCCATTACAAAGAAGTGAGGTGTGAAAAGTTTGTATTCCTCCACTTCACACTTATCATAAAGACAAGTGGTTTAGCTCCATTCTCAGACTAACCCCACCTGTGAATGCCACTGCCTGCTTTTTATCTACATCCACTCAGAGTATGACTTTGCCTCTGATGTGCTACTTCAGGATATCATGCAAAATCTGAACTCTTCGTGTTCACATTTGTGGTCCTTCTGGATTCACAGGTATATTAACTGACATGCTGGTGTCAGCATAGCTTATAGATCAGAGCAAATTTGATATGCTTAAACACTGCTCACCGAAAATTAGGTGTTACATGAGATCCATTTACAGCCTTTTTGCTTGTTTCTTCTTGCTGTAGCTAAGCCTGGGATTTGCCCATGTAAATGACAAGCTATTCTTCTGGGAAGGTGTGCCTTAAAAACTATGTTCAAAAATTAAAAGAAAAAGGAAAAAATTAAAAGAAAAAGAAAAAAAACCGCACAACAAAACAGTGAAATGCCTTTCAGCAGCCAGGAACAATATCTCCCTTTGTAATTAAAATTTAAACAGAAGTCATTCTAAAATATGTTTATTAAAAGGAACATATTGCTTTTCATTGGCTCAAAGACGATCATAAAAAAGCATTTAAAATCTTAATAGTGAATTGTATCTCACAATTATAGTTTGCATCACAAGATCATCACATCACAACTTTGGCAATACTCTTACACAACTCCAAAAGCATATTTTATGGCAATATTTGAAGGGGAAAGATGTATATATGTTTTTCATAGACAGTGGTCCTATTGAATTTCCAAACTAGCAGTGACAAGTTACAGAAACCAAGATGTGAATGATTCTCTTTTTCCTCTTAAGCCACTACATGTGTAAGCTACTTTCTGTGTGGGACATTGATTGCTCACACTCTCTCATTTAGCAACAGATCAAGAAGGTTTGTATATTTTACAAGGCTGGATTTAAAGCAAGTTTCTTTTGCCAGACTATGGCTAACCCAAATTTCAGAAAATTGTTTGCATTTGTGATTTTTCTTTTTCACACTAGGTTGGTTAGCCTATCCTTCATGCAGCATATAAAGGTCACAAGAAGGTACAGGCGTCACAGTGCTGGAGGATTTACAAGCATATTGTGAGTGATAGCTGCATTGCTCTAAAGAGCTTTCAGTGTAATGGCTGAGAAGTCCATGAGTTCTGCTGTACCTCCTGCCACTTTTCTTCTTCCAAATAACTGTTTATTATTTTTCATGTGATTTGAAATTCTCAAGGACTTGACATTGCTCGGTTCCCCAGGGATTGTCTGAGACCTGTCCACATGAAGGTCAATATATTCTTACCTTGGAGTCCTCGAACTAAGACTGGAAAATGTACCTTAAAATAAAATATGTAGCAATAAACTTATGTAGCAAGTTGTTCCCAGTAGTTCATTCCATCTTTGAACAAACATAACCAGAGTTCACTCTCAGTCTAAGGCTAAATTTTGCCTGTAAGTGATAGCTCCATGAACAGAAAACTGAATTGTCTCACTCCAGCAAGGACTGCAGAAGTCCAGCTGCAGGTTTTCATGAGATCACACTTTTCTCCTGTGCCAACAGGGTATTCCCCACTTAGGAATCACCTGCATAACCATCTTGCTCATTAGCCTCAAGCAATGATATTAGTTTTACCCTCACACTGTGCCTACAGAGTGCCTTGGACTGCAGGTCTGCATCCAGTCTGCTCTCTCAAAAGCCTGCTCTTGGAGCTCCGGATTTCAAGAACACACAACATCGGAACTGTGCTCTGTGAGGCTACTCACTAAAGTTCACAAGCTTTATGAAAACACTGGAGCAAGAACAGATGCTTAAAATGGAGACTCTGCCATCCATACATTTCCAAATAACAACAACATTTCTGCCCTTTTAAATAACTACAAGTCACCAGTCAGCTTATCTACATTCTCACTGGGAAGAGGTTAGGAGAGAGCTGGAATACATTTATTGTGTATGACACAAAAAACCTGCACATCCACCTGGGTGCATATCACAAGTGCACACACAAGTGAACAGCGGCTAACAATTCAGCAAGAGATCTGCTTCGTTTCTCATTCTGACATGATCCTCCCAAAATCAGATGCAATGCAAACAGGACTTAGTGGGAAGCAGTTTCTAATAAAATGCTCAGATCAGTTTGTCAGTCAGAAGCTGCAAATCTCAGTCAGCACTAAAGAGCAGTTCCTGCCAAAAGGTTTCTTTTCTTCGTACAGTAAATTCCAAAGAGATACAGCAGTCCTAAATAGATCTATTGCTTTCTAAGAATGTAGTGCAGTGTGCCTGGTAGGCAACTTGCCTAGAAATTCTTTTCCAATGAAGTACTGGAAGACACAGTTTCATTCGCTCTGCTCCCAGTTCCTTCAGTGGCAATAGCTCCAGTGCACTGCTTCAGTTACCTACCTGAAGGCATCGTGTATCTAGAAATCACTGTCTTAATCTGAAGGAGGCATCAAAACTAAGGGGCAAACTCTGCCAAATATAGCCCACCAGAAACCACTTGTTAAAGACCAAGTTACACCTTTATTTGTGATTTAATTCAAATCCTAGATATATCAGTGGGAAACATTTAATACTGGTAGACTTTTAAGTGTCCTGGCCTGCAATGTGGAAAGAAGAGGCCATAGACCATCTTGAGTTCTTCTGCAGAGAAAGTCAGGAAGAAGAGCACACACATCTAGATAGTTTTGAGTTGACTCCTTGAGGCTTATTCCCAAACTACAAGGGTCAAAAGCAGAAACAAATCTTTCCTATCATGGCACAACACACAGTAGCACAACTTAATGTTGTGTGTGAGACGTTCTCTGCAAGACCTCCTGTGCATTCTCTTGGGACCTTCAAACGCCAGTCTCAGATCCGGACCCCAGTTCGGCAAAACCTCGAACAATGTGGTTCTGTACAACAGGAAATTCAGAAGTTCCTCATCACACATGATGGGAAGTCCTGTCACACCTTGTCATGTCTCTCTGTAGCTGCACCAAGCCCCAAAGACTCACACTACTCATCAGCACCCTTCTTGACAGCAGCAGGCTGCAAGAAGAGGCTGTGACATGTGAAAGCTACTAAACTCAAGGCTGCAACTCAGAGGCAACCTTTATGACAATTATAGATTTTCAAAGCAAAGTAATCAACAGAAACACTGGATGCTCCTGGAAAGGGAAAAATCAGGCTTTCTGGAAAAGCAACCATTGTTCATAGGTAATGTTGTCTGACACATGTACAATGCTTAGAGGAAAATATATCACAAGGAAGGACTACTGTCACACCTCATTCCTACCTGCTGCCAAGACAGCTTCTTACCAGGATTGCAGAGTCACTTTAAGAAAATGAGAAACAAAAAATAAAAGTTTGCATCCAACTTAGGTTTCAGCAGCTTTCACACCACCCCTTTCATAAAGCTTTCTCCCTTCCGTTTCCCGTAGTAGAATACACCCAGTACAATAGTTCCTAGTTTGTTGAGTGGAAAATCACTAGAAGACGAAAGCACAGATTGCAAAACCAATTCCAAGAGCCCAAAGCATCTGAGACAAGTTCCCTGGAATGTCTGCTCAGGAATTCCCCTTCCACTCCTGGGTGGCATGGTGCCAGGTACTGCTGGAAGCTTCAGCTTTCTCATCAGCCAGGAGAAGGGGCTTCAGATCCCACTCAAAGAGACCCAGCTGCCCACAGGCAGACAGGTAAAAAGTAGAGCTATATACACAGTCTCTTAATTTATTCCAGGGAATTGCCCGGGTACTTTTGCTCTTTATCCTGAGCTATAGCCAGAATAGCTCAGAGTCCTTGCCATGACCTTTTTTCTCCAAATAAAGCTTGCGTAGTGATGACGACTAATGGGAGGGAAGAACTGTAATTCTACTATGGTAGCTCACAAGAATAAAGACATACCAGCTGACAAGTGACAATAATTCATGCAGAATATCCAGGCTGGACATGGCCCAGCTTACGCTTTTGTGATTCCAGTGCTAAAACCTTCTTCAGATTGTGCACTATCCTGATCTGGTGGAATATCCAGACAACTCATAGTAATGCAATCTTGGGGAATTACGCAATGCTGTTTTAAGTTCAATACTCACTGTCAGAAAGTAACGCCCCATAATATGTTAAACATACCACTAGCAATGTAAAAATACTGCTTTCACTTCAAGGAGGCCTGAGCCCCACAGACTTCTAAGGATCAAAGCCACAGCCATCAATTACAAGAATCAGTCTACAATAGCAAGCAAAGAGCCTCACTTATACTCCACTGCTGGCACCAGTGCTGCTCAGCTGGCAGGAGGCTCATGGCACTGGTAGAGCTCCAGGGAAGCAGATTGCAGTGAAGACTCTGATTAAAACAGCAGGCTAAGTTTTTAATTTTCAGTGTTGCCAGTCATCAGCTACCATGTCATGAGATGTTGATCTTTTTATATGCAGCCCACAGTCATGCCAGCTCCTAGTGGTGTAGCTTGCCTGATGAAGAACATCAGGACAAAGCATCTGCTTACTCTCCATTCTTCTCTTCTCTTTTTTCCTTTTTTATTTTTTTTAAATGCACAGAAATTGGCTCACAAAAGTTCGTAACAGTTCAAGATGCATGAGCCAGTCAGGATCAGACAGCTGGCTGCTGAGTTCACAAGGAGGTGGTAAGAAAGCTGCACTACAAAGAGAAGGATTCGAGTTAAAGTGTTGGCTTGACAATACAGACACTTGGATCCAGCTCCCATCTCCTCCTTAGATTTTCTCAGTGACTTCAGGCAAGTCCAGTCGAATAAGCTGACCCATGAAACTATATACTCATGCTTGCTCTTCCCATCTATAATCACAGGATTACTGAGGCTGGAAAAGACCTCTGAAATGATCAAGTCCAGCCTAGACCCAACACCATCACATTGGCCAGACCATGGCACTAAGTGCCACATCCAGCCTCTCCTTAAACACCTCCAGGGACGGTGACTCCACCACTTCCCTGAGCAGTGCATCCCAATGTCTGATCACCTTCTCTATGAGGAAGGGTTTCCTGGTATCCAACCTAAACCTTCCCTGATGCAGTTTCAGGCCGTGTCCCCTTCTCCTGTCACTGGTTGCCCGGGAGAAGAGCCCGACCCCCACCTGACTACACCCTCCCTTCAGGCAGTTGTAGAGAGTGATGAGGTCCCCCCTGAGTTTCCTCTTCTCCAGGCTAAACACTCCCAGCTCCCTCAGCCTCTCCTCACAGGACTTTCCCTCCAGTCCCTTCCCCAGCCTCGTTGCTCTCCTCTGGACCCGCTCCAGCCCCTCAATGTCTTTCTTGCAGTGAGGGGCCCAGAGCTGCACACAGGGCTTGAGGGGAGGCCTCACCAGTGCTGAGCACAAGGGCAGAATTACATCCCTGCTCCTGCTGGCCACACTGTTCCTGATACAAGCCAGGATGCTATTGGCCTTCCGTGTCACCTGGGAACATTTCTGGCTCGTGTTCAACCGGTTGTCACCCAGCACTCCCAGGTCCCTCTCTGCCGGGCCGCTCTCCAGCCACACCTCCCCCAGTCGGTAGCGCTGCAGGGGGTAATTGTGGCCAAAGTGTAGGACCCTGCACTTGGTCTTGTTGGACTTCATACCATTGGCCTCGGCCCATCAACCCAGCCTGTCCAGGTCTTTCTGCAGTGCCTTCCTACCCTTCCTACCATGTCCTAGTCTGGACTCTTCTTACACCTCTCGGTTGGGCTTATTCACGCAGCTGATGTGTGGTGCCCACTCAGCCTTTAAACTGAAGCTGTCAAATGTCTGTGCATGAAGCAAAATTTTCTTGCACCTGTCTGCACTCAGGTACTCCATCTCCATCTCCATATCTTCTCAATGTCTCCAAAACACTACCAATTGCCGTTCCTTTCTGCTTTGTAGTAAGATGAAGAGTTGGAGAGATGACAATTTCTGGGCACATACCTATCTCTTTAGGGCTCTAGCGTTGGAGTACGTAGTATCACTAATATGGAATTATAATTGCTTGAGAGTCTATCAGCAGCAGCCCATCTGGTTACCTTTCCAAAACTGGAGTGTGATTTTTTTTTCATTATCCCCATCAGTTGAGTCTAGCTTGGAATCTCTCTAGCCATTTTAACTCTGTAACCTTTCACAGCAGCTTGTTCCATTGCCTAATTGTTTGAGTAGCTGAAACACATCTCCCACATATGTAGCCGGAATTTTCCCTTCTGCAGCTTAAATCAGTTTCTGCTGCTTCTTTCCTCTCTGACTAATGAGAATAACTGGCCCCTGTTCCCTTTATCACATCGTTTCATGTATTTGCAGACAGCTATTATGTCTTCCTTCAGTCTTCTGTGCAGACTGAACATGCCTGCCTCTCTCAGCTGCTTCTCATAAGTCTGATTTTCTAAATCTTTTATAATTTTTTTTATTCTCCTTTGAGCTTTCTCCAATTTGTCAGTGTCTTTTCTTGAAGAGCAGCGTCCAAAACTGAATTCACTACGCCAGCTGTGGCTTTCACCAGTGCCAAGTGGAGCAGAAAAGCGACCCTGCTTGTTTTACACATGACGTGTTCCTTATTTATACAGTCCAGAATATTTCATTGAAAAGCATCAATGGGCTAAATATAAGAACATATGGATGGGGCACAGCTAGAGGCAAAGAAATATCTATGAGACTTCAAAAGGTGTAAACCCCCCCCCCAAAAAAGAGGAATTTTTAGGTGGGCTTAAGAGGAAAGAGGAGGCTAAGAATACTGGGGTGAAATGAAATTGTAGGCTGGATATCAGGAAAAATATCGTAACAGTTCAGACTGCAGAAAACTCTCTCTCTGGGGAAGTGGTGCAGACTCCATAAGTTGAGTCATTAAGAACTAGACTAGACAAAGCAACGCAAACTGTATAGCAAGATGACTTAATATATTATTGGGATAGGGGCTGGGTCAGCTGATAAACTTGTAGTTTCTAATTTTTTTTTCTACAGCACTCAAATAACAGAACTAACCTTTTCTTATTTTAATATTCACTTTTTGTCCCCACCAACATCTTCATGTGTTCTCCATTTGACCCATATGTCAGTTTAGAAAGAATTTGAGAATTTCTGTAAAAGGTTGGTGGAATTTAACATTTCTCCTGTCTCTGTATCCACAGATAAAGGGCGTTTGCCAGGTTCCATTGCGAGACAACTAAACACTGACAGATCTCACATGGAGAAATGGAGAAATGGAGAAAGCCAACATACGCAACAGAGAATACTATCCATGGCCAAAACTGACAAAACTCTACCACCATCACTAGCACCATGACCTACCAATGCAAGGGGTCACACCGGTGCAGCAACACCGATGACTGACAGCCAGTCGCAGTAATGAGGACAAGCCCCTAGTCTAGACAAAGCTTTGGTTATCACGAGCAAAATTCTCCAATCTCAGGATCTAGTTTTCCTTTCAGTAACACAGTTTATATAATACTGGTGGAAGTCCACAAACTTCAGTGGTATTGCTCCTGACTCACACTCTCACAGGCATAAGCAGGATCACATCCCTGCAGAATTTCCATTGGCTGAGAAGGGCAAAGCTAAGTGATATTTCTTTAACTGCATGGTGATCAGAAGACAAGAAAAAGTCAAACAAATTCTAAATATGACCGTTACTTGATTGTCTCTGAAAATCTAAAGTGAAAGGTCCAGTGGCTCAGGAAAGACCAGAGTTAGAAGGCTGCATGTCCACCACTGGATGCTCAGCATCTCTCTCTCTCTTGGTGTCAGAGATGCTGAGCTCTAATCTTGTTAGCTAGACTAGACAGTCTCAAGCTCAGATGTTTCATCAGTCCCAGAATAATGGCTTGAATACATGTAAATTTCATCTGAAGATGTACAAGTTGAAATGCAGAAAGAGATTTTTTCACCATGTGCTACATGTTGACAGCTATTTACAGCTACTCAGCAGGGTCAAGCAGCTGAATCCTTCCACACAAAAGTCTAGCATCTACACTCAATTTCCAAAAAATCTACTTTTATATTAATTTTTAATATCATTTTATCCAAGTGGCTAATGCCATAAGAGCTTTCAGACTAGGTCTTTTACAACAGGATTGGTCTAACTGTGGAAGTCAGATCTTTTACAACACAGTGAACTCAGCTCCAGAGAGTCTACAGTCTAGAACTGGCAGGCTAGTGAAAAGAAACCATGCTAGACAGTAAGATGAGCATCACTATTGCAACACGGGGAAGGTTTTTCCAGCATCAAACGTTTCTTATCTGCTAGAGTAAAGAAGAGACTTAGGTATGAGCAAAACGTGACCTTGAAGAGCTCTGAAAAGCCAGCCTGAGGTTAAATGACAAATTAGCACTCAGAGAAGAGAGGTCTGTTGTGTTTAGCTGTGTTAGTTGGTAAGTGCTGGAACCACTGGCTTACTATGCCAAGAAGTGGCTATTACATTAGTGAGATTATAGTCATTTAGTTGGTGGTGTTGCATAACAGGCTAAGATGGCTAAATTCAGAAAAACTCTCTTGTCTGGCAGGAAATTGTCTTCTTGTCTGTCTTCTGTGCTGACCAGCTCAGTAGCAGAAGTCCTGAACTCATTCACTGCATCTAGCACCAGCACATGTCACTGGCAGAGCTCTTTGGGAAGGAGATGCTATCTTTCCCCTCTTCTCTGTCAAGCTACTTGGCATCGTCACTGGCAGGGCGCGGAGACCTGTCAAAGAAAGAAAAGCCAAGAAAGAGAGAAATGGAGGTTACTGCAAGGACCAAATGAATATTCTGCAACCATTTGCTGAGCCACCACTGAAGAACGCCAGCACCAAACTACCAGAGTCAGATGGAGGAAGCACTGACATTGAAAAGAGATTTGTGCCTTCTACATCAGAAATGAATCCAAATGTTCAAGAAACACTCCAGCCAAAGGACCCCTTGGCTCATGGTTAGATGTTCTGACACTTCTGTACAAGTGGCTATTCAGCAGTATAAGCATAGTCTTGGAGCATTCAGACTCCTCCAGTATCATAAGAGAAGAACAGAAGTCGAGCCAAAAAGAAGAAGGTTTAGGAACTGTTTTATTTTTCTGTGAGCATGTCCTATACACTATGTCATTCTACCAGTCTTGGGTTGCAAGTCAAATCTACCTTAAACACTCTGGGATGTCATAAACAGTCAGGACAAAAGTGCAGTATCTTATTCCTTAGTGTAAGTACTCTTAACGTATGAGTATGAAGAGAGTATGAAGAACCTCATTTGCCATTACTCTTTTTACCTTACAAGAAGTGTTTTCATTTGCACTAGACATCTTACTAAGGAGTGAAGCATTCCTCAGAAATGTGAATTGGCTAAGTGTAGCAATGAAATAGTAACACATGTACTGTTTATTAAAACGCTTGCACAGGTTCACAGATACACAATAAAAGAGCTAACTTCAGACTTTGGCCTTTTGTACTCATTGCTTGTACCTTATCACAGAGTCAGGAAGTGTTTCGAACAGCTCCTGACTTTTGAATTACAAACAAAAAATTCAACATTGCCTCCACTTGCAAAAGTTTGATGACCTCGAGTGTCCTATTCCACGCCTTTATTTTTAGTCTAAAATCCTCTGCTGTTAGCTAAGCAAAAGACTTGGAGATGGTCTCTGGTCAGCTGGGAAGTCCTACATACTATGATAATCTTTTATACCAATGGCTATGCAAAGCACAGAGTACAGATGTAGCAAAAAGTGTGAGACACTTTGCTTCTCCTAACTGCATAGTTCACAAAACACTAAGAAACTTTCTCATTTGTGCACTAAAGCAGTTAACCCTATAATTTGTGCATTAAGTACTCGCGATCTAAAAAAAGAAAGGATCTTGAGTTACAGACTTTTTCACAATCAGAGGACAATTGGATAATCTCTGACCCCAACCCTCAAAACACAAAGAAAATACACAGAGCATTTCAAACTTGAAGCCTTCATTATTCAAAGTGTGTAGCAAATTATCACTTGCTGGGTTTTTTGCTTCTAGCAAATGTTTAATCTGGGCACTCACTGCCAACATGCTGCCATCACCATAAAACCTGAAAAGGTTCCTCTGTTTAGATGGCCTTTGGCTCAAGGAAAAGTTTTGCATTCACCAAGGTATTGCACAATCCTTGTCTTCTCTTGATGTAGAAGTCACAAATTTTGTCAGCTTGAGGGATCTGCATCAGTCGTTTACTTCATTTGAAACCATAACAAGCAAAACGGTTTAACACACACTGACAAGTTCTTATTATGTCTGCTTAAAAGATTTCAATTGAAATTCAATAACAGAAGCCTTTGTGAATTTTAATTCTACTGGCATTAATACTAGCTGATCAAGTGAAAACAAATAGGATGCATCAAGCACAGCACAAGGCATAGAAAACAGCAATGCAAATTAATGTAGAGATTTGGGTTCAATCTTATCAAAAAGAAATAAAAATTAACTTTGCTGCAATCGAGTGAAACAATCCATTTTTAGTATAACTACGTCCTGCAAAATTTGTCAGAGCTCCTGCCCTGAACCTCCACAGGAATTTTATTCATAAGTTTTTAAAGTGATTTAATCAAGGTTTTGTCCAAATTTATTACCTGCTCATTAGTAGATGAGGACCAAAACTCTTGCCTGAAGTGGTGGCAGTGGTTCTGCCCGCTGCTGCCGGAAGTGCCTCAGCCCTCTCAAACCCTCCGCCCTAACAGGGCTTGGGGCTGCTCCTCTACTTGCTGTCTTCACCTGCATGCTACAAATGGCAGGCTGGGAGGTTGCCAACAGGAATTTCCAATATCCACTTGTTCTTGTGCACGGAGGTGACATTTTACTGGCTTACTAGAACTTTCTGTGTTTGCCTACAGAGGTCAGAGCCTTCTGGGTTTAGACATTCAAGTCTTTCACCCCTGCAACTATTGCTGGAAACATATTTCTCAGCAGCTAGTATATATAGGAAATGACTATTCATACAATGATGGACCATAGCCATTTAAAGTTTCCAGAGATTATTGACGGTGTACACTCTTAAGCCCTTAGGTTGCTTGCCAAGGAAGGAACATCCCTGAAAGGAAAATAATTGTGTGTTAGTATACAGAAAACATGTTCTTAATATCATATTTTTAACACCTTGAAGTCAAGCATATTAGTCTCAGTTTCAAAGAGCACTGAGGTCTGCTGGCCTTAAAATGAGCAATCTGTGCTGTAAAGCTAGCAGAACATACACCTCTTGATCAGTATAGAGCTCTCCTGAAGGCCAGGTGGAAATCAGTCAAGAACCAAGGGATGCAGGTAACAAATAAACAGCTTATTATCATTTAACACTTGTTAATTCAATGGCATAATGTCATATGCAACTTGCAAAGCATAAGAAATGAAGACAATTCTACTCCTCCATAAGATATCCAGAAGGAAAATTGTACAGTAGGATCACCACGCTTATGCCTCCATGGTACTTATGCCTCTATGGATTTAATTCCTGCTGTAAATTCTTATTCAGAAAGACCTAAGGATTTCTCAACAGATTCCTGAGGGCTGTGGCCTGGAAAAAGGGTTTTGCTCTGCCAGATGTGGAAATTTAATGTGTGGAAAGATAGTATGGCTGGCTGTAAATCCCGGAGTCAGTCCCAGTGTGCAGTGTGACCTACCCCACCCTTCCTCCGACGGCCAGTGTTGGCTTGGCCTTTCTTACTCATCCTTCTTTTTGCGTCCTTTTCATTTTGGCACCTCATCTGACAGTCCTGATTCCCCACGTACATGCATATGGCTGTGACTTGTCTTCCCCTTCCTGTTTCTGCTTCATCAGGCAAATTCATTAGCAATTAAGCAGTTGATCCTGGAATGTAAAACACCAGTTGGAAACACAAGTCTGATGGTAGCAAAAGAGTGAGTTTAGGCTCACTTGATCCCTGGGTATTTCCTCTTAACAGCCCTATAATCTCTGACAGGTCCCTGTCCCCACTGGGAGGGCTCAGTGCAGGATAATCCCACAGACCTGTGAAGGTTGGGGTCCACCATCTCAACCAGTTCTGACCGCTCTTTACGGACCTGCAATCCCCCCCTCCAGTTTGAGCAGAGCTTTGAGCATAACAGCATTAATAATATCTATAATTAAAACACAGGTGCACCCACCCAGTGCCCCACGGTGGATGTGCCACAGTGGCATTCCCCACCATGCTGCCAGGGCAGGGGGCCTCCAGTGGGGTGCTGGGGTGGGGGCAAAGAGCAAAGAGACTGCCTTCTCCTGAATTGATAGGGTTCTTCAAATGTTTCATGTCTAGGAAAGATGAGGGGAGTAGGGCAGAAAGACGCCTTTCTCAGCCATAGGGTCAGAGAGAGAAGGGACAGCAGGTGTGACTGTTCTGGCTGGTAACTCAAGTGGCAGAGAGTGCCTCACCCAATCCTAGAAAAGCCTCTGCTCCCCATCCCCCAGCCTGTCATAGTCCCTCTGCAGGATCTTGCTGCTCAGCCCTGCATCCCAGAGCTCCTGCAGTGACTCACTCTCAGGAAACCTCATCTTGCTGCCCACCAGCTACGGCCTCAGCTCTTCATCCCACATAAGTCACGTTCAGTGCCTGGGGCGGCCATACCACCTACTCCTACGGAAAACCCTTGGTCACCTTCGTTCCGCACCAGCAGTGATCCCTTGGTGCTTCTTGGGCAGAGACAGCTGCAGAGCTACTGCAATTTCTGTGCCACTTCAGGGATAAGAGGCAGTGATAAATGTCTTTGGCTTGTCCCAGTGGGCAATGCTGCACAGTCACTTCTTCCTCCAAACTAGGGATTTTTAACAGATTGAGTCTGCAAATCAGTCTCTTCTACTGACCTGGCTCTCGTAACTGCAACAAATATGGGAAATCGCCTTTCTATCTCCAATTTACATGAAGAGCCTCTTTTAAAGTATTGACTCTTTGAAAGGAAAAGCTGGAGCAGAAAAGATAAAGGGGAAAACAGTTCATCATCTCACTAGACCAACAAAAGCTGCGGTGCTCTGCCTATCTCACAAAGTGCTCCTTCCGGTCTCTGGATGCTGCTGCATCACAGTATCTTCAAGTTGTTTGTACCTCCTTTCACCCCATGCAAAACTCACCAACTTCTCACTCATGTAGTACGCTCTCCCATAAAACACACGGCACCTCTTGGCAGCCCCTTCTGCTGTGGCACTCAGCACAAGCTCTTCTCTGGACTACGCTCTTTTTAACTTAGGCTCTGGTAGGGAAAGAAAACCAGTGGAAACTCTGCTTGGGGTCTTTGCATTCTCCATTTGTCAGGTTTTTTTCATTTTCAGGTCTTTGAAGAGCTCCAGAGACAATTACACAGGTCTCTCACTCTGTTTCCAATCTGTCTTCTGCATCAGAGGAATTTGCCTTTAAAATAGGCTTAGTAACTGCCAGCTTTCCTGCATTCTTTTATCCCTGAGATTATTTTCCTCAGAGACCTTTCTTACCAGTTCCTCAAGTCTGCAGAAGTCTATTTTTTTGGAGTCATTATCCATATTGTGCTGGCCTAGCTATTCCCCTTACAATAATGAACTTTATCATTTCATGCTCACTTTCATTCAAATTAACACCCAACCTTTAGATTCTTGGGCTGTTCTTCTCTGTTAGTCAGAAACAACTTTTAAGTAGCTGCTCCCCTGCCCATTTCCTCCCACTTGCTGAAACAGCATCATCTTCATCACATCCAGGAACATAACAGCCCATCTATATCTAACTCTGTTGCTTTTGGTGGAGGTATCAAAGCAATTACGTCTTACTACTAAAATGAGCTGTCCTACAAATATGTCTTCCTGTTGCTCAGAAAAAAGTATCCACTACCTGTCTTAATGAGTAGATCAACATCAGGTTTAAAGCCCCTGATAATTGTCTCTGGTTTTCTTCCCTTACCAGAACATTCAGCTAGTCTTTCTCCTGTTTCTTCCCAAACACCAGAATTTGGTACCCAGTGCCTCCTTTCTGCTCCCTTGTACCTCCTGGACAAATGACATCCTTCCACACCATTCTGCATGTCCATGGAGTGTCCCACCAGACTGTCATTAAGGCTTAGAGATCTGCTGCTATGTGTTATTGCTTCTTTTTTTTTTCCTAGGACTAAAATGGATAGAAGTTTAATAGACTTAGATGATAAAAAGCGTATTGGGTAAGACATGAAGAGGTGTAGGGAGGGCTTGCTCTCAAAAAAAAACCTGCATGTAGGATAAATGGAAGACATACAGACACAGAGACAAAAAAAAAAAAAAAAAGAAAAGAAAAGAAAGGAAAAAGATGGAAATCCTGTGTTGCAACAGATAGACAATGCTGCTATATAATTTCTTGGACAGATCCCCACATACAGACTTTGTCCTGGGTTAAACACCAACTGATTTAACAGCAGCATGGCTGTGGAATCCCCGTGTATATTAGAGGGAAGGAGTGGGCTAAAGGGCAGTAGCGCCTCATTGACCATATGAGGAAAACCTCATTTTTTCATAACACATTTTTTTCCCATGAAAGGGAAGAATGAATGCCAACAGATGCTTTCTTCATGAAACTCTATTTCCTTAGTGTTTCTCTTCAGAAGTCAAGCATGCAATTCCTTCTGGCTAGACAGACATTTCACGTGCAATAGAAATCTACTGTATCTTTTGGAAGAGAGTTTGGAAGCCTTAGTAGCAGGGAAACTATCTACAGCAGTTCCCACTGGATTAAATTCATTCCTGGTCTCCACTTCAATAGATTAAGGTGATCCACACAGCCTGTACCTTCTACAGGGTTTCTAGATGCAATTGTTTTAATGCATGTTTATGGATGCTCTCTTTTCCTGTGAGTGTTTTCGCCCCTGTGTCTTTAGCCTATTTAATCTTCCTCTCCTTCTTCTCCACCCCAGGACTAGCTTGAATGGAGAGGGGTGCTCATTGTAGCACCTGTGAAGTACTTGATCTCTTAGGATAAAAGGTGCAATTTGAATGCAAAACACTGTGAAAACTTCCCACTTCTGATGGTTTCGCTTTCCCACGCTGGAAAATATCTAGGATGTTAATTTCCATTTTTATTTTGTTTCCACTTTTGTGGTACATACCAAACTGAGAAAGGTGTGTCATCTGAGTGAGGGGAAGGGTTATCTGAGCCTCAACCCAGACTCCAGTTTGAGAGATAACTCCTGATCTGGCTGATGGTGCTGACCAAATTGCCAATTCTAAATAAATCTGGCCTAGAAGGGCATCACAATTGTCATCCAAACACTGCAGTTTGTAGGGCTAGAAGAAATATCAGCATGTTAACTAGCCCAGCCCCTTAACCTAAGGCAAAAAATAGCCCTCTCCCTGACTGTTGCTCCCATCTGTTCTCATCCATCAATAGTTCTCATCTGGGATCTTAGATCATTTGTGAATATTAACCAAGATAACCTAGTCCTTATTCAAAGCACTCTGCCTTTTGCAAATACCGCTTGAGTTTGCTACAGACATTTTGTGCTTTACGATGTCTTACCAAATACCCACCACACCCAGACAAATCATTGATAGGGCAGCAAGACCCACACCATCTCAGGGCTGCTGCTGCAGCCCCCAAGGAGGCTCATGCATGGCAGAAGAAATCACTGTCCAATTGTAACTGCCTGTATGAAGCAGGTCTGTTGCTGCGGAGAGAGAGGTACAATCTCACCATGTAGCCCCAAATCACTGTGATCTACCAGTGGAGACTCACACTCCAGCTTCTTGATGAGCCCGGCTGTGCTCAGAACCCCATGGCCCTGGCACTCACACAGGGCTCACTGCAGCTCCCTCTGGCCAGCAGCTCCCTCCTTAGGCAGGGTCGGGATTCTGCCTCGGATTTCTTGGCGTGTAATGATCTTTAATCACAACCAGCCGAAGCTGCTCTCAGATTATTTCATTTGCCTGCCTGTAGCTCTGCAGTAAAATACATATGTTATCATCGTCATTTTCTCATTTTCTTCCATCGCAAGGGTCTCAGATGGGGCCGGGTGCTCTGGGCTTTGATGTGTGTTTTTTTAAACTGCATGAGAACTATATTTAGTTT
This sequence comes from Trogon surrucura, assembly GCA_020746105.1. Classification (NCBI taxonomy): domain Eukaryota; kingdom Metazoa; phylum Chordata; class Aves; order Trogoniformes; family Trogonidae; genus Trogon; species Trogon surrucura. The sequence goes on along the minus strand of CM036619.1, from coordinate 11,310,144 downwards.
CAGTTCACTTGCAGTGTCAGGCTTCCCTGTCGTGGCCCTCTGCCTTTACCTTGGCAGTGTTACAAGATCCAATTATGGCTTAAAAATCTGGCTGCAGAGAAGCAAAACTGCTGGCCTTTTATTCATTACTAAACAAGGACCTTCTGTTGTCCACAACACGTGCCTGACGTGAAATCTTTTAGGAGGCCCTTGAAGAGGCGGTTTTGCTGCTGTCCTGCCTTCATGATCTCTTGAAGTCCTCAAAGCCTTAAAGATTTTCCTGCTATAAAAGACCAGGAAGCCTTTGGTGTAAAAGCAGAGCTGAGTCCCCCATCACTGATCTTTTCTTTCACTTCCAGTCTGACCTGTCAGACAGAAATTCTACTTCACTTAAAAAAAAAAAAAAAAAAGGGATGGAAGTGGGAATACTCATTTGAAGCATAACATATTACAGACTCATCCACTTACCCTATCTGCTGAATTGCAATACTCTGTCTTAAAGCCAACATAATGAATCAATATTTCTAAGGGAACATGAAGGGACATTTTCTTCTTGGTTTTCCAGTACTATTTACAGTAGCTTTTATGTTACCTTGGTTAACAGTCAACTTCTGGCTAACACGTATCAGATTCATCTGAAAAGCAAAACATTTTCTTTTCTGACAGTGGACGTGAAGAATATATTTGTTTTAAAGCGACTGTCTCATTAATATGTTTAATTGAATTATATACCCCATAAAGAAATATTGTCCCATTATTAATATATACCAGGGCAATATCCAAGAAAAACTTCTGGAGGAAATAATACAGTGAAAAGCCAACTTTGTCTGCACTTTGCACCTCTTTTTTTAAGCTATGCTTTATCATTCCTTGAACATAAAGGAGATATTGTCGTCCCACAATTTTAAGAGACTGGCTTTCTAGATCAAAAGAAAAAGAAGGGAATTTGTGCTGCTTTCTCCTCAAAAGCAAGTGGGCTTGGAGTATTTTAAGCTGTGACCATGCTGGTCTGATGTAAATCCACTACTGATAGCTTGCAATAAACACTTTTGTCATTCACATGACACATAATCATTGTGGAAAAAACTCCCAAGTGAAACTGGCCTCTAGTGAACATCAAGAGCCTTGTTTAGGGCCAAGAGAAAGTCAAACTGCTGATGCCATCTTCCTAGAGGTGGCCATCCCCATGTCACCTCCACCAAGCAGATGGAGGAGCACTCCCTGGTCACTACATCATCAGAGCTTATGGGGCACACTGAGACTACCAGGATATAGCCCAAACTCATCCAGGCCTATCTTACACATAGAAATTGCCAGCTCTTAATGCTCAAATTGGTTGATGAGCCCTTTACGCTGATTTAGCTTAATTTGGGAACAAACTCAATTAAGCTGAATCAATGTTAGCTACTAAGGGGGTTGCACTGATTTAACTAAATTAATTTGGAAACCAATTTAGTTAAATTGGAACAATTTGTGTATGTAGACAAACTTCCATTTAGCACACATTCTCTCATTGACGTTATTTGAAAGAATAAAATCCCTTGCAGATCACACTTCCTTCTACACTCGCAAAAGACACCTCGTCTCAAAACCAGTTGGAGTGCAGAGTTGTGTGTGCATGTATGGACATATGTGTGCTCACATACACCACTTCTTACAGACCCTACCTACAGACAGAGTTTCCTTAATAATCAGCAAAGGTGACTGACCCCAAGTCCTTGACATTTTAAAGAAGTGTACTTGTTTAAATTCGTGTTTATGTTCATGAACACTGAGCGCTTTTTATTTTGGTTGACACTTCATTTGTAAGGCACCTGCAGAGGGTCTGTTTCCCTTGTTTTTATGTCTCTTTGCCTCCAGCACAACCAAAGCAATGTGCACTCTGTGCCAAGCCCATGGACACTGTGTTCCCCAGATGTTTTCCCCTCTGATGAAGGAGGCCTCAGCCTGCATGAGGCAGGATCAGGGTCTGAGCACTCTCAGCTCCTGGGGACAGGAACCATACTTCAGACACAGAGCAGCCAAGGATGAATGTGTATGGATTAGTCCTTGACACGCCGGGTGGTGCTGCTGCTCATTCGAGGTGGGGTGAGGACCTACTCACTATCTCCTCTCAGGCTCTGGTCAAACATGGGGTTGGGCACAATGCTGTGCTCCCCCCTCATCAGATGGGGCTGGTGGGGAAGAGGAAGAGAAGACCTCCTTCTGTCACCCCTAGTAGCATGTCAGGCAGGTAATAGGGCAGATCTGAAGGCTGCCAAGTTCAGCAAGAGCATTTCCATTGGCATGAGAACACATGAAGTCTACACCTCTTTCTGCATTAACCATTCATGAAAAAGAAGCAGATTTCAAGTCCCCTTCAAACAGACGAGTTTGTTCCTCCTTGCTGTGCCGATGTCAAATGCACCTGGATGAGGGATTAGAGAGCGTTGTCAGTAAGTTTTCTGATGACACAAAGCTGGGAGGAGTGGTTGACACACCAGAAGGCTGTGCTGCCATTCAGAGAGACTTAGACAGGCTGGAGGGCTGGGCAGGGAGAAGTCTTAGGAAATTCAGCAAGGGCAAGTGTAGAGTCTTGCACTTGAGAAAGAATAACCCCATGTTCCAGTACAGGTTGGGGACTGCCCTGCTGGAGAGCAGCATAGGAGAAAGGAACCTGGGGGTTCTAGTGGACAGCAGGATGTCCATGAGCCAGCAATGTGCCCTCGTGGCCAAGAAGGCCAATGGCATCCTGGGGTGTATTAGAAGTGGAGGAGTAAGTAGGTCAAGAGAGGTCCTCTTGCCTCTCTACTCTGCCCTGGTGAGGCCACATCTGGAATATTGTGTCCAGTTCTGGGCCCCTCAGCTCAAGAGGGACAGGGAACTGCTTGAGAGAGTCCAGAGCAGAGCCACAAAGATGATGGAGTCCAACATCTCCCTTATGAGGAAAGGCTGAAGGAGCTGGGTCTCTTTAGCTTGGAGAAGAGGAGGCTGAGGGGTGACCTCATTAATGTTTATAAATATGTCAAGGGGGAGTGTCAGGAGGACGGAGCCAGGCTCTCTTCAGTGACATCCAATGACAGGACAAGGGGCAATGAGTTCAAGCTGGACCATAGGAGGTTCCACAAAAATACTAGGAAAAACTTTTTCACTGTGAGCGTAATAGAGCCCTGGCACAGGCTGCCCAGGGAGGTTGTGGAGTCTCCTTCTCTGGAGACATTCGAAACCTGCCTGGACGCGTTCCTGTGTGATCTACTGCAGGTGATCCTGGTCTGGCAGGGGGGCTAGACTAGATGATCTTTTGAGGTCCCTTCTGTGATTCTGTGATTCTGTGATTATGGAGCCCAACTGCCTACTCTCTGAAAACCCAGCAGTTTTGTAAGGCAGAAAATTACTCTAGTGGCACAGTGGTCAATGCATCCTCCCTTTCTCGTTAAAAAAGCAAAATTATCTCAACGCTCTCCATGAGATCTCTCCCTAAAATGTCATAAAATACCTCCTAATCAAATAAGTTTAAATATATAAATCCCAGTCTTTTCTTCTGTTTCCTGTTTTCTTACACTAGTATATTGAAAATGCAACACTGGAAATGTGATCCTGGCTTTTTTTCTTCTGCTGAAGCAGAAGCCTGGGTGAGCATCCCTCCATCACCGCGGCTGCGTCCCATGTCGCACCCACACACTTTGGTGCAGCAAGGTGCTGATAAAGTTTCAGTTAGCAGAAGCAATATCTCTGTCCCCTTCTCTGTGATTTCAGCTTCCCAAGGATTAAAGAGGTTTCTCTGAAGGAACCTCAGTACATATCGCAACACTAAAGCTCAGCAAGGACAGAAACTTCCTTTGTTGTGCAAAGTTATGACAGGAAATAACACTCGGTTGGACTGATAAGCTTTTCACATTCACCTGCTGCGTATCAAATGTTTGGGAAAGGTGTGTAGCAAGACATTCGAAGTCAGCTATTCACTGCCAAAGCTTTATAGCAGCTTTGTAGACCGCAGGCTTCTGGGAGCAAATAAATTTATATCTCTTTCACAAAGAAAGCTCGAAAAGCGTGTTGATAATGCCTTGGTAAAATGACTGTTGACTGGCATTAGTATTAAAACTCCTTTCCCTTCTGCCAAAACGAAGCCTCCAATGAAACGAACACCACTTTATTTTTAATACCACGGCAGCTTGGTGTCGAAATATTTTCACAGATTGCCAGACATCAGCAGTTGTGATCAGGTCCTGTTGGATCACAAAGGTTTCTAAGCTGCCCATCAGTATTTACATAGTGTGAGCATCTGTTGTATTTCACATGGGATTAAGTATAATCAAAATTCATGTTACCCTTTGCAAGCTAGCATCAGAAGGAGGCATGCATGTTTCAGCTAATTAATTAACAGGAGGATGATTGTGTTAACGTGAGCCTCAAGAGACTCAGGTTAATAACCCACTAAGGGTCGTATTTGCAAGCGGCAAAGCTTCTGTGGCTATACAGTGAGCCATAAATTATGGGTGAGGCCATTTGCTTTTCCAGTTCTGACTATCTAGATACAAGGGGTTGCTATGGCTCTGCTTCTCAGGAAAGCAAGGATTGCCTTTTTGACTTGTTTTGCTCCTAACTCTATCTGTGTAGCTCATTAAAACTCTCTGAATGGCACTGATCATAGTGTGAGGAAACACAAGGGTCTCTTTTTCACCCACCCAGAGGAGGCATGGAGGCTGCTTAGTCTTCATTATCTAATACTTCCCTGGTGTTTTTAAGTCAGGCACTCAAACTAATTTGCAAGCATCACACCAGCCATGACTACGTCACTGTTAAGAAAGAGCAAAACGAAATGCCATGGAGAGACAATCCTTTTGAAGAGGACTGTTGCCAGCTGAACACTGTCACTACTATAGGTCACCTTCCAAACTCTGCTGCAGTGAGTCCATAAGCCTCTTAACCTACAGAGACAGAGATAGCCTGGCCTTTCACTAGACAAAGTGCTCTCCCAAAATCTCCTACAAGCTAGCTGTGAAAGTGGGAACAAGCCAGGCTGGTGGCACCCTCCTGTAGCCTCCTTAGACCCACTTCACAGATGGGCACAATAAACTTAAGGCCAGAAATTAAGTTCAGCTACAAAATTCACATGAGAAGTTGGCAGCCCCTGCACCACCTCTCCACAATCCCTGTTTTGTACAACATTTTCACATGCCTTCAAGCCTTCATAAAGCCCCTGTTTGCCAAGATTTTGGGTGTCTGGAGAGAAGCTGGCGAAAGCCAAGGGTGAGATCAGAGCAGACTCCTGTCTGCTTTCCTACACACAGTCCTCAGCGTGAACCCATGAAAAAAGTCAAGTATTGCTGCAAAAAGCAAGAAGCTTGCACACCCATTTTAACACATTTGAATTACAAAAGTGGCACAAAAAAAATCCTGAAATTGATACATGCAGTTGACAGAGGTAAGGAGCTGGATCTCCTTTCCCACTGTGCTCAGGGACCATTTGCTTTGGGTTGTGTGTGCAATGGTCCACAGAGCCACGGATGCCCACCCAAGAGTGCAGAGGGTGAGGAGAGGCCAGAGCAACTGGAAGAGGGTCATCAGGACCTTTTGAGGCAATCTGGCCCAGCAACAGTCTTCAAGGGAGAGAAAGGCTGGAAAACGGACAACATGGAAACTGTTAGATGGGGATTGCACTGCTGCTGGGCTCTGGCCACGCACCTCTCTCAAAAGAGCAGAGCAGGCCTAGAGCCGAGCCATGAGCTTGAGCCACGTTCCTCTCTGGGCTGTCAGGTTTGGGGTTATTGCTGCATTAGCAGCTCTGTCCTGTGGTGGGTTTGCCAGGGCCAAGCATGTTCCCACCAGGCTGGCTCATAGGCAGTGATCTCAGGCAGGCATCAGCAAAACCACAAATCCTTCATAACAGAGCTGAAGGGATCCCACAGACACAGACAACCTTCATGCTGGCTGTGCTGGGAAACAGGACCATCTTACCAGCAGCTCCCGCTGCGGAGACCCTCTGGGCTCAAACACACCCTGTTTTGTGTGGTAGATGGGGTATTCGGGATGCCAAGTTTCTCAGACTTCTTGCTCCTCCAGCCCAGGTCTTTCCACCAGAAGGCTCTTATTATTTGGGGAAGTTGCAAATCCATGGTGCAACCTCTGCAATAACAACACAAGGGGAGGGAACAGCCTCTAATAAACTGGATGATCCAGCATATAATCTGAGGTGTTCATTTCAATTAGAGATGAGCTCCATTACTCCTCATGTTTTATAGCTACCATAGCTCTCAGTTCCTACAAATGATGTGACTACATGGGAGATGATTGAAAAGTCTGATTGAAAGACTGGGTGAAATTGCAAAGTACATTCATCAATGAAGTGCCCAGGGTCAGGGTTTATTTGAACAGGTCACTGGCTACAACCAAGAGGCTTATGGAACTTGCCCTGAGGAACAGAGCAAGTTAAAATGCCACTGAACAGATATTCCCCACAGCATTTAATTCCTTCTCAGTCCTGTTTGGAGTTGGCGAGTTAATGACCTAATCACTTGTAACAAAATGGGCCAGTTTAAGCACCGGTGAGAGTGGGAAATCACACTGTTTATCACTGCTGAGCTAGCATTTATCTGTATAAACAGGAGCAGACTGGGTTACAAAGACATGCCTGAGTTGAAAACCAAGGGAAATCAGAGCTTTGTCTTCTCATTTGCCCATTTATGAGCTAGAACAGCAAAGGTATTTATCTGTCCCTCAGTGGCACACCTGCCCTAAGAGGTGTGTTGCACAGACCAGCTTTCCACTCTCCCCTAAGAGCCTGAAGAGCCTGCAGACACAGGGCATAGGTAGGTAAACAAATCCAAATACTGCGGTTAAATCCCATGGTTACTGTTCCTGCCTTTCATGCTCATCACAACTTGTAGGCAGTTCATATTTGAAATTTAGTGGATCAACTGCCTGCCAAGCCACTCTGACCTGGCTTGGGGAGAGGACAGCAGCAAGCATTAGCAGTAACTGCATTTCCTTATCCCACCAGACCCTCAAAGAAACTGGCACTGTTGAACTATCCTTCTAATCAAGCAAGAGCTTTCATCAAATATGTCTGCACTGCTTCTGGCTGGGATACAGTTAATTTTCTTCATAGTAGCTAGTATGTGCTAGAATGTGTTGGATTTGTGCTGGAAACAGTGCTAATAACACAGGGATGTTTTCTTTATTGCTGAGCAGTGCTTACACAGAGTCAAGGTCTTTGCTGTTCCTCACATCACCCCACCAGCGAGGAGGCTGGGGATGCATGAGAAGCTGGGGGAAGATACAGCTGGAAGAGCTGACCCCAACTGAACAAAGGGATATTCCAGACTGTATGATGTCATGCTCAGCATATAAAGCTGGGGGAAGAGGAAGGAATGGGAGGACATTTCTTTTTCTCTTCCCAAATGACTGTCACCTGTAATGGATCTCTGCTTTCCTGGAGGTGGCTGAATGTCTGCCCGCCCATGTGAAGTGGTGAATGAATTCTTTGTTTGACTTTGCTTGTGTGTGTGGCTTTTGCTTTACCTATTAAATTGTCTTTATCTCAACCTATGAACTTCCTCACTTTGATCCTTCTGATTCCCTGTCCCATCCCACCAGGGGAGAGTGAGCAAGCAGCTGGGTGGGGCTGAGATGCCAATTGGGACTGGGACAACATCCCTCACGTGCTTCAAAATGCAGGTGATTTTTCCAGCTGTAACCTGGAGAAGCCACAAACTCCTGACTAGTTTCTACAAAGCTGCATTTAGAGACATCTATCTCACTGAACACTTAGTAAGAAGTTGGGAATCCACTAGCTGTAATGGGAGGGTTGTCAGCTTATCATCAATCTGTTCTGATATCCTGAAGTTACCAACCCTCCAGATCTAGAAGTGCAACTATACACAAGTTGCTTCCTGAACATCCCAGAGTTGCCTCATCTGTTCACATTTGTAGTCATGTGCTGTCAGCAAATGATTGTGCTCTTTTCTCTTCCTCTCTGATCCAACTGCACAGTCCAGTCCCTTCCTCTACCAGTTCTCGTGCTCACCTAAACCTTCTGAAAAGCAGATTCAGCATATTCACTAAGCAAAGAGATCATGTATGGATGTGGCAAGCACCTAAGCCTAGTACAAGAGACACAAGAGGACTGTTTGGCCACATGAGAGGCAACAGGGAGTCTGTCTTCACTTTGTGACAGTAAATTGGTGTATTCCATTTCACCAACCCACTGGTGTAGCCCAATCTTAAGCTGCCTCTTCCAAAATCACCTGGATCATAAAATCAATGAATGAATCAATCAATAGTTAAATAAATAAATGTTGTTCATATCATTATGTTTATGCCTGCATCATTGGAGGGGAAGGAGAGGGCAGCTCAGGGCAGGAAGACACTACATAAGCAGTTATTTCAAGAGGTAAGGGGATGGGAGTACCCAGACCAGTGAGGATGATCATGACAAGCAGACGGGGACAATAACCTCTAACCATGGCTCAGTTCTATCCAGAATGACATGTCTGATCACAGCCTGAGAACACAGATGAAGAGCCAGAGGTACAAGTTTACCTACCCAACACATCAGTCATCACACCTGGTCCTGCTCTGCTGCACACCTCTGAGAAACCATTCTAACCGTGTTGCATCTGTGGGTTTGCAGACTTGAATTCATAATTGCAGGCTCAGCATTCACTCTTTGAAAGCCAGCCTGCTGTATCTCATTTCAGGCAGTACCCTGACTAACAGTCATGAGCAAGGTGCCAGCTAAAGCTACGCAATGAGGCTATTATTATAGCTAGAGAACAAGAGGTGTTGCAAGGAAAAGACCTTGGCAGCCCAGACAGAGGACTCCAGAGACATGCATGGGTATACACGTGCTGCACTTACTACTAATAGCCCTGATTCGCTGAACTGCCGCTGGAGTGGCAGAGGCTTTGCAAGCGAGTCAGACCTTTGTAAACCTGCTGTGTTCGCACATTGGCACAGAAAATATGCTCCTCTTTTTGCTATGTATTTCTGTTTGTTATCATGATATGGAAGAATCTTAGATCTCCACCAGCAGCTGATTAAAGGAGGGTACAGAGGACAGTGCCCACCTCATTTGCCTGTCGGTTAATCATTATGCAAGAGTTCAGTGCTGTCAATAAAGGTTTTTCTTTTTTTTCCCTTTGACTGATCCAAAGCAGGTCTGGAAGACAGATTTTTTACCCTGAAAGAAATGAGAAAGTATAGTCACTGACGCCCTCCATCATAGAGCAAGTGGAACTGGCGAATAGAAAGTCCGTCTCAGCCTCACATCAATTTCCAGCCATGTCGATGTTAAAGGCCAAAAAAAGCAACCTTTCATTTATTTCCTAGTTGGCTGTGGAAAGCGAGCACCATTCTAATAATGACTACAGCTTTAGTGGTACAAGGTACCAAAGATCCCAAACGTTTGTAGAAAGAATCAAGCATGTGATTCAGTGGGTCTGGAGAAACTCCAGACATAGAATTTCTATCTGCCCCCCACACACACACTATCTCAGTGCCATTGGCTTGATAAGAGACTCAGAGTTATCTTGAACTACTGCAGCACAAGGTATGAAAGCAGCTGTCTCCAAAAGATTTTTGTGACTAATGCCTGAGGTTTATTTATAAATATGTACACACACATACGCACACACATATATATATATATGCCACCGCCCTTTAGCTGGGTGCACGTGGGTCTTGCTGACTGGATGGGTCCCTGCTGTTGTTAATGGAATTTCGTGCAAGCATGAAAGATTTCCTGCACATATCAGAATCCTTGACAAGTGCCTAAATGTACTGTAAATGCTATGCAGATACAGGACTCGTCATTTGTAAAGAACCCCAATCAGTCTGAAAGGGCAATGTTTCCTACTAGTTAATCTAATCCTGGTTGTCCTCTCTAACAGTGTACTTTCACTAAGGTCACTGAAGTTAAATGACTGTAAATAAGGTCAGAATGTGCTTGATTTTTATTTTTTTTTACCTTTTTTAAGCTGATCAACAGGTTTCGATGTCCATCATTGACTGTAGTGGCAGCGCTTATGCTTCTAAAAAAATGCAAGAGGTACCCAGTTACACATGTGTACACATGCAATGAAATGCAAGCTTAGTTATCATCAAAGTGACTTCTACAAGTTTTGTGCCCCAGAGTCCTCTTAAGCTATGTAAGGCACAACCAAGAATCGGTTCCCACATATGAATAGCTAGTGTAATATAAGTTTAAAATGGGTGGAGGGCAGATTCGTCACATATAGAAAACATTAAGACACAATTAAGCAAATAGTCTTCAGAGGGACAGGAGACCTAGCTCGCCAGCTGGTTAGTGCTGACATGACATATGAACCCAAAAAAATTAATGTCTTGAGATGGGTAACTGTCCCACCCTACGCAAGATGTGTTTACTGCATCCACACGCAGTAAGTCAAACAACATAGGAGCAATGTTGCTTAGTGGCAGGTGCCACCTGCTAAGTCAGAGAAAATCCAGGTGGGTATGGCCAGAGCTCCAAGAGGGACTCCAGCTGCGCACACAGTGGGCCAGGTGGAGCCTGCGAGAGCTCTGCAAATCATAGGAAGATTATGCAACCCTGCTGCAAATGTTTTGGAAAAAGTGTTCATTATTTTTTCTGTTCACTCAGCAGGGATTACAGCCATAGTAACTTCATCTATCACTTTCACAAGGAGATAAGGGCAAGGAAGGTGTACAGCAGATAAAGCATCTCTCCTTTCCCTGCCCTCTCGCTTCCTCCAGTACAAACATAAAAGCTGCACAGCACAGCTCACGCGAGTACCTCTTATCTGGTTAACACAAGGTAGGAGAATGTATAATTAGTTTATTGCTTCCTGCAGCTGTACCACCTGAAGCTCTGATCTATCTCATCAAATATCGTAAATGGCTGTAAAGATGGACAGACGTGTTCCTGCCTTTTGGAAAGGGACCTCTAGAGAACTTGCAACCAGCATGGGGGTCTCTGTAGTTGAAGGCATTTTGCTGCCACCTTTCAGAGGCCGCAAGATCCAACATCCAGCAAGGACATAAGCAGACTGCCAGTTACAAAAATGTTTTGGCAAATTTAGCCTGTATCTCACAGATCAAAGCATAGAACACATTCACATTTGTTCAAGGACATTTTTGCAGAAACACAGCTCACATCTCTGACCAGCTTCACCTGGCCCAGTAAACATTTCATTTTTTGCACTGCATAAAACAAATATGGAGACCTGCACTGTACACTAGAACCTTAATTTTACTTAATTTTCAATCACCTAATCAAGCATTTTCTAAATTCACTATATAGTGAAAGAAGAGAAGGGCTCCAAAGGGAGATCCTGCTAATCAAAGTTTCCCACCTGGCTCTGTGCCCTGGTGTAATTTGAATAAACAAATATGTTCCCTGGTCTCTCAGAGCAAGGGTGCTTTGCCTTGGAGAAGGTGACTCTACATCTCAAATTTCAGATTTGTGAAAGTGTCCATTCTAGAAAAGGACACGGAAACCCATGATGTTGTTACATGCAATACAAGTGTAAACTATTGTAAGTGCAAAGTCCGATTAGATCTCTAATTGCTTATTGGAAAACCTCTAAAACTTCCACAGTGATGATAAAAAGCATGTGGTGAGAAGCATTTTCAAAAAAAATGAGCTATGTTCTCTTGAACAACACTTTGTTTATACATAATTTCGTTGATTCCCTCCCCCATCCCCAGAGGCTCTCTTTTGAGGGTGTTTGAGGAACCCACAGCGTATGAACCACTGACAATATTTACTGAGAGTCTGGTAGCAATCAAGTAACCTATATGTCTGCTTTTCATTATTAAATATTCCAAGCTTTTATTGAGATTATTAGAACCTATTTAATGGCTCATTGAACTTAGAAACCATACAATTTTCGTATTAGCCCTTTCCATCTAAATATTTATGATAGCAGTTCATACGAGAAATAACAAAAGACACAAAAAATGAGGAAAAGGTAGGCATTTCCTCAGCTGCCTGGGAGCAAGATTTCTCCACAATTCTAGCATAAACCAGTGGTGCAACTTAAAGGAAGCTCACTGAGAGACACAAAGGAAATCTGTTGATGATGAAAGGAGAACCTGGCCACGTCTTTAAGGCAGTCTGCATAAATTTGGGTACAAGGTTCTTTTCCATGATTAAAGAGAATATTCGTAACTACTCATTTAGTTTCTTTTGGGTGTGGTGAGGAGACTTCCAGTCGAATCACTACCTGGTATAAACAGATTTATCTATTTCTTACCAGAATATAAGCCAAAATTCCAAACGCTTTTCCATTAACATACTAAAAGCATAGCTGTGGAGGAGGAAAAAAAAATCATTATGTTTTCTTCTTTGGATGGAGTACTGATGGAAGAGCCCCCCAAAGGGAATACTTATTTTGAGGAAAACATAGTCATGACTGCTTGGGAACAAATTGATGCAACCTGTGTCTTCAGATACTCTAAAGCCTCAATATTTTTAGACACTCTGGAGTCTGAGCTACCAACAGAGCAGAAATGCAGAAGACAGGACTGATCTGTTTATCTGATTACGAGAAAGGCAAATTCTACTGCTGAAATCCTTCAATTCAGGTTATTTGGGCACAATTCTCTCTACCAGTTGGAAAGTGCAAGCAAAATCAGTGCAGGGCAAGACCCTCAGATGAACATGAAGAAGGCACAGGCTGTCAGGGCCGATGCCTACCATCTTCTGCTCTATGCATGTTCTATCAAAACAGACATGTCTAAGGCCAGTTGCATTAACATGGCACTGAGCCCAAGCTAGAATGCCGTGTCACTAGACAGGAATTATTGGTCCAGGCTAATACTAGGATACGCAGCTTCTAGAAAGGCTCTGGCTTGCACCCAACTGGCTTGCAGTACTGGGAAAAAGGACACGAATATTTTCTGACCCATCCACAAAGAGACACTGAAGTTCAAGGGCATAATCTTCAAAATTGCTGCCTCATTGTACAAACACCTCTAGTTTTCAGCTTAAGTTTGTGTAGGCTTTTAATGTTCTGCTTGAGGGCTCTGTAGGTGTTGCACAATACCAAGAAGAACAAAACTTGGCATCTAGCTCACTCCTAGACCTGATCAGGAATGTCAAAAGCCAGTTATTTTTCATTTTGGAAAAGAGAGAAGGTGATAGAGATGTGTCCAACCTGCCACTGTCAGAAAAGTGAATCAACAACAAACCAAAATGATGGGAGGTTCAGTGTTTTCTGGCTTTTATTTTGCTCCAAGGATAAAAGACTTGAGTAGAATAGAGAGTGATTCTACCCAGACTGCTGTGAAAGCTAGTGTGGGAGTGGTTATATGCAATATACATAGGTATGACCGGGAATCTAAACATAGGAGTGACAAATCACTGGGACTGGGAATTCTCCACTGACGTAGCCATTGTGATGCCGACGAAGAACATGACTCCAGCTAAATTAGGTCATGAGATATTAGCACCTTTCTCTTTATGTTCCCTTTTCATAAGGAAATAAAATAGCACAGGACCTACAGATAATAAGATCACAAAGCCAGTAATTCAAAAGACATATAATGGAAGAACTGAAGTCATCCACATATGTACATGTAAGGGACACTCCTTTTCCAGGAAGTTTAATCTTTAAAATGAGTTCTGAGGAATCCCGTCATGGCAGTGGAGGAAATAATAAACCATCAACTGTCCTCTCCTCCCTTCTGGTCAGATTTGCTGCTCTCAGTGTGAAACCAGTGAAAAATACACTTGTTTTCATGCAAAACACAGCATCCTCAGTGGGAGCTTTTCCAAGCCAGAATGTCAAACCTTGCAGAAAAACAGCAGGATATGAGAGTTGATTTACTTCTGCTGGCTCTTACTGAGGTGGGAAGGTGTTGAGATGTCTGGTAGCAGGCAGTGGGATAAGGGATTCTGAGATATACAGTGACATATTTCTATGAGTGCCCCAAGTGAGTAAGGTCTTTAGCATGAGGAAACATGATCCTTTCAGACAGGAACCTCAGGCAGGGGAGTGTGGACTAGTGACCAAGCTAATGTGCAGTGTGTTCCTTGACCTACACTCTCGTTTAATATTGCCAACTAAAGGGCATCAGTAATTAGTTACCTACAAAGCCCCAAATGATTGTCTACATGCATGTAACAGTTGAAGAAAGAATCTCATCCCATCTTGTCCCACTTGACGTCAGCTGTATAATATCACTCTGCGGTGTGAGGTGGTAGCTCAGCTGAGTCAGCACCACCACAGCTATTCCCCTGCAGGCAAGGCTCCCGTGATTTGAACTATAGGAGGCTTCAGGCTTGAGTGAGAAACTTGATTCCTTTTCAAAAGGAAGCATATAGATCCTGCACTGACCTCAGAAGAAAGACTGTAATGTCAGAAAACAAAGTCTCTCTCTGTGGAACAATTCTTCTCTTTTACACCCCAAAATCCCAATTATACTCTTGGGATGATGCCACACTAAATCAGGATCAGGACTGTTTCCATAGGGCTCCCCTCTGTCACTGCACATTTCCTAATTATCCTTCTTCTCAATCAACTCAGAAATGAAGAATATGTCACCACCTGCTTTCTTTTTTAAATTATAGTAAACCCAAAGTAAGAGCATGATCCTCCCATTTTTGTCTATGAAAAGCAACCAGTTGAATGATAAACTGTAGTATAAATAAAAGCAGGGAATCGTAAGTAACATACTGAATAACTACAAAAGAGTATTGGTTTGCAGGCTATTCCTTTATCAGATAGTAAATTAGATATAAAGCCATTTAGTTGAAAGATAATAAGGTTTATGCAGCTAATAAGTCAATCTTGTAAGGAATATTGCTGACTTCATTGTCTGTGTTAAGCCAATCTCTACTTGTTAAACCTCTGACCCGCCCCTAGGTCACGTTCTGTAACCTATGAAGAATGACTGGACTTTAAAGTACCTCCTACTCCTCATTATGATTTGAAAATAGAGGGAGGCAGCGTAACAAAACACAACATAAAGGCAGCCACACTAGGTGAGACACCTAGTCCTGGATCCTGTTCCTGGCAGAGTCTAAGAACTGGTAGAAGGAAAGAGAGCACAAAGTGAGCATATGAGGATACCTTTCCAGAGCAGTCCTACAGCCTGGAGATTTGCATCTCAGAAATTTTCAGACTAACAATTGTCACATATTGTTCAGAACTGGCCTTATTCAGCACCTCTGATCTTCATATCTTCATTATGATGGTACTGCCTTGCCATGCTCCAGGCTATCTCTGCTCAGTCCTGTATGTACATATAACAAGACAACAGAAAACTGACCATCTAGATAGACAAGAGATTAGAAATGAGAACGTAACCAGGATCACTTGAAGACCTGGCAGGAGAACCATACCTCCTGACTCCCCATCCTGTGACAGCACAGTCCTTCCCAGCACCCTCACTCTTTCTATGCTTTTTGCAGGAAATGGTCAGCAAACATAAGTGCTTCTCCTCATTTTCTTTGTTGCTTGACACCTTCAAGACAAACATGATAAAAATTTACTAGTACATACAGTGAGCAGTGTTTACTTCTTACAGAGCACCCTCACTCTTTCTATGCTTTTTGCAGGAAATGGTCAGCAAACATAAGTGCTTCTCCTCATTTTCTTTTCTCTGTTGCTTGACACCTTCAAGACAAACATGATAAAAATTTACTAGTACATACAGTGAGCAGTGTTTACTTCTTACAGAGATACGCTGAAATCTAGGCAAAGTGTTATGGACATTGATGGAATTTCCCCTTCTGCTAGCTGAGTTCGGGAACAGATGGAGCCCAGCTTTGCTACCAGAGATCAACTTCTCCACACCTACCCTTCATTGCTTTCTGGGGATGGTAATAGAGGAGGAAAACTCCACATCTGTCACAAGAGAGAAGAGAACTAGAAATAAGTTGTGGCACTCTTGAATGAGAATCAGAGGTCCCTCAGTGCTGTAGCAGAGAAACAGGAGGCGGCGGATGATACAAGTGCCTGAAGCCCCCCAAATGCCTCATTCCACGGCATACACCTGCACAGGGTTGTGTATGTGTGAGTCTTGTATATGTGTGTCTGAAATCAGAGCAGTGACTGCAGCTTAAACTCATGCTTTTTTTTGCATGTATCACAGCTTGATGTTCAAACCATGTTTCTTTCAGCAACTTCCCCTCTCTGATGGGTTTGGGAACTGTGCAATCACGCCACGGTAGTGTTCCCCAGCAAGTCTGATCAAAGAGCACCCTCATTTCAAATGTGGCTAGGCTTTTAAATGAGATACTGTCTTTGAGAATTTGGGGTCTATATGTCACAAGTGGAAATCAGAATGTACCTTCTCTGACCCCTTTTGCAGTTCTTTCTCCTGAAGGAAGTGGCAGATTTTTCCAGATGTCTTACGTTTACACAAGTAAGACATGTAATGGCCAGTGTAACTTCTGCTGGTTTCATGTCTTGCTTTTATTTTCCTTTTTTAGAATGTGCTACATAGACCTTAATGTAAAAAAAAAAAAAAAATATCCCAACATAACAAGCATCATATGAGACAAATCTCTGGAAATTTTGGGAAATGTAAGCATCTGGCAGTGACAGTCATCGCATAATATTTGAGTGTACAGCAGAGAGCACTGTTTGTATCTGTGACAGATTCCATTTCCTTGCTGCCATTGAGGAAGGTTTGCTTAATAGTATCAGTTAAGACCTCAGCCTTTGAAATCACTATTTCCATCTGCAGAAGAAAGAGAACAGGAGGCAGATCAGTGTATTTCAGCACAGAGCTTAAGTGAGAGGCATGTATGTGAGTTCTTCTGGGATGTAATTTTTAGTGGTGTCAAAAGTGCCAAAAAGATAAAGGAACTTAAAGGAAAAATATACGTATCTGTGAATAAGGTCCACTTTTCAGTTGACAAGCACTGGAAATAAAAAGGAATACAGGCAAGCAAAAATAGAAAAAATGTTCACCCATCCATTCCTACCTCTTCAGAAAACTGACCATGTGAGAAAACAAAAATCATGCACGGGAGACAGCTTCTCTCTCTGAGAAGGCTGGCTACGATGAGACGAGCCACAGTGCCACTCGCCTCGGTGCACAAGTCTGTCCAGAGCCTCTCGCAGGGATCCTTGTTGGTAAAAAGGGACCTCGCAGCACATTCTGCACCCTCGAATGTTGTTGTATTATTACTTATTTGTATTGGGGTAGCTTCCCAAAGGTCTGCCTTTCCAGGTCAAGGACCTCATTATGTTTGGCATAGTAGAGGAAGAAAATCGGTCCCCGAAGAGCTGACACTTCAAACAAAAGTACTAGCAGCAGTGATAAACCAAATCAAAATTCTGGAGATATTTCATTTCTTCATGTCATCAAATCACTTGACTACGAGTAGGACAGAATTAGAAGGAAAAAAAAAAATAACTATCCTCAGAGATATACTATACATAATTCATTACGTAATTAAATGCTTGTGTGTCAGCTATCCTTAGATGTGGGTCTTCCAGCAACCACTACAGTCCATTGTAAAAACAAATATGTTAGCACCTAAAGGCTGCAATCTGCACTAAAACAATCAATTAAATTAGAAGCATTTTTCAGTTTATTGTGTTGATTTAGACTAATTTTTTAGAGCTAAATTGCCCATGAATGATGAAGGTATTTTAATTTGATTTCATACCAGACGTAACTGGGCCAACAGAGCATCATTTTGTATGTCATTGTAAACAGCACTGCAGAAATAAAAGCACAGGAGGGGACTGGAATTTTCAAGCTTGAGAAGATGTTGAGCTGAGAAGTACATGTCTGTGTTGATCCTGGAGCCTGAGAGAGGTAAATGTCCACTGTGACATTTCATGAACATCACCAATACAGGCTCCTTAGTACTCACTGGATAAAATCTATTCAAACATATTAACTTCACGATGTTTTTATTAAAGCTCAAGCACGGACAAACTGAAAGGTTAACTCTGTCCTCTGGGTGAAGGAGGACAGGGAATAGCATCATCTAATCATGCTGCAGTTCCTGGGGATCAAGTGGTTCAGCTGCTTGAGAAAACGTAGCATCTCCATTGAAATTTCAGAGAGTTTTAAAGGGGCACACTTAAAGATACAGCATCCAGTATTTTATATTGAAATATTATTTGATCCAGCTCAAATAGAGCTGGATTATTTCTAATTCCTCTTTTTCTCTACAATTTCCTCACTTGATTCATTCCTGACTCGTGGCAGCCATGCCATTAAGATTACCAGAGTGAACGGAAACGTACCACAGTATTAAGAGACTCCAGCTGGAAAGCGTCTACCAGAAGCAAAACCAGCTTTTTTTGCTTTTATTTTTTTAAATTTGTAGTGTGCCACTGACAGGCTGAGAGCCAACAGCTCAGATTTTAAACGAGGTCTTGATGAAGTTGTCATTGCTCATCCTCCTTTGTTTAAAAGCCAAAACACATCCAATGGCTCTGAATATGTTTCTTTTCTCTTTCTCCAGCAAACACGACTGCCAGAGTACAGTTTTCCAGAGCTGATTCTCCCCTCCCATGGAAATCCTCACCTGCTTTGCCAAGTTCACTTCACAAAGCTCAGCTCCACAACCTTCTCATCAGCCAACACCAGCAAGGAAGGACGCTTATGTCGTCTAAGTTCCACCCAGCGTTTTACTTTCATTCCTTTCCCGTCCACACATGCCTTTTCCAGACATCAGAAAAGGCCCTTCATGACAGATGGTGGTAAATGGCAAATCAATCCCTATGCACCTTCTGCACCAATTTGTTTCAGAAAATGAGTAGGTTTAGCATTAATAGCACTGCATTTTAAAACCAAGTACTTCACATTAGACATCTGAATAGATAGGTTGATCTTCAGGCTTTCTGAGCACCGATTTCCCATCAGCGGGTTATGTTTTTGCGGTATGTTATTCACAGAGTAGATGTCCCAGATAAGATGTGGTCCTTAGTAAACAACAAAGAAGCATAAATCATATAAATCTCAGCAATATCTTTTTTAGCCAACTAGCCACAAACACACTTCTTTGGAACTAAATTTCTGTTTCCTCCTCTCGGTTAGGATGAAGGCTGGCCACATTCTTAATTCTTTTTTATTTTCAGTAAAATTTTGTAACTCTATAAACTCTCATTTTCTTGGATGTGGTATGAGTTTGAGAGACTTGGCCTTCCTTCCCAGTCAGGGGTTACTGGAGAGTTAAACTAAAGACTGAACTTAGCAAAATCTTTCCACTAACATCACAAACACAATTTCAAACAGAAGAGCAGAGAGCACAAATCATCTTAAGAGAAATTTAATTTAGACTATTGGGTTTGCAATATTTATTGAAGAACCAGACACGGTCTCAGTAGAGACTTGTATTTAGCCCTGGGAATACCAAAATACAGACCTTCTTCAGTCTCTGCAGCACCACAGTGATTCCAACACTTTAAAACATAATTTTCGGTAAGAATACTCTGGACACTGTGAGAAAGACTTTTGACGTCTCAGGATCTTCAAGCCCTGCACAATCCAGTAAATGATGTGGAATTACAAGGGAAGGGTAATGGTACTGCCCTCTTCAGTAAACGGTGCTGAGATTTGCTGATGAAAAGCACTAGGTAAGTGAGGTACTGTCTTTGCCAACACTCAAATCAGACAGCCTCGTGTACAATCTGTGTATTTTTATAGTGAAGTATATTATAGTGCCAAAAGGACACTTCATCATCTGTAATAAATATTCATATACATCTATCATGCACTTGAGCTGCATGAATGATGAGATCAGAGCACAGAAATGAATGAGAAACTCATAAGATAAATGTCACATTTCAACGTCGTTGTTGCGAATAAATTGCAAATGGATGTCAACAAAGTCAATTATTTCATGCAAGTGTTCCTTGACTCAACATAAACTGTTCCTTATACCTAGACTAGAATCCTAAACCTCATCATTTATCTTTCATAAGAGAATGGCAAGAAGAAACAGTATGGAGTTCCGATAACTGAGGATAATTATGTACAGTAACAAACAAATTCATCACATATATTTTCCCAGAAGCAAAGGTCACATGCTATGGTGTAGAATGAATGCTCACCTGTGCTTACTAAATAGCTCTGTTAACTACAAAAGGAATATGTTGATTAACACTAGCCGAGAAAATAGCACATAAATTGCATTTCCGTGTGTAAGTATCACCCAGCAGTGACTGAAGCACAACAAAATATGATTTCTGTGACTGAGGTCTAGTTAAACAGAAAACAAATTTAAAAGAAACTTTAACTTTGCTGATTTTATGAGTATACAGAGCTTGGATTTGATAGTTTTTGAATACATGAACATATATTCTAATTTTTTTTCTGTTGTCCTTAATTTTCTTATGGAAGGAAATATTTTTCCTGGAACAGTCTTTTATTTGGTTTTAAACCCTACAACTAGTCCGTGAATATGCAACAACTGCTTTCCACGAGCAACATGAAGAACAGTAGATGCACGAATTGTAATTTTTAATATGCCCAAAGAGACAAAGTTACACAGCGAGGGAAGCCTTGTTTCCTACGCTCTGTCATCTGCAAATAAAACGAAACAGAAAGAAATTGTCTTGATGAAGTAATTTTAAGATTCAATAACTTGTGAGTGTTAATTCTGAAAATGTGTTTTATGCTAATAGGCAGCCACGGATGGTGGTGTTACAGCATTCTTGCCTCCATTACAGGACATTGAGTTTAAAATTTATATATAACAATTACAAACATAATTTGAATATTTTTTTTCTGTTCTAACTAGAAGTTTGGTGTCATTTTTACACTAAAATCTGAACAACATCTGAAGGTTCAGTCACGTTGTGGCTGTTTAGTGATGTAACTGTGACTACCCTCCTGCCCAAGCAGAGATAACCCACCTACACATCACACTTGGCCCACACAACCCCAGGCATGAGGTTCTGGACATTAACTCATCTCGGGTAAGGCAGCTCAATTCACTTTGTCTCACAGCTGAGGCAGTGTGAAAACAGGGCACGGTCACTTGTGTGACCAGCTTCAGCTCCAGCTCCACTCTTGCCCATATACCCAAATATTTCTTTCTTGTGCTGCGTCTAACAGCACAACCCCAAAATCCAAAAAAAAAGACTACACCACTCTCATGAACAAGGGCTTGGTCTTTAAATTTTCCTTGCTTTCTAAGGAAGCAAGGAGCCGATTCTGCCAACACTTATTGACTCCAGCAGCAAATGTGTTGCATGTGTTGCCTCCGGGGCTGCACTTTACCACCCCGTGAATAAGTGCTTGTGAGATCTGATACTGGGATTTCTGACTCGTGCCTCTGCACCAAGAGCCAGCCAGCTTCGCCTGGGTTTTACTGAATTGTGGGTTAATGAAATATAGGAGAATAAACAGAGATGCTGGTCTCTTGAAAGCCACTACATCTGAAATTTGGCAGGCTGCAGTACATTATACCACCAACCACAGGGTCATAATGTCTGAATTCATCGTATACAGAAAGTAGTTACCAAAAAGTAAGTACAGTCAGCATTTGTAATAAATAATAGCTAATAAATAGTGAAAGCATTACATTCGAGGATGTAGGATCCTATGTCTTCCATTATTTAGTAATTTATTGTATGAAATCCATTGACCTTTCCAAGCTTTCCCTTTTCCCTTTCTTTTTTGGTGAAGCAGGAGTGTTAATTATGCTTTAGTTTTTTTCATTGAGCAACATTAGCATACAAATAGGCCATCAATAACCAATTACAATCTCCCTCTGAGAGAGGAGAGAACTACAATATTAAGTGTGGCTACTCACACATACATACAAGCCCTTTTAAAAAAGGACAGAGCAACTCACAATTGTATAAAACAGGAATGCACAGGGAAAACAGACAATGATAGATGGATAAATATCAGGCTAGCTCTCAGGCAGGGAATTCAAAAAGGTCCTTCTTATTCATCAGCCAAATATAAGTCTATCAAAATAACCCTAGCTTTCCCAAGACTGCCCTGCCAATGACTCCAGAGATTAAAAATCCGTTCAGAGCTCGTGCTGGTAACATTTATGAATTTTACTCAAGTGGAAACTATCAGTTATGTCAAATGGCACTGACTATATCTTAAGCAATATTTGACTTATTGCCAGTGAAACATTAAATCTGCTAGCTGCTTTTTTTTTTTTTATAGTGGGGGACCTATATGGGAGAAAGGGTTATTTGTTGCATTTATCATTGTAAGACTGGGTCTGTGCTAAAGATGAATAATAAAACAATCGTCATAATATTTTCTTCTGTAAGTGCAATATGTTGCTGCTGTGCCTTTCATCTGAGACCTGGTTTAAAACTGAAGGCGCAGTAATTCAACTAAAGACATTATTTTAAATCTTTTTAGTTGAACCACTTACACTTTATACTGATAGCCTAAATTTGACTTCAAATGCAAATGGAGGATAAATTAATTTCAGTGTCCACACAAGATATTTCCATATTTTTACCTAACATTTAAAACCATTTTATTTTAAAATCAGCTATGTGTAAACGTATAGTCAATCAGTCAATGCAGTTATAGAAGTCACTGACCCTCAGCTGAGATGCAGTAAATAACCAGATGTTGATCCGTATACCATGATGAGAAAAGTAAATAGCTTACTTTAAAGCTATCTTTAGTTGAAGGACGTCTCATGCTGCCATGTCTTGATCCTTTGCAAACTGCTTGTCAGAAGCAGTTTATTCGTGTTTTGCTGGGGGAGTACATGCTCTATGGCAAAATATTGAGTGAACACCTTGAATTAAGTCAAAGCCTACTGAAGAAAAGGCTGCTTATAGCTTTCACCGAAATCATCCTGAGCTCCTGCCCTATGTTTTCTCCATCAAAATGGTAAATAAATCTTCGAAAACTACACAACACTAGTTGTCTAGAGAGTCATCTTTTTTTTTAAGGCTTCAGCAGAGGAGTTCTGCCAAATTCTGTCTACGCAGCTGCAGAGACCATCCCCTTGATTGCCCACCTTGCCTTCCAAAAACAAATACCTGACGAAGGTACTTGTCTATGTCTGACAAAGACATGGAAACAAACAGGCATCTACTCAGCAGACACCACACTTTGCAACCTACCAATTCAGTTTAACCAAATGCAAATTCAGATTAAGTTATGAATTTTGACAGTCAAGGTGCTAACACTCGCTCCACTTTTCCATCTCCCCTGTGAGTGTGTTATCTTCTCAGTTGTGCAGGGGGATTCAAAGGAGATCATTAACAACAGCTTCTCCTCAATGCAATTTAACAATCCCCCGCTCTTCCAGCTTTCCTCCAGTGCAGGTAAGATATGAGCTGCTAAAGTCCTAGCTGTTGCCAGATGATTTCTCTGGGCTTAAAATACAATGTGACATGCCTAGAGAGTGACAAATACATTTTAACTCCACTATTCTCTTCAATTCTTGTAAAACCTCAATTTTATCCTCTGGCATTTTAGTGCTTTACCACTGAAACTATGTATGACATTTATAGATGGCTTTTTCCTGTGGTGTTGGTACATGGGTTTATGACAATGCTGAGGACCATACCGAAGAATTTTTCCATATCCTGATATCAGCACTGAAAAAGAGCATGGGAAAACCTCAAAGGTGCAAGTTTTAGGGTGCAGTTCTATGACACAAGGTGACCCAACCTGACAACTCATTGTCAATGCCTTGATGCTGACACTGTCGTTCTCACCATCCTCCCTCTCCTTTCTGTGCCACTCACACTCCCCCCTACTCTTATCTTGAGCTCGCTCTGATGCATTTTGAGACACTCATTTTCACCAATTCACTAACCCAGCACAAACTATGCTGTAGGAGGAAGATTTCAGACACTAGTTTCTGCAGGCTTAGTGAGCTGGAAGAAGTCGAAGGAAGGAGGCTCATGGACCAAAGTCGGTGAGGAGGAATGAGGCTGTATGACCAAAAGGAGGGCAGTGATGCCCACCCGTCATGGAAAGGACAAGTCACCTGAAAGCAAACATTAACTCAATTTCATCTAACGTGGTAGGATGTTTCCAGTCATTCTCAAAGAGTTTGATGACCCATTCACAGGGTCTTTGCTTTTTTGATTCAAGTATTACTGCCCAGAGAATGCTGGAGACAGGAGATTCTGCTGTTGCAAAGGAACATTTCGTACACAGACTTGCCTTCTGGTTATCTTCATGATTTCAGAAAATACATAGAAAATAAGGCTGTAAAAAGACAAAAGGGTCTCAAACTCTCTGCAATGAGAGGTGGAAACCATAGAATGGTTTGGGCTGGAAGTGACCTTTAAATGTCATCTAGTCCAACCTCCCTGCAGTGAGCAGGGACATCTTCAACGAGATCAGGATTCTCAGAGTCCTGTCCAACCTAACCTTGAATATTTCCAGGGGTGGGGCTTCTACCACCTCCCTGAGCAACCTGTTGCAGTGTTTCACTGTTCTTTGATGTATTATCCCATTAGATGATTAACAATGTGCTGACAGATTGCCCTGGTTTCAGCTGCGATAGAGCTAATTTTCTTCCTAGTACCTGGTGCAGTGCTGTGGTTTGGATTTAGGAGGAGAATAACATAGATGAAATCCTGATGTTTTTAGTTGCTACTAAGTAGTGTTTATATGAAGTCAAGACTTTTCAGCTTCTCATGCCCTCCCAGCAAGAAGACTGGAGAGGCACAAGAAGTTGGGAGAAGACACAGACAGGACAACTGACCCAAACTGGCCCAAGAAATATTCCATACAATATGACATCATGCCTGGTACATAAACTGGGGGTAAGGCTGGCCAGGGGCTGATTGCTGCTCAGAGACTGGCTGAGCATCAGTCAGAGGGTGGTGAGCAATTGCATTGTGGATCACTTGTCTTTTCTTGGGTTTTTTTAATCTCTTTTTTTTTTTCTTACCTCCCTTTTCATCATCATCATTATTATTATTACTTGAATTATTAAACTGTTCTTATCTCAGCCCATGAGTTTTATTTTTTTTTCCCCACTTCTCCTTGCCAATCCACGGAGGGCGTCAGGGCAGGAGAGGGAAGAGAGCAAGCAGCCGCATGATGCTTAGTTGCCAGCTGGAGTTAAACCATGGCACAGATTATTTCTCCATAAAAAATAACAACACAAGACTTGTCTTACAAGAAAAAAACGGACTTTTCAAGCCCATCTCTCCAGCACATTATTTTGGATTTCTGGACACTAAGTATGTTGCAGTCTGAAATGTGAAATCTCACTTTTAAATTTTGCTATTTGGTTTATTTAAAAATAAATATATTTGTTTGAAACTTCTCCATTTAAAATAGAACATATAATCAAAATGAGCATTTCTCAGAAAATGTTAAGAATTCTAACTTGGCGGGAAATCTTTTTCTAGAGAATGTGAGCTCTCCCCCTAATTAGAAAGATTTTAACACTCTCTTTAGAATACTGCACAAACCTATGCCAAGGCAAAGCTTTTGAAGGTAATTATATTGCAACTCATTTTCAAGATATTTCAAATCAGCAGCCCAGCCCAAAGACATCCATTCCAATTGTTCTCTGATTTTAGGATTGCTGAACATTCACACTTAATCATAAACACAGACTGTAGAACCACAGCTGTTATTAAAATGAAGATAAGGTAAATCTTAATTAACTGGTTGTACATCTGTAAACAAATAAACTAATCATATCTCCCTGAATTGCAAGGGACAGTTTTGCATCCACCTGAGTAGAAGAGATTTATTTTTTTTAATTTCTCACTGATTACAAATTACAGTAATAGAAAGTATGTAGTATGAAAACAATAAATTCTAAAGAGCTTTTACAAATCTATTTCCATGATTTAAATTGAGAAATAGGGGCGTAAATGCCCATCATTATGCCTCTCTTCCTAAAACTGAGACAGAAGGGCTGGTAAGTGACAACTGATTTATTTATGATGCTCTATGTGAGAAATCCATCGATGAGGCAACTCCACTAATTTCTTTAACATTGCTGCCATTTCACTTAGAAATGAGTAAAATGGAAAAGTTGAGACCACAGCTCTTATGCTATCATGATTTTACTGATGACCACCTTCAGGTACCTTCAACAAGCACCATTATTTTGTTGCAGTTTGGAAATTCTGACATGATTTATACCAGTGGTCCTCAATAAGTATCTACATATTGCATCACCATAATTACAGAATTCCACATCAATGTTACTTGCAGGCTATCCTAGGGTTATTTCAAAGACATTTTTATGCTTCTCACTACTAAGACAGTACAGGGGAAATCTACTTTTAATTTAAAGTTGATTAAAACTTACCAGTTCTGTGATGTCTCAGCAACTCCAGTAAAGTCACCAATACATTTTGAAAAAGTCACTGAAAAAAACCAGCTTATGATGTGAATTTCCGGGTCTCTCTTGCTTTGGTTGCATTCAGTCGACCAAGTTAATGCAAGAGGTTATGACCTATTATTGCACATTCTCTGACAAGTGAAGAACTGGAAGAGTTGATTTTATCTGATTAATTCAGTGGTATTTCTGAAATGGCTAATGGCTACTTACCAAACAAAAATTGTTATCACCATATTGGTTTTGATACTGTTATCTTCAGCAGATGAAAAAATGTGGTCATTTCTAGATGCAACGGAATTTTGTTAAACCTAGAAGTGTTTTCACTGTGATAAAGCTAAACCGCTTTGGTAGAAGAGGTCAGACAATTCCCTTGAAAACTGTCTTGAGTGTAAAATGGTGTTTTAAAAGAATTTCATTTTCTGATTACCTTAATAAATTTTGATTCCTTTAAGCATAAAACTGTAAAATAAAATTATTCCTTTGGTTTGGTTTGGTTTGGTTTGGTTTGGTTTGGTTTGGTTTGGTTTGGTTTGGTTTCGTTCAACAGAAATTTTGCAGTTTATATTTCGCCAAAATTTTCAAACAGAAAAATCTATCATTCTTTGGACACACAGTAGAAGCCTACAGAAAGATATTCTGATATTCCTTAAAATATAAAAAAATTGTTATAAATAGACTTTCCCAGGAAATATAAAAGTACTGGCCAATGTTAACCAAAATATTGAAGCAAGATTAGACAGCAGAGAATATTTGTATTTCTTAAGATATAATATTTTAATCTTACATGGATAATTTCACTTAGGATTTTTTAATTGCTGAAGTGAGAGGCTGAGGTGTAATTTTGGCTTTGTAATTCACTGGTTGTTTAATGACAGCAAGAAAAGAAAAGCTGCCAAGCTTTCCAGTGGGATACAGTTGAAAGTATTTGTCTTTATTATATGCTTAATTACAATCTTTACAAATCCTATAAAATACCCAATTGATTCAAGAAAGCAACAAAAAGTGAACATGATGAAGTGCATATACATTAGTTGGAAAATCTTACTAATGTGAAAATCAGCTACCTATGTTTGTGATATACACATGTCCAGGGGAAAAGCATTCCTAGATTAAATTTGAAAAAGTTACTGCAATAAACCCAGGGATACAATTAGCCTATTCTACTTAAACCAAGAAAAATAATCCTGGACTGACTGAATGTCCTTCCCTCTTTTACTCTAGATACTAGAGTAAAACTGAGATGGGGAAATAATTTCAAGTATCAAATAAAACCAAAGGAGATATATTGAAAAAGAAATCTAAATTATATAATTTTTAAAGCTATTTGGATGAAAGACTTGAGATAAAGCTACTTACTCCTTCTGAGTTTCTCCCCCTCTTTCCTGTTTGGCTTCACTATAAAGCAGTAAACACCATCTGCCTTTGGATTTTTCTGCTGCTTTGCCCATGGTGCTTCTTCTATGAAATTTCCCTTGGGCCAGAATTTGCTGAGCAATCTTATCTTTCCAGAAGTCAGTGGTTTTAGGTGAGACTCAGCACCTCAAAATTTCAAATTCCTTTCATAAGCTTTTTGTCCGTTGACCTGTGCCTGGGCCCTGTTGACTGCAAAGAACCTTAGTTGTCCTGCATTTTAGTCCGAGGACACACACCTTCAGAGCTTGGGTCTGTATTGCCTTTCTCTTTCCTTCCTTTCTGCTCCCAAATGAGGTAGGTAAGGTTAGGTTTCACATATTTTTCCCCACCATGAGAATTGGATTTGGTCTTACATGATCCTCACAAATCACTGCCCTCAGCCCCTGACTGAGACACAGGTATGGAATTGAACCTCTGAGGCCAAAGCTACACATCAGATCAAATCCTCTCTGACCACAGGCTACTGCCTCTCCCATCCCCCTGTGATGACATGCTCCTGCCATCCCTCTGCAGCAGATCTAGAGGACCTGAGGCTGTGAGATGAGTCACTTCATCTCCCTGATCCAACAAAAAACAATGCCCTGTTTGCCTGAGCTGTGATCTGAGCTTGCTCATCTGCAGGCACCTGGCATCAGATGCAGGGTCAGCAGAAGAGAAACATGTAGTTGGAGGCACAAGGAGCAGGACTCCTCTTTTCAGGAGAATGTGGTTATATTACAGAACCACGAAATCACAAAATTGTTGAGGCTGGAAAAGACCTCTGAGATCATTAAGTCCAGCCTGTGACCCAACACCATCACATCGGCCAGACCACGGCACTCAGTGCCACATCCAGCCTGTCCTTAAACACCTCCAGGGACGATGACCCCACCACTTCCCTGGGCAGTGCATCCCAGTGCCTGAGCACCCTCTCCATGAGGAAGGGCTTCCTGATATACTGATAATGTGTAATACAAAATTGTACTGTAGGCAATGAGTCCTCTGAAAAATGTTTCCTGGGGGATAGCACATCCCATAAATGCTTTGTAGAGTATCATTTAACTGAAAAGTTTCCTTCTATATTAACTTCAGTACAGCATTTCCAGAATAATAGAAGCTAGAGCTACCCTTCCCACAGGGTGACATTAGTCCTATTCCCCTTAGTCCTGGAATAAACATTTTAGGAGTGTCTGTGCTGCCTTTATCTAATATATGAATTAACTCAAATAATCTGGCAATCAGTTAATTTTGGAATAAAAATTCTCATCTGCACATGCCCTCAGCAAAGATCAGGTTTCTTTTCTTGTCTGATCTCTCTTTCTCTCTCTGCTCTTTAAACTCCTTCTCGTGAAAGTGTATCACCCTTTAGCTGTTCCGCAGCACACAGCTCGCTGCTGGCGGGCAACCAGTGAAACTCCAACCCATAACAACATCAAGAAACAATTGTTGCTTCTGCTATCACAAGAATCCTGTTCAGCTTTGGGGGTGGGCGGCTCAAACACAACCTTTCATAGCAGATCATCTAGGCCAATGAACAATTCACTTCTGGAGCTACAGATTAAGAAATCATAGAGGGATGCAAAATGCCACCTCTGAGGAATTATTTTCATACTGTGGAGATTTATTTTTAACATTGTTAAAGAGGTTACTGTTTGCAAGTAGCCTTGTATCTTCAAATTGTTTTTAACTAGTATGTATTGGAGGCTTCCAGACGCACACCACCATTATCTCTTGGGTTTAATACACTATCAGCTGTGGAAAACTGTGGGGATACTTAAAACATCAAACAAGCTATTAATTTTGTGATTATGGAAATTAGTAGATTGCAGTTTATTTCCCAGAACAGCTTCTCCTAGGGGAGCTGAACACAGTGTTTGGAAAACCTTCTTTAAAAAAAAAAACCAAACCACAGAAAAACCCACAACCACAAGTTGTTATTCACTGAGTGACCGAAGAAACAAATCCCTAAATATCACTCCAGACACTTAAATATGTACAGATCAGGAAAAAAGATTTTTAAAAT
Source organism: Trogon surrucura (assembly GCA_020746105.1). Taxonomy (NCBI): domain Eukaryota; kingdom Metazoa; phylum Chordata; class Aves; order Trogoniformes; family Trogonidae; genus Trogon; species Trogon surrucura. Next base: position 11,280,553 of record CM036619.1, on the reverse strand, counting down.
CCACAGATAGAAAAAAAAAATTAGTCTGTAGGTGGAATTCACTTAACCTGATGTGTATCTACCAAGGTGTGTGTCTGTTTCTGGGTAGGTCACCTGAAGATGCCTTTACAGCCAGCAGAGAATTATACAAACAAATTAATGAAGATGGTGACACAATTCATCTCATTAGTTTCCTACTTTATTAATTGCATCTCACCAGTTCTATTAACTGCTTTGACTAGATCTCCCTTGGTTATAATAGCTGATCATTATGCAGAGATCATCCTAATCTCCACAGTGTTCTCAGCTCTCCAGAACTGGAGGACATCCGCTGTAGTCCATACATAATAAAGTTCACTGTCATATCTTTATTTAATCCGATTTTTTTTTTCTTTTGCATTGGAAACCTGTATTGAAATCTTCAGTTTAGGCCCTTCTAATCCATGTGTAACTGTTTGAAAGCCAGCATGTACAAATCTGTGAATATCCACATCAGAGGTCACATCAGGTATGTTGCCTGAATAAGATTCATGTGCCTGAAAACTCTTTATCAAAAATGTTTTGTAGAGCTACATGACATGTACCAACATGTCAGCTTGTTCATTATCACCCTAACTGCTCATAAACCACCTCTTCAAAAATTAACCAGAAAAGCACAGGAAGAATTTACTTGCCTTTCACTCCATGGCTCAGCATATACAAACTCCACACTGGTGGAGTATGAGTACATTGAGACGAAATCATTTGCCTCTATCCCACAGTTTAGGCATAAGACGGATGAAGAAAACAAGCACATACACACAAAAACCCTGCAACTAAACAAACAACAAACCATACTTGTAATGCCATGTGTGTAACATACCGACGACTGGCCAGAAACCCTCCTGTTGCCCTAATCTCTAGGACAGACAGACAAAAAGGTACATGACCTGTCCAACTGCCCCTAGCAAAGGCAGGTGCAGCTTATAGAGGCAACGACCACTCCACCTACATCTGCCCATAAATGAGCCCCAAATTCCACAGAGAACCAGAACTGGGAATGACCAAGGTGCTGAGCTATCGGTACAGGGATTAACCTCCTCACCTTCACAATGCCTCTTACTTTTGGTTTGAGTACAGACTTTGACTCCCCTCTCAAGGCACAAGCTGTGCCTTTCTTTACGAGTATGATGTTAGCAGCCCTCATGAGCAATTCCTTTGATGGTGCACACCAAGTGTTGCATAAGAGAGCAATAAATCACAGCGCTGTTGAACGGTGACCGCAGGTTTTTAACTGTACTTACCAGAAGCAAAGGTGTAGGAAGTTGGGAGACACGAATAAAACTGAAATTCAGAAGTTGGATAATCAGGACTTGCTGGTTGTTGAAATCACAGCTTTCCACAGACTTCCTATGCCCGTTTGGGTGTGTGGCCAAGCCTCTTTGTGCCTTATTCTCCTCTCCTCAGCAGCAAAGCAAGGAGAACAGCACTTCCCTGTCTAAGGCTGAATACATCAAAGATTGTGATGTACCCACATATTTTGGCAATAAAGTTGTAGCAGTACCTCAGGTAGATAAAATCTCCTGCAAACAAAATACTGGATTCTTTTAAAAGAATATTTTTTTCAGTTCAATCAAGCTAAAAGAACAATATACATTATACAAACAGGTTTTCTGATTTAATTACCAGGGTTTCAAAGTCCCCTCCTGTACTTAACACTAAGGGTTATGGAACTTGTTGCCAAGCAATTACCCCTGAAATTTGCTTTAATCCATGCCGATCATTTCCCAGAGTTGATCATTACTGCAGACTTTAATTGCTTTTGTTGGCTTGTATGTTGCTCGAGTTCAAACAGAACAGATTAATAGGAGGCTGCCAGCCGCGAAACTCTTTGAAAAAAAGGCGGGAAGCTGAGTTAAGAACCTCACAGTGTACTTTATGTCAAGGACTTCCCAGAAATTGTGGTTCACACCTATATTAACCTCAGAAAAAGTCTGCAGGAGTTAGATCCTGATCTCACTGTTATCAGTTTTATAGTGATACCGGCCATCTGCATCGTACGGAGTTGCAGGCATGAAAGTCAGTACAGAATGGGAAAAACAATGACTGAATCACAGCAGAAAGAATGAGAAGGACATTATGTCCAGATAGTGCAATACGCAAGACAGTCGAGATACCCAGTGGATGTAAATCACAAGCCCATCTCAGCAGGAGAGATGGTCCCACACTGTCACTCCTTGCGTGGTTTGGGTTTGCAGGTTTTTGGGGAAGGATGCTTTCCTTCCTATCCCAGACATGCAGCGCAGTTCCCATCCCTTCGGATCACGTTGTTTTATCTTAAGGAAGTTGCCAGGTGCAGCAGGAAGCTGGATTGTGTCTGTGATAGAAACGATCTCTTCCTTCAATAACACAGTTTATCTGTTAAGTGAAACTGCTTTTAGAAGAGGCTCAGTATGTTTGCAACATCGCCCCTGGTAATGAGGTTAATGTTCCCGATACGGCTGATACTGTAGAGCATTCGTCAGGAGCATCTTCATTTAAACACCAGATATACTTGCAGCCATTCAGCACGTTCTCATCTAACCCAAATTTCTCTGGTTTTCAGTTTGTTTCCCACCCAAACATGAAAACCCTCTCTGCTTTTCCCTACTCTTAAAACAGATCCAGGCTAGTATAAAAGAGAGGGAAGTTTTGTCCACATAATGCATTTTTCTTACTCTCCCGCCCCCTGCTACTGTCATTATCTCTTTTCCTTTGTAGCTCTGCAGCACCTAGAAACTTTGGCAGCTCACCAGGAATTTCACCAGTGCTCGACACAGTGCAGCTACATGGCAGTTTCTTGCTCTAATCAGTCTAGTATCACAAAACCTCAGCAAAGGAGTTGAGAGGCATCCCTACCCATGACAGGGAGGTTGGATTAAATGATCTCTAAGGTCCCTTCCAGCCTAGGCCATTCTATGGTTCTATGATGACAACGTATATACACGCAATACACTTGGGAACGAGAGAAATCTGGGAAGAAGAAAGGGAAGGAAATAAATCACATACAAATACGACGAGTGGCAGCTGGATCTACATTAAGCTAGTGGTGACACACCATCACGATAGAGGAAGAATGTTGATGTTTATGTGAGAGGAACACATTTGTAGACACCGCAGCCACCAATCCATTATTGATTATATTGTGTGATTACACACAGTTGTGCCGTGACAAGAACAGAATTTATAGGGAGGGAAAGAAAAAGAGCTGACTTTGTGGGAAACTGATGTTCCAGTGCCCATCCAGTGTAACTGGAGCCCAAAGCAGTCTTAATCTTTAGAGAAGGACCCATGTAAAGAACTTTCTTAAAACTCCTAGTAGAGCTACCCACCACAATCTCAGGATAAAGGCCTGGAGCGAGAGCCATTTTATTAGGGTCCCTGTGAAAGCAAAAGACTGTGTTCTGCATACAGAGAGGCTCTAACAGCCAGTGCTCCAAAGTCCTTCTCTTCCTTTCTTCCCTGTCTAGCTAAAGAGATATTCTTTAACTGTGAGAACAAGGAGGTGCAATTGTGCTGTGATACTCTCCAGTGCAACAGACAACATTTAGGATGTAGCTGCTACCCTGGAAATTATTTAAAATGAACAAAATGGTAAATGAAAAATAAGGTTTTGTACACATTCATTGTTCTTTGGGGGAAAAAAAAAAAGAGGCTATGGTAAACAGGACATTTGAGAAATATAAAGTAGTTGGAGTGGAGATCATCAACCTCAAGACAGAATATTTTAACTGAGAAATGGATGACACAGAGATGGAACGCACTGTTTACACTGTGTGGCACAAGACTATCATAAAAGGAGGAGAACCTTGAATAATAGAGATGGACTGGAAAGTTAAAGTACTAAACACAAGATCCCGTGTCTGAGAAGTAACACTATGAATATTTGTCATGAATAGGGAATTAGGAAAGAGAGACAGAAGAAACTGTGTATACAGTCAACAGAGAGCTATATGCCACCACTATGTTACAAAAGTGGAAAAGGAGAATCCAGTCCTAAACTGCTACAGGATATGATATTTCAAGAAAGAAATTAGATGGGATTAAAGCCACTACACAAAAATGTGAGAATAATATGTACAATTCCAGCCACATGTTTTCAAAGCAAATTAAAATGGGGATAGGAAGAAAAATTTCCAGAATAATCCAGGACAAATAAAATCTTGTCAAAAGAGAAATATTTTTCTTGATGAATCCAGCAAAATAGTTTGTCAGGAATACAACTTTTTTTTTCCCCATAACTGTAGGGTCTGAACTAGGGAGTGAAAAAACATACTTAAGCCGAAGGACTTTGTTGACTCTAGAGGGAATTGAGTACACACCAGCTATGAATACAGTCAGCTTGAAAACTGGAAGAAAAAATTCTAACTACCAGAGTTATTGATCTCTAGAAGTTTCCATAAGGAATACCCCAAAGCATAAATAGAATTATAGTGGAACTTAATAAATTTACTAAAGACATTTTTACGACGTATTAGCCTCCAAGAGAATGAGAACTGATTTAGTGAATCAGGACATCGCTTCCCACTCTATGTCTAAAATAAAATTCATCCCTTGTACAAAAAAGTAAACCTCAATTTTTAGATATCCTTGCGCCTGTATATTGAACATTTACAAGGGTTTTAAATATTCCTAAAATTTTAGAATTTCAGCCATGGCACATAGCTTATATATCACACATCTGTTTGGCTCTTAGTTTTTTCTGTGTAGTTTAGAGAGAGATTTTTTTTCCCGTGTTTGTGGGATCTTTCGAACACCAGATTAAAAGCATCTGCATCAAACCCATTTTAGACATCACTGCCAGCATTCAGTTCTTCCCTTGCTGTAGAGCAAGGTTTTGTCAGACTCTCTCAGCTAGGCAGCATTTTCACATCTGGGAGCAAAAATGAGAAAAGCTTAGGGAAAATATAACACAAAATAATAATACTCATTCTGGCTGAAGGGAAGTGCCAGATCTTGCTGCAGAAAATGACTGGTTTAGTGCTTATGTAGGTTTTTCCTGTCCAATTTAAAGGGACAACCCTTAGAAAAGTTGCTCTTATAAACATTTCTGCAGAAAGAAGGATAAAAATTAAGGGAGTAGGGAAAACAGAGAAGACAGCTGTTCTGCAAGGGACATATCAGATTTTCTCTTCATTTGACACTCCTTTGACTTGCCTTCAACTTTTGTCAGTGTGGTGGTACCAGTGGATTTAAAGTCAATGTGGGCAGACATTCACAGGAAGCAGGGAAATTCCCATTTCAGTTGGGTCCTTCCAACTCACCTTCACTTGCTATCTTGTCAAACCCAGATTTTCTCAGAAGACCCAACCTGTGTGCCCTGATGTCTATGTGCATATTTAATGATAGGGACAGAAACGTTAGATATCTTCCTTTGCTTCAAGCTATACCAGCACGAACACCAGCACTCTTGAGAGATGATTTCTGAGGCATCTGCACTTTGTGGCCAGCTCTCATTGCTGCCCGTGACACAAGCTGTAGGTGAAGCTCTTCCCACATATGAGGTGTCTACAGGAGCTCTCTCCAGGGTCGATTTTTTACTTCCTTACCCACAGCTAAGAGTGTATATATGACCACTTTTTTTTTTTTTCCTGACTGATAACTTTCACTAAATTGGAAAAACCTAGTTATGTTTGCAGTTTTGCTCTCTTCCACCAAATATGACCAGAGCCAGCAAACAGGTTCAAAACGTACCAGTATAAGAGATATGGACGTACTTAGTGCATTGTAATATAAGCTTCTTTTTCTTTGAAAACAAGTTTAAAAATCCTGTCCTAAAATCCAGAAAATAAGGTCAAATGCAGAAGAGTATTTTTCTTTTCAAGACTTGGAATACAAAGAGCCTTCCTGCCACTGTGTGGACTCCTCAGCTAGCTGATGGGCATAGGAGGAACTCCCGCACTCACAGAAGCAGCAAGATTTGGGTTCATCCCACCTCATACAGGCTGAAGACTCCCTCTATACTCAACTGAGATGAAAAAAATCAGAATTGCTTCCCCACGATGCTTTCCTCTCTATGTGGGTGATGTAGAAAGCCCGGAGTGATTACGTTTCTTGTAACTTCGAGTGCCAACTCTGGCTGGAGCACTGTGTTCATCCCACTATGGTTTTTTCACTGGCATAAATTGTTCTGGAAGAGCCAAAGAAACCTCTGAGCAAAAACTTGATCCAGGGCCCACAACTGCTGCAGAGAACTCTGGATGTCTGAAATGGAGGGGGATGGTAAAAAAGGTTTGTATTTCAGGAACTCAACACAGGGAGCAACTGTACGGTTTATGCTGAGGGTACCAGTTTGTCTCCTTGACAGCTCTGGTATTAGAAAAACATCTCTTGCCCACTTTTCAGTGATTTGCCATACTGTGCCAAAGCAAGGTTTTATAAGTGTTCTCTGTCTTTGCACATTAAATCCAGGGCATGTAAGGCAAAAAGAATGTGGGTCTGGTGGAAAAAAAACCACATAGGATTTCTTAAGGAAATTTTTTGTTGTGTGGCAGAGACAAGAGAACCAAAGGGTCTTTTATCTGCAAAAGCACAGAATTTGAGAAACAAATTTTAGACAGGAAAGTCTAATGTTTTCTCTACTTCCTCTGGCCTCAGGAAATGGAGAATCACTTTAAAGATTAATTGTGGGAGAACACTTGAACTTCTTTTCCTATTTCAATTCAAATGGGTGCCCACTCTTAGATATTTCAAATAACAGCAACACTTTTGAGCAGCACTCAGTCAAAGAAATCAAGGGTTGGCTCAAAGAGGAAGATTAATCCAGTAGGTAGAGTATTAGCACAGAATTTACAAAACTTATTGCAGAACAGGGAGTGAATACAAGCCTCCTACATGATCTTAAATTACACGGCCTTTCTTTGCCTTACCTTTGCTTTCCACACACATTTGAGGTACAGTAAAAGCAGACACTGGACAAAGGAAAATAGTAAATGACTTAAACTTCAAAACTGCAAAAACAACTCAGTTGTTGCGTTGAGGATTAATTAAAAAAAAAATAATGTGGATTATTTCAAGATTCAGGTCACGTTAAAAACATTTTGCTGTGTTTGAATCAATACCTTGGCTTGCATATTAAAAACATTTTTGGGGCTAGCCATTCTCTAATGGAGAATGCAGATGAGGTCCTATTCAGTGAGGACAGTTTCTTGGAGAAAATGGATGCAAGGGTGTTAAATGAGAGAAAAGAAAAACAATCTAAGGTGGATTGTCAGAATTCAACTCTGCCAGGCTTGAAGTCTCAGAGCAAATATTTGGTGCATATGCAAAGATCTATGTAACTCTGTACCATCAAAGCCTATTAAATCAACCTTTTCACAAATATACATTAATACAACAAATGTCACACTTGACTACATACACCTGTAGCCTTCTATAGCTAGAAATCTGTGACTTGGTTCCAGCTAATCTACCTATCTTTTTTCCTTCCTCGAAGTAGTGTTACCAAGATGTTAGCTACAAAAGCCCCTTCCTGACACACTTAAAGTCCTTTGTGCTTTTAGTCATATGTTCCAGTACGAATGAGATGTTTGAAATGTTAGTCATAAAAGAACTATCCCTCCAGAAAAAGTATCATTATCTGACACTGCACAAAGTACATGTCAAATTGCCTTTAACTTTCAGTCATTTAAGGTTTTTAATTTCTGAATGTAATTGTAAAAATGAAAGCTTTGTTCCCACCTCAAGCTTTGTTAATCATATTATTAAAAATCAGACAAACAAACATCATCAACAAACCCAGCTCAGCCTGGTCATGGTTAAAATCTTCACCCAGTGACTGAACAGATTTCTTCCTTTCCATAGGATGCAAGAATGGGATTTTTTTTAAAATTTAGTAAGTGGTGTTTCGATGTCTTAATCTTGCTTTATTTTAGTAATCTAATGTTTATTTCTCCTTGCACTGGCAAATCAGGAAGTCAAAATACATGTCTTTATTTACATTAACCTTATAATATCTCAGAACAAACTTCTTCCTCCTTTAATACACCTTTAATAAATGCGGTTTTCCATCAAAATCTTCTGCTTTGGCTTTTATTTGAGGCACTGCCCTCTGACATGATGCAACACACTGCATTCTCACAGTCATTTCCAGTCTCAGCTCATGCGATGGTAGTTGAGTGTTTGAGGGAGTCAGACAGGCAGATGCCTAAGTTTGAGCTCATGTTCTGACTTCTTGCTGTCAATATCCCGTAATTCTGCCTCATTCTCTGCTTTCCCTACCCATTGCCATATGCAGGGTTCAAGTATAAAACCTCACCTGCCCGGATGGACTCCTGCACCTCTCTGGAGCCTGGCACCTCAGTTTGGCTTCGTGGTGGTGTGAAGATTGGTTTACCATCATGCAAAAGGAAGATTAAGGTTGATATGGATGAACTCCACAAGGTGTTCTGTTTGACAGTGAAACCTCAGGCAGGTGCACAGAGGCAAGCAAGTTCCCTGAAACAGCAAGGACCCACCAGCAAACCAATTTTCCAAAACAACACTGTGTCAGATCTGCAGATTGCACTGAGGCCACCAATACCTTCATCACTGAGTATTAAGATTCCTTTTTCTTTCCTTTAATCTTTGAAGATACAACATTCCACCTGATAAAAATCAGCAAAGTATGTTGATAAGCACATAATCAGCTACACCTTTAGATTAGGTTAGATTCGATTTAATATTATTAATTATTCTGCTTCCCAATGAGTAATTCAGCCATGTGATTGCCTACCCAAGCCATAAGCAGAACATCCACACAAATTGTGTAACCTGCAGTTGTGCTAGCCTCAAGGATTCCTCACAGTATGAAGTTTCAAATAGGAAACTTGATGAACTATGTTGGAATTTCTTCCATAGCTACAGCTATCTGTAGGCCAACATCTGGACACCATGTCCAGTTTGAAAGACAGGACATACAAGAACAGAAACAGGACATACAGAAACAGAACAATTTTTTAACATTTTTTAACAACAATAACTTTTATCCCTTCTGGGCAATAAAACAATAGAGGTTTAAGTGTTGGAGTAGAACAGAGGAGGAACCTGAAGGTGAGCACAAGAGGACAGATTCACACATAAAGAATTCCATCAAAGCAAAAAGACAAGAAAGGGCTGTCAAAGAAACTACTAAACCTTATGCCAATCAAGGGTGCAGTCAAGAGAGTCTTGTAAACATACCAAGAACATCATACATTTCTTCATATATTTAAAGCCATACAGGCCCATTAAAAGCGTAGCTCTTGTACAACATATGCGTCAAACCACATACTACATTCCTGTAGGTTTAGGTTTGACTAAAGTTCATCTTTCAGAAATGCATACAGTCCTGATTTGAAAATGTCAAGAAATGAAAGATCCAGTTATTTTCTCCAGAAGACTCCCCCAGTTTAAAAAAAATTAGAAAGTAAATCCAAACAAAATTCACAAAGAGAAAAACAAAAACAAAAAAAACAAACTGTCTTGGTGACAAATCTTGAATTCAGCTTCTAGCCCTTGTTTCTGATTATGCTCTTCTCTGCCAGGCTGATCAGAGTTCAAGACCAAGTATTTTCTTTCCTGGAAAGATTTCTGTTTCACAGTAGGTCATCTCTGTATCTTTCTTGCTAAACTAGGCAGATTGGTATTCTTGGCTTTCTCTCTATTGCTTCTGCTTAGAAGAAAGGAGTTTGCTAACTACATTGAAATTACAGCTAACGATTACTGCTTACTGCTAAAAAGGAGTAAATAAAAAAAGTTTATCAGCAAAACTGAGAATTTTTTTAAGGGGAAAAGTGGCAAAGAGAGAAAACAAGCTCTAATAAAAATATCGACCCAGAAAAGGGGGAATTTCCCAGTGGTCTGTTACTCAACCATTAGATGTCCCCATGTGTCACAAAGACAGGGCATTGGCTCCACCAAACAAAGGGACCAGCAGCAACCCAAGCTGAGCAGAATCCTGTGGGTTTGATGTATTCACCCTGTGTGCGTGTTTCATAAACGCTTACTGCCTGAGAGTAATGATGAGTTCCTGAATGATGACAATAACCGAATGGTTCCAGAGGGAAAATTCCAAAGCTGAAGTTATTACGAAAAAAAAACTTGCTCAGGATCTTATTTAAACAGTCACAGGTTGAAGCCTAGTTATTACTGTCAGTGGTCCCTGTACAAAGAAGCAAGATTAAAGTACACAACAGAGGCCAAGTTTTTGATGGATATTTATTTACATACAGATCAGATCTAATTATTTGGTTTTCCTGTACTAGTGGCCAAATTGCATTTACCAATCAGAGCCACACATGACTTTGGAAAGCAAACAAGGCAAGACCACATCTTTAGCTTCTCTAAATTAAAATTGGTCAATTACCACGTTAAACACAAGTGAGATAGCTGCAACTGCAATTGGCTCACAGTTTGCCAGCCCTGCCACAGGGGCAGCCCAAGAAAATGTCCCGAAACCACTGCAGTTTACAGAAAGGTATATGGAAGTAAACCTTATTTTGGGTTTTCGGCTGTGGTAGTTCAAGATCACTTTCACCAGCATTTCAGCAGGACAATGCCCACCAGGAGAGAAATGAGGAGGACAGCTAGAAGCAGTAACTGTCTTGGTCATCTCAGCTCAATCTGTTTGTGTTCATGAGTGACCTTCCTGCTTCCACAACATTTTTAGTTGAATAGCAGGTGCCTGAGACTAATTGTTTTTTCTTTATTTATCTGCTATTTTAGTTAGCTGAATGCTGAACTTGCAACTCTACTTCACCTACCGAACAATGTGATATTTTTTCTTGTTATGGGCAAAACACTGTAGTGTTCTAATCAGTTTTTATTCCTTTTCCACAAAATCCTTTCATTTACTAAAACAAGCATAAGTAGATTGTCCTTTTTAGCCCTAATAATTATCAATATTCCCTATGCTTCAATGGATTACCCACCAAAAAAAAAATCATTAAGGAATGTAGTGATAGTTGAGGGATCATTTCTAGATTTACTTAGTCAACACACAGGAACATGGAAACACTCTCCTCTTCATTAACAGAGGAGCCAACTTGGAGATGGCACAGGGAGTTTCACAACACTTCCTTTCTGCACAGATGAAAGGCTGCAGATTATTCAGTAGTGAAGGTGAGCCAGAAGACAGGAACATCCAGGCTGACAAGGCTGTCCACACCCATTAGCAATTTTTAACCAGAGGACTGAGCCACAAGCAAATATGTGCCAACTACCTCTGTAAAACTATTTCTTTTAGATGTTTTAAGGACAATACTGCAAAGACCACAGAGGAGAATTTGTTGGAAGTCCACGTGAAGAGTTGCCACAAACTGGCTGGTACTTCAATAGAGGTGTTGTTGGGTTGGCCCAAATATCTTCAGCTGGGGTTGACTCAAAAGGCTTCACACTTCAGGAAAAGTTTCTTGAGGCGTTTGAGGACATTGCTTTTTTTCTATGTCTCCAGTGCTGTGCAAGACATTAGTGGCACTATATGCTTTACTTGGAAAAAAATCATTAATGTCATGGCAATCATGAATATACAGTCAAAGATGCCCTTGCTCCACCACACACACGTCTCTCACTCCCTCATGTTAACCAACAGGACTACAGGCAGGAATATATGCTGTTTCTTTCTCCCCCATCCATCTTTCTCTCCTCTTGAGACAACATGTACTTAGTCTGGCAGTTCTGGAGCAGTCAGTTTCACAGACATACTTGGCTCATCCCACAAGTGGTTAACCAAGACATCAATAAATACTCAGCGGAGGACTCCAGAGATTTACTTCCGCTGAGCTCTCCCTTGAGGCTGGATGCCAGCAACATGAAAGCAACTTCTGGCTCTGGGTCCTCTAGGAGATGGCTGAAGTCTGGGACTCCAGTCTCTGGCTCTCTGCAAGCTGCACGCAGAAGTTTTGGCTCTGGGTCCCAAAAACACATTGCCTCCTCTTCGTTTGCTTTGGCTGCTTTCAGATGGCTGGCCTGAATCTTCCCTGTCAGTGCTGCAATAAGAGTTTGAGGAGTTAGGGTGATGGCAGTCCAGGAGATCTGGAGGACTCTGGCTGGAGTAAGAAGGGATTTATTTGGCCAGTAACAGGCAGCAGGTTTGACTCTTTTCCAGGACCAGAGCCATGCTAGAAAAAGTCTGAGGTTTTGACTCCAAGGCTACAGATGGCAATTCAAAACCTCCTCATATAGAGGCACTTTTTATGGCCAAAACAAGCCCATATAAAAGACGTTTCTGCCGGGTCCCCAAGTAGAGTAACAGAGCACTTCTGTGATGCCCATAACGGGTTGGGTCAGTCTCAAAGCATTGCCTAGGATCCCAGAGCCATACCTGATGTTTGATACACAAGCAGAAGCTCCTCAGGTGGACCTGGCCACCAGTGAAGCTCAAAAAAGTGAGGCAGAGGCTGTCCAGCAGTGAGGTCAGTGTCACATCACGTAACCAGGGGAGCCTCAAATCCATTGGTTGCACTCCAATGTAAATCCAGCCCCTGCAATTTTTCCTTTGGAAAACAGTGAGCAGGAATGACTGACACACCAGGACAGGGCACACTGAGCTAACCGTGGGGGTTAAACCCATGGCTCTAGCCCCCTCTAAGCATGTCTACTAACTCCTAGAGGTGGGGGACTATTTCTTCTCCTTCCTGGATGGTCCCCCCTCTCCTCCCAGATGTCCCTCTCCTGCCTGTTTGGGAGCTCCTTAAACCAATCGAGTGAACGGAAGTGACAGAAGAATACCCACCACCCTTTGCTGGGCAGCTCAGAACAGAGAGTTAAACCAGCTCTCAAAGGAGACTGTCTCCTAGAAAGCCATGAAGGGTTCCAGTAGCTGGAGTGGAAATGTGATAAACTTGACCTTGAAACAAGATGCAGTTTCCTGGGGGTAAGGATGATTAAACACTGGAATAGTTTGCCAAGTGAGAGGAGGATTCAGTTTACTTAGATCCTCTACAACAAGATTAGATGTCTTCATCAAACCGATGACTTAATCCCATTTCTGGGGAGAAGTTCTGCAGTATAAGTAAGCCAGAGGGGAGAGTGGGGTGAAATTTGCTAATCACTGCCTCCTTCTTGACCTGGAGTCCATCTGTCTCTGAACATACCATAACTAATGACAGTTGTGATGCAACATTAGTCCTTTCCGCAGCACATTCCGCCTGAAAAAAAAAAAAAAAAAAAAAAGGGATGTAAGGGGAGTGATGGTGAACCTATGGATTTCAGTTTTTTTCTTACCCTACATTGAGATTTCACAAGTCAGATAGTTGACAAGCAACACTGTAAACATGTCTCTTCCACCAAGTCTTCTACAGATGTGAGGTCACCCTTGAGTGCACGTACTCTCTGGTTTCCAAGTACTGCATCTCCTAACCCTGATGCAAGCAGTAGCTTTCCGTATTAAGCTACACTGGCCCCTGAGGTCCCACAGCAAGAATGAGGTCAGGTCATCTTGCTACTACCAGTGTCTGGGATGAGGCATGAGGTGAGCAAGTGAGAGTCTCTCCCAGGTAGTACATGAGACTTGACAAGTCTGAATGTAGCCAAGTAGGTTTTAGACCTTCCAGGGATTCCATTCAAGCAAGTTTATTTCTGTCAAAGGTGACACAGCTAAACTCTTCTCCCTTGTGCCCTTCATGGAAGAGCAGAAACACAATTTGGTCAACAGAGTAGTTCATACCATGGTTAACAGCATGCTCCTACTGCATTTGGTCTCTCTGTCCCATGTCTGGGTCTCACAATCTTCCTTGCCGAAGGCACATCAGCTCATCCTCCAAACAAAATAGAAAATGAAGGACAAAAGAGGCAAACTAGACATTTCATAGCCAGCAATCCCTGCAATAATTATTGTGAATATATTGTGAGACTCTAAAACTTGTAAGATATTGGACCAATAGACATTTATACTTGTGGGACTGTTACAGCATCCATATCTGCCCTAATCTCACTATGTATGGTTCACAGATTTTAAGGTCAGATGTTTAGGATTATCCAGGCATTATAACACAAGCTGCTGAATTTCAGCAGAATTTCACCCACATTCATTTCAGCAGATTGCTTGGGCACCACCTTTTTTCAGCTCAGTGCAATCTTTGATTTATAAACAGACAGTCCCTTTCTATTTCCTTTGAAAACAATGGGTAAGATTAGAGGAAACCAGGAGATAACAACAAAAGAAAAATCTCCCTCAGCACACCCTCCCTCCCCATCACAGAAAATTAGCAAAGAATTCTGAGTAATTCGCACCAGAGGCACTCACATTTTATGCAAACTGCTGTAAAGTGGAAAACACCAGGTGACAGCTCCATCCTGGAGATGCTGCAACCCTCAGTGGGCTTATATAAAAAGCCATAATACACATAAAAGTCTAATGTGCCTTCAAAATTACCTCATCTTTTATTTAGAGGTTATTTCACCCTTGCCTTCCTTTATTGCTCTTTATATGAGTGAAGTCAGGAAGCTGGACAAAATTGAGGCAATTTTGGTTACTAAGTGGAACTAGAGTTTATGGTCAAAGTTAAGCTCTGGAGGAAGAATTCCCTGTCACCACTCCCATAGCCAACGTACTTCTGCTTCATAGTCAGCTTTATTTAGGTGTTTCTTCCCAGCCCCAGCCTCTACCCTCTGCCTGGTGATAAGGCTGTCTACTAAAAGAGGAAAATACAAACAGAAAGCTATAGAGGCCAGCTGGATGAGAGATAAAAATAGCAGCAAGGCTTTTGTAGTGGCATCCTTTGTACCATTAGAGTGAAATTTCTGGCAGCATTTCCATTACATGGGGCGGGTATCTCCCAGGCGGAGGAACACACATACACCACCAAAAATCCCAGAAAATAAAGCCTATAGGCTGAATTTTGGGCATGTCAGTGACATGAGTTAAAAATGAGCTTGAACTAGGCAAAGACAATACCCAGGAGAACAGTGGAAAACCCCTTCTGCAGCACAGGGTGATGGAGGATGCAGAAGAGAAAGCAATTCTGCTGCTCCCAGCTCCAACTTGCTTGGCAGCCTGAACTCACACTGCTTTCCCCTATGTTTTTGGTTGTCTCCCCTCCACCCCTTACCTATTTTGAGGCTATTTGGAGCAGGCTGTCTCTATCTGCACAGCACCTGGAAGACTGATTATGATCTCTAGGCTCTACTGTAACATAAATAGTGAGACTCCAGTTGGCTTCAAGGACCACATATGTCACCAACTACTAACAAGATAAAAATTCCTACTTGGAAAAAACCCCACCAAACTATTAATCTTAAAATTAGCAGTAGCAGCAGATCCACAGCTAATATTTTCCCATTTAAAATAGAAATAGTGCTGAAGAGGAAGATGGGGTCAATGTTAATTTCTTTCTTCTTCTCCAGAAAATTCTTTATACCCCCAGATATCTCTCCTATGCTTTCTGGTATAAATTATCCCAAAACCTATGGGGTTTAAGACAACATTTGCACAGAGACTGTCTTCTAACGGTCTGCTACGGTCTTCTAGTGAAGCTGCTAACACTGGGTATCTTCCAAGACCAGATCCCAGAGCCTTATCTGCAATTCTCACTCTGCTCCAGCATTTCTATTGTATTCTGCTCCTCTGAAGGCCTTTTCCAACAACTGCTATAACGTAATCTTGCCAGTGATATCACTGATTCACTCCTCTCATCTGGAAAACTTTCTGCAAGCTGCTGAGCAAGCAGGCTTTGCTGGCTCCTGTCTCTTAAACCAGGAAAAAAAAAATAAGTCTCCAGATCCAAATATCCAAGCTCTGACTTTCAGAAGAAATGAATTATGTAATGAATTCAAACTCGGAAATGTCAGTTCAGATGTAACTGAAATGAAAACCTCTGGCTCTCATTCTTGTGATACATCTGAGTAGCACCAAATGAAATGTTTTCTGAAGTTGACTGAGAATTGAATTAGTCTGTTCAGGTAGATATTCTTCTGCTTGCTTTAGAGGATGACACAGACATAGCTTAACTTGGTAGCTAATCAATAATTTAATTTTGATCCTTAACTAAATTAAGCTTGATAAATATCAGATACTTTTAAATTGGGTTTAATTAGTGTTTATGCATGTATTTGAGGGCTCTGATTCACAAACTGTGGCAACTCCATGCTGAAGCAACCTAACCTTGTCTTTCTGCTAGAAGCTACTGCCCTGTGCCCATTTCAGAGGCAGCAGAAGGTCCTCAGACATGCAGGGCTTGGGTGCCCTCATCCTAACGGGAAGTAAACTCATAAACCTTATCACGATGCCCATGTTCAAAGAGAGTGATGTCGGTGATGTGAAGGGGAAGAAAGGGACATCAAAGAGGCAGCTGGGGAGGAGCCCAGCTTTGAATTTCCAACTGTGGTTAAGAGGCAGTTCAGGAACAGCTGATGAGAGTGATGAGCAGCACAGAAAGACGTCAGCACAGGGAGAGATAGAAGAGATTGTGTCTGTTTCCTTTGGAAACTATGCAAACAAGCAGTGACATAGTGGAAGCGTGTAAAAGAAGTTCTGGAAAAAGATCTGGAGAAGTTATGGCTACCTACCATGTCCCTCCTAGCAAGCCAGAGGCAATTGCACTTCAGCAGATGAATATGTGAAGGGGTAAAAATATCTGCAGATCCCATTCTTATCATCGATCGACACCAGAATGACACGAGAAAATGAAACACAGTCACGGGGATGGTCTTATAGAGAAGACTACCCTGCTCCGGGCATAACAAAGGTTTTATTTCCTGAGCACAAGCCATGCCATGCCTCTTACCCTCTGGGCTGGAACAGGCCCCGACCTGCTTTGTGCACCAGCACAGACACAGCCGGTCAGGTGGAGAAATCTGTCAGAATCCAAAAGGTACGAGATCCTTATCGGGATCCAGCGTTGCACTCACTGGGGAAGGAAATGGGAAGGCCAAAGCCAACCAAGTGTTGGTGGAAATTACAAAGAAACACACTCTAGGGACATGCTATTCCTGACACTTCCCTGCTCCTCTGCAGAAGTCACCGATATGGAGGTTTGGTGAACTGTTGGACTGACACTACAGTTCTCAGGCTTTGGTACTCCAAAATCGATGCTAACCACCACCTCCCGATGGAGATGATCACAATCCCACCAGCTAACTAGTTCTGTCACCTTACAGCTTTCTTAGACGTAGCACACACATACATAACACATACTGGCCTGGCATCAGAAAACCACATCCCATGGGCAAAGGAAGATATGCCCCTAAACGTGCAGTTTTGCCAGCGTAACCACACTGGCCCTTAGGATCTTTGCCTGGAAAGCTGCGGTGCTGGAAGTCCATGCTTCCTCATGCCCTGACTTAATGAGGACATGTATTTATCTATCATACTTCATTTTAAATAAATATCAGTATTTTTTTTCCTCTGGGCTCTCCTTTCTCGTTTTGTCAAGAGCAATGATTATATCACAGCAAACATTATGATGTAAAATTAGAGGGAAGTAAATGCTTTAGAAAGGTGGCATCACCTGAAGAGATGTGATGGCTGCTTGCATTAGCTCAAACATCTTTCTCCCTGAAGTCTGGCTCTAGGTGTAAATCAGAGAAGCCTGACAGGACATAAGAAGAAGTAGTATCCTGTTGACCCAGTTTTCATAGAGAGCAGTGTGTATAATTATTTTGGCAACTTGCAGTTGATAAGCCAATCCTGTGTGAGGTTAAAAATTACCCAGGTATTTACCGGTGACACAGCAGTACACTGGAAACCTGCACAGCAAACCTGTCAGCCACAGCTATGCTAGAGGGAGGTGTGGTGAGGCATGATCCGGGACTGAGATAGCTCTGCTGGCAGATGTCTTCAGCACAGAGAATGCTCCACAAGCTTCTGCCTAGGTGTCTTATTTTGTTCAGGAATGGTAAAGTAAGTGATATCACAAATATCTTCCTTTGCAATAGTGTAGGAGCTGCGCAAGGGTTGTGTGTACGGTTCTCCAGCCTGCAGGAATATCAGTATTTTTCAGCAGTAAATAAAGCACTCCTGGAACTACCGCATTGCTGCAGGAAAATCACTCCCCGTGGGAAAAGTTATAGTAGTAAAAGTGCTATTTTTTTTTTATAAATAGCATCAGCACAAAGGATTTCTGCCAGAAAAGCTGTGGCACAGAGTGCCCCTTCTTCAGGCCCCGGCAGATGCTGTTGTGCCTGCAGCAGTCCACAGCAGAGAGGAATTTGCTGAGGTAGCATCCTCCGTGTCTGTGTTGGTGACGCCGCTTCTGTACATTACCAGGCTCCGACCATCCGCACCGCGGATTGCAGGGCTGAGGTCCGGCAGTTTATATTCACACCGTATGTCTTCCTCATGGATGAGGCTGGTTAAGCAGCCAGGTGTGAACATGGCCTCCGGGTGTTCAGTGGGTTCTGCAGCTCTGGGAAAAAGGTTTCTGAAAGAAATCCAGCGCAGTGCAAATGCAGCCCCTCACAAATCACTGCCTTGTCACCCACGTTTGCCATCCCGCACACAGCCTCCGTGTTCCTTCCCTCATTCCTCAGATTTTCACTTTATTTCTTCACAGGTTGAAATGAATCACCATATCATGGAATTGTTGGAGTTGGAAAGGACCTCTAGAGATCATTTAGTCCTGCTAAAGCAGGATTGCCTAGAGCACATCACACAGAAATGCATCCAGGTGGGTTTTGAAACTCTGCAAAGAGACTCCAAAACTTCCCTGGGCAGCCTGTTCCAGTGTTTCGCCACTCTCACAGTAAAGAAGTTCTTTCTCATACTTAAATGAAACTTCTTTTGTTCCAGATTGTGCCCGTTGTCCAAAAGGACTAAAAGAAGACAATTCAGATATCTGTATAATTTTGGTTTACATAGAGTGCAGACTTTTTTTAGACCACCCAACCAGGGTGTGAAAGACAAAGATTTACATGTTTTCATTTTTTCCCAACAAAAACATATATTTTTTTTGTATTCGATATGTTGCAGAGCCTCAGTGAATCCTCAGAAATAAATACTGATATAGCTGTTACTAATTCTCCTAAAGTTAAGCGACCTACTTGGGAAAGCATTTTCCCTGTAACTTAAGGCAAGAGCACAAATGGATATAATTATGCAGCCATAACTTTCTATTTGGTTTTGGATTTGTTTATGTCATTTGGGAAGGGATTTAAGTTCAGCTGAAACATTACAATTTCTATTGAGAAAAAAAAAAAGGTGACATTCTCAAAGTGGATTATAGTTATACTACACAGTCAAATAGCTTGATATTAATGGTAATGGTATAATGCACCGTTTAAATAAAATCTAATTCATGTATCTTCAGTTACAACTTGTATCCTGATTTTATGTAAAATTGGAGTAATATATTAATAGCAGTGGACTTCCTAAAGATTTACTAAAAATTAAAAGCCAATCATCTGCTCTTAGTGTGCAAACTGCAAATACTACCCCAACGCAAGCATAACTGAATTGTAAACCAGCCTGTTACATCTCAGGTCTGTGCTAAGTAATAAGCATGCTACGTTAAAAACATCCGTACAGGCAAGCTTTCCTTTAACAAGATTTCCTCAAGATTGGTCAGCTAACGAACGGAGTTTGATCATGATATTGAACCATTTTCCAGGAATTATTCCAATTTGCACTCAGGTACAGAAAGCACACACCAGACACGAGTACAATGCATACACAGAGTTCACCAGGTCTGTGTGGTCCACATCCCCATAAAATGCCGTGTTTATAACATGCCTTAGTCATATCTACTGGGGAAACTTAAATTATGCTCCCTGTGACACAGGCTAGTGACAACACAGTCATAAGGACATTTCAGCTTGGCAAGACAAGCACAACACAGGTCTGCTGCCGAGAAGAAACACTTTCCCCACCCTCAAAGCTAACCAGAAGTTATCGTGCTGCAGCCCTTGCTTGCTCAATGACAGTTTGCTGTGGAGAATAATCCCAAACACAACCCAAATGGAATCCTCCATGATGGCTAAAGCAGTGTGACAGGGCCTTAAGTGCTGCACTGCTGAGACTACTGTGTTTTGGTGGCACTCAGATGCCACCCATCACCAGCGTGGCGTTGACAGCCACCCTGTATGAAGTGCTGTGGGTGGGATAGGTGGGTCCCAACTCCTCCTTTGCCTTCCTCCTTTGCTTCTGCTTTCATCCTGCCGAGATTGTACTTTTCACAGCTCGGTTATTAAGGCAGATGGCTGCCTGTAGAGCCCAAGGTAAATGGACAGATGGGCTCTTTCCCCCTCAAAACTACAAGCAAGAGCTTGCTGACCTTGCCTGTTTTCTTGGATAGAATCAGTCAAAAAAAAATACTGTCTTCTATTCCTGCTTCCGCTTACAGTAAACAGGGACCCATACATACCTTAGTTTCCCTTGTCTGCCTGCAAAGACCCAACACCAGGCTGGGGCTTGCCACTCAGAGACGAGTCTGAAGTATTCCTGAACTCAATGGCACTTCTTCTCCTTTTGAACTTATATTACTCTCCTACTGCATTTGTTCCAGGTCTGATGAGGCAAGGAAACACTCAGAATTTCACCTCTGTATACTCCAAGCAGCCCATTACCTTCATTCGTGTTGATGATTACACACATTTTTGATACCATAAAGAGTGTTCAGGATCCATGTGGATTGGAAGGAGGGAAGAAGAGATAGTAGGGAGTATAAAGTGAAAATTGGTATGGGAACATGTTGACCTCAGAAAAAATTTAAACTGATGTTAGTACAAGCTCTCACATGGAAATAACATCATCTGGTGACACTTGAGGTAGATGTGAGAAACTAAGGAGGGATTTCAAAATAGAGGTAACACAACCAGTGCTCCAAAGCACTGAGAAATTTCAACCTTCACCCTCCAAAGCCAAGAAGGCAGTATCTGTGTGGAAAGGCAACATGCAGCATTTCAGGGAGGGCTAGATGACTTCTGGAAGTCCCTTCTGATCTAAACTTTTCTATGATTCAACTAATGAAAGTAGGACGGGGGTAAAAAAAATCCCAAAATATCCTTCACGGTGAGAACTAAAAATATCAGTTTGGTCCATTTTCAACCTACACAATCTTTTTTCCAACTTCTGCCACACAATTTCAGATATTGATGCTGTGGGAGCCACAAAGCAAGGAGACAAGCAAGTACTTGATAGGACATTGAGGCCTTTACATTTGGACCAGAAAGTGTTGCAACAATACGAAAGTTGCACCAGAGTTGTTGGAAAGAAACCTGTAGAAACTTACTGAATATGACAGAATTGCCCCAAAGGCTTGTAAGCTTTAGCAAATCATTCAGAAGCCTAGTTTACAACAGGAATTTGTGACAGAATTCAAAGACAACAGTTTTATTCTAAATATTTCACACTGAAGTTGATCTGCTTTCCTTCCCTTTTCTATAGTAATGTTGGCTCATGTCGTCTTCTTTCCCAAAAATCTGTTCTTTGCACTGCTTTGTTGTCCTACAGCCTTCCACTCAAATATGTCAACATACCAAAACAGCAGGGAGTATTGCATCCAGCAGAGACAGGAATAGAGGACAGACACAACCCCATGGCATGTAATTGCCCAGCAATGGATTTTGGTGTCACAAAGCTGATGTTATGATTTCTCAGTAACAACAGGACAGAACTGCTGAACAGAAGAGGAACACTTCTGGCTTTTAGCTCACAGAGCTCTTGGCTCACTGCTGAGCAAAAATCCCTCACCTACTTGGTGAAGTCAATCCCGCATCGCTCCAGCTACAGGAATTGCACAAGCAGCCCTTTGCTGAGTGAAAGCCTCCAACTGCCTGTTTGGTCTTCATATCAGGAGATTATAGGTGAAAACGGAATGCAGCCTTGCCTACAGGGCTTGCTCTGAAAAAGGGATTACTCAGGGAGTGGAAATCCAGCAGACAGATTGGGAACTTAAGAACCCCTCCTCAGCTTCCCATCAAGAGTGGGATCAGCAGGTGAGTCCCACAATGACTCCACTGTCTTTGCAGAGCGTACAAGCACCCTCAGGCATGCCTCTGAGCTCCCAGCTACCCACACTTCCATCTTATTCCAGCAGACTCAGCCCAAGGCAATGAGGGGCACCTAAGCTTGCCCTCAGGAAGAATATTGGACCATTACCATGTCCCAAACTTTTCCCTTCCAACTCCACTTTGGACACAGGTCTAGCCCACAGTCTTTCATCCTGCAACCTATTTTTATCTCCCCTCCAGAGGAAGCAGTATTTATGCCAGTCCAAACCCTCCAGCTCCCCTCATGTGCAGGCTGCTGGCTTCTATTTACACGCCACTTCCAAAGCTTTGATTTGGCAGGCAGTCTGGAAAATGCCGGCGTGCTACATTAATCTGCGTTTCTTTCTTCATTCAGGGTTCTTAATCAGTGTTTGGGACTGTATTAATGTGGGATTAAGCCACAGAGTTTGCATCTGGGCTTTTCTCATGTTCAGAGGAGCTGAGCTAGCCCCAGAGCCTGGTGAAGAGTCACCCCTTCCTCATGTAGCACCTGAAAGCCAGTGTGCAGCAGCAACTCCATGTCATGGAATTCCCTCTTCTGCTTGAGTATAGAGTCATTTTGATTTTTTTCCCCCTGCTTTCCCAAATCCAAGCCACCGAACAATCATTTGGTCCAGATACTGAAGCTGTTCAGAAAGGACCAGCATTTCTAGCTTAACCAAAGTCTTTGCCTTCAGGCAACGATGTTGCAAAAAGGGAGCAGTGATAGTGGATGAGTTAAACAACATTAAATTTCTCTGTAGTCACTTCAGGAACGAATATATGAGCTAGTTATTACTGATTTTCATTTGTATGTTTGATAGATAAGTTTGCAGTGAGATGGTTACTCTGATACCACAGACTCTGAAATAGCTGCAAGGTCAAAGAGAGGTGGCAGAGGAGACAAAATGACCTTCTCCTCTGCTCTTCCTCAGGTGGCCCATCTCAACAGCACAATACTAGGAGGCAAGCAGAGTTCTGAACTTCTACTGTGTCTGCTTCCATGGTGCAGTCTCTCCTACACACTGCTATGCTCAGGAGACAGATATGTTCATTAGCATCTGTGGTTATAAAGGCATAAAGGGGTCCTGAGGTTCCTGAGGCATCTGGGACACTGAGAAATCCATCCTCAACCACTGCCTTCTCCCAGGGTCTCTGTGTGGTCATCAAACCCCAGCTCCCAAAGGTACAAGGGAACCAGAATATAACAGTCGGCATCGCCAAGCCAACAAACCTTCTAAGAAAGCATTGTGCTAGGGACAGAAATTACTCAAACTACCAGCATACATCTGCAAATGACCATCCCTCTTCTTCCCCTAGATCTTCCCCTTAGGTTTTCAGCAGTACGAACCCATTTGGCAATAGAGGTAGGTCTACACTGCACCTTTCGTGCAAAACACTAATACAGTGATACACTGACATATCTGAGGCATCTCAGAGCTACCCAGCTTGTGGCACAGGCCCTCCTCCACCAATTGCTGGTCTCAGAAGAGGCTGTAAAACCTGTACAGGCAAAGCGAGGTAAGTGAATTTTGTCTAAGCTCTGAGCTCCCATGGGGCTCTAGGTACTGAGGTCTGCTGGTTTAATGCTGTTCAGTATCTGTCTTGATCATAATATTGCAGGTATGTAACACACCTACACTCCTTACACTTCTTAAGCTGTATCATTTTAATTGCATGACCTACAAATGGGTTCTCCAATTTTCCAAGTTTAGAAAAGCTAAAGACAATTGAGAGTCTTCATCAGACAAAATAATCCAGGAGATTTCCTATTTATAGACTTCTGAAGAATCCTGTATATTCAGTGTTTAGCAAATAGGAGCCTCTGAGGGAGGTGTCTAACAACTCTCACCTTGCCAGCAGTGCAGAAGAGAATGACGGAGTATGTAAATGTGAAGGTGACCTTGAACTTTCCGATTAGGAATATAATGACTAAATTCCACCGCGCACACACACAGCCTTTGGCTTCACAGACATAATACCATCAGGGTTCATTGTCTTTTTGTTTTGAGGGAAAAAGTAACAAGGGAAGCTAAGCAAAGCATAAATTGGTGGCAGGAACACCTTCTCGATAAACATCGGAGTACTAACAACATAATAACTGTAGATATTAGCACATTGTGGGGGGCTTGCATACACACCCACCTAAATTTCTCATCACACATGTAGGTAGAACTTGATATTTTGAAATATTTGGTAGTCTCAACTCTTAACTCATATGATTTTTGTGTTAGTCTATTAAAAATTTAAAAAAAAAAGAAAAAAAAAAGAGCAAAGAATGCAGAGTCCCTAGTAAGGAACAGAATTAGATTGTCCTGAAGTGATGTATTATTATGTTTTATTTCTATTCCAACCAAAAGCAAGATTCCCAAGTCACTCATGTGAGGGTACATCTACACTAGAAGAACTAGACCAGAGTTATATTGGTATATGAGGGTTATCCTAAATCCTTTTGGCACTGTGGTTTGAATCTGCAGATAAATTCTAATGGAAGTGAATAAGAAACAGAGATATTCCCTGCTTTCCAAGCACACAGGCCATGATAGGTTAGAGAAAATTTGGGGCTTCCCAGATTCCCTTGCCCTATTCTCATATGCAGTGTTGGACCATGTATTTTGGTCCTCTAAACCTCCCTCCCCCAGCTTTGTTGCACATCTCACAAGCCCTTTCAGAGCTAAGGCAGGCAGTACAGTCAGTACAACATACTTGGTCCCACAGGATGGGGCCTGAGCATGGTTAAGTGCCTTTGCAATACCAATGATAACAGTAACAATAATGGTTGTAGCTCACTCACGACCTCTTCTTTCCTCTCTAAGGCTGGGTGTAAATAATATTCTTATCTTCTCAGAAATACCTCTGGCATCTCTGACTAGGTGATAAGTAGAAAGAAGAGAGACACTCTTAACTGCTGATCAAGAGAGAGAAGAGTGATTAGCATCCTCTGGGGAACACCTTGTTGATGATGACTGCTTTGCATTGTTGAGGGTGCAAGAAGCACCTAAATTCCTCCTCCACCGAGATCTCAGCTGCTGATGAAGTCAGTTCTGCATTAATCCCTCAGCACATTCCTTGTCAGGACAATTTCTGATCAAAGCTTTTCTTTCCTCTGCAGTCATAACTGCAATCCTCTGCAACCTTCCCTAGTTTGAGAAAGAGACAGTCTGAATGTCAGTAGGAGGAAGGACTGGACTTAGGCAACACCAAGAATCTTCTCAAGTAAGAAAATAAAACTAAAGCACCGTGCAGGAGGATAATGAATAGGAAGGCTGAATATTTTTTTTGAGTTTTCATGTTGAGGTTTGTGGCCCTAGTAGTTGAGTTTGTTATGCTGGGTGTCAGAAGTCCTCTGGAATTGCCCATCAGTGCACAATCACATCTGGAGATTTAGCCCAGTTTCTGCCATGCACAAACTCAGCAAAACCAAGGAGAAACAGGCCCAGTGGAGCAGTATTGCTCCTACCAAGTCAAAGCCTGGACTAGGACTCAAACTTTCTGAAGCTCAGGTTTAATCCTGAGGTGTGGATCAATGCAGATATGTGGTTACAGACCACTGTATTGATTTGCATTGGTGAGTATCAACAGATTTGAGCTCTCTCTGTCCACATCAACCTCAGCAGTGGAAGTAAATGGCATTCATGTGGTTCTGCACCCACGCTGGGATCCTGTACTGTCAGTCTGGCTCTGCAGCCAGACCTGAGATGGTTAGTCTGGGCAGTGCTGCAACGCACACTGATATCTTCTTGTTGAGGTGTCCCCAGGCTGGGCAACAAAACACAGATGTAAGCACAGGCCCAGTTAGGCTCTTTCTGCACTGCAGGACCAAATTGTGCTTTAAACATCTCCGAAAACAGCTGTGACAGAAGGTCCCTCCATCCTAGACATGCTTGCTTTCCTGGTAAGGTGGACCTCAATGTTGTGTGAGTCTGGTTGTACAACATGAAAAATATACCAATCAGATCAGAAACATATCTATATCTAGCAACAATTTACATGTGGATAGCATAGTAAAAAAATACAACCTCACACTGACAATTACAGCCCACCTCTTAAATTAGGCAATCCTGGCCCATAGCAATTATGTCCTTTCTCCCTTCTTTTACACTTTTTATCTCCCCATATTATTGCTCACAGGAAACATCCATTTTCGAGGATGGTATTTCCCTTTCTAATAAAATGCAGCAGGAGGTTCCACAGGTTAATTACAAATTGGTTTAAAAAGCATTTACCAAGAAGTGTTTTAAATCCATTTCCCTTAATTTCATTTGATGTAGCATATGTCTTGCAGTGCAAAGGGGAGATGCGGCTTTATTGCCACTATCTGCCAGATGAACATGTTCATCATCAACAGTGCAGGGAGTGATAAGTCCTTTATCTGATACAGAGAGACAAAACACTCCCTCTTTCTTATCAACAAATTGAGTTATCAGCCAAGTGAAGTAGTTTTTCGGTAGCCTTCCTGACTGCATTTTGCTTTTAAATCCATACTGGCGGCAAACGTTCATGGGTGTATTTGCCACTCATGCTCATTTCAAAATGCAGCAGTAGCCACAGATAAGAATGCTTCATCTCCCCAAGATGCCTGGTCTGAGTGCTGTTAAACAATTTTGAATTTGCTCTGATTGCCAGTAAACTACAGCAAAAGTAACAAGAACAATGCTAAAACAGTTATAAAGAGTTTAGAGGGACATAGAGGCTGCCCAGCCAAAGCCTGCTGTCATGACCATTCCTTTCTTTTGGCTGCATGACCTGAGACAATTAGGATCCAGAAACTTTGGAAAATGCAAGCTCTGATCTAGGTTTTGCTATATTTGGCTACACAGGCACAAAATCATTCAGAATTAACCACACAGTGTAATAAAACTAGAAAGGAGTTAGGATTACCAGCCCTGTTACAGTATTAGGAGACACTAATAGATGAATGCATGAAAAGGTCTTCAGACATGAAGAGCTAGAAAACATGCCTTTTTCTAGGCACTTAGAAATCTCATGCCTTTTAGGACTCAGCTTGATGGTATGTTCCCCACTGATGTGCTCTGTGCTGTGAGCAGCTACTCTGAAAAGCTTCACACAGGGCACTCCCAGTGAGAAAGGTGTCAGCATCACATCAACTTGATCAGCGGGCGAATGTGCTCAGTTGTTGGCATGTGTTTCTCACTGCTGGAGTCAATACCATTTTGGTTGAGTGTGGCTGGAAAGTTAATGTCATTGGGATAGTACTGAAAAGGATTTGTCCTTGACTGCAGAGGCCAGTTGTACTCATTCTCAGCTCACCAATATAATTTTTAAATGCAACTGTTCTCTTCTACAAACCAGCCTCAAGCAGACATGGCTTGATAGCAGAAACTCATGAAGAATAGACACCTTAAGTCAGAAATGTCTCAGGTAAATACCTACAAACTCCCTGCTACAAACTCACCTTCCTCCCTCCCATAAAGACACGATCAAACAGGAGCTACAAGATTCGTACAAGGGTTGATGACAAGAACATCACCATTTCATCTGCTGAGCAAGACAAGCAAAACCCATGATCACACTTGAGCTTGCTCAGCACAGAGCCAGACAAGGGAATTCAGACAATCTTTACCAGCAGCTTCAACCAGAGCTCTGGACTTCACATTGGTTCAAATGAGTAGATCACATACAACCTCCAGCTCCTCAAAAAATCAAATACAGGTACCTAAGAGCTGTAACAAGATCAGTCACTAACACCTCCAATTTCCAGTGTTTTCCAAATCAAATACTTTTTTTCAGACATTTTCCCTCTACAGGGCTACTTTCTTTCCCAGAACGTTTTCCTGTGTCTGAACCTATTAATTTGGTAGCAATCAGATGCTTCATCTTTAAAACACTTATTTTGCAACCAGCTACATTATTCCTGGAAGGGTTGTGTACTCTTCACCTGTTTGTAGACTGGATGGGATTGTTGAATATTAATTCTCGTAGGGACAAGAGATAATTATAATAATGGCCCAGCTGACAATAGTTTCAATAGTATCTAGCTTTGCTGTCAGCTGACACATTCCTTCCTCCAGATAATATCTGATACACTCAGATATTTCTGAAGCTGTGCCTCCACAGGACGTGCTGTAAGAAGAACAGCAAGCTCCGTGCTCCTCTGCTTTCATACTAAACCTGAAAGAAAGCCGCTACCGAAGAAGTAATTTCTTTTTCTTGCACATTAATAAGAAACCTACTTAATAACTTTCAATCCTTCCCTCATTCCCAGCTGTGATGGCGCTTTGGACCTCCTTTCCCCTGGGTGCTCAAGCTCTGCAGATTCCCTCAGCATCACACCAAGGGGAGGGGGATTCTCTGCACTCCCAGGTACAATATGGAAGTGGCTCCAAATGCATGGACAGGTGGAAAGACTCATTCTTGCTGCCTCACCGTGATACTCAGTCCTGTGCAGGGCACAGAACCAGAAGCATCACTCAGAAACTCTCACCCACCAGTGTTGAAGGGCTGGAGTAACACAATGGGAGAGGGTCTGATCCCATCTTAGCTCTGAAGATCAAGGCTTTTAAAATTAAAGAAAGTCTTGACAGTGTTGGTACCTGAAAGGATCATTAAGTAGCTGCAAATAGCCTTAATACTTTAAAGAGGACTTAATCAAGCAGAGCTGGGACAGTCTTGAAAATCTGATAATTGCAGCATAAAATTCAGAGAATGTGGAGGCCATGGGGATGCATGACCGGCCTTTCGGGGTTTATTGTTCTGAAACAGCTCTTCATTTTCTTTTTGAAGAGAAATTTAAATTACCCAGACTTTCAAAAATAACTGTTTATCTTTCACAAGAGCCTTGAAGATCTTCTCATTTATCACGCACTTAAATCAGTGCAGATTTCCTGTAATTCGCTCTTAATCCACAGCTGGACAAAACACTGTTCTATCAAGGAATGCCAGAACTACTTGTGTAAGCTCAGTCTCTTCCAGTTACCCATATCAAAAGGTGTTAATTTCTGTACGAAGTGCTAATTCAAACTCTACTTGTAGTTTTGGAGTTGCTTCAAGGAGATTTAGATTAGTTTACAGACAGTGTATTCAAACAACAGAAATAGCTAACCTTGTGTAACTGGTATTGAGATTTTAAAATAGTTGTGTATGCATCTGAATAGTTTTATTCTATATAAGGCTGCTCTGTTTGAAAACAAACTAAAATTTGCTACTCAAGTAACTGTGATGTTTGGAAAGAACTGCTAAGTAAAACTGTCTGTAAACAAAGTTAGATAAAGAGCTGTGGTAATTTTACCCTGAAGCAAAAAAGGTAAAGGCTGCACAGGATGCAAAGATCGAAGTTGGTGAAAAGGACTTTATTCTCTGTATGTAAAAAAGTTAGCTACGTTGCAATTAAGATATTTTCCTGTCTTTCAATCCTGGTGTCCTCTTCAATTTTATAATCACATAGAATAGGATAAAGCAGAACAAAGATATACTGATACGTACTTGTCTCATGCCAGATCACCGTTAAAAATTGCCATTGTTTTTGTTTCAGTGAAGACTTAATTTCACGAGTAAAAAAGAATCTAAAATATTTGGGTTTATAAAATGAAAATTTAAAAAGATAATTAAAAAAAAAAAAGCCCTATCTCTGTGCAGGATCATTTCAAATCTCTTCTGGTCTGGCTTGAAAATTGGTGTTTGCAGCCCAAGCCAGAGGAGCAGTTCAGGCTCTGTCCTAATTCTCTTGATGATAAAGCTTACTTTTCTGGGATTTCAGTGAAGAACATGGTACTCACTGGAGGGCTGGGGGAGTAATTTAATGCCAGCATAACATTTTATTTCCCCAACTCTCTCCCCATTTAATTTTATTTTATTTCCTTCTATGTTCCCCTCTTCCTGTTAGGAAAGAGGGGTCTAAATTTTTCCATAGTGAGGATCGTAGGGTGGCAGACTATGACAAGTTTGCATGTTTGCAGCAAGCAGTCTTGGGAACATGGGTTAGAGCATGTGGGACAGTAAAATAAATAAATTGCACCAGATGCTACTTTCACTTACCCCATGACATCACTGCCTGAAGCTGGACATCCACAAGGTGAGACACACAGCCTTGGCTTCCACCAGCAGATGAGAGTTTAGTATTTGTTATGTGCTACCTCCTGTTTAAGACTAGCACATTTTATTTTTTTATATTTTATTTTATTTTATTTTATTTTATTTTATTTTATTTTATTTTATTTTATTTTATTTTATTTTATGGGACTGTTGTGTTCATCACATTCATATTTACTGATAACACACCATACACAAAACCTGTTGCTTTCCTCTGCACATTTTATTATCATTCTAAAGACCTGTAGCAAATAGATGGGGCTGCTCTACTGGGCTAGCAATGACCAAAACTGCCACGGTGCTGGTCCTTGTATGTCTTAGACAGGAGGTGTATTTCGATCTCTGTTTTTCAGCACGGTACACAAACTAGGACACTGGCCCTCCCAGACATCTGCATTTCTCCTTCATGCTGGAGAAGTCCGTTGAGAAGGTACTTGTTAGTGCAGCATATGAGTCTTTCCGAGCCTGGAAGAGGGGAGTAGGAAGATGTTATTAATTTAGTCAATGCTGTGCAGCTTGCAGAAACACTGTCAGCTTCTGCCTACACACATCTCACATCCTATTGTTAAAGAAATGACAGCCGCCAAAAGAGATGAAAAAGTATCACGTTTCTTTTCTGGAGTTTATAGTAATAAGGCAAATCTGGTTCTCCTTGCTCTTGTAGTGTGGACCTTCTTTTTGGATTGGGGTCCTTCGGGGGACTGGGGCAGTTGTGGAGACATCATTCCCTGCATGGATGCTATCAGATGCACACAGGTGCACAAAATGTTTTTTAAGGGCTCCAAGTGCAAGGATAACATTTGTTTGGGTAAGTCTCTCATACGAGGAGTTAGGACTTTCTAGCACTAATTAATATCTAGTTAATACTTTCACTGGTGGAAGACCAGCAACCTGCAGAGCTGTGGGAACGTCAAGTGAAAATTTCAGCAGAAATTTCTGAAGAGAGCTACGAGTTCATGGTGACCCTACAATTATTAGATGGCTTAATGTCCACTGAAACAGAAATCACAGATGTCTCTTGAAAATAAAACATGCTGTAGGTGGCATAGGCATACACAACATCATGAACTGTCTTAGGGGTTTCCAGATGCAGAGAGGTGTGAGAGGTTTTTCCACCATCTTCACTTCTCTCTCAGGTTTTGCTTTCATTTCTGCTTCTCACAGGTTCCCACTCTGCCATCACACATAAATTCCACCCATCTCCCAGCTCAGCCCCCTCCCATTTCCTATGTATCACTAAACCCTCTGTATCAAAACAATCATGTTGACTCTGCTGTCTTCTTAATGTTAATACTTGTGTATTTATTCTTTCTGTATAACAGCTATTTTTCAAAATGGCCTTTTAACTGGAGATTTATACTTACTGATTTTGTACCTTGCCTGTGTTCTGTTACAGCTAAAGCTGGACATAAGAAATCAGACCAAAATATCTTTCTTCATCCATGCTAAAACTGCCACCTAAGAGATGTGCTGGTACACCTCAGAGTTGGCTACCCAAGAAAAAGCAAATTTACAGTCTGCCTGAGACCTGAAGAATCCTATAGATTATTTTAAAGACTGTTTCCTCTGAAGGCTGTATTGTTTCAACAGCACATTTCTTCCAATCCTCCTTTCCTGTTTTTCCATTCATGTGAACACAGGGTATTTTAAGAGTCCATCTGGTCATGTTACTTATTCCTTACTTCAAGTCATAATCCTCTGTGATACTACAGTTAATTGCTCTGTCTATGATTATATTGCAATCATTAATGGGATTATGATTTTCAATCCTACCTGTACCAGAATAATTTCTGCCGTTACCATCTATGGGTGAACTTCAATGGCTTTTACAACTTTGAGGACATTTATTGGCTATCTGGCTATTCCGATGCTGTTCTTAAATAGATAAAAGCACCCACAGTGCATTTTACACTAGTTGTAACTAGTTTAAGTTGGATCTTACACCTTTCGGATTGAGTTCAGGCCTGTCCTTAGTTCACATTATTTCCATTCACTGCAGCAAGGTCTACTCTAGACAGGGGGTGATCTTTTTTAAAAATAGCACGATGTATTTTAAGCCGTCTCTGAGTAAGCATAAATCCGATTCTGAAAATGCCAGTAGGTGAAGCATTTACATCTGAACTCTACAACCGCTCTTGATAGTTTTATCACTCTTTCTACATAAAACTGTCCCTCCTTTACCAACCGGACACAGGACGGGAGAAAGCCGTCCAAATTTCCCTTGCAGCCCTCCGCTCCGTGGGGGGGCATGATGTTTGCGGGTGCTCAGCGTGGCGAAGCGCTGCTCCGCGGAAAAGATCGACAAGGAGAAAAAGGAGGAGGGCGGGGGAGGGGGGAGAATTTTTGGGGAGAGGAAGGGTGCAGCCTATGGGGAAGCCGCAGGTGCCCGGGGCGGGGGCTGAGCGCTGCCTCCCGCGGGTGGGGACCGGCCGGGAGAGGGCGCGATGGCCCCACGGTAGCGGCGGCGGCCGTGGGAAAACGGGGCCACCCCCGCCAGCGCCTCCGGGCCCCTCGGAGGCGGTGGGGAGGGAGTGTTTGGGGGGGTTTTCCCGCCTTGCGGGGCGGCCCCGTGCTCCTCATCACCTCCCTCCACGGGGCTTGTGCTTAGAAAAAAGCTGGTGGGTGGGGGGGACGATAAATAAATACGCACATAGGAATTAAAAAAGGCCCGCGGTGGGGGTGTGGGACAGCCTCCGGGAAGCGTTTCAGGGGTCACCCCGAGGTGTTTTCTCTGCCAGGGGTGCGGAGCCCAGCGCGGGGAGGGGGAGAGCACAGCTCGGCGGGGGCTGGCGAGGGAACCGCAGGTGCGTGGACTGCGCCTGTCCGGGCGGCGGGAGGGGATCGGGGGTGCCCGTGCGGGTCGCCGGTACGTAACGGTTTGACAGGGTCGCGGTCCCGGAGGGACACGCCTGCCTGCTGCCAGGGGGGCCCGGGGAGGGGGAAGGAGCGCCTCGTCGGGGCTCTGCAGCCGCGGCGACTTC
Source organism: Trogon surrucura (assembly GCA_020746105.1). Taxonomy (NCBI): domain Eukaryota; kingdom Metazoa; phylum Chordata; class Aves; order Trogoniformes; family Trogonidae; genus Trogon; species Trogon surrucura. Next base: position 11,247,665 of record CM036619.1, on the reverse strand, counting down.
CGCGCCTCGTCGGAGATGACCGAAAAGAGGGGGGTCACTCCGGGGCGGGGGGAGGAAGGGGTCGCTGGAGGGGGTCGGAGTGGAGGCAGCACAAGCCGGGGCGGGGGCACACCCTGGGACCGCCAAAGGGAGCGTGGCAGCAAGGTGACACCCGTGGGGCTGTATCCCCTCCCCGCCGCAGCCTCCTCCTCCCGGTTTAATCCTCTGCAGGCGCCGGCAGAGGCGGGATAATCAAGCGGCGACCAGGGCGGGGGTTCCCGAGCCACACACGCCTATTTGTGCCGGGAGCCAGCGCCCCCTTCGCCGCCCCTCGGCCACGTCTCCCCCGGCTGCCTCTTTGGGGCTGGCGGGGCAAGAGAGGAGAAGAGGATGAAGCCCCTTCCTCTCCCACTGCCTTCGGGGGGCATCGCGCTCTGCCTTCTGCAAAGCCAGCGGGAGGGAGGGAAACGGCGCGGAGCTGCCTTTTAATCCCTACTAGTATTTTTTTTTTTTTACTATGTTTACTTCCGACCTCTCCTTGCACGGTTCGTAGTAAAAAGCAAAAAAAAAAAAAAAAAAAAGGGCGGCGGAGCACCGCATTGCCTCTCTCCCCGACGCTCCTCCTCCGGCGGGCGGGCGGGAGAGGGGGAGGATGGAGGGAGGAGAGGATGGAGGAGGGAGAGGATGGAGGGGGGGGGCGGAGCATCGCAGAGCATCGCGGCCGCCCCCTCGCGGCGACAGCCGTGCCCTCCAGGGGCGGGGGGGAGCGCACCAGGGCCCCGCGGTGCTGCCCCCGCCCCCCCCAGCTTTTCCCGCCCGCCCCTCGCTCCCGCTTTAAAGGAGGAAAGCAACTAAACTATTGTACCGGACAGAGCGCGCCGCGACGCCTTGGATCCTACAATCTGCCGCACGCCGGGAAGGCGGCTGAGTCTCCGCTGCTCCGTGTGTTTTCTTTAAACCGTGGTGGGAGGAAGAGATCTACATTCTCCCGGCGTTTTTGTCTTTTTTGATATTTTTTTTGCCGTCCTTTCCGGCGGTGCTTTTTAATCGTTTTTTTTATTATATATATTTTTTCCCTTGTTTTGTTGTTCTCTGCACCGCCCGCAATAATTGCCTCGCTACGTTTCGCAGCTGGCGCGTTGGAGAAGCCGGTGAGTTGCGGGGCTCTGCTTTTCCCATCACTCGATCCCCCGCGGTTGTGGCGTTTGGACTGACACGGGCTGCTGACACCGGCGCTGCCGGCGGGGCTGCGCTCCGCGGACGTGGATACCGACGGTGCCTCCCGAGGGACGCTCTCCTCTGCCGGGGCACCGGCGTCCCCCATCCTTTTACTTGAGCTCGGATTTTAATTTTTTTTTTGGGGGTGGGGGGAGGCAGGGGGAAGCATTTGCTTCTCCCGCGTAGGCACGGGCAGATTATGGTTATTGCGTATATCGCTTGTATGCATATATATATATATGCCTATATATATGTATATATGGCGAGATTTGATAAAGTTTGCCGAGGTCGCTACCCGTCCCCGTGCATTTCCAGCGCGCCCAGGTGGGTGGCTGAGGACTAACGTGGCTCTCGGGTGGAAGGTGCCGGGCGCTCGTCGCCCCTTCCCGCCCGGTTCCCAGGACGCGGGGGGCGGGATGGGGCTGGCGCTGCGACCCCGGCAGGGAGGGGGCTCCGTGCCGGCTCCGGCTGGAGCCGTGCCCCCTGTGAGCGCGGCGGCGGCTGCGAGTCGCGGCGGGCGGTGAGCCGAGGCGAACCGAGAGACGCTGGGCGGCCGAGCTAGCGGAGCCCGTCCGGGGAAGCTGCCGGCCGCGGGGAGGGTGGTCCGAAAGCCGGCTCAGCCGACCCCTCAATAGATCAGGTCGCGTCTCCTGGCTGTCCTGCCGAGCTTGGAAGAGGGTGAGGGACGGGCGTGCATTTATCTTTATTATTGTTATATTTTTTTTCTAATTACGAAACGCGACGGCGCGTTTCTTCGGCGGCGCGGCGTGGGGAGCCGGGAGGAAGCGCTGCCCGCCGGCGGGGGCCGGTGGCCCAGCCGAGGCTGGGGGAGCCGATTCCCCGCGGCGCAGCGCTGCTCACCCGGGCGCCCCCCTCTCCCCTCCTCCCGCCCGCAGGCACCAGCCGCCGCGATGCCGCTCAGCGCCGGCTTCCCCAGCAAGAACTACGACTACGACTACGACTCGGTGCAGCCCTACTTCTACTTCGAGGAGGAGGAGGAGAACTTCTATCTGGCGGCGCAGCAGCGGGGCAGCGAGCTGCAGCCCCCCGCCCCGTCGGAGGACATCTGGAAGAAGTTTGAATTGCTGCCCACGCCGCCCCTCTCTCCCAGCCGCCGCTCCAGCCTGGCCGCCGCCTCCTGCTTCCCCTCCACCGCCGACCAGCTGGAGATAGTGACCGAGCTCCTCGGGGGAGACATGGTCAACCAGAGCTTCATCTGCGACCCGGACGACGAGTCCTTCGTCAAGTCCATCATCATCCAGGACTGCATGTGGAGCGGCTTCTCCGCCGCCGCCAAGCTCGAGAAGGTGGTCTCCGAGAAGCTGGCCTCCTACCAGGCGGCCCGCCGGGAGGGGTGCCCCGCCGCACGCCCCGGCCCGCCGCCCTCCGGCCCGCCGCCGCCGCCCCCCGGGCTCGCCGCCTCTCCCGCCGCCGCCTCGACCGGTCTCTACCTGCACGACCTGGGCGCCGCCGCCGCCGACTGCATCGACCCCTCGGTGGTCTTCCCGTACCCGCTCAGCGAGCGGCTCCCGCGGGCAGGACCCCCCGGCGCCAGCCCCGCGACCCTACTGGGCGTCGACACGCCGCCCACCACCAGCAGCGACTCGGGTGAGTGGGGGCCACGCGTGTGCGGGGCCGGGCGTGGAAACCCGCGCGGCGCCAAGGGCCTCCCCCCACCCGCTTCCCTCCCTTCTCACCCCCTCCCCGCCGCTTTTTCCCCGCGTGGGCTTTTTGAAATGCCACGTTAGCGAGGCACGGAGAGGTTCCCAACGAGTTTTCCCTCCAGGAGTGGAGGGAGGAAAAGGAAAGAGAGAGGAGAAAAAAAAAAAAAGGAGGGTGGAGGGAGAAAGTTTCATAACGGGGTCAGAGTCGGTCTCCAGCGGTGTCCCGGTGAAGCTGGCTCCCGGTGCCACCCGTGAGCCGGGAAGGAGTTAATTCCCCCCGACAGCCTCGGGGGGGAATGTGCAGTCAGGGAGGTGCTAGTGAAAGTGCCTGGTCGAGGAGTGAGTGGGGCTGGGAAAGTTTTAGAAATGCTTCCTTAGGTATTTGACAGCGTGTTCCGCTCCCTCATAAATTTGGTTTGAAAGTGAATTTCGACTCAAAGCGCTACAGCCTTCCCTCTCTGGTTTTTTTTTTTTCTTTCCTCTCTTGGATTTTCCACAAATTAGCAGATCAAGAGAGATCCAGAAAATGTCTCTGACTACACATATGTGTTAAGTAAGCTTTCTTTTGAGGCGTGGCCAAAGCCTTAAATCCTTAATTAAGGGCAGCTTGAGTCTGGGAGCTTTATTGCGCTGTTCTGCTGACAACTGAGGTTAAACTTTCCTGCTATCTCTCATGCACTCCTCGGAATTGCACAAGATCTTTGCAACTTTTGCAAACGGGGAGCCGAGGTTTTAGCGCCATCCGGGTGTCCCATTGTGCTTGAAGCGTTGCTTCCGTGAAGGAAAGGTTCTTGGGGAAAGAAGTCCAGCAGTTTCAAATGGATTTGTCCATGTGTTTCTCATGGTGCAGCTCAGAGTAACCTTCCCTTAGAAATAAGCTTATGATTTTTTCCTTCACTTGCAGAAGAAGAACAGGAGGAAGATGAGGAAATTGATGTTGTTACATTAGCTGAAGCAAATGAATCCGAATCCAGCACAGAGTCCAGCACAGACACATCAGAAGAGAACAGTAAGCCCCACCACAGCCCGCTGGTTCTCAAACGGTGTCATGTCAACATCCATCAGCACAATTACGCCGCTCCTCCCTCCACCAAGGTTGAATACCCAGCTGCAAAAAGGCTAAAGTTGGACAGTGGCAGAGTTCTCAAACAGATCAGTAACAACCGAAAATGCTCGAGTCCCCGCACATCAGATTCAGAAGAGAACGACAAGAGGCGAACACACAATGTCTTGGAGCGCCAGAGGAGAAACGAGCTGAAGCTGAGTTTCTTTGCCTTGCGTGATGAAATACCCGAGGTGGCCAACAACGAAAAGGCGCCCAAGGTTGTCATCCTGAAAAAAGCAACGGAGTATGTTCTTTCCATCCAGTCAGACGAACACAGACTGATCGCAGAGAAAGAGCAGTTGAGGCGGAGGAGAGAACAGTTGAAACACAAACTTGAGCAGCTAAGGAACTCTTGTGCATAGGAACTCTTGGGCATCGCTTAGAAAAACCCAGACTAGACTGAAACTATGATAAAATATTAATGTTTCTAATATCATGAACTACACCAGTCCATTGAGTATGGAACTATTGCAACTGCATGCTGTGCGATTTAACTTGAGACTACACAACCTTGGCTGAATCTCCCAAGGGTTTGGCCAGAACCTCAAAACTGCCTCATAATTGATACTTTGGGCATAAGGGATGATGGGACATTCTTCATGCTTGGGGATGAACTCTTCAACTTTTTTTCTTTTAAAATTTTGTATTTAAGGCATTTTTTCATATGAGAATCCAAAAAATAAAGTCGTCCCCAGATTGCTGTATATATTTACACATCTTATTGCCATGTAAATACCTTTAATAAAGCCTTTATAGAAAAATGTGCAACATTAATACGCAACAGTTGTGGCAACTGGATTTATACTTGTCTTGAACTTCTGTGCCATAACATTTCACAATTCTGTTTTTTATTTAAATACATTTTTCTTTTAAAATGATTTTTATTTTGTTTTTAGATAAATAAATATTTGCCCAAAATATAATTAGCTAAATCCTGTGTAAAGACTTTGCTTTGTCTCCCGCTGTTGTCAGTAGATGCTTATTTCCCTGACATCCTTGTCATCATGTCAGTGACCTGACAAAGGTTAAAGGTAGAAGAAATGATGATAGTTTTGCAGCTTAGCAGGGACTTGAGTTTTATCCTCCCCCCTTCTGTTAGCTCAGGCAGGTAAAATCGTTGATCTGATATGCTTTGTCGGTTCAGTGTTGTTGCCAGTGTCTCCATGAAGGTGGTGGTAGCAATGTCTGTCTTGGCCATGGTCACTTGCCTGCTGAAAGTAAAGTTGAGGGGGTGTATTTTTATACCAGTCACCTCAGCGTATGGGCTCTGCATTCCTTAAAAATACATATAATTACATTTTTGGGGCATGACCTTCATTCTGCACTAGAAACCCAGCTACGTATTTTAAGCGCTGCTCACTTTAATTGCTTCCTGTTTGATTTTGAACAGAAGTTAAATGGGATAAGAAAATAAACTGAGATGGTGGCCGGTGAAATGGTTAAAACAACAGCGGTTTCCCTTTTTAAGTGTTGAAACCAGCAGGGCCAATCTTGGTCAAACACCTTAACACTTTATTAATGTCAATAGTTGCTTGGGATTTCAAAAAATACAAAGTTCAAGGACACGTAAAGGGAAGCAAAGACGAGATTTTTCTCACTTGGAGAATATGCTCAGACAGAATCCTAACATTTGCCAGACAAATTGTATTTACATTCAGAAATTGTCTCACGATCAGCTTCAGATGGGCCATAAAGTACTCGCTTGACACAGCTCCTAAGATGAGATTTGATCTTTTCCTCCCCTCCTTTCACCCACTTAGCTCCACTTTGGTCAGAACTTCAGCAAGAGATCAATGAGTGCTTTGATGTGTGGGAAGAAGGTGCTTTTCAAGAAGTCAAACCTTGTACTTTTCGATTTTCATAATTCCCGTTAAATACATGTTTGCTTGGCTTCTCACAATTCGAGGAGGAAGACTGGCAGATAACACCAGTGCCAGCAACCAAACTGGGACTGAGGGTTCAGGTTTTCTATTGCTTTTGAGTTCAGAGCGGGGAGAAGAAGGGTTGAGTGTGAGTGCATATGGGGTGGGGGGAGGTAACATTTTATAGTAGGGGTAGATGCCAAAGGACTCTGCCTTGAAAAGCCCAGTGTACCTGTTCCAACACTTTTCCACATGGGGCTTCCAAATCCTATGTGGTGACATGCTTTAGGTGCTGAGCTGGAAGCTTCATGGAAAAAAAATAATTTTATTAGAAAAACAGGAGGAAGCAAGGCTTTTTTCTTCAATTTGTCTTCACCACCTGCTTGTAATTTGGTTTATAGAAGTGGTCTGCAGTTGCTTTTTTTCAGTGTGTGATTCAGATATTCACTTACGAGGAAAAAAGAATGATGTGAAATGAAACTGTTAATTGTATCTGAACTGTATATCAGGACATCTTCCAGTTTTGAATAACAGAAAAATTCTAGCTTTTATTATGCAGGGTAACTTATTTTAAAAGATAGTAAGTTTTGCTTGCCTTTTGGCATGCATCCTGTTTGAAATATTGCAGTAATACTGGAACGGTAACAAGTTCTTGTTCAGGAGCTTCTAACTGCATCCTCAACCTTCAAAACAAACCAAGAGGTGCAGATCCATCCAGGAACTACGAAAAATGTCTGTCAGCTTTGGGTCCCAGTCTCATGTGTTCGCAAAACCCCCCCCACTTCTTCCCGTTAAATAAGGTTAGACCACAGTGATTAACAAACCTCTCCTTATTTGTCAGCTTCTTAAGTCATTTGGAGAACAGTTTTGTTATCTTCTTCTATCTACAGAAGGTCCTCAGTCTTTTGATGAATAGGGTACTTGCAGTTATTTAATTTCTTATTCTCATCTTTTAATTGAGCATTAGTTCCGCTTGACACTTGCTTACTGGAAGAGCGCACCAGCTCATGAATGTGATCCCAAATTGCCACTCTAAAAGAGTATGATTTTATGGGATGACACTTCATAGTTACGACCTTTTTTTTTTTTTTTTTTTACTTTGCCAAAGGATTGGAAAGTACCTAAATAGTGTAGTAAATAAATAAATAAATTTAAAACAGCTTTTTAGTGTACAGGGTAAGAAACCTCTCCTGGTCATTAAACTGTTGCTGCAATAAAGGGGGAAGCTGGATTCCACTCTCCAACTCAGCATGAGAGGTTAAGACATTCAGAAGACACAGGCATCCCACAGGAGTTTCTGGGCTGGATTCAGTTAAAAATGTATTGTACATGGATAGGAAAGTGTTGGGGTTTGCTGCTGTTTTGGAGCAATAAAAGAGATAAGCTTATAAAAGAAGCCTGTGAGCCTCAAAACAAAACGCATTATTTACAGTGCTTGCCAAACAGCTGTACCAAAATACTATGTGAGACACAAGGAGCATTTTTAACTTCATCTTTCCGCTCCTTTACTTTCACAGGAGATTTCAAACTACTTCTCTTCCAGAAAAAAATTGTTAAGCAAAATATGGCATCAAAGAAAACTAGAAACAAATCATCATGGTCCAAATAAAATATCCTTTATCATATACCTTCATTGTTTTCATTTAATAATACTGATTTTTAGGGTTCCAGCTTACTTTTTTTTCTTGCGTGTAAGTTCTGCCTTTCCAGCCAACTAATAATCTAAATGACTTCAATGTATTGATATAGAATATGCGGGGGGAGCATTGGGATGTACAAAAGCGCCTGTGTCTGCGTAATTCAGCAACCATTGGAGCCTGTGGAAATTCCATGTTTCTTCCAGGGAAACAGATTCGTGCTAGTGGAGAACGCTCTTGAAAATTTTATCACTGCCCATAAAGAAATCGCTTTACTTTCTCCTGCCATAAGCACTCCTGCTCCTGTACCCTTTGCAACCATTGCAGACAGTTGAGAGATGACAAGCACCTCATCCAAGTTGTATTAAAAGCAGAATTTCAGGCAAGTGGAATACAATTACTGTAAACTGGAAATAAGCCAGGCCACTTCAGTTAAAAACTGAATTTATTCAAAACGGAAGGTAGAGGTGGTAGTTTCATCTACAGAGATGAACCATCTTCTAATACACCGGATTTTTTTTTAACTTTTTTTTTTTGATCTGCATTAGAGTCATCTGCCAATGAATTACGAGAAAAATAAAACTGAACAAGAGGGAATCCTAACACAAGGAGGATTAACTTCACAATTTACAGGTTTGCTATTTCCTCATTTTAAAAGGATGTATATGGAAGCTCCTGAAAAAAGGCTCTGCTGACTGAAAACTAACACCTGGTTTCCCCTTGAGGTTTCCACACAGACAAGGCTTAAACCTGCCTAGAAATAATATAAAAAAAAAAAAATCAAGAAATTAGGTAGATGAGCCGCAGAAGCCGGATTTCATTTCCAGTACAAAACGTTTGATGTTCAGCAGGTTTTACTACCTTTATGCTACTTACTCATCTCAGACATAGCTGTGGAGTCTGTGGGGACAGGCAATGGTGAGAACGTTATCCAAGGTTCAGAATAACAACTACCTAGCTGTTATTCTGGACTACCAAACTGCCAAAGTTTGTTGGGTTTTTTGTTTCCTAATTCTGCCATTCACCTTCTACAGAGATCGTGAGCAAAGGGAGCGTGCAAGCGCTTGGAGGATCTTGCTGAGGGCAGTGGACTCTGCAGTGTGAGTAACACACATCGCGGAAGAGTTGCAGCTACTGTGGATCCCTGTGGGAACAGGGCTGGGAGAGGCACTGGCCAGGCAGTGACACCACCACCTCTTAATCAATTCTTCATTATATGACAAAGTGTTTTTTTCACATCTCCACAGAGGCCAAGCACCTTGTCTCTAAGTAGATTCTACTTTTCTAGGAAATGAGGCAAGTTAATTTTTCTGATAATAACAAGGATGACCTTTGGTGCTGAATATTAGTGTATATGAAAAAGTATTATTTGCCACTTGCCAAAACTATTCAGTATTTGTAGTAATGGAGCAAACCTTGCTGCACGAATCTGTCTGACTTTCATGTCAAAGGATCTTTTTCCCACAAACATTGTTTTCAGCTTCCAGCTTGATATATGAATTATGAAGCTGTTCCTTGTTCTACACAAGTCTGGGAGAGGCGCAGCTAAGTAGGTTAGTTCCTGACATTATGTATTATGGTGATTACATTTTGTTGCTAAATTCACCCTTCATGTATGTCGCTCTACAGATCTTGCCATGGCTACTGTTCTGTTGAATGCATTTCCATTTGAGGCAAAACCTTTCTTGCAACCATGTGTAATTTCTATTGCAAGCTTCAGAGTCCTGGTTGCATGGAGTTATGCTTTTCCTATAAGATCAAAAAGAAAAAGGAAAAAAAAATAAAGGATTAGGTGCTATGAGTGAAGAGGTTTTTAAATAAAAGCTGCAAGAAATGGAGCAATCTGACTGGGTAACAATGAGTTCCAAGCAGAGAAATTAACACTGCTTGGAACTAATTAGCTCCATCAGCTTCCTTCATGCTAATTTATCCATGATGAAAGAGGACAGAAATAGCAGGAGGGAAAAAAAATACAGAAATGATGCTTTATATACAACTACTATTAGTAAGTAGGCAAACCCCCACCTCCAAATTTTTTTAGCATGATCAAACACAAAGCCCTGCTCCCACAGGCAGGTCCCTTGGGACAGCCCCTGGCTGGCTGCGGGTTGCAATTTCACCACAGCGCTCCCGTTTCCCAGCACATTTTTCTTCTCGGCGCCAACGCGCGTGCAAGGGGCTGCTCATAGGGATGCAGCTGCTGGAGCAAGAGCTTCTTTCCACTCCTTTTTCTCCCATTAATCTGCTCCGTGACGACAGCAGAACCAAACAAAACCTCTCGGTGCAGGTAGTTCCTGTGATCTAGTGCCCAGTCGAGTGTCTGACAAAGCCGTTCTTGGCTTGTGACCAAGGCTGTGCTGCGCTACGGATGAATTAGGGAAAGAGGGATCAACTTTGCAACTGTGTTGATACAGCAAATGTGAACTGAAGGTTTGCAACCTTCCCCCCAGTACAAAAATATCCCTGCTCTCCCTCTCCTGTAGAAAAATCTGTGATAGCAGTGGGACTCTTATCCCAGCATGGACAGACCCCACATTGCTCAGCTTCCAGATTTATTCAGTCTCATTTATGTAGTTTATTTAGGTTTATTCAGTTTGATATGGGCAATGCTCCTTCCTCAAATTCTTTGGGTTTTCATTTGACTGCATTACAATCACTCCTTCAATAAACTGGGTTAATTCATGTCATATGTGTCCCAAGAAAGAAAACCTGCTCTGCAATGACTGCCACCAGAACAAGGCTTTCCAACAAGAATGGTTTTGGGAAGCCAGTGCTGACATATCTAAAAGCAAGTAAAAATGTAGAAAATACGATTTCAGTAAAGCATTTGACACTGTCTCCCACAGCGTCCTCGTAGCTAAACTGAGGAAGTGCGGTCTGGATGATTGGGCAGTGAGGTAGATTGGGAAGTGGTTGAAGGGAAGAAGTCAGAGAGTTGTGGTCAGTAGGACACAGTCTGGTTGGCAGCCTGTATCTAGTGATGACCCTCAGGGGTCAGTGCTGGGGCCAGCGCTGTTCAATATATTCATCAATGACCTGGATGAGGGATTAGAGAGCACTGTCAGCAAGTTTGCTGACAACACGAAACTGGGAGGAGTGGCTGACACAGCAGAAGGCTGTGCTGCCATTCAGCGAGACCTGGACAGGCTGGAGAGTTGGGTGGGGAGAAATTTTATGAAATACAACAAGGACAAGTGTAGAGTCTTGCACCTGGGAAAGAACAACCCCAAGTACCAGTATAGGTTGGGGACTGAGCTGTTGGAGAGCAGCATAAGAGAAAGGAACCTGGGGGTTCTAGTGGACAGCAGGATGACCATGAGCCAGCAGTGTGCCCTCGTGGCCAAGAAGGCCAATGGCATCCTGGGGTGTATTAGAAAAGGAGTAGTTAGTAGGTTGAGAGAGGTCCTCCTGCCCCTCTACTCTGCCCTGGTGAGGCCATATCTGGAATATTGTGTCCAGTTCTGGGCCCCTCAGCTCAAGAGAGACAAGGAACTGCTTGAGAGAGTCCAGCAGAGAGCCACAAAGATGATGAAGGGAGTGGAACATCTCCCTTCTGAGGAAAGGCTGAAGGAGCTGGGTCTCTTTAGCTTGGAGAAGAGGAGGCTGAGGGGCGATCTCAAAAATGTTTATAAATATGTCAAGGGGGAATGTCAGGAGGATGGAGCCAGGCTCTTCTCATGGATGTCCAGTGACAGGACAAGGGCCAATGGATACAAGCTGGAACAAAAACATTAGGAAAAACTTTTTCACAGTGAGGGTGACAGAGCACTGGCACAGGCTGCCCAGGGAGGTTGTGGAGTCTCCTTCTCTGGAGACATTCAAAACCCGCCTGGACGCGTTCCTGTGCGCTCTACTGTAGGTGATCCTGCTCTGGCAGGGGGGCTGGACTAGATGATCTTTCGAGGTCCCTTCCAACCCCTGACATTCTGTGGTTCTGTGATTCTGTGATTCTGTGATGCAGGATCAGACAGCAAAGATGACCTTTCCACCCCTAGCTTCTATCATGGCTTTTTCACTGTTCCACACTACAGTAATTTGCTTTTAGCCGATGCTTTAAAATCATGAATAAAGCAGTTACCTGAATCTAAATTAGAAGGATGTAACAAAGTATATTGCAGGCCTTACTCTATAATCTATGTTCCATGCACATCCAAATTTCAGAGTGAAATCAAATGTTATCTGTTAGTTTCTGAGGAACTTAAATAATGATATTTCTGCTTTGGACTGGGCTCATTTTTTGACAGTAAACAGCACCACTATATAACAGCTGCAACCTAGCTTTCAGGTATTAGACTTTTTTATTGTATAAATGTGATGGACAGGAGCAGAAAAGGCATTTTTATTTTTTTTTTACTTTTATCAATGAAGTATTTTTCATAGACAAAAATTTTATAAAAAATCCATCAGACTAATAGTTCACCATTGTACTGGCTGCAGACATTGTGTTTCACAATGGATTCAGAAAAGAAAAGTCATATTATTTTAGTAAATTGTTCTGTTTTGTAATATTGATTTGATCTGCAAAATTCCTCTCATGTAGGGTAAAGCAGATTTTTCTTTGGGTGCAAGCAAAATCTTATTGTGTGTTCTCATTATCGTTCATCATTATGGTAAAGAGTAAGATAATACTGTATTGTCCCTAGACTTCTACTTTGAGGGAATGTAAAAGGCTGTATGAATATCTTATGAAGTGATTGCAAAATAAAATTGACATCAAAGTGATTCAACTATGTAACATATTATTCCCTCCCTGTAAAATTGGATTCATACTGAAAAACATTTTCCTACTTTTGCATTCGTGAGTGAGAGAAGAAGAAAATGGGTCTCCTGCCCTTGTGGAACAATACAACATTTTCCCATGTTTTACAAGGGCAAAAGTATTCATCAGCATCTCTACTTTAATTGGAAATTTAAGTTTTGGTACTTGATTAAAATGAATCCACTCCTTCTCCATTCATTTCAGCACGCTGCCCTAAAACTGAGACCTGAGTGTGACACCCAAAACAGTGAACACAAACTGTGAAAGCATTAATGGGGCTCCAGGGGCCAAAATAATCACTAGATATTTATGACCTGCTTAGCAGCTGGAGCAAAATATCTCTTCAGTGAGGTGACTGCCACAGAGGTCTGTGCAGCTGCACCACATTGCCTGACCGTGCGGGTGCCTCCATCCCTCTAACTCCTTTTCAAGCCCCTTCTTCTTGAATCTCATACCTAAATTCCCATTAATGTTGTGCACTCCTATTCAGGAATGCTACATGCCAGATTTTAAGCTCAGATGGTGTTTCTGTGAGGTTCCTCTGTAAATGTGCCTGTTTCTGGTCCTTGGAGGAGCGGTAAATCGCACCGAAGAATGCTGGCTCCTACAACATACACACTGCATCTACACGGTGCAACGTGTCGATTTGGTGTGAGCTCACTTCACCAGGCCAAATCTGCTTAAAACACTTTGGACAAACAGCTTTGATGTTGTGGCAAATCTGCTCTCCTACCCCTGCCACTCTGAAGTCTTCATGAACACCCCACAGCGAGCAGATCAGTGATGATGTTGGTACGAATCATACTTACCTTGCTGGATGCTCCAGCAGTGCACAGCTTTGATTTGTGACTATGAGGTCACCATAATTTATTTATTCCCTAATTTAATTGGCTCTGTGTAAATTAGCTTTCAGTCCATACCTCCTTTGTCTTGTTATGCATTGGGAGCAAAATCTCGGCCTCTTCACGAAGCACCACACAAACCACAAAACACTTATTGACTCCAGCAGGGCCAGGATTACAACCTTAATTTTGCAATCTTTCTTTAATCTTCACTTAATTAATTTAATTCTGATATCATTATCTAGATTGCCCCATTCATTTAAGCATCACGGCATCTATCTCTTCATTCTCACTGGAAGGCTTTGGTAACTTTGCAAATGTTGCAGCTCTATCTCCCATTCCTACCTTTTGATCTTTACTAACAACCTTCCTTTAATGTCTGCTGAGCTCAGCCTTTTATCAGACACAGCACTCCACCCTCCCTGGTAGAGGGGGGCATTGCTCTGATTGATGTAGGCACAAGGAGCTGGATTTCTACTGTCTGCCTCTCGAGGTGATCCTGCTGGCCCGTCCTGGCTCTCTAGCCAGTTTTAAAACCGGTTCAGCCAAATCCAATTTAAAACTGAAGGGCAGACTGGATTTCAGAAAGTTTTACAGCTCATTCTAGTTTTAATTAATTTCAGGACCTGCACTGTTTCCACTGGGGGGTTTCTTCTGGTAACCACCTTGACTAGAAGATTCTGGTGTGGGTGAGAAAATGCAGTAACCCACAGCCTGCAGTGAGCAGTTTAGGTTGGAAAGTATATAATTCATACCGTGCTGTTCCATTTACTTTGTTTTATGAAATGAGCTTAGCTGATGCCTTATTCGTCTTGCCTAGCCACACAAAAATACCATGCTGCTGCCATATGTACAGTTAATCTTAATGGCACCACCTAAATATAGACAAGCTGTCTCCTCTTCTCGTTGGCCCCAGTATGACTGTGGCTCAGCCAGTGTGAAGCAGGGACCCAGTGAAGAGGAGAGGCATTGTAGCTGGGTCAGGGCTCATGGTGCAGACTGGCAGGAGTTGCAGCAGGACCTTGCACTGACCCCAGAATCCATCCCATACCACTAGAATAAAAATGCTTATTCTGGTATAATCTCTTCCAGCTGTCATGCTGGATATCCTCATGCCCTTCGTCACAGATTCATAGATGGGTTGAGTTTGGAAGTCATCTGGCCCACCCCCTGCTCAGGCAGGGCCACCTTGAGCAGGCTGCCCAGGATCATCACCTTTTGACTATGACCGTGGCCTCTGAATATCTTGAAGGATGGAGACTCCACAATATCCCTGAGCAATCTGTGCCAGTGCTCAGTGATCAACATCCCAGTCATGACTGATTTGCAGGGTGAGTCATGTTGCTGCACATGATTTAACACAGAGTATGTGATTTTCCTCTCCTGAAGTACTAACAATTTCTGGATGAAAAGAAAAGTAGAGGAAGGATAAATTTGGGGTACAGACAGACACAAGTGCACTGCCTGCCCTCTGCCATTTTTTTTTCTGGGTAACTTTAAACTCTGATGGATTCTGGCTCTCCAGCGAGGCACATTTTCAGAAGCTCTCAGATGTCAGAAGATGCAAAGCTCAGCTGAAACTGAGCACAAATGGAAAATCCTGTCCTTCAGTCTCTCCTGGCATGCCAAGAATTTGCTTTGACCTCTTTAAAACCTACCTGCTCTGCCCTCATTTTTTCACTTCAGTCACTTGTACCTATCAGAATCATTTGACTTTAAGACAAACCATCCAAAAAGATTGGTGTAGCTTCACTGTCGTGAGCTGAGAAAAAAAAAAAAAATAACACCCCTAATTCCTGAAGGCAGAGATGGGACACTGGCAGGAAGGCAAATAAAGCACACAGCATCTGTGTGGCACTGGTTTTCCAGAGTGATAGACTATTTATGTGATGATTTTCATACAATGCATGCTTTCTCTACCTGTCATTGCCGAGGCGAAGCTGTGCAGTGTGACAACAAAATAAGCCACTCTGCCTAGTAGTGGAAAGGTCTTTTCCCAGCACATACTACAGTCTGCTTAGATGGGTGGCTAAAAATGGTCTGTTGATTTTAACGAAGATTGATAGTCGACATAAATATGCCACTTGCCTCATTTCTCTGCTGGACACTCAGCAGAGAGCCTGGCAAACCTTAAACAAGGGGATCGCAGGGTGATTTGGGGATTAAAAGCTGCCTGTGGAAAAGCACGCTGAGAAAATGTACTCAGAGCTTCTGCTGAAAAGGCTATTTCATAGTCTAGTGAAGTGGCTTCATAACCATGTCTATCATGAAAATTTGTTATCAGCATATTGTTTGAATCACAGATCAATGCACACTGATTTTGGCAAATCTAATTAGATTCGATGGAGAAGAACATGTTTGCATTTTTTTTGGCTCTGTAGTTTCCATCTCTTCATGTGTAATCTCTTTTTTGATTTGTTTAATGCTGATTGAGGGTTGTGAATCATCGCACTGCAGAGATGTCGGCCGTGGTTATCCCACTCACTCAGCCAACCCTGTCGGTCACCCAACACTGAGAACAGGAGCCTGGGAGTAAGGACTCCAGTGCCTCCCAGTTACACCAGCCAGAAGTCAATGTGCGGTTTCTGTACGGACACAGGCAAAATATTTTACATATCTGCACCTCAGTTTACATGTCTGTGAACTTGCATATAGCATATATATGCATCTTAGGGGCATTATAAGACTTTATTGATCACTACTGCTTCTGAACTATTTTCATTTCTTTTACTTCCAAGGCACAACACAAAATTAATTATCATCATCTGAGCCATGGAAGGAGCACAGCCTGGTGCATATCTACCTTTGTGAGCACTGTGGTTGCTCTGATTTCAATTTTTACCTGTAATATGCAACTGCTTGAATCTCTTCTTGGTGCAGTGAGGATACCGGCTGCACAGGTGTCCATCATGAGGTCAGAGTTTAAATGGGACACTCTCTGGGACTAAACTGGTGAGCTAATGAGCAGCTTATGGCAGATATTCACATTAGACACTTCACCCTTCCTCTTTAGGTCTTTTCTCTGGTGCCTGTGGAGTTTATTTTATGGTTGTTAACCAGTTTGCCTATATTCATATTCCCATTCCAGGAATGGAATTCCTGTGCCTCGTAGCATAGCAGCAGCAGCAGTGTGACTATGGAATGAGCTTCCAACTCCCAGGACAGTGTCCTGCTCCAGCGCACACCTTTACCTCTGACACAGCAGGTGGGAAGAAAGGGGCCAGCACAGGACAAAGACTGAGATGGCTCAGAGCACCCAGGACAAAGCCACTGTCTGGGCAACAAAGAGATGTAAAGGAGGGTGTTGAACCAGGTCTCCCACTTCTTAGGGTGGTGCTGGGTCATTATATGAAACGTGGGCAGTCGTGCCACCGTCACCAGCCGTGCTAGAAAGAGCCCAACTCTCCCAACTGCCTCCAAGGGAGATCTCAGTCTTGCAGCCACAAACCAGCGTGCCCAAGCCCCGAAAGGACCCAACCTCAATGCCTGCCCCACGGCTGCACCCATGTGGGGCATGTGGGGCAGGTCCATAAACCAGAAATTTGGGGAGGTCGAATTTTAAACATGAGTATACGGACAGCAACTGGGCTTGAGAAGAGAGGTACACCAGGTCCAGTGAGGGTTTTACACACTGTCCCCTGGGCCCATTCTGCTGCTGGAGGAGCACAGTGCATTGCCCCTGAGCATGAGCTGCTGCTTGGCTGTGTCAGCATGCCTGTCATGACACTGTAGGGGCTGCCAGTGACATTTTCCCTTCAAAAACTCTCACATGAATGTTGTATATTTGTTATAGATGGAGAGATTAACGTAAAGGCCAAAAAAAGAAAGTAAACAGAAAGGAAAGGACCCTGGGGATACTGCGGTAGTGTATGCCAGCTCGGCTGGTCCAACCTGTTTATAATGTTCAACACAATCACAGGTGCCAAAGAATAACCGACAAGTTCAACAGTTTCCTCTCTGCAATTTAGCAACAAGATCTTTGTGTGAGGAGGGCAGGGCTCCTGCTGTTTTCCCAGAATCTGAGTGTTTCAGAAATGGGGAAGCAGTAATGAGGCTCTTCTCCAAAGGCTGATGGTGTTCTACCTGCTTTGTGTGTCTTCTGCTGCTGTTAAGGCACAAAGTCTTCGCGTGGGCACTGCCAGGTGCACAGGGTTCTCCCAGTCTCCTCCTCTCTTCCCAGGACCAAAGGGATCCAAATCAGTGTATCCCAGACCTCCCTATGCCCATAGCTGGGTATCTCCAGTCACATCTCAAGCTGAGCATCTCCTGGCAGACAACCCCTCGGTGCACCGTGCTCAGTGTGGGACATCTCCCTGACACCACAGTATTGCTTTGATGGGCTTGCATTATTTCCCGTGGTCAGGCCTATGGTTCTTACCCCTCATCTGAACGTCTTCACATCCTGGGTTTTTTATCCATGCTGACAGCACCAGTTTCCACTTCCTCTCCCAGGCTTGCAACTTCTGTCTTGATCTTCTGCCCTTCACGTAAAAGAAACAAACTCGGCTCCTCCTCCCCAAAGACTCAGTCAATTCCTTTCTCAGAGGCTTCCTTGGCAAATCTGGATGGGACACGAATGGTGCTGCCTCTCTCATTCTTCTTTCAGTTCACAGCTTTGTTAACTCTCCCAAGCATTTTCATCTCTGGATCTACTTTCCATGCTGTCAGTCCAACACAAATTCAGTAATGCAGAGATTTGTTTTCACTTTATTCCACTTGTTTTTTAAATCACATTCAAGCTAATCACCTTAAATGCTTTCCATATTCTCAAATGGAAATTTTGCACCTCTCTGCTCTAGTAGTTCAGCCTTGCTGCATTTCCAGAAAAGCATCACTTTAAAATGTCCTATCTCTTTTTTTTTTTTTTTTTTTCTCATAAACTTGGGGAATAGCATCTGAGACATATGCTCCAGTAGTTGGGCCATCAATGACGAGTTTGTTATTTCTGTGTTTCATATCAAACCTGCATAACCTCTTTCTCTGCTCTAGAGTCACAGCCAAGCTACCCTGAATCAGAACTTTAAGAAATATCCTTGCTCCTTGGAATATACTCCAAACTACTTGTCCAATGTCTTCCCTACAGTCTTGCAGAGAAAGATGTATCATGCAATTTTGGGGTCTTAGCATAATTGAGCCCAGCTTCATTAACATAGCTGTGTTATGAAATGAATCATCTCTGTTTCCTTTACCCATTATCTTTCTCTGTGCTCAGTACGGCTATCAAGAGAGGTGTGAGCCTATGTTTGCAGATAATCTGCATGAAGAAATGGACAGGCAGAAATCTACTGACATAACTATATTGGAGAAAAAAACTTACATAAACTTTAGGGAGTAGAACTGGCAGTGATGATGGTGTGATCTCTGAATGGGGATACTTCATATACACCTGAGCAGCCACCGTACTACTCTAACACTTTCCCCCTCTCTGTTCTTCATCTTCTGTTCAACACCAAAAGCACACAGAAGGCAGTGGAAGACTTTCCATCAGCTTCAGAAAGTTTCCAGTCCTTGTTTCTGCTCTATTATTGCCACCCACTCCTGTCTCGTCCCCACCAAAATCACAGGTGAGTCACCACCACCTAGAGATGGATATCTGTTTGGGAAGAGGAATGCATTTTCTTTAGATTATTATGAGTAACTAAATTTAAAAAATGGGGAGTTGGAATATATTCTGTTAAGCACCATTGCCTTATATAATTATTTTATCACTGAATGAACTTGATATTGGTAAATAGAGCAGGGAGGTATGTGTAAGTATGAGAAGAAGAGCCAGCTGTGTCAATTTACAACACCTGCTGCAGAATGAATGTGTGTACACTGGCTTTGAATACATTCAAGATGAAAATTAGGTGGTTTCTAACCTTCAGAGAAGAAAAATTCCAAGATAATATCTGAGAAGGCAAAGTGAGGACAAGACACTGATGCTCAGCTTGATGACTTTATGGGCAGCCTGATGTGAAATGATGGCTTCTATGAGGAGAGAAGCAAATGCAATGACCTAGCCCTTTCTTCTGTGCGTCTGAGATGACTTTAGGTTTTTGGACAATTCCAGCTTTAACCTGGAACAAGCTTAGTCCCT
The DNA here is from genome assembly GCA_020746105.1 of Trogon surrucura. Lineage (NCBI taxonomy): Eukaryota > Metazoa > Chordata > Aves > Trogoniformes > Trogonidae > Trogon > Trogon surrucura. The sequence continues at coordinate 11,228,520 of CM036619.1, read as the reverse complement.
GCACAAGAGAAGGTATAATTATTGCTACGATTATACATTCTCAGATGTTTTTTCTCCTGTGTCTCCATGACCCATGTTTGGGGGGGTGTGTGTGGTGGTTTATCCCAGCACCTGCTGCACCTGCTTGCCCTGGCTGAGGACACTTCACTTACCAGATAGGTGTGGTCAGCAGATGAAGGCCGTCACCTCCACGCTGTGCTAACCACACGGAGCACCTCACAGCTCTTGCTGTCTCCACTGGTGCTGGACTTGGACAGCTTTACCCAGCATGGATTAAGAAGCACTCATGTGATTCCTGCAGGCAGCAAAGCTGGTGGGGCCGTAGACGGAGAAGCAATAACAGAGTGCTGGAGGGCAGAAGCCTTCAGTTGGCACAGCTTTGTTGCAGCCTGACCCCTGATCTTTGCCTCAGATCTTCTTTTGGCCTTGGAAGAGTGTGCTGCGTCATTTGGCCTTGACTTTGCCACATTTATCTGGCAGGAGTGAGCTTAGAGCAGTGCAATTGCCTTGCATAAGCATGCTAAGCTGTAGTAAAGATGATTAACTCAAGTGCTTTGTTGACTGGGACTGCGCGTATTCAGGTCATAATACTAGGTGAATTTTAGAGTACAGCCACTAGAAAGGCTGCAGAGCTGAGCGATATGAACACAAGACACATTCTACCTGCCTGTGGGAAGAGGGACTTTTTGTTACCTCCTGCAATTAGAGGCCCTGGGTGTGATAGAAAAGTCAGGTCACCCTGTGACTACTGAGGGTCCAGCCATGTCGTTATTGGGGGAATGCTTGGCAGCCACCTGCCACCTCTCTGCAATCCTCCATGGAAAGGGGTATGGTATATCCATTTTTATGGGGCCTGGAGCCCAACTTCCAAACCGCAGGGCTGCTTCACCAGGGACAGGAGCAGCACATCCTTCTGCCACAGGTTGCAGAGGTCCCTCCTGGAGCCTTGTCTGGATAAGCTCATGGACAGTGGTCTGACTTCTCTGTGTGTAAACAGACAGGCAAATGCTTTCACTCTCTTTTTCATGATGTTTTCCTGCCTTTATTATGCTGGGAATTGTGCATAGAGATACCTATCTCCAACCACAGCACACAGAGCTGTGTTCATGCCCATGCTGCTGGAGCTGTGGTGGCATACAGGAAAGCCTGTGACACTGGGAAAGACAGTATTAATTTGAGCTGATGTTTAACATCAAACTGTGTGTGTGTTTTGCTGAGGAAGGGAGTCCTAGGGAGAAAGGAAAGAAAACGGAATTTTCAGGGCTATTTGATACATATATCTCTCCTGCTCTGGCAGCCAGGAGCTGTGAAGGAGCCATCAGGGCCCCATTTAAGGGCAACACCCACACGAAGCCAGAGCAATAGCGTTATTCCACGGCTTCTCCCAAACTCTGGAGGGGGAACGGGCTTGGAGAAAAAAGTGTGTCAGGCTGCTCCAGCACTCAGGCTCTTTTCAGCTGACAAAATGATCCTTTGGTCTCACGAGTAACTGTAGATTTTGGACTTTTTCTCAAGTTCATTGACCTCAGGAGGCCATTTATTTCAGACTTGGTCGCCAGCCAGCTGTAAGAGCGTGGCCCAAAGCAATTTCCTCCACCCCTCTTCTGCAGCAGGCTGCTGAAGGGTGAGGCACAAAGACTTTCAACCCACCTGATCAAGAGAGCTCTCATCTCTCCTGCTGTGAGCATGCAAAGCCTCTTTTTCCATCCCAGCAAAGTATCTGGCAGTTTGGATAAAGCCATATTTTATATCATAATTTTGTACCTTTTGCACTAGCATCTGCTTCTCCTGTAATGACTGGGTTGTTCTTGCAGATCAGCTTTTTATTGCGGTATTCAAGGCTTTATAGGGGAGCTGGGACCACATTTACTAATTAAATGAAACAGCATCTGCTATCCACATGAAAATGCTGCTGTGTGCTGGATACAGGCTTACTCTGTGCAGAGGCTGATCAGCCTTACGTGAAAAAGGCAGGTCCCAGACTGGGCACCACAGCCCACGCTGGGGCTTACAGTTTGTGCACACCATGGGAAAGGCATGTGGCAGCTCCCGTGTCATTGCAAAGGTGCCGGCACAGCAGAGTTGTAGGTTCCCCCCTAGAAAGAAGCAAAAATAGTATGGGGATAAAAAACCCATGTGGCATCAAAGCTTTTGCTTTGTTTCAGTTCTGGCCTGGAATCGAGTAGGATAAATTTCATTTTTATTTTTAAAATAAAATAAAAAGGAAAATAAAGCTCGTCTCCGTATACTGGAGATTTGCTGTTGGTTGACTGTTTCAGCAGTCTGCAGCCTGTTGTGTTTTACGGGACTGCAAAGCCACTTTCTCTGCTTGTACGTGGGATGCTTCTGTCTTTCTCTCCTGTGGTTGTTCGGACGCATTAGCGATATTTCAGCACTTGAACTCGGGGATAATGGGATATTTTCTAAAACCTCTCATTTCTGTCAGCAAGGAAGCTCGCGGAGCTCAGGAGAAGCGGGACCGCCGGCAGCTTTTGAGGCCAAAAGCAGCAAAGGGACCAGCACTAAGCGCTCCCGTACTCCCCACTCGCCTGTGCCGATCTTCCGCGGCGTGCGCCGGCCCGAGCGAGCCAGCCCGCACGGCACGGAGCCCCGCAGCCCCTCCGCACCGGCTGCCCCCGCACCTGCGGAGCGCCACCACCGCAGGATTTGCGTGTGTACGTATGTCTGTATGTATATATATAGGTATGTATGTATTTGTATTCTTTTTAAATGTTGGTCCTATTTATTTATTTATTTTAAATGTCGGGGTTCGGGGGGGGGGGGGGGGCGTTGCGGGGCCGGAGCGCGGGCACGGGCGCCGCGCGCGCGCTGCCCCAGGGCTCGCGGCCGGCGGCGGCGGGGGGCGGTGACGTCACAGAAGCCGCTCGCCAGCACAACGTTCCATTGAGGCGAGCGCGTGCTCCGGCGAGCACATGGGCAGCGCGGCCCGCGCCGCTCCGCGCGCCTCCTCCGCGCCGCCCGGCCCTGCCTCGGCCCCGCCGCCGGCCCGCGGGACCCTGCCCGGGGAGGGGCCGCGGTGAGTAGCGGGGCTGCCGGTAACAGCGGCGGTGGGCTGAGGGGGGGGTGTTGGCATGTTGATGGGTTTATTTATTTTTTGTTTATGTGTTATTTATTTTCCCCTTCCCCCCCCCCCCCCCCCTTGCTTTTTTATTCCTCACCCCCTTGCTGTATTATTCGCGTCCCCCCGGTGGGGCTTTGCAGGTCGCGGCAGAGTTTGCAGCCTAGGCCGGGGGTGGTGGTGTTTGTGCAGACTGGGGGGGGGGGGGGGGAATTTGCATTTAATTTTATTTAGTTATATTTTTTCTCTCGAAGCGCTGGGTCGACGGTGGGCTAAAAATAGCACCGACAAGCCGAAATCCGTGCGGATGGGGAGGCGAAGGGCTCGGGATGCCTTCCGACGTCAATAAATGGCCGCGATAAGGGGCCGGCGATGTTTGGGATCCAGCTTTTCTCCGAAATGACGCGGCTGGAGGTGCCCATCCCCCGGGCAGCACCAACCCCCCCCCCCCCCCCCACCGTCGGCAGCTCCTCCGGAGCCGAGCAGAGGAGAGGGAATAACAGGGATGCCCACTCCCCCCTGCCCGGGCTTGGGAGGGGAAGAGCCTCGGGGCGGGGAGGTGACGGCGGGACCCCGGGCGGGGGTGTTGGGGTTTGCCCCCTCTAGTTTTGCCCCCCCCGGCGGAGAATGCGCGGAGAATGCGCACCGTGCCCGGCCGGGGCGCAGAGGTGCGTGCGGGACTGGCCCCGCTGCTGCTGCGGGCAGGATTAAGCTTTTAATCCTCGGAACTGGGCTGCTCGGACCGTCGTTAACACGGGAGATCTAGTTTTAAGCCGGGTAGCACGAAGGCCCGAAGGAGCACCGAGGGGAAGAAGGTTCTTTGGAGGCTCCTGAAACCATTTTTACAAAGGTCTTTCCCCCCCCCCCCCCCCCCCCCCCCCGGCCTTCTTTGCCTTGAAAAGCTGCGGATTTTCTGAGTACAACTTCAATAGGCCACATTTTTTATATATATGTATATATACAAAATATCGAAATGCTTTAATTGACAGGCTGCTTTAGGGCTTGGGTCTCGACCTGTTAAACTGTTGGTTGCTGCATCTAAAAACGTTGTGCAGAGAGATCCCAGCAGAACCGATAATTGTATCTGAAAGATGCTTGAGGCCTTCAGTGAGATCTTTTTAACCCCATTCGTGTTGACAAGTTTAGACATGTTTGCCTGTCCACGTATCTGGTCAGACACAGTGAGTTGTGAACCTCGCACTAGTTCCTTTTTATTAGTATGTTAAAAAACGTACATTATGTTAAGTCATTGATTTGGGTCGAAAGAGCTTTTCTGGGGGTATATTAGCCATTGCTGAATACAAAGAGCATGATATATTATGTGCACGGTACGGCTGTGTGAAATGGGAGTATTTATTTCTTCATCAAACAGAAGTACAATCTCACTAATGTCAGTTTGTGCCAACTGGTCTGCATTATCCTAAGAGTGCTTGTATATGTTGTACAATATGAGGATGCAGCTCTGACGTGTTGACATCACTGTAAGAAATAGAGATGCAGTCTGATAGTTGGTCGTGTCTCGTAAACATCCAGTTTCCTTTCTGTTGTGATTTTTGAAATTGTTTAATAACTATGTGTATTTTCCAAGCACGTGGACCAGTCAGATTCTCTTTTGTGCTAAGTGCTGCATATCTGATAAATGCCGGCTCACACCCCAGGGAGTTTCAAGTGATGCTGTGCGTACTTTGCATCGTTTTAGAAATGCACCTCTGACTTTATTCCCCCCCCCCCCCCCTTCTACCTCTCTTCTGCTTCTGACAGCATTAAGTCGTGAGCCTGGCTCACAGGCTAGCTTAGTGTTGTTGTAGTTCTGATCATCTGACTGTGCCTTTGTGTATTTCAAGTTATTTTAAGGTAATTAGTGGTACAGGTGCAGTTTGTCAGCCAACGGGATCACTGCTAGGAGAAAAATGTGCTGTACATCTGTACGTCTGGCATCTCTGGGAGAGGGGCTGTGTTGCTCTGACGGCGCGGGGACATCGAGTGCTGTGCCAGCTCCCTGCCCTGCCTCGGCGAGGCCTGGAGGGTTTTGCATCCTCCGCATCTGCACGCTGATGTCCACGCGACGTCAGCGCGATTCTGCAGCAGCGAAAATGAGGAAGGGTTTTTGGCCTGCCGCCCTCGCAAAGGCCCGTCCGCTGCAGACAGGAATGGTTGTGTTCGAGCGAGGTTGGGAAATGGAATATTGGCTCCCCCGGTGAACGTGCGTGCTTGGAATCTCGCTTTGGTGGGAGCGAACAGCTTTCGGAGGGAACGAACAGCTTTCGGAGACGATGGTGAGTTGTGTCTCCTCATGGTGCAGCACGCAGCACATCTGCAGCTCTGCGGTCAGGCTGTTCTCTGTGCTTCTGCTGAACCAAAGTGTAGGTTTTCGTTTAATTAAGGACTTTATCTGGTAAAATTGGAGCTTATACTTAATTCTTTACAAGATTCAAGCCATGTCTTCCTGTTTTTAATCAGAATGCTTTACAATGACAGCTTATGCTTCTTGGCTCTATATATTTCATTAACTTTTTTATGAGGAGTTACTGGCAGGGGAAGTAACCCATAGTGCCGATATTGTGGAGCAAGGCTAGAAAAAAGAAAAATATCTATCTACTTTTAAGATATCAGTGCATGTTGTGTTTGTCACCTTTCGGCTGAAAATGTTCAGTGGATTATTACAGTATGTTTTTCTTCAGGGCTTTTTCTGTAGGCATGCTGGTGCATAGGTAGGAATTGCAAGGTAGGGCTTCCAAATATGACATCTTAATTTAAAAATATGTATATTTTTTTTTCTCCATTGGTCTATGCATACAATAATGCTGGCAAGCCAGGGGAAAGGGAAATGCTGTTTTATGTGACCTGGGAGGTATTTATGCTGCTTGCAGGAATACTGGGGGGTTCATCTTTTGCTTAGCACATGAATTTAGCCAAGGCCAGGTACCCGTGGTGCAGCGCACTGCAGCTTAGAGCAGGGCACCGCAGCTCTATAGCCATCGGTTAAGCAGTGCAAGTGGGTCCGACAGAGCTTCTGTGCTGATGTTCTCAGTGCATTACTGCTGGAGAGACCGAGGTGGTGGGCATGTCATGCCAGTCCCCCTCACTGCTGGCCAAGGGAATGGTGGTGTGGTCTGAGGTCCTGCTTTGTCAGCTGGAGCCGCAGACTGAATTAGCAGAGAGGAAAACGCATACCTGGGTCAGGAAGCTTTTGCCTGTTGCAGCGAGGTGGTACAGATCTTATTTTACAGCATAATGTGTTGTTTTCTGTCTCCTCGCTGGCTGGTAGCTTTAGTGCTAAATACTTGCACAGTTCCTGACGAGATCCATGAAGCACGAGGAGGGAATAAAGGCATAATCCGCATCCTGCACCCATTAGCACTGTGTACATGGCACGTTTTCCATCATTGCAGCCGCATCCGTTCCTGAGCTGGTCTTTAGGTAGCAAAGTGCTTGGTGCCCTGGCAAGCAGTGCTGATGCTGTACGTCTGCACATGGTTTATTTATACCTGGAGATGCAGTGCCTGGTGTTCGCCTGCCTTGTTGGTACAGTTCAATGGAGGACAGCAGTTTTTGGAGTTATTGGTGTTGTGATAAAGCAGCGTTCCCGAGTCTTCCCTCAGTTCTCTCTCTGGCAAGTGCTGGAGGTTGTTTGGGATGGGTCTTGCTGCTGGTGCTTTTTTCCTCTGTTGCTCCAAGGGTGACAGATAAGAAGCAGCGAGATGGTTACCTGGCGTGTCAGCTCCGCTGGGCTGAAGCCCAGCATTGTGTAGGCTGACACAAACACGGGCACCAACTGGGCATACGGAGCTGTCTGGGTGGTTTGCAGGCATCCAGATCTGTGTGATCCGAGTGCCCTTTAGTGCATCCTTGTGTGGTATTGTTCTTTATGTGATTTTTGAGGTGTGGATGTAAGTATCGATATGGAGCTGTATCCTGCAAATCAGGGACTGGTTGAGTATCACACAGGATTTTCAAGCAGGTTTATCCCATGCATTGTGATGCCTTTGCTGTCACATCTTCACTGGTATTGATGTATTTGTCAGCAGATACCGTGGTTGCCTTGAAGGAAAAATGATCAGTGAATTGCTGGTGGTGTAGTACATCAGACAGCAAAGGACTCTCCAATGCAGCAGTGACAGGCAGAGCTAGAACCAGGGCCTGGTAGATGATTTGAATTAGAAATTATAGCACAGGTCTTTAATGGCGAAGGTGTTTGCTCACTGGAACAGATTGCCAAGAGAAGGGGCAGATTCTCTCTCCGTCATTTCTACCTTAACACGTGAGCCGGAAATAGCAGTAGAGGAAGTTTTGAATAAAAATTATTGGGTAAGTTCCAGCAAAATCAGTTACTTAGAAAGTCTCTAGATGGGAGAGGGGAGGTTTGACTGTGTCCCTCACTATGAAGTTGGATTTTTTGGGTGCCGAGAGCCCACCTGCGCTGCTGGAGTGTGGGCTGAGCTGAGATGGGATATGCAGAGCACCCTAGTGAGAAGTAGTAATCCAGAGCCCTGAAAGGACTGGGTGTTTGCACGGGAGAGTGTTATTGCACAGGAGGATGTCGTTGACATGAGGTGGTTTGGAAGACACCTCTTTTGCGTGTTTCAGTCAGGAATAGCCAGTGCCACAACATGTGCGTGGCCAGGAGCTGCATGACTGTGAGAGCTTCTCAGGGGGAGAGGGCTACGTCTCTGGGGTTCTCACCTACAAGCTGGGGGCTTGTCCTAGCACAGGACCCACCACCTTTCCTGGAGATGGGAGTGAATGGCAGGAAGCCTAAAGGAAGCCCCCAAAGGCTCTCCCTGTTTTGACGGCAGGAGGTCCCTACTACAAGAGCAGTGCCCAGAGCTGCAGGAAGTATCCTTAAGGGCTGGTGTAGACCAGAAGTAGATGAGAGTCAAGACCACATCCTCTCATGAAGTTTATTAAAGAGCTTGTGGAGGCCTTCAGCACAACATAAGTTATGTTGGGAACTGCTGGGCTCTGGAGCAGGCCAGTGCGGGGATTTTAAGGTGGAAAACTGGTCCAGTCCTCCTAACTACCCACTGTCGCCCTCCATCTGTCCAGCCAGTATAGTCCAGTCCATTTCTCCCTGACTTTCTCTGAATGTCCTTTCTGTGCTGCCTGGCTTCCCTGGGTAATCTGCACCATAGCTTTCCCAATGGAGTTGAGCTGGTTAAGGGCCGTGTCACACTGGGAGCCCTTTTGGTGTGGGTGCAGCATCCCGATTCCTTGCACTGGTAGAAACCATCACGTTAGTTCTGCTGTGAGCTCTTTGCATCAGGAGATTTTTGCAAAGTAGCAAACCCTGTAGGTTCAAAGTCATCCACAAGTGGATATGGGCCAGACTGTCTGCTTCCTGCTTGCATACTGCTTACCTTTGGTCTTGGGATATTTTGTGCCTTTCCTGAAGTCCCAACAGCTCAATTTAAGAGATTGATTGCCTTGCTTTTTTTCCTTCCAGACAGGAGAAGGAAAACTCTTGCTCTTTTCACCAGTGCTGCAGGGACAGCATCCTGTGAGGTCCTGCATAAACCTTGTCTGGGAAGCTATTGCCAGTAACTTAGAAAGGAGAAGAGAAATCCAATTTTGAAATGGTGTGGGTTTTTTTTTTTCTTTTCAAAAAAAACCCCACAATCTGTGACTCTTAGATTAACACTTTGTATTTTGAGTTCTGGATTTGATTGTATTGCACCCATCTCTTCTTGAAAATGTCTGCTGAGCAAAATCCCAGTCAAAATAAAATGCATTGCATTGCCTTGTGCGGTTCCCTGCCCAGGGAGGAGGTGAGCCCTGAGTACACAAGTGGAAGGGTCTTGCAGGCAGTGCAAGGAATGAGTGGTGCAAGAGGCCTGTGTACGTTTATGAGAGGTGTTTTTACCTTGCCAGGTTCTAGCCAGGTGCTATGTTCTTGTAGCTTGGTGTCCATCAAGTGTGCTGTCCTCAGTGGTGGTGCAGGTGATGATCTGTGTGCTGGTGTATATGGTGGAAACAGCAGCCGTGGGCTCGTTACTGAGCATTTGGGATGTGGAGCAATGGCCAAAGCCCAGACTGTGCTCGGACCCTTTATGTTATATCTTTTCCACATGGAAAAAGGTCTAGCATGGGTCTTCCTTTGCTAATAAGAAAGTTTGACGATGATTATTATTATTGTTATTATTGTTATTATTGTTATTGTTGTTATCCTCATTATCACTCTTTGTTATTCTTATATTAGCTGTGTTGCAGACAGAAAATTTATTATACGTTAATGTAGTCATGCTAGAACATGCTAGATGTGTGTATTGGGTTTGCCTGGCTGGATTTCAGTGACGGGGAGTGCTATAGGGCTGGCTTCTGCAAGAAGCTGGTTGAAGTTTCCACTAAGTCTGATAGAGCCAATGCCAGCCGACTCCAAAGACAGACGCGGCGCTGACCAAGGCCGAGCCTATCCATGGTGATAGGATAGGAATGCCTCTGTGAAAACATATTTAAGAAACGGAGAAAAAAGAACTGCAGCACACAACAGCTGGCAGAGAGACAGAGGAGTGAGAATCTGTGAAGACACCAACGTCAGTGAAGAAGAGGGGGGAAGGATGAGCTCCAGGCGCCGGAGCAGAGATTCCCCTGGGTCATGGTGAAGGCCGTGGTGAAGTGGGTTGTCCCCCTGCAGCCCATGGAGGTGACAGCATGTAGATGCCCACCTGTAGCCTGTAGAGGACCCCACGCTGGAGCAGGTGGGTGCCTGAAGGGGCCTGTGGTCCTGTGGGAAGCCTGCACTGGAGCAGGTTGCTGCCAGAGCCTGTAGCCCATGGAGAGAGAGAAGCCCACGCCGGAGCAGGCTGGCTGGCAGGACTTTTGTGACACCGCAGGGGACTCGCGCTGGAGCAATTTCCCCTGAAGGACAGCACCCCATGGAGAGACTCCCGTGGGGGCAGTTTGTGACGAAATGTCTCCCGTGAGAGGGCTCAAATTGGAGAAAGGTGTGTGAAGATTGTCTCCCATGAGAGAGACTCCACAGTGGCCCGGGGGGAAGAGGGAGTCCTCCTCCTCCTCCTCCGGAGAAAGGAGGGGTGGAGGCAACATTGGATGAACTGACCGCAGCCGCATTCCCTGTGCCCCCGCGCTGCTCAAGGAGAGGATGTGGATAAATTGGGATTGATGTTAAACCTGGGAAGAAAGGAGGGGTGAGGGGAAGGTGTTTTTGTTTTGATTTTTTTTTTAAGATCTGGTTTTATTTCTCATTACTCTTCTCTGATTTGTTCTGTAATAAATTTAACTAATTTCCCCCAAATTGAGTCTGTTTTGCCCAGGACCGTACATGTGGGTGATCTCCCTGTCCTTATCTCAAACCATGGGCGCTTCGTTGTATTTTCTGCCCCTGTGGAGCAGAGAAGGGGGGGTGATGGAGTGGCTGTGTGGGCACCTGGCCATCAGCCAGGGTCAAACCACCACGATGTGATACACCAAACCCCCGTTTATGCTTCAGCTGATGTTTTAACTAGGTAGTCACACCTGTCAGTGCAATGACCTGTAATTTAACCAAAAGCTACCATACATCCTTTTTGGAAATATTTAGTAATCTTTCCAGCCCTGTTGTAATAATAATAGGTTGTTTATTTTTTACCTCCTTCAGAAGAGTATGAAAGTCTGAGATACACTTTCTCAGAAATTATAATTTAGGGGAGCAAAGGCCAAGGGCTTTATGGTGTGGCACAGAAAATTGTGATGCTGCCCAGGGGTTTTAGGTGATCGTGTTTGCTAAGTCAGTTGCTGGATCATTTGATGTACAGGTCTCTCCATCTGGCTCTGGTTCTTTGTTTTTGTGTTGGAGGTGGGCAAAGCTTTACGGTTTTCTTAAATGTTAGATTATATAAAAATCCTAACAAAAAAGTGTGTTTGATGTTACAGAGGAAAATGGTCATCCTTATTTATGAGCTGGGAAGTTGGACTGGAGACCCCTGAGTGTTCTTCCCACCAGCACTTCTCTGTTTCTGTGGTAACTGAGGAATGATTAAAAAGCTGAGCTTAAAGCCTCTGTTTGTTGAATGAGATGGAAGGAGGCCCCATTTTCATGAATGCACAAGATGTGTAAATAAATCCGATTAAGATAAGCAGGTTCAGAGGGGAAGGAAGATGGTGCTCTTTGCAGCCCAAGGTGCTGAAGCAGTGAGAAGTTTGTCTTGAAATGTTTTCCTTATCTTGGGTAGTTAGTCTTAAGACCTACCAGTCCTGCTTTTTACAGATGTCTTGGGGAGATGATGGGGTTCCCAGTGCTTGGTCTTGGGTAGGATTTGGGGTCTCTTGTTTTGGCAGACCTTTTCTGCTTCCTCCCCTGCCGCTGTTCTGTCTTTCAGCAGTGACCACGCTGGGGCAGATGCTGCCTTTTGTACAGTTGTTCACAGCACAGGACAGTAGAGCCCTGGTGCCTGGTGGACCCCCAGAGCTTCACAGAAATGGTTGAGGTTCTGTACTTCTGCTTGACATGGCTGGAAATGGCAATAGTGACTTCAGCTGACTGCTGTCTCTGAGGGGGCAGTCTGGAGGCTGCAACCAATACAACTAGACAGGAGAAAAGCTTTTGAAAACTTCTCACCAAGTAGCTATATGCTGCAAATGTTGGAAGGTCTGGAAGTAAGACCTTCCTTAGCTCGTAGCTTAGTGTGACGGATAAATAAATATGAGTGCTGGCTTTTCATCTCCCACAGTGCTATTGGTGGCTGTTCTTCATATGGAAGAGGAAAAGGGGGAGTTTGCAGTAATTTTATAGCTTTAGAGATAAGCATATCAAGTACAATTTACAGGTTACTAGGTGGTAACCTGAGTATAACTACCTTTGAGACAGGTTGTAGCCTGGTCAGAGCTTAAGATGCTGTCCATTAACATAAGGTGTGACATTATATTGCCTGATGGTGTAGCCTGTAAACTGCTGTTAGTACCTGCTGTCCCCATCTTCTCTTAGGTCATCAAAATTTATAGGGACTATTAGCAAAGACCTTATTTTGCATGATGTTTGTAGTAACTTTTAGCGAGTATTTTTATTGGGTACTTTGGTGAGACAAATTACAATAAATAGGATTTCAATTCTCTACATCCCTCTGTTAATTAACTGCTAACACTGCCTCATGGCAGTATGGGAAGGGAATGTATGGGAGGGATTAAGCAACCTGCAGTCACTGGTGCTGATCCACCATGACAGAAAGAGCTTACAGCTGGTCTTCCTAAGGCATTTCACCACCTCCTAATAATATTAGGAGTGGTAATATTAGGAGTGACAAACACCAGTATCTGGTTCTGCTTGGAAAATCTCGATTCTGCGCAGGTAAAAATACTTCTATCTCCACTGTGCTGGTAGAAAGACAGCTAAAGTTCATGAAGGTATGAGATACTGTCAGGGACGGGACTTGCATGTGGGATCCTGGGAGCCAGGCTCTCTTGAAAGCCTTGAAGTCAGGGCTAAATGTGTTTAAGGCTTCCCTGAGGCATGGCAAAGCCTGTAGACCCTTGAAATACTGCTTATAGTATTAATATTTCATTTGAAGATACTGAGGGATTTTGATGCCCATAAGTTGGCGAGTGTTAAGTCTGAGCTCATGGAACTGTGGTTTCACTGGAGGCTTGGCTGGCAAAAAAGGAGTGGCTAGAGAGGCTCCTGACCTCTCTCCATGGCAGCAGGCCACGGTGGCTTCTGAAAAAAGAGTTTGAAGTCATGTCTGAACGTGGGGTGACTGGTACCACAGGAAAAGTGATGAGATTACCTCCTCCTACACGTGGAGTCCCACACTGCCTCATAATAGGTGACCTGGCTGGGCAACCCAGGCTCGAGTGACCACAACATAAAGATGATCCTTAGCTCTGTTTGTACCCAGTTGATGCCAGGAAGCCAAGTCCTTGGACATTGTTGGCTCATTAGTGAGGAAGCAGCTCTCTGAGCTCAGCAACACAGAAGAGCATGAGGAAGAGGTTGAAGGATCTGCCTCTGCCATACCGGCTCTTTTGGCTGATGGTATTTGCCCACAGCTGTTCAAGTTGAGTTGATGGGTTAGGAACACTCTTGAATTTCTTCTGAGGATGAGCTGTTCTCTAGCTTTTTTTTCTGGTGTTCCTGTCATCTCTAGCTGATTAGGAGGTGCAGCCCCATCTTCCTGGGAAAGAGTCCTGGTCTTGACCTTCACATTCATTGCCTCTTGGCTTGACCAGAGCAATGACATACTTTTGTAGGGAGCCTGCAAGCAAAGGAACTCCCAACCAGTCCAGCAAACTGCAGACCATCTTCACTGCTCCATGGGCAGCTTGTAATGTCTTTCTATGCTAGCTTCTATTGGAACTACAGATAAAGTTTTGCGGTCTTCTGTTCTCTTTTTAGGGTGCTCCCTGTATTGCCTCAGGTAACAGAAAGACTGTTTAAAGGTTTGTGCCAAAGATCGTGGGAGCTTTCTGCAAGGAAATGAAGCTCTGCTCTCTGAGGGTCCAGTTTCACATGTAATGGGCAACCCCAGGAAGTAAGGACCACCACAAACATCACCCTATTCTGCTTGAAGTGCAAGGTGTGTTCAAATGAAGGTCCTTTTTTTTTAAATATATACCAACATTTTTTATAATGTTTAAAGGCAGTTAAGAAATGTACAATCAAAACAAGACCTACCACTGCTGGGTTGGTGGAAGGAGGAGAAATAACGTGTATGGATGTTAGTTCATCACTTTTCATCACTTAATACAGTACCTGAGAGATAATCTGGTGATGGCTGCAATGTTTAAACTGGGCGTTGAAGAAAATACATTTGACTGTAATTCAGTACCTGCAGTGATTTGAGCCTTTTCCAAATAGATTAAAAAAGTTTGTAGCAAGATTGAGGTACATGCCCAGACATCTTTAACTCTGTCCTCCCTTTCCTCTCTTCACCCCTTTCAAACTAGGGTTAATTACCAGGAGTTTTCTGTAGACACAAGCCTGGTGTGTAACACTGTCATATTAACAGGTAAAAAGGAAGCTGTTTTATGTAGTGCATATGTTAAATAATTTTTTTTTTTTTTAAATGACGTTGCCTGCTTTATCACGTAATGGATGAACTTACACATTCCAGGTTAATTCGTGTACAACTGTTGGTCCTCATCTCTTTTGTATGTCCCAAAATGTGATATTTTAATAAACCAGCAGTTAGAGTAGGAGTTGTGAAGTCAAGATCATGATGGACATTGTGGCCAAGTTAGTTAGGGGTTGTTCTTTGTGTGGTTTGATGAATGTGGTGGTTCTGATGTGGGTTACTACTTACTGCTGGTTGTTTCAGTAGCGGGGGATCTTTACACCGTCTCCGTTAGTGGTTTAAGTGGGACTTTGGAGAAGAGGGAATGGGTGGGTCTTTGCTTGTGCTCTGCCATGATTGAGACCCCTTCCCGGCTTCTTGTCTAAAGCAAGAATGTTAAATGTGCCCATCCAGGATTGTCATGTGTGGTGAGATGATGGTGTCTCCTGTGGTCTTTTGCTTCACTCTGGTCAGCCTGCCTTACTTGCTTGTACGTTCTATCTGTATCTTGGTTTTACCTTAGGTCACTGGGTCTCTGGGACAGAGGCTGGCCTTTCTGTTCTGTTTTTATACAACGTCCAGCACAGACACATTTAGTATCTCAAGCTCTTGGTGGTGCTACGTGTAATGCCAATAACTAATAGCACTGATCTTCCTCCTGAGGATCTGTGACTGTCTGTGCTGCTGTAGCATGATTTTTTTTACACGGCTTCTCTGTTATTTTAGCTCTGAAGAGCAGTAAATGTGGGAACCAGCACAGTACAAGAAGTGTACAGAAGCATTCCCGTGCAGGTGAAAACTGTTTGTGCTGACTTGTCAGAGCCAGTGGCTGGTGGTGAAGTTTTTGCTTGTGTTCAGGGCAGCATAGATAAAGCATGGCACCATTGTTCTGTTTGTGCTTGTATCTATACATCAATATATCTATAGCCAGGTAACTTTTCTATGTGTATATATATACAAATGTATGTGTGAAATCATAATTGCCTGTTTAGCTCTAATTTTGCTTCCTCCTCCTAGTTTCCCTCCTCTTCTCTTTTTCTGTTCCACTTCACATTTGAGTTTTATGCCTGTGATATATTTCATTGGTATACTTCCCTTTTTTCTTACCTTTTTTTCCTCTTTCTTTCCTATTGTGGCTTTTCATTCTTTACCTTCACCTTCTATGTGTTTCTGCTCCAAGTTCATTTCTAATTTCTCTTCTGTGTGGCTCCTCCTTTCTCTCTCCAGGGCAGGTTGGCCAAACCCTACGTTAGTGTCTCTGCGCACCCCAAGAGTTTGTGGCCTGAGGAGTTGGCCACAGCTGCACCCCTTATCTCTTGATAAAAAAGGAATAAGGTTGTTCGGAACTGCTCTCATTTCCCTTCTCTCTAAATGCATCTCAACGTGATGGTTTTGGCTTCCCCTGTCTGCTCTGAATTGGCAGCTGGTGTGGTGAAGTAGGTTTTTCTCAGATCTGGTGAAGAATAACATCGAGGTGCATGGCCATAACACTTGTCCCCTGCCCCCCGGGCTTCGTGATGCTCCTTCGTGGTTGCAGCCTGCGGTCCAAGCCTGGGCTCTGCATTCCTGCTGTCACCTTTCTTACCTTCCTGCTGCTAGTTTTAGTAGCCTTGTGGCTTGCTGCAAGCCCAGGGCTTTTCCACCTGATTTCAACCCTGTTTGTGGTGGGTCCTGCGAGGGCTGCCGTGCTCTGATGTCGGGGGACTGTGGATGTGCGAGCAGGTGCGCAGGCAGGTTTGTCCGTGCATCGGTGATGGCTCTGCCTGAGCAATCCCCATCCCTGTAGGAAAATGGGGAGAGCCCGGTGGGCAGTGCTGGGAGCAGGGAGGATTTTAAATGAAGCAGGGCGCACATCCTGCACAGTGCTTGCCACTTCTGTGTGGGCAGTGAAGTGTAGCGTCTTCTAGGGCTTGACTTGTAGGCAATAAAGCCGAGTGTTTCGACTGCTTCTGATTGTAGAAATGGAGGGATCTGAAATCTGGAAGCGCTTTGATGGTGGCGATCTGAGGAACACGCTCAATATCACTTGACAGCAGACGTTTTATTCTTGGCTGCATTGACCTTGCAGCGAGAGTTGGTTGGGTGGCTTTGCTTGCACAGCTGTTTTATTTTTTTTTCCTCCTCCAAAAATCCCAGGACTCAGCACTGTTTCCCATGCTGGAAAGCGAATGCTTCCCAGCCTGTTTTGCGGTGTTGGTTTCTTCGATGGGTGGCAATTCCTGAACGTGCCCAGCCCGCACTCCTTGGAGGTCAGGTCGGGTGAGCTCTGTCCAGCACGGTTTAGGCAAGCGAATCTGCAGAGGGGGCTTTTGTTTGCGTAAATGGAAAGATTTATTTTTATTTTTTCCTCTTGGAAAGATGTAACCCAAGCAGAAAATTTCAAAGGATATCATTAAGGTGAATAAACAGAAACCAAACTCCAAACCTTTCCAGTCATGTTGCTGAGGATAATACTTGAAGCTTCTTGAATGAAATGTGGACGTTCAGTATCGTGTTTCATTCAGGATGACTCTTCATATTTTTTTCCTTCTGTTTTTTTTTTGGTCCCTCCTCTGCAATGCAGACCGCTTTCACAAGTGGTGCAGGTGTCCTGTGCCATCCACCCCCTCCCCTTCGTCCCCTTTGGGTGAGGGGCTATTTCAGGCCGTGTTCATAACTTGATCTTGCTGATGGCCCTTGCACCCAAGGATCACTTAGTGCCAATCGTTAGGGTGCTTTGCTATTTTCAAGACACTGGGGCCTGCTCCTATTTCCCTTTCGTGTTCAGATGGGATTTTTTTTGGCCCTGGTTCCGTTTGGCTTGGGAATGGGCTGTTTTATCTACTCACAAGTTTGGTGCTGCCAGTCCACTGCACACGGTAGTTGCAACCTTCGGGATGGGGCAGTGAGTGACAGTGGTTGCCTTGGGGGATGAGGAGGACCTTTTCTTGGGAAGGATAAGGGACAAGTCGTGGCTGAGGTAGCCTGGCAGGTTGTCCCCATTTTGGTGGTGAGGCTTGGGCTGCTGCTGGCCCTACATTTTTGGGTTGAAGTATGATAGACTCACTGTACTGGATACTCTTTTTCTTAGTTGGCATCCTGCCTCTGGCCCTGGTCAAAGGCAGATGTGTCAGAAAAAAAGAAAAAAAAAAAAGTGGGCGAAAGTGAAGGAAATGGCTAAAAAGTAGCCAGATCTTATGAATAGTTTTCTAGCAAAACATTTCCAGCTCAAGCTGGCTTGTGCCCAAGTCATGCCTGCCTGCTGGAGAGCTTGGTGATGACTTGTAGGTGGCAGATTTCATCTAGCTTACAGCATCTAAACAAATAAATCTTTCTTTTCTTCCCCCCAGTAGCTAAGTGTGTGGCCTTTGCTACTTGAGTGTCTCTTTTAAGCAGCTAAAAAGTTTTTCTAAGAGAAATATGTTTCTGCGCTGCAGTCAAGAGATAAATATAGCTGGTGAATTGAAAGAAGGCCATAGTATGTGTTATGTTGCCTTACCCAGTAATTTTGTTTTTTTTTCCTTTTTGTGGTGATTCTGTGCTAACTTACAATGGAAAACCTCCTGAAAGATATTATTTTTCCCGTTGAAAGAAATTACATGCTAGAATGCCATTTACTGCCTGATACTGCAACCAGTAAAGGATTAAACCCCCCAGCCCTCTTCTTCAGCCCAGTGCTGCGTGTTTGGAAAGCAGGCGCGTTTGCAGCTGAGCCAGCTCTAATAATAATAATTCGGGTTGAGAAGCTTAAGAGCAGCCTGTGATTAGCAAAATAATTATTGCACAATGTATAAATTGAGAGGTGGGTTTTTGACATGGCAAGAGGAACGCACGCTGCAGCTACTTGGGGAGGCAGTCGGCTCGTGTCACCTTGTTGATGTTCTCCATGTCAAACTGGGTGCAGGAGCCACGCAAAGGACAACCAAGCATGTTAAAATGATGATTCCTTTTGAGTTTTTCCAGTAAACCCTGCTGATTAAATAGCAGCCAGAAAACTTGTAAGTAAGTTTTACACTGTGCTCCCCAGGGTAATTTTTTAAAGTTTGGATGCAATTGTTGGATATGTTCTCTCAGCTTTGCAGGAGACCAAACTTCGGCTAGCTGTTGGCTCTAGGACCTAAAAAATGGGCTAGGAAGCCTTCCAAAGCTACTTCTTCATGGGTGCCAGTTCAGATCCAGGTCAGTGGGATTGAGAGAGATGTCTCTGTTACACGAGTCTGCTCTGACGTGTATAAAGCCAAATTCGAAGGCTCATAGCTGATGACTCGTTGCCTTAAAATTTCAGCAGCCCCGCTGCGTAACAGGGCATTTTACGCATGCTTTCCCCTCTGTGCTTCATCAGCAAGGGCAGGGTTTCTCGCCAGCAGCGGCTGGAGCTGCCTGCGCAGGGTTGGGAGGTGACACCATGCACGTGGATGCCATCGCCTGTCACTGGTGCAAGGCTTCGGGGCAGAGCTCACCCTGGGAACCTGCACAGGCAGGCCCGGGATGAGGGGGCGTTGGAACTAATCCGGCCCAAAGAAATGAGCAGAGCTTGGGATTCGTAAAGATGATGCTGGGACAAGCACCCCCAGACCTCTGCCTGGGCGTGCTGCCCATCCTCTTTTTCAGAATAATTTATTTGCAAATAAATATTATACCGAGAGAAATAAATCTTAAAAAAAATAGGTTTAAGCTAAAACAAATATAGGGCACTCATAGGGGTTTACATCAGTTTAATGGAAGTCTAGTAGACTGTAGATCTTTTCCAGACTGCCTTAAATATTTGCATAGGACTCGTACAAATAGGGCCCTGATTTTCCCCATGATGCTTGCTACTGTAACAGACAAATAATAATAATTAAAAAAAAGTTCCTTAATTAGGCTTATTTTACTTGAGGCAAGCAGGTGGAGTGTCTCCTTTGATCCTTTCCAACCTTTGTTTTTTGTAATTTTGTGCTTTTTTTTCCTGTATCTCCTGTTGACGATAATCAGAAGGATGTGTGAGTGCATGTGTGTGCACGTATGGATGCACATACCACATGCCACACGTTCATACACACATACTTGCTCTTTTTCTGTATTGTAAAATTCATAACATTTTTTTCCCCTGTGTCAAGGATAACCGGTATCGCCTGCATGCAACTAAATGAGCCATTGAGTTAATACCACCATGGTAATTTCAGGAAAGCCCAGTGAACATTTTTCTAATAAGAGGATATTCTGGTCCTCTTGATAATCAGCCCCCCATTGTAAACTCATTTTGAGTCACAGGTTTAAATCTTTGTTCTAGTGGAAAAAATTTTTATGGGTGGCCCAAACAGGCATTAAATCCTTCTGGGTTTTTTTTTTTTTAGCAGTAGCTTAAAATAGCACAGATTCTGGATCGGAAGAGTGACTCCAAGGGAAAAGAGAAAAATTGAAACAATACAAATCATGGTTTGGTGGCACAAACCTTTTGTCCCACCCCAACCCCTGATAGAAATTTGGCAGAGGCAGCAGGCTGGGTTTCCTCGCTGTGAGACACTGCATGCCTGCGATTGCTTTGCGCCACTGGGTTTCCATCTTCTCTGCTGGTGGTCACCCCCCTTTATTTTAGGGATGCCAGAAAATGACTTGGGAAGTCAAAATTGTGCCAGTTTTATGCAGATTTATTCCCCTCCTTCCTGCACCCCTTCTGTATTTGCAGGGAAAAGGCTTTTCTGGAAAATATGCCAGTGTTTGGAGACACAGTGTCCTTTCCATTCTCCCATACTAGAAGCAGGGCACCCCCAAACAAGCCCATAGCTCTTCCTGCCGGTCCTGCACACCTTATCCGTTGCTTTTGGTTTCAGTAACTGGGATTGCCATTGCAGCAGCAGCATTTGGAATTATGATTTCGTCACGACAGAGCGTCATGTGGAGACAGCCTGTGCCTCAGGTGTGGCCTATGTGCCGACGAGGTGATGAGTGGCTCAGAGAAGTTGGTGCCCAGGTCAAGATGAGCCAGGAAACCTGTGCTGTAGAGGATCACAGAATGACAGAATGTTAGTGGTTGGAAGGGACCTTGAAAGATCATCTAGTCCAACCCCCCAGCTTGCTCCTGGATGCATGGAGAGTTTTACAGGCAGCGTTGCAGCAATGAAAGCTCAAAGCTTGTAAGTCTCCTTTTGCTCTTCGTTCCTGAGAAATCCAGGATCAAAAGGCAGCATGCATCGTTTTCTCCTTCCACTCATCCTGATGCTGGCCTCAGCGCTGCCGTAGCCGCTGGGCACCCCTCAGATGTGGCATCGCCCTTGTGCCTGCTGTGCTGCAGGTGCTGGATGCGCTGCCTCCAGTGCTGCCCCTTCCTTACCCTCATGGGTCCTTGCTGGAGGACCTTCTCCTGGCAGGTGGGAAGGGCTCTCCTTTAAACGGCCCTGGCTATCTGGGTGTATACCTCTGCTCGTACGCACTTTGCCTGAGCAAACAAGACCCGCGCTTTCATCGCAGCTTTATCGCGCGGGACTGGCAGCCACGGCACAGTTTACACCACGCAGGGTCTGCGTACGCTCAGATTTCCACTCGTCGTTCTGGGGTGCTTCCTTTGTTCTCCTGACTCTGATACTGAAGCATCTTTCCAAAAGCGACAGCGATCTTAGTATTTTCCTTAAAACACTCCCTGAGCAGGGAGGAGTGGTGAGGTTAGCGTCTGGAGCTGATGTATTTATTATTGATGATGCCTTTAAATGATTAAACAATTTTTCCTTGCATTATTTAGGGGAATTATGATATTCATCATTAATGGGAAGATGTCTGGGGAAATGTGTGATTCACACTCATAATTACCTTCTCCTGTTGTTATTTGCTGCTCGTCTTCTCCCAGCTCTTGCTTGTCCTTTGGCAGTCAGTGTTTGTCCTTCTGCCAGTACCTCCTGCTGCTTTCCCCCTTGGTGTAGGTGACCTGTGGCTGTGTAAGGGTGAGGTGTCTTTTTTTCTAGGCAGGTAACTCAAATTGCAGTGTCACCAGCACTTACATAAGGGATGTGGTAATCCGGATAAGGAAATAAGGTTTAGAAACTCTTAAGTACATTTGAGAGCTCTTTCCAGCAAATGTTATTTGGATTAATGTTCTTTATTTTACTGTCAAGGATAACCGGAAACATGAACAACCGTGGCATTAGGTGTGCTTGTCATCTTGTGATATGGTGCAGTATTGCAGCTGGGTTTTATTGCAAAATGAGGCAATGTTAACTGATAATTTGATTGTGACGGGGTAGGCTTCCCTCTGCACAAGATGAAAGTCCCTCTGCACCAGTTAGTTTTACTGCATCCTTAAGTCGTTAAAGCATTTTTATTTTTTTTTTCATGCAGCAGAAATCTTGTTTCTAGGGTGCTGTTTTAAGCATGGAGGTATGTCTATTATTTAGGTCTGTCCTGTAGAGCAGCTTACCTGCTACTCTACAGTACATCAGCACTCCTTGGTGGAACTTGGGTTGACCTCCACATAGTAAATTCAGTCTTTGAGGTTAGTTGTTTTAAATCATTAATCTAAAAGCTGTTTTTTAAAGAAGAGGGTATTTATCTGGAATCTTGTTGATATTGTTTTTTTGGCTGAAACTCTCCATCTGTCTTGTGCAGAGTCTGGCTCTAGGAGTTGAGGGGGGCAAGGAGGAATGTGACATGCCTCTATGATAGTTTGGGAGATATGAACCTCAGCCTCAAAGGTGTATGTGGAAAGGATGAAAACTACACTGTGAGTCAGTGGCTTCCTCTGGAGCATGCAGAACAGAGTCTTAAGTGAAAAAAAATGAATCTAGCTAAGAGATTCCCCACTTCATTCTTCTTCCTGACTTCGGTACTGTTTGTTTCTGGCTTTCAGACTCCAAAATCCCTCCTGTAGGAGCCTGGAAAATGCTTTTGTTAACTTTTCCCGATATGACACTGTAAGGGAAAACAATTTCTTGATATTTCTTAATATTTCTTAACCCTGTTTTATCGACATCCTGCTTGCTCAGCCTCTGATGCTGGAGAAGGTGAGATATTTCTTACAGAATCACACAGATGGCTGTATTGGAGAAGACCTTTAAGATCATTGAGTCCAGTCATTAACCTAACACTGACAAGTCCTCGACTGAAACATATCCCTAAGCACTATGTCTACATGACTCTTAAATACCTCCAGGGATGGGGACTCTGCCTGGTGTCTCCCACTTACTTGAGTGCCCTTACATGGTCGTGCTGGGAAGAGCGGGATAGCATAAGCAGGGACCTCACAGATACGTGGCAGCCTGGGAACACAGTGATTTTGGGAGTGGACCCAGGGGAAGGTCCCTCAGAAATTCCTCTACTCTGTTTTGCGGCCCTTATCCTTTGGGCAAGCTCTTGAACCCCCGTGCACTGTGTTGTGCAGGGCACTGTGGTGGTACTGGGGGAAAGGAGATCCCACTCCTTGACTTTTGCTGCCAGTCAGTTCAAGTCCAAAAACAGGAGGATTTATTGTTTTTCTGATTCCGCCTAATCTCTCTACAGAGGCTCTGTTTAACATCTTGCCCTTGTTTGAAATGTGGAATTCAGCTACTGCTATTATTATCCCAATGCAAAGAGGCCACGAGATTTTTGGTTCAGCCCCACCTGGATTGCTCTGGGGGTCTTGGCTGTGGGATGAGGTGCTCAGGCCACCTCCTCTGCAGAATAATTTCTTTCCCCTTATTGCACATCAACTATAGCTCTTTTTCTTCTAAAAATTGAAGGTGGGGTGGCAGGCTGTGCAGGATGCTTCTAGGGGTTTCATTCCCGGCAGCCAGGTATACTTCATCACCAGTGATGCAGAGAGGGTGGAGGAGACAGAGGATGGTCTCCCTGGCTAGAAATCCTATGCAGCTCCACCATCCTGCTTCTGGAGTCCTTCCCAGCAAACTCTAACCTACCCTGGGAGCTAAACTGGGTCCTTTCTGGATAGTTGCTGCTGCTGTGTGGGATGCTTCTTGTCACTGGGATGCTTGTTGTCACTGGCAAATGATTGGCACCTCTCTGAGGTTGCATCCCCCTCCCAGTGTTTTCCTCCCCAAGGCACTTCGCAACCAGCTGTCCCTTATGCCGTGGGTGACATCCCATTTATCTGTCTGCCTTTTTGGGTTGTGTTTGTGTCCGCTATTGGTCACACGGTTCCCACTGGGCCGCGCTGGCTTGGCCAGTGCTGAGCATCTGTGCGGGTGCGTGGTCCCAGCGTGCAGCACTCTTCCCCTCCGCCCCCCCCGCCTCGGTGAAGGGAGAGGGAAAAAAATCCCTGGAATTCTTCACCGCTGACTGCAAAGGGCAATTATTTAGTGGGATTTTGGGCAGAGGGAGCCCAGTGCTGTGAGGCTGCTCTGAATCTGAGCTGTGAGCCTGCACCGGATGAATCGAGAAGGGAGGAATAAACAACCTTTCTGAGTCATAATTCCTAATGCTACAGAGTGGATTTCCTTTGGTTATTTTTTTGTTTGTTTGTTTTTTTTTTGTTTTGTGTTCCTGCATGCTGACTAATGCACAGAGAAGCAGCGAGAGTCCTTTCTCTGCTGTTTCATCCATGAGGAATGCAGCCCTGTCTGCCCCCTCCTCGTCTCCATGGCTTACCTGAGCGTGGTGTTATCGACCTCCACCTCCAGTTCCTTCTTGAGCTGTGCAAACCTCCTGCTGGCTGGTGATTCCCCTCCCCAAAACCCCCCAAATTCCAGCGACAGCAGGCTGGGAGCTGGTGCTTTCCTGGTGGAGGGGACGGGGACATGACGGAGGAGGATCACGTGCTGGCAGCTGTTTGTGCTCTGAGGCTCCACCACTGCTGGGCACCCTTGAAACATCCCTGTTTTGCAACCAGCACCTGCTCTTAGAGCATCTCAAAATGATTTATGGAGGGGGTTTAATATGGTGACAGCCACCCGGCACCTACAGCTTGGTGATATAAATACACCAAAGTGAACTAGCTGTCATCTCCCTGGAGAGGTTTGTACCAGCTACCTGAGCATAAGGAGCTTGAAATCTATATATTTTTACAGAGTGTCTGGTTTTTGGCATTTTGTTCTGTCAGACAGCTCTCATTGTACTTTTAGATTCAGACTACACGGTGACTCCTGCTCTGTTACATTCCTTTTGATGAGATCTCCCTCCCCAAATGTTGTACGTAATATCAATACATGTGTAATAAAACATACCTGCCCGTAGCCTTTTGGTTGCACTGCAGAAGGACCAGGGATGGAATATCAAACCAAGACCCTGGGACTGGTCCCGTTCACAGAGGCAGCATTGCTAAGAGGCAGCTGATGTCCCCAAAGATGTGGCTGAGAGGCAGTGGTGGCTGCAAGGGAGTTAAGTGGTGGGTGGCAGAGCTGGGCCTCCCCGAAAAGGCAGCCCCTGCCTTGGGAGCCAGGTTTTGGATGTCTTGTTATTCTAACTGATTAGATTCATTTCCTGGATGAAATAAGTGACAATATTTATGTTATATTACCAATATGAGCTGCTGATTTAGACTCTCTAGTGTGTTTAAAAATATTTTTTAGCGTTTTCTTTGTTTAAAGCATGCAAAATTGAAAACTTAATGCACAGAGGCACATCCATGCTTGCACACACAGAGACAAGCGGTGTGAATGATTTATATTTCAGTGAGCAAAGTGCTTTGTTGGGATGTGAGGCTGCTCTTTTTGCCTTACAATGTCCTTAATTAATTTTTGTTATTATGGGTATTGGTGATAGGATAAAAGCTGGATAGGATAAAAGCTACCAGAGAAAAGCTGGTAGCATCTGGATTCAGGAGTGGCAGCTCAAGGTTCTGTGAATTTCACTGCCCTTTGGGCTTCCTATACCTAAAACTGCTCGGATGGAGCAATGATCCACACTATGAAGTTTATAAGTTGCTTTGTGTAAGGTTATTTTTCAGTTCCCTGATGGCATTTACTACCTCCCTGTAGGAAAAGAAGAGCCGTGTTTTTTTTGGGGGGCAATGCATGTTTGGGCAACGCAAATGTCACCTACAGCAGAGGATGTTATCGGCTCCCCTACCACTGTGTACAGCTCTTCTGCTCAGCAGCCAAAACTAGCTTCCAGAAAAACATCATCTATTCAGCAGAAATAGGGCTTTTGGGGCATTTTTCTGGTTTTCCTTCCCCACTGCTTCCATAGAGCCATTTTTAAATAGATTGCATTTTGTTGGCATAACTACGCTGGCTGGGGCTGTGGGTGTATTCTGAATTTTAATTTTATTTTCATCGTTTTGCTGGCTCCTGGCATGTCATAAGTATAGATCAAGCCAAGGCAAATGTGAGATGCTTTAGTTTCTTGTGTGTAGAAAGGAGCTAATATGCCTTTGCCTGTGAAGATGGGGAATTTGCAAGTCTCTGGATATGGATTAATTTTTTTTTTCCTCTGTGTCTGTGGGATTTAAGGGGGAAAGGAAGTCTTCAGATAGGAAAGGGAAATTTGTATTTTTTTAAATACTAAAGCATTTGCCTGTATGCAAAATCATCAGTGACTGGATATTTCAGTCTTAATTTTTTTTTAGCTACGTTACCTGTAGCGATGCAGATGTTGGAGTCAGGGCTTTTACTCTGCTTTGCTGACCTGGAACGCAGACAGACCTTTTCCTGATCCAATCCAACACCTTCATGTAGGATCAGTCCCCCAACCTGCCCGACTGCTGCCTCCAGTCCCTGTCTCAGCCAGCCTACTTAGGCCAGCCTTGCCTGCTGAAGTGCTGTGAGCTGTGACGCTGCGATGACAGCAACCCCTGGCATGTGAGCGTCCGGGGAGGGTGGTAATATTTTAAATAAATATCCGTGCAGCTGAGCCTGGCCAAGGGTCTGAAATGGGAAGTGGATTCCCTTTGCAAACATCTCCTCCCCTAATAATAAGTAAAATGGAGTTGATTAAATTCATGCACTCTTGGCATGTAGAAGAGGCTAAGGACAAGTGCGTTAGAGCATATGACACAATCCCAGCAGCTTTACTGGAGGGGAACGTGTTACCGCTGCGAGGCTTTGATAGAATGAGGGCAAACTCTTATAAGATGCTGACGTTTCTTCTTTGCTTTATATTTGCATAATTCCCCGTGATTCCACAGGGCTCCTTGCTTGCAAATGGTTGTCCAAACCTTAAGTAATTATCTCAGAAGCTTGGGGCTGTCGGTGGCTGTAGTTTCTTGTCTTGAAGGGTGAGGAGGCTTCGTGCTAGATGAAGTTTTGCTGAAGGTGGAGCTCCTCCAAGAGACTGGCACCTGGCCACCAGTGTCTGGAACAACCCAGCCCTGCACAGCAAGGCCTGTCTAAACTCAGGCTTGTTATATTCCAGAGTAAACTTTGGTGCTACCTTAATCTGAATTAAAAGCAAAACTTTTGGTTATTCCTGAGCAGCTGCAGCAGGAATGTTTTAGGGGATGTACCCTGTGGTTTATTGTGCTGGGGTGGCTTTGGATTTGTCCCCAGCTGGTTGCCCTCAAGCTTTATGGAGGCTGCAGAACCTGTGCTGAGGATTTTCGCTGTGTCCTCAGAGCCCATGAGATGTATTTCAGCTCAGATAAAACCCGTGCTACAGCTGTGCCTGTATATAGCCAGGCTGAGTGTTAGAAGGCAAACCCAGGGTCCCATGATCACTGTGAATTGTGAGGACTATGGGACCTCTCAGCAAATGTGCAAGTAGAGACCTCCCAGCCTTGTAGAGAGGTGAGGGTGTCCTGGCTGGTGCAGACCCACTGGTCCCATGAAAACCCTCACAGGTTCTCAGTCAAACCTTACATTCCAAGGCAGTGGAATACAAGAAATTAGTCCATTTGCATAGTTGCGTTGGAGCCACTGAGGATGTCCAGAAGGAAATGGTGTCACGCACTGGCAAGGCAGCAGCTGCATTTACTGGCATAAGTGAGACTTGGTCATTGAAAAACCTGCAGCTGAAAGGCTGAACTATGAACTTTGGACTTGAAAGCAATCTTTTTATCTAAACATAAGGATCTGAAAGCTGGAAACGTATGAAAGGTACGGGCAAAGTATCTGAGTGCCTTTGAAAACAAATGGCTTATAAGAATACAGAGCAGTAATCTCCAAAGACATCCCAAAAAAGTGATGGGAGTATTTCGGGGATAAGAAACCAGAATGTCTGCTGTAGCAGGGGGGCTGCTGGACCATGGGATGGAGACGCACTGGGAGGTGGTAGGGACAGCTGCTCTCTTAAAACATTGTTAAATAGAGATTACATGGGATTTATTGTAGCACACATGTGGAGAGCTTTCAGTGACAGGTGAGGGTGGTGGAGCCTTGCTTGTCTTTTCAGTGGTGGCCGAGAGTAACAAAAGCCAGACAGAACAAACTCAGTTGAAAGCTTTGGAAGTTCTTGTCCCTGGAGGAGTGGGGTAATCCCTATGATACTTGGCACTCTCTGTCGTGGGGTGATCTAGTCCTTGCTGGTAGTTTGGGCTTCATGTGCAGTTCATGTTGGTGATACATAGCCCAGTGCTGAGAAGTGGTTCCCTCTGCTGTGGAAGCAGATGCCTCCTGTCCCTGTTGCTGCACCTGTAAAATGAGGTAAGCAATACTTGTTTTCTTTGCAGTAGGCTTTAAACCTTTGGGTTTCTGGAGCATCTTGTTATATGTCCAGCATGGGTTCCCGCTAGAGGGAATGGTTGTAAGAGTTGCGGCATCTAGGTGGTAGAGGATAAGCAGCAGCTGGTTAAGACATGCTGCTAATGAGAGGGATGTTGCGGGTTAGGGCTGGGCCGGCCACTAAATGTGGATCAGACGCTCTCTAACCCTTTCTTCCCCCCCCAAACAGGAAGAGAAAAGG
The DNA here is from genome assembly GCA_020746105.1 of Trogon surrucura. NCBI lineage: Eukaryota > Metazoa > Chordata > Aves > Trogoniformes > Trogonidae > Trogon > Trogon surrucura. The sequence continues at coordinate 11,200,737 of CM036619.1, read as the reverse complement.
GAATAAGGCAGAGAGACTTACAGGTTAGAAACGAAAACAAAAACAGCTTTAATGAAGCAATAATGGAAATAATAGTGAAATTATAAAAATAAAGAACTATATACAACTATATATAAGCCCGATATCGAACCTGACCCCCCACCCCGATAGCGATCACCACTGGGGAAGCTCCAGGCTCAGCAGCGGCGGGAGCTGGACAAAGGGAGCTGGATTTGGGAACTCGGCATCCGGATCAAAAGCAGGAGATCGGACAGAGTCATCCCTGGATGCTGGCCACCGAAGAAAGGGAGAGAAACTCTCGTGATCACTCAATTTATACTTAATATGATGTACATGGAGTGAAATACTCTTGTTGGTCACCTGTCCTGTCTATTGCGCCCCGGAGGTGCAACCTTTTACTTCCTTGTGACCCCTCTTACTACCTGGCACCCCCAGCGTGGCACGCAAGAGCCAGCAGTGGCCTTGGTCACTATAGGAATAAGTATCAGCAAGAGCCTTTCTGCATCCCAGTCCCAGGCTGTAACTGTAAACATCAGGTGTTATCACTGCCAGTAGCACACACTGTCTGCAAAAACATGCTGCTGACTTCAGAAAGTGCAGCCTTTTAGAAGAGACTGAACTGGAAAGTAAAAATCACTAAACAGAATTGGGGTTTTTAGCTCAAACCAGGACAAGGGGGAACGCAAGGGTGTGTAGTGCTGCTGGGATCACGAAAGTTCCTTCCTTGCCCTCACAAGCAGCTAAGGGGTATAATCTCATTATTACATTTATCAAAAGCTATATTTTAAGACTGATTGGGCTGCCTACCCTGGAACTGCTGGAAGGCATCCAGAGCTGGGCGTGACTAGGGACCTTCGTGGTGCAGCCTGAAGTCGCTCGTAGCCAGCTGATACTCGTTTGCTTGTGTCACTGTTGTCCTTGAGCTTAAGTCACTCTTTCTGCAGCACAGATGGCAGTCTTGTACCCCCTGAGCTGTGCAGGTCCAACACAGGCAGCTCGCTCTGTCCTCTCATCTAAGAGGGGCTCATCATTCCCCTCCTGCTCCTGGCAGCCTGATCCTCTGTCAGGCTCTGTTCAAACACATCCTTGAATGTAAACTCCCAGGTGGGACATAGCATCTCAGAGGCGGGATATCCCGCTGTTGCTGGTGTAGCCTTTCATCTTCTATAGATCTACCAGAAATACTTTACTCTCTGGCATTCTCCATTTGCGTCGCCCTTGAAACCCTGCTGCGCTGATGTCCTCAGCTCACCTGCACTCACCTGCAGAGAGAGGTGAAATTTCTAGTGGGACCAGCCTTAACTAAAACTGACCTTCACCCAGCTCTGGCACCAAGCCCCAAGATTGGCATCACTAAGGAGAAGGGCAGTACTTAGAAGAAGCAACAAGGAAAAATGTTTTTTTTTCACATTTGGGTCTTCTGTACTGGGATTGTTTGGCAATATGGGGTATAAAAAGTACACGTAATATGATGGCGTACTGATTTTTGGTTATAATTGTGGCAGTGATGACCGAGAAGATACAGTTGTAATTCTGTGATAATTTGGTTCATATTGAACTTTCTGCTGTCAAAGGAAAATTTCTACTTCCAATTTTCTATAGACTTGGGTGCTTCAATTCTTTGTTTAAACTATTTGCATCTTTTCTAAGTCGAGGTCACAAGAGCTGAAGCACCAAAGCTTTTAGGCAGTGCTGTGGTTCACCTGGCTTTCAGGAGCTCCTCCTCTGCACTGTGGGTTTATTGCAATTCCAGCTACTCATGCAATGAAGACAGGACAAGCCCCTGCTCTGCATGGACAGAGATACTTTTTTGACTGCAGTGCAGATTGAAGTAGATGTGCACTCTGCTGTAAATAAGGGATTTATCTCTGGGAGAGGTTTATCTGTCCAGTTGTACTTGTGGGGGTTATACATTGAGGTCCGTCTCCTCGGCTGGCCCTTCGGAATGAGCAGTCAGGGCAGAACAGATGCTGACAGGACCCTTGCTTTCCGTGCTTTGTTTTATTTGTGTGGGGAAAAAACCACAAAGCCAGCAAAAAACAAAGCAGAGTTTCTGCTGCAGCTGTTCGAAACAATAAATGAACCACAATGTGATGTTGTAGGCGTTTGTATTTCACCCCCCATTTCCTCATCCAGCTTTTATTATTTCTTGATCTTGGCAGTGGGAAGGACCACTCTCAAGACCTGGTGCCTTAGTGACTCCCTGAAACTAGACGTACGCCGTTTATAGAATGCAGAATGTGCTCACACTTGTTGCTTCCCAGCGTGCTGGGTAGCTCTGCCTTTATGAAGGGTTATCAGGACAAGATGGTCTTGGGAATTCATCACTGTAGAGGCAATACCTCAGCTACCAGGTTGGGGAGTTGAGGTCAGGATGCCACAAAACCATAGTGACAAGGTTTTGACTTGCAGGAGCTCCAGCTGGGGTGGCTGAAGCACTTGCAGACCCCCACCACTTCTGGAGTTTATCTTGGGACGTGTGGAAATGGAGACCACCACATGAAGCAGCTCAAGCATTGACACACTTGGTAAACCAGCCCTTTAAAGTCACCTGAAATGGGTTGCTGTTGGAGCTCTGTGCTCTCCTGTAGAAGGAGGGATGCAATGGACAGTGGTGGGTGGCAAATGCCTGTCCTCGCTTTGGCTTACCTGGGTTAGGGACTCAGCATCCTCTTCTACTGCCAGGCATGAAGTTATGCCCTGGTGAGATTCACAATAAGCCTGATGGGGCAAAAGCACGAGAAAACTGTCAGACATAAAAAAATAATGTATATATCTATATAGGAGTACCTGATTGGTTTAAGCAGTGATCCTGTGGTTAAATGGACCTCAAGGGGCTGTGGCAGGTGGTCTCCCAGTGATGCAACCCCCATGGTTGATGTTGTCATCTCTTTCAGCTGTCCGCTCTGCTTCCTGCGCGCTGCCATGCTTGCCATGGGTGGCAGAAGAGGAACTGTGTCAGCTCCTCAGCTGCTGCCAGTCGCAGCTGAGGAATTAGTTTAAACTGTTGATTTAATTAAATCAGAGAATGCAACGAGTCATTTGTGCATGATGGTGATGGGTGCTGGTGGAAGTGACCTCGCACGCCTGCCAGCTGCATGGGTCTGCTCTCCAAAACATTTGAGGTTGGAGACCGGATGCTGAGCAATGGTGGTGGTTGGTTTTGATCCTGTCTGGTGATTCCCGTTTCACTATGCTTAAAAGCCATCCCTTTCACTGGAAGGCTCATCACATGGTCTCTGGAGGGTTCACATTCTTCAGAGTTATTCCTGGTCCCTTTAGATATGCAGAGCTGTGATCTTTAAGTATTACTGACCTAATGTGCCTCAGGCCATCCTAATGAATAGGAATTCATTAATGCAACTTAACCGCTTAAAATAATATACAATAAACTACTGCCGACTTCTGGGTTGTCCACATCCGTGGGGATGCTTGGGGGTTTGCATTTAGAAGACAATTTCCCAGAGGTCCTTTTCTGGGGCGGCACATGGAGGAGGAGAGCGGCAGGAAGTGATGATGTTAAGGCAGTTGAGTATCACAAGGTCTCTCATCTCCCGACATCCCATAAGTGGAGCAAATTATTTACACTACTCCGTTGTGCTGCAGTAGGGTGGAAAATGGAATCTCAGCATCCCTCTCAGTCCCACGTGCAGTCTTCAGTGGCTTTACCCTGTTGTGGATGATCACGGGAAGGTAGGATGTCCTTGTATTGGCTTCAGTGCATTCATGCAGACCTCTGCCAATGTGGTTGCTTTGATTCAAGGAAAACCAGCAATTTGCCTCGGTTTTGGGTCCTGACTAGTGGTGGTGCTGTGATACATGAACTGCACGGGCAGCTGTGCATGTTCCCAAACCTGGCTGAGATTGCACAGACCTCTTCAAAGTAAAAATGTGCTCAGAGTTGCTGCACACATGTCTTGCTTGTAACAAGTTCTTTGCGTCCAACCTGAGTAGCCAGGTAGACCAAGGTTGGCAGGTGTGAGAAAATACTGCCCTGAGAGAGTGGGTTCTTACAGAGATTTGGCTCATCTCAGTGAGAGTAAGTTACCAGCTAAACTGGGCTTTGTCAACTCAAGGCCAGAGCTTTGGTGTAGCTGTGGAAAGAGCAGGCTGGCTTTGGCATGTCTGGATATCGACGTGATGCATTTCCTGGTGGTAGGTGGTGGGGAAGCCCACATCTGCTGTGAAACAAACGCTGCTTGTCTTGGAAAAGTGCTTGTCGAGATAGCGATGATGGACAGGTCTCTTGATAAATGTGGCTTCACAGATCATGTTTTCAGCCTCATGGAAAAAAATGAAAAGATTTCTAACACGTCGAACTATTTAAAAGACAAGTCCGGAGATATGAAGGTAATGCATTCTAAAAATAAACATTAAAAATGATTCTTGAGCTTGGGCCAGGTTATTTCAAAATCAAAATCAAGGTCAAGGCACTCTGATATAAGTTTTTGGGTCATTTCTATCAGCTTTATTAATCTGTGCTACTTTTGAGGTCAGAAAAGATGGTAGTATCTACCAGGATCTTTCCACTTTCTTCCTGAAAACATGTTTCTAAGGAGTCCTGACTCTTGCTGTATTTTGTGAGGCTCTTTTCTTTTGATATATCAGTTTAACCATCCAGAAAAAAACCCACTAAACAACAAACTAGTTTTGGTGTTTTTTGTGTAATCAAGACTGGTAACGTTTTTTTTTGGTATGGTGGTATATATATAGTGACAGTGTGTGGATGACTTTAAATGAACGTAGAAGGGCTTTTAAAAGATAGATAGCAACATAAATAAATAAATAAAAATGGCCATCAACGTGAACCCAGATAGACACATAATATCCATGGCAAATAAACAGCTAACATAACTTTTTCTCGGATTTTCTGACATTTCACTGGCTGGCTGCAGCACTTCTGACAGCCTCACAAGTCCATCCTGCTGGGTGGCAGAGCTGAAGTGAGCACATCAGCCAGAGCCAGCTGGGTACTGGGGAGGATGTGGAGAAGAGCGAAGCTCAGTTATGAGCGGACATGAACAGCCTGGCCGAGCATGGGAGGTGATGAGAGTGTTTTGATGGAGACAGTGTCAGATCTAAACATCCTCTTGAAGCTTCTGGCCCCGTTCCTGCGGCTGATGCATTGCTGATACGTTTTCCCTGTGTGAATCTCCCAGATCTCTGTTGCTGGCTCTCAGGTCCTGAGTCGTCCCGCTTTGCTGCTGGGCTGGAGAGCCAGGGGGATTGGACCTGGAGAAGCCTTCAGGGCTTTTCCACACACGGGTGATGTTCTTGCCGTGCTGTTCCCCAGAAGCCCTTTTCAGGCAGGGACCATCAGTCCTCTGGTGAAGCTGCTGGGGCTTTTGCTTGCCCTGTGGTGTGGGGGCACCTTCTGCAGAGGAACGGATGGGGGCTGAGCCCTAGCAGGAGCTACTGGGGACGGGAACAGATTCCGTTGTCCCAGGACAGCCTGTTCTGATCCCTGTGACCTGGGGGACAGCTTTGGCCATGAGGTCCCCTCCTTCCCACCCTTAGCTCGCTGTGTCCTGTGAGGACATAGCTCTGATCCTGAGACCTGTTGGAGGCAAGCGGCCGTGACAGGGCTTGTTTTTCCAAGATAATCTTTTATCGGAAAAGTGGCTTAGCAGATGTAGGTGAAAGGTGATGCAGGTTGGCCGCCGCTTTCCCGCTTGCGTCCTCGACTTTTTATAGCTTTGCTGCATCATGCCGCAGCTGCCACCCACCCCCTGGCAGCTTTGGCATCGTGGGGCAGCGCTGGGACCGTCTGCAGCTGCAGGGGCACGCGCCAGAAACGAGTATGTCCTGGCGTTGGGTTTGCTGGGTTCCGTCAGCCACAAACTTGTCTAATCCCATGGCCCGACTCCCAAATAAGCAGCATCGGACACATCGGAGGAGAGCGGGAGGTGTCATCTTTTTGAGGAAAACTAATTTTTTTAAAAAACTTTTTTTGAAAACTTTTTTTTTTTGCTGTTCGTTAGCCCTTTAACATGGTTTAGTGGTGACCTGGCAGTGCTACCTTACGGCTTGTACTCAATGATCTTAAAGGTCTCTTCCAACCAGAGAGATTCTGTGATTCTGTGGATCACGAAGTTCTGTTGTATGCCGCTTACTATGATATTCTTGATGTGTTCAAGTGTCCCCTCCTTTCTTTTCTTTTTCTTTAGCCTTGGGAACTTCCTTCACCAAATACATCCTGCAGCCTGATTATGTCCCGTGTGTAATGAGGTTCACTTTTGCTGTCTTAAGTAAAAGGGGAAAGTGGTCTGGAAAGACCGCTGACTTCCACTCTGTCATCACCCCCAAGAGAGATGAGTTCGGCCTAGGAAGGAGATTAGCGAGAAGGGTGTCTTGATGATCAGTCTTCAGAAGGAAGTTATTTTGGGTATTCCATGCAAATAGCCCTGAGGACTTAGGGATTGGGAACAACATTGCTTCACTTAAGGGGAGATAGTATCACCTGCAACTGTCTCCCTCCATTCTTTGTGATAAAGGACAGGCTTCTGTATGAAAACAGATCTTCCGTTCCTCTGCCCTGTCCCTGGAGCAGATTGTGAGCATGCGAGAGAAATCCTGACTCTCTTGAAATGAATGGGGGGGTTGAAGTGCTACTCTTGGTTGAAGTGAACTATTTGCTCCTGGCTAGGGTAAGTCCGATGCTTAAGAAAGGCCGATTTTCTTCTTAAGTAGCGAAGTAGGGCTTGGGAGGGAGAGGAGCAAAGCTTCAGGCATAACTTGGGTGCCTCAGGCCAGTGGTGACAGATAGCTCTGCTTTTGGTGTTGATATATTTCCGTGGTGGACATGCTGATGGGCCTTTCTCCCACCGAGAAGTCCGTGGGGGGTTTTTAGTGGAGTTTGGGACAGGGGAGCTGTGGAAAAGGTGGATGGATGGTCAGTGCCATGGGAGCAGTTGAGCAGGCTCCAGGAATTTTGCTTCCCCATCCAGTGAGCTCATCCAGTGCTACATTTTTGGGAGTTGTTTTTTCTTTTTTTTTTTTTTCTTTTTCTAGAGCAAATCAAAGAGCACTGATCAGCATTGCTCTTGGCACTGTGGCACAGGCAATGTTTCCAGTAACGGCAGCAAAACCTGACTGTAGGATGTGTTGGCAGAGTGAACCCTGCACCATGCAGTCATCCCTGCAAGGGAAAAGGAACCTTTTGGACTGTAAATTCTGCTCAGGCTTGGAGCAAGCATTGTACGTACATACAGTATTTAAGTGCATTCACATACAGCAAGCCTGTGGCTAGGAATTCCTTTGATGCCCTTAGATCGCTGAATTGTTTAGGTTGGAATAGACCTTTAAGAATCCAACCATTAACCTAGCAATGCCAGGTCCACCACTAAATCATGTCCCTGAGCACCACATCTATAGTCATTTAAATACCTCCAGCAATGGTGACTCCACCACTTCCCTGGGCAGCCCCTCAATGCTTGACAATCCTCTCCTCAAAGAAATTTTTCGTAATATCCAACCTAAACCTCAGTTTCCCCTGGCACAGCTTGAGGCCATTTCCTCTTGTCCTGTCACTATTTACATGGGAGGAGAGGCTGATCCTCACCTCCTACAACCTCCTTTCAGCCAGTTGTAGAGAGTAATAAGGTCTCCCCTTAACCTTCTCCAGGCTAAACAACCCCAGTTCCCTCAGCTGCTCCTCATAAGACTTGTTCTTGAGACCCTTTACCAGTTTTGTTGCCCTTTTCTGGGCACACTCTAGTACCTCAATGTCTTTCTTGTAGTGAGGGTCGCAAAACTGAGCACAGGATTTGAGGTGCAGCCTCGCTAGTGCCCAGTGCAGAGAGATGATCACTTCCCTGATCCTGCTGGACACACTATTTCTGTTACAAATGCTGATAGGGGCTACCATAGTGATAAAATAATCTCTTTCTTTTCCTGATTTTTCTTGTAGCATGCAAGCTCTTTAGAAAACCCGGTCATTAAGCGTTCAAGAGCTTCGATGTTACTAAAACGAAAATACTGGTAGGAGTAAGTAAGTGAGAAGAGATGCAATACATCATCAGTCTTGGAATAAAAATAAATAAAGAAACCCCACCTCTTTGGGTTGCAGGAAGGTTGGTTGGTTTTGTGTTCACATTCAGGCATCAAAATGATGGGGCTGCCAACCCAGGGAGGTCACCTGTGTGCCCAGCCGAGCCGGAGCTGGACCACTGCCCTCTGTGAATGTGGTGCAGGGTTGGTGGGAGGCAGCCCCGGGCGTAAGGAGCAAACAGCTTGTTCACTTGAGCTCTCTGGGGCACCTAGGCTCTGTATTTATTTTACAAACGCACAGAGGGCTGTACAGAAGTCAGACGTGTCTTCAGGGGTCTTGTTTTTTGTGTTCTTTCTAAATTTTCCTCTTGATGTGGCTGCAGATACTCTCCACAAGGGATGGAGGTGATGTAGGCAAAAGTAGAATGGTGGGGACAGTGACTTGGTAGGACTGACTTGGTTTGGGTGAGGAGGATTTAAAACTGCGGCGAATGTTAGGGAGTACTCTGCAGGTATGAGGCAGTGAGCAAAACACCCTTCCACAGGAACACAGGACAGGACAGGTGGAGATGGAGCCCAGTCCTTGATGGGAAACTTTGCATCAGCAGAAAAGGGATACCACAACTTCATCATGTAATTGTATCATGCAATAAATAAAACTTTTCCATGCTTGATTTAGTTAAACCAATGCAACATCTATGTTTGGATGAAGCCTAATCCTACGCTGTTAGGAAATCTTTCCTAATAATAATATTTTCTTTCACCTCAAGAAGGCCTTGAGCTCGTGCCCGTTGACTTTACTGAGCTGCACTTTAAAGCTGCATATAACAGTGGGCAGGCATTTATTTGGAATTGCCAGCTGAAATGAGTCAAATTATTCCATGGGCTTCAGTTTAATGACAAATGCTTTCTGTTATTATTTACGGAATATTGAACATGTGCCCTTAATAAGTGGGAGCTTTAAAAAAAGTAACAGGAAGACAGAGCCTAATCTGCCAAAACATCTCTTCCACTGCTATTCCCAGAGATGTTTTGAAATCTTCACCTCATTTGCCTTCGTGGAGCTGTGTGCCAGCCCCGGAGCACGTGGGGCTTCTACTGAGCTCCGTGGGGATGCTCAGACCTCAAGCCAAGTGTGACAGTGCACAGGGAAAGTTGTTACCACGGGGCTCCTGCCCGGTTCCTAGAGGAGGCGGCAGCCACCGAGGATTCAGCTTTAAAAGAAGCCAGATATTGAGCTTGAAGATTGTCAGACGTGCAAGGAGTGTTTTATGCTTGTTGAAAAATGGCTTTTTCCTTCTTGGCCCTTACCCACTCGCTGCTTCTTAACTAGCTTTGAGCTGATTTGTTTTACCTGCAAAAAACAGTCCCAGCAAGAACTGTGGGTAGTTTCCTTTGGATTGATGAATGGAACTGGTCCAGAGGAACAACAGGCTCAGAAAAGTTCTCTTTTGGCTTTGTTGGACAAGCAAATCAGTTTTTAGTGTTCGTGGGACTGGAGCTGTGTTGGTCCAGTGCCACAGTGATCGAACTGCACCAGCACTGGATGCCTTCGGGCGAGTCTGTCCCTCTGGTGCCTTCACAGGACCAGCTGCACCAACCCAGCTCTGGTGGGTGGCACATCTCTACCTTCTTGGAGTTGAAGCAGTGGCAGTATGTATGGTTTTAACAGGGAGAACTGCAAATACAGTTTAACAGAATCATAGAATCATTTTGGTTGCAGAAGACCTTGTAAGATCACCGTGTCCAGGGGGCTGCAATGGTGAGGAGGTGATGAAAATAAACATCAGCTCTGAAGAAGATGTCTCATGTTGGTTGATTTTATCTATGAAAAGTAAGGGGCTGGTATCTTTATTTTTTTTTAATAGCATCTAATTAATACCTCTGTTAGCCACTTTTATAATAGTAGCACAACTCTTCTGTTCCTGAAGTTGTGTAGTCTTGTGAGAAGGTCAGCCTTTGACTATAAAGCATGCTTTTAGCCTTCATGGTGACAACCTAGATCCTGAAAGCTTAAAGAATAGGTCTAAGATAAAACAGAAGATATGACAAACAGGAGGATTATTTTTGTAGCTGGCTTAGTCGTGTTTTGTTTTGTTTTTTTTTTTTTTATTATAAGCTGATAACTAATGCTGTAGACTAAAAATCAGAAATAAGTGGTACCAGAAAGTGACTTCGATCTTCAGACTGAGCCCCATTCTGGAAAGCTGGGGTGGTTCATGGTGACCAAGCTGGGTTTGGGAAGCTGTAACTCATCTGGCCAAGGCAAGAAGCGAGTTTGCAGGGAGGTTTCCTGGGAATCCTGCAGCAGTGCCCAGTGAGGGAGCCAGGCCCCGGACTGTGCGGTGGGATGCAGCTGAGCAGCTCTGGAGATGGAGCAGCAACTCCCATCTCCTACCTGTGAGAGTTCCTGCAGGTCTTTGGGACTAAACACTGGGCCAGTGGGAGAGCTGGTGGTTTCATTGCTGCCACATACCTGCGTATGGGACCAGAGGCAAGAAAGAGGCTCTTGTTTGAGCCCTCTGGTAGCAGAGAAGGTGAAATGATGCCCACGTGGGTGTGAACAATGGGATGGAAACCCAGGGGAGCGCCAGCTGCCAGTGGGTTGGTGAATATCAAATGTCTGTTTTGTAAGGAATTAAAAGAATTTTAAAATTTTTTAAAAAATGTGTACTAATTAGGCTCTTAATCAGGCTTATCTGGAGCTTCTCGCCAGTGGGCGAGACTGTCAAAACTGTGTATCACAGAATCACAGGGGTTGGAAGGGACCTCAAAAGGTCATCTAGTCCAACCCCCCTGCCAGAGCAGGATCACCTACAGTAGATCGCACAGAAACGCGTCCAGGCGGGTGTAGTTCATGTCCCCTTGTTACATGCTTCACTGGGTATACATGAGGTCCCAAAGTGGTTGCATCCCCACCAGATACAAGTGCCTTTGTTTCTTTTGGAAGAGAAGTCAGCTGTTTGGGCTCTCCTCTAGCAGTGTTGATGCAGAAATGGCTTTTCTGCATGGCTGAACTCTTCATCATCTCTAATCTCCCATCTGGATCTTTGTTGTGGCTAGTGGTTGCCACCTTTGTCGTTGAAACAACTATTGAGTCACCAAGGGCTTTTGGGAAGTGATTGAGGACTCTTGTTGGTGGGTTCCCAGCTGCCTTTCTTCTGCATTTGTAAGAGATGATGCAGCATTTCAATCCAGCTATTGAATGTGCAGACCCAGGCAGCTTTGTTCTCTTGTGCTGAGGAGGTTGCTGCCGCAGGTGTGGAGGTGGATACTTCAATGTCAGTAGCTTGAACTGTTGTAAGTGGGCATTTTTTTTAATTGCATTGGATCTCAGAAGTGAAAGAAGTTCATAAAATTTTACAAACGTGAAGCTCTGTGATTCCTTTTATTGGGGAGAAGAACCACTGCTTTGATCCCCCTGTGTGCTGGTGACCAGGTAGTGATGATCTGTGTCTGCTGTGGGCATCTCCTGGTCCACTTGCTGAGGTGTTACAAAGAGAACACAAACCTAGTAATTTTACACCCATCATGTAACTGTTTTATAGCAGTGTAGGTCATGGTAGACTTCACCCTCATAAGACAGAATTGAGCCCTACCAGCAGCCGGGTTAGCAGCAGAGAGCTCAAGGCTCCTGGTACCTCCTTCAACCCAGAGTGTTGCCAGAAGGACGTTGCTTACAGATCTCTACTAGCAGAGACTTCTGAAGGTTTGTCTTGTAGTGAGGAAAATAGTGTGCTTTTGCCCACCTAAGTTTGAAAAAATGTCCAGAAAGGAAGAATGAGTCAGCAGAAGCTCAAGCACAGCCCCAGGAGTGCTGTCAGGGCTTTTGCCACTGCTGTAGGTTCTGCCTGTTGAACTGTGTGAAGCATCCTCTCTCTGGTGAGTCTGTCTGTCAAGTCTCTGGTGCTATTGTTGGCTTGAGACACTTCTGACTGGTGAAAGCCTGCAAGAGGTCCCACTGTGTTGGTAACTCGTTGGAGCTGGGTCAAGATATAGGTCCATTCCTCAAGCACAGTTGTCCTAAGACCTGGTTTCCCCCGCGTGCATGTAAGACCAAAATGAGTTGGCAGAGCAGCAAAAAAGGTGGAGATGGAGCATGAGGCTGTAGGTGCTGCAGTCCTGGAGGACCACTGTAGCACAAAGCATTGCAGTCCTTGTCCTTGCTCTGTCTGTGGTGGGCACTGCTCTCCCTGGTGGGTTTTCAGAGGGGCATTGCAAAAACCATGTGCCAACTTTTACTCCTCTTAAAACTAAGCATGACGGGATGAGTTGTGCGACTCACCCTCACATGGCCTCTTGCACTGCACAGCCAGTAGCAGAACTGTCAGGGAAGGGCCCTTCCTTGCCCCCAGGTGTGGGAACCTGCCTTTCATTTTGATGCACAGATACTGACTTTTCTTTTGGTGGTTGATGTGTACGAGTAGGGATTATTGGTTTAAATGAGAGTCTATTTAAAAAAAAAACAACAAGCAAACAAGCAAAACAAAAATCCATTTCCTCCCTCACTTGAAGGGGCACAACTTATCTCTGCAAGCATAGCCTGGGGGCCGGCATTTCTGTAAAACAGCTTTGAAGACAGAATCCACAGTCCTGGGAGAGCAGGAGGCGTGAAGTGCTGTCCCTCACTTTACATGCCTCTGCAATGGCATCTGCAAGTCTGATATTCCCCTCATGGGCATCCCAAGCCTGGTTTGGGAGCTGAGATGAGCAGTGGGCACCCACCCTGCAGAGACCCCTGCTGCTGCCTGGTGGGAATGGGCAGGGGCTACAGATCCTCTGGGTCTCACTCCTCACCGAGCTAAAGTTCTAATCGCAAGACCGGGGCAGTTTGTGCTGGGGGTCTTGCACAGGTGTTCTGAAAAAGAAAAGGCAAAAGGTTAAGAAAAAGCTAGGCTTTTTTTTAATGAGTCAGCTCGTTACCGAGTGACCCACACTCCTGGGACATCACTGTTTTTGCCACTCACTGCTACTGTTCAGTCTGTAGCTCTTTTAAAATCACATGTCTAACAACAGGGGTGTAAGAGCCAAGGAGAGGTTTTGGAGATGGCTTGAACTGATTCATCAGCTGGATGTTATTGCAGGGGACAGTCTGGGCTTCATTCTGCACTCTTCCTTCCACCAGCACTGGTGCTGAGCCTGCTTTGGCTCACTAAACCGGAAGAAAACCATTTCCCTGTGGCAGCTGGGATACCCACTATAGTGAACTGCTGCCTTTCAGCAAACACACTTGCAAATGTTTGCTTTCTTTTTTTTCTCCCTCTCTCCCCTGGGTAGCATTGACATTGATAAGCAGTCTCTGCACCTGTCCTGTCACCGGGCACTATTGAAAAGAGCCTGGCTCCATCCTCCCTGCAACCACCCTGTAGATTCTTATAAACATTGATAAAGTCTCCTCTCAGTCTTCTTCAGGCTAAATAGTCTCCACCTTTCCTCTTGAGATGCTCCAGCCCCCAGTGGTCTTCATTGCCCTCTGGAAATGTCCTTCTGCATGGGGATGTGACGAAGCCATTTTGGGATGTTCACCGTGTGTTTAGGAGGGATTTTGATGTCGGTGAACTGAGCACATGCTGCCCGTGGTGCCTGGTGGATGGAGCAGCAGGGGTGAATGCCACTTGTTGCTCTCTTGCCCATAATGAAGTCACTGCTGGAGCTTACTGCAGCGGATCATGAGGTTTAACAGGTCCCTCACTGCACTTAACTCACGTGGCTGGATTGTAATGAACATGCTGAAGTGGAAAACAACCCTTTCCTTAAAACAAAAACCACAGGCACAGAAAACAACCTTTGTTTTTTAAAATGAACCATTGCACTTGGGACTCTTTAATGGTCAAAATTTAGCAGGTGCAACTCCTTATTCTTCTCTCTTTCCCCACGTATTTCTTAACTGATTAGCAGTGAGTCTTGTTTGTCAGGTGGCTATTAATCATTTGGGGTCTTTCTGTAGCAGGGCATGCTTTGCTTGTTGCTGTTTTCCTTCAGCTCACGTTGTCTTACTCTTGCTGCCTTGGAGATGAGCCATGGGATCTGAGGCTGATGCCTTATTTGCTCAGTGCTGGATGCATACTCCGTGCATCATGTTTCTTCATATGGGTGATTGAATCCTTGTTCTGTACAAGCAACAGAGTTATTCCTCATCAAGGGATGGGAGGGTGAATGTGTTTTTCAAGGGATGGGGAGGGTAAATATGTTTTTCAAGAGCTGACCCATGACTTGCAAAATTTGGATGTTCTTCAGGGCTTTGCTGCCTGCCAACCTACCGCATGACTTTTAGTAAGTTATTTAGGGCAGGACCTAAACCGCTGGTGTTAGGCAATACTCACAGGGAGTCGGCAAGGGAGATACTCAGATCTGAGGGGGAAGCAAAAGGCTGCTGAGAGCCTGGAGTGCAGTGAGCTGGAGATGAGGTGGAAAGAGTGCTTAGCTTGAACAACCTGGCACGTTTTAAAGGAGAAGTATGAGGAACTGTAGCGTTGACGTTCCAGGCATCTCTCTTGGAGCACAAGAGTTTGAACTTGATCTGCATCCCAAACTGGGAAGCACTGACACGGTGTCTTCTCCTTACATCCAGGGGTAGAAGGTGCCAAGATCCTTCATATCACAAAGGAAGATACTTAAAATGAATATTGATCACCTGTCATTGGCTTATCAGTTGTCCCAGCCATTATAACCTGACTAGAAAAGCTCGTATGTAAGAACACAGTGTGTGCAAGGTGCTGGTCACTGAGCTTTTTTATAGCCCTTGGGTCCTGCTGCCGACCAGCTGGGCTTGAAGGCAAAGGATGGAAGTGATTTGAGTGGTGTGATGTATGTGAGTGGGGGGGAGAAATAAAAGGAAGAACACAAGAAAATGACATTTTTTTGCTTATCGGACAGTGAGGACTGTTGGGCTTGTCTCCCAGGACAAGTGAACAAAGTACATATTGACATGTGTGGTGGAGCTGGGAGGAAAAGCCTGACTGCTGCCACGGGCACAGGACGACAAGGGATTTGGTCTGCGGGGCGAGTCTCATTTCTCTGGTGGCCGCGATTTATCTCCGTTTACATGCTCATATTTTACAGGGAATTTGTTTATAGAGAAAACCATTAGCTCAAGGATTTTAGGCAGGTGTTCTTGCAATGGAGAAATAGGTTTTACAGGCATTTTGAGTGTTGTATCGTCATCAAAGTAGCTGAGGTTTGCTGTGTAATTAGTGGGATGGGAATTAATTTTGGGGCATTCGAATCCTTTCCCTAAATGTTTTCATCAGCTCAGGGGTTTGAGTCAAACCTTCTCCAACTTTGGTTCATTTAATGGGGTGGGAGAAGGTTAGGGAATATTTCATTTCCTAACTCTCCCCATCAGTGTTAAAGAAAATCAGAAGCAAAGCAAGGCAATTTGGATTTCCTTTTCCATGAATTAGCAGACTTCAACTGCAGCTCCATCTGCGAGCCTGTCCACAGACCTCCTGTTTCTTTGTACTGACTTCTTGCTGAGGTTTGTAGTTAACAGCCCAAACACATTGCAAAGACACCAGATTTTCATGGGTTATGGTGTTTTCCGGTCCCACTGGTGGCACCGTGACCCAGGTTAACTTGGGTTGCAGTAAGGCTGCATCTTTACTGCAGAGAAGGCAATTTTTGCTGTTTTCCCTAGGGAAGAAGAAGTTTTGATTCAAAGCAGGTTTTGTACTCAAGGTGATTTAAACACGATCAAAGTCAGTGGGATTTTATTTAAAATAAACATGCAATTCTCCTAATCAACCCCTTAAAGAAAGCATCTGAGGAAAAAATAATGGTTTTTTGTACATTGTTATTCACTTGATTTTTTTTTTTCATATCTGGTGACGTTTCTGCTGTTTGAGGATAGATAGGACTTTATTGACACAATTAGCGGCACAAATGATTATCACACCTTTTATTTAACCCTGTGCTATTTGATCTGTTTGCTCGCACTTTCATTACTCCTTTGCTTAGTTACATTACACAATGATATCACCTTCCTGTGCTGCTGCAGCTAAAACAAAGCCAAAAAAAAAATAAAAGCCTTTTGGCTCTCAGCTGCTCTCTGCTGTTTTTATTACAGATGAACTAGAAAGCAATGTCAGGCAAAGAGTTATTTGAGTTTCCTTTCAGTGCTTGCTAGGCATTATTTCCGGGCCTGGCGATAGCCTGTGTTTGTGCGACAGCTTTCATATCTTAAAATAACAAACAAAAATCCCAGCAGCTCTATTCCCAGCACAATTAGTAAGATCAGATTAAACCTCCCCCAAAAAAATGAAAACCAAAAAACACCTCCCTGCTTATTATGATATTTTTAATATACATCAAATACTAGAGTCTTTATGACTAATTCCTTGGGTACTTTGAGTTGTTTTGCTGGGATGTGTTTATTTTCTTTGAATATAGAGGTGAGAAGCATGGCTCTGCCTGGTAGGAGGTCACAGAGAGTTGTTGTACTGAAGAGCTGCATTTTTCTGAGATGTTTGGGGTAGGATCCTGTGAATGGATTGGGCCAGACCTCGGCATGGACTCCTCATGGTGTGATGTTATCATGGTGTGATGCTCCTGCTGGTGAATGGACATTTTCCTCCGAAATCAGGAGGGCAGGTGGTCCTGCTGACCTGTTGCTTTACAACCATTTCCATCCTTCTCTTCCCTGAGGTGGAGAAAACATTATGCTTAGAAGAAGTGGAAAAAAGGAGAGGGGAGTAAAACTACTTCTTTTCCTCTGACATAAAAAAACAAGAAAGAGGGTTTTGGAAGGATCTATTGGTTAGGTGAGAGCTTTTTTTTTCAATTTTTCGCTTGTTGTCCTCTTCCACTCACATCACTTGGCACCAGTGAGGCATCTGGACTTGGTGGCCCCATGGTGTGCGCATGCTCCGGGTGTCATACATTTAAATAAACCACACAAATTGGAAAAAAAAAAAAAAAAAAAGAAAGAAAAAAAGAAAAAATCTCTAAAAACTTGGCAAAAATACATCAAAAGATAGGAGTTTGAGTGGGAATATGCTTCATCCAATGTGGGAAGAGCTGTTGTGTAATTGCCTGTCCGTTTCCTTTCTCTGAAGGTCCCAGCCCGTGCTTCCCACCAGTCTGGAGTAACGTCTGGAGGAGCCTGGCAGAGTGATCCGTTCAGTAGCTCCCAGGGATTTTTAGGATCATGGGATGTATGGACCCTGAAGCCCTCTGGAGAACTTTAGCTGTGGAAAAAAACATGTGGAAGTTCCTGCCGTCTTTTTACCGTGTTTTTTCCTGGGTCACTTCATGTCGTTTGGGAAGAAACCCTCTCTGTCCTGAGGATTATAGCAAACCAGTCACTTACTGGAATACGTCAAGATGGAGCCATTGCTTTACGCAGCAGAAGGATATTTTTTCTTCCTCCAGAGCTTTTCCAGCACAGCAGCGCTCACGTCCAGCAGGTATGTAGATGGTTTTCTCATTCACTAGCCAGTTGGCTTTCCTGATCTTTAGGTGTTCCATCATTTTGTTTCCTTACTAGCTTCTGCTGAAGGTAGGACCTTCCAAAGTCCTTGGTGCCGTGCTCTGAGAGTGGCTTTTCCTCAGTAGAACGTAGACCCAGTTTGAGATGGAGGTTTGTGTGGAGCGGCGAGGTCAGCTTCTCCTGAAAGTTTTGGTGCCCGACTTGAGCCTTGCGTCTGAGGATGGGAGTGGAGGTGCTCGTATCTGCTGCTTCTTATTTCTCCTCCTGGATGGCTCTAGACTCTCGGGCAGTTGCCTGCTGTGTTTGTAACCCACAGCTGGCACCAAGCTTATTGGGCTTCGCCAGCTGCTTTCAAAGGAGATGGCCATTTTTTCTCTTCTGAATTTAACAACATTTCTGCTGAAGAAATTCTATGAAGAAATGCTACATTAAAAACAAGGACATGGCTTTAAATTTTAAAATTAAAACTATTACTGTTCAATAGAGACATGGTGTAGTGACAGGCGTAGTGTAACAACCGAATTTACACTTTATAGTCAATTGCAACGGGTGATGTTTTTGTGAAGGTGACAGTCTTTTTTTTTTTTTTTTTCTATTTTCTGTGTTAGCAGAACTGGATCATTATGTTGATCTTTGTGGGTTATCAATTTGCTGTGAAAATGCTATTGTACTGGTGTGGGCTGAATCTGCTCCTGCGTGCTGGCAAAGAGATTGCTCCTTCTACAGGGTAGAGACAAAGTTAGCACTTTGAATCTAGCAAAACTTATTTATTTTTACTATATAAAGAGGAGGTGCTGAAGGGAAAGGACTGAAAATGCTTTGCTATACATTTATTCTGCATTCCCATCAGCATTTGTAAGACATTAAAAGTTTCATCTTCTTG
This sequence comes from Trogon surrucura, assembly GCA_020746105.1. Lineage (NCBI taxonomy): Eukaryota > Metazoa > Chordata > Aves > Trogoniformes > Trogonidae > Trogon > Trogon surrucura. The sequence continues at coordinate 11,182,438 of CM036619.1, read as the reverse complement.
CTTCGTAAGTGCAATTTCACATCAGATTAAAGGAAGGAAATGGGGGGGGGTGGGGGAAACAAAATTGCTCTTGAGTTTGACTGCGACCCGTAGGCCAAATGGAGGTGGGAAACAAAGGCTGAGAATAAAAAGGTTCTTTGCTTTAACTAGCAGGAAAGTCACTGGCTTGCTGTACCTATGAGAGAGGCTGGAATTAACCACGGGGATTTGGACGTGACGGGTGAAAAGCAGCACCCTGCCAGCTTGATGGGGACGGTCAGTGGTCAGCGCCCGTGTGTGTGTCAAGATGGAACCTTCTCCAGGAGCACTGCCTGGAGACTCAGCCAGCAGTGTCTGGAAGATCTCACCTCTCAGGGAGGTTGAAGACCCTGGCATTGCTTGCACGGGGTTTCTGCTCCGCTGCAGTGGCATCCTCTGGGACCAGGACACCCAGCGTTTGATTTCCCCCAGCTGAACCTTCTTTACTTATTTAACACAGAGTCATAGAGCAGTTTGGGTTGGAAGGCACCTTAAAGATCATCTAGTTCCAGCCCTCTTGCCATGGGCAGGGACTCTTTCCACTAGACCATGTTGCTCAAAGTCCCATCCGACGTGGCCTTGAGCAGTTCCAGGGATGGGGCATCCACAGTCAGTTTGGGCAACCTCACAGTGGAGATGGTGCAGTCCTACTCAAATGATGTAAAAATTATTGTATTTTTTCTGCATGATGCCTCTTCTGTACTTTGGCTTTCTTTGTTGAACGAGAGAGAGAAGAGTGGCAATTAGGAAATCTATATTCTGCAGCTCACTTCTCCAGCAACGCCATCTGCACCTCTGGTGAAGTCACCAAATAATTTTGTTTTCTTGGTTCCACATGTGAAAGGTGATAACATTAAGTGTAGTGCTATTTAGGTTTTCTCTTCTCGTACAGCTTTTTGTTTTCCTTCTCTTCTCTGCTAGCACACAGGAACAGTTTACTAAACTCAAATAAGTGCTGGAGAGATTGACCTGAGCTCACCAAGCCAAACTCCACTCTCGTTTAGATCTGCTGCAAAATGCTGGCTTGCAGCTTGGGTTTAATACATCGCTGTGGGTTGGGCAACAGAGCTGGGGTCAGCCCTTGAGATGCCCTTGGCTGGGCTTTCTGGCACGTTGGACATCCCAGATTCCCACTGTCCTCCCAGCCCTGCTGGGTCTTGCACTGGTGGAGCCAGAGGGAAGGCATGGCTGGGCTGTGCAGGATCTGGCCCTGGGTGAGTAGACTGGTGGGTACCACTGCAGAGCAGCCCCGATGAGGGCTTTCCTCAGTCTGTGGAGCAGACTGTCCTTAGTTTGTGTAGCAAATTAAGAAATTACTAAAAATCCAGGATTCGACTGTGTCTTTGGCTTGTGTCTCAACCCTTCATTTAGAGATAAGAATTTTCCCTAACCTGAATTACCTTTCACAGGTGGACAAGCCCCACTGTGTGGGTTGATCAGGAACGTTTTTCAGCCCATTTTCCTCTCAGGAATACAGAACACAGCTTTTGCATCACTGAAATTCCTGGTGTTTTATTAACTAGTTCCTCACAATCTCTAAGGTACCTAAGAAAGCAGGATCACTAGCAGCATGAGCTTTTTATCTACAATTAAAGGAAACGCTCTTGATATCTAAAGTGTGGGGTTTTTTTGTGGCCAGCTGTTTGATAAAAACATTGCAAACTAAACTTCTACTTGTTCCTGTGAGATGTGAAAAGGTCCTTTGTCAGCAATGCATTGTGGTGGAATGAACTTAATCTTTTTTTGTAACCAGGAGCTTGGGCTTTCCTCCTTTCCAGCAAAGAAAACCCCAATTAGAGCCCTAAACACTTTTAAAAGACTTGGAATATATGTGCAACGTGTTTATTGGTCTCCTCCTAGCCCTTATTGCTCAGCCTTTTAGGAAGAGCATCTCTATAATTTGGTGCGAGGAAGTTCCTTGAGTTTCCTCTTGTTTAGAGAGGCAGAAGAGGTGTAATCACCGCTTGTACACAAATTTCTTCATGAATCTCAAGTATGAGAAGAGGCGTTGGCTACAGTTCTGGGTGGAGTACAAGCGGTGCTCAAGGTCACCCCAGAGAGTAGGATATGAGTTTCTTTGCCCCGGTGATGTGGTTGCTTTGATGCTTCTGGAGATGCCTGTTTGGAAACTGAACAAGACCTGCCCATCGCCTGGGTAACCTAGAGCAGTCCCAACAGCGCTCGTCCTCTGCGTTGCGTGGGTCTGTGCTGACACCACGCGAGGAGAAGGTGGTGGTAGATCTACCCCTGATTTTGTGTTCTGCGTTGCCCCTTGCAAAGGGCGTCACACAAGATCTTGCAGGCACCTGAGAGCCTAGTGGGACCTCCTGGAGCAGCCTCAGAATTAGAGCTTGGCGAAGAACAATGTTTCAGATGCAGATTTACAGCTGTAGAGAAAAATCATGTCGGGTTTTGTTCAGAGCTGTTTTCGTGCTGGGCGGATGTGGGGCAACCTTAAGAGGAGTCTGATTTAAGGGCTTTCCTTTCTGTGAGCGTGAGCGTCCAGGCCGGGGTGCTGCCAGGTGCCTCCCTGGGTGCTAGTGAAAAGATGAACTCCCTCAGCATTTAAAATGCTTGCTGGTCAAATAGTAGAGCCTTTCAGTCAGAGTGCAGAGCATTGGGTCAAAATGTCCTTTAGGAGGGTAGGTGTATTGACAGATGCATGTTATTAATTAAAAAAAAAAAACACAAAAAGCTTCAGCTTAGCTGCCTGGGAGGATAATGTATTTGGGTGTGTGATTCAACTGATTCTAAAAGTCATGGATGGGCTAAGCTTGTATTAATGACGGTTGGATGACAGTGAAAAGCAGCCCTGGCGCATTGCAGGGATATTCTTGTCATGACTAACCCCTCTCACTCTCACCCGAGAGGAATTTTTTAGTGCCCAGCACAGACAAGCACTGGAATCGCAGGTTTCCAGAGGTTTTCAAATCTCTCCCAAGCTGGCAGCAAATAAAGAAATTGCAGGTATTTATTGGTTTAAGGGGAAAAAAAGTAACCTCACAGCTATAAAATAAATTTGACAATGAAGCTTTTTGCAGAGAGTCTTTCTTTATGGTTTTGTGAGTCAAATGTATCGAAGCCTGGCACAGGAAGAGGATTTAGTCTACAGATGATGTCTCTAGCTTGATGATTTCGTGCTTCTGAAATTACTCCCAATTCTCTGGAATTGGGGCTGAAACTGGTTTCAGCTTTCAGTTTGTGGGCAACCTACCTTACCACTTCAGCAGGGTGGATTTGCAAAGGTTGAAGGCAGCAAGTGCAAGTTAGTGCTTTTAAAAATTCTTATCCTGGCTGCCAGAAGTACATCTGCCACTTTTAAAATATTTACAGCTGAATCTGCTTGGGGGAAAAGGCTGAAGCCGCTGATGCTGACATTTTGTTTCGATCTTTCTTTCCCTCTCCTGCCTACTGGGGTTTGGAGGAGAGCGTGCCCAGGGCCAGGGTTGCTGGTGGACTCACGCTCATCTCAGCGTGGTTGACCATGGTTTGGAGGACGTCGGCTTTTGCTCGCCAGGCAGCGGCGAGAGGCAAGTCGAGCAAAGGAAGTTAGTTGTGGATCTCAGTCCTTAGGTTACGCTGGAACCTTCAACCCCTGTTGCGACATGCATTTTCGCTCCTTAGGGTCTGTCACTCTCTTGGGGTGCTCACTAGCAGCATCTCGGTGGGTACCATTCATGGCCAGACTTTGTGTCCTTATTGCAAGATATCTAACTGGGGATATATAAGGCCATATTTCTATAAGTAAATAATTATGAATATATTTTTAAAGACCTGGAATAATCCTGTTAGTATCTTTTGAATGGTCCTCTATCAGTTTGAGATGTTGCTCGGCACTTTATATTGACTAAAGCATCATAGTCACTACTTTCAGAATAAAGCTCTTTCTGAATGTGTGGTCTTTGCTTTTTCTTCATGAGCGCCTGCATGTGCAGGTGCTGGCTGGAGCTATGCACAGTAGATACTTCACTATCCACTGACTTACTGTGCTGCTCCAGGTTGCAGACAGTGAACTATCACAGAACATACTGTTGTTAAAGCCAGCAAAGCGGGGGTATCTGGTGGGCTCCCCAATCCTTTGCATTGCTTTGAGGGGCTCTGCAGAGCTGAAGGTGTCGACAGGCTGTTTTCTTAGGCTCCCATCTGCTGAGCAGAATTATGTGGATTAATATCGAGGAGCTTGTAGTGAAATTTGTCTCATGCCATGAAAATGTAAAGCCTCCAAAGCTGGCTGGCATCCCAAGGCTGCGAGAGGCCCTTGGAGGGGCCGTCGGTTAAGGTGGCAGGATTTGCACCATTCAAAAGCTGTGAACGGGACATGATCTGAAGAGCTTGTAATTAAATTTTGATCATCCCCAAGCCGGTCTGGTTGCTGATTTTGGGCAGCCGACAAAAGCTGCCAGGCGTGAGTGGCTGCCGCAGGGCCAGCCTGCCTCCAAGGGAGGGCATCTGCCGGAGCTTCTGGTGCTGTAGCAGGGAGCCCAGTTCAGAAACACAAAATACTGTTTTGAACAGTTTTTTATTCTGAAGGTGTTTCTCGAGCTGGAAGTAAATCTTAACACCTATCCTGTTTTTTTTCCCGGCAGTGTTTTGGGGATCTGTGGTTTGACCGTCTCTGCTTTTGTAGGAAACCATCATTGTGCTGTGTCCTTTTTAGCAGTGCAAAAGCCGGGAGGTTGAATTAAAAACCTGGGGCTCCATCAGCGAAAACGGGACCCTAGTGTGTGCTCTGCTGAAGTGCTGTCACCCTCCCTGCTGGCACCATCACTCGGTTTTTATTAAGCTTTTTCCAAGGAGCAACACTTTCTGCTGGGGGCCCTGTGCAGTTTTATCCAGGGCTGCATTTACATCAGCATCAGGTGGTTTTCATTTGACCTTTGCCCTGCTTAAAAATTAAGTACCAACATACTAGGAAGAGAAGTAATCTCCCAGATAAGCACTTTTTCACTGCTCTTCTGTAATTCACGGGGGAGCCGGCTTACCCTGCCTGTGGATGACTAAGGAGGAAATTCTTTTTTGGTTAGGATAATGCCGAAAGTTCACTGGATTTTTTTTATCATGGGTTTATCACTTCCTCCCTTCAAATTCCTAACTCTTACTGTGCAAGGCAGGAAAAAAAATAGTGGTGACCACAAGTTATGGAATTTGCCTTTATGTGGAAAAGATGCTGAACGGTTAAATGGAACTCTCAGGTTTGCATAGGGAATTTGCTCCATATCCAGTTATACAAACAGCCTGAGTAAGAGTCATGAATATTCTAGCAGCTATCAACTTTCAAATATGTTTTTTTAAGTGTTGCAGTTAATTAATGCTCTTATCTCTTGCATATAGGTGAGTGAAAGCCGGGTCGTTGTACAGATGGGGAGGAGGTTTAGATTTATCACTGGTCTCTGAGAGATGGCAGGGTCAAAGTCAAGTTTACGTGTAAAGAGTTTCTGGTTCATCTTGTTAATCTCCATACCTCCCTTTTTTTTTATAGAGGGCATCTGGATGTGTGTCTCTAGAGAACGCAGATGGGAGTTTGGCCAGAGAGACTCTGCCTTTTGGTTAAATGCTGTTTCTTCCTGCAGTGTTTGCTTCCTGGAGCTGTTACGGTGACTGCGCTGTCGATCCTTCTGCAAAGGCTTGGCAGCGCTGCTGAAAAGCTTTGACACTGCAAAACGTTGTTTACTTGTGAAAGTATTATTGTATTTTGAATATATATTATTCATCTCTTGTGCTAAAAGTGACATTATACCATAAAATTGCTCTTAGATTTCAGAGCTTTAAGGAAAAGCTTTTTTTTGTCCCTGTCTCCCAGTGACAGTGCTGGAAAGTGCTTTACCCTTTGTATCTCTCTAGTCCCCTTTTATGAATTGTGAGTGACAGCAGGAAAGTATAAAAGAGCGCAGAGGAGCTGGTTTTGATGTTCATAAAAGGCTTTGATAAAAGATGCAGCACATAGACTTGATATTATTTCCTATTTTTAACTTCTTAAGAGCATAAAGCACTCAGATCCAATATTTATGTAAAAGGAGAAAAAGAGGGGCTGTATTGCTTTTTTTTTCTTTATTTTTTTTTTTTAGCGCCAGGTGAATTCAAACAGAAGAGGGTTTCTCTTCTGTGCCCCAGTAAAATTTTGCTTTCTCCCATGAAACATCTCTGTCTGTCTTCCATGAGGCATCAGTAAAGCCAACCCCGTGGCATTAGTGGTGTGGATGATGCTTGAGGAGACCAGCTGCGATTTTGAAGGCTCCTTCGTCATGGGCTTACGCCTTCAACCTCCTGGTTATGGCTGGCTCCAGTGGACCTGCCAGCCACGGTGATGTGCGTGACGGGGTGTGCATTTCCAGTAACAGGTCTCTTCCCCAAGACCTGGAGAAATAAAACATGGGAAAGCCAGGGCAGCTCCTCTCCTTTCTCTAAAAGGCAGATCCCAGTAAAGGCATCTCTGTAAGCAGTAGCTTTGCTTAATCAATACAGATGAGAGGTGGTGTGCAGGCTGGCTAATTGGGGTTTTACTGATAAAAGTGCTTGTTGTTATTTCCAGCCTCCATGTTTCAGTCTTCTCTTTAATCTAATCTGCAAGCATAGCTTGACTGTGGTGGGCATATTCCTGTGTTTTTGTGTGTATGTGTGTATTGGCACAGCTGGACAGGGGATATGTGTGAGGAGGAGTGCGGGTGGCACGTGGCATTGGCACAGCCATTGGCGTGGTTGGGTTCTTCAGTCATGCGAGGGCTTTTGTGCTGGATTTCGATGCTCCCAATGGCAGCAGCATGCAAACTTCACCTTGAGATGCACCCGATGTTAAAAGTCATCCTCTTGTGCAATATCACATCTTCTATTCTGTTGGGGCAAGAGTGCCTTGACACACCCTGTGAAAGGGAGAATGGATCCTGTTATGCCCCAGAGGACTCCAGGACAGAGCAATGTTGCCGAGTCCCACCTTGCTGCGGTGCTGATAAAAGAGTTTATCTGTGTGGGATGAGTACAGCGGTAGCTGTCAGTGGGGGTTTTGAGTTCTTCAGCAACGTGCACTCATCCGAAGGGTTGTTCAGATGAGGTGCTGGGTTTGAAGTAGCTGGGCAGAGGCATCCTAACCTCTCACACATCTGAAGTGAGTAAGGACCTTCTGCTCAGTTTCTCATGCGGGTACTTTTATGTGAAACCATAAAAACAAGGGGAATTGCCAGCCTTGTGTGGGCAGCTGCTGAGAAGTGTGTTTGCTCAGGTGGAGTCGCCCTGCCTCTACTGTTCCTCTGGGAGCCTACAAAGCGGGACACTGAGAATCTACGGGGTGAGATGCTCCCTTGGGATATGTTGGCGTAGCACTGTGCCTGCTTGATAGCCTTGCTTCTGATGTGCACTTTAGTGATGGTGAGTCCCCAGTTACATCCCCAGTGGAAGACTCCAGGAGTGTTTAACTGGGCCCACACAGGATTTTATGGGATGAAGAAAATGAAATCACCACATCTGAAGGACAGTCTAATTTTTTTTTCTTGGCTGACCTGGGAAACCATGTAACACCACATGAAATAAGGTGCTGTCATCCTCTGCTCTGTGACTTGTTGGACTTGGCTAGTTCACCGCAGCAGCATTGTCAGCACGTACAGGTGCTTTTTCAGTTACTCTGTGAGGTGTGGGAGGACTTTGTTGTGCCGTTGGCCTGGACACTGTGGTAAATTGAAAAAGCTGTTACTGAATCCAAGAGAGACTGAAGGGACAGGTCAGGGTGGGACTTGTTGAGCTGGAGTGACACTGGACAATGCCCTTCCTGTGGCAGGTGGGCTTGGAGACTTGGAAGTGTTTGTGCCCTGCCTTGGTGCATGCTGTGCGACAGCTCAGGTGTTCCAGTTGTCTCTCCAGAAGCAATCCAGCTGCGTCTCTGCGAGTTGGGGGGGAGCAGGCTCCAGAGCACACTGAGTGCTCTCCAAAACCTGGGGCTCTGTGGCATTGAGCAGAGCCGTGCCAAAGCATCTGAGGGGATGTGGGCCTCAGCTGGCTGGAGCTGCGGTTCCTCTTCTTTTGAAAGAAGCTGGGAAAGGCGCTCCAAAACAACCACCCGAGAAAGTGTCCAGATGAAAGGTCTGGTGAGCGTCAGGGTCCCTGCTGCTGTGTTTTCAGGCTCTTCTGTAATCAGCTGTCATTTTGGGATCTGGGCATATTGGACACCAGGGAATGTGGATTGAAACTTAAACAAACAGTGACTCTTCTGTAAATATTTGGCTTGCAGTGTTTAGGAGCTTCTGGGAGCAGGAGACAAAATAAATTTAAAGTTCATGGCTGTCTGAAAAAGCTATTGGAAGATGGTACTCAGTCATTAGATCACCTAACATATATGTTTTGAATAGCTATTCCTTCTCTTTCTTTTTTCCTAAAGAAGAGGATGTATTTAAGAACCATTTGCAGAGATGTGAGGTTGTACTCTTCCAGTGTTTACATGGCTGCATTGGGGATTCAAATCAACGCAAAGGTTTTCTTCAGCTTTGCTGGTTGACCTGAGTGCCCAAAAGCAGCTGTTGTATGGAGTAAATGGATGACGTTCCCTGCCCCTACGCATCTTCCTTTGCAAATTTGGGCTGGTCATCTGGAGTACGTATATCTGCATGGAAGAGGGAAATGTGTCTCTGAGTGTGTGCTTTTGTCTGGCCACCTTGATACCAGGACAGTGCCTTGTGCCTGGGCTGGCTGCTGACAAAGGAGCTGGGGTCCCTGGTGGGGTTTGTGTAGACAGAGCTACATCTCGGACTGCCACATTGTTCCTGTTCTTGCAAAAGCCTTGATAGCGAGGTAGACCTATCATTGTCAGCCTTTTTTGCCTCTTTAAGTACAAAGATAATATCCTTTTTTTACTTTGCAGAGGTCTTGCAAGAATGGGAAAGAATGAAATATGCTGATAAGAAACAGTATCGGTAGTCGAGATGGGCAGTGGCACGCGTGCTTTGAATAAGCAGGGAACTTTACCGTGCAAAAAGGTCTGGGATTATTGATTAAGAGAAAGAAGAAAAGATCAGTCACTGATTATTTACTTTTTCTCTCCTCTTGGTCTTTGATAAAAAGTACTTGCAGTTGGACTAGATGATGGGTGTAGGTCTCTTCCAATGGAACTATTCTATTCTGTTCTGTTCTGTTCTGTTCTGTTCATATAACAACAAAGCCAAAATATTTGTCGTGCCCTGTGAGACACTTCGCCACTGCCTGCACCACTCCTGCCCCTGGTTGCACCATCCTGGGGCTTTCTGTGCCAGGATGCCCAGTGTGCCCGTGGTCGACTGTTTGCCTGGAAGATTAGTGGCAGAGGAGCAAATGTGGGGGAAGGGTGGGTAAGAAAAAGTTGAATTCCTCATTTGCCAGCTTGTTGAAACCACTTTGGGGGTTTGAGAGAAAATGTCAGTGTTTGAGTTGGAGGTGGTGGAAAGCTTGATGGTTTTTCTCTTTCAATAGTTTCTTTTAGTGCCCTTCCTAATTTAAAAGGAGGGTTTTAAATTATTGATGTTTTACCTCTGAAGCAGAGGGATTCCAAAGCCTTTGGCAAATCTCTGCTAAAGCATCTAACTTAGAAAAGAGCCTCATGCTTTTTCCCAACACCGTCGTTGACAGAAGCCCTTCTTTGTGTTCACAAGAAACGCTAAATCTGCAGACGTGGACAAAGAGCTTGATTTATGTAGAAGGTAATTTTCTCCAGTGGTGTTTGGCCAGAAAACATAAAGATTATAATGATTTTTATTTTTTTGGCATAGCCTTTGCAGATGTCTGTGTGTCTGCCTGTTGCTGAAGCAACACTCTGCTGCGGGTGAGTGCCAGGGATCGGTCCAGGATGCTTGGGTGTTGCCCGCGAGGGACGGGTGCCCTTACCTGGTCATTTTGGCCCCAAGCCCTGCAGCATCGCGGAGCTGAGAGGCAGCTGATGCTTCAGCCATCGGTCCTCACCAAAGCTGCAGTTAGAGCTCAAGCTTCCCGTTAGATTTCCGACACAGTTGCCCGCCAAACTTCCCCATTCACCTTGGGTATTTGTCCTGATTTCGTACCAGATCTCCTTGCTACTTGAACTGAAGAATAAAGTATTATAAGTTTGGCTTGGGGCAGCTGTCCAAGGGATATATTGGAATACACTTGGCCTTTGAAAAGAAGGACTTCAGTCTCCAGCCCTGTCAGTCCCTCTGGCTCCTGGAAGTTTTCCTTCCAAATGGTTACTTCAAACCTCAGAGAAGTTTGTGTTTTTTTAGAGCTATGATTAATGCCGTTTTTACGCTTCGTTGCAAAATGCCACACAATGAATGAGACCAGCAGGGTGGTGGTTTATGGGTGGGAGTTAAAAAAAAAATCAAACAAACGCTTTCAGATGCCGTTTTGGAAGAGTGATATGTGCGTGTTATATAATCTCCTGCAAACTGTGGGGTTGCATTCCTATTAAAAGGAAGAGGGAAAAAAGGCTTAAACCTCATCTATGGAAAGAATGTCAGAAATAGTTGAGACGTTAAATAATTACAGTCTTTTTTGCACCAGGTCAGTGAAAGTTAATTTAATGTGCAGGATTGAAATGAAGTATGTCTTTGCGATTACAGAATCACAAGATGGTTGAAGCTGGAAGAGACCCGTGGAGGTCATCTGGTCCACCCTCCTAGCCCAAGCAGGGGCTACTTGCAGCCAGTTAATTACCCAGGACCGTGGCTTTGGAATATCTCCATGGATGGAGACCCCACAGTCTTCTTGGCCAAGCTGGGCCAGTGCTTGGTCACCCTCACAGTAAAATTAAGCATAGAGTGTTGTATTTCAGAGAGCCAGTCATAAGTTCCTACTTGTTCTCGATGCAGCTTAGAAAGTCTGGGGTTGTATGTTGGGTGGTTTCGGGTTGGCTTGAATGCGAGGGGCTGTGGGTCTGCAGCTCAGCCCTGTGGCTTGGGCTCAACAACGCTGGGTTGGGGCTTGGCACGAGGTGCCAGAAATGGTCCCTTCGCCGGTGTGCAGGAGGGCTTGCTGCGTGATGGCGAGGCGTCTTGGAGCTTGTGGTCCCTCTGATTTGGCTTTGAGACTGTGCCTGTAGCTGAGCTTCCAGCTAACTCTGCTGACTTTTGCTTCCCTTCCCTTGACACTGCGTCTGTTCCCAGTTGGTGAATCACTTTGCCACAAGAATCTCGTACTCATTTGTCAGCGTAAAAATGAGGCTAATTGCACCTTTGAAGTGCTTAGCAGAGCTACAGCATCAGATGCTTCCACAAAAAGTCCTGTTTTGGTGGCAGACCCCAGGGAAAAGACATTATCCTGTATTGGGAACACAGAGGGTGCTAGTGCACATGGTAGGTCACCTAAACCCTGATGGAGACATTTAGGTCAGCACAGATTGGCTTCCTGATGGCTTTGTGTGCATCCCTCACACATGGGAAACAAAGCCTAAGACTGCATTTGGGATCTGGTTCCTCTGCTTGGACTTCTTGATCCAGAGAAGGGCCACAAAAATGATAAGAGGGCTGGAGCATGTCTCCTGTGAAGAAAGGCTAAGAGTGTTGGAGTCGTTCAGCCTAGGGAAGAGAGTGATCCAGGGAGAGCTTGTTGTGGCCTTCTAGTACTTACAGGAGGCCTAAAGAAAGATGGGGTCCATCTTTTAGTAGGGTCTGTTGCAATAGAACAAGGGGTGATAGTTTTAAACTAACAGAGGGTAGATTTAGATTAGATATAAGGAAGAAACTTTCTACGATGAGGGTGGTGAAACGCTGGAAGAGATTTCCTGGAGAGATGTTAGAAGCCCCATCCCTGTCAAAATTCAGAGTCAGGCTGATGGGGCTCTGAGCAACCTGGTCTAGTTAGATGTCCCTGCTCTTTGCCGGGGGCTTGGACTAGATGACCTTTAAAGGTCCCTTCCAGCCCGAAACATTCAATGATTCTCATGTTTCCTCCTGTCTTTGCTCCATGGAAAACAGTAGCCCTTGTTCATTGTCGTGGGAGCAGTTTTTTCTTCTCTAAGCCACTTTTTTTTCATGCCTTTTCGATTGCTGATAAATGATGAGAATGGCAGGAATGAGATGATGGCTCCCAGTGAATGTTCCCGCTGTCCACAGACGTGTCCCATCAGCATATTCAGCCTCATGCCAGTGACAGGGTGTTTTTTCATTAAAAATAGACCACAGACAATGCCACTTCCCGAGGACTGTGATTTATCATTTAATAACAAGTGGTTACTCATTTCCTTCGGAAAACTTTCTGGAAGTGTTATTTTGCTTTCTCCCCTTGCTTCCTCTTTTTTTTTTTTTTAAATTTCCTTCAAAGCCTGCATTACCCTCCGGAGCCACTGCGTATGTTAAATGAAGTGTTCCCTTTTCAAGTGTAAATCATATTTATGATTTGAAGATCATGAAAAAACAAGTCTTAACCCTTTGGGAGTGAGCTTTTCTTTGTAAGCTCCAGCAACCCTAAAGTCTTAGCTCAGCCAAGGAAAATAGCAGCAGAGAGAGAGCTTCACTAGGTGAAACCTGAAGAAAAACGATGATGTTGGTCTTGGGTGTGGAATGGATGATCTGCTTGATAATGACTTCAAAGAAAATTTCAAATAACTGCAGAACTTGTATCATCTGAGTTGCCAGCTCTTAACTGTGGTTCCTCCTGGTGTAGCAAGTTCTGAAGGACGGCAAAACTACTGGGCAAACTTATACCAACTCTGGTATTTTAGTGACTTTTCAAAAAAAAAAAAAAGTGCTGAAAGCTGTTGAGAAGTTCTTGAGGAAATCCTGACAGTTCAGTAAACAAACTTGGGAAATACGCTGAAGATGAAATCATAAGTGGGTACTTTAGAAGCTAAAAGAAATGGTTTTCTGTTGGATCAGGAAGGCATTTTGAGGGTCAGTACGGAATTAGATGGTGGACTGCAGAGGACACAGAAGATGAAATGCAAACAGTAACATTGCAGACACGTTGGGTGATAGAGTCTTCTCTTACAGTTGTCTCAGTGAGCTGCTGGGGTGGTTTGAGGACATGAAAATAAATTCAGTAAAGACAAGTGCAAAACAGTGCTCTTGGAAATCAGATTCATGTACCCAAAATGAGCGGTAACAGGTTGACTGCAGAAAGGGATCCGGGAGCTGCAGTGAAGCACAAGCTGGTTGTGATTCGGCAGTCAGATGCTGTTACAAGAAAGGCGGATCTTGAATAGCCCACATAGGAATGGCAAAGGTAATGATTCAATCTCGGGTTTCATATAAAACCTCACTTGAAATACAGCATCCAGTTTCAACCCCTCTATTTTTAATATGAAAGCAGACGGCTTGGGTAAGTGATGCTTCTGTTTGGAAAACTTCACTTACGAGGAATAGCTGGAAGGTTTACATATATAAAATCTTAGGAAAAAAAAACAACCCACACATGTCAGGCCATGATTTGATGGGATGCTGTCTTCAGAAGTGATTTTGGAGCTGGGTATCTCTGTGCTGTGGCTCATCATGTGGTCAGTTGTGTAGCCACAACCTCTGTGTCCACATTGTAAGTTGGGACAAGGAACTTCTGGTAGTAAAGAAAAAGCCAAAAAGTGTCCCTTTTGCTCAGACAACAGATGGCATGCCAGGAGAAGGAAGGAGCTCATGGAGGATAGAGGTGTTTGAGTACCTGATTTAGTTGAGACTTGAGGGTAACATGGTAGATCTGAAACATCTGGGAAGGTGGTTTGAGGAGTGCAGCACCAGGCTAGAAGAGAATTGTGCACAGCGAAGGGTTTCTCTGCACGCTGTCTTCTAGCGCATCATCTCTGTCATGCCTGGTAGCTGTGGGGTAGGCTGGCATTTCTCAAAGCGTAGGTTCCAGCTCCTGGTGGTGATGGTGAAGGAGAATGAGTGATGCTGGAGCTGGCCCAAAAAGCATTAGAAACCGCTTTGTTAGCAGCGCAGCAGCCCTTCCCGGATGGTGGGGTGAGCGGTGCTCGTCACTGGGAACTGCAGCCGAGTCCTGCTTCCTTCTTGGCAGAGCTGTACCGGTGTTGCCTTGGAGAGAGGCATGAAGACAAAACAAACCAGGAGAGGGTTCGGAGCCGAGTGTCTGTTTGATGTCCTTTCTGCAGCCTTTGCATCCAGATTTTAGCATGGCTTCTGCCCATCAGTCCTGCTGAGGCCGAGTGTGCCAACGCCTCCCGATGTTCGGAATCCAAATTCCTGACGTTACTGCATCACACTTGGTTTTTCGGCTCTTGGGAGTAGTTTGGCTGACCACAAATTGGTCACTGGGTGCTGTGATGCAAGTTGATGATTTCCTCTCCTGCGGATGCTAAACCAAATACCCCTGCAACAGCTGTCTGACGGGGATGTTACTCGGCTGGTGTTTGCAGCTGGTGGGAATGTTCTGGAGCCTTGCAAGCCTGGATGATTCAAGCTGATACTTATGATTGAATGCTAAAAGCCTGGTCTGTTCTGTCTGACCAGCTGTACCCCCTGGGGAAAAGAGGGGTTTTACTGCAAGAAGAAAGGATATTCTGGTATTGGTTATGATAATGAGAAAGCGTAGCATCAAAGCTAAAACAGTGTGTGCTGGGTTTTACAATCACAGGAGGATGTCAGAGTGTCTTGAAAAGGAAGATCATAGCTAGGCAGACCTACTGGGTATGCCTGGTCTTTTTTTGTAGGCTGCAGAGCTCTCCCGCCATGGTTTGCAGGGTTCCCTTGCCTTGCTGCATCCCTCCACAGCATAGAGCACAGTGGCTGTGCCTGCAGTCTTGGAGCATGTACGTGTGAGCCTTCTAGCTCAGTTGATGGTAAAGTTACCCTGGAAAAAAATATAAATGCTTACAGTGTTTGCTTGCTTGTGAGATGTGTGACATGCTCGTGCTGAATGTGACTTGTGTTGGTCTAGGTTGCTTAAAAAATTAACGAATGGCAATTTGTCTTAAAAAGGGTACAGAGAAAGTGAATAAGAGAACAAGCAATTTGCTGTTCGTTGTCTTTTCAAGGCTACAAGCTGGTGCTTACGCTGAGAAGAAGTCAAATCCCCAGGCAGTTCCTGCGTACTACATAATATCAGGAGTGACCAGATGAAGTTTGCTGGACGGCAAGCTTGTGGCAGGGCTGCTGACAGTGCAATTTCAGAGCTCTTCAGTGTGGTCAGTCATGTTGTAGCATCTTGGGTATATGTCTTTGGGCACATGCAAAACTCAGTGGGTTTGGGCATTGCGGAAGGTCTTTGTCTTCTCGAATTCTCAGAAGGGGCAAGGTGAGCCTCGAGCATTGGGGCTGAGCTCGTTTTTTCGCCCCCATGGTTCCTTTTGGGTTTGCACTTCTGGAGCACGCAGAGTACTGCGTCTGGGTTTGCCGTGTTTCTTCCTCAGTTTGCTTCTGCTCACTTTCCTTTGGCCTCTCGCTTCCCCAGCAGCCCAGTGGTTTTTGGACTAGGATTGCCTTCTACTCTTTTTACCACCCATTACCTTCCTTGGTGCTCTGTAACTTCCCAAAAATTAGAGAAAAGGAGAATAAGCACCCGAAGGGTGCTGAGCCTGGCTCCAAGGTGGTGATGGGGCACTGCAGGGGAGCACACTGGCCTTGAAATGAAGGGCAGACTCACTGCTTGCAGAGCTGCTATGGGCAGCCTGTATCCCACTGGTGATTCTTCTAATGCACGATCGTACTGTTTGCCAGCATCACCCTTGTCCTGCATTTTCCAGGTGTTCCTCAATGTGATCATGTGCGTAACATATTAAAAAATAAGTAAAATGGGACTAGCAGGAGCTGTGAGGTTTCTGGGCTGGGTTGGGTCACCACCTCTGCCTGCCCAGCATGGGAAGGAGAAATTCTGCCTGGCTCGTGCAGATGTTGGGGTTGTTGCTGGCTCCTCTAACCTGTTGTCGCTTTTTGACTCCTCTGTGGTTCTCCCTGTGTTTTGGCTCCCTCTTTTAGATTGACACCCCTAAATCGTTGTTATTAGCATGTTTTATTTAGCAGGGCTCCTACTGGCATATGCACTCTTGCTCTCTCTACTTGGGCTTGAAAAGCTGCCTTGGAAGAGTCTGCCCATACTTGGTCCAGGGGAGACCCCATGTCTGCATCTGTCCTTCTACCCACCCAGCTGAGCCTGCAGAAGCTCCCATGCTTGGAATCACCACGGCTGAGGAGCCCTTGAGCTCTTTGGGGGAAACTGATGGTTAAGGCAGCATTTTGTGCTTTGATACAGGTGAAAGAACGGGGCTTATGTTAATCGATGAAAGGTTCACTTTGTGAGTGTGGAGGTGGAAGAGACTGGTGGTTAGTCCAAGCTACGTGTTTCACAGCCCCCATCAGCAGGTATCAGGTAGGTTTCCCCTGATCAGGTGGGGTCAGCATCCATCCTGGTTCAACACCCTCGCCTCTGGCCTGGAGCTGTAGCGATGGCAGGAGGAGTAGGATGCAGGACCCCAGAGTGGGACTTGTCTAGTGCCTGTGAGGAGATGTGAAATGTTGTTCTTTCCTCGATGTGTTTGTCTCAGAGCTGTTGGTGCTGCAGGATGTGCTGAGCAGGTGGGTACCAAGGAGTGTTTGTACCCAAGTGGATCATCCGTCCTCTGGTCGGTTCTCCAGTGAAAGCGTCACACGGGCAGGTTCAGCTCCTCGCCTGGGTGGTCCCCACGTGGGGCATCCCTGCTCCCGAGAGCTCTGTGTGATCATCTCGGGACGGATGCTTGTGCCTGCAGGTCTGCTGCAGTTTTGCTTTCACCTGCTCATGTCTCCATGGGTTCGCTTCAGGGCAAGACATGTGTGTGTCAAAAGTGGGGAGCCTCTGCTGGAGGTCACGAACTGGGCACTGCTCTCCACCCTGGCTCTCCTTCCTCATTGCCATCTTCAGTTTTCTCCTCGCCTCTCTCCAGCTCCATGGCTGGGAGCTGCTGGTGACTGTCCCTGTGGTGAAACCTTGTCCAGCACTTTCCTCCACTCTTCCACCCTGCTTTTCCCTTCCTCCCTGGCGGCCAGGTTGCTCTAATTGACTTTGGCTTCTGTCCCAGGAACAGCCTCTCAATACACACAAGCCAGGAAGGCTAAAGTAACACTTAAAAATTGTTAAATAAATAGCAAAAGGGCTCTGCTTAAATGGGAAACGCAGCTTAATTTGTTAAAGGTTTTTTTGTTCTCCCTCAGACAGGGGACTTGGCCAGGAGTGTGTGTATGAAGCATTTCTTGTATCTTGTAATCTGCGTGTCATGTCCCCAAGTGGGCAGAGAAGGGTTATGCGACTCTGAGTTACTAAACACTTACAGTAAAAGTGTAGTCATCCTGAACCTTATCCAAAGAGCTTTAGGGTTTGGTGGTTTTTTTTTTTGGTTTTACTTTTTTTTTTTTTACTTTTTTTCCCCTCTCTCCTGGCAGGATGCTGCTGCGTCACTTGCATTCTTCACCCCGGCCGCCTTATTGGGAAGGCAAAAATCTTCGGAGCCCGGCAGTAACTCTTTCCCAGCGGTCCAGGTGCTTACATCCCGCTCCATCCCCTCTCCAGGGACTTCGTGCACAGGGCAAGTGCATCCCTTCTGCCCCAGCAAAGGAGCAGCTGCCCATGCAGGCAGAGGTGCCCATCTTCTTGAACCCCGAAAAGTGCTTGTTTCTCTCTTGCACCTTTTCAGATCTTTAGCAAAAATAGAATAACAGTTATTGTTACCTGAGATGGCGATGGTGGGAAGCTCTGGATAAGCATTTCGAAAATGCCTAGGGAAAATAACTCCTGGCAAAGGCTCTGCTGAGTGGGAGCAGGGATGAACTTGGGTACCAAAATGCGTGTGTCAAGGTGGGAAATGCCTTTTTTGGGAAAGAGACAGGGAACTGGCTGTGTCCGAGCACACATCTCCCTCCTGGGGCTCATCCTGCGGGAGCCTGGAGAGGTGGTGCTGGGGCTGGTTGTCTTCTGTGCCTTGGTGCTGAACGGGCTGTCCTTACCAGTTCCTGCTTTTTATTCTTTCTGTCATCTCTCAGAAGATGCTTCCCTGCCCGCCCGCTTGTCCGGTGGGGTGCAGTGCATGTCACCCTGCTGCCCATCTGCAGAACCATCAGCGTGTTTTTCCCAGGCAGCTCTGAAGGTATCCTGAGGCTCAGTCCTTTCGAAAGCAAAATGCCCTCTGAGATCACAGAGTCACAGAACGTTAGGGGTTGGAAGAGACCTCAAAGATCATCTAGTCCAGCCCCCCTGTCAGAGCAGGATCACCTACAATAGATCGCACAGGAACATGTCCAGGTGGGTTTTGAATGTCTCCAGAGAAGGAGATTCCACAACCTCCTTGGGGCAGCCTGTGCCAGGGCTCTGTCACCCTCACAGTGAAAAAGTTTTTCTTATATTTTTATGGAACCTCCTATGTTCCAACTTGTACCCATTGCCCCTTGTCCTGTCATTGGACATCACTGAAAAGAGCCTGGCTCTGTCCTCCTGACACTCCTCCTTGAAATATTTATAAACATTTATGAGGTCACCCCTCTGCCTCCTCCTCTCCAAGCTAAAGATGGTGCTGGCGATCAGCTCTCATAAGCACCTAAAGGTGCCCAGCTCCCTTCTTTTTGCAAGGGAGTGATACAGGAGTTGCCGTTGTGGGTGGGGTGACGGTGGATGCTGCCAGTAGCAGGGCTGGGCAGGTGTGTGAGCAACCAAACATCTGCACCCGGTGGAGCCCTGCACCGACAATCAGGTTCTGCTGCTTTTTTCAAGTAAAAAGAGACAGCAGGTGGGTTTCTTTATAGGTTGTTAATTGTCAGCTCTCCTCTGGCTTTCAGAGGGACTGTTTCCGTGCTGGCTCTGTGGAGGTGCCAGGGCTCTGTAGTGCAGGAGCAAGCTGTGGTCCTGCCCGGAACCAGGGCATCTACAGTGCCTGTGCAGATCTGCAGGTTTCCAGCTTTGTGGTTTTTCTGGGTTATGCCTTCCTCCTTGCCCTTCTTAACCCACCGGGAGCACATGGACCACACCTGGGCTCACTTTTCTCGATTGCCCCTCGCTGCAGTAGTGCCTTTGGGCAAGTGATGCAGGGGATGCTCCACTGCACCAGGAGCTGCTGCTCTTTCAGGCTTCTCTCTTTTTTTTTTTTCTTTTTTTTTTTCTTTTTGCAAGTGTTTTTTTTCCCAATCGATGGTTCTGAATAGCACAAACTTGTCTGTATTTTGGGAGACAGTTTTTTCTGTTCCCATTAACTACCTGAATGGGGAAAAATAACCTTGGTTCCCTGTAGTGGGAATTGCACAAGCCAGAATTTTACGTTTCATTCTTCAGATCCCCAAAGCCATTCATGTACGGATCAGTTGTGTGTCAGAGAGGGGCTTTGCCCTCCTGCCATGCTAGCTGTGAGGGCTTAAAGGGCTGGCTGTCTGAATGCATGCTGGGAGCAGAGTAAAACTGCAGTAGTGACTGAGTGGGGATACCCAAAATTGACATCAAAAGGAAAGGAAAGAATTGCTTGAATAACCCGCAACAAACCTGCAAGCCTTTAATTCTTTGTTAAGGTGATACCCTGAGCCTGGTTATCTCCAGCATCAGTGCTGCTGCAGTGATAGAAGCAGCTGATTCAGTATGGGAAGAGGAAGGTTTGATAGAAGGTATAATAATCTCTCTTAGATGTTTTAATTTTCTCCTTTTCAACCCAAACTGTTAAGTGCAGAATTTCCTCCACTTTGATGTGATCTTTTTATGTTGGTTTGCCTTTCACGCTGGGTAGAAGCATGTTTCTTCAATATATAAAATGAATCTGGCAGCCCGGTGGTGTGCTGCAGCTTCCCAAAGAGACAAGCAAGCATAAAGCAAGAAGATTCACTGCGTACTAAAATATTCTACTTATTGAAAAAAAAACACAGAACAACCCATAATAAATTCCTCTGTGAACATCCTGTTTCAACTCCGCAGTAAAACTTAGCAGTCAGTAAACGGTGGATCTCCTGTTCCCATGGAGAAAGGCAGTTTCAGACTGAAGAGGTTGCTGTGGGAAAGGGGAACAAAAAAAAAATCAAAAAGATCCCCTCTTGGTCTTGCAAACAAAGGTTGCCTTGGATTGCAGTCACATGTTGCAGTTCAGCTGATCTTGCTCGTGCCAAAAGGGGAAAGATTTCTAGTACTTGCCTGAACCCCACTGAACTGGTTTAGGGATTTAATTAGAAGAAAATTATTCACCTTTCCCCCCGCCCCCCAGCTGGTTTTCTCTTAGATCCAATTGCCCTGCATTGAATCACCAGGTCAGGGGAGCCAGGGGCAGCTGGGACGGGACCACCTCCTTGATGATTTATGGCCATTGTGTGAGTTTAACTCTGATTTAAAATTCCACCATTGACAAATGTCTTCTGGCTTTTCCCTTTTGAGGGTGAAGTAGTCTCCCAGGCATCCAAATCTGGGATCCTGCTGAGCTTTGTAAATCATACCCAGTGGCCGAGTTTCGTCAAGAATATGGGGGCAGAAGCAACTGAAAGACCATTTTGGGGTAAATTGCAACCCTCAGGCACATCAAATGACTTGATAAGCTGGTGTTGGTGGAAACCTCAACGTGCATGTGTCTGTATTCAGTAAATGCTGCTGGCCAGGTCAGGCAGCTTCCTGCTACACCTGTGTGTCTGTGCCAGGGGTGAACGTTCAGAAGACCCTCGTATTGCTGGACATAATGTGAAATTACACAAAACCCATTGCTTTGGATTCACAGAGTTGGTATGTAGGTACGTATGTACGTTACATGCATTATACATAGCTTTTTGGGGCCAAGCCAGAGTAACAGGTTTAGCTCTCCTCCTGGGCAGTTTTCTCAGAGCTTACTTTGGATTTCTGCAAAGTGTATCAGGTCCCTGAGTTTCAGAAGGTCCTTTCTCTGAGAGGTATAGACTCAGCAGAGCCAGGTACTGAAATGCTTTCCAGGATTTTGTCACCTTGCCCATGTGTTTGCTGGATCTGGGTGGGTCTGGAGATCTGTCAGGCTTGCAATCCCTGGGACCTTCACTGCCCAGCCCAGGAAGGGCTCTTGCCTCTGCAGTACCTCAAGTATCTTTAATTATTGGGCAAAAAGGTCAAATACTCATAAGATCCCCAGATCTGTTAATTTTGAATAGGCTGGTGGAGTGTGGCTTTGGGGTTTTTTTCCTTTTTTTTAAATTTGAAACATTATGGGCTACTGAATTAAAAATAAGGGGTGAAACTATTTTTTTTTTTACAAAGAGAAATACAGTGCAAAAGTGTATCTCTGTTTCTTGAGTGAAGCAGAATGAAATACTTGCCACTTCCCAGGTTTCCTGTGCTCCCTTGTGGCATTGCAGAACCCAGTCCCGGAGATGAAAAGCTTTGGTGCGTACTCCCTTCGGGGCAATGTGGATTTCTTCTCAAAAACCTCAGTTCTAGCAACCGGTTTTATAAATGCCTAAAAAATGAGGCTTGTACCTTATCTCTTGGGAGATCGTTGATGGATCCATTTCTCAGAAAGATATTTTATTCAGTCCTTTAATGCCATGCCACTCCCTTCATTCAGATGCCTGGAGTCTTTTATCACGTCTCCTCTTACTCATTGCTTAGCCAAGTTGGCCATATTTAGTTCTTTTAATCTTTCCTCCTAAGTCAACTGTCTTTAATCATCTGTCTTGATGTCAGAGTGTTTGATGCCCACTTTTACGGAAAACAAGCCTAGTTGTTAGATGGTTTTTTTTTTTTTTGGTCTGCCTGTGAATTGCTTGGGAAAGGTCCCAGGAGCGCAGCCGTAGCTCCGCGGCCGGTTGCCCAGGCTCATGCCTGGTTTCCTCAAAAGCTCCCTGGAACATCTCGGTGTGGGCGCCGGGGAAAATTTCTGGCTCACTTTGTACGGCATCAGACTTGGCATCCTCTGGGATTAATTTATGGGTTTATTTGTTGGGTGTGGGCAGCAGCAACCTCTCTCCCTCCCTCCAAGATGTTTCATGGGTTGGTTTTCCAGGGGCAGATTTTTCTGGGCACCTACAGGAGGGTGCAGGTGCTGATGGTGTTGATGAAAAATGGGCCCAGAAAGGTTACCATAACCTGCATTTCCTTCCTGTACCCACCAGCAACAAGAGAGAAATTTAATTGGCTTCCGTGATCTCAAAAGCAAAACCTGGTGATTGGATGTTTTTAGGTGCCGGAGCTGCAGGTCAGGGCAGTGTTTCTCAGTGCTGCCACGGGTGGGTGACCCCTTCTTGCTACAGATATTGATGCTGTCTTTCTTGCATCTATTTTGCACCCAAAAATCTTGTTTGGATCCAAAAATAGTAATTCACAGCTTCTTAAATCAGTTTGAACTTAAGGATTGCTGCTAACTGTTACCAGGCTGAGCACAGCGTCCCTTCAGGGCAAGGGCTTCAAGCTGGGCTGTCTGAAGTTGATTGCATCCTTTTCTGCATGGAGATGTCCCAAATTCCCCCCACATACCTCTTGGAAACCTGCTTTATCAGTGGGAGCTGCTTCAGAAAGCCTGATTCAATCATTTTCTTAAAATAGCCAAGCTTAGATGCTGAGTCAAAGGGGTTAAGGCACCAGATCTCCAAGTTTGCTGGGTCTGGGCCATTGCTGTGCAGCTTGAGGTGGCATCCCTGACAGGGACTTTGAATTACAGAGCACTTGGCAGGGAGTTAAAGGAGGCCAACAGCCTGCCTGTCCCTCCTCCACCTCCCTTTCTGAGGGAATGCTTCTCATACTCTCCCAAATTTAGCAGTGGAAATGTGGCCGCGTTAAGTAGGCTGAGTGATGAGGCTGTTCTGATGGTAATAAAGGTCCCCTTACCCTGCTCTGCCTCAAGCTCAGCTGCCAGAGTGGCTGTGGGATACATGGCTCTGTAATATTTGGCTGCATCATATATGGCTGCCCAACCAAGGGGACCTGTGGCCTGAGAGGAAAGAGAGGATGAGGACGTAGATGGTGGGAGAAAACAGATTGCTGGGACCACCATCCAGCACGATGCTGGGCACCGGAGTGACAGTCTGGTATCTGTCTAGCTGAACCGTGCAACCCCTGGACTGTGACATGGGCTGTGAGCCAGGCATGGAGGTCACCACATCCTCTCCGTGAGGCTGCTGGGATGCTCTGGGCCAGGGAGCAGGGGGCCGCTGCCTCCATCCCTTTTCCTCACAGCTCTTGGCCAGCCCTAGGAGAGCAGCAAATCAAGGGCATTTCTCCATCATCCCCAGCTCCCTGGCACTCTGGGCTGTGCCTCCTCCCTTTACTCTTTAGGAAAATTTGAGGGATTGCTTTAGAGCTGACAGTGAACAGCTCAGGAAGACCTTGTCGTGCTCATTTTGGTGCCCCGCTACTGGGTCGTCACGGGTGGTCATCACAGGACAGGCTGTAGGGATCCATTCCTGATGCCAGCCTGTTCACTGCCATGGAGGAACATGTGGCTGTCTTGCCTGCTCGCTAGGGGCTCCTGTCCCTTTCCCAGTTTGTATACCTGTTTAAATATGTATATTAAATAAATAAATAAGCATTTAAATAGATATATAAGCTGCAATTTATATATAATTGCTTTCCAGTGCAGCCTCATTTTGAAGAACTGAGGTAATGAAGCTTTTCGCTTGGAGAGAGGGGACAAGGTTGAGCTTGCTGACATTTCTTTTGTCCCAATGTTGTTTAGGTCTTGGCTGACTGCAAAAAGGAGAGAGGAGCAGAGTGTGGAAGGGAGGTCAGATCTTAGCAGGGTTTCCTGGGAAGTGAGGTGAGTAGTGACAGCTTTCAGCACACCTAAGACTGGAGATACAAGCCCTCCTAGGCTTCTCTGCACACTTCGAGTGAAACCTCTTCTGTTGAACCTCCACACTTTATCTTTGTTGCAGATTTTCCTGTATTTTGCATGTTCAGACTGATGGGAGGATTTTAAATTGCTGATATGCTTGAGAGTCTCAGAAGGGCTAGAGAATTACCTTGAATAGGTTGAGGTCTGTGCATCACACAAACCTTGTTTCTGGCTGCATTTGGGCTTCACAGCAGGGGACTTTGCTCCACTAGATTTAAAGACCTCTCTTGCAATTAGCTGTTACTGAACCAGTCCCCCTCCAGCCTCCTTTTACAGTCGCTGGAGAGAAATGGATATTTTTAGGAAGCCCCTGACCTGCTGTAGGCATCTGCGTGAGGAGAATGATTCCCTACAATACCTGCTTCTCCGCACAGTCAGCGCAGCCAGGACGGCATGTTTGGGTGTAGGTTCTGCAAGACATGTGTAGTGTCTGCACCCTGCGCAGAAGGACTGGATTTCAGGGTGCTTGGTTGTGCCTTGGGGTGTCCAAACCCACTGCATGAAAGCTTGGGCCTCTCCTAAGCTGCCCTTAAATTTTCTTCAAGATTTGGACACAGCGAGCTACTTGTCTGAGCTTGTTCTCAGCGTTTATACATGCTGACTGGCAGCATAAGTAAGTTCTTAAAGGATATGTATGGTATGATCACCGAGGAGGTTTCAGTCCAGCTGAGTCATCTCACACTTGCAGTCCTGGTGAGGACCAGCAAGATGACTCCAGCCCCAGAAGCTGCTGCACTGAGATCCCATGAGGCTGCTGGGGCTGCCCGCAAACCTCCTGGAAACCAGCCCTGGAGCCACTCTGGCCTCGGGCTTTTTGAGTAATGGGGTTCATGGTTTTTCAGCCACAGGAACGTTTGGGGCGATGCTTATCCCACCCTTGTGGGAACCTCACACCTGTAGCAGGAGCACCCACGTCCCGGTAACGCGGCTGCGGGGCACCCGCACGTGCGGTGGCGTGAAGAGCAGAGACCTGCGTGTCAGGGCTCAGTTGATCAGCGTCTCCCTCGAGAGTTTTTGTGCACTTGACTGCATCTCCTGTGCAGGGGAAATTCCGCTCCCTCCCCCCTGCCAGATACCTCTCTGCATTTGGTGGGCCACCTCCTCTGCTTCACCTCCTCACTGTAAGCTTTTGTTTTGAGGGACAGGAGTGCTACTTTCTGTGTGTGTCTGCAGAGTGCTCAGCTTGCTCTGGCTTGTCTGTGTTGCAGTGTGGATAAGTATTGAGTAGAAGAGGATGGAATTTAGATGTACAAGCTGTTGTACCTAAGCAGATGCAACTCTGGAGGATTTTTGGTATGCTTTTGCTTCTGCTGATGCCCTCAATATGTTCTCAGAGGTGCAGCGCTTTTTGAAAGAGGGACTGATGTTGATGGTCTGTCATCAAGATTGTCACCTTAAATCAAGGAACTAGTATAATTTGCTGTAGTACATCATTCTTACTTAAAGTGGGCAGAGAGAATGCTTGCGTTTTTCTTATATATAGTTTCTTTGGCAATTTACTCTTAGCTTTTCTGTATTACTGGTCGTTGGAGTCTTTGGAATTGTGGTGAGAATGACATTAAGGACAAGCTATGTAACAGGAGATCCTAGTGCTGTGTCTAAGCCGGGGTGATGCTTTCTGCAGTATTGGTACTTCCCAGCAAAGAGCCTCATTTTTACTTGGCTGCCGGCCCTCTGGCTGGCTTTTCCACAATAAAGTTCACTCCAGCTGGCTTCACTTCTCCATCCCTCCTTTTTTGGAAGCATCTTTGTGCTGGACTGACACCTCAGACATCAACGAGACATGTGGAGCCACCGAGCCTGGGACCTGTTGTGAGGCTCTCTGTGGGTTTGTTTTCTGGGCATGCTTTGGGATTCTGGGACACAGAAAGCTGGAGAATGTGCTCAGCTCCACCTTGACCAAGATAAAATGAACAGTGAGGAGGATTTTGCAAGTCTCGGTGACACCAGCTAAATATTCGAAAGGGGTGTAAATCGGTGGTGGGTGGAGAAGGAAGTTTGTTATCTGTTTCCCGGTAGCTAAAAACAGGTGTTCAGTCAACCGGGAGTTGCCCTGAAGGCAGAGAATAAGGATGCAGATGGCCTGTGAAACATAAAAGGAACCATCTGAATGCCCCTCTCTGCCACTAACGAAGTTCACCTCCGCCCTGCCTAATTTGCATGACCCAAGCTGATCAGCCCTGAGAAAAGGCAGTTGGGTCCGACATGACGAGGTAACTCTATCAAGACTAAGGATCTTGCAAAGAGGCAAAAAATGGGCCATATCCCGGAGGCTTCTTAAAGGGTGGACTGTGACATGCTGGGTCTGGGGGTGAGGGGGTTGTTTAGGCGAGGACAGTGTTTTCATCAGCAGTTAGTTTCTAACAGCGGCTAGTTGGCACTTGTGAGGTCCCTGCAAGGAAGCTTCCTCCAGGTTTTGCAATAGTTCAACCAAATCAGTGGTGATCTCCAGCGCAGGAGAGTGTGTAGCAGCTTAAAACGTCCTGTGACAGATGCCATCTGAGGAGCACTGGGTGAGCAGAGCTTGCTGAGCTGTTGACCGTTAGTCTGTTGCAAGTATGACATTAGACCGGTTAGTTTAAACCTACCTCAAAGGGCTTTTAGGCTGTGCTTTGCCTCATGTTTGATGCAGTAGCAGTAAATACATCCAGCCAGTTGCTGCAGCTCAAGTGGTAACTCAAGTGGTGACATCCTGTAGCTCAAAACCACTGTGGCTTTGGGACCCTTCCTGGTCAGCGTGCCGATGCTGGCACTAGTGTGATGGGGACCACCACTGAGCTGTCGCTCTTCCCGTTCTGTCCTGATTCTGCTGTGGACATATTTTACACCCAACCTGGGCTTGCACTCAACCAAAGACTTCTCATGAAGTTAATATTTTTGTAGTGATTTGAACCTGTGCACATGTCCCGTCAGGCACTGTCAGCTCAGTCACAGATGGCTGATCTCTGCCCATCTCTTGCCTATGCTGTCCTATGGCACGACATGTCCTGCTTCATTTAGTTGATAGTTTTGCCAATTTTCCCAATGTTACTGAGCACTTCCTCAGCCCCCTTCTAATGCCAAGACACTGACTCTTTCACCTTGTGGGTTAAGTGCTTGTTTATTTTGTGAGCTGCCCCTCTCTTTTTCTGATTTCGCTTGATGTGTGGGATACGATGATAAAAAATCCATTTGAACTGTCTCCTATTTTAGACATTTTGACTTCTGTAAAGTAGCCTCGTGGTGTGTATGTGCTGCTGTAAGTTTGGAAAAAATAAATGGTGATGTTGTCCAGCCTGATTTTCCCTTGCACTAGCACAGATTCTTGCAATCTCCTTTGCAAATCAGCTGGTGTGTGTGGCCGTGTGGGTCTCGTGTGTTCATGGCAGGGATCCAGTAGCAGATTGCGTATATTTAGTTGAACCAGGTGTTTTCTGGTCTTTTTTTTTTTTTGGTTTTGTTTTGCATCAGTGGTGTGTTCAGTTCTGCTGCTTCCTATTATAGTTAACGGTGTCTCTGGATAGTTAAATCACACATGTATAAAAAGCTGCTCTCAGAGGTGGTTTATATCACCTGTTTGGTTTTCTTGAGTGTCTTCTCAACCGCCTTGTACCTTCGCCTTCCCTTACCATACATAGAGCTGCCCTGACCTTGGTGTCTCCCCAGGGTGTGCACTGCCTTTCCTGGGAGGCTTGATGAGGTAACAAGGGGAGCACAAACATGCAAACATGGTCCATGGTGGAGACCTGAGGGGAGTGAAGCTGGGGGAGAGGCAGAGAGGTCTTGGGAAGCAACTGGGCCATTGATGTCTCCTACAACACAGCAGGACCCAAGGGAGAGCCCCCAAAATACTGGTCCATCGGCACTGGAGGAGGGCAGCCAGCCCCTCCAAAGATAGAGTCGTCCCCTCCTCTCCAGGTGACCCATGTCAGCACTGCACCACCTTGTCCATAGGAAAGTTTTCCATGTGTCCTGCATGGCCACAGCTTGTGCATATTGCCCTTTGCTATATAACCTGTCTTGACTGCAGAGGGGTGGGTGTTGGTGGGCAGTGAATGCGTCTGCAGCACGTCCTGCAGAGATGGCTCCTTTGGGGTGATGTTGTCCGTGTGTGGATGTTTCTCCTTAATAAATTGGACTCTTTTGAAGCAAACTGTGTTAATTTTCTGAATTATAAAGTTGCATGTTGAAAACCAGAATGGAGTAAAGGGGGATGAGGTCAAGAGGGATTAATTATTAAAACTGGTGTATATTCTGCTAACATGGAAGTGCTCTGGGGGTAATGTATCCTAACTGTAATCCCAAATTGTAACTACCCACTCTTGTCCCGTTTTACAGCCAGACCAGTATCTCCTTGGAGAAGGTGGCACACATGCTGGACTCAAGAGGCTTGAGGGGATCCATGTTGATGGGATTGGTGGGTGCATGGTGCCAATGCACCTTTATGGAAGGGAGGGTTGAAAATTTGTCAGGAAAACACACAAACCAAGCTGCCAAACAGCTACATGTCCTGGGTTTGCTTTTCTTCTTTTTCTTTTGTTCATATGTGTTTGCCTGAATTTATCAACTGACTTCCCAAACCAAGAGGACCTGAGAGGTCTTGAAGAGCAATAGATGGAGCTCAGCTGCAGAGGAAAGGGTTTCCCTAGTGAGAAGTGGGATTATTGTTCCAGGCAGGTGTGCTGGGAGCTGCTGACTCGGAACAAGATGGGTAGTGCTTTCCCATCTTGTCATTCTCTGTGGTCACAACAGGGAGAGCTGATGTTCCTGCAAATAGCCATGCATAGCAGCATGCCAGGAATGCCTCCTTACTGGGTTACATCCTTCCATGGGAGGGCATCAGATATACATTGTGATGGGGATTAACTCGTTAGACCTTACCGTATAGATAACGCTTTACAAATGCTCTTTTCCTGAGATTTCCTATCTGGGCATAGTCCCAAAGAACAATAAGTGGATGGTTCTGGCTATTTTATGTTAATCCCAAATGCCTTGGTAATTTCAACTGAAGCTGCAGACCTTTCCCTGTGCTCTTCCCTGTGGTGGTGCTGCTGATGTGGGCAGGGCTGCCGGACAGTTGAGCAGAACCAGGTGGAACAGGGCGGAATGAGCAATCCTCGTGTCCAGCTGCTGGGAAGACACATTCTACATAGGTTATCTGGGAAGAGATGTCTTGGTGTGGGGGGAAGATGGATTGTCTTGCTAAGTTGAATTTTCATATTTCTCTACTAAATAAAACAATAAGATTGGTACTCCTTGGGATTACAGAATCACAGACTGTCAGGGGTTGGAGGGGACCTCTGGAGATCATCTAGTCCAACCCCAGTGCCAGAGCAGGTTCACCTAGAGCAGGTTGCACAGGATGGTATCTAGGCGGGTCTTGAATGTCTCCAGAGACAAGAGACTCCACAACTTCTCTGGGCAGCCTGATCCAGTGCTCTGCCACCTTCAACATAAAGAAGTTCGTCCTCGTGTTCAGATTCAACTTTCTATGTTCAAGTTTGCACCCGTTACCTCTTGTCCTGTCGCTGGACACTGCTGAGAAGAGATTGGCCCATCCCCCTGACACCCACCCTTTAAGTATTTAAGCATTCACCTCTAGACTAAAAAGCCTCAAGTTCCTCAACCTTTCCTCATAAGAGAGATGTTGAAGAGAGAGGATTCATTTTTATGTGCTTTCTGAGAGCACAAAGGAAGGCTTTTAAAGCCTGTTTCATTTTCCAAAAGGGGGAAGAGCCCAGGCTTGAGCACAGGGCACCCTGGTCATGGTGTTGCCAAATACTTCCGATGTGACCTTTGACCAAAAGTGTCTAAAAGTGTGACTTGGCAGCCGAAATTCCGGCCCACTTGGAGATGTCGTAATGGCATGACTGTGCTGATTGGAGCTGGTATTTGGTGGACCTCACTGCTCCTGGATGGCTTAGGAGTCAGGTGAGGTTAGGTGTGAAATCCAGTGTAAGCTCCACTTACATTCATTGGGAAGAGAGGAAACAAACCCTTTGGAGCAGCCTGTTCCTGTATGGACCGTGGAAAGTTTCTAGACCGTTGGCTTACGTTAGGTGCCCAAGTTCTAGACAGCTGATGTTAGGGAGAGAGCAGTCTCACCTATTGATTTCTTGGTGTCTCTGTTGCTTGTGTGTAAAATGAGTTTAATATTAGGTCATTGTTACCCTGAAACAGAAGATAAATATAAAATTTGGAGCTGCTGCCTGGCTACAGCATTTGAGATAACAGGCTGATTGATCTTGGCCACGGGCAGCATCTGTGAACCTGCTGGTATGCCAGGAGTTAATGAACACGCTTGGTTTCTCCTAGAGAACCAATGTGTTAAGGCTCTGAAAACAATTTTACTGCTGCATGCCACCACAAACCTTTTTATTTGTGATGTTCCTTTCATGAAGCTTCAAATAACACCTGCTGAAATCAGAATCTCCAGGAGAGATTAGGACAATTTCACTTGAGGTTTCTGTTGTGGGTGCTTGCACAAACTAAAAAATAGGGTAAGATAACCAAGGTCACTGCCTCACTTCAAGCTGCCAGTATTGCACCTCCGGAGGAGAGAGGGATTGTGTTACCCCGTGTCTGTAACTCATGCCTTGTGCCCACGACCAACTAATTCAGCAGAACGACAGCGAAAAGGATGGGCAAGTTAGGAAAACTTCTTGCTGTAAGCTGAGCTGGGCAGACAATGCTCAGAGCCGCGTTGGCGTCTCAGGCACAGGTTTCTCTTGGGATTTTCCCCAAGGTTTTGCAATAAAAGTCCATAAAGTGTGGAGCGAAGTGTGACTCTTAGGTGCACCGTGCTTGCCCCTGTCTCTGTGGTAGGTCATAATTTTTACTGCAGTGATTCTGGTTGTGTTTTGCACTTGTATTGGTCAGTGTTAAGTATTGCCTTCATTTTAATCTAATTAGTTATTGTTTAACATTGCAGTAGGCTTTATTACAGATTATAGTACAACCTTGTATTTATTAGCCTGATCTTTCTTGAGGAATTGTTAAATACTTCCCAGCCCTGGGATGCTCATCTGACCCCTTCAATGTCCTTGGGCACATTATCTAACTGTAATAAAAACTCTGTATCCCATTTTCATTCATTTTCAGTCTTGTTTTGCAATGCAACTTGATTATTATAAAGTCATTGAGCTAACTACGTATTACTGTAATTCATATGGATTTGACATTATTGACATTTTTGCCCTGTCTGGGTTAAGTTTCAGGGATGGCATCCTGGCATTCCCTGCCAGCATTACTTTTTGTCTAGTTAATGTTGGACGAGGCTTTCAAGGAATGGATTTTGAGAAGTTATTTTTGAGGTTCTGCTGATTTTTGCTATGTCAGGGCTGCGCGATTTAAAGAAAATTGCAGTTCAGCAGCACGCTGCGTTAGACAGCCTGCTGGTGCACTCTGTGATGCCAAGGAAATCATTTGCTGCAGCACCCTAGTGCATGCACTTCTTGGGTTTTGTTTTTTTTTTGTGGGAAATCTCCCAGGGACCTTCTGGCTCGTTTTTCTCTCACAAGATCTGAGTTGATCGTTGTCTATTGTGGTATGTAGGGCCCCAAGCCAGGAATATCCACTGTTTTTGAAATGTGGTCATTACTGTTCAAAACAGGCTTATTTTCCATGATCTTACAAGATTTTGCCATTCTTTAATAAACTAATTTTATCCCTGCTTTGGAATCTGTACCCCTCTGTGTTATTTTGGTGTGTACTTTATACATCATATACATAGCTCTGTGGAAATATGCGTTATTCCATTGAAGTTATATACAGCCTGTCTTGCCTGCAGTGTGTCACGAGGAAATCATTCTGACTTTTCTGGTGGGACCTTGGGACAGACGTGTCGGGTCCATCCAGTCTGTTGCCATATCTCTCTGTGACCTGTCCCAGTTTGCTTCCCTTCACCCCCAGATAAAACCATTTCTCCAGCTAGGCAAGAGAAGACACAAACCATCCAGCACCATTTCAGTTGCCTGTAGGCGAGGGGTGCGTGGGCTTTGTAGCTGCTGGGTGGAAGCCCCCAAATCTCCTGAGTTACAGATGCTCTTTGGCTGTGTGTGTGGAAATGGTCATGGGTCCACAGATGTGGTCAAAGCATATTTGGGGAAAATGGCTTTAAAAATGGGGATAAAACTGTTCTGAAAGAGGCGGGAAAACATGCTGGACTCTGACTTGGGTGTCATGAGCATGGATGAAGGCTGGAGACAGCAGCTGGGGCAGAGGTGGAGTGTGTGGTGGTGAGTAGAAGAGAAGATTGGTGGGGTCAGCTCTGCTCTGGGTGGCAAACTTGAAAGGAAAATTCTGATCTGGATGTGCAGGTCATTAATTGGGGAAAGCTGGATCCTCAGTTGTTTCTGACACCACTTTGCTACTTTGCTTTGCTTTCCTAGTGTTCTTGCTGTGGTCATATGCATGGACGTACTGACTGGGTAGGACTTGAGCAGTGCCAGCATGATTTTAGGACAGAAACGGAATGAAAGTTAACCACGGGGTCAAGTCCTGGAGGAAAAGTGGAGCCCTGTGGTCATCTCCAACCTGAGGGAACCTGTGCCCACTTAATACAGCTGTCTTTTGGCCCTGCTTGGAAGAAGATGTTCTCATTGTATGGACATTCATGGCCTTTGTTACAATGGCATCTCTTTAAGGCCTCTGCATAGTCACAGTTGGTGATCTACCAAGGAGAGGGTCATGGTAATACCCATCAAGGAGATGATCTGTTGTGATTTTGCCAGTTTTACATATTTACCTGATGTAAATCACAGTCCAGCTGAACTGTGACAGGCTTTGTTGTAGGCAAATAAAGGTCTCCAAGAAACTCTGGAGTTTCTAGATTGATGACCTGAAACAAGGGCATCGAGCCTGAGTTTTGTCACTAAATGCCACTATCAGTTAGTGAGAGCTCTGAAGATGGAAAGGTTTTGACAGTGTGAAGTTACTGAATGATACTCAGGATACTGAGGATACTCAGCATAATTAGTTTAAAATTCACTAAAGCCATAGGGAGTTTGGGATGGGTTGGTGAGAATATGAGCATGATCAGGCCTCTCAAAATCGGTGTGGCTTGTATTGGCCAAAGGGAGATTTTCCTAGGTTGGTCCTTATGTTCTCCAAGCAAGGCAGGTTGAATATTGTAGCTGACTCTGCAGGAAGGCTCTGGCTCACACTGGCAACAGCACTCAAAATTCTGTATTATTCCCTTCACAGATGAAGCCAGAACAAGAAAAATATCTTGTGTCAACCTGGCCTTTGAAATACTAATGAGTAAGACCAACCTCACTTGTAAATGTCACAGTGTGCTTTGTGCGCTCACGTCGTAATGTGGTTGCTTTTCTTCTCTGGTTAATGCGTTTTCAGGCTTTTGCTTCAAGTGATGCTTCGACAAAAGGGAAAGGAGAAGAGAGTCATCGTGCTGCACCTGGAGTCCTGCAGGGCTGTTCCCCCACAGAGGAGCTGCACTGACACTGGGTCAACTTTGAAACCACCAGCACAGGCACCGTGCTCCTGTGAAAACCCAGATCATGTTGCACGTACTTGCAGCCTCATTTTCTTATGTTGTTAGATTTGGGGTAACGGGGCACAAAGAGGCACTGCTCAACTCTTTGGCTTGACAGCCTTGGCTTTTTCTACATGCTCTAAGTCTCACTTAGAGACTTTTTGTGTCTGTCTGTCAGGTAGTGTGTGCTTACTTGCTGAAACCCATTCCTCCTGTCATAAGGATGAGTTATCCTGTACCTGACCATCAGGTCCTGCACTGGACCATTGCTGAATTGCCTTGGGGGTCTGCTCTTTACTGCCTTTTGCATGATGCAGTTTTGAAGTTTGCACTAACCTGTGCAGCCTCTTTGTGGACTTCTTTCCCTCAAAACTGAATCACAAGGCATGTACAGAACCAAGACTGGAATAGGATATGTTGGTTCTGCAGAGAAGCTGATTATGGAAACTTGTGCTATTTTGCGTTATGCCATGATGGACTGGCTGTTTTTTATGAGGTTTCTGTTCTGTCTGTGATAACCTGATGGTGACAGTAAAACAAAAATAACATTAAAAGTGAATAAAAAACTCAGAATGGTATTTTGAATGCCAGAGGAAGCTCATCCTCAAAACATAATTGTTTTAAACTAATTTGATGATTAGTTCAAGCCAGCTTTACAGACTCCTGTCTGAGTAATGGAGATTTCTGTGGAGTTAATCAGAAAGAACTGCAGTTTCTTTTACCATGAGCAAAAATAGCTCTCAGACCGAGGACAATGTGTAACAGCAATGACTAGATCTGTTGACTTAGCCAGAAATATGCGGCCAGTAAAAAAAAAAAAAGATTCATATAGCAATATCTCACAGGCCTCTGAATCAGTGCTGAAAATCACTCTGGAGCTTTACTTGCAGTTGTTGAATAAAATTCTTGAGAGTAGTAGTGAGAGTGCAGCAGAGCTGGAGTTGCTCACTGGGTTCAGGTGGACCAGAGAAACACTCGTCCTCCTCATCTCTCAGTCCTCCTCATCTCTTGCTCTGCCTGTCTGCAAGGGCTGAGCATCCCAGCCTGAACTTAACCCTGTGCCTTCTTGCTTCAGTCTGAGAGAGGACGAGAGAAGCCTGTGTGCAGAAAGTAGAGTCCTGGACCAATTTTTTGACTGGATCAGAGCTATTTTCCAAGTGTAGTAGAGCCTAGAGAGGGCTCGTACATCCCAGCTTGGGTGTTGCAAGGTTGTGGTTCAAATGCCTGTAGCCAGTGCTGCACGGTGGGTAAATGAAGCAACATGACTGGCACAGAGGTGCTTGGGTGAAGCCCAGGTGAAGGGCTTCCAGAATATTCTGTCAAAGCTGCATTATCTGGTATTTGAGGTCTGGCAAATGGACTGTGCTTTCCCCAAATCAGTGCCTGTTTGACCTTAGGTGAGGGCTGGGAGTTGGGATGCGCTTCCTGTGCTCCGGGGAGCACCGTGCCCTGCCTGCATCTCAAGCCAGGGATATTTCTCCAGAGGACGCGGTGCTAATCCAAACCATACAACTTTGGCAGGATATTGGGGTGCTCTATGGCTGGGGCTGTAGCTCTTGCCGACGATGTTCAGCCACGGAGGATACATGCAGGAGATGTTGCTCCAGCCGTGTGCCCGAGTGCCTCCTCATGCATGTCTGTGATTTAAAAAAAAAAAGTGAAGTGAGCCTTTGTAGACGGAAACGGCCTTCACTTTCCACAGATGAGCCCAGCTTATTTTACAGAACGATGCTTATAGGGGTCCATGAGTCAGGATAGAGACCCTGTGATAAAAATCACATCCCTGTGATTTTTAAGGCAGGAGCATCTGCTGGAGCTCCCATCTGCTGGACTGGCCAAGCACCGATCCTGCTGCTCACTGGGCAGGAGCTTTTCAGGCAGTTTGCTCATGAACTGCTGGTATTTAGTGTGGGAAAACAGGGGTTTATAAAAAGGGTTAGCAGCGGCAGGGCTGTACCAGTTTGCTTGGTCGCGTTCATAAAATAAAGTGTTGTTGTTTGAAGGAAAGTGCTGAAATATTCCCTGTAGCCCCTTGCAAACAGCCAGTGCGATTCATGAAGATTTGCTGTCCTCTCTCTCCATTTCTCTTTCTTTTTTTCTATCCATCTCTGTTGATAATTTCAGGTTGTTCTGCTTTGTTTAACTTTTTATTCACGAAGAAACTTCCAAGGCATAATGTTAACTTTATTGATTTTAAATGCTTTTGCCTTTGCTGTGTTGAGCAGTGCATGCTGCTTGGATCATTGCTGTTATCTCAGGTTTTCCCATGCCTTCCCACAGGCTGCTTTTGATTTCAAAGATAAATCAGTTGAAAAAAGAGGAAAATTTCCATAAAAACGCCCATCCCACCTCTGACACTTTCAAGCATGACTCCTGTGGAGCATCCATCCTCTTCTTAGCAGTTAAAAGCTGATCAAAGGAGGAGGAATCCTGATTTCAGCTATTTTTATCGCACACGTGTGACTGTGTGTGCACATTACTTTTGCAGTTGCAAAAGGGATAGGGATAATGATAGATAACCCCTCTCAGCCCAGCTCTTCTTCCCTGGGTGTGTTGCCCACCATGCATGGAGACAGTGTGGATAGTCCTTTGACATCTAAGCATCA
This sequence comes from Trogon surrucura, assembly GCA_020746105.1. NCBI lineage: Eukaryota > Metazoa > Chordata > Aves > Trogoniformes > Trogonidae > Trogon > Trogon surrucura. Next base: position 11,146,692 of record CM036619.1, on the reverse strand, counting down.
CTTTGGAACCTTTTTTGAGTGTGAATTTGCACGTGAAGGTTGGTTGAGGAAGTTTTTCCAAATTGCTGTGTTTGGAAAGTATTCCTGCTTTAAGGAAGCTGCAGGGAGTCACAGCTTGAAAGCTGCCACTATAGGCAAGGTCAGCAAGCACTGAGTGAGTGGTGTGTGGGGGCTGCCAGTGCTGCAGGTGGCGGTTTCTGAGCCAAGGTGTCACCCTGACAGTGGCTGTCACTCCTCCCTTACACCGGGGGGCTTGGTGGCTCTTTGCCTGCTGCTGTGTGAAACGCTCGGGACCGTTCTGGTGAGAGGGTCTCCGGAGATGCCCTGTATGGGTCGTTGGGTTCAGAGAGGTACGGTGCTTTTTCAGGTGGCAGAAGCTGTAATCAGGCCGACTGTGACCCCGCTGAAATAATTTCTGAGGAAAAATTCTATTAAAGAATAAATAAAAAAAAAATGAAGCATTGAAGTGTTTTGAGATCTTGCAGCTGCTTCTGTCTTGGGATGAGCCTCCGGCAGTTTGCAGTTGCTACAGGAAAGGGAGCTGGGGAGAGGAGGAGTTTGGATGAGTTCAAGTCCAGAGAAGGACACTGAGATAGAAGAGTTATCCTTGGAATCGTGAGTGTAGAGCTGTTTGGTGAAAGAACAAGAAGAGGGAGTGGATTAGGTGGGCACATTGGTTCACAAAGCAGTTTATTTCTTAGATTGCAGGTGTTTTGTGCTGTTAGCATCCAAATTGCTTTGCCAGGTCTTTGGAGTCAGCGTCTTGTTGAAAAGCAAAGAGCAGAAAAGATCTGGGGAATATAGCATTTATTTTTCAGTTGGTGAATATATTTTTCCACAACGTTGAGTGAGATATATTCAGTTGTTTGCTGAATATATTTCTCTGCTTGGTGACGAGACTGCATGCAGTTTATCTTGGGAGCACTGTTTCTTTGATGGAAAAGGCATTTATTATTTTTGTTGTTCTTTTCTCTGTTCTTTCCTAATATTGAAACTTGGTTTATGCAGAAAACAGCTTCTGGAGAGGTTTGGTGAGCACCAGGGCCAGCCATGGCTCTGGGAAAGAGGGCAAAGGATACCTGTTTATTGGCAGTGATGAGGTGTTAGACTCACATCACACTGTGGAGGTGAATGTTGAGTTTCCGCCCAGTTCACCTCACTCTTTGAGGTTGCATCCATGTGATTTTTAAGATGAAAAAGTTTTGATTTTGTTTTTTTTCTCTCTCCCTCCAAAAAGGTCAACTGCTTCAAGAGTCCTGAAAACACAGAGGTGTGGAAGGTCGTTGATTTTTCCCTTCTAAACTGTCTTGAAACTAATCCTTCATTGATAAACACAGCGTAGGGTGTAATTTTATTTCAATAGAAGGATAAAGTCTAGTAAAACATCAGCTTCTTTTATTTCAGTATATAGTTGTACTGTCACCCATGTATGTCTAGAAATATGCTTCTTCTCACATGTTTACTGAGGTGTTCAAACTAAATGTAATTGAGCCTGGTGGCTGCTTGGATGGTTCGTCAGGCACTTCCAGGTGCCGTCTGTACACAGGGATGTTGTGGATGCAGCAAAAGGCTGTTTTCTCACCCTTAATGTACCAGTATAGGTTGGGAGCTGATGTGTTGGAGAGCAGCGTAGAGGAGAGGGACCTGAGGGTCTTGGTGGGCGGAAGGATGGCCATGAGCCAGCAATGTGCCCTTGTGGCCAAGAAGGCCAATGGCATCCTGGGGTGTATTAGAAGGAAAGTAGCAAGTAGGTCAAGAGAGGTCTTCCTGCCCCTCTACTCTGCCCTGGTGAGGCCATATCTGGAATATTGTGTCCAGTTCTGGGCCCCTCAGCTCAAGAGAGACAGGGAACTGCTGGAGAGAGTCCAGCGCAGAGTCACGAAGATGATGAATGAAGTGGAACATCTCCCTTATGAGGAAAGGCTGAAGGAGCTGGGTCTCTTTAGCTTGCAGAAGAGGAGGCTGAGGGGTGACCTCATTAATGTTTATAAATATGTCAAGGGGGAGTGTCAGGAGGACGGAGCCAGGCTCTTTTCAGAGGCGTCCATTGACAGGACAAGGGGCAATGGGTGGAAGCTGGAACATAGGAGGTTCCATAAAAATATTAGAAAAAATTCTTTCACAGTGAGGGTGACAGAGCACTGGCACAGGCTGCCCAGGGAGGTTGTGGAGTCTCCTTCTCTGGAGGGATTCAAAACCCGGCTGGACGCGTTCCGTGTGATCTGCTGTAGGGGATCCTGGTCTGGCAGGGGGCTTGGACTAGATGATCTTTTGAGGTCCCTTCCAACCCCTGACATTCTGTGACACGCGTTGTTGAAGGTACCTTTTGATGACCATTCCGTATCTTAAAACCTTTCTTTGTACATTCACATTTATCTTTGTATTGGCTAAATTTCAACTCACTTGCTTCCCTGTGAACAATTTCCTTTTTGCTGAATAAACTGTTCCTCCAGTCACTGCTGTTGAGGAGAGTTGCTTGGTTGGGTTGGGATTTTAGCAACTGTTTACACCTGAGAGTAGACTTCCCTTTATTATGCACCTTCTAACTGTTTCTCCGAACCTTTCCCATCTTGTGGGTTCCTAAATAATTTTTTTGATGGAGGTGTGGGAATCTTTCAAGGAAATTCAGATCTTCTGACAACAGAGTTGTGTTTCTTACCTTCCACAGTCCCTTACAGTATGGTACATGGTTCTTCAAGGACCAAGTGTCTTGAAAGCCACTGTTCAAACAGGGCAGAGTAGTGCATTTATTCACTTAAATATGTTCTTTCTAATAATTACTGATTATGGCTATTCAGAATTTTCTGGGTTGTTGGTAATTTATAACCCTTCCATTCTCATGTAGCTGTTGTGGAGGACAAAATCAAAGGTCTGGTTTGCATTTGCCCTAGGCACCCAATTTGGGCATATGAGCTTAGGCAGAGTGCTGTAGTAATGTGGCTCCGTGGCTTTTGTCTTGAGTTCCAGTTGGCTTTGAGCAGAAGCAGAGCAAGCCCAAGTCTGTCTGAACATGTCCAGGTAGACGCATCCCACTTGCATCATGTGAAATCCCAGCTCATCGGAGCCATAGAGGGACCTTCTCGCCTTTGGCTGTACCTGTGAACTGTGAAGCGCTGGATGTACGAAACAATCAAAGTGAACCTGAAAATAGCTGTAGTGTGAAATTGTTATGCTAATAAAAGTAAAGGGAGTTGTTTGTGTTCAACCCAGCAGAATCTTGCCTTTTTTTTTTTTTTCTCAGGGAACAGTATTTTCAGCTTTGTACTCCTTGGAGAAACCCTGATGAAAAATGCTGGTGGCTGACCTGCAGCACAGGTGGTTGCGAGGTGACAGGTGCCAGGTCTTGCCCACGAAACATTTTCATGTGCATATGTGCAAAAATATGAGCATGCCTCCTGCGGTGCAGATGCCGTGGGGTCCCTCCACATGGGGCAAATTGATCCCGAATCTCCAGAGATGTGAAGAGACACTTTGTGTCTAAGATCTATAAGGCCTGTGCTTTATGCCTGATTTCTCTCATTACGACATCAGTTCAGGCCAAATTCAAGTAAAAGATGAGTGAGAAATGGGGAAAAACCCCAACATTCTGTGTGGGCATCTCCTTTTCCTACTGCATGGGGCTGCCGGCAGCAGTGTAGGAGTGGGACAGGCTCAGCCTGGCCCGTGGCATGGCAGGCCCTGGAGCCCAGTGGGAGAAATTGTTTTGCAGTTGTCTTCTGGACAGTGGAGGGAAAGTCACCTCCATATGTGCTTGTGGTTTTTTTTTTTTCAAATGTCTTTTAATCTCCTAGTAGGATTCACAGAGCCATGCAAAGCTTTGACTGTGTCAGAGCTGCCTGGCATGTGAGCTGTGATACTCATGGGTTGTCTTCCTGGCTGACTGGGTATCTCCTTGATTTTGTAACAGAGATGCCAGTTCATGTGTGGGAGCTGGAGCTATGAGCGTAGCTTGGACCAGAGTGCTCTGAGGTCTTGTGGCTGGGACTGAAGGAGAGCCAGGGCTGCTTGGTGGTAGACACCTTTGGATGACAGAAGCGCAGAGATGGCGAAGATTCAGAGATCCGGACCAGCTGATCTGGTCCCCAGGAGCACTGCAACACTGATGGGGACAGCCTGGGAAAGCTGGGATTGTTCATCCTGGAGAAGAGAAATCTCTGGGGAGAACTTATAAGTGGCCTTTCAATACTTAAAGGGGGCCTATAAGAAAGATGGTGACAGACTTTGTAATAGAATCTGTTGAGAAAGGACAAAGAGTAATGGTTTTAAACTAGAAAAGGATGGATTCAAACTAGATATAAGGAAAAAAAACTATGAGGGTGGTGAAACACTGGAAGAGGTTTCTTAGGCGAGTTGGTAGAAGCCCATCCCCGGAAACATTCAAAGGTGGCTTGGATGGGGTTTTGAGCAACCTGATCTAGTTGAAGTTGAGGTCCCTGCTCGTTGTGGGGAGGTTGGACTAGATGACTTTTAAATGTTCCTTCCAGTCCAACCTATTCTATTACTTTATGATTCTTTGATTTCCAGTCTATTACAGAGAATATCACTGAAGTGTGGTTATGGTTGACTGGAACGTAACTTGTGCTTGTAGGCAGTGGTAACGCTGTGTTCTTTGACATGTACAAAAAATCATCCTGGGACGCCTTCTGTGCTACTGAGAGCAGTGCGTCAAGAGGTGGGTGCTAGTAGTAACTGGTGGGAACACTTTGTGCTGTGATTTGTTTAGGAACAAATAGGATGTTGTAACTTGATGCAAGACAGGACACCTGGTTCTTGGTGCACTGTGAAGCATCCTCAGGTACCTTGTGGCTTCCTGGCAGCGTTATGCAAGTGAACATCTTGGCCATGTTCTCTACAGTCAACCTGAGAATCATACCTAGTGCAAGCAGATACCTTGACTCTGGTGGGTATTTAAATAATAAGTTATTTACACCATTGTGATTCTAGGAGCACTAACTGTGCCTCAGAGCTGTTGTTATTTGTACAAATGTTGAATCAAAGGCTTTCCATCCCCCAAGGAGCTTATGGTCTGGATCAATGGTGGAAGGTTGTGGTTGGATATATGCAGATGGGGGAGTAAAGTAAAAATGCCAGGACACTATTGATCATCTTGATAGAAATGTCTCAGAACACCATCCGCCTCACAGTTATTGAGTTGTTTTGTAAATGTCACTGCAAAGGAGAGTTCTGATGAAGTTGATGGGGTGGTTTGACAGGCATTAGAGAGGAATTCCTACCAGACAAGAAAGGGACAGGAAAGGAGAAAATATCATTCAATGTCAGAGATGTTTTCTACTGACTGGCCCAGGAGACCAGCTTTCTAAGCTAAGTCAACATTGTAAGAGTCAAGAGCAGATGATAAGCCTTGAAAGTTAGAGAGGTCTTGTGTGATGAGATAGGGAAGGGGGGTGCTTGAGAACATGAAGTGGGATAGAAAACATGACCTATGTGATAACATACTGTTTGACCAGGAAAAGTTAGATTTCTCGGGGAAAGGTAGTGGTGTCGGCTGTGATGTGGGAAAGTAAGAGCTTTGATGACAACGGCAGGTTTGGATGCTGGATGAAAGGGCATCTAGAAGATGTCTTGAGACTTAATTTTGGATATAAGGAGACCAATATGGAGTAGAGAGGAGAGTCTCTGTGGAAGAGGTCTGGCTGTGTGTTTCTTGTGAAGGTGAAGAGGCAAGTGGAGAAAGATGGGGAGGGAAGCCTCCAGCTGAAGTGGAGGGTGATGAAAAGGTAGGAAGGTAGAGATGAGAGATGGTGCTGTTAGGGACAACTTTGAGGAGCCAAGGCCAAGCAGATGTATGTGTCGATTCTGACCTTTGGTTAGGGACCTATGAGATTTTTCAGTAAAATTATCAATAAATAATATTACTGCTTCTAGACCTGGACAGTATCCTTTGCAGATAAACTGATGCAGATAGTGAAAAGGTTTGAGTGTAACATCATCCTGGGATGTATCACAGTAATAGCAGTCTAGGAGGTGATCTTCCCTCTGTATTCAGCGTTGGTGTGGCTTTGCCATGAGCACTGTGTACAGTTATGGGCCTCACCATTTAAGAAGGACGCGAAGGTCCTTGAATGTGGCCAGAGGAGGGCAATAAAGCTGGTGAAAGGGCTGGAAGGAATGTCTTGTGAGGAGCGGCTGAGGATTCTGAGTTTGTCATTTGAAAAAAAGGAGGCTGAGAGGTGACCTCATTGTTCTCTACAGCTTCCTGAGAAGGGGTAGTGGAGAGGGAGGTGCTGAGCTCTTCTCCCTGGGATCCAGTGACAGGACACATGGGAATGTTTCGAAGCTGCACCAGGGGAGATTTAGACTGGACCTTAGGAAGCATTTCTTTACCAAGAGGGTGGTCAAACACTGGAACAAGCTACCTAGAGAAGTGGTTGATACCCCAAGCCTGTCGTGTTTAAGAGGCCTTTAGACAGTGCCCTTAACCTGCTTTAGCTCTTGATCAACCCTAAAGTGGTCAGAAATTGGACTAGTTGATCACAGTATGTCCCTTCATTTGAAATATTCTATTCTATTCTATTCTATTCTATTCTATTCTATTCTATTCTATTCTATTCTATTCTATTCTATTCTATTCTATTCTATTCTATTCTATTCTATTCTATTCTATTCTATTCTATTCTATTCTATTCTATTCTCATCAGAAGTGGCTCTGTGTGGGTACTTTGTTTAGGGACCTGTGTTGCACTCCTTCCCAGCAAGGTGTCTGCCTGGCTCCACACACTTTCTGTCTCGTCTCCAGTCCCTCGTGGTGGGGTTGCTATTCCCATAAAACAGGCATGTGCTGACGTCTCCGCCTGGTTACACAAGCTGGCTCTGGAAAACCTCAGCTCCTAGATTACAAACATAGCAGGGCTCTGTCTGCAAAGGTGTAAGGTTACAAAACACACACTCGCACGCTCGCACGGCTTAACCAAAACCACCTCGTTTTTAGCATTTTGTGAGGGTTTATTCATTACACTTCTGCAGAGGAATGCAGGAATGCGAGCCGCGTTAAACCTATTCATTTGGCGGGGAGGCATCTCCTCTCCCCTGCTCCAGCCTGCTTGGCTTTAATGATAATTGCACCTCTTGAGCTGTCGAGTTGGCTCTGCGCCACAGCCCTCCCCACGCAGATGTGTGTGGCTCAGTGCTGGGAAGGAATGCTGGAGCCAGGAGAGAGTTTAGATGGATGGTTTGGAGCAGGGCTGCCCTTCCCGCCCTGCATCCCGCCCCACTCGTGCCTCTTCCCAGGCTCCTGTGCCGTGGGCAGCTGCCTGCTACCAAAAAGGCTTTCGTGCTGGTACTAGCTCTGACCAAGGAGGGAAAACCTGTCGGTGCCTCCTCCCCAGCAAGGTCTCAGCCCTGTAAGCGGCCTCGGCTGAGGTTCGAATGGCTCCTGCCTCCTTCCCAAGAGCCTGTCCTGCAAGTCCTGGGCCACCCTGCCTGTGCAGCACTGCCCCGGTGCCCACATGGGTGGCAAGAGTTGTGGATGCTCTTCTGCTCTTGACTTGAGGCAGGGGGAAGAAAGACAGTCACTCCCTAACTTTGTGTATCCTGCTGTGGGGTTTATTTCGCCTTTTTTATATTACTCTTATTTCTTTAGTGCCTTGGGTTAACCAACCCCCATCTAACAACATTCTGGCATTTAAAAATTAACTATTGATTTTAAAAAGCCATGTCACTTTAAAAATGGGAGATTAAAAAAAAAAGGCAGCAGTAATTTTTTGTTGGCTTGTTAAGAATTTGAAAGATGCAATAAAATCGGATTTTAGGTTTATTCGCGCTGCCTGTTCCCAGGGGAGGAATGCGGTGCTCTGCACGGCCCAGCTGCTTGCGGCAGCTGCTGCTGTCACCTCTCTCAGCTCTGCTGCTGGAGTTTCACATAAAGGGCCTGGGAAGTCGGGGAAACCGGTAACGCTGGATCCGTTATGTGAAGACGAGTATTATGTGTCAGCTGCGGATGCGCAGGCTGGGCGGCTGGAGAGTTGGCTCTCAGAAGCGAGCGGCACGGGTACGGTAGCACTGTCGACCTAGTAAAAGCTGGTGCAGTTGATTCTGAGCCACAGAGACACCTAGGTGGTTTTGTTCAAGGTAGCATAAAGGCGTGTGTTTAAATTACACTGGTGTAAAAGATCTGCAGTGAGAATGGAAGCAGTCTAATTCACACAATTAGCTGGGGAGCAGCCGTTGGCTGGGGACCACAAGGTTTCTAGTGCTGCACAGCACTGAAGAGCAGACAGCCTGTGCCTAAAAGATGAGATAAAATTAGTCATACTTCAGCAGCTGGAGTGCATTTGGATAGTCTATCTGTTGCACTTGTTATACTGGAAAATTATAGTTAAACCCTCTTTCCCGACAGGACTGGGTGATGGAGAGGTTTGCATAGCAGTCCCATGTTTGGGATGCTCAGCTGCAGTGCTTTGGTACCCAACTTTTGGATTTTAGGCCAAACCACTAGGCTGCTTCATGCCTATGGTCCACAGCTGTACAGCAAGAGCTGAGACAGAGGTGGTCCTCTGTGCTCTCTGTCAAGCTCATTTTTAGTCTTCGTTGTCACTAGTGCACATTTTCTGTCCTCTTGGTCAAATTGGTGTGACCTTTGGACACATCCTTGGTTGCTATGATGGCAATCCTTTAATGGTTCGTTTGAGTGTTAATTTAAGAGGTTGTGAAAAGGCCAGACAAATTCATATGAGGAAGGTGAGGGGGTGGCATGGATAAGATGGAGTGACTAGAGCAAGTGGAGGAGTTAAAGAAGAGCAAATACATCTGTGGTAAGGTGAGAGAGGCTTTTCTGGCTGCTCTCTCACCTGGTGCATTCAGTGCCCTGGACTGAGAAGAAGCAGTTGCTTGACAGCATGCTGGAGAATACATATGGCAGATAGAAATACTTTGCTTCATCTTATATCTTGATGGTCCTCCAGTTAAGGTGGACCTGCTGACCATGGGGTGTTTTCCATAGTCACCTGTTCCAGTGGTGTGGACAGTTGAGCAGCATCATAGCCCCAGCCCTGGTGTCTGCTGCTGTTGGAAGGATCTGGCGTTGCAATCTTTGGGCAACTCTAAGGTCCTATTTGCTTTGATAGGGACTCTGTGGTGAGGTCCAGTTCACACTACATAGCTCCTGTTTCTGTGAAGTGTCCTCTCCCGGTTACCCTCATGCATGGTTGTTTAACCTGAACCTTGAACACAGAAGGTTTGGGACAGTTTGTGACAGAACAGAAATCCTCAACACATCTTAGTGTTTTTTGCCTGCAAACACCTACAGGCATCGATCTTATTTTGTGGATGGGGAAGCTGAGGCACACCTGCCCCTCTCTTCTGACAGCCCTTGCTCTCTCTAGAAAGTCAGCATTCCTAAGCTTTAAAAACAGCTCATTTCTGATGGGCGGTGGGGGTGGAAAGCAGCCCAGACAAGAAACCAGTGATGTATTTAGACTGTCTTAGCAGGGACAGTGGCCACAGCTTTCCATCTTGGGTGACGGTGGGGCACACCCCACCCTGGGAAACACGACAGTGCTGCGTAACCGCCTCGGCTCACCTGCCGGTAACTCGTGCCCTGCAGCCAGGCAGCGTGGTGGGATGGATGGGCTTGTGCTAAACCAGTCCTGCCTTCTCCGCTCCCAGCAGGTTGTTGGGCAATGTTGGATGGGTTGCTCAACCTTTCCGAATTGCAGTTTCTCCATTGCGATGATGATGCTAACAGCCCTTAAGTAGTCTTTTAAGTGCTTTGAGATCTATGGAAGTGGATTAAAAGAGATAGGAGAGGGTGTGGAGGAAGGGAAGGGATGCAAGTGTCAGGAATTTAATTGGGACATCTTTTTCGCTGCATCACCTTTGTATTTATTCTGATCCCGTTGCTACTGTTGGCTTTCTAGAGCTCGATCAAGACTGTGGTTGAAGCTTGGTGTTGCTGCTGGGTCACGCTTGACATCATTACCATGCTAAGAGCAGCAGCAAGGCTGATAAAAAGTATTTGTGTCTCCTGGAACATAACCTCTTTGGGATGAGAGAGGTCCTGGCACTGCTCTCTGCCCAGATTTAGCTGCAGATAATGGAGTTTTTCCTACCGACATCTTATGACGAGGCACCGTCGTACGCCGTGGTCCTTTCATCACATCCTTACTGCACCAGCCCTCCTCCACGGGCTTTCTTCTGCGTCGGCGGGCGGTCAGCTGCCACTTTGGGACTCAGGCCGTGCCAGCCGTGTGTTTGCCTGATCAGGCAGGACGCGGCTGGTGACTCCGTGCTTCTCAGCGGTTGTTGCATCCCTGTCCCGGGATCTCGGGCTGAGCTCAGCCTCGCGTGTACGCACACGCAGGGAAGTGGGGTGAGCGCCGGCAGTCCTTCCTCCTCCCCAGTGCCGGGGCTGGCTGGCGAGTCAGCATCAAAGCAAAATTTCCAACTCAGTGTCTCTTTTCTCAGAGGCTGCTTGGCTCCGGCGTTGGCTTTCGGTGGCGTTGAAGCGTGCCTGGGAATGGGCGTGACTCCCGCATGGCTCCTGGGTCGACTCTCATTAGGAAGGGCGTATGCTTCAGAGAGGGTGAGCTGCTGCGCCTCTCGTTTTGTTTCGCTGTGTAGCAGCCGGGCTGCAAAGCCAGGACGCGGAGCTGGGTTCCTTCCCTAGGGCTTGTTCTCACCAGCGCTCGCCCTGGCTGGCAGCCCTGGGCGGCACAAAGCGGTGACGGGTGCCAGCACGGCGGCGATGCTGCTCTGGATGGCCAAGCCCTTCCTGCTCGCCACGGGCTCTTCTGCTGGATCTCTGGGTGGGTGCCCCATCAGAGCTGCTCCGTGGTTTGGGATGAGGGGGTCTCACCGTTGCTCTGCTTCCTGTGCGTGTTCTGTGGTGGTGAAAGACAACTCCAGGGCAGAAGTCATGGTCTGGTGCTGCTGTCCTCCAGGGTCCTCCCAGAACTGGTGGCCCTGGGGTAGCTCAAAACCCCAAAATGAGTACTTAGCTAGAAAAAAGTGGGGTGGTGATGAGTGCCAGAGCCAAGAAGTGAGTTGTTCTGCCCTCTCCAAGCCAAGTGGAGAGAGCCAGGTTTCAGAATCTCCCCGGGGATGGTTCACAGCGTTACTGAGGTTACTTGGTGAAACGCTGTGGTCCTGTCCCCACATCTTCCAACCCACCTGCATCATCATCACTCGTACTTTGGGTCCATCAGAGTGCGGCAACCAGAGCAGCTTGGAGGCTTTTGGGAGGTAGGGTATGTGCATTGCTCACTTGTCTCCTTCAAGGAGGAGGAGAAACAGGTTACCCAGGGAGATGATAGATGCCAGATCCCTGGAAACATTCAATATCAGGTTAGATGGGGCTCTGAGCAGCCTCACCTGGATAAAGATGTCCCTGCTTACCTTTAGGGGGAGTTTGATTAGATGACCTTTAAAGGTGTCTTTCAGCCCAAATCATTCTATGATTCCATGAAGGCAGCTCCCAGGCTGGCTAACCCAAAGGGGCAGGTGAGGTGCAGGGCATCCCCTTGGCCTTGGCACGGAGTGGCAGGAGCTGCAGGGGTGGAGGACAGAGGCTGACCCAGCACACGGAGGTGTGGGCAGCAAAGGGATGGTTGAGTGCGCGAGTCTGAGCACTTACATCACTGAGTTGCAAATTCTTCCCAAAATGAGGCTTTTTTAAATGCCACGGCTAATTAACACAGACCCTGCTGGTTCTTGCTCTTCGCTAGTGAGGTGCAAAAGCAGAGCATAGGAGTTTTTTTTGCATCTTCCTGCAGGATGTGTATTTCTGGGCACTGAAGGACATCTTTGCATTTTTGAGGATGTAGCATGTGTGCTTTCAGCAAATAAAAAAATAGATACACATGTCTGTCCCACATGAATATATACAAGGCCGTACAAGATAACTGCACTGGAAGGGATCAGCACCTTGTTTTTCCTGCACTTCTTGTTGATCAGGGAAACTGGTGAAGTTGTCGTATCCTTGGATGGTGTTTTAGTTTATATACCAAGCTTCATCCATGAGTTTCATTTTTTTGCACCTAGTTAGAAGTAGCTTGCCTGGGGTTAGCAGAGGATGTTTCTAGCTGTTCCTCTGGTGCTGCAGGATCGTATGGTAAGCCAGGCAGACAAAAAATGATGTCACTTAGCTGAATTGGGTCCAGCTTTTGCATAGTGGACATGAATACGGCTAATGACTAAAAATAAAAGCCAATGGCCACGTTTGGTGGCTCATGCTTTCGGCAGCTGAGCAACATTACCGTGAAATCCGGGCATCCTTCTGCACTGCTGCACCCGAAACCGTTGCAGGCTGCCGACAGTGAACGATGTTGCTGAACCCACTTGCAATGAGGAACCCGTCCAACTGATGTGACTCTTGTATTTTTTCTCTCCCCGAGGTTGTTATTCTGTAGATTTGGTTCCCCAATTCAGTTCACGGTCTTGCGTGGTAAACCAGCAAGTGCTGGCATGGCTGACAGGGAGGAACGAATGAAAACAGTATCATGGGTTAGTCCTGGTGCCAAAAAGCTTGTGGGGGAGAGTTGCAGGCGTAATCACATCGAAACCTTGGGAGTTGCAGCGGAACCAGGAACCTCCTCGGGCTTTCTGCCTCTCCACTCTGCTCCTCTCCCCGGGGTGGTTTGGTTGACGATGATAAATGGGAATGTCTCCACACCCAAGTACCTGCACATGCAGTCAGTTTGTTTCTTTGCACTTTTGCTTTTAGAATTAACAGCACAGTGTGGTGGACGTTGGGAGAGTTTTCAATACTTTTTTCCCATCCTTGTCTTTTCCCGTATTTGCATCCTGTCCTGATACTCTCTATCAGCGTTGGTCCAGAGCAAGACCCTCTCTGATAGGCGTGAGGTTGGGAGGAGCTGCGCCAAGTGCCAGGCTCAGGGCTGGATGCTCACACTGGCTTTTTTTGTCCTTCTTGCCCCAGCTGAGCCAAGACACCTCCCAGCAACCGTGTTTCTGTACTGCTGGTGTGGAGCTGCATTTTGAACCTTTGTGCTGACCCTTTCCTCAGCAGTGGGTTGCTTGCCAGCATCCTTGCTGCAGCACCGAGATGGAGCTACTGATGCCCCTGCTTGTTGCAGGAGGATTGGACTAGGTGACTTTTAAAAGTCTCTTCCAGCCCAAACCATTCTATGATTCTATGATCCCCAATAATGTGGTCCAGCAGGTGATTATTTCCAACTAGCCCAGCTTTTGGAAAAGGGAAGAGGGGGGCACATCCTTCCCTTCTGCAGCCTCCTTCCAGCACTTGGCGTTTCTGAGACCCACGATGTCCACTGGTGTGGGATGCAGTAGCACCGAATTCTCTTTCCTTTGACCCAGGGCTATAAATGGAGCAGCGTGGTGCTCCTGCGCTTGCCAGATGGCTTGGATTCTGCCATGCGGTGTGGTGTGCATGTGTCCAGGTTGACAGGGGTTATGAACACCCATTTGCTTGCAAAGTTTCCCTCTCAGAAGTTAAGAATTGATGAAACCAAAGCTCGCAATTGCAGTTTGATGGGTTTTGTTGATTTTTTTTTCCCTTATGTCCCATGTGTTTTTAGCACTTATTACTGGATGCAAGAGGATGCTGCGTCAGTGTGTACCTGCTTTGTCCCTCACAGCTCCCGGGTGCAAGAGAGAATGATAACAACACCTAGATCCCCAAAAGGTGTTTTTCTGTAAATTCTGGAGACAAATCACTCTAATTGGAGGTGACTCACTGCAAACCTGTGGCTGGAGGAAGACGGATGGTTTTGAGCAGGGGCGTTGTGACCCGAAACTTAAGCCTGTGGCTGGGTCACTGCTCTTCTTTCAAGTTGTTTTCACTGGGCTGGAAGCTTTCTTGTTATGCGTGGAGTTGCATCGAGGGAGGATCTGAAAGGTCGCTTAACCCTTTGCCACGCAGTGAAAGCAGAAAGGAACGATAATAAAATAAATCCAGCGCAAGCCAACCATCCCCGAACAAAAAGATTCTGAAAGGCTGAAAAAAACTCACAAAGGAGGATGCTGGGTTTGTATTGCCTGTTCGTAAAACGGCCCACATCTGGGCTGGGGTTACACCAAAGGTTTATACTAAATTCAGTGCGATTTGGGATGTGACGCTGGTAACAGCACTTTTTTCCTCTCCTCTCTCCTCCCTTCGTCTTTTCTGTAATGCGTTTGACTGAATTACAGTGCAAATCCGTGGCTGTATAAATACCAGGCGGGATAAAAAAAAGAAAACAGCAGAAACCACAGGCATTGTTTAGGCCGTTCTTTGATGTTGTTCACCCATGAATATAAACTCAGTGAGCCTAGTGGGATGGTTTTGGGCTAAAAGGGGCTTGAGACTGGTTTGTTGGGTGCCTTATAAAAACACTTCACAGACTTTTCCCTTCCCATCCTTCCTCTGTTAATGCGTGTGCCTTGCAGAAAAAGCACTTGTACTCTCAGCTTCCAAGATTAAACTCCTTTTACTGCACAAATACTGCTTGGGATTCACAATTTATCTATACACTGAACACCTCTAGGGGGATAAATCCAGGTTTATGCGCTGTCATACCTATCTTCTACGTTAGCATCTTGGCTTTTGCTGGACTTGTTGGAAACATGTCGCCTGGGGCAGGTTCCTTAGCCGGTGTCAGAGACAGGAGTGGGACCATGCTGGCAGTGCTGGATCTGCAGTGAGGAGCAAGGGGGCAGTTTGGCAGCTGGACTGTTTATTTGTTTGGGAATGCGTGCTGGGGGCTGGTCCATGATGCTCATGAATAAACTTGGCCTGATACTGAAGTACCAGCTCCTGGGAAATTGCCATCAGAGTAATTAGCGTGTGCTGACTTACTTGTACAGTGATAACAGCAGGAAAGTATTGAAGCAGGAAAAACAAACACATTATTCATCTGAACCTTCAATCCGCAGCCCTTACCTGACAGTTCTCTATTTGCGATACGTGGGTCTATTTTTAGGCTTCCAAGTCAGGCGTGCTCTTTTTTTCTTTTGTTTGTTTTGCATTTTGTTTTTTATTTTGCTGACATAAATTGGAAATGCATCTGTGCTTAGAGATAAACAAACACATTTTAAAAATAAACCTTTGGAATACCAAAGAGTGTTTTCTGTGGAAGAGCTGAAGTGTCGGCACAAGGCTCTCAAAACTTGTGCCCTTGCAAGTGGGGTGAAGATGCTGCAGATAGCAGCTGGACTTGGGAGGACGAGCTCACTGTGTGGATGCAGCTCTGGATTATGGAATAAGATCCCTGCTTCTGTCAGAAATATTTGCTGTGACTATGAGCATCTTCTTTAGCCCACGTTTTCCTGCTTGGTGACGAGTTCTGCCTAGCTAGCCACGTTAGAATTGGCCTTTGAGATGTGAGCACTAAGGAGAAGGTTTAGTAACTTGGGTAGTAATTATTATTAGTGGGAGGCTGTGAGAGAGTGGCATGGGGTCACAGGAGTTTTTGGTCATGAGGTATCTGAGGAGGATATTTGGGGAAGGGCATCTTTGTAATGTGTGAATATATGGAAGAGCTGGTAGACACCAGGAGACTTCTGGAAACTGGGGAAAGAAGTGGGTGTGGAGAAATGTGTGGATTCGCTTTGGAAAGGAAATAATGGGAATGAAAGTGTTTCCTCTGCCCTTCCTTTCATTCCTCCCCTTTCTTTCTTACAGCGGTGCTGTCCCCAGCCACCCGCAGCAGGATTCCCTGCCTGGCACTTGTGCTAAGCCCTTTGAAAGCTCCTCTTCTCCTTTGACAATTACAAGTACATAAAAAGGGTGGAGGCAGAAGACAGTCTGTCTGCAGGGGAAGAGAGCTGAGGGGCCCCAGGGTTTCTCCTGGAGATGGATTTTCGAACAGCTGAGGAAATCACCAGACAAAGCATCTCCCACAGCCAGCAGCTATATCACAGGCACCCCTAGCCATTGCAAATGCAATGCAGATAAATTAGAGTTAAAGTGCCTTTTTTTTAAATACCAAAGGCTTTTAAGTGTTTGAGCCAGCCATCAAAAAGGTGAGTTACCATCTCCATATCTTGAGATCTTTGCATGGAGCCTGCATGCCTCCCTGAAAGGTGAGGCTTAGGCAAACACTAGCAGTACAGCTCAAATCAAAGGTAAAGGAGTGAACCTTTTGTCTTTTCTTATGCAAGATTCAGCCTGGGTAACCCAATGGTCCTTAAAGTCTTAGGAAGTGATTCCCGTGCTTTGCAGCCCCAAAAGTTCATCCCTAGCTCCCCCCCTGTCTTTTTCAGCCACCACCTGCAGGTCTGGGGCTGGAAAGCCCTGGATTTTGACTGCAGCCTCCAGGCTTTTTAGGAAGCAATAGCAACTCCTTGATTTTTGTGCCACAGGCTAGTTCACTTTCTTAATCCTTTTGCTGTTGCATCAGGGCTGCACATTTTAAGCTCTGAAGGAAGAAGAGACGGGGTGAGGGAAGGTATTGCAAATGCACAAACATGAGCCAACATCATGATGATAAAAACTTCATAGAAAGCAAACAGGAGCTGGAATTTGCTTCTGTTTGCAGGAAGGGCTGGACCAGGGCATTTACACCCTTAGGGCTTTTCAGCTCTCTGAGAGAGAATGCAGTAAGGGACTATGTCTTGGGACATGCTTTTGAGGCTTGGAAGAATCTAGCAGGTCTGAAAGTCCTGGAGTCAAGAAGCATAAAGGGAACTTGGAGGCCTAGTGATGATTAACATCAGTGGGAGTTTTGGAGCATCAGAGTTAGGAGCTTCTGTCCCTTAGCACATGTGCCTTTAGTTCATGGGCATGTACCTCCTAATACTCAGCCTGTGTGAACAGAGAAATTAAGGTGTCACAACAGTAGAAGCAAAGCAGCAAAGTATAAGAAGACAACAGATTTAAAATGTGTGTTTGTGCATAATACGCATATGCATGTGTAAATAAAGCTAGACAGTTAAGACTATTTTTACATGTCTGTGACTTCTAAATAGTAGAGCTGGTGAAGCTCTCTATCTGTACTGTGTGTCATGTTAATGGCTTTTTAAGTAGAGCTGTGTCTTCTCTTGGAGGGAGAGTATGTTCTTTTCCTCCTTCGAAACAGTCATGGGGGGGATCAGGTCAACTCGATTGTCTACATCGTTCAGATCCCAAACTGGCCTCCTGCCAGCCTTATCATAGCATTGACAGGGGAATGTGGTGGTTTGCCTTTTGATGATGATGATGATGTGTCATTATTGCTGCTGTTGGAGACAATTTTGGCAGGCCTCCATTCGTGGTGTAGGTTAATTAGCCCTCCCACTTCCACCTTTTCTTCCCCACCCTCTTCCTAAGCCATTAAAACTAAGCATGGTCAGAAGTAAATCTCTTTATTAAAATATTTGGAGCCTTTCTAATGCCGAGTGCCAGAGAAACATTTCTTTAATCCTGTGGGTTTCACAGCATTTGAGCTGTGTGACGTCAAAACACCAGTATTAATGTAATGTAAAACTAGCTTGGAGGAACATGGATCAGCAGAAAATAATGGGTTTTCTTTAACAGCTGCTTTTACAAAGGCACCCAGCTCTTGATTCCTATCTCAGTCATTGCTGGTGCTGCTCCTCTGACTTGCTCTGCTGACCCCTGATTTAGAGGCATTGGAGATGCCAATTTGGGATTCCCAAACTGTCCCCTTGCTGTCTCTGAGGTTTAGGGTGCCATACAGATTTGCTGAGAAAACGTGGTTCTCCTAACCAGTTTTTGAGCAATGGGCAGTCTGCTGTATTCTATATATATGTGTATATATATATGTATTCTCCTGAACATTATCTCTAGCCTGGGGGCATGACTTGGTATTTTCCCTCATGGACTCTGCATGAGGGAGCACACCATTAGCAGATGGGCTACTGGGGCACAGTTTGGTTGAATTGGTACTGCCATAAGCTGGACCACAGGGAAGGAGAGAAAAAAGCTTCTGGCCCACCATGTCTGTCATACATGAGGTTGCAGTGCCAGTCTCCAGCTCTGGGATAAATCACAACCATGTCTGAGAAGACACATTAGATACATCCAAAGTGGAGAAGCCCAGCAGCCCTCAGGTAACTTGTCCAGAAAAACTGCCAGTAACTGGTGAAATATCCAAAGCCAGGGTGTTAAAGGGTGTCAAAACCACAGCTGGTCTACACTGGTTTTTAACTGCTGTTTAAACAAGCTCAGAAAGTCACTCTGCTCTGATAATGACTGTCCTCTTGCCCACTGTGATGTGACACCTGCAGAGGCATCCCTGTCTTGTTCTTTCTACCTAGGGTCATGATGTTGATTACTGGTGTAAGCATCTGGGGAAAGTGATTCCTTTCTCAGTTTTATTTCCATTTCCACATCCACTGGTAAATCTGGCTGCCGAATGTCGGCAGCCAGCTCTGCCAGAAAGCTAATTGAAGGGACATCCCTCCAAACGATGGCTATCACTGGAAAGCCGAGATTTTCTCATCCCTTCAGCTGCGTGGGAGGGGAAGGGAATGCGTATGATGGGAAACCACTTGAGAAGAGATACTTCTGACTGTGAAAGAGAATCTAAAGCCCCTTCTCTTGGAGTTCAAAAAGAAAGAAAAACAAAACAGGAAAGTTTTCTGTGCTTTTCTTAGAGTCACAGACCAGCCCAGGTTGGAAAGGACCTTGGAAGATCGTCTGGTCCAGTCTTTTGTGAGAAAGGGAGCCTGTATGAGGTTATCTAGCACCTTATGCAGTTGCATCTTGAAAACGTGCAGTGATGGGGACTCTACCATGTCCTTGGGGAGGTTGTTCCAGTGAATGATTGTTCTTACTGTAAAAAACTTATTTCTTTGGTTGTACTTTGTTAGTGTAACTTTTGGACTTGCTTTCATCTGGGGAGGAAAAAAAGGGTGTGGGTTTCTTGGATTTTGGTGCTTGTGGTGGGCTCTGGTGCTTTTGCTGCTCTTCGGCAAAATCCATGTCTTGGTGGTGATGAGGTGCAGAGGACCTGTGGATGGGGCAGGGATCTCTGGGGCTGGAGGAAGCCGACCACTGACAGTTAAGCCTCTTGTTCCTTGTACCTCATTAATTTCTGGGTTTTAAGATGATGGTGCTTGTTACTCTGACCTGATGTACAACAGAGATGCCTTGAATTAAGTTTCCACTCTGGTTTCAGCAGTTGTGGAGGGACCCAGACATGCATTTTTAGGGTAGCGAGAGGGGCAAGGTGGAATCTCATCTAATTTTAAAAATAGCCAGTGTTGGATCATTGGCCATACCAGCTGGAGGACTTTTCCCTCTGTTAATTACCTGCAGTGTTGAAAAACGATATCTTTTGTTTCTGGTTTGTTTTCTGTCGAGCTTCAACTTTCAACCTTTGGTCTTGTTACGCCTTTGTCTGGTAGACTGAAGAGCGCTCTTCCTGGCAGGTACTTACAGGCTGCGAGGTACCTTTTAACTTTCTCTTTGATTGACTTCCTTGAGCTCCTTGGTACAAGCCTGGTTTTGTTCTTGTGGCTGTCTTCTGAACTCTCTCCAGTTTTTCCAACGTTGTTCTTGAAGTGTGGGTACGAGTTTTAAACCTCACAGTCCCATCAGCTGTGCCAACCCAAGGCCCAAAGATAAGCCTCTCTGCTGGTACGTGACATCCCTCATTTGTGCATCCAAGCCTTGTGGACCTACTTTGTGGGCTCGTATTGAGCTAATTGCGTCTCTTACCCCAGCCAGTCCTGTAGGTCTCACGTTTGAAAAGTTTCCATATAGCCATTTCTTTAATACACCAAGCATCTCATTAGTCTTTTTGATGTAATTTTTTTCTTGGTTTGCATTCTGAAAGTAGTTTTAGTCCAACCTTTCTTGCTGTACCAGCCACATGTCAGATTTTTTTATATAACTGAGAGCTGCTAGGGACGTATTTTACAGAGCTGCAGTAAGGAAAGTGGTTCCCAAGAGGGAAATAACACTGAGATGTATCTCCAGTGTGTGGTGAGACAGGACAGACTGCATGCCACTGGGCTTCAGAGTCCTGCAGTTAATTTTGACCTCTTCAGCTCTTGCTCGATCGCTTGCTTCCATGGAGGAACCATGGAGATGGTTGACCCAAAAGCTCTGTGCCAGCTACACCGGTTGTCACTGGCTGCGGAGTGTAGCACCAAGCTCCTTGCTTGAGAGTCAGGGGTTGCCTTCCCCCCTTGATGGTCTGGGTCAGTGCTAGTGTTTTTCTAGACATTAGACACAGAGGGCTGACTGTATTTCCAGTTGTGGTGCTTTTATTATCAGTTTTGTGTTGTTCCTTACATATAATGACTCAGAGGAAACAGAGGTGTTGATCTGATGGGGAACCTAGAAAGCTTTTTGATAATAACATCCAGATGTTTCCTTAGCACATCTGCTTAAGCCACTGTTGAAGTTAGTGCCTTCAGCAACCCTGCCTGTGCATTTTACTGCCTGTTGCTATGTGTGATGCTAATTTATTAGTAATACAGTAACGGAGGAGGGGGGAATTCAGACAGCAGCAGAAGCCGGGACGACCAGCTGCTAAGGAAGTGTGAGAGAGGAATGCAATCCAGACTGTAACCCAAGTTATTCTTGCTTTTACCATTCAGGTAGGGTGTTTGGAGGTAGTCTTGCATGTAATTGTTATAAGGTCTGTGCTCCAGGTTTGCCTGGTTGCAGGTCACTGTGTACCTGTGCTGTTGCAGCTCAGCCGTGTGGGCAGCACATTTTCCTTCTGACTTCAGGTGAAAACAGGGCAAGCTCCGCTTGGGCAGTGACTGATGTGTGAAAAGATGCTCCTGCCTGTCCCCTTACTTGTGGGAAGCTCTTTCACTCCCCAGTTGTATCTGTTTTTAGCACTTCAACACTGTCTTGCTAATCCCCATGTCAGGATTGTCAGCATGCGGTGTTCCTCTTGGAGAGGGTCAGCGTTGGGACAGCTCGGCTGCCTAATGCCAGGGCTTTGGGCAGCTGGGATGCTCCTGGAAGCTGTGCTTTTAATGTCACTGTGTCAGTGTTGTGCCCAGGGGAATATCGCTGTCAGCCTGAGGGTAACACTCCGTAATTCCAGAAGCCCTAAGCCATGCAGTCTTTTTCTAGGCTGCACATTGCAAACCCTTCATTTACAGTCACAGCTCGGCTCTTGGGTGCGCTGGAGCTGCTCTCTCACCCTCTCCCTCGATGACTTCTGCCCGTGACTAATTTTCAGCGTCACAGAGTGATCATTGGAAAGCATTGACGTGAACACCTGGTTTTGAAAGGTGCTCGGCAACCACAAGGTCTTTGAATAAAAAAGGAATCTCATCACCCCAAATTAGGACTAGTGTGTCACCTCCTTCCAGGGATGGTGAGCTGACGTTGTGAGGCTGTGGGAGAAGAAGGTGGAAGCGTGTTTGGGGTGTGGCAAAGCACTTCAGTGAGGAGGAAACATTGATGTGGTAGGTACGAGGGAGATGGATGGCCCAGAGGTGTAGATCTCATCCTGGTCATGTTTTTTGCTCTCTAATGCATGACACAGCATTATGACCTGGCCAGGGATGGGCCATCAGGTGCACTTGGTTACACAGCAGGAAACAGGTCTGGCGCAGTGATTCATGGGATGCAGATGGACGTCATGAATAGCTTTGTACAACTCAAGAAGAGCCAGCAGCAGCTTGGTATGTGTGTTAGAGATTCAAGCCCCCAAAACAGTGCAGCAGGTCTTGGAACAAGTGGGGCATGTAAAATGCTTGACAAATAAATACAGAAAGCAGCAAGAGAAGGTCTTGAGAGACCCATCTCTGGAGGATTGGATCATAGAATCATAATCATAGAATACCGTGCTGGAAGGGACCTCAAAGATCATCTAGTTCAACCCTTTAAGGTAAAAAAATACAGTTTAGATGAGATGGCCCAGCACCTTGGATGTTATTGCCACCCACATGGCTTGGGTCATGATTCAAATTCCCATCTTCTTATCTGTGCTTCCCATTCTCCCAGAGCATTCCAGAGCCGTTCAGTTCCACCACACCAACTATGATCTTGTTTTTTCTGGTGATGAGGTGATCCACCCCTCTCAACTTCCCTAGAAAGAATGTTTTTGAACTTCGGTTACTTCATACCTCCTCTGCCACATTCTGCTCCCAAGGGATGGGTTTCTGCAGCAGCACAAACCAGCCCTCCTGCTTCTCCTGCCAGCCTGTCACTTGACTGTGGATCTCTGTAACTATGAACATTAAATCTGGGTAAGGCCAAATGTCCATTGATAAAAGAGATCTCTTCCTTTATGAGACTAAATTACAACTTATTCCCACCTATGGCCTAAACCTCGACTAGTTTCTTTGTCACCTACCCTGGCAGCTCTCGTTGACTGCTGGATTGGATTTTGTTTGCAGTTCGTTCCTAATGAGATGGGGCTGCCGGTTCCTTCTTCTGCAGCTCTTGCCATCCAAAGGAACCTTGTAGACATCTCCATTTGGTTGATTCTTCATCTCTCTCAAATGTCACCTGAAAGCAGATGAAGACTTGTTACCTCGTTCTCAGGACTGTTACACTGGATTGCTTGTGTCTGGCCAGTGTCAATGGGAGGAGCTCCTGGACATTCTGAAAATCTTCAATTCCTGATAAAGTACCTAGATACTGTGTTTCTATTTCTCTCTGTACACCAAAAAAAAAAAAGAAGTAAATTTTGACAAAACTTAGAATTTAATCTAGATCTGAATTTTGGAGTTAGCCCTGCCTCCTCATTGGGTCAGTTTTTTATACCCAGTGGAGCAATGTCAGCATTAGTGTTAATCGATATGCAGTGCAGTCGTTTTGCTAGTCTATGTGAATCTGTAGTTGAGCACTGAAATTGTTTTATGATAAAGTTTACATGTAAAACTAACTGTATTGCATATTAAAATCCATTTAATTTGATTAAAGCAGCTCAGCATTTTCTTGTCAGCATTTGAGCTGACTGGGAGTTTTTCCAGCAATATGTGATCATGTTGAAGCACCCTCAGGAGACAGAACTTCAATAAATCCCCTGTTTTAGGAAAGGTATAGTAACATTTTGGAGAAGGTTGACTACTGATAGTACATGTAAACATTCTGACTGTGTTTGTATTTTGGTTTGCACTTGAAATGACTCCTTGTTTCTAAAGCATGTTACAATGAGAAGTGTAAAAGTTTATAACACTGAAGGGAAGTTTTCCAAGGGTTGAAACAAAGTGCTTCAAATCAAAGTGGGTTTGAACTTAGCAACCTTCCAAATTTTGAGGTTTGTATCTTTTTCTTCTTTGCACTCATTTAGAATGGGAAAAAATAGTTAAGATCTTGAAACCCTCCAAGGATGATAGAATTGTGGGGATTTTTTTTCACATTTCTTTGACATGCCTTGTTCATTTCTGTTTGAGTAGTACCTTCTGTTGGCTGAATTTGCAGGCAAGAACAAGATGTTCTTCCATCAGTACTGCAAGGTCAGGGTACCCATTGAAGGGTGAACGAGACACTACTCTCTTTTAATACTAACAGAAATCAAGTATAAAACTGGAAGATTGTCAAACTGTCCTGAACCAGATATTAAAACTGTGTTTTCTTTGTAGGTGCATCCACTGTTGGGATAATGAAGCTGGATGATCTGTGATTTGACTTGGATTACAGTATTTCAGAAGACTCTCTGAACTCGCCAGGCAACCCTCCCCCTAGACTTTGGGGACAGGGGAGCTTAAGTTTGTCTCCAGTATCACATAAGGAGAAAGAATGGAGTTGGGTGCTTTGCACAAGTACCTAAAATCAGTGCTGAGCTGCTGTTGGGAGCTCTCAAAAGAAGAAAAACCTGGAGTATAGCTCTCATTTTAGTGACAGATTTTGCCGAGGAAGGAGAGGACAGAGGAGGAAGGAGTAGAGATGATGCTACAAGCCAGCTTCCCGACGTTCAGAGTGAGACTGAAGCTTCATAACAAGGTAAAAAAACCTGAAACAGCCAAACATTTTCCCTCCGTCTCACCTCAATCAAATATCTATCAGATGAGCAGCGGAATGAGTCCAAGCATTAATTTTTGATGGAGTAGTTTATTCTACTGCCCCCAACCTCTCCTATTCCCTTACACACTTCTCATGTCCTTTGTCACCCATGCCTGCCTCTGCAGAGCCCATCACAGAGGCCAGCAAACACTTGAACAGGTTTTGTGTAGAAATGATGAGCAAATCTCTGCCGTCTTACTTGTCCACATATTTAGACTTAATTTTTGAGCACATATCTAAGACTTAATTTTTGAGGCATCTCTGCTCACAGGCGTTCACACACACACACACACACACACACACTGCTTCTGGAGGGAGCCTTATGCCTTTACTTTATGCCAGAGGAACTTGCTGGTTTATTATTGGAAATGAGGATGACAAGTCCCTCATACTCAACTGCACTGTTTGCAACTCCAGCTGCAGAGCACAGCAGTGATTTATTTTCCAAACTGATGAGATACAAAGAGTTACGAAACAAGTGGGCTTATTGCGTTGCCTTACCCAAAGCCACAAGAGGAGAAAGGCAGGTCCTGGAAAAAATAAAACAAAATTACCTGGTTTCAGCTTACCACCTTTGGAAAGTTGTAAAATGTTGGTTGCAGAAAAGGAAGTTGAAGCTTGGTTGATTTTTTAGCTTCTCTGCTTCTTCAAATGTTTTTTCTTGTAAACATCTGTGGCTCCTTGCTTGTTGTACCCTGGGCTCTGGAGCACCAAAAGCATTCCTTGGAAGAGAAGGTTGGCCAGACAGCAGTATTAATCTTGGTCTGTTCCAGAAATGCAGTTCAGTGGGCATGACGGACACATGGATTTCTTCTGGTGCACTGAGTGTAGTTTGCCTGGTTCATGTGAAGGCTGTGTGGTGGTAAAGATGAAGAAGGTTCACACTCTTCCTCTGAGGTTGCTATGTGTGGTGTTGCTGTGAAGGCCATGCTAGTGTCTGCATGTAGACCTGCATTGTCATGTTAATATTCCCTAATTAATTTAGCAATGATGAAAAATGCTGAATTGAACTCCACTGGGATTGAAATCCCTTTGTATTTTGCAAATGAGAAGTTGCTCTGCTCCCTGACTTTCCCCTTTGTCTCCGCACTGAATTGGAAGGACCATCTCTTCATATTAGTGCTGAGTTTTTAATCTCCGTGACTCATTCAGTCGTTGGTTTAACTGCTGTTATTTCCAGTGAGAATGCCAAAGACATGGATAGATCTGGTGATGGGAAGATACCAGGGAGCAACATTGATTTCACATCAGTGAAGAGACTATCTGTATCTGACCAAGTGTGTAGCTATCTGGTTTCTATAGCAGGTTTGAATCAGAAAGGGGAAGGAAACTTTCAAAGTCTGGATCTGGCCCAGTTCCTTGGAAGCACCAAACTGAGAGGTTAAGTGTGAGTTTCTGTTTCAGAGTGGACATTCGGATGTTAATCTTCGGTTTGGGAGTGGAACTCCCCCATTTAAAGGTGGTGGTGATGGGTACATGTTGAAACAGCAGCTGTGCTGTTGGAGATGAGAGGTAAGAGAAGTGACTGTACAGGGTGAGACTGTCTAGTTTGATAGGTCTCTTGATGATAACCAAGAGAGGAAAAAGTATAAGAAAGAGCTTTCTAGGGGTAACTCTTGCCTAGGAGATCCTCCTAGCAACCAGTGGTTGAATGTGCTGAGTGCTTCTTGGGAGTGTCCTTGAGTTGTCCCTGTGGATCAGATGCTCCTATTGCAGCTCGGGTTAGGGAGTTCATTACGCTGAGTAACTTGAGCCATGCAGTGTCATGTTATATGGATTAGCCCAGTTCACCTAAATCAGAGATGCTAAGTTGGGCTTGGCAGGGGAATGTCACAGCGCTGAGTGGACTGATGGTCCTGCTCTAAAGACTAGGGCTTATCTCAGGAGACTGGAGTTCAGCCCTTGGCCCTGTGCAATTCTGTGACTTAACTCCTCCTCTTCCTCTCCTGAAAGGCACCTATGGGCACTTCGTACAGAGCACTGGTCATACCTGTGGGTGTAAGTTCCTGTGTAACAAGTAGGGTTTAATGAGAGGAACAGACCTTAAATCCCACACAGCCCCATCTTCATTAGTTATGTAGTATTGTTGTCTCCTCCATGTCTTGGTACTCGGAGGAGAGAGATGTAACAACAACCCCTTGTATCTCACAGGAGCCTCTTCCAGGTCTCCAAAGAGGAATAGAATGGAATTTGGCACTTCACTATTTCATTGCATCAGCTTTTCTGAGTCTGGGAGTGCTTTTAACACAAGCACATAAATTACCCGTCTCATTTTGCTGCGTGCTCTGCAGCCAGCCATATGTTTGAGCCCGATAGAGATTCGTATCTCATGGGCTAAAATAACTCAATGGAGGATGACATTTCTTATCAAGGGCTTTGCTGAATCAGAGAGGGCCCTGGCACCCAGCTCTGAGACACTGCTCCTCTTTGTCCAGCCTCCTGGCCAGGCAATAAATGGATTTGTGTCTGTAGGTCAGAGATGCTTGTGTCAAGGTTTTGTTGCAGATCCAAGGATTGTCCATGTGCCCGGGAGGACGTGGGCTTGAGGAGGGGAAGTGAGGCTGTTCATTTAACTAAAATGAGGGACCTACAGCTGTGCAAACACATCTGTGCTTGGAAGATCCTCGTATATACGGCTGGTAACTTCAGGCTTTGCAGGCAGTAGGAGCCAGGGACCTTCGAATTAGGTACTGTGAGTAACTATCCCCTTCTACCAGCAACCACAGCTATTTTCTCCAGACTTATAGCTTGCATAAAGTTTCCATTGTCCCACCTCTTTAATGGGTGAATTATTTTCCTTCCTCTCTTCCCTTTCTCTCTTGCATGCTTTGGAGTTTGTCTGGTAGCTTCCAATGATTCAAAGAGTTCTTTGGGTATTTAGCAGGTGGGAGAGAGCCAAGGAGAAACGACTTTTCTTCCCTGTAGTTTCTTCTCGTGAAGCATCCTCCCTTTGCCTTCTGTTTGCCTGCTTACAATGCAGAACTGACAGCATGAAGTTATTATCTGCAGTGCATCTGGGCAAAGCTCTTGCTGGAAAGCAGAGGAACCTCCTGATGAACTGTCCTTTCTTCTACCTGGGCTCTGTCCACGAAGGGAGCTTTGTCCCTAGGAGCCCTCCTGGGCAGAAAGCAAGACCAGTCACCCAAGTGTGGTTATACTCTCTGTAAGTGCTTCCTGGAAAAGGCAGCTCTGAATTAGCATCTTTGTGTTCTCCTTGCAGAGGGTGTCTTTGCCAGGTCAATACTCTTACAAGGTTGTACTAAAGACAGGGCAGGATCATCTTCTCAGCTCGGAATAAATCTGGTAAAATGCTGTCTTCCACAGAGGGACACTGTCTGAATGTGCACTATGGGTTTCCTCTATTAAATGGTCTCAATTTTCTGTGACCGTAGCAGGTATGTTGAAGCTGGTCTGTGGCAGTTATGACATGCATAGCAGGAAGTCAAGTCCCAGGTGTCCATGAAAAGATATTCTCTAGGTCAGTATAAGGTTGATAACCATGCCCAGTATGGTAAGACAACTGCAGCTGAAGGTCCCACCATGAGCTCCCTTGCCAACTCAGCCCTGGCGTGCTCCTGGAGCATGGGATGGGTCTCTGAGTGATGCTGCCTGGAGAGGACCGCTTCACTTTGAAGAGCCAAACCAGCAGCACTGCTTTCTGCTGTTTCCTGTGAGATGCCCGGAGATAGCATCCCTCTATGGTGTGGTGGTTGGCCATGAGTGACTCCTTGAAGGAGGCTCTTCTGCCATTTGCAGCACACATCCTCTTCATCAGCCTGCAAGAAATGCTGATGATGATGGGTGCAGCATCCCCAGGGAGACCCATCTCCAGGGCAAGGCGGGGGTCATAGAGCAGGCCAGTGGAGGCACTGTCCCTGTGGACCTGCAGCATTCTTCCATCTCTTGGTACAGTCTTCACAGCCTGATCTTGAGTTTTTTCCATGTCTTGCCTCCTGCTTTCGGTCACGCAGAGCAGCACCCGTGGGGGTCCCAGGTGCCGCTGGATGCCGTCACATGTGGGCTGAATCCCCCATTCCTTCAGACTTCCTCTCTTCACCATTTTCCTCCCCAAATCATGCTGAGTCACCCTGGCTTTGCTGCAGCAACCACAGGCCAGCTGGTCAGCCCCTGGCCCTGTGCCACCAGTTGAGCAACCTCTGCCCAAGTGCAGGTGCCCTGAGGTCACACAGAGATGGAGGTCTCCAGGGTGGTGGATAACCAGTCAGCCCTGGGGCTTCACTCCCTGGCCGAGTCCTCACGACATCACACCACAGGCAGGTTTTTCCCCATTACCCCATTACTCCTGCTGAGGTGCCTGTTTATTGCCGGTTTGTCTTTGGGTGCAGCACTGTCCCATCCTCTGGGAGCGGGGGGGTTTTCTTGGTTGGGGGATTGCGGGCGATCGTGGGGAATTGCTGTGCTCAGGGCCGGTGGCCAGCTGGGGTAATCAGATGGTGTAGCCAGGTCAATCCCAGCTGAGTCAGCCCGGCTTCTACTGCCAGGCGCCTGCACTTTATCCTATTGCAGGATCGTGTTGGATTTGTTAGAAGAAAGGGGAGAGGGGTTTCCGTGTAACTGCTGACCATGTGCTCTTGTCTGTCCGTTGTCTCAGGCATTGAGTCTCACTGTGGTTTCTGAGTTGTTCCAGATAACTTTGAGTCGGACTTAGGGAGTGTACCCACGGCGTGCACCTCACATCCCCACAGTGTGCACCCCACATATCCGTGGTGTGCACCCTATATACCCACATCAAGCATCCTGCATACCCACGGCATGTACCCCTTATACCCATGGCAAGCAAGCCACACACCCAAGGCATCATGGCATGTGCCCCACATACCCATGGCATGCACCCAGGGTACCCATAGCATGTGTGTCTCGAGCACGTCAGGATTACGTGCCAGGAAGCTGTGCTTGAGGTGATGAGGAGAGCTCATGTCTTTGCTTTCTAGTTCCTAGACTGAGTTTGCAGCTGGAAAGAAAAACCCAAACCTGTCATTTCCTTTGTGAGCTGAAGTAATTTTTCTCTAGCAGCCACCGGAGCACAGTCAACCTGGAACCCACAGTGCTTCTTTCTAGAAACCATTTTCTGTGTTAGATTTGCACGCTCATAGGGGGAAGGTTACTGAGATTCCACTGTGTGGCTGAAATGTCAGTGCCCAGTTTTGGTCCTGCTCTGGCACAGCCTTGGGTGATGTTGCAGCAGAGACCTGTGGAGCAACCTGCTGGAACCGTGTTTGACTGTGGCTGGTGGCTGTGCCATGCATGGAAATGTGGGAAAGGAGACTGGAAGGGCTAAACTACCAAATACGCTGAAATGCTTGAATCCTCAAATTTGTTCAACACAGCTGCTGCCAGCAAGATCGGAGTCATTGAGTCTGGAAGAGACTCCAAAGTATCTGGTCCATGCTTAGAGCCTCCCAGTATAGGCTTATGCAAACAAAGCAGGACAAGCCAGCAGAAATTCGTGACACCATGGGGAAGAAGTGGACGAACTCAATGCCTCTGATTTTGAGCAGGTCAGAAAATGTCTGTAGGAAGGGGAATCTTCAGCAAAAATTAACTGGGGACCTCTTCTCTATAGCTTTGATGTCTTGAAAACACAGAGCGTGATTTCAAAGGTGCTGTGGACAAACTCTGAGTCCTGCACCTTGTGCTTGATTGGCTAAACTCTCAGTGCTGATTTTTCCCCATCCAGCTTCTGTCCTTACAGCCAAATTGTGCTCGATCATCTTCCCACATGATTTATTAAAGTGACAAACAGCTCATTTAGGTAATTGGCATCTAGCTGTAATTAAGATTCTTGATGCCCTTTTGTCCCAAACTAAAAAAAAAGGGGGTTAATCTCGATTACTTCAGAGTACGGGAGTGTGCAACGGGGTGCCCTTGACTTCGGCAGTGATTTAAGTGCACGTGTAAGTACTTTCCTGGTCTGACCCAAAATTACAGTAAATCTTAACAACTCGCGGCACGAGTCTTTCATCTGCATGAAGCTCTGTGTAGGTAAAGGAAGAATTGACAGCTCTTGGAGCCAGCAGAAAGAATGTGCAAATCCTGGCAAGGAGGTGAATTGCCGTGGAGTTCAAAGCATGACATGCTCCTTTATGTGCCCTATCGCAGTTGTCAGGAGGGAGTTAGCTCTTAAAATGAGATGCTAGGGATGGGGTTGTTCATGCTTTCTGAACTTTGCAAAGTGTTCAGGAGGGTGGGTGCAGCCCTGTCTCACGAACTCCAGCTGGCTGAGCACCGCGGGATGTAGGATGAAGCTGTGCTGGAGTCGTTCGTTTCCTTTGGTGCTGCAGGAGTAACTTTACAAAGCAGTTGGTCCATAGCTCAGGAAATATTTTTCTGCTGACCACATCCCTAGACAGCGATTGCCCTCCCTCTCTGGGAGGTGAAGGCAGGAAGAACAAAGTTCTAGCCGAAGGTCCTTGGTTTTCAAAATCAGTCTGCTTTTTTTTTTATTATTTATTTAAATTCCCGATCTCTGAGTTGTTCTTTAAGGTGTCTTTCACTGGAGTTGACAGAATGATTCATTTCTTCTGAAATTTTTAAGGGAGGAAGTGTCCCGAGTGATGCCATGGGACTACAGAGGACTGAATGGATGCAGGCAGGTGGTAGTGCCAGGAGGAAGAGGTCAAAACAAATGTAATCTGTGCAAAGGTATTAGGAAGAAGTTCAGATGGTGAGGACACTGAGCAGCAAAACACCTTCCCAAGGCAAGACAGAGCATAACTACTTCGCTCGCGTGACTCAGGGCAGGATCCAGCTCTCTTCCCCAGGGAATGGGCTAGTGCATCTTTTCCATCTCTGATGTCTCCGCTTCCTCGTATCTGATGTAAATAATTTATAAGGGTTGAAACATGATCATGAGGCCCTCTGTGCAGGAGAAAGACTAAAGCCTGGGGCCAGGCAGCGTGCAGGGGACCTGGTACCTGATGCAGTGCTTGTTCTTTGTGGGTGACATGCCAGATGGACAAGTGCTCGATTGATGCCTGAGCCTTACTAAAGTCACCCGAACTGGTTGTTTTGTTCTTTCCATCCTTTTCTCTATGTTTCCTTTTTTCTCCTCTTTATTTTCCTTTTTCTCCTCCTTTTATTTCATGCCTCCTTCCTTTTTTTCCCTCCTGTTTTTCCCTTTTCTCCACTGTTTGCCACTATATTCTACATGTGAAAAATAGGCAGCTCTTTTTGCCAAGCAGTTGGAGTTTTCAGCTGTAACTGAGCTGCGGGTATTTTGACAGCGTAAGCACTAAACAAAGGGACTGTCACTTCTGTACAGGTCTGGCTTGAGCTTGGGGATGAAAAATCACCTGTGAATGCAGAAGGAAAGCTGTGCTGGCAGCAGGGTGAGAGATGGCTTGAGGAGGCAATAGGTAGGAAAATTTTTTCTCCATCTTTGATTGCAGCATATGTAAGCAGCCAGTTAAAACTCATGAGGCATGACCTAGTGTGAATCCCTGCAGTGCAGCTGCAGCAGAGTTTACCTGCCAGATCCCAGGACAATTGCATGGGTGCTTCAAGCTTTCTGGAAAGCAGCACAAAGTTGAACCAAATCTTGCGAGTTGTTCTTCTCCTTTGCTTGGCCGACTTGCTCAGCACGTGGAGCTCCAGAGATTAGAGAAGGGTGGTGCAGTCCTTTTGCCATTCATAAAAGTAAGTTAGCAAGTGCAGCAGCCCCAGATGTTCATTAGAGAGAGAAAATAAATATCACTCCAGGGGTGAGCTCCCCTCCAGAAGAGCAGCCTTTATCTCCTCCAGCATCCCAATGGAACGCCTCTCCTATGAGGAAAGGCTGAAAGAGTCGGAGTTGTTCAGCCTGGAGAAGAGAAGGCACCGGGGAGACTTCACTGCACTGCTTAAAGGGTGCTTATAAGAAAGATGGAGATAGACTTTTTATCAGGGCCTGCAGTGGAAGAACAAGGGACAGTAGTATTAAACTGAAACGAGGTAGATTTAGATTGGATGTAAGGAAGAAACTTCTTAGGATGAGGATGGTGAGGCACTGGAACAGGTTGTCCAAAGAAGTTGTAGATACCCCATCACCGGAAGTGTTCAAGGCCAGGTTGAACAGGGCTTTGGGCAAACTAGGTCTGCCTGTGGCAGAGGGATTGAACTAGATGATCTTTGAAGACCCATTCTGATCCAAATGATGCTGTGGCTCTGTGATTCTTCAAATCCTGCAAGTCGGGATCCTCTGTTGCAGTTGATCCAATTGCATTAACTGAGAGGAAAGAAATGTGGTGGCTTCAGTCTATTCAGCAGCAGAGACGTGCTCACACGTAGAAACCACTGGCAGCTGCTGCGACTTGGAGGTGACAGGTTCAGCAGAAAGAAGGAGCAGTGGATGAGCCCAGAGCCTGAGCATCCCTTCACCTACACAGGTGAGCTGAATAAAAGCACCATAAAAGACCATGGGCAAATGTCCATGAACCTACAGAAATATTCTCTTGGAGTATCATTGCTCTCTGGGTCACTGGGAAACTGGTCATTCTACCAAACAGGACAGAAGTCGAAGATAATTACATTGAAAAGTGGCATTTGCTGGCTTATGTCTCCATGCGCTTTCTCTTGGCATCTCTTGCTCTGGTTGTCGAGGGCTCATTTAAATGGACGATTGTTCATCCCTGTGCGTGGGTGGCTGGTCTTGTCAGTCTTCCTGGTGTCACTCATGGAAATAAATTGTAAATGTACGCATTTTTTAACTCAGGCTTTCATTGCATCAGATGCAGCGGCATGGTCTCTTTTTTGTGCCATCTCAAGTTTATCCTTCAAACAACACGTGTAGTCTTTCAGCACCATTTCAAAATATTGCAATAATATTATTATAGACTCAAGTATTACAGTTATTTATAAGAGCAGGATGCTCATGATTTCCTGGGACTCTACAGTATTTCGGTTTTTTTGGCTTCTCTTCGAGACTTGTGTAAACCACTCTTTATTTTCAGCAAAGCATCTGTTTTAGCTTCACGATTACTTTGTCTTTTAGACTGAAAGGGGCCTCAGAGAGTCTTAACCTCCTGCTTCCCCTGCCTTGTAATATCCCCAGGGTTTGCCAGGCTCCTTCCCCACATGAATGGGGGGCCGGAGGGGGAGGAGGGAAGCAGGGGGGAATTCGCTTCCGATGAAGTCAGTGGAACTGTGTCCTGCAGCGGGCGAGCTGGGAAGGACCCGCTGCATCCGCCGATCACGATGCTGCCAGCCCTGGATGAGGCAGCGCAGCCCTGGGCTGGGAAGCTGGTGGTGACTGTGCTCCCCCGCCGACAGCATTCCCATGGGAAGCTTTTCCCAGTGGGAAAGGGGCATGAAGTTATTAAATGCTTCCCAACGTCTTTCTAAAATTTCCTTTTTCTTAATTTGATTTCACTTTGCTTATGACTTAGGTGTTTATTTAAAAAAAAAACCAACCAACTTTTTTCAGAAGTTGTATCTTTTTTTCGCTTTGAAGCATCTTGTTCTAACTTTAAGTAAATCAAAATCCTTTGGTCCATCAGAGGTACAGTGGGTATCAGCTCTGGAGACCACGTCTCTGTCAACAAGTGGCTTTATGCCAACATAAAGGGGTATTTTAGAAAAAATTAGGTCATAAGTTTGAAAATGTTCCTTCTGCCTGGAAAAGAAGAAAGAAGCATGTGCCAGGCGCGTCCCTTCTTTCTTCCCAGGGTCGTCACTTGGTGCCTCTTTCTTTTCACTTGCCCGTTGGGGGTTTGCAGAGTACCAGCCCGAGTGTCATCAGCAGCTCAGACCTGCTGTGCTGTGCGGTCGCCATCCGTCTGCCCAGGTCCTGGGCTGCAGCGGTTCCACAGCTGAATTACTGTGATGAGCAGAGCACAGAAGAGATGGGTCATCACCCTTTCCGCTGCGGAGATCAAACATCTCACATCTCACTCAAACTCACGGCGGATTACTGTGCAGCAGAGCTGGGGCTTGAAGCACTGCCAACCAAGGATGTCCCAACACCTCAGCCTTGAACTGGGTCTTCTGGGACTGCTGGAGCTCAGTGAGGAACTTGGGCTGCCTTGGGCCACCCTTGGCTCTTGAGGCAACTTTGGGTTTCTCTGAGCGCCTGCTCCTGAGGGTGGTAAAGGACTTTATCTCCGCTAGGAAACAGGGCAAGCAGCAGACGCCCTGAGTAATTTCCTGTGCGCTCTACTGTAGGTGATCCTGCTCTAGCAGGGGGGTTGAACTGGATGATCTTTAAGGTCCCTTCCAACCTCTAACATTCTGTGATTCTGTAATTTGGTATTGTGAGAGGGGGGAGGAAGAGAAGCATGGAGGAGGAAGGAAAACAGCTCTTCTTTCCTGTGTCTCTTCCTTCCCACCTCCATCCTCCCATCCTTGCTCCTCCCGATCAGGCTCTGCCTCCAGGACTCACCTTCCACTTCGAGGGTACCACTTCCCTCCTGGTTAGGAAGCAAGTTGTGCAGCTGGTGGATGCTGGCTTTTTGAAGCTCTGTTAGGTGTTTTTGTGTGCTCATCTTAGAGATTAAGTGTGGGAACACTTGCAGCCTGAGAAGACAGCTGACGGTTACATCCAACATATATTTCAATTTTTGTTATCTTCCTGCAGCTATTTTCGCAATAGTCATATGAAAGGCCAGCTTATCTCACTCCTGTCACAGTAGAAATGGCTAAAGAAAACATCCCTGTTTGTTTGTATTGAAACTGGTACGGTTTGTGGCTTTTACGGCTTCTGTGTTTTTTTGCTGTTTTTTTTTAATCATCTTGAACTCCTGAGCAGAAGGTAACAAAACACTGAAGGGCAGAGTCTTATCTCCTCTACATCAATACAGAGGTAGGGTAACTACTGTCACGTACCCTGGGATTGCATCATCTCGTTTTGAGACTTAGACTCTCCTTGAAATAAATAGATGAAGTCCTCTGTAAATGCTGGAACACATTAATTTTCCACTGCCTTTTCTTACTTGTTAAAGTAGGCTGCATTACAGCTGTTAGGAAGCAGGTCTCCCATAGCACTGTAGTTAAAGACAGTTCTTTAAATTCTTCTGTACAAACAGCTGCATAATAGGGATAGATGTAGAGGGGGTATCTGGCATCCTGGGCAATGTGAAGATTGCATTGATGCAGATGCAGCTTGCACAGGTGGACCAGATGTTGCACACATCTGGCTACCCTGCAAATAGTCAGCAGTGTTGTGAAGTTTCAAAACTAGCCTGAAGCTGGGGAGATGTCAGCCTGAGCACTGCAAAGGTGCCTCGATATCGCTGCAAGGCTGGTCAGGGTTTGGGCACTGGAGCTCCCCTGGGACATCAGAGGTTTGGGAGAGGAGCTGTGGGTCCCCACGTCCTCTCCTCCTTGTGGCTGGTGTGGTCTCCTGCTGTCAGGCTAGTGTTCAGGAGATGTCCTCCGGCACGGCAGTGCCATTTGTCCAGCCTGAAAGGGTAGTCAGGGGCTTGTTTGCTTTTGTAATTGGTTTGACTGAGAGGTTGTAGATAGGAGAAAGGGCGGGCTTGATTGCTCATGTTCGCTTTCAGGTGCTGGGCTGAGACTGTGCTTGTCTGGTGGGCAGGCAGAGGAATTTGTAATGTCTTTACAAGTGTTCACATCTCTGGTCATTAGCTAGATGCACATGTAAGATTTTTAAAGTTGGGTGAAGTTTGCATGGAGTGAGTCAGACGTTTTCCCCTTTGCCGTGGTCCTTCTGCCGGCAGATCAGTGCTGGGCGCGAGCCGGTGCCTTTGCTCGCAGCCCTGCTCCAGCAGCTCCAGGTCAACTGGAAAGCGATGCCAAAACTTGTCTTCCTTTGATCACCGATCAGTGAACTCAGCTATTTAAGGTAAACATTACAGCTTTCTGGGACCTGTCACCTGAGTTGTCACATAAACAGCCTGAAATTATTGTCAGGAAGCCAGTCCAGCTGACACGTGAGTGTTTTCCACTTGCTTGGAGATGCAGGAGAGGACCTCTCGATGCTCCAGGCATGGGGGAGTTCAGCCTCACAGCCTTTCTCAGAAGTGATTTTTCTGCCTGCTTTGTAAACCGTGAAAACGAAACACGCAGATGAAGAGATTTACCCAAGATCATGTAAGACGTTGCTGTGCTCAAGATCAGAATCTTCATCTTCGTGTCCCAGTTTTGCACTCCATCTATTAATACACCGACGCTATTTTTAGCCCTCTTAAGTAGCCACGTTGTTTGTAATTAGCCTCACTAATAACCGCTCTTCCATATGCTGCAGGTCCCACCAGCGGAGCAGCAGCACGCTCTTCCGAGCAAAGCTAAATACGAGGGCGGCTAATAAAAGGCACCTGCATTTCGAGTTGGTTGCTGTTGAGCAGACACGTGTCCTTGTAGCTCTTGTGATCAGGCGGCTGCCTAAATACAGCTTCTGTACCTTGGTTAAGGACGAGGTGTTACTACTTGGGGTTTCCGGGGCGTTACCTCGCTGACCTTTGAAGAAAGTGAAGAAGCGCAGTCTCTCCCTCTCTGCCGTGTGCTGAGTCAAGGCTGCTGCTTTCGAAGAGAGATAGCACCTCTCATTAGCTAGAGCTGGAAATTTAATTAATGGCTGCAGATGTCTTAGGTGATGGCTGTATTTACACCCTGGTGTACGACGAGGATTAGTAGTTAGTCTAGGGATTGAAAGGTGCACTTGGAACAGATGAGTGAAGCTGAGTGACCAAACCAGATGCAAATCCAACAGATTGACTGTAAAGAAGGTGATGCTGAGCTGCGGTTCTCTTACATGCCACCCGTGGCTGCGGTTTTGCTCCATAAAAACTAGTTTCACCAATTTCAGGGTCGAGGTGCTATCTAATCAAATGGACACTTTAGTGGTTAGGAGGAACAAGCTATTTTTGCACATTTTTCTTAGGAATCCATTCTCCAAACTTCCAACCCTAAAATAAGGGACTGAAAAAAATTCTCCAGGTTACAGAAAACGAGGAGCTGGATGACCACGGTGCTGTGTCACCTCGTTGCGTGCTTGCTGTGTGACTTTTGGGCCAAGGGTATGTAGAGCAGAGGTTGTAGGGGCAGCCAGATGAGCTCACCTTCAGTAAATGTCCACGTCAGAGGGGTTGTCAACTCCAGAGCCGTGATCTCTTGTGAGAGCGCTGCTTGATTGCCTCCAGATCTGCAAGATCTGTGTGAACGTCATCACGTTTTGCATGCAAGATTTTTTTTTTCCTCTCTCTGATATAAATATATTGAGATAGTTATCTTTGAACTGTGCACACATACATGAAAGCCAAGCTGGTTCACTGAACATGGGCGCAAGCCATGTATGCTTAAACCAGCAGTCTTTATTCAGGCAAAGCCCCTGTTGATTTTTCCTTGCTTCTGTAAATTCCAGAGCCTCAGTCTGAAGCTGGCGGTACACATTTGTTTGCCTTTGTATTGTAATACAGATGGGCAGTCCTTGTAATGTGACTACGTTTATTTACTGATAGAAATGTGTGGAGCTGTGATAGGTTGCTACATCAATAATTATTGATTTCTTTGAGTTTGTGGGTTTTTTTTTTCCCTTCCCCCTGCAAAACTGACTAGGTTAAATACTGTGTTAGATCAAGTTTTCAGTTCTTCAGTTTTCTTTCTTTTCGCCAAAAATTATTTGTAGGTGGCAAAATTATCTTTTCTTTTGCAGGAATCTCCTAGTCTGTGTTTAATTTTGTATCACAGAGGCAGCAAAAGCACTGCTAGGGCTAGGTTACAGCTGTGACTGGTTCAGTTCCTACCCAGCGCTTTATTTGCATCTTGAAAGTAAGATGTGGTGAGTTTTCCTACTCTTCCCCTGTATACTGATTTCCTGTGAAATGTATGTTTAGAACATCTAAGAGGCATATGCAATTTTGATCCTATAGCTCAAAAAAGGAAAAAAAAAAAAGAAAAAAAAAAAGAACCAAGCCCAAAAAACAGAGTGAAAGACTACTAGAAAGGTCTCAGAGCAGCAGATTTGCACTTAGAAAAGCAAGGGAGGCAAGAAGTGTGCCCAGTCAACAGCCTATCCTGAGAGGGTGAGCCCACGTCAGTCCAGTTCTTCTGTCCTCCAGATAAATTCAGATGGGAAGAGGTGAATGGGAAGGGCTGGGAGAGGAGAGCCTGAAGCCGGACAGATTGGTCAGCCCAGTCCGGGTGTATTAGGAAGGTGATGACCTGTTGAAGGTGAAGGATGCTTTTGGTTCAGGAGCAAATGGATCTTGCCTGGCGTGATAATGCTTAGGCTGGAAATGATGAGAAAGTTTCTAATCATGTCAGAAGACAGGTTTTGGGGAAGCTTTTTAATAAGAGTACTGGGAACAAAGTGTTTGGTTGGTTTCTGGGCCTGAGGTAGATGCAGAGCGACGTTGTGCTCCAGGGAGTCCCTTTTCAATCCTATGTTAAAAAAAAAAAAAAAAAAAAAAGAGAGAGAGGGGGAGAAAATGTACATAATTAAAATGAGTTTGAGGATTCAGGAGAGAATAAAGTGACCTGGTTTTATTTCTAAATGGCTGTCCCCGTACAGAGCCTGTGCTCAAACGGAAGAGTCACTTTTATTCTGAGGTTGATGGTTAGTGCTGAGAGCAAGTGTCCAAGGCTGTGGTTTCCTGGCCCTTTTCATCCAGCATGAGTGTGCCTGTGCCAAAGGGGCTGCTCTTCCTGACTTCCCTCTCCCAAATTGGTTTTCAACCCATCCCTGGTGTTGGCTGTAGGGTTCACGTGACCCTGCAGTGACCTAGGTCAAAACACTGATTTCAACAAAATTTAACCCAGAAGAAAAAAAACACAGTCAAACTTGTTCTCGATGGGGCCAGTTCCTGCGGTTGCCTTACAAGAGCCTCTGTCCGCAGGGCAGGTAGGGAAAACGGAGCGGTGCTGGGGGGTGCAGTGTGACACTGCCCAGCTGTGGGTCCCTGGTACAAGAAGGACACAGACCTGTTACAACAGGTCCAGAGGAGGGCTGTGAAAGTGATGGCCCTGCCCATGGCAGTGGATTTGGACAAGATGATCTTTGAACGTCCCTTCCAACCCGAACCATTCTACAAAATCCCATCCTGGCCGTGTCAGAGCTTTTGTTTACCAGTTTCATTCCAGTTGGAGGAGATGGAGGTGGACATCTTAGACTTCACACTTGGGTGTGGAGTCTCAAGATTTGGTGTTAAGGGCTGGATTGATCCCCATGGATGTGGTCTCATGCCTGCTGCCTGCCTGTGGGCAAGCCTACAGAAATGCTGTGTCCACCCTTGAAGCCCCTCACCCCTCACAGCAGGCTGCAAGGACGGCAGATGGGCTCCTCTCTGCTGGTAGCAGTTTTCATGGCAGCCTGTGTGAAATGCTTTGGTGACTTTGAGATGTTGGGGCAGGATGATTCATATGTGGGGTTTTCTCTTGCTTTCTGCTGTGTGAAACTGGGGAGGTGTTTGGAGTTTTCTCCCCTCTCCACCCCCGCTCCCCAGCTACCCCTCCAGAAATCTCCGTGAGACACCCGTGCGATGACTCAGCCCCTTTGGGAGACCCTTGGGGTATTTCCCCCACCTCCTCAGCAGCGATTTCTCCAGTGAGAAAGTCCTCTAAGTCTCAGCCTCAGCTCTTGTGGCTCACCATAGCCCACCGAGGTGCAGGCAGCGAGCACAGTGGGCGTGTACGAAAGAGGTGCAAAAGAGCAAATGCGGTCTGTCAGGGTTATTTTCATCAAAAAGATGTGAAACAAGGTGCCTTTGTCTTTCTCTTTCATTAGTTGAACCATTACATTATTTGCGATTTAGTTGCCGGGCTTTACTAAAAACAGGATTAGGTGAGGAAGCATCCCACATGTTCAGGATGGTTTCACACCTGATGCATGGGTGGACTGAGGTTTTCCTGATGTTGAGGATTTTATGGTCACCAACCCAAAGCACTTCTTTCCTAGGTGCTGGGTCCTTACTTGGACCCACACTCACTGCCAAAAACTGCTTGCAGCAAGGAAGTGATGAGAATAAACCCCCAAACTGCGGTATCTTCTGTAAATTTGAATTCCAATCCCACAAATTGTGTCATATACTGCCTTTGCTGCAGATATTTGCCGCAGCATCCACCAGTGGAAAGGGTCACATTATGGTTGGTTTAGTAGTACATTGCTCATATTCCGTATGAACCCTTATAGCTGTCCTCTTGCTCCTGGTGTGGTTGTTTCACCGGATGACCCCCAAGTCAACTTTCCTTGTGCCTCTTTGGGTGCTGTCTTGCTGCCCAGGTACTGTCCTCTTCCTTTTACTTCTTTGATAACATATTCTGATATTTTTTCCCCTTCTTGTTTTCTTTACAGATTTATCTGGAAAGTATGACTGGCAGGAGCAGCTTACTCATCATTAGATAAGTATTACAGATGACTCATGCTAGAGTATTGATGGCTGTGCAGCTGAGTATGTTGTTTTGTAACAGCTGTAGCGTGATGCCAAGAGCCAGGAGCCTTAATTCCACCATCTATGCTTTTCCATGAATGTGCTTTGGGTCTCTGGCACGTTTTTTCCGTGGTTTTTCCGTCTAAAGGGTTCACAGAAGAGGTTTTGCTTCCCTTGATGGGGCACAGGGTAGGGGCAGCTTGTGTAATTTTAAATGACACTCGAAATGTCTCCTTGTAATGAAGGCTAGTGTTGAAAGGCTGCAGCTTTGTAGCTTTTCTCCAGGACAGCTTGCAGGTTTTGTCTTTTTAATAGATGCTGTTAGTGGCTTTCCTCGATTCTTTGTGGGTTTTGTTTTTGTGTTCTTTCCAGAGCCATTACTCCGCTTCTCCAGCATGACAAACCAGAAGGTGCAGGAACAGGTAAGGCAGCTGCTGTTTCAGCATGTTAATTTTCAGTCATTAAGGGCAAACTGCTGGCTGCAGAAAAGTAGAAAACCCTCATTGACTCAGTGACAGTGAGAGTCAGACCCAAGGTACTCGGCTCCATGAAACTGACTGGAATAACTACATTCAGAGATGAATTTACAGGGTGCCCAAGCGCATATGGCCAAACCTCCCTCTGCTTCCAAAACCACTGGCATTA
Organism: Trogon surrucura; assembly: GCA_020746105.1. Classification (NCBI taxonomy): domain Eukaryota; kingdom Metazoa; phylum Chordata; class Aves; order Trogoniformes; family Trogonidae; genus Trogon; species Trogon surrucura. The sequence continues at coordinate 11,105,886 of CM036619.1, read as the reverse complement.
AGGCTGTGCGAGCAGTAGGTGATGAGATTTAAAACTGGAGAGCGAGGGGGAGGAACCTTTCCGTCGGCAGGATGCAGAAGGAGCTGAGTGGTAAACGTGGGGGGTATGTACGGGACAGTAGGGACTACTGGGGAGGCGTTAACCCAAGTGGGTTGGCAGGAGGCTGAGGTGGCTTTAGCTGGACGTGAGCAGATTGCTTGGAGGGGTGCCAGGGGCTGTACAGGAATGAGTCAAAAGGAGACGTTTTGAGAGGCAGCACTGGAGCGAGGGATGTGCCAGGAGTGTCGGTGTGTATGGCTCTGCCCCTTGTTCCTCTATGGGGTGTCACCAGGGAACTGCTGATTGCCCACCTGGACCACACACTTGGGCATCATCTATGGTTCACACCATGGCTTAAACTGCTGGAGACATTTGTTCTGCACTAAGGTGCTGGAGCACGATGCTGAATAGCTACGGCGTGAGCAGCACAAGCGCCAACCCCATCATTGGAAGTGTTCAGAGTGAGGTTGGATGGGACTTTAGCAACCCGATGTAGTGAAAGATGTCCCTGCCCATGACAGGGAGGTTGGACTAGAAATTCTTCGAAGGTTCCTTCCAACCCAAACCATTCTGTGGTTCTATCATTTTGATGATTTTCTATGCTTATTGCAAGAACTGATATGGGATCCACTTTGCAAAGTGTTCCATGCTGGAAGATTCAGTTCTTCAGGCTTTTGTACCACTCTGGAGTAAAGAGCCGTGTCCTGCTTGTGCTATAAGAATAAATTCCATCAGTTCTGTTCTAGCAGAAGCCCTTATGTGGTGGCTATAATGTAGGCTCAATTAGATTCCTACTTAGTAAAAAATGCCTTTCAGACCTTCTCCCTTTAGACTATATCAGATATTTATATGTCATGAACTAATCTCAGGACTAAATTGTTCTGAGTGATAATTGGGTGTTGCACTTCGGGGAGAGGATGGGGGTTTGGCTCTTGGGGATCGTGTAGCACTAGTCAGTGAACACAAGGGTAGGGGCACCAGGAATTTTATGGACATCTTCTTCCACTTCAGTCACATCCTCCTACAATGCCATGCCTAAAAAACCCTCCAAAACTCTGATGAATGCTCTTAACCATCGCTTAGTGGAAATAACTTCTGGGGTAGAGAAATGAAAACACCAGCCCCTGCCCCTCTCACCTCACATCTCTGGGGTCGGCATTGCAGCTTAGAGGCAGGACCTGGTGCTTCCCCATGGGTGGCGTCAGCCATATGTATTCAAATCGAGCACTCAGGCATGTCACCTTGCAGGGCTCAGAGATGCATGGGGGCTTTCCAGCCCCGCGGGCCATTATTAGTAAGAGGGTTCACGCGTGGTGTGTCTTTTGGTTCAAGCTGCGAGTTGCCAGCGGACTCTAAAAAATCCTGGTGAGCCTTGTAAATAATACTGCAAGAAGGTTTCCGAGAAGCGTAATAAGTTCCCTAAAATACATATATTTTATGTCTGAAGATGCTCAGGCACATGTTTGTGCTGAGAATTTGCTGAGCCTAGTAGGAGATGTGTCATTTGGGAAGTTCAAGCAGGAAGCGGATAAGGATAAGGAGGTGGTTGCTGGGTTTTCTCTTCTCTCTCTCTGTTTGGGAAGCTTGATTTCAGATCATGTTTGTAGGTTTCATGTGTAAGTAGAACAATTTAGAACAATGTGAATGGCCTGCATGGTAAATTCAAGATTGTGCCAGCTGAGGAACTAGATTGAGGATTGCAGATCCCAGGGCACCTGAGGTCCAAATAGGTTTTTAAATCACACAGGCCATTTTGGAAAAGATAATTAAGTTCCCAAGTTAGTCAGTAAAGTCTACAAATGTTCCTGCCAATGGCTTATGAAGTACTTGCAGTCTCTTAACTTCTGCCAGGGGTAAATGCTCTATTAGCTGCCCATGCAGCATTTTCTGTCCTGGAGTCTCAGGGTGTTTTACCAAGATGTGTTAATACAGCTGTGCTGAATGTACCATTCAAATCTGCATACTCTGGTAACGATCCTCAGATGAAATGAATCCCGATAAAGCCCTTTGAGATATTGCTGCTCCTGGTTCCCATCTGCTCTGTTGCCAAAAACTCCTGGCTGTGGAGGCAGGGCTATACAACAGGCTACATGTGCATCTGCATCTTATCCATTGTTTTGTATGTGTACAAAACCATCTTCGCTTACTGGAAGAGCTGGCACATGGGGTGAGGAAGCCAAAGCTGGAACAGGTTGTCCAGAGAGGCGGTGGACACCCCATCCTGGGACGCATTCAAGGTCAGGCTTGATGGGGCTCTGAGCAACCTGATCTGGTTAAAGATGTCCCTGCTCACTGCAGGTGTGGTTGGACTAGATGATCTTTAAAGGTCCCTTCCAACCCAACGCATTCTGTGATTCTATGGTTCTGTGATTCCATATCCTAAATATGGCATATGTGTTCTGCCTCCCCTTGCTAGAGGAATGGAGGATTAACTTCTAGAAGTATGCTGGGGTGGGGCAGCGACAGCTCAGATGCTGTTGTTGAGTGTTGCGAGCAGTTTTGCCCTCTGGAAGTCTCTGCTTCTTTCTGTTTGACTAGTCGGTGAGACGAATTGCACCTTCATCTTCCCTGGCTGCGTGGCAGATTTTTCACCTACTGCAAAAGCAGCCTACGCTGACTCGCTGAAATACAGACGCTAACGCTGCAAACACCTTTCTTTGATCAGATGTGGCATGCCCCCAGCCAGCTCACCTAGACTGGTTATATACACTTCAGATAGCTATAGGGTAGGTGAGATCGATCCTACACCTGCTGTAGCACTGCTCATGCCCCAGGCTGTAAGTGGGCTGTTTGGGGTGGGGAGATTTTTAAATCAAGTTTTCTGAGCCCTTCTTGCAGTAAGACTTAATTTCCATCCCTTTCTGTCGAAAAAGGGGGGCAGATCAAGGCCAGCTTGAAGAGGGAAAACTAGTATAGGTCATTAGCAATTAGGCAGTGGCTGTGTCAGCCAGAGGCACTGCATCCACTGCAGTTTTTGTATGTGGAGGTGGTGAAGTGGCAAGGGTAGGGCATGGCCCAAGGACCATGTGGGAGCTTTTCAGGAATAATGTTGCTTTGGTCAGTATGGGGAAGGCAGGAGGCAAATACTCTTTCCAAAGATTTAATTGTTTCTTTTGGCAAAGTTTGCTTTGGGTCTTACCTCAATCATTCCCTAATTCTAAGGACTTGCCATTTTGATGCTGGTACCTAAGTTACACAGCAGAGATCCCCAGGTTTCCCCACGTCTGGGCAAGGTGTCACAAGAGATGATCTTTGAAGGTCGCTTCCAACCCAAACTGTTCTGTGGTTTTATGATGTTCATTTTGCGGTGGAGTGGTTTCCCCATGGAGGAGGACGGAGAAGGAAAGCAGCAGTGCCGACTGCAGGACTGGCTTTTGTGTTGGCATCCCTGTAAGCCCTGCTGCTTCGATCATCCTGTCCTGGGAAGCCAGGGCCCTTCATGTGCCCGGCCAATGCCATCATTTTATTGATGCCACTTAACGCCACATCCTGATGCCACAGGATGCCACTTAACTCTGCCAGCTTCAAATGAGAGGGAAAGGCCTCCTTTGCTTGGGCTCTGCTCACCCGTGTTGGTTTCTTCGCACTGCAAGGGCTGGTGAAGTCAGGGGGATCAGAAGAGGGGAAATTAAGTCCTGGTGCTGCAGCAAAAATGTTGCCTTAGGGTCACCCGATGCTTTGATAAAACCATAGCGGTCTGTCGTGAATAGGTTCATTGGTGGCATCTAAGAAGGGATGAGGTAGGCTGTTGACATGTAGGATACAAATGGCCTCTCATCCCCTGGGGACACGTCAGGGACCTGTCCTTTCAGCACATTGTGAGCACCTGTGAAATTGCACAGGTCTTTTGTTATCTCTAGGGGTGACCTGCACCAGTCTGGATGCTTGGGACTGGAGAAATCCAGGGTTGCTTTCTCATTACCTCCTATTGTGCCTAGGTTGAAGGGGTGCAAAAGGAGAAAGCAACTAAAGTCCATCACAAAGTCCAACTTCTTGTTTGCCTGGGCTGGCTACTCCCTCAGTACATGGGCCATGTGAGCATGGGGAGCATGGGCCGATGGGGCCAGCGCATAGGGATGGTTGTGCCAGTGAGCTCTGGCCACATCCTTATCTGGGCCCCATCGCCCTCTCTCCTTTTCGGATGGTCCCTGGTGCAGGTGTACAGGGGCTGGCTCTGCCATCTGCCTGGGTTGTGGTGGCAGCAGACTTCCCCCAGCAAGGGGAATTTTCCCTGGCTGCCACAGAGGCCGAGCAATTAGTTGGTAGAGCCTGACCCTGATATTACAACTTATCTATAGAGGTACCATGAACAAGCAGAAGGGGAAGCACCTGGAGACACATCTGCATCAGACCCTGTCTCACGGCTGTCCCAAGTAGACGGCAAGCCCAGCCAACAGGCCTGTGCAGTGCCAGTGTCCTACCTGTGTGGACTCGCCAGCCTGGCTGCCTGTCCCAGGCAGTGCAAGCAGTGTCAACCTGCCTGGGAGACTTGATCACTGCCTCATTTCTAACCCCCAGCCTTGCCCCTCAGCTTCACACTTTTCTTTGCATTTGGAGTTGGAGCCTGAAAATGCTCAACTCTGTGCCTTAACGGTTGCTCATCTGAAAGTGTGGAGCCAGCTCACAGAAGCTGCTAAAATAGCAGAACTGAGGTAGGGAATGAAAAGTGAGACGGTGATTAAGACCCGATTTCCTGTCGCGGCCCCGCAGGGCTCCCGCCAGTGATGGAGACGTTGGTGGCGTTGACAGTGGTGGTGTGAAACGTCCCAGCCATTGGCCTCGGGCTGGCTCGATCCCTCGCAGCCTTTCCTGTTCTGAGTACTTCGTAGACATTGGTGATCGTGCTAGGCTGGGCTTGAGGAGACAATTAGGACTGTGTTTTAGGAAAGGAGGAAGACTAGGGAGCCCATACGGGGTGGTCCTGGCTGAGTTGGGTTTGGAACCAGCTGTGGTGAAACCCAGGCCAGCCCTGAGGCAGGCTGGTGTTTGTTGCTGAGTGGTATCTAGAAGAGCTGAAAGAGTAGATAGGATTTGGGGACACTGGGAACATCGGTCCTCTGTTCTTTTTCCTCCCATCTCTGCCAATAAATTGCTTTAGACCCACCATCTATGACTAGGTGAGAGGAAAATGCAAGAGAGAGAAGTTGCTGCTGAAGGGATGATGCAGCTCCCAAGGAAGGGGCAGAGGGGAGAGGTGGCCCCAAGCCTGGCAGAGCATTGCACATCATCATTACTGTGTTAGGAGGGGGAGCTTGCTTATGGAGAAATGACTTTCTGTGCTCACAGAGAGGGATGTTTTATACTCTGCCAGTGCCTTTGATCCCAGAGGAGTTCAAAGTGCTTTTTAGACTCCTTTCATAGTGCTGAGAAAGCGATGAGCAATAGGTTTTGCATGAAATGTCCTTCTCTGCCAGAAGAGCAGCACCACAGCACAGCATCATTTTTAGAGTCTGGAGTAAGAGCTGCCCAGGACTATTGTGATTATTTTAGGGATTATTTTGAAGGAGACTGGGTTAAAGGAGAGAAAATAGCACAAATTTGGGAAAGTAACTGCTTTTTGAGCAGGGAGGCCAAGGGTGACTTTGAGGTAATAGCAGGGAACAGACTGCAGATGAATCTGCTGTTCAAATTGCTGTCATCTGGCTAGAACACTCTCTTTGCCAGAGATATCTTTCCTACCAAACTAAGGAGGAAACAACACTTGGTTGGAGGAAATAACAGAGCCTCGGTCTGGTGGCACCTGGCATATTCTCTGGTCCTGGTTCCCCAGCCCAGCAAAGCTACAGAAGACCTGAAGGATATGGAAAAGACAATGAATTTTCTTGAATGATCAGAGGTGTGTGCCTCTGGAACGATCCAAGTGCCTTTAATAAACTCTCACCGCCAGGAGTAGCAGTTTTGCTGGCATCTGTGAGTCATGGCACAGGAAGGCAGGCAATGCCACCGTCCTGCCTTCCATGCAGTGGTCTCAGGGCAGGGAGGACATGGCAGAAGTGAATGAGCTGGTGAAAGAAGAAGGATCTGCCATAGGGAAGAGGCATGAGAGGTTGGATGGAGTGGTCCCAGTGTCCATCAGGCTGGAGAAGAGGATGGGCATGGGCAGCTCGTTGGTGTCCGCATGTCACTGAGGATGTCATCTGGATGGCAGTTCTGCATCCTGCAATGCTTTTCAACAGCTCTATGGCCATCTGCTAGCACATCTTGGATGGCTTCTCCAATGTGAGCCCATGTTCATGACCATGTCCATCAAGCAGTGCTGGTATACTGAGGAGCTTGGCTGCTGCGTGGGAGAGCAGACGGAGGATACCCGGGCTGGAAAGAGTCATCTCCCGTGGCCTCCCCGTTGCTTTCTGGCTTTGTTCACCTGATGGTGGAAGATGATGCTCACACCTCCCAGCATGTCCAGCCCAGCCCAGGTGCTGCAGGCTACACTTTGATGTGCCTTCCCTTTGCCAGCCATGCCAAGCCCACATTCAGTGTGGTGAGTGTCAGCAGCGGGGCCAAAAGATTGCTGGTGTGTGTTGGACTCTGTTTGCAAAGCCTGTGAGAAGATGGAAAAGGTCATTGTGTCTGGGGCGGTGGAGGAGGAAAGGGACATAAGGAGTAATGCCACATGGATTTGTCACGTTCCCTCAAGGAAAACAAAGCATCTCTGCAATGACAGGAGAACAGCAGGGAAATAGCTGAGAGATGAAAACCAGCTCACCCCTTAGCAACCCCTCTCTTGCATCTGTCCTCGTGTGTCTCTTCACCACCAACAGGAGAGAATAAAAAGGGCGAAAAATAAGAATAATAAAAAAAAGCAGCAAGATGGGTTTTGAACGGATGCCAAGGTTGATTTAATTAGATGTATTGAATTCGTTAACTTCTGAGCTACATGGCTGCTGCACGGCACAAATGACGAGCTGCGAGCGGCGACGACGGCGCAGCGCTGACCTGCCAAAAGGTTCAGCAGAGCAGAAGGATTGACCTACATCCATCGGCGCTGCAGGGAGTGCAGGCGAATGCCCTCCGCTCGCCGTTGCTGTCCTCCCTGGAGGGGCTCATGTCCTCCTGGGCTGGGGGGGGCCGCCAAGGAGCCCTGTGTCACCTGTGGACTCTAGCGCAAGCTCAGGGATGGGTAAATGTCCGTGAGCCCATGGGAGGCAGCTTGCTTGGAGCAAAGGCTCTTGCTTTGTGTACTGACTGCTGGCTTGTGGCTGACACTGATTTTCTGCTTCTCCTACCTACTGCACCCTTAAAAAAATACTCCACCATTCTCTGTTAATGGGCCTAAGTGCTGTTGCAGCTCATAACGGTGATAAAATCACCCGTGCGCACTGCCATGGCAACCTACAGCAATTGCTCTTCACTCTCAGTGTGCCTTTGCTCTTCGGTGTGAGCACAGATCTGTGATTTTGCCTGAGACTTGTCTGAGAATTGCCAAGTCTGGAAGATTTAGCTTTTATCATGAGCTCTGCCATGGATGTGGAACTGCTCAGCAGCTCCTAGCCTTGCCAGCCACCCCTCAGAGCAGGGCGTGCTCCCCTTGCGGCTTACTGCAAGCCCTGGTGGTGCAGATTGCATCTCAAAAGAGTTGTCAGCACCAGAGAGGAGGCTTCTGAAAATCACTTCCAGATGAATTCCTCTGACCAAGAGGAACTGCTGGGTATCTGCTCTCAGTCCCACCATCGTGCATGCGTGTGTAGATCCTGTCAAGTGCTGGGGTCCTCCCTGCAGACAGCAGCCACTGGATCCCTGTGGTGTCGTGGTGATGCCTCCTGGCCAGGTACCCTCCCAGGCTGGAGAGGTTCAACCACTGAGTTGCCTCCTGATGTTCCTCCTCTGGTACCAGTCACGAACTGAACTCCTCCCATTCATCTGACAGTCCTCTCCATCGCTCATTAGTGTCAGTGAAAAAAAATGCCCTGTGGAATTGGAAGTGTCTGTAAAGTGGTGATGGGAGAAGGTGGATCTCCTGAGCCACCAGCCTGGCAGTGGTGCTGTTGTGGTAGGGAATGTTTACCAAGAGGTAGAAGAGACCGACACAGACATTCATGAAGGTGCCGCATGAAACCATGGTCTAGGTTGTGCTGAAGATATCCATGTGACTACATGAGGTGCTGACACAGGAGAGAAGCTTAGACACACCATTGGTATCCCCTGATGGTTGTCAGTGTTGACCTCGGTTCCTAACACCAGGCCTGCCACACAGATCGTGGTGGTAGTCGCCCAACATGTTGGGAACTTGCTGTCTCAGTGGGGAAATGAGGCAAAACAGCATTGGGAAACTTGTCCGAGGTCATGCAGAGGAGATGACCGGTACATTGTTTCCCACAACAGAAGCTCTGGCCTTTTCCCCTTCCAGCCTCTAGCATAGTTTTTTCTCCTAACCCCACAGCATTTCTCAGCCAGAGCAGAGAAGGGTTGCTTGAGTGGGGAAATGAAAGAAGAAATTCTATTTCACTGAGCAGTGTCAGGAAATTATATGGGAAGAAGAAACACAGGACAGATGGAAGGAAACTAGTTGTCTGCTCCTGCGGAGAAGATATAACGTTGAGGCTGCTTTCAGGATTCATGCTTGAGCTTTCAGGTTGGTTGTTGATAGCTGGGATGTTTTCATTTTGACTTCACCTGTTCACACGATGGTAAGAGCTCTGCGAGGACGCGTATCTCTCCATCGGGTATGACTAATTGTATTGGGGCAGCCGTGTGCGCAATAACACTTATGTTTTTCTCTAAAAGAGCTCCATTACAGACTGCCTGGTAGCCGAGCCCCAGCAAGTGTTTTTGTGGGAGTTTTGCTGATTGTGCAGCCCAGATAACCTGTGAGTGAGCAAACATGGAGAGCATGGCAGCACATGGCAGAAGCTGGTAAACATTTTTCTCTAGATGTGTGACGCTGTTCATCCTGTTTCTGCAAAAACCAGGGAATTTTGGTGCAACCTAAGGGCTGAGTTTAAACATCTTGTAGTTAAACTGGTTGTCCCCTGCTCCTCAGGGTAACAGTTGTATGTGTGCATGAAAGCCACGCTTATGTCCCTGAAGAAGTGTGTTGGCACACATGAGCCTCTGACCTCAATATATCTGCTCAGTGGTCAGAGCCTTGTGCAGAAAGGGCTTTGGTGTGCGACTCTTCCACTTGGCAGAGTTTGATCTTTCTGTGGATTACAGCAGAAAGCTCTGTACGTGGAGCTATGCAGATTTAAAGCCATGCTTGCCTTTGGGGGAAGTCATTGCTTGCTCCTCAAGGAGGTTTGTAGTCATCCATAAGCTGCAGTAGAAACACGTGCATGGGCTGCATGTCCAATATCCAGATGTAGCAGAGGTCTTCTTGATCCTTGCACTGCCCCTTTTTCCTCAGGAGGGAGACAGGTTTCCCTGCCTGCATCAAGGGACACCGCTGGTTTAGGAGTTCAAGACTATTTCCATCATGGTGCTGGCATGGGCCCATAATTTCTAGCTGGATGTTAGAGGAATTCGTCAGTAATAGTAAGAAGGGTAATGTGCCAGGATGTAGTTGGACATTCTGAGGGTGTTGACTTCTCACAGTAAACTCAGCAAGGAACCCTTTCGTTTTTCTTCTCCTCTCCTTGCTACATTGTCTTTGTTATTTGTTGTTGGAGGACAGGAGTTACCTAAGGAACGCTGGGCACCTGGAGACCTCAGGACATGAACTTGGCAGCTGAGGACACCAAAGAGAGACTGCTCCTGAAGTGTGAGAAAGCTCTGGACAGTGAGAGAGAGCTCATGGCATCATGGCCTTATCACTAATCGGTCCAGGTTGAGCTCGCTGCGGACAAGGCATCCCTTGCAGGGGCTCTTCCAGGTGTCTGCAGCTCTTTAAAATGAAGTTGTCATCCCATGGGCAGAAGCGACCTGTCGGCGTTGATGGTGGTTCCCCTCGCTGCTGTTGGAAGTGCTGCGGTGGGAAGAGGAGGTGTGCTGGCTGCCAGTTCAGCTCTAAAAACGATGTCGGTGCAGAGCCCGTCCTTGTCTGGACTCCAAGGGCCTGGTGTGCACAAGGCTTTCACACAGCTTCCTTAACAGGCTCCTTTTCACTTTTTCCAGGGACTTGCACTGTGCTTCGTTTCAGAGGGATCCAGTGAATTAACATATTGTTGCTGCTGCCTGGGTAATTGCATGCCCGGGGTCTGCTTTGCTCCGACACAGTCTTCCCGCCTTCCCAGACAGAAAGCATCCTTCTCCTCCGGCAAACAAGGCTGCAAAGTATTGCCCTGAGACCTTACTCAAAGGATGCAGGAATGAGAGGGTGGAAAGAGGAGGGGAAAGCTGTTTCTGAAGGCATATCTGGCTTCAAGACCTCACCTATCAACGAGGAGGTGGGGTTTTTAATCTTTATTTCTGTACCGAGGTACTAATTTTGAGTGAAGCTGTGGTTTCTCATGCTCATTTGTACAGACCTCGGTGTGGGTGCAGTTACAGAAATTTAGGCCAGCACAAGTCACTACAGGGGCTCAGAAAGTGCTTGAAATGAGCCATCCTGGACCACACAGGAGTTTCAGCAGAAGTTGAAACCAAGTGATCTGATACCCTCTTCTGTACTGAAAATAAAAGCCTATGAATAGGTAGGTGTAAACATGCTTACCGGTCTCACTTCCAAATACAAAAAAACCCACATGTGCATAAACTCTGGGAGCCCTCTGAGGCCCTGTGAGACTAGGCCACATCTGAAAACATGTTGGCGAGCAGATCTTCAAAGCTGGACAGGTTTCTTAGTGGGGATACAGGTTTGCATTTTTAAAAGATGGTCCTTGGTCAGGACTAGCTTCTAGTGGGAAGCTGGCATCCCTTAGCCTTTGGTCTCTTAAAAGAAATGTGGGGATGTGTGGTGTGAGGAGGGCAGCTTTGTCCCCTATCACGGCTTGGCTGTGAAGCAGAGGCATGAAGAGGGCAGAGGGCGTTAAGGCTCTAGGACAGAGGGAAGGAGGTTGGTTCATGGCTCTGCCACTGACCTCCTGGGTGACCTGGGGCGAGGAGATGAACGTCTCCTCTTCCACCTCCTCCTCTCCTGCTCACTCAGCGCATGTGACAATTGCCTCATGGTTTGTATGGATTCTTCTGAGAGGCCAGAGCTCAGCAGTGCTGTCTGTAAGGTCCCTTTTCATCTTCTCGGTTGTGACATTTCCTGTCTCTTAGCCACATAAATTGTTTTGACTGGAAGCAAGAAATTGCTCCAGCACCCTTTACGGTGCACGGGATGGAGTCAGGGAAAGGCTGTGCTGGCTGCGTAGCTTACTCATCCTGTGCCAGAGCACTGCAGGTTGCAAGGCAGAGGGAAGGCTTCTTGAGGCATCTCCATCCTGTGGAACAGAGGCTGCAACCTCGGGCAGTACAGAGAGCCTTTTTAGAGTCGGCACTACACACAGGGCTTAGGAAATCCTGCTTGTTCTGTGTGTGTATAGGGGAGGGAGGAGGTGTGACTGCCTTCCAGCACTGCTTGCCTGTGTGCTGCAGGTGGGACGTGGGCTGAGGTTCGTTGGTCACTGATGCCCAAACGGAGTTGGACAGTTGCATGTGGGTCCCCATGGGACTGCACGCAGAAGTGGGGTTGTGATGTCTCGAGAGGAACATAAGGTTTGGTGCCTAGGTTACCATCTGGGCCTTCATGGTCCTGGGATGTGATTGTTTCTCTCAGCTCTTTTGCTTGGTTTTTTTTCAATGAGTGATTCCTACCCTTTCCTTCAAAGCCTCAGCACTGGTGGTAGTTTGAAGATGGCTTGTAGGACTGTAGGATATTTCAGGTTGAAACGGACCTCATGTGCATCAGTGTGAGATCAGACCAGGTTACTCATTACTTCAGTCAAGTCATGAAGACTTCTAAGGATGAGAGTGCACAGCCAGACCCACGGCTTGACTGTCATCACACGGAAAAAGTTTTTCCTAGCATCAGTCTGAACCACTCCTGTTTCAAATGTTGTCTCTCATTGTTTTGCCAGACACCACTGTGGAGAATCTGACTCTGTTCTCAGTAACCTCCCCACCAGTGCTGGGGGCTGCTGCTGGATCCCTCAAAACCATCTCTTCCCCTGACTGAACAAGCCCAGCTCCCTCAGCCTCTTCTCTCCAGGCAAGTCCTTCAGTCCCTGGCCATCTCGGTGCTCCCTCATTGGGTTTGCTCTAGTTTGTCAGTGTGTTTCTTGTACATGAGGGCCAACATTAGGTGCAGTATATAGATGTGGCCTAATGAGAGCTGAGATCTCTTGCCTGTGTTCAGGTTCTACAGCCCAGGGTGCTGTTGGTCTTTGCTGCAGCTTCTTTCCTAAGGTCCCAGTTGACCTGCGCTCCCAACAACTGCCAGTCCAGCCCCTGGGCGGTGACAGAGCAGCTCAGCTGGGACACTGGGCTTTGCCTAGATGATCTCTGAGACAGGACCTGTCACTGTGCTTGGAATGCCTGAGAGCTGAGTGCTTCTCAGCAGCCAGGAGAGAAGAGGAGCATGGAGGAGCCCTGGGTGACAAAGAGCTCTTCTCACTGCTGGTGATGTGGGGTCCCACAGGGAGAGCCAGGACAGATAAGGTGATGAACTGAGTTCTGCAGAAAAATGCAAAGAGGTGTAGTGTTAAAATTACCACCGTCTCACTTACTCATCTGTAAAGCAAGTTTTTACTCGCTGCTGTGCTTCCCGTGGGGCTGTGACTGTCGATGGCCACAGAGAGCTGAGGTCCTGCAAACACCAGTGCAAAGGGTTGTTGAACAAGTCCTGTGCTGTGCTTGCTGCTGGGGACAAAGTACGATTCCTGGTAGCCTGCTGCCAATAGTGTGTGAGCTTCAAAACGGCAACCTATATTGTTTAAGATCCAAGAGCCCTGGGAAAAGATCCATGTACTAATTGAAAAAAACAATTTTTTTTTTTTAGTTCAGTGCAGTAGAAATAAAAGACAAAAAGGAGAAAGAAAAGAAAGAAATACCCGTGCAATTGTTTTAAAAGTTTTCTGCTTTTCCATTCATGTTCTTTTCAGGAAATGAGACTAGCTATATATGGGATAGGAATGAAACCAAATTGTCACAAGCCACTGTTGAGTTCATGAAGTGACCACATTGAAAGAGTAGTGAAAAAAGTGTTCTTACTAGCCCCTTCCTAACCTGTAGGAATCCTGGCCATGGCTTGTAGTTGTAGTAGGGTGAAGATTTGCATTTTCAAGTTGGCGGTTTTCCTTTTTACTCTTCCACTTCCTACAAGATAATTTGGTGCTGCGTTAATTGTGAATCTAGAATGCAAATCAACTCACCTGCTTGTTTTTCTTTCATTTTCAGGTTTTCTAACTATGGAAGCTCTCCTGAGGAGCCTAGGCATGCACTGCTGCCCCCGGGATGGAACGCAGAGCTGGGAGTGAGGAGGAGCTGCAGTGTGCCGCTGTGAATTGCTTTTGTGAGGAGAGAGGCTTTCTGGCATGTCAGATGGTGCTGAGAGCCATCTACCCTTGACAGCAAAAATCCTTATCCTTCTTGTGTTTTTTTTTTCCAGGACAGCTGATATTTCCTGTTAGAGATGCTTTGTATGCAAATCAAGGTGGTGCAACAACAACAAAAAAAGTCTGAAAGCAATCACACCAATAAACTCAGGCCACTGGGGAATTCCTGCTTATCATTTTCTTTTTTCGGTTCAGATACTTTTCACATACTTCCTTGCCTGCTCTTTCTTAGTCTTTAATATTTGTCCTGCCAGACCTCTTGCTTATGAACTACAGTGCTGCTTGCTTTTTGCAGGGCTCCCTGTCAGTCTGCATGAATAAAAGCCAGTAAGTGCTGGAAATCAAGATTAATAGTCCCTGTGTTTCAGCTTTGCCCTGCCTTGCTCTGGTGCTTTTTGGTGTTCAAGCTAGATCTGAACCCCACAGTACAGATTGCCATGTGCCTGCAGTGATGATCCACCTGGGAAGGTGAGCCCAAAAACCTTCAGGAAGCTCAGGAAAGGAACAAGGAGAGGTAGAAAATAAAAGAAGCTGGCAGAAGTTTTCCTAGTAACAAACAGGAGCAGGATTTGACCCTCATGAGGCACCTCAAGAGTGCTCAGCACCGCACTAATGCAACAACACAAGTTGGTCGCCTTGCAAAGCAAATTCACAGCCTTGTGCCCTATAGGTATCCCTGCAAGTGTAAGGGGCTGATCAAAGCCTTGCTGACACCAGGCTCCCACCCTGCTGCCAGCAGCAGCATTGCTCTGACACTACAACAAGTTGTAATGGCAAAAAAAAACCCTCATAGAATTAATGAAAGCAAAGGACATGTCAGAGCAAGAGGGAGCTGCACAACTGCGTGGCCTGGAGAATATTCCCGTGTGTGTCCCAAGATACCCGCGGCGGTCTGGGTCTTGTTGAATCACACTGTGGTTGCTCCGGCCTTTGTGTGGGTAACAGTGATAATCGTGGTGTGTGGCGTTGGGTTTTGTTATTTGGTTTTTCTTAAATGCAAAATTAACAGTCAAATTGGCGTTGGTAAGGCAGGGAGCCTGGTGCGGCTTTTATCTACCCTGAACCTGGGGACAAAGGAGAAGAGGAAAATGGCTTGACCGGTTTGGCGGTCGTGCATGTAACGGTCCCGGAGTTCAAAGCGAAGGACGCAACAGCCGGATACCCAAACCCGCCTGGGCTTCCACTGATAAGTCGCATTTCAAAGCAAAAGGCAGTCCTGAAGGGGCTGTGTTGAGTGGCTGGAGCCTCCAGTGCTGAGTTTTCTTTAAAAGGGGATTTCATAAGGAGTAATATGAACAGAAATTGCTCTTTTGTGGTTTTACACATTCCAGGCATGCCAGGACTGTTCCTGTCAAGGATGGGCAGTCTCTGGGGTTTTAAGTTCTTTTTTCTTTTTTTTTTTTTCCTGGCAAAATATTTGCCACAAACTAGGAGCTGAAATGGTAGAAGATAAATGAGAGTTGCAAAATCATTACAGTAGCAGTAATGGAAACTGTGAGACTTATGCTTAAACTGGCTTTGGGGTTTCACCCTGTCATCTACGCTGCTGTGCTCTTGGGATGGCTGCTTTTGCCTGCTGTAACTGCTGTAGGATGGATGATGTGAAGGCAAGAGATTTAACTGTTGGTGGCCCAGAATCTCACAGAACAGTGCTTTAGACTTTTTTCGGAACCTTCTCAACTGAACTGCTGTTAAGTATGAATCCCTTTAGTGTCAGTGCAGTTGTGTGGACATACAGCATCTTTTTGTTATTTCTGCAGGTCTGTGGGTACGGAAATGGGATACAGCCACTCCTGCTTCAGGTGCACTTAGTCTGGTTTCACACAGGCTGTGCCAGTTTGGGATTGCACCTGTACATTTTGACACAGACGGAATTTTAATTGTTGTAAAAGCTTCCACGTGCAAAGTGGCGGTGCCTTAAACGTTAAAGGAGAACGCCTTAAGTGTGCCTTAAAACAGTCTGAAGTTTCACAGGCTGTAAAGGACTAGGTGGTTTGTGTAGACCTGGCATGTTAGATGGATGTGTAATTCATAAGCCTACATGTCCTGTTCTTCTAGACACGTGTGCTGCTCCTGTTGCCTTAGTCCTTTTGTGCCCTGTAGGAAGCAGGAGCTCATGGATGGCTGAGAAAGCCATGGTCAGAGTTGTTACTGCCATCCCCTCACTAGCTTGGGTGCCACAAGGGGTCCCTTTGAAAGTGGCAATAAAAGAGACACTGTTGGGATGAACCTTCTGGCTTGGTTTTATTAAACGTGAGTATGGTTATTTAGTGATGAAAAGGAATGGAAGGGGATTTGGGATGTGGTACCTGAACCCTTGACCCACCCTCCAACACGGGCTGATGTTGCAGAGAAATCTCAAGGCTGTCACCTGGGCTGTTGGAGGTCTGTGGATGGAAGACCTTTAGTCACCAGGGCTGTCATCAAATGCTGCACTTGCAAGGTACAAGGAAGGAAGAGCTCATCTTAATTCAGTGCTCACTGTAAATATTTTTCACCTGGAAGTGGTCTAGTGTTGTAGCCTTCTGAGTTGCGTGCCATTTTGGGTTTGTTTCCTTAACACAAAAAAGAAAAAAAAAGTTTTCTTTACCCCATCAGTGCTTCCAACCACAGGAATCTGGAAATAAAAAGTCTGAAGGTGCTGTCAGCAGCAAGCTGTCGTTTTACTGAGCCTATCTTGCAGGGGATGGTTTTGAAGTGTATTTTGCTCTGGTCTCTCACGGTCTCTGCTGTGGAAATATTTATTACTGTGAAACTGTAGCAGGCTTTACAAATGGCAGAAAAAAAATGCTTTTGTACCAAAATAAATATGCTTTCCTTACAAGTCACATGGATAGGTGTATATTTGGAAAATGCTTGGTTTGAACCAAAATAGTTTACCCACTGTATCGTCCAGAGTGGGAAGACAAGTGGACCTCAAGTTTCCTTTTAGTGTAGATTTCATCCATTTGACTGCAGCAGAAGGTTGCATTGAGATACTGTGTTATTCTTCTCTTGGTGTGTCCTTGCTTCATGTTTTGTGCTTCAGCGTCTTCATTTTCCCTATTTTTGATGGTTTGAGAGTTTTGATAGAGGGCAGAAACCCGTACAAATTTTCATGTCTTTGGGAAGGCTATGGCAAGTTATGCAATGGTGAAGAAATGCTGACAACCTGTAGAAGAGCCAGTTTTTGACAGCATGGGAAGTGGTTAGTGCCTCATTTGACGTCCTCACATCAAAGCTGGACAGTAGGCTGGTTGAGATGTGGTGTTTGAACCACAAATTACTGGGTTTCAGGCAGAAATCACTGGCTGAAATTCTGTGGTCTTCATTAGGCAGAAGGTCAGACAAAATCGTTTAGCTTGGTTTCTCTTGACTTTTTGAATTTATGAAACACATAGTCTGTTGGGTTTTTTCCCCTGAGTTTTCATGAAGTTTGCCTTGCTATCATGCTGACAACAAAACCCATCTGTTCTCTCGTCCTTACATTGTACTATGTTGCTTTAGAATTGTCCTAGAGGGAGGATGAAATTTGGCTTCTTACTTAAATTTCAGTGTGGGTTGCAAAGGCAACTCTACCGTGATTATTATGAACCACCTATGACCACAGGAATGGATGATACCTAATGCCAGCCCTGATTTAACCACCATCTGAGGACTGGCTCATCACTGACACATAGCCAACAGCTGTC
The DNA here is from genome assembly GCA_020746105.1 of Trogon surrucura. NCBI lineage: Eukaryota > Metazoa > Chordata > Aves > Trogoniformes > Trogonidae > Trogon > Trogon surrucura. The sequence goes on along the minus strand of CM036619.1, from coordinate 11,088,761 downwards.
TCCTCTCTGTTCCCCTTGGAAATTGTGCACCATGGGATCCTGCAGTGAGGCAAAGATGGGAAGAAAGCTCGTAAGGCAGCTTATGTGCTCTCGTTAGTGGCCACATACTGCATCTGCAAGCCACAGGACTAGGAACCAGCAAGACAGTAAGAGACATCTTAGTTGCCAGGCTGTGTAAGAGTCCCTGAATTCTAGTCCTGCACAGCACCATGTTACAGCAGGGGAATTTGGGAAAGCCTGGAGTGATGCAGTAATTGCAGAAAAGAAGAGGAAAGTAATTTCCTCACTGGCAAATGTGGCTTGTGACATGGTGCTGCACAGCACGCAGAGGTTTTAGCAGTTCAGTGGACATCCCTGGTTTTCTGCCTCAGGCTTGGCCTGTCTCTGCAGCAGCTTGGACAAGGGGTAATGGGCTGAAACTGGAACATAAGAGGTTCTGCTTAAACTCGAGAAGAAACTTCTTCTCAGTGAGGGTGACGGAGCCCTGGAACAGGCTGCCCAGGGAGGTTGTGGAGTCTCCTTCTCTGGAGACATTCAAGACCTGCCTGGACACGCTGCTATGGAGCATTATCTAGGCATTCCTGCTCTGGCAGGGGGATTGGACTTGATGATCTTTCGAGGTCCCTTCCAATCCCTAACATTCTATGATTCTATGATTCTATGATCCTTTGTAGGAAAGAACTCCAACAGCCTTCCTCTCCTACAGCAAGACTTCAGTCCGGTTCTTAAAAGGGATTTCAGTCTAGAGCAATAGGCTGATGTCCCTTCTTTGGTATGTGTGGTGAGATGGCTTGATGCACCCAAAATTTTGTCTCTTTGCCAAACGGCACAGGACAACTTGTATCCGTAGAGCATAAACTCTCTAGCTTTCCATGTCGGGGGACTGCAGCCAGCTGGCTGTTGGGAACAGTCCATGTTGGCAGGTGTTCTTCATTCAGAAAGACGTTGGTGTCATGAATCAAGAAGCTGTGAAGGAGCAGTGTAACAGCAGAGGTGATTTGAGTACCAGTGTCTGGGAACATTCCCTCACACTATTCAGTAGTAAGGATGTAATCAGCCCTTGTATCTGATTAAATAGCGCGAATGCAGAAAAAAACCCACCTTATTTATGGTAGTTGAATGTAATACAGTATGGTTAGGATCAAAGAATTCAGGTTCTGTCTAAAGCCTGGATGAGATCTGGGGAGCACAGTGCCAGGGAGAGAGTTGAGGGAGTGTGTAATGGTGTAGCAGTGGGCTCTTGGTGGGGCAGTGGGACAGGAAGGAGATCTGCAGCTCTGGAGAGCAGGTAGAAGCAGGGAGGTGACTGGTTGGTGTCTGTGCTTGAAGGAAGAATTCAAAGGAGAGCCACAAGTGTCTTGGGATTGCCAAACCAGAACTCCAGGCTTAAGTAGCTCAGTTTGACTAATTGGGATGAAGGCTGGCAAGGGAAGTGGCAAGGGAAGTGGGGGGTGGGGAGGGGGGGGGTGGGGGTGTGTGTGTGTCACTTGATTGCAGCATCTAAATGGAAAAAAGCTTCAATCAGCAGGTTTGGGATGCAGAAGGAATCCTTGGACGTTTTATGCCTTTTTTCAGATTTTGGAGGAAATCACAATGTCTCTTTAGGGTTGCAGCTTTAGTCTTAAAATACTGGGATTATTATGTAGAGATCTTGGGTGAAAGGGACTGATCTGTGGTGTACTGAAGGCAGGATGGATAATTTGGGTCTTTCTGCCTTTATGCTCAGAGCTCTGATGCCTCTCACCAACTTGTTCCTTCAGTCCCTGGGGTAGGGAAGGTCTCCTGGAATACTGGGTGTAATTTAAGCTACCAGGTCAAAATGTATTGGAGCCATCTCAAGGCAGGCAGGTAAAATAGGTGGGTTTCCCTCTGATAATGACTTACTCTCCAGCGACCATGCAGGGAGGTCGGACAGCTGGTTGAGATATGGACTCCTTTACTTGATGTCTGAAGCTGCATGAGATTAACCCCCCTCTCACCGCCTGCATGAGTGAGAAGGAGCTACTAGAACAAAGCACCTAATGAAGAGCAGTCTGACACCATCTGAGACAAAAATAATATGAAAACTTAATTAGTTCTCAAGCTGAGTGGTCCCTGGAGGTCCCCTGCCAAGCTTGACCCACTTGCTGGGCCCCAGCAGTGTGTCACCAGGTGCTCCATCTGCCTTTGGAGAAATGACAGGACAGTGATCTAAAAAGAGATAGGGAAGCACAGGGGAAGCAGTGAGTGGTAAGACTATGAAGAATGAGTTGGAGCATTTTGATCATTATTAAATGCAAACCCTCCTTCTGCTGCACTTCTCTTTTTGAGCTGCTCAGAAAGGACGGAGGTGTTGGGATGGATTTGTTTCCAACCGGATCAGTTGATTTCCCAGTTCCCTCCTTGCATCCCCGCCTGCCGCATCCTGGTATCTCCAGCTGTGCCTTGTCTGGGAAGCAGCTGTGAGCGTGTGTCCTCGGGGCTGAGCTCCAGCACCATAATGCCTGGTGTTGAGGGGCTGCTCCCATGCCAGGCTGTAGTCTGTCTTCGGGTGATGGAGGGAGAGTTCTTGCCACCACCAAGTAGCAGTACGACTGTTTTGCCAAGTGTCCCTGTTTGCTGGCAGGACTGGCTGCAGCAGGGGCACGTGATGAACCCAGGCTCCCATCCCAAAACTCTGTACAGGAGGTGTGACCACTTTACCATGGCTTCACATTGGGGCATCTGAATGGGCAAAGCAGTAGTGGGTAAAAATCAAATCCGTAATCTCTGGGCTTTGAGAAGATGACAGTAGTAGATTATTTGCAGCAAACTGTAATCCATATCCCCTTCCAGGAAGATGTTGCTGAGAAGGTGATTCCCACCTGCTCCTCAGAAGGGTTGCTGAACTGCCAAACCAGCACCGAGCTTTCAAGCTCCGAGCTTTCGCCCTCCTGTGCATACCTGTCAGTCCTTGCCAGACCCCAGGAGGATGAGAGGTGCTGGCACTCACCGATGTGCTGAGACTTGGCCGGACTCCCCAGTGGAGCCATGCTCCAGGGCCTTCGGACAATTCTCCAGCAAAGTCAGGGCAAACCACCTCTGTGCACAACACACCTTGATCTGCTGATATTTTTTCTTTTGCCTGAAAGAGTAACTGAAATGCAAGCCTCTTTCACCTATTTGATGTGCGTTCACTGATGGACGGCCCTAGGTTTTGTGTTTGGTTTTTAAATGATGGGTCACAATGCGATAATAAACCTATCATTCCTGGTGTTTTTTTGAGCTGCCTGAGAAGTGTGAGTCATTATGGAAAACGTGAGAATGGCAGGTTTTGTTTTTTAAGCAAAATGTTTACTCACATATGGAGATTTCCATATCAGTAGATGTTTTTTGTTAAACAAGTTGATGACAAAAGGAAGGAGATGAGGAGAAGCCAAGCATCGAGGTTTGGTTATCCCCTTTTTTTCCCCTTTCTATTTAAATTTCAGCAAAATGGCAAGCATTTCGTTTTGACCTACTTTCAAATCGCATTAGCAAATTAATACAGAATGGGAGGTGTGATCATGTGAGCTTCAAAAATGCAGCAGGTCAGGACAGGAGAGACTAGCAGCAATCCTGCTCTGGTGGTATGCGCAGACTTGGGTGTTTTACTATATCTTAACCTTTTTTTGTGCATGTTATGAGTAGCAAATTTCCAGCGGGTGGAAGGGGTGGAAGGGGTTGAAGCTTTTACCTTTTAGAGCCACCAGTGCTCCTCTCCCTATTCTTTGACTTCCTTTCAGATGACAGCAGCTTGCATCTCACAGACACCACAGCCGCATCAAGCACCTTGTTTTTATGTAGGACCCATCGATGCAGACAAGTGCAGACGGACAGATGGGTACTTGCTCTGGTCCCTGAGCTCTGGAGCCTGCCATTAGTGCCAAGAGTGAACTTGGAAGCCTTGCTCTGAAGAAGGGTACCTCAGCTGGTTAGCAGCATGGGAGCAGGGTTGCAATACTCCCAGGGCCGAGCGAGCTCACCAGCAGCTCGTTTGGCCTGTGGGAAGATGCACCTTTGGCTGTCATTCGTCCCAAGATTTTGCTAAGCCACCACAGCAGCTCTGCCTTTCTGCTGGCAGAGAAGGCACACCAGCGGCTTCAGCTGGGTTTGGAGAAGTCAGCCCCGCGGTTTCTATCTTCCTGAAGAAGCAGGAGGAGAGCCGCTTTTTATTTACCTAAGGAAATTCAGTGTTTCTGCATTGACCTTGATGGATTTGGGTTGATTTGTGCCAGCCGAGAAGCTGACTCTTCTTTCTGTCAGAGCCTGTTCCCAGCACATACACGCTGTGTGGTTTGTCTTTGGTTCATGAGCACTCGGTGGCCTTTCTTCATCATTATCAAAATGGTTCACTTTCTGATTAATTTGGCATTCTCAGTTTTGGTCTTGCAGCTGAAGTAGCAGTGCTTTTTCTTCTGTGCGTTCTCAAAATTTTTTTGGCACTTGTTAGGTTCAGGGAACAGTGATCTTGGTGTTGCAGCTCCCGAGACCTTCCTCACAGGCATCCTCAGCCAATACCTAGGAAAGATGCAGCACAGGCTTGTTATCTATGAGAAATGAGGGCTTTTTGGATGGTCAATATGCGGGAATATTCCAGCCTCTGCATGTCTGTGCTTTTCTACTGTGAGACTGAGACACTGTCTCTGTCTTCTGTCCTTATTCGCATTCTGGTGATAGGAAACAGGCCAGCCAAGCAGCTACAGTAAACGTCTTGGGTGGCAAAACCAAGAGACATGTAGGATGCTGCTGCAGCTCCCCGGTGTCTGCCATGATGATGCTGGGAATGCCTATCCTAGGGTGAGTGTGGTGGTGACACTGGCTCTCTCCTGCCTGCTTGGAATCCCATAGCCTCAGGTGCTGAGATGCTACCAAAAATATAATGCTGCCTCACCCAGGTCAGCACAAAACCCAGCATTCTTTGCTCATAACTGGGGAGAGATAAATGGCTTTGATTTTTTAGAGCTATCTAGATGTTGTGCACAACTCCATATCCAAAGCTTCAGCTCCCTCTTCCTGGTGCCTGACCACCAGGTGACAAGCAGAGGTAGAAAATCCCCGTCCCCAGCCATCTGCAGAGATAGAAGAGGTACCCAGGGACCAGCCCTGGCATCGCTCCCTGAAGCTGGTGAAAGCATTACTGCTTCCCGCTGTCCTGCCTGTCCCCCGCCTGTCCAGTGAGGTTTATTAGCCTCTGCAGCAGATTGGGACTGGGAATCAAAGCGATAAAGCTCAGTTTGGGGTCTGTGAACGGTTGTGGAAACCTGTGGCAGGGAGAGGGGAGTGGGGAGTAATAATGGGTTAAGCCACTGCAGGTGCCAGATCAGGGCAGGGTGAGCCAGCCCCTCACTGCCCACACCACCAGCAGGTTCCTGTGGAGCTGAGCGGTTTGAACAGTGGAGACCCGGAGGAGATTTGCTCCTGTCTTTTGGCACCTCCTTTTGCCCTGATTGGCAGCTGTCATTGGATGTGTTGCCTTGTGCCAGACCTGTTAATAAACGCCTAATCCTCTGCACCCAACCAGCTCGGTGTTGTGGACTTCCGTCCAGGAGCCAGATACGTCAAGTACCATTATACGTGTGGCTTTTGAGTGACTTGTGCAAGGCCAGGCAGCAAGCCTGTGGCTGAGCAGGTGTTGAAATCCAGTTCTCTCAAGCTTTAGGTTGGCAGCCTTTCCTCTGGGAAATCCTTCGTTTGACTTTCCACCGCAGCAGACGGGGTTGTGTTGGTGTAGGAGGGAAGTGTCCGTGCGCTTGTGCATCTCTTCCAGCCCTTCTTCACCTTCCCACAGCTCTCCCTGAAGGCACCTACTCTCAAGGAAAAGAAATAACTACTCGGTGTCCAGGAGAGAGCAGAAAGGCAGCTGGATTGCTTCTGGCAGCGTGCACCAAAGAATAGGACACTTTGGGGGAAGGTTCAAGGCAGGTCATGCAAGTTTGCAAACTTCTCCTGCAGGGCTCCCTCACCAGCTCTTACCCGTGAGAGCCTGTCAGGTGTAGGGGCAGGTTTCTGTGCCACCCCTCACTTCTCTCTCCTTCAAAGCAGGAACAAGCTGCCCTGGAACAGACTGACCTTGAGCATAATTCTTTTTTCTTCCCTGAGTCAGGGGCACTTAAGTGAAAACCAAAGAAAGCTAAAACAACCTTGTTTTTTTGTCACCTTTCCTTACAACAGTGACAGGGCTGTTGTTCTGCTCTTGGCAGTAAGCAAGAAGTCAATGTTACCATGGAAGCAAACTCCCAAACAGGTGGTGATCAAGCACATACTGACCTGAACCAGCGCAGGAGGCATCACATCCCCCTGTGGACCTGCCGTGGGGAGAGGAGATCTCATCACCCTTTGTTTTTGCTCAGTGTGCGGCTGTCCGGAGGATGGTGCCCAAATAGATAAGGCTTTGGGCACAGCTGTCTGGTTTGATTATGCTTTTCCTTTTTTTGCTGCAAACCATATGGTAGTAGGGCAGCACAGATAGCTGGCAATCAAAATTCCTGGGCTCCTTCCCTGACTTCACCATTCGCTCATTTAATGTTCAAAGTGGTTTTCGTGCATCAGCAAAACTTGCTGCCTCAAAATCCTCAGCCCCTTAAAACAAGAGCTTTCCCTCATTACTGGAGGTGTTCTTGAAAGTAGTAACCACATCTTGCTTTGCTATCACAAAATATGATGCACTTAATGCTTGTAAACTACTTTGGCACCAACAGATAAAAGGCACTACAGACAAGTTGCTAATCAGTTTGATTAAGTAAAGCGCCTAAAGTTTGCCACTGCTGCTGGAGGATTGTAGGCTGATCTGTCTATAACCCAGAGGAGTAAGATGAATTAGGTACGATAAGGATTGTTTGGTTTCTGGTCCGTCAACCAGTGAATGAAATGACTCGGTGTTTATGTGCCAGGTCACAGAGAAAAAGTTTCTCCAGATTGGAAGTGATTAGGCACACTGATTAATGTTTCCAGTGCTCTTTGATCCAGAGCTGCCAGTTGGAATGAGTCTTGCTGCAGAGACATCCCGACTGCCTCGTGGTGAAAGTGCAAGGGGTAGAAAATTGAATGAAAAAATGCAGATGGGGATGGGAAGGCTCTGCCTTAAGATATGCTATTTTTCCATCAGGGACTGCAGCGTTGTATTCTTTGAACCATCCTCTTATTCCTGGAAGTCAAGGCAGTTTGTAATTCACATTGTGCTTGTCAAGTTTATTCATTTTAAACAAAATGTTCAGGAAGATTGCCAGGTCACCTAAACTTCCAGTACTGATAAGAACCTCAGGCTCTGTTAAGAAGAAAGCAGTCCGAGTTCAAGAAGAACTTTAAAATGTAGCACTTTCGCAGTAGTCTGCAGCTCTTGAGGAACTGTTCCCGTTTCTCTTGGTGTGGAGGTGCCATCTGTGTATCTCCTTGTGACAGAAGTTCCTACTTCTGGCCATAGGATTTCCCATTTTTAACCCTCAATTAGGATATCCCTTTTATCATAAGTGAGATATTTGAAATAGTTTCATAAGACAAGACACAAGAAGATTTACTTGGATAAGAGGAAGGATTCTCACCACTTCTTTTCATTCCCATATCACCACACTTTCTCTTTTTTATTTTATGCCTCCATCATACCTGGAGTGTTACAATTGAACCTTGAACCAGCTGGGAGGTCACAAACATGACTTTATAACTACATTTTCTTTATAACCAGGATGGCAGTGTCGGTCATCCTCACTGTCACACATCTGCACTTGGTCACTCTGGGGCGATATCTTCTTTTGTGCAAAGTTTTGTATATCAGGATGAGATTTCTATTAAAAGTTAAAACACCCTGCTCCCAGAGTAACCAGCTAGCCAGTGGTGAATGGGGACTCAAAAGGGCTCTGGCAAATTTGAGGCGAAGACCCTAAAATGCCTGTGTGTACCAAGGAACTTAACTGCAGATGCCTACACTCAAGGGCGCTAAGCCACTCCCAAATCACTGCTCACTGTTTTGGGAGAGCCCCCAGATCCATAGCAATTTCTCTCACAGTGCTTCTACTGCAAACCCAGGTGGTTCAGCAGTTGCAGCTGCTTTTTTTTTTTAAGGAAGAGAGGAGGCAAGAGCTCGGACTCCCCCTTCATCAAGCAGCCAAGGTCTTCCCAACTGTTCATGGCCACCTCTGTGCTTGCGGGGAGAGGAGCAGAGGATTGGGAGAGCACCAAGTGAGTACTGACCATCCCACGTTTCTCTTTGCTTGTGTTTGCGCTGAAGATCGCTGATTTTATGAAATGTGGGAAAGCTATCAAAGTATTGGAAGTGTTCAGGAGCTGGGAAAGCACTGGTGGAAGAATGGTGCCCAGTGAATCCCACTGTGGGTGTAGGTCGGTGTAAGGAGGAAATTGCAATGCTATTTTTACTAAACTTTGCTGTTTCTTTGGGCATGCCTGCTCTTCTGTTGTTTTGCCAAGCATGGGAGCTTGCAGGGACGAGTACTGGACAGATCCTCTTTCATGTGGGAAGTCCATGTCTCATCTCCCACTTGAGTCAGTCACCTGCCTGGACACCTGCCCAGTACCATTTCCTATGTGCAGACAGGATCTGTGCCTTACCTGCGCTCCCAGCCCTGGGACTACAGCTGGTCCATATCCAAAACCTCTGATTTCTGATAGTGCATGGACTCACCCCCAGGCTGGGCTGGCAGCTGTAGGGTTTCTCTCCTCTGCTCAGGTGTTTTCACACAGTGAATTGAAATCTCATCATCTGTCAGTTCTATGACAGGTTTGGTTCCTTTCACAGAATCACAGAATCACAGAATGTCAGGGGTTGGAAGGGACCTCAAAAGATCATCTAGTCCAACCCCCCTGCCAGAGCGGGATCACCTACAGCAGAGCGCACAGGAACGTGTCCAGGCGGGTTTTGAATGTCTCCAGAGAAGGAGACTCCACAACGTCCCTGGGCAGCCTGTGCCAGTGCTCTGTCACCCTCACAGTGAAAAAGTTTTTCCTCATATTTTTATGGAACCTCCTATGTTCCAGCTTCCACCCATTGCCCCTTGTCCTGTCAGTGGACGCCACTAAAAAAAGTCTGGCTCCATCCTCCTGACATTCCCCTTTGACATATTTATAAACATTAATGAGGTCACCCCTCAGCCTCCTCTTCTCCAAGCTAAAGAGACCCAACTTCTTCAGCCTTTCCTCGTAATCAGCAGAGGGAGGATGGACAGTGATCTCCTAGACCTTGTAATGTGGGAAATGGGTATAAATATTAACCTACATCAGTTTCCTGCCTTTGTGAAGTTGTGCTTCATGCCTGTTTGCAAGCCTACCTTGTCTTCTTGTGCAGGGCCTGAAACAGTGAATAGCAATTTGGCTATTTTGACTAAATTTTGGTTAAATTTTGGCTAAATTGGGGCTGGGTGGTCGCACTCAAAGATTTGTGGTCAATGGCTCGATGTCCACATAGAGACCAGTGACAAGCGGTGTTCCTCAGGGGTCTGTTCTGGGTCCAGTGCTGTTCAACATCTTTGTCAGGGACATGGACAGTGGCATCAAGTGCACCCTCAGCAAGTTTGCCGACGACACCAAGCTGTGTGGTGCCATGGACTCACTTGAGGGAAGAGATGCCATCCAGAGGGACCATGATAGGCTTGAGAAATGGGCCAGTGCAAACTGCATGAGCTTCAACAAGTCAAAATGCAAGGTCCTTCACCTGGGTCAGGCCAGTCCTAGGCACAAATACAAACTGGGCACAGAGTGGGTTGAGAGTAGTCCTGAAGAGAAGGACTTGGGGGTGTTGATACATGAGAAGCTCAACATGAGCCGGCAGTGCGCTCATGCAGCCCAGAAGGCCAATCGCATCCTGGGGTGCATCAAGAGGAGTGTAGCCAGCAGGTCAAGAGAGGTGATTCTCCCCCTTTACTCTACTCTTGTGAGACTCCACCTTGAATACTGTGTCCAGTTCTGGTGCCCCCACCATAAGAGGGACATAGATCTGTTGGAACGTGTTCAGAGGAGGGCCACAAAGATGATCCAGGGGCTGGAGTACCTCTGCTACGAGGACAGGCTGTGGGAGCTGGGATTGTTCAGTCTTGGAAAGAGAAGACTTTGGGGGGACCTGATAGCTGCCTTCCAATACCTGAAGGGAACCTACAGGAAGGCTGGGGAGGGACTTTTTACAAGAGCGTCAACTGATAGGACAAGGGGAAATGAGTTGAAGTTGAAGGAGAATAGATTTAGATTAGATCTTAGGAAGAAATTCTTCAGCATGAGGGTGGCAGGACTTTGGAATGAATTGCCCAGAGACATTGTGGCTGTCCCCTCCCTGGGGGTGTTCAAGGCCAGGTTGGACAGAGCCTTGAGTAGCCTGATCTAGTAGAGAGGTGTCCCTGCCCGTGACAGGGATGTTGGATTAGATGCTCTCTCAGGTGCCTTCCAGCCTAGGCCATTCTATGATTCTATGAGAATTTAATTGCAGACTGTTTTCACAAAAAATAGGTGCCTCCTCTGCCTGTTCTCTAGTTTCCAAGTGGCTCCATGTTGGCTGCTTGGCTGCTGCCTGCCCAGCTCCTAACACTCCGGCTTTCCTCCCTGGCGTGTGTGTGGCTGCCCTGGCGTGTTGCTGGATAGGGAGCAGTGACGCTGGCTCTCCGGGAAGCCTGCAGATGGGGCCAAGCAAAACACAGCTAGGCATCACCCCAAGTACCTGAAGGACTGCTGCACCAAGCAGGTTCCCATTGTCTCAGACATTTCATTGTGCTTAATAGCAACTGATGTGTCTGCTGCTCTCATGGCAAACTAGGAGCTGGGGCCAGGAAAGGGAGGAGTTTGGGATTAGACATGTCTCCAGCTCCTCAGGGTAGGAATCACTGATTATCTGAAGCAATCTGGGAAATGTGTTTCTATCTGAAGCAGTTTTGGAGAGGTATTTCAGTTGCAGCTTCCATGATGGAAACAATTTCAAGGCTGTGGAAGCTGCTCCAAAGGTGTGCCACGGTGCTTGGTGGCCCTGACACCTCCCCAGGCACATGCTGCTGGTGATGCTCCAGGATCATTCCATTTACTGCCTCACTTGCTGGCTGCCTCCTGTCCACAGCAGCTCTCCTTTCCTCCTGCTCCCCCACCATGCAGGACAGGAAAGCATTGGCATGAGTGGTAGACCCACCCTCCTTATCGTGTCCATCTCAGTATGGATCCTAGCAGGGAAACAGTGGGTGGAATGGTGAGTTGGAAGATGCCCAGCCAAAAATTACACAGATTTAACATTTGCCTTGTTATTGCTACCATGGTTAACCCTTCATTTGCTGGTCCTAGAGTGGGTTATCTGTTAGGCTGTTCATCATTTGGGCTCATAGCTCAAGCCATGACAGGGACTTCTGGTAGGCTGAGACCTTTGGCCACAACCAGTTTTTTGCCTGTACCTTTTTTTTCCCTCGTTTTCATGGGAGGTTGCTACGCCCACTCGGAGGCCTGGCTGTACATGCCAGCTCATGTCCAGGAGATAGAAGGGCAGGGCTTGTGCTTTGGGCTGACACGTGATGTGGAGCATGAAACAAGTCAGTAGTCAGGGGGAACACGGCCAGTGAGAAGCATGAGACTCACTGCCCCTCTGGGCAGGGTTAGACTGGGCAGACACCTGGCAGGGAGAATGTCTGCCAGGTGTCCAGGTTAGGGTGCAAACCAGGCCAGTAAAAGTCTGGATATGTGAGAGCTGGAGCTTCTGTCTGGGCTACTGAGAGATTCTTAACTCTTTGTATCTTGGGAACTCATGGAAAACAAACACTGTTTCATCCTTACTGATTTCTGCTCCAAATTGAAAGGCTCAGGACAACTTCTCCCCCAATGTAAATACATAGAAAATTATATATTAAAAAGAAGTGGAAAGTTATCATGGAAACACAAACAAGGTACCTCCCAAGATGACCTGGTCCAACTTTCTGTTGGAAGCACAGCCTTAGATAAGGTTATTCAAGGCCCAGTCAACTCAGGTCTTTAATATTTCTAGTGAGGAAGATTCCATTCTCTTTAGGCAACTGGTCCTACTCTTCAGTTACTCTCACAGCAAAGAATTGTTTAGAATTTTTTAGTGCCCATCACTTCTTCTCCTGTCCGTGCATCCTAATGAAGAGGCTGACCAAGCACAATTCATTCAGTTATGAAGTTATCCTGCCCCCTAATCTTGCTCATTCCCTTTGGACCATCTCCAGCCTTTCAATGTCTCTTCTGAACTGAAGAGAGAAAAACTGAATATGGCCAGATATGGCCTAAGAGGTGCCGAGCGGAGTAGGAAAATCACATCTCTTCATCTACTAGCAATAGCCTTACTGATTCAGCCCAGGAAGCTGTTGGCCTTCGTTACTACCAGGATGCATGGCTGTCTCATGTTCAGTTTGCTCTTTGCCAAGATCCCCTCTGCCTTTTCAGCAGAGCAACTTCCTAGCAAGCTAGTGCCCAGCTGGTGCTACTCCTTGGGACTATTCCATCCCAGGTTTAGGACTTGATGTTTATCTCTGCTGAACCTCATGCTAATCCTTGTTGTTGGCCAAATCTCAACAGCCTGTTGAGATCTCTCTATATGGTGGCTTTGCCTTTCCATATATCTACCTCCTCTCTCAGCTTAGTTCATCCTCAGATTTGGTGATGATGTATTTAATTCTAGCTTCCTGATCATTTATAAAGCTGAATTGCATTGACTCCAGAAGAAATTAACTTTGTGCTCAGATGCCAGCATGACTTTGAGCCTTTAAACACCATCCTTTGAGTTCAACACCTCAGTCAATTTCTCAACTGTTTTGTATTTCATCTGTCCAGTCCATATCTTTCTTAATGACTTGTCAAAAAGGATTTTGAGGGAGGCTGTGTCAAACACCTTGCTAAAATCAGGGTAAATGATATCCACAGCTTTGCCCTTATCCACTTAGCAAGTCATTTGGTCAAGCATGATTGACCCTTTGGTTTATCCATGTAGGCTTTTCAGAGTCAGCTTCTTGCCATTTGTGTACCTGTAAATATCTTTATAAAAGATTTGTTCCATAGTTTTCTCTGGAACTAAAACAATGTTGACAGGTCTGCCCTTTTTGTAGGTAGACATAGTATATCTTTTTCACCAGTCTCCAGACTGGAGGACCTTTCTCCACACAAAGCTGTTTACTCTTAGTTTTCACTTGCCCTGCATGGGGGAATAATGTGGCTGACACCAGACAAATTAAAATCACTATAGATGACAACATGCAAAGAACAAAAGGTCCTTGTGTGTATTGATAACAGTCCAAATTAGTTAAACGGGACAAACTGTAGGCTGGAAATTATAATGGTTGATGGTGACGTCTAGTCATGACCTAAATTCTAGAGATGCTGTTGTTGATGGTGGAATAATCCCATCTGTAGATCTAGGTGAAGTAAAGCGCAGTTCTGTGTAGCTTGAGCTATCATTAATATTGTTCTTGCAAGTTTTATCTAGCAGAGACCAGTCTTTGGTCTAGTATGCATTCAGCAGTCAAGATTTTGCCCGTGCTTGGAAGTCAGGTCTCTCTAAGGAGTGAGCTTGATTTCATGGAGGTATTACAATATTTAGTGCTGGTGTCTAGTATCATGATGGGGGGGTCATTAGGTGGAGTTTTCACCTCCTGAGAGGTAGCTAGAGTTCTTTTGGAGATCAATTATTAGCTGAAATTTCCACAGACCAACGTAGTAAGTAAGTGGCCTGGTTTTGGACTGATGTTCATGTCAATAATTAAATGTATCCGTATGTGTTTAGTCAATGCAGTTACAGAATTACAGAATCACAGAATGTTCAGGGTTGGAAGGGACCTCAAAAGATCGTCCAGACCAACCCCCCCTTGCCAAAGCAGGATCATCTGCAGTAGGTCACGCAGGAACACATCCAGGCGAGTTTTGAAAATCTCTGAAGATGGAGGCTCTACAACTTCCCTGGGCAGCCTGTGCCAGTGCTCTGTCACTCTCACAGTGAAAAAGGTTTTCCTAATATTTTTGTGGAACCTCCTATGCTCCAGCTTCCACCCATTGCCCCTTGTCCTGTCATTGGACATCCCTGAGAATAGCCTGGCTCTGTCCTCCTGACACTCACCCTTTACATATTTATAAACATTAATAAAGTCACCCCACACTGACTAAGACTAGGAAATATGTGCTCTCCACTGCCAAAGAATGGGGTTTTCTGCTCCAGCTCGACAAGTGACCATGTCCTTCATATATCAGATGTTGGTGGCTCACAATCTGGCTCCTTCTTCCACATTTATGGATTAAAATTTGAAGATGCAATTGTAATTACAATTGTAATCGTAAAGCGATCAGCGAGACACTGCTTAACACTTACTCACAGTGCAGGCAGCTATGTGCTGTACCAGACTTCTCATATCTTGATTAATGAAACACATCTTCAAGCGTTCCCTCTAGGATGGTGGAAATCTGGCATGCTCTGAGGCTCTGTTAATACAAACTTCAGTTTATTTCAAGGTAGTGAGAAGGAAAGCACACCTTTTTTCAACCTTTTTTTTCCAGTCTTGAGGGTTTTTTTGTTGTTTTTCTTTCTTTTTTTTCCCCTAGAATTACCAATTTCTGGTCTGTCTGGAAAGGGTCAACAGAGAACAAGATGCAACTGAACCATGTCACTGCTGCACCCATGGTCAATATTACATACGTGTATATTCATAGTCAGCTGAGTTTAAATAAATGTACACAATTCCTGGTTTTGGCCAAGCAAAAAGTGACAGTTGTTTGTGCTGGTGTTTCCCTCCAGCTGCAAGCTGCCTGCTGGTGCTGCAGAGGTGGAACTGTTCGGGGTGTCCTCCTTTGCTTGAAACACTTTATCATGGCTCTCCCCCAGCCCTCCCTCCGTCTGGCTGCTTAAGAGTTTTCCAATGAAAGGCCCTGTTCAAACATGTGGCAACTCAAATTATCTCTAAATAAACTAGTGTATGTGGAGAGGAATTCATGAGCACTTCCATTGCGATGATAAATGGCAGCCAGGGCCAGTGCATACGAGGTGGACCCTCAGGGATGTGTCTCCATCAAGTTGTGCAAGGATACTGTAGTAAGGCTGTGGAAACACGACGTTAAAATAAGAGCTGTGTCTTTTGGAGCTTTAGAGAACAGACTGTAAGTGACAGACATGCAGTATTTGATCTGTCACCTCTTGTCTAATGTTGTATATCCAGAACTTGGCAGATACTTGCCCCAATTCCTCCCTGTGTGACTACCAGTCTGCTTCCTGAGAAACAACAGTTGTCTTAGCCCTTAAAAGACACCTTGAACCGTCAGTTCTGATAAATAATACCAAAAAACTCTGAGAATTTATGTACTGTCTTGTTATTTTTCAGCCCTCGTTGACACGATTTTTAAACTGCAGTTGAGCTTTGGCTTAACAGAGACCTTTCTTCCGCGATGACCAAGAGAAGGAGGAAAAGCCTGCAAATACAAGAGCCGGAGGAGGTTGTGTCTAGGTTTATCCCAACAGGTTAAATGGGGACAAGGCATAGCCGTGAGCTCTGGCGTGTACCTGTCCATACTGTGAGCTGTTAGCACAGCTCCAGCCCACACCAGCGAGCGCTTCTCCAGACAACGCCTGGGCACTGTCTGGGGACTCGCACTGGCCAGGAGCCATCCCCACTAGTAATTTGGCTGCAGGCACCTTGTTCTGGCGAGGTGAAAGGGCTTAGCTGTCTGGGTACGAGCTGCTGGGCAGTTGGCTTCAGCGCAAAGGAACAGTCCCTGGCTTGTGTTATTTACGTGTACAGACAAGATGAAGGCTTTGGGATTCAAGAGCCTCAGTGGTGAGGTTGGAACATATGTGAATTTTGCAATTCTGGACGCAATTTTGAAATACATATTTCTGTTGAACTTTCAGGTACTGTTTTCAGATACTGTCTTTCTTGAAAATTGTGTGCATGCTGAATATCTGTTATTGCTCTCATATGGCAAGGAAGGGAAGAAACCCTTCATCTTCAGAGAGCTGATAAAAACCAGTGTGAAAGAAATGTGAAATGGCTGGGGAGGAGTTTTGTTCTGGTCTACAGAGAGATTATAAGAGAATAATAGATTACTGCTGATGCAATTAAAAACATGCTGTACAAATAGGGAGAAGAAACAGAAGGAAAGACAGCTCAAAAACATGGGGATACCAAAGAGCAGTGGTAAGCAATCTGATGTACAGGGCCTTACTTGTCACATCTTAATGCCTAGGCTTTGTCTGTAAACACCTGTACCAGTTTCTACTTGACCAGACATAAACTCATAGTAAAAGGCATCCACTGCAGTCAAACTAGTCATACTTGTAGTTCTGTTTGAAAAAAATACTCTTTTCCTGCCCTTAAAATCCCAGCTGAAATTGTTACAAATACAAAAGTAGTCTTTCTTCTAAGGAATAGTGTTCCTGGGCGAAAACCTGTACTGTGATCTGAATCAATGCTGCAACGCTCATCCTGTATAAAGCATTAGTCCTGGAATCAAGCACAGCTGGATTACAGAGCAAATGCATTTTGGTCAATTACATCGATGTGTTTCTTGTACTGGGAAAACCAAAACTGGACACAGTGCTCGAGCTGCAAATCATGAGCATCAGGGAATTATGACTTCTTCCAACTTACACAGTTGTCTTGTCATAGAAAGTAGCCTGGTTGGTCAGCCAAGAGATCATCAGCGCTCTGCCTGTCTATACTTGCCCATGATAGATTACTTTCAGAGGAGCTGGCATGTCTTCGGGTAAGGCACTAACACTAGAAATGCACCTGAAAATGGAAGGTGGTCCTGTGTCCTGTTTGTATACATTGGTGTATCTGTGTGACCTGTTGACATAGAGTCCCATGAGCGAGGTCAAGAGCAAGCATATGTCAAGATCTAACGGCAACAGGGATTTCTCTGGTAGAGAGCTCAGGATGTAGGATGGTTCTGTCTCATTCCTGAATATTCTTTGTATATGGTTCTGTATCTATCCAGTCTTTTGTACCTTTTGCTTTTTAACAAAACTATCCTGGAAGGAAAGGACATGAGACTTGACTCAGGCATCTTACTGTAGCTGAACTACTCTAGCTAATGGAGCTGCACGAGGGTTTACAACAGGTTTATGCTAAAGCAAAGAACCATGTGAATTAATTAGTAGCCCTCAAGTGCTGAAAACACACACTTTGGTGTTAAGGGAATGGGGAGAAAATGCCCCCTCTCCTTGCCTTGCGTCCTGTCATATCCCATCCTTTGAGTGTGTTCATCAAGGTGGGTGAAGAGCATTAATAGATGGAGGAGGTTGTAAAGCTCTTGTCATGTTCCCAAGGTCTGAAATCAGTTGACAGAACATGTGCAGCCACAGAGCAATCTGAGGGCCTCTCTTCTCAGGCTGGGAGGTCTGAGCGCTGCCAAAGGTCTCTGGCCTCCTCTCCCAGGCCAGTGCTTTGAAAGAATATCATTTGGCTCCATGACACTGTGGGTCTGTTGACTTGTGCTTGTATGTTTGTGTGTGGATGTGTGCACAGCTCAAAAGCAGGTCTGAGGTTAAGTAAAGCCCCTTGCTTGGTGGGGAACCTTGATCAACATGTCACAGAACGTGACAACTTCCATAATGGTTTTTAAAAAATGCATATGAGATTAGCTGCCAGCTTCTAGGGGAGGGATAAGGGGTAACCACTTGAAATACCTAATTTCTGGGCTCTGCCCTCATCTCCACAGCAGTTTTGAACAAATAATTTGGTTACTCTGTGCCAGACAGTTATCTGTAACACTGGAATTTTTATCTGATATCTTCAAGTGTTGTGCAGCTTACTGAAGGCCCTTTCATGTTGGACACCTAATGTAGGATTTAATGATTTTGTGTGTGTGTGTGTGTCCAAATTGAAAAAGACTGTCTTTTTTTTCTTCTTTCTCTCTTTATGGACAAACATTTAATACTTCTGAAAATGTATTCCTTTTATCGTGTCTTAATTCAGGCATCTAAAACCATTTTGAATTTAAGCCAAACCCCTGCCATGGCATGACACAGTTTTCTCTTGGTTGGGCACACAACCTAACTTGGCACAGAAAAGCATGAAGGTGAGACTGATGAAAAGATGGGATGTTACATATACTGGCTGCAAGGATATAGCAAAGGTTTGTCCTCTGTACATTACGTCCTCCAAGACAGTAGGGTTTGCTTTTTATGAAAGGCTTGTGTAAGCATGAAATACTGGAAATAAAAAGACAGCTGAGGGCAATTCTGCACTCATTATGGATTTTTATTTCAGGAGTGACATGACTGCTGGGGTCAGTAATAATACCTAGAGTGTGTCTGCTTTTCATATATGCTAATAAACAGATGTTGGGGTATATACGTGAAAGGAGGAATACTTAGAACATCAAAAAGTTTTATTAGGTATGCAGAAATCCACAATGATGCCATGTCCTGCTTACCACCTTCTAAGGACACCTCTCCTGCCAACATTTTAGTTGTTTGCCAACAATCTCATTTGCTACATCCTTTTGAGTAATACACTTCTGCTACACATCTTGAAAGAGTTTAGAGTTGAAGTAAAATTGGTTCTCTCATCCCCTCTGGACTTCAGTGCAGATGAGAATGAGAGTCAGGTAAAAGGCTTATGAAAAAGTCTTATGAAAACAACTATTTTTGGCGCAGCCTTGACAGGACAACAACTCCGCTGTTCTACTCTGATATTCAGTCTGACTCATCTGTAGAGGACATTCTGGCCCGTTTTCTTTAAAAATGTGCTCTATCCAGAAAACTGACTTGGGCTTTCTAAAACTGGAAACATTGAAAAAGAATAGCTTGCTCTTTTGCTGGGTGTTGGTTGACCTTTTCTACACCATCTCAGCTCAAAAGGTGGAGTATTTGCTTAGGCAGCGAGGTGTTTTCAACCAAAAGAGTGTTTTTGTGGAGTTTTTTTTCCTTTTGGAGGAAGGGAACAATGGTGAGAACAGGTTTCAGAGTTCCCGTGGAGAGTGAGGTCAGGTGTCCTCAGAGACTGAGTAGATGGTGACTACTTCAGAGTAGGAAGAGTTGGCAAGACTGGAAGAGACCGCTCTGAACCTCATCCTGGCCTCTGGTCACACCTGGCTAACCTCTGGTTTCAGAGGATTTTCCAGGTGTTTGGGACTCCCAAAGCATGAGGATTGCTGCCAAACTTTGATGGTGCCTTGACTGATACAAATGTAATGACATTTAGCAGAGAGCCTAGAGACATTTGCTGCTTGAGTCCCCCGTTATCTAGGATCCAGGAATGCCACTTTTCCCTCAACTGAAGAAAAATGAACATTTTCTTCACTCACTCAAATATCAGAGTGAAACATACGTTTGAGAGCAAGGGTAAGGGAGAAGTCAGACTTGTCATTTTAGTGAGGGCATATTTTCACTTGGTGTTTTTTCCCTGAAGATATAATCTTAGGCCACAGTTAGACGAGATAAACACTTAGTGTAAAGCTGTGAATAATCTCTCTCAAGGGCTTTAAGTACCAGGTTGAATTAGGATTTCAGAAAGGCAGGTGAAGACTCCCTTTCCCAAGAAGAGCTTCCATGTGTGGAATCTCAAAGTGGTCTGATGTGAACATCAGTGACCTGCTTTGTTAACTGTATGTGAAATCTGACTCTGCTGAAACCGGTGGCAAAACTACTATTTTTTAAGAGTTTTCATCCTCAGTATGTTTATTTGCATTACTTCATTTTCCTTTACTTCTTCCTATTATTTTTGGTATGTAGGCACAGACGACTTGTGGAAAATATTGATACGATCAAGACAGCCTTACCATTCTGATGAGGGACAGACAGATGCCACTGTGGGAAGACACATTTAGAATTTTGCCTGGCACTTTGAAATGCGTTTCATTTTTTTCTACCTGCATTGCTGTGGCTTTCCAGGTTAAACTTCCGCATGAGTGACAGGTCTTAGTATTTTGAGTATTCTGTGTTTTTCTTCATTATTTAGATACTGAACTTGGAAAACATTCCTCTTAGCAGGGCAATTCGTTCTCAACTGGATCTGAATGAGACTAGTCCTCCCTTTCCTGGGAAAATATGCACCTCTGGTGAGAGAATCCCACCTTTCACAAACCACAGCTAAAATATGTTTTTTCAGTGAAACACAAAGCACACAGCCACTTGCAAATGTCAGTTTTTCTTAGCATGAAGCAAATATGCATTTTGTAAATGTGGGACACAGACATATTTTGATGTGGATCTTGAACAGGGCTTCAGTATAGGGATAGTTCATCTTTAATTTATAGTTACAGGCAATCAAGCCATTCCAGGAAAAAAAACATTTTGTGGTTCTTGGGCCAGGGAAGAAGAAAAAGGATAAAAACCTTCTACCCTAAACAGAAACCGTTACAACATGCAGTGCAGACTAGATGAAAACTTAGTGCAAAGCTCTTGAAGTCTTTTTCAGGATTAAAATCACTGAGAGATTGATGGTAAAACTCTTTCAGGTATCACCTATTCATTCTCTGGGAAAAACAGAAACACTCCTGTTTCTTTGCTACCTCTGTCACCAAAAGCAAGTTAAGTTAAAGCCAGTCGGCAGCCAGTCACAAGTGGTGTTCCCCAGGGCTCAGTATTGAGGCCGCTTCTGTTGAGTATCTTTATCAGTGATCTGGATGAGGGGATCGAGTGCATCCTCAGTAAGTTTTCAGATGACACCAAGTTGGGCAGGAGTATTCGTCTGCTGGAGGGCAGGAAGGCTCCACAAAGGGATCTGGACAGGCTGGATCAACAGGCCAAGGGCAATTGTATGAGGTTCAACAAAGACAATTGTCGGCTCCTGCACTTGGATCAAAACAACCCCAGGCAATGCTACAGGCTTGGGCAAGAGTGGCAGGGAAGCTGCCCGGTGGAAAAGGACATGGGGGTGTTGGTTGATGGCTGCCTGAACATGAGCCAGCAGTGTGCCCAGGTGGCCAAGAAAGCCAACGGCATCCTGGCCTGTATCAGAAATAGTGTGGCCAGCACGGAGTAGGGAAGTGATTGTCCCCCTGTAGTCGATACTGATCAGGCAGCACTTCAAATCCTGTCTTCAGTTTTGGGCCCCTCACTACAAGAAAGATGTTGAGGTGCTGGAGCATGTCCAGAGAAGGGTAGCAAAGCTGGTAAAGGTTCTCAAGAACAAGTCTTATGAGTAACAGCTGAGGGAACTGGGTCTTTTTATCCTGGAGAAGAGGATGCTGAAGGGAGACCTTACCACTCTCTACAACTCCTGAAAGGAGGTTGCAACGAGGTGGCAGCCAGTCTTTTCTCCCAAGTATCAAGTGACAGGAGAAGAGCAAGTGTCTTCAAATTATGCCAAGGAAGGTTTAGGTTGGATATTAGGAAGAATTTCTTTACAGAAAGTATTGTCAAGCATTGGAACAGGCTGCCCACTCACGGTGGTCTTTAAAAGACATGTGGTACTTAGAGACATGGTTTTGTGATGGGCCTGGCATTGCTAGGTTAATAGTTGGACTCAGTGATCCTGAAGGTCTTTTCCAACCTAAATAATTCTATGATTCTAAGCTATAACCACATGTTTTAATCTGATTATAAGACCTACTACAGGAAATTCACTGTCCTCTCTTGTGCCCGGAGTTGACTTAGTTGATCAAAATGGCATGCTAGTTCATCAATCATTGGAGCCCAATGGAAAGCTTATGGTAGTGTGGTATGTTTATAGAAAGACTTACAGTCTTTTAGAAGTCAAAAGCATTTTATAAATAGTAATTGATTCATGCTTTCCTTCCCCAAATGCAAGCACCACCGAGACTGAGGGCTGTCTTGGGTTTTTTTGCAGGCAAAATCAATGGGGAAGATGTAGGTAGGCAGCACATAATTATAAACAAAATGGAATTTTATCAAAACTTTATTTTCACTCTTGTAAAAGAGCTATGGGATTTTTTAAGGTTCTGTGCAGGTCAGGCTATAGAGCACCAGCAGTAATGTCACCTCTGTATTGAGTTAGGGTTATTGCTTCAGTACCAACAGTGGGAATATGTTGCTGGATTATCATTACCTTGGCCTGGAATATCTCAGTGCCCTTTGATCAGTGTTTAGGTGAGGGAAATTTCATTGTACCTTGTGTTTGGTGCTGCAGGTAGCTGTGTACTGCAAATACAGCTGCGTGTCTGGCAGCGTTCTGCCTGTGTGCCTGCCTCCTGTGCAGACCAGCTGGCTGGTCTCCTTGCTGAGGGCTGTTACCTCAAACAGCAGAGTTGTTCTGCAGTGTGCTATATTCAGCTTTTACTGATGCTCACCACAGCTTCTCCTGGAAGGAAAATGGATACTTGCCTAATCTGTCAGAAACTGACTTGTCCTAAATCATAGGAACAAAGAAAAGCTTGTAAGGAAGCTGCTGCCCTATCTTTACCAGCCAGCTCTTCCTTATTTCCATTACATGCAGCCTTGCTTATGTCTCTGACTGACACTTGGGGAATACTCAAATACTCAATTTCTGCTCCTCTTCTTTTTCTTCAGACCAAATATCTTTGAGTCTGCTCCAAAATTCATTCATTTTGAGGGGAGTCTTTCTAATGCTGTTGGCTGGCTCTGGATCGTCTCCCTCACTTTACTCCCTTTCAGAAATCAGAAGGCACATGTTTAACTTACTCTTAGAAAATGGATCTCGGAGGGCAGATTGATTTCAGTGTAGCACCTGAATGCCCTGCTTCAGGCAGATTTGCCAGAGGGTTGCTCATCTCAGAGAAAGAGATAACAAAGTAAAAATTTTTTTCCAGGTTGTAGTATGTTTTCTAATATTTTCTATTAAATACAATTCAATAGAAAAACACAGAAGACACAGCACCCATTTACAAATTCCCCTGGGCCAACTTCTCACACCTCTACTTTAACTATCTTCACTGTAATAAAAGTATTATGAGACTAGTCTGCTTTTGGGCCAAGACTCTGAAACAGTACTGGCAAATATCTGTGGGAGCTAAGGAAGTTACTTTCAAATCTTACAGTAGAACTAGCAGTGAAGAATTATCTATCTATCTATCTATCTATCTATCTATCTATCTATCTATCTATCTATCCTCTTATCACTGAAGAGGGGACTTTTATGGAAATTGAAGTTTTCCTCATCTCTGTCCTGCTGGCTGGAGATTTAAACTAGAAGAGCAACTGATCTTGAGGAGACACAAAGGGTCCTTGGTGTCTTCGTGGGGGCACAGAGAAGCATAGGGGGACCTTGGAGGGACTGAGGAGCAAGCTCCATGGTGCCTCCTCTGAGTCATGGTTTATATATGGATCACATATGCCATTGTATTGTGACTTTGGAGCCAAGTATCACTGAGGCAACTATCAAAGAGACCAGCTTGTGAGAGCTCCTGGCCAAGGATGGCTGGCAAAAGTGACAGCTATTGTCAGTCACTCCAGGTGGATGGATCCAGCTGCTGAGAGAGCACCTGAGCTGGGGACAGGGATAGCTAAAGCTTCAGCTATTCTCCACACGGGCTGTACCTCTTGGTGCCAGATGGCTCATGCACAAAGGTTCTGATCTGGGGATTAGATGAGGCTTCTCGAGAGCCCTGGGCACTCAGGAGCCTCTGCTGGAAGAGGAAATGCTGGGAAAGCTGCAAGCTCAGCTTCTGCTTGGGCTTAAAAAAAATTCAGTTAGGGGTAACTGTATGGGATGGATGACAGGTTTGAGGGGTAGCAGGTAGTGTGATCGAGAGTGTGGCTGTGTGGTGTCTCGCTCCTTTCCCTAAAGAAAGGATTCCATGTCTTCAATTCAGTACTTGCTAGAATGAATAGTGCTCGTGTCAGAGAAGATCTCAACTCTCCTCTTCGGTGTCTGGGCTGGAACTGGTGTTGATTTTACTGTTGCCTTGCAGCAGGGGCCTTTCAAGACTAAACCTGATCCCTTCAAGGCTTGGCAGAGGGGTTATGTGTGAGCTGTGTCTAACTCTCAAAGGCCCTGACGGGAGCCTCCAGATGCTACTGAAATGGTTGCGTATAATAACAACAAGGACTTCTTTTCATCTCCTTGTGCTGAGTGGGATGTTAACTTTTGGGAATGGCATCTGTGTCTGCCTGGAGAGCAC
The DNA here is from genome assembly GCA_020746105.1 of Trogon surrucura. Lineage (NCBI taxonomy): Eukaryota > Metazoa > Chordata > Aves > Trogoniformes > Trogonidae > Trogon > Trogon surrucura. Next base: position 11,064,812 of record CM036619.1, on the reverse strand, counting down.
TGGATCTAACACAGGGGAGTGATGGGAAATGTGTAACAAAGCTGTGGATTCTCCTATCATTTGCCATAGAGAACCTGCAATCTAATAGAAGTGTTTGTTTATTTATTGTTTTACCTTGGCTAACTCTCTTAGCTCTTATTATATTGCAGCTAAAGAGCTATTAATTAAGAAGAATACTGGATGCTGTCAACTTTGTGCACACTAAGGATGTTACAAAAACAGCAGCTACTGTAAAAAACCTTTAAATGGTTCTATTAGTCTCCTAAAAAAAAAAAAGAGGAAACTTGCTGTTTTCTAACCAGTATTTTCCTATCATGAATTAGGATTGGGGGATTTCAGAGGATGACAAATTGACTATGAGTCAGTGGGACAACATGGTGCTAAAGGAATCTGCTCTACTGGGCTGCATGCAGCATGGGGTGTATTTCAAAAACCAAGTAAAAAGTACCCAGACACTCAGTTTTCTGCTTTCCTCAGCAGTGGCTGGACCATAGACTTCAGTTTGGGGCTTCATGTTCTAGAATAGGACAAGTGGCAGTCTGGAGAGGAGACCACAGCAGTTGTGGAAAATGAGGATCAGTGTCTGTGCAGAGGAGGGGCACTGGTCCAACGGGAAGAGAAGTGAGCAAGGACAGCTCATGACAATTACACACAGAAATACTCAGACTCTGCAGCAAGGCACCTGATTGTCAGAGGTGCTTGGTCTCTAGGACCCGACCCTGCTCTCCGTGGGACTGGAACTGCAAAAATACATCGAAAACATGAGACCTTATCAGTCAGAAAATGGAGACCCAACTACTTGGTTCTGTTTGTCATTTTGCTTTTGCTTCTGATCCAAATTGCAAGAGGACTGATACCAATTCCTACATAGCCAAAGACAGCCCCAAAAAACACCCCGAGTGGTTTAAGCCCAAACTCCTTGCAGAAGAGTTGATCTGGAAGGTGAGTTTTTATTGTCTTCACTGGCAAACAGCTGATCTGACGAGAAGCCTGTGCTGGTGCTGAAAGCTCACAAAAGTATTTCAGAAGCCTCTTAATTCATGGCTCATATCTCAGTTAGTGCCTCAGCAGAACTGGTTGATCTATAGTAAATCTTTCAGTATTTGAGCCCAGCTGCCTCTGCCCTTTTCTAATGATAAAGACAAGAGTCAATTCTTCTCATTAGTCAGTAAGAGCTGAATTTAAAAATAACATGCTGATGTTGCTGCAAGTGTTTAAGTTGGATTAAATATGAGGGAAAAATAAATCAAGGAAGAGCGAGCTACAAAGGGAATTGCAGATTCACTTTCCAGTCTGGAAGATTTTTAGGGCAGGGACTGTCAATTATTTTGTTTGTACAACAATCTCAACTTAAATGGGGCCTCAAGCTGCTTCCACAACTTAAATTATTGATGCTGTTAGGATCTGCAAAAGGCAGGTACCTAGCTTTAAGCACAGAAGTAATAAAACTAAACTTCTAGTATTTTATTTTATTTTATTTTATTTTATTTTATTTTATTGTGTTTTGTTGTATTTTCCTTTTTTTTAATTTGTTATTAATATTTATTTGTTTGTTTTGGTATTTTCTAGAGGAATCTTTTAGCTCAAAGTTAAATATGTGCTTATGTTCTTTGGGATTCTTGTGGCTGCTGTAAATGCTGATGTACCTGGGGTGATCTTGAAATGATGAAGCTGGCCATGCTATGATAGAGGGTACAGGTCTGAGTAGACACACTTGGAGATTCCAGATAATTCTCATCACCTCTCAGAGAAACTCAGCCCTACTGACTTTGCAGGAAACCACTTGAAATAGATAGTCCTTATCCGAAGTGACAGCAGGTACACGATCCTAATAAAAGAAACATGGACCCGTTGCACATCATCCTGTCATTGTGTTGCTTTGCCTGACAAAGGAAGGCGGCGTGCCTTGATCTGAAGAGATCCGAGGTGACACGCCGCCCGACGAGGTGTCCCAGTTGGTGGGAAGGGAGTCGGGTGGTGGGGACCATGAGCAGGGAGCGGGGCTGGAGCCACCCGAGCTGTTGCTCAGAGCTCGCTGGTTGCTTTGTGTTGGGTGGTCTGTGCCTGCGCTCTCAGCGGCAGATGGGAGCTCGTGAGATGCCAAGCTGAGCCTTGACTAAACACAAGTAACAAACAAAACCAAATAAAAAAAATAAGAAAGAACAAAAGGCTAATAATCCTCAGGCACTGGGGTCTTTTGGGCTTGCTATTCTTCATCCTGGCCTTTAAACAACCTGCGCTACGCCAGATTGCAGGCTCTCGCAGATTTGCCAGCCCTTGCCTTTTGGAAAAAGCCTTGCTTTGTTTTTGGCTCAGTTTACACTCCTTTTCAGCTATCTCTCCCTCGCTCGGAGGTGGGAGTTTGCAATGTATTATGCATGATGTTATTTAAACCTCAGTGTTGATCGTGGTTTCTATGGGGCTTTTTTTGTTGTCTTCTCTTTTAATGTATCACCTGCCTTTGAGAGCAAGACACTGCTGGCTCAGCTGTGCACCCTGCTCAGGGGAAAGGGCAGAGGGAGCTACAGGAGAGGAGCCCGAAACCCTCCAGCTATATTCCACGGTGATCACAAAACCTACCTGATTATGTCTGGTTGTTTGACCTGCTCAGGGCCTCTGTCTGTGCTCTGTGGATCCTTCAAACTCTCTCCTCTGTTCTCCCTCCTCCCGAGGGACAAGTTGCAGGCAGCCTGCAGGAAGCAGTGCCTGTGCTTCTGAAGCACCCTTCAGGGGATAGAGCATGTGTCAAGGGCATCCGGCTGCTAGAAAGGAGCTCTGGATTTTCCCTTTTCTTTATTCTTCCTGGGCAAAGGGAGACAAGCCGTGTGGTTCAGTTCTCTGTCTGCCCACTTGAGGTGCAGAGCTGAGGGGCAAGTTTCCATTTCTTAAAATGGAGTTGTCATTATGTGGCTCTTTCAGGAGCAAAAAGCCTTTGAGGGAGATGCACAGCAGGAACTCATGAGAGATCTGCCTCTGGTGAGGTTCCTGCACCCAGAGCCCAGGGAGGTGGGCTCTGACCTCCGCAAGCAATGCTCTGCTCACCCCAGTGCCTCCTGTTGCTCTTCAGCAGGAGGTGATGCCTCCAAAAAAGTGAGGCTGTGCTTCTGGAGAGGCAGCATCTTCCAGCTTTGCCAAGTGTTCAGGAAGAGGTTTGGCTCTGCAGAAAGATGGGCAATCTCAGGGCATCCTGTGCAAGGCAGCAGCTCCTGCTCCTCAGGCCTGGAAGGGGATCCTTGGCTGAGCCTGGTGGAGCCCATCTTGAACTGTGCTGGTTCATGGACCCTACAGAGCACAGATGTGTCAGAGACCACCCACAGCTCAAAGACTCCCAACTCTTTGAGCATTGTCACCTGAAGAGATTTCCTTTCTTCTAGCTCCTGTCTGCTTCCTCAAAGCCTTTCCCTTCAGGAAGAGTCTTTTTCTGAGGATGGGTTTATGTATGTCCTCCATGGAGCTCCCATCAGAGCCATGCTCACAAGGCATGTACAGCAAACCTCCATTCTCTGATGTGCTGAGCAGCCACAGCTTCTGCTCTAAGGCCATCACCCAAGGCTTGTCTGGGTACTGTGTGAAATTTGCCAGGTTTCAACCCTTGAAATCACATTTGGTTCCTCAATCTTTGCAAATCTTTTGGCAAGTCACTGGTTGAATAGCTTCTTGGCTGCACTGGGTGGATTCCTGCATTTATGTAAACAGACCAAGATGAAGAACCAAAGAAATCTGAGGTACGGACTCTAAGCCTTGTTCCAAGGGAACCATTTCTTGCTTCCCTGAAACAAGTTTGGGGTCCAGCCCTCCCTTTATGGTGCCGCTGTGGCCCAGGCAAGGGTTAACATCTCAAAGTCACCCGCCCCACTGCCCACCCTGCAACAGGCTTAGCTTGCCCTTCCATTGTTTGGACTAAACCTTCCCAGATTTACTTACTTCCTTTTGATGTCTGGCAATGTTTGTTTATTAGCGCCAGTGGCCTGTGTTAACTCTGAGTAAGTCTTTGACTAAATCCCATTCTCTGCCTTTCCTCCTCCCTTCACTGGCTCCTTCACGGACTCTGGTGGCTGCCGAGGAGGAGTCCTTTTATGGCAAAGAGAAGCCTGCAAAGGTTGATTTTGTTTCTGGTTCGTATGCTCAAGAAGTGGGGTTTTAACTCTTGGAAAGGAAAGGATTATTTTAGTGAATTCCCTGCTGTCCTGAGATCATCTGCTTAGCCACAGCAGAGAAATAATAACAGGACAGGTATTAGCTGATAAGTCACGTAGTCCACCAAGCACTATTTTATTATTCGGGGTTTTTTCAGAGTACTTTAAGTATCGATTTTGGACTCAGAGTTTGGTCAGCTTCAATCTAAACTATGAATCAAGAGAAAGAAGATGAGAGCTGTTTTGGGAAATGATAAGTACTTCCTATGGAAACATTTGCAACAGTTCTGTTTTCCTTTAATCATGGGGAAGTTCCATTAAAAGAGCAAAGTCTGAAAAAAAATCCCCATGTTTTTTCACATTTTTAATATTTGAAATTTTTTATTTTGCTATGGGTCTATCTCAGGGCAGGAGGTATTGAAAACTCCCCTACAACAATTTGTGCCTTTGCATCTTAAGACATAAAAATTCCTGACCAGCTTTCATTCATGCTATTTAATTACAGACGTAAACCCTGCTCTAAAATTCTGTACAGGTTATGTAGTCTATGTTAATATGATTATAAAATTAGGCTACATATAGTAACTTTAAAGTAAAGAATCCTTGCATTTTTATTCCTCCATTATTTTCTTTTCTAAAATGCTCTTCATCAGCAATGATTAATTCTTGACTCATCAGTATCTAAAAGTCCTAAAACATATTGTGGTTGCTTAAATATTCTTTTTATGGGATTTACAAACCCATTGATTTTTAAAACTGTGTTTCAAGGGTATGTAGACATTTCGTCTGGGGCAATAACTCTGTGGTGGCTGTCTGCGCTTTTCTATGCAGTAAAAGTGTCTTTGCCATAAAGAGCTCACATTCAAACCGTACGTGATTGACAGGCAGCAAAGGGGAAGGATTAGAGAATATGAATTGCAGAGTGAACCTGGATTGTACTGACAGGTTTTAAAAGCCCAGGGAAAGTTTGTGGTCATCCAGAACTGGATTTACCATGACGGTCAGGCAACATAATAACCGCTCTCCTTTTGGTCTCCACTCCAGTGCATTTTCTTCGTATGTTTTGTCAAACTCTAGTACTTGGGGAAAAAGGCTTTTACCTCATTTAGGAGATGATCCTTTGAACAGTGCACTTTGATCTGTTTTTGGTGCAGCAATGACAAGATCTCTGCTGATGGTTTAAGAAATTGTCACCCAGTCCCTCTCGAGCCCTGGCAGAGCAGTGCAGGGGAGCAGATGCCTGTCGTTCTGACCCTCCATTTCATAGCCCAGGTTCACAGGATCACAGAATTCCCTAGATTGGACAAGACCTTTAAAATCATGGAGTCCAACCATTAACCTAACACTGACAAATCCTCAACTAAACCATACCCGTAAGCACTATGTCTACACAAATCTTAAATGCCTCCAGGGTTGGGGACTCTGCCATTACCCTGGGCAACCTGTTCCAAGGCATGATAACCCTTTCAGTAAATAAATTCTTCCTAATATCCAATCTAAACTTCCTTGGTGCAACTTGAAGCCATTTCCTCTTGTCCTATCACTTGTTACCTGGGAGAAAAGACCAATCCCCACCTCACTACAACCTCCTTTCAGGTAGTTGTAGAGAGTGATAAGGTCTCCTCTCAGCCTCCTTTTCTCCAGGCAAAACAATCCCAGTTCCCTCATCCGCTCTTCAGAAGACTTGTGCTTGACGCCCTTCACCAGCTTCATTGCCCTTCTTTGGACATGCTCCAAAACCTCAATGTCTTTCTTGGAGTGAGGGGCCCAAAACTGAACACAGGGTTCACGGTGTGAAGTTGCCCACCGGGCAACATCCCTGCCACTCTTGCCCAAGCCTGTAGTATTACCTGGGGCTGTTGTGGCCGAAGTGCAGAACCTGGCCTTTGGCCTTATTGAAACTCATGCATTTGACCTTCGTCCATGCATTTAGTCTGTCTAGATCCCTTTGCAGATCCTCCCTATGTTCAAGCAGATCAACATTTCTACCCAGTTTGGTGTTGTCTACAAACTTTCTAAGGGTGCTCCAGTACTGTGTCTGGGGGAACACTGGTCATGACTGGCTGCCAACTGGATTTAACTCCATTTACCACCACTCTTTGGGCCTGGCCATCCAGCCAATTTTTTACCCAGCAAAGCATAAGCCTGTCTAAGCCATGGTCAGCCAGTTTCTCCAGAATAATTTCTTTCTCCAGCTCAGCCCCACAGCAGCTCCTTTGCCAGTGCCCGATGCCAGCTTGAAGCTGGAGATGCATTCTCTGGGTCTGCCAGGAAGAACCACCAACTGGTTCCTCAGAGATGCTAATGTTCCTGACTTCCACCTACTTCCACAAGCATCTGGGACCTGGTCACCAAGCTTGCAAACCAGACTTCTCAGGACACTTAGGTACTAAGGAGAGCAGACTGCTACTTAACCTGCAAGATCAAAGCCTGACTCTCTCCACCTGTAAGGAGATATTTCTGTCTACTTAGAAACCTTTTGGTGTGAAGAGGTTTCTGGTTTACACAATCATGACCTTCTCCAGCCCTTTCTGCAGCCAGCCTAATGCCGAGATGTGCACAAAACTATTCTGCAGAAACCTGGAAACAGGTTACAACTTACCGCAAGCCTGGGGGCACTATTTTCCAATAGGTCAATATTTCCTGGATTGTTATGATAACTGGTGACCAAAAAACTGTTTACATGGAAACCAGTATGGATGTAGCTAGTTTAATTGCAAATCCCAAGTGCATTTCAGCATAAATCTGCGTATAGACACAGTTCTTTGTAAATGAACACCCTATTTCCATAGCAGGCTTTAGAATAGACACAGCTTTGTCTTGTCTTTAACTAGAGCTGTGAGTCACCAAAAGGTTTTTGGCTCTCACTTCTACATGGACAAACCCCAGGCTCTTGTATGTTCCAAATACCTTCCTTTAAACATCTATTTGCTTGTTGTGGTGCCGGACTGCTTGTGCCCTTTGCCTGAGCAGTGAGCCTGTTCCCTTTGAAGATGTTTACTAATTAAATCAGAACAAAGATGGAATGAATGTTAAGCACCTTCAAACACTTGTTGCATGCTTCGGTCCCATGACTCTACTTCACAAGCTGTTGTAAAATCTCTACATTTCGGGATACGGCACATAGTGATTCCTGTAATGGATTCTCTTCTTTAAACAGCTGATGTAAAAAAAAAAAAAAAAAAAAAAAAAAAGAAAAAAAAAGAAGAAAATCTAAACTGTTTCATAGTCTATTTTTCACATCTGCAGCCTCTACAGTGGGAAAGGTGTATGGTCAGCTGGATCTGGCAGGGCACCAACACCCATCATGGTGGATCCCAGCTCCAGCTGTGGCTTTAGGAAACTTGCTGGCTCCACTCCTTTTCCTTATCTGCCAAGCATAGGCTATTCTCTAGCGACATGAGTGCGAAACAAAATGCCAGCTAGAAGCACTGCCAGCTTCACGGGTATCCAAATTCTGAATAACCCTTATTTTTAGGATCTGGGGTAAAGTTGCTTTCTCACTCATTTGTGCGTGACGCACTTGTGCTGATCTCAATAGTTGAAGATCTTTTTAATTAAAGAACAATGATAAAAAGCCACATAAAATGGGTTTCGTCAAAGCATCATCATACAACAAATGCTAATTATTGTAATTATGTAAGATTGCTCACGTTTATTTTCTAGGTGGGAAGGTACACCAGCTGACTGGGTTTCAACGTGTGGCTTTTTCAGCAAAATTTTAAGGAGTCAGATGTCTTGCCTAGGAGTTGTTGTCCCTTGCAAGCCGCACAGGTCAGTCTCTCCCCTAATGCAAATGCCTTACTGCAAGAAAACTGACAGGAGGGGCTCTCTTTGACCAAGTTCCAGTTGTGGCTAACAACACAGACTTTCTTTGGTCTTCCTGCCTCAGGAAGACCTGGTCTCTTTCTCTTGCAGACTGACAAATGCTGCTTTCTCTGGGGAGGTAATGGAAGTGCTGAGAGCTATCTGGGAGAGCAGATCTTAAGCCATGTTAGGTACTATTTGATTTTCCCAGATAAATCACTTAAGGGAGCTTTTCCAGAAATCTGGGAAGCCCGAGGAGCATTGCTCTGGTGTAATGGTCAAGGTGGATTGAAGGAACCATGATGAGCTGAGGGAACGGGCAGGAAACACAGGAAAGCATGAGCTACTCAGGGCACAAGAGGAACCACTTCTTAGTTTGACTACTCCTTCAAAGTCTGCAACCAACATTTGTTTTAGACTGAAAAAAAATCTTGTAATCTATATTTTTGGTGAGCTAATGAGCAGCCTCAACACACACCTTAAAAAGTCAAGACTGCAGTCCTCATCTCTATATAAACAATCTTTGGGAGAGGGCTGAAAAGATCTTGTTAGGTACAAACAAATGAAACAATGCAATCTTGATTCATTCTCAATTAAAAATAATTAAAGACTATTAAAAATCCTGTCTAAAGATGATGTGTTTCCAGAATAAAAATCCCTAAATGAAGTGGTTCCAGAGTGGGGTATACAATTTTTTAAACTAAAACAATTCAGTGGGTTAGATACAAACTTGTAAAGACAGAGCTGACAACCTCCACTAACACTTTTTGCTGGTTAAAAAAACCACACCAAACCCACATTTGGTTGAAATTTTTATTTATGTCTTCTTCTGAAGCTGGTGAATGCAGGGGAATAGAGATGTGCAAGACAACTAGATTAGCATTGGTGAAGTATTAAAGCTCTTGTGTATGATCTGTGTGATTGTAAGATGAATCAGATTAGAAGGGACCTCAGGGGGTCTCTGGTCCAGACTCTTGCTCAAAACAGCTCCGAGACTGGTCTGCTCAGGGCTTTATCCAGTTAGCCTCCTAAAATGGGGACTAACTGTACCCTGTTCTTTCTAGATGGATGTGATCTTGGTTACTCCACGAGAGCTCATGAGGTGCTGTGTGCAGTTGTTTTCACCTGAAAGTGCCGAGAGAGGGCTATGGACTTCTGTTCTTTGCCCTCATGGATCTCGGCCTGATATCCTTCTGTATGTCAAGGTATGTGTAGCTGGGAAAAAAATAAAGTCAGGGTTTTTGTTTGTTGTTTCTGTTCAACATCTGTGTTTCCTGGAGCAAAAGCAGTAGCGTGCAGTTTGTCCAGCACCAGGTACGGCATCACATTTCAGATCACCCAAAGTTAAGGACAGTGATTTCAAAGGGGAAACTGAGGCAATGGGCCCATCTGATGAAATAGAGAGAGAAAAACCATTCTGGGCATAGAGCACTAGCAGATATCCTACCTTACTGTTATGGCATTTCCATTCCTGCACTGGAAACAAAGGCACACACCTATTTTTCCATAGGCTTACCTGTTGTCTCCAGGACTCAAAGCTATATAGTAAAATTCCTTTCATCTTTTAAGCAGCAGATTTTCATGATTATTAAAGAAGCGTTTTCTTTTTCTGCCCATTGAAGGGAAAGCTGAACATATATTTCCATTCTTTATTTTCCACACTGCTACTTTAATACAACTTCCTGTTAATAAAGGCAAACCAAGAGAAAACCACTACTGAAAAGCTCAGATAGTTCCATGAGTAGCAAAGCCAAGGAAGTTTAATTTCCTATATATTTGTATCTTGAGGTTGAATTTTTGTGTGCTCTTTCTGGTGTCTAATGATAGCTGAATCATAGGATGATTTAGGCAGCAAAGAGTCCCCTTGAGGTGACAGCAGGATTAACTCTGAGGTTAGAACAGATTTGTTCAGCCAGGTTTGTAAATCTCCAGTCTGAGAGGGTGGACTCTGGAAAACCCCAGAGCCCACCCTGTCAGGGGTCTTGTCCCAGCAATGAATTCCTGAAGGTGAAATTATTTTCTTTTGACCACCTGGAGTAGCCCCCGTTGCAAGTTGCAGTTGTTTAATCTCGTCCCTTCATTGTGCATCTCTCAGAAGGGGCTGCCTCTATTTTCCCTGTTTTCCTTCCACCAGGCAGTAGAAAACAGCAAGTTGATGCCCCTGCTCTTAGCTTTTTCCTCTCCTGGTTAAGCAAAACCAACCACCCAGCCTGTCCTTGTACATTATGAGCTTCAGTGCCCTCACCATCTCAGTGCTCTTGGAAGCCTCCCAGTTTATCTACTTATAATGGGGTGGTGGTCCCAAAACAAGGAACAATATAGGTTTTGCTTTAGGTGGTTTTCATTGTTCTTCCTCATCCTCCTATTTTGCTTAACTTTTGTGCCTTTGACATAACTTTGACATAACACAAATATATAACTTTGTGTTCCACCTCACTATCAATGTATTTATTATTTTTCAAACTGATAATGGCTCTAAAAGTTATTGCTGGGAAAGGAGGGACTGCATATAGATATACTCAGTCTTACACAGTGTGATTACAGAGGCCTCATATTCTTCGGAAAGAAAACAGCCACAATGTTAACGCATTGGTCTGACATGGACTGGTAAAAAAGTTTTACAGAAGAATTAAGTCAGGTCTTTTCAAGGAGCATAATTCTGGCATAGAAAAGGGGGTACAAGTCTTATGGACAAAACTCCTATTTCACCTATATAGCTTAGCACGGTACTCTGTGGGGGTTAGAGCACAGCCATTTGGAAATCAGTTTAGACTGGGCACTCCTGCCAGCTCATCTATGTCTGTCACACAGTGCAGCCAAGCACACCCGTGACTGATGCTTTCCAAAGTCTGTATTGTAGACACAGCCTAAACAGAACTGTTATAAATAATTTTGCACTAGTGTAGCTGTATTGATTCTTGGAGGGTCAATGATTCTGCTTTGCTTATACAATTATAGCTAAAGTGGCAAACCTTCCTGAGAAGTCATCTCTGTTCGATGACAATTCATTTTCAGGTTCTCAGAGGTTATTGTGAACGTGGAAAACATCCGACAAATGGATTGCTCCCACAGAAGCAATGAATGCAGATTGAATCATCCTTGAGTACAGATAGGTTTTCAGACAGCAACAGAGCACCGTACCTGTGTTGTATTAGTTTTGTATATTTATAAGCTAGTGAATGCTACAGATTTGACATGACAAGTCATTGCTCAGCTTCCAATGGCTCTTTCTAAGAGAAACAGGCACTTTCAGAAAAGCCACAGAATACCCTTTTCAGAGGAAGCTGGAGGCTGAAGTTGGAAACATACATTTCAAGTAGCTAAAGCCACGGCCCCTTTTAAATTACCGGGTTTGGGTTTGTTTTCTTTGACCTAGCTGGTTTGTCTATTTCCTGTGCCATTTCTTGTTTTGTCTACATGCGAACTGGTCTTCATAGTAGTTAACATTTGAAGGAGCACCCCAAGGTGGCAACAGTTGGCCCTTAAAAGTCTTCGGATAATAAAAGAGTCTTGCATGCAGCTGTGGGTTTTATTTCCTAAAGGCCATGCAGAAATCAGCATGAACTCTTCACATTTTCAAATGTTCTGTACATATTTATTTCTAATTTTTTCCTGGAAATTTATGAGATAGAGTCCCCTAGGGAAACCATCCTCTTTTTGTACATATGGGGTTTGTTCCAAATCGCAAGGCCTCTCCCTTTACTAAGCAAACTTTTTCTCTCCTGCCTGGTCTCACAGGCTGTCTTCCACTAAGCAACTGAGTTATCTGGTTCCTCTCAACCTCCCAAACTTCCTTTGGTGATGAGTACTCTCGCTTCACAAGTTCAGGTCTGTATTTTTTTGATTGAGGACTTTTCCATTTTTCAGCCCTTCCTTCTTTTGGACTGTCTGTATTGGCTGTCTTTTCCTACTCGTGGACATTCTTTTCTTGCCTACTCTCAGGAAGAACCCTGTCACAAAGAAATGACTGCTCCTTTGTTTTGTATAACTTCTTCTGGACAGCAGACAATGTATGCCGAAGGTCCTGACAGCCAATGGGTTTACCCTGCATTGAGCATTTCAGAAAATTTTAGTGGTGTTTAAAAAACCATCACAGTCTATGAAGCTGTTGCATATGTGTTTACTTACACAAACTCTAATAGTAGGGAGTGCTCAGTGTTAAACTAACATCAACACATGAAGTCTAGAAGACTTCAATGGTAGCCAAGCAGCTCTTAGTTTCTCTCTGGTCATTCCTCTCAGCAAGGAGAAAGTGCTGTTGATGAACTTCTTATTTATTAAGGCTGCCACTCCACAAGTGTAGTAGTAATTGCTACACTCCAGCTTTATGGGTTATCACTGTCATTTGTTAACTAGGGGCAAAACCAGAGCCAGGTTTAAGACAGTGCAACTGCAGTGGCTCAGACCAGAACTCATTTGCCCACCAACAAGGCTGCTGGATCATCTGTGGTTGAGTTAGAACCTTGCCATCACATCTTATCACATATAAAGCTAATAAAGTAGAATAATACAGTGCCTGCACTATACACTTATGTTTTGCCACCTTCACACCCACTTTCTGGGAAAAAAAATTAAAAGTTAAGAGTCTAACTTCATTGCTCAGAAAGTGAGTTTTTATGAAGCAGAAATGAAACGTGCAGCAAAAACCCACTAAGTCCCGTAGGAAGTAAGTTTCAGTCCGGTCACATTTTAAGTATAGCTCTGCCATGCATTTGGGAAGACCTATTGCATTAGCCCAATTGTTAGCTTTCGGAAGATCAATTAATTAATTAATTAATTAATCTCTATATGAAAAACATACTTTGTAGGCAACACATCAAGGCCAAAACTGAGAGCAAGTTATTGGGAGCTGCAGCTTTGTGACTTGCTTTACATCAGGGAGATGTCATCCTCATAAGGAGGCCAACACAAACTGTGCTCTTTGGTCAAAACTGATTTACTGAAAGAGATGATAACCCAATCTTAGCTCAAGAAAAAGCGTCTTCATAAGTAGAAAAATACCGTGCTAATTACAGTTAACCAGGAAGACACAATGAATCACTCAGAAAGGCAATGAATAGCGGTCATGCCATGGTGTGACAAAAGTACAGTGAGTTCGGATGTACTGTTCTGTATAATCTGGACATGATTTCTGAATACACTTTTAGTACTGTCATGATTTTTTCATCTTTTTTTCTTTTCTTTTTTTAATCTTGGTGATAAAGTTAAATCCTGTTTTGAATCAGAGCATTGGTAGTGATGGCAGATACATACTGTCACTTTCAGCCAGAAAGATCCCAAATCTCAGTGAAGGCTGTTATTTAAAGGTCATTTTGTCTACAACTTAAAACCAGCCCTCTGGAATAAAAATGAAGCAGAAAGCAGAAATGTGCAGAAATACCAGACCAGGAAGTGAAGACTTCCCCTTCCAACTGAAGGGCAGGGGGACGGTTAAATGATTAAAATATTAGCCAGAAGGCTGATGTAACAAAACTGCTTTTTTCCAGTGTCTTGTATTACAGATGTAAACACTGTCTGCAGTTTTAAATATCTGATCCAAGTCATTGGTGAGTGAATCTTCCTCTTAGACTGATTTTATTTTGAAAGTTTTGGTGCAACAAGGTGACAGCGATATACTGACTTTGAGATCAGCCTCATGCCCAGATCAGCCAACTGGAAAGGCTGCAGGTGAAAATGATCTCTACAGGGCCAAAAAGCTACAGGTATGTGCTCATATGGGGATCTTTATCGTGAGTGTGCTAGCCGCACATCTCGTACCCATCCTGTGGCACTTAAGGAGGTTGAAACACACCCCCTTTTCAACACCCTGGATTTGAAAGGAAGTGAAGGCAGGAATATTGCAAGCACATGATTATTGGGGAACGGCTTGATGATATTCATGGTTGTGAAGCCTAAGAAGTCATTACTGGATCTGATCCTCAGCTAGCTGTGAAAAGGTCGCCATGCTGAATGAGGTTACCTTGGGCTTCCTGGGGTTTGACCCGACTTTTATGCTTCATTTCAGGCTTTGGGTAATGGGCTGTCATGACTATTGGTCAAAATAAAAGATAAAACTAGGTGTGGGTTGGGGGAGTTTCACTTTGTGCAAAGGTTTTTATGGATGGAGGTGAAGGCAAATGAGGAATGTAGCTGGGATGCCATGACACAGACAATGATTTAAGAGCAGAGATAGTTCTAAGGAGTGGGCTCAGTGCAGGTAAAACCAACACCAGAGAAATCCATTCCTCTGAAATGTTCAGACCAGATCTGTGGAATATGTTGCCAGTTAGAGCTCTCCTGTGGGGAACACAGTTTATCCTGGTGAAGGTCTGCTTTGGCTCATGATTTAGCCCTCTCCTTTCCATCCTCTGATCATTAGTAAAATAAATTCTGCTAACAAGAATGCTCCTTTAATGAAGCATCTTTAATTCTGCTGGAGTTAGCTCAACTATGTCAGTCCAAATCAGGCAAAGTTGGCAAAAACTAGTGGCTTTAGCATGGCCTCAGATTATGTCCCCTCATCCTCTTTACTTTCTAGGATACTGAAGGCTCCTGACTGTAAAGTCAGATGTGAAATTTCAAATGAGAACAAGGGCTGGTTCCAGAATTTCCACTCTGAAACACACAACTTTCACTGCTGCGAGAAGAGGAAGGTTTACTGCGTGCACTGTGAAATGGCTCTGGGAACAAGGGCAGACCTGAGCAGGTGGCAGAAGTTCGTGGATGTGTGTCTTGCACTGATAGGGCCTGGAGGCTACACTCTTGGGTCATTGTTACCGTAAATGGTGGGAAACTGTAGTGCACATACCTTCATCTTGTGATCCTTACCCAGCAGGTTTCCACCTTGACTTTTGGTGGGAAAGGGGCTTTTTTGTTTGCGCACCCTGCTTGGTCACTGCTTGACTTCCCCACTAAGATGGGCAACAAGAGACTAGTCAGGAGCTAATGAGAAATTTAAGCTAGTGGAGACCTTTGCAGAGCCTCTAGTGGGTTCTGCATCAGACTTTAACTGCATTTCTTGCTGTAATTGGTAGGTAGCTTTGTGGATGACAGTCTGATGTTCTAAGGACAGGACTGATGTTCTCAGGGAGAGTCCAACAGCTGCTCCAAAAGACCAATTTGAGTGAAGTCCAGGAGCGATTGGGTGGTTGCATCCACTTGTGACTTTGGCCATGTTTTCCCAGTTTTAGTAACCACAACATGTTCCAGTTAAGTACAAAACTTCTGCTCCTCAGAGGAGACGTTTGTCTGTGGTTTGTGTGTCATATTACTAGTAGAAAAGTAGTGCTTTTACTTTTCTGGAGGGCCAGGAGATGGATGGGCATTTCAGGAGGAACAGTGGTCCGTATCCTCAAAGATATTTAGGTACTCAATTCCCATTGATTTTCTCATGATCCAGCTAACATGTAAATACCTGGAACAACCTGGCCAGAGATAAGCTCGTTTCTTTATGAAGCTGTGCTGAATGTTAAACATGGCACTGACTCAAATGCTGAAAGGAAAGCTGCAGAGCAAAAAAACCCACATATTTATTTGGGGCCATGAGAAAAGGCCTGAAGGACAGGCAAGCAAGAACTGCTCAGCGACATCTGAAGGCATTCTGTGCTGGCAGTTCATCGATGAAGGTTGCTCATTATTTGCTTATTTTGAACATGTTGTTTGCTGAAGGCCAAAGCCTGTCAGATCTTAGGAAGGCTCTTTTTCAAGAGCTTTTGTTGCTTTAGCAAACAGGTCATGAGTCCAACCCACCCACTCCACAAACAAACATTTCTCCAAATTATCAGGGAAACGGAGTTCATTTGACAGAGATGTCAGCTTTGTAGAGATGGATTGCTTAGGGTGTGGGGGTTTTATTGTGTGTGCCCGAGTCTTTGCCCTCCACTCCTCAACTTTCTCCTCATGCATCCTGTGTAATGACTCTGTGTGTGTTGATTTCATTCTTTTTGGAGCTGCTTACCTTTCTAATTATACTTACTAAGTATTCACTACTTCAGTTGGCCGTGTTCCCAGAACAAAGGCTATAGCTGAATGCAAATAACTGAATTAAAATAATGCTGGCTTATAATCAGAGGAAGGCCCTATGTTTCTTAAGAAGTTGAAGACATTGTTAAGCAGAAAGGCAATTCTACCTGCTCACATATAAATCGGTTGCCTGTCGGCTTTCCAAACCAGGCTTCATACTCACATATTGCTTCTCCTGGTGAGCTTTTTAGGGGACTAAAGAGAAATGATGGCAACAACTAAAGGAGTATGTTGGGACAGGGAGGAACTGTAATTAGGTAAGAGTGTTTTCCAGAGACAGGAGTGCTCACAGAATGGCAGAGCTTGAGTAGATGTGCTTGAACCGTTGAAATGAAAGTAGGGCAAGATTTACTTACAGATAGTGTCTAAAAGGTGTTTTAGTAGAAGCCCATATCACAAATGCTGTCTTAATCATGCTGATCAAAAAACCAGTTTCGTTCTGAGAAAGAACTGGAAAGAAGAATGAGAGCAGCTTTTGGAGGAAGTTGAATAGATTGCTTTTCCCAAGAGGAGGGAAAACAGAACTGAAGTGCAAAGAAAAAGAGAGCTCATCTCGCTGCACTGATGATTAATTTAGGAAAAAAAAATAAAAAAAGACTGGAAGACATAGCTCATTGTGGTCTTATGTATAAAACCCTTCAGATTGTCAGTAGCCATTGATTAGAAACTACTTTTGTCCAGATTTTAGCCTTTGAGTTTGTTTCTATTAGGTTTTTGGCTTTGGGGAGAGGGAGCTTTTGGGATTTTTGCTTTGTTTTTTTTTAAATGTGGTTGGTGCAATTCAGACCTGAAGTGCAAAAGCAGCAGGGTTGTAGAATCATAGAATCGTAGAATCATAGAATCGTAGAATCATAGAGTCATAGAATCATAGAATGGCCTAAATTGGAAGGGACCTTAGAGATCATCTAATCCAACCTCCCTGTTGTGGGCAGGGAC
Organism: Trogon surrucura; assembly: GCA_020746105.1. Lineage (NCBI taxonomy): Eukaryota > Metazoa > Chordata > Aves > Trogoniformes > Trogonidae > Trogon > Trogon surrucura. The sequence goes on along the minus strand of CM036619.1, from coordinate 11,047,932 downwards.
ACCTCTCAACTAGATCAGGCTACTCAAGGCCCCGTCCAACTTGGCCTTGAACACCTCCAGTGAGGGGCCATCCATTAACTTCTCTGGAGAATTTATTCCAAAGTCTTGCCACCCTCATACTGAAGAATTTCTTCCTAAGATCTAATCTAAATCTGTTCTCCTTCAACTTAAACTCATTTCCCCTTGTCCTATCAGTCGACGCTCTTGTAAAAAGTCCCTCCCCAGCCCTTCTGTAGGTTCCCTTCAGGTATTGGAAGGCAGCTATCAGGTCCCCCCAAAGTCTTCTCTTTCCAAGACTGAACAATCCCAGCTCCCACAGCCTGTCCTCACAGCAGAGGTGCTCCAGCCCCTGGATCATCTTTGTGGCCCTCCTCCAAACACGTTCCAATAGATCTATGTCCCTCTTATGGTGGGGGCACCAGAACTGGACACAGTATTCCAGGTGGGGTCTCACAAGAGCAGAGTAAAGGAGGAGAATCACCTCTCTTGACCTGCTGGCTACACTTCTCCTGATACATCCCAGGGTGCGGTTGGCCTTCTGGGCTGCATGAGTGCACTGCCGGCTCATGTTGAGCTTCTCGTCTATCAACACCCCCAAGTCCTCTTCAGGGCTACTCTCAACGCACTCTGTGCCCAGTTTGTATTTGTGCCTTGGATTGGCTCGACCCGGGTGAAGGACCTTGCGTTTTGACTTGTTGAAGCTCGTGCAGTTTGCACTGGCCAATTTCTCAAGCCTATCATGGTCCCCCTGGATGGCATCTCTTCCCTCAAGTGAGTCCATGGCACCACACAGCCTGGTGTGGTCGGCAGACTTGCTGAGGGTGCACTCAATGCTGCTGTCCATGTTACTGACAAAGATGTTGAACAGCACTGGACTCACAACAGACCCCTGAGGAACACCGCTTGTCACTGGTCTCCATGTGGACGTGGAGCCATTGACCACAACTCTTTTAAGTGTGATCTTCCAGCCAGTTCTTTATCTACCGAGTGGTCCATCTGTCAAATCTGTGTCTCTCCATTTTAGAGACAAGGATGTCATGCGGCACAGTGTCAAATGCCTTGCAAAAGTCCAGGAAAGTGACATCCGTTGCTTTCCTCATGTCAACCAGTGCTGTAGCTTTGTCGTAAAAGGCCACTAAATTAGTCAGGCATGACTTACCCCTGGTGAAGCCATGTTGGCTGTCACCAACCACTTAATTATCTTTTATGTGCCTTAGTACAGTTACCAGGGGAATCTGTTCCATGATTTTATCTTGCGTGGAGGTAAGGCTGACTGGTCTATAGATCCCCAGGTTGTCTTTGGTTCCTTTTTTAAAGATGGGGGTTATGTTCCCCCTTTTCCAGTCTGTGGGAACCTCACCAGACTGCCAGGACCTCTCAGATATGATGGCTAGTGGCCTAGCAACTTCAGCTGCCAGTTCCTTCTGGATCCGTGGATGTACCTCATCGGGTCCCATGGACTTGTGCATCTTCAGGTTCTCTACTTGTTTCCAGACCTGATCTGCTCCTACCCTGGAAGGTTCTTTGCTCTCCCAGACCCAGACAACACTCTCTGTGATTTGGGTGGTGTGGCTGAAGTGGTTACTAGTGAAGACTGAGGTGAACATCAAAGCACCTTTGAGATATCTGCTACTAGAATTTGTCAGAGATAGTGTAGGTATTCCTGATCCTCCCATGATCTGGGATGTTATCTTGAAGTCTTTGCCAACTCTGTATTTCGGTAGTTATCATTTACAATGAGAAAGGCTGGTCTGTGCTCCAGCTAGCTGGAATTGGGGAAGAGAAACTGCAAAGCAGACATTGGTTTTTATTAATTGAACTGTGCAGATGCACGAAGTCTAACCTTGTGTTTTCTGAGCTGCTCATTTTATCCTTCCCCAGTGTGAAACATGATGTATCACTTTTCTGGTAGCATATGCTTCCCCACTCCGCTACCCTCCCACCGGCTTGAGGTTCTTCTTGAGAAACAAAAAAAAAGAGAAAAAATGTTTTTAGAATAAAAATAGTTTTAGTGGAAAAGGAGGGTTACACACGAATAAAAGAGAAAACTGCACCTTTCCAGACAAGTCATGCATGAATACATCATTCAGAGAGTCAGTTTTCTTCTCACACATACAGTAGGTTTGTGCGATAACAGAAAGTAAACTTGATAGGTAGGTTTCACCATTTCTTCTGTGATCCAAATATAACGGTTTGGCTTGTTTAAAAAAAGCTCATCTTTGGCCTTTAGGAAGAAACTGTGTTCTGAGGCTGAGAGAAAAATAGTAGCTGGTGGCTCTTTCCTTTGGCTGCTGTGTTTTTGGAGGCAAAGCCTCCATCACACTATGAGTACGACACTTGTTACAGTACACAAGAAGATCTCCATCAGGATAAACAAATAGGAGAAATTCATTTACTTTGTTCTTCGCTCCTCACTAATTTCTTCCCCATAACAGGAGCTCCTGCTTTATCTATCAATATCCACATTTCTCTATTTTTATAATTGCTTTAGAGATTGAAGTGTTTTAGGGGGAATATGGGGACAGTTTTGTTTAATTTTTGAGGTGTTTTTTGTTTGGTTTCTTCTTGCTTTTTTTTTTTTTTTCAGGGATAAAAGGTAAAGAAGTGGCAAACCAAGCCCCTTTCATAGAGAATTTGGCTCACCCATTCTTTAAAATTCTTCTTTCCTGGTTAATGGAACTCTTTCGTCTGATCTGGCATCATTGTCTAGTCTTCATTGATAACAGGTCTAGCCCATAATGTGCTCTGCTGATCCAGAGAAAAGGAGAGTATGACAACAGAGTAATTTAATTATGAACATCTCTTCAGTTAAGTAGGCAATGACGTTACAAAGTCAGTGGTCGGGAGCTGAAGATAGAAAAATTATACCTCATTTCTAGTCTGATTTATCTACACCCTCAGAATAAATGAGATTAACAGTTGTAATGAATTTAAGGGTGCTTTGGACCTTTGGATTCTCAGGCTGGGATTTGTCTCATCCAGCTTTGGATGCTTACAATGTATCTACTTCTCAGAACTCTATGTCTTGTTTCCTCTTGATGAGGATTCAGTCAGCAGATTTAATGAAGTTTAGAGTGTGATTCACCCAACGAAAGGCAGGCACTTAATTAAGGACGAAGCAAATGAAGCTCTGAAGCTCTATTGGCTACATTGACCATATCCCCACTGACTGTCAAAGGATTGCCAGGAGACAGTGCAGAAACCTACATCCAGGTGGGTTATTTCTGTCTCTGAAGTCTTTAAACTCAGCCTAAATGACATGCTCCAGGCCAGGAAATGATGAAGAGCCCGATATAAAGCAAAGCTTTCGCTGGCTGTTTTGCAGGAAGTCGGAGGGGGTGATCACTGGCCCCTCCTGACAGGAGAATTTGTGAATCACCAGTGAGTAATTTCTCCAGCTACTCTTGAAAACTCTGCTAATCATTTTGGGACTTTCGCTATGATTTCCCCCATCTCCAACAATTCATCTCTACCCTGGCCAGGATATCAAATGAAGGCACGTGGAGAGGCTGCTCTTGTTTTGGATCTTGGCTTACTGCAGGGAAAAGTGAGGTACTGAAGTGTGTAAGCACCTTCCAGATCATCTTGCTTATGTCAGACTGATGCCAGCAGAGATACAGAGCATCACTGAAATCAGTAACATTTTGAGTGAGTTTAGGGGCCTGCCCAAGCAGAATGGTTCACATTAGGGTCTTTTTTTATGTCACACTTGATAATTATCTTCGTCTTGCTTGCCCCAATTTAACAATTGTTTCTTCAAGGCTGCTTATGGTCAATCTCATACGAGAGCTGTTTGCCTGCTGTGTCTGTCTTTGGAATGGTTTCCTACATGCCTTGAAATGGTTCCCCTTGCCAATGCGCCCTGCCTGTTGTGTCCCAGCTGGTTCCCTTGCTGTGGACATACACTGTTCTCCACCTGCTTCTCACACAAGAGGCTTATCAAAGTGTGCAGAGAGCCATACTGAGACATTTTGGTTCCTGGGACATTTCCCCCGAATGCAGGCTTTCTTTACAGATGCTCTTTTCAGGGCGCTGGCATCTCTTCCACTCATCCATGGTTCTCCTGGGCACTCTTCTCCCCGATATTGTGGTTTTTCCTGACTGCCACCTGTCAATTCCCTGAGAACCTTCCAGCTGGGATGTGGTAGAGCCAGTTGGCATCGAGTTGCCTTCATTCAGCACCCATCTTCCCTCCATGTCTTTCTTATAAGAAAGATGGAGAATGACTTTTTACCAGAGCCTGTAGTGACGGGACAAGGAGTAACAGTTTTAAACTAAAACAGAGTAGATTTAGGTTAGACATAAAAAAGAATTTTTTTACAGTGAGGGTGATGAGGCACTGGAACAGGTTGCCCAGAGAACTTATGGATGCCTCTGGCCTGGAAGTGTTCAAGGCCAGGCTGGATGGGGCTTTGAGCAACTTGGTATAGTGGGAGGTGTCCCTGCCCATGGCAGTGGTGGTTGGAACTAGATGACCTTTAAAGGTCCCTTCCAACCCAAAATATTCTGTGATTCTATGATAATATGACTCTGCTAAATTTTCATTAAATTTGAAGAAACTTGCTGGGTTTTCTTCTTGACTCTTAATTTTGTTTAATGCTTTCTTTCCATATTAAGCCTAATGGTATATTATTCTATGCCAGATTAGAATACATTGTGCCTTGCATTTCTTCCCCCTAATAATAAAGTCAAGGTAATCACTATGTCCTACTTTCATTGCTCTCTCCTGGCTCATTAGTTCATTGCCATATTTTCCTTAGAAGTTTGTCATTCTTCTCAATGCTGGCAAAAATCCCATCACTACAATCAAATCTCTAGCAGTTTCAATTTCTTGTTCATCTGTTCATGTCTCTTTCTGACCTTTGCACCTCATGGGAAATGTGTGTTTGTTTCTCTGTTGTCCTTCTGTGAACGTTGCAGCAAAATAATCCCCTTTAATTTTAATTTCACCAGGGACTTTTTAATGTCTTCTCTGCCCTACCAATAAATTGTGTCACATCCTGGGAGGATTTAAACCTGTCTTCTTTGTTAAAATCTTAGTTTCTCCCAGACTGTTGCCTGCAACTGAATTTTACTGGTCTTTCCATTTAGCATTTTGAGAAGTTTGGTGTCCTCTGAGTCATTTTGGTTCACTTTCTTGTTCATTAAGTTGATTTCACTCCCATCAGCTTGCCACTGATATGAAGCTGAACTTCAGGATGCGACACACACTTGGTCATCACTTAGTGCTTTTACCTCTTTTTTTTTTTTTACATGGAATCATCAAGATTCCGTCAAACTGCTTCATGTAATCTCCTTCTGACCCAGACCAGAGCACACTATCTCATTTCTTTTTGTCCTAGTGTTGAAGTCACAGTGATCAGTGGTGTTCAGTGGGTTAGTTTCAACACAGTTATTCTGGGCCACAGGACCCAAGAGCAGGCAAAAATGTAGTTTTCTCCAGCTGTGCTGGACTAAAGTGACCTCACTCGTCCGACACTCACTCAGATGCCAGTGTTTTGGCCTGCATGCCTCAGCCCAGCTACATACTTGATGCTTTCATTGTTCATTCACCATTTGTCTCGGTGCTGAACTGTGAATTTATGCGAGTGTTTCTCCAGGGAGCAACACTGCTAACAAAGTCTCAACCGTATGAACTCCAGTTGCCCCATGTAGGCTGGGGACAGGTGTCTTCTGGAAGCTTCCCACATGCGTATCTGTTGCAAGGTGGAGCCTTTGACAAGAAATTCTGCTTTTTAATTCCCCTCTTGTTCATCCATTGGTAAACAAATGCTGGACTTGTTTTCCATCCACTTGGAAGCCTTTGTTTGCCAAAGGATGTTTTACTACCTCTTCAAATCCATACAAACCATCACAGTTGAGCAAAGCAGCACAGCTAAAGCTCATAGCCCGTGTTGTTCTGCAGCCAGTGAGTATTCCTGAGCAGGAACAGTAAAATTTGCTGCCACTTGAAATATGCAAAAAGTGCCTGTAATATCCTCATGAAAAGTAATAAGCTACCTACAAATGGAGCCACACCTGTTTCCTCCAACCAGAGTAGAAAGTGGATTAAACCCTTGTCTCGTTTTTCCACAGCCCTTACAAAACACTGAGCACCGTTTACAGTTGGAAGCCTGATTATCGTTATGCTTCCTTAGCTCAGGGAAAAACAGCTTTTCCTGGTGTAGATTATATTTGCATTTATATTTATTCATTTGCATACCGATTTTTATGCCCTACTCCTGAAAGGTAAAGAGATTCCATCACTTTTAAAGGCAATAACAGTTCATTTTATGCCCTGTTCCCCATAACAATAATTGCTGTAACTCTGAAGCTCCCTTGGCATTTTAAGGGCAATAAAGAAAGACGGAGAGAAAAAGAGGAGAAAATTCTCCTGTTAATTGGTGAGACTCCAGGGCTTGGTTCTGCAGTGCTTTACTCCTGTGAGTAATCTCATTATCCTTGGTAGGACTGATTGTACAGAGGAGGCAGGATCACGCCCCACAAGTCCAGCCTTTAATCAAATGTACCTGTTCAAAAAGAACACATGGCTGCCTTTCAGTGGGAGCCTTTAGCTCTGAAATGAGGATGCAAATAAGCCAAAATGCCTCAGAGGGAGGAAGACTCCATCTGCCAGGTTTTCCCCCCTGCTCTTGCTGAAATTAATCCGTTGGTTGTGTGTGTGTAGGGGGGTGATTCTTTGCTATTTTTCCTTCTGATAGAGGTTCAGAGCCCTGTTCACAGAAATAAACATTGGCTTTCTCCATGTGTGTGAGCAAAACATATATAAAGGGCTGTGTTGTAAGGGTGGGGTAAAAAGCTACACAAATCTTTAGTCAGAAAGTGGTGAGAATTTAGTAAAAGTAACAGACATTTGTCAGGGACTCTCTCAACTATTGCAGAATCAGAATGGCTCCATGGAGGGGAATGGGAAAGTCTGGTAAAATCTGTAGGAGAGAAGAGAGTGAGCAGAGCAATGTTGCTTGGCTTAAAAAGGAGATGAAGATGAATGGATGTAATAAAGGTATATAAAGTATTGGATTGTACAGAGAAAGTAAAAAATTTGCTTCAGTGTAAAATTTGTCCTGATAACTGAAGTCTGAAGAAATGTAAAAGATCACCGTTAAAGCAGATTACTAGAGTGTTTGTTTATTTTTCTTAACATAATGCATAACTTCCTATCACATTGATATTATTAAAGCAAAAAAAATGCACAGAGGGCTTAAAACAAACCAGTTGAATGCTAGTAAATATACTTGAATCCCCTAAATATGAATTAGAAAAACAAATCTTTGAGATAATGTCTTCCATCCAGAGTGTGGTTTAGCCCAAATTCCATATTTGTGGCATAATAGGAATAAAAATCATTGTGGTTTGTGTTATTATGTTTTACATAAATGTGAACAAATGTTACTACATCATCTGTAACTATCAGACGGGGTAAAAACAGGAATGAAACATCAGCTTTCTCACACTAAGAAGTGAAGTGCCAGGTGAGGGAAAGATGAAGAGAATCTCTGTTTGTGTCAGAAAACTTTAAAATAATGCCCCAAAACAGTCTAGATCTTTTTTTTCCCCCCTTTTCCTTTTTCTTTTTTCTCCCTGTAAGAAGAGCCACAAACTCAAATGGAAAATGAATGAGTCACATCAGAACAACAGCTTGGCTCTTCTTCCACTGCCTCCTTCCCCTGCGTGTCACCCCACCAGGCATCTGAGGTCCTTTCCAGCTTTTTCTACCTCCTTGGTGACCTTCAGGAGCAACTTGAGGGAAGATCATCTCATCTGATGTAGATGACCTTCCTACATTTATTTTCTACTGCTGTAGGTAAAACAACAAAATACACAGAGAGGGACTGATCATCTTTTGGGGCATTCCTCCCATGACAGAAATCTTAATGCTTTTTAAGGCATTTTGCTCTTTAGCTGCTGATATACTGCCATTGATAGCTTATTGTTACAGTCAATGTCAGAAATGGAAATGCAGGACCGGTCCCACAGTCAGTAGAGGTGAAGAGCCTGGGGAGGTTGTACTTGGCCTTTTGAAGAACAGGAAGCAACGGGGACAACCATTGCAAAGTCACTTTAGCGCTTGGTCGGTTCTCCCGGCCTGCTCTTTGAGATCAGTTTAAGCCATACCCAGTTACACAATATGAGGATCTGATCTCCATTTTCAGGAGGAGCACCAAGCTTGTTTACAAAGTAATTGACTTGGCTTCCATCCCAAACTAAGCATCTTTTTCTTTTGGCTTTGGCCAAGCTGAGTTCCTGTTACGGTCAGCCCAGGCTTGTACAATAAACATCTGGCAACTGGAAATGCGGTGTGGCTCAGCGTGATTTTTTGTGTTGCGGCTGGTTACACAAGACCTGTTGCTGGGTCAGTTGAAGAGCTGCTGCTGTGGGACAGTACTGGTGAAAGTGTGGTGAGCTGGGGTAGCCACACCAACTAGTCTGACTCATGTCACAGAGCCTTGCCTGACTCCATACTGACACTGTCTGGACCCTTTTCAGCTGTGGCATCCTGTGTTAAACTGTCCCACAGACCCTGCAAGCAGGTGACAGAGGATTTGGAGAGGCTTAAGAGCACCAGTGGAGCGGATCTGATGGAGGTTGGAGGAGGAGCTGCATGATGCCATGGCCGTTCCCTCTGCTCAAGTCTCTGGTGGGTAGCTGCTGGTTGCTCTCCAGCACCGAGCAATGCGACACCATCCACTCTCACATTCAGGTTATACTGAGCACTTCTAAACCAATATTTACCTTTTTTTTTTTTTAAAAAAAAAACCAACCAACCTCTTCTTTCACAGTAGAGATACCTCCAGATTATTCTTTGTATTCTGAGTGTGTGTGTGAATCAATTAAGTGCATGCTGCAAGGATCAGCACTGTACTTAACACTGTTCAATATCTGCAGCATTGTCCATTCACAAAGAAATAAGGTCAGCCTCACACAGGTCAGTGAGGGACTAGGCTTCTCACTCAGCCTGTGGAGATGACAACTTTCTGGGCAGAACTAGATGTAGGTTTTGGACAGATTTATTTATTAAAAATTGATGCATTCTCACGCTAACAATGACTTTAATTTGGATGCAGATGTTTAAGGAAACTTAAGTGGACCGGACAAACATCTGTCAGGAATGAACAAGGAGCAAATAATTTTGTCTTGAACAGGAAAGTAAACTAGGAGACCTTCTAAGACTCCTTCAAACTCTGTTTTCAGTGGTAACTTCATTCTGTAAGTTGATAGTAGTTTTCCTAGGTGGGACATGTAGATACAGTCCCTGGGATCTTGGGGACAGGTTTTTGGTAACGATGAAGGTGATGTGCACTGTGGTGCAGGTCTGACATGCAGATGAACAAAAAAGTGCCTGCAAGACCCGATATCTATTTTGCCAGCCCAAAATCTGAAAGCTTGTGTGTCATTAGCTGCTACATTGCTCCCCTGCCTGATCACCCATCCTCTCGGACTTTCGCTTCCTCACTCTGATTTGGTTATGCCTGTGATGTTGAAACACTCTTCTCTGTGTACCTCCTGCTGCTACTATTAGTTCCTTATTTGTCTTCTGAAATCTCTTACATTTGTTTACAGATGAAATCCTCTGAACTTCCCCTAAGACACCACCTCTGGCCTTTTTCATGTGGAGACCTCTTTCTTAATTTTACTTTTACCATTAATTTTAAGTTTCATATTATTTTTGGTTTCTTTTCATGCCATTTCCCTTTATACTCTGGAGTTGTCCAGTGTATAGCTCACATTCTCTTCCTTTCTTTCCATTTTCCTGGGGCTGCCTAGTGCAGAAGTGGTTGTCTTTCTTTTCTCCCAATTTGATGCTTTTTTTGTTCACACATAACTGTTCTTTTCCCTGTAGCTCATGTAGGCTGTACAAATGCAATTTGTTTCACCAATCTGTAAAAGAAGCGTCCCCAGACTAAAATCTCTCCTACCTGCACTAATTTTCCTGTTGGTTCCCTAAGTTTCAATCTTCCATGCTTTTCACAGAAAGTTTAGATTTGAGGTTGTATTCTTTTAGTTAACTAATCTAGTCCTGTCCAGGACAGCCAAAAGATTGGTATTTATGGAATCTACTTGGCACGTGGAAAACCTGAGATCCAGCTCTTGATAGGGATCAACAGGGAACTTGAACTCTGATTGTCTTTGTCCAGCATGGAGCCCCTGACCACCAGATTCTTGACCCTTCTGATATGAGTGGCTTGCAGAAGTCTGAGAAAACCTTGTAAAGGTCACAGATTTGTCCTGGTGTGAAATGGGAGAAATCTCAAAAGTGGATGTGGTTTGGGAAAACCATTTCCCACAGAGCTGCTACAGGGCCCATATCCTCTGCTTTGTACAGGCCGTCACAATGTGGGCATTGGGCTGATTTGCTGTGAATTTCAACCTTCTCCTGGACTTCAGGACCACTTATAAAGTAGTAACCTGAGCCTTTTTCCCAGTTTGCATCCCTCAGTCCTGAGCATGGACACCAGACATTACTGAGTTCTCCCTCTTGTTTGTTCTTTAGAACAGCATGAGTATCTTCTGCTACTGCAAAAGACTAAGCATCAGTCCAAGTTCCAAGTGTAATCTTCCTTGATACGGATGATCATAACTGCCTTCAACCAGTCTTTCTAAAACAAGCTGTATTTATTTCTCCATGTTGTAAACTCAAGACAGAATCTCCATCTTTTGTTGCTATTACTTCCCTAGATGAACATTTCCTTCCTCTTTGCCAGTTTATGCAATAGGCTAAAATTGCCTTTAGTAGTTTCAATGCATCTTTTGATGGACACGTACAGGCAATTGCACTAGCCTATCTCCTAAAAATATAGTAAATAGGGGGAAAAAAAACCCCACACCCTGTTTTTCATTATTCTCTAGAAGTAAATCTATTTTAATTGGAAATATTGGAAGTATAGTCTTCACAGTTCCAATTAAAGCAAATCAGCCTGTTCTTCCTCTTTATTTACAGGTAAAAACATAACTTTTCCTGCCAAACAAACCTGCCAAGTACTATTTTGTCTCTAAATTATTATATTTTTCATTGTTTCTTTTTTTCTTTCCCTTTTTTCCCCTCTTTATTGATGTAATGTCTTGGGTTTGCATTTATTTTCCACAGAGATAAGGGAATACAATTCTAACTTATGCTTTAATTTTAAAAGGTGTAAAATGCAGCGCAAGATGCAAAGGACAGTAGGACTGTCTTATACATGCAAGATCCAATTGCTCCAGTCATGTACTACCGTGTTCTGCTCCATATCCTTACATTTTTTCATAACCATGTCCCTTGTTACTGGAACTAGAACTGGAAGGATGAATAGCCTCTATCTTATTTAAATTAAAAATCTGTTAAATTCCATTAGTGTTATTAACCTGCAATTCTAATTCTCCATCTGACATAAAGACAGACTAACTCTCACGCAAAACTCCAAATTCCTCTAAAAATGCTCTGATCATGAGCTAATTTTTCCTTTTGTTTTCTTCTCTCTGCTCTTTGATTTTCATTACCAGAAAACTTCAGTCATTTACCTGTGGCTAAACAGCTACGTTGTATAAGATCGAAACAAGCAATATTCATTGCAATGAAAGCATAGGCAGACCTTCTGAGTCACATGTATTCAAAGTGAGATTGCTTCATCCGGCACTTCAGATTCCTCCTTTGCCGTGGTTGTATCACCCACTGGCGAATAAAAACTGAATGCGTTTCTCCCAGCAGTGTCCACAAGAGACTGATTTGGTCTGCCATGGAAGAAGGAGGTGTGGAGTACGTGACTGTTACCACCAGGATCGGTGTTGCCTGACACAGGACGATATCCAAGTCGCCAGTGTCAGGAATCCGGTCATGCTCATTTTTCCTTCTTGTCTTCTGGCTTTGACACTCCTGCAAGCCGCTCTTTCTGCTTCACCCTTCTCCTCCGTAGCAGGGGAAGAGTGTCTTTTGTGCTGCGAGGAAATGCTGCGAGTTTTCAGGAGCCGATGTCTCCAAAGACTTCTTCATCGGAAAGCTGTTGGCATTTACAGTGCAGCTTCATCTCAGAGCTGAAATGAGCAAAAAGGTTTCCAGAGAGGATGTTCTGTGACATCTGCCGCTTAGACTTCGAGGCATTTGCAGAGGTGAAGTAAGCATAATATTAACTGACTAGAAAGCAAATCTTTTCTCTTTAAAGTTCTTGTTAAATGCCAGCTGCAGTGGAAGAGCAATGAAAGGCATCAATCCAGATCATTTACTGGTATCCCCAAGGAGCAGGTTCATTTTCTGTTTTCAAAGGGTTGCTGTACAGCTATTAAAGAGCATTCTTGGCTTCTCGGGGAGGAGGGAAATGTAACCTTGTTGCCATTAATTATTAATAATTGCTGGCATATTTAATGAGTTCAGAAAATTATCAGTTCATTCACAATGATCTCTTTTGCTTGCCTCCTTCAGATCCTCCAGAGAAAAGAAAAAAACGACAACAAAATGGAGCTACTAAATTTCAAGATGACTAATGGGACTTACGTAGCATAAAACGGCAGGATGGAGACAGAATTTCTGTAAAGGATGTTGCTGCCTAAATAGCTTTTGAAATGCAGGACAGTTTATTTCATTAAAAAATAAAAAAAAAAGGTGGCCCTGAAATGCCATTACTTTAACTTAGTTTTGAGCATGCAAATAACTTAGTTTTGAGCATGCAAATAAAGGAAAAGAAGGAGGAATTAGGCATTCAGAAAGAGCAGGACCTGATAAAGGCTAGTAAATGTCAGCAGTGAGAATTGGGAGGCTGGTCCCAAAAGAGAATTCATGCTGAGTGAGAAGGGAATTGCCCTGTGAACGTATTTATGCTGCAACCATTTGGGGTGTAGCATTTGTGCTCTGTTGTTAGAGTGCCTAGTAAAATAAGGCACTGGCTTGTGACTAGGAATCCTAATGGTGATCCCTAACAGCAGTCAGCACTGTTAAAATGTCAGCAAGGATGATAAGAAGTACCAGACCTTTGGGGGTAGTGGGAAAGGCAACAACTATGTGTCTGCTCTTTTATTTGCAAAAATGGGTTCTGTTGGTTACAGATCTGCCAAGAATTGCTTTGCTCCATGGAAATAGAACAGGAAGGAGAAGTAATAGGAAAATATTTTAAGAAGTGTGACAGCAGATGGCCTATTAGATATAACTCACAGTGTGGCGTGCTGGCAAGCTCTTACTAATGACCTTGTGACTCGGTGGCCACTACAACAGAGTTTATAGACTTGACAGACCATCTCTGCCTGGCAAAGGTGAGCCTGAGTCTAGCGAGCATCATGCTGTTCTGAGACTTATGATGCCAAAAATGTGTTATTCGAGACAAGGAAACTGAATTACGTGAATAATTAAAATTCGTATCAGAGTTGAGTGTTGTGGGCTATGTGGATGCTGAAGTTGTTCCTGTCTACAACCACTTAATTAGTATTTGAAGTTATCAGGGGGATGCAATGATGGAGATGGGGGTATTAAATGGGGGTATCTTACCCACATACAAAGTAGGGGTAAGTGAGGGCAGGATTGGTTGTGGCAGGAAGGTGACAAATGCAGTGAAAATGTCAGAACCATTCGCAAATCAATAGATCCATGTTTTATTTGTCCTTTAAAAATCAGCTGAGAAGACCACTGTACAATGCAAGGTAGGTAAAAAGAGAATGTACAGGCCGATCTAATATTTATCTATTTTTAATTTCGGTGTCATAGATGACGATTTAATCATTGAGTCTTCATGAAGCCTGAAGATCACCAGTTTTAGAATATCTGTAGATTCACACCACAGGCACAGGAGAGTGTCAGGGGAAAAATGACCTGCAACTCTGTTGTCAAATCTCTCCCTTGTTTCTTATATTACAGAGCATCTAAGTCACGTGTAACAGCCTTTCTGATCGCACTGCTGAAGCAACCAACCAGAGACATTGTCCTGTAGCTACCTGTGTTTTGGAGGTGACACAATCTTGTGGAATAATAAAATTGTTACTCTGCTATTATTTCATACTTTACATAAAAAAAGATCTAGGATGCATAAAATAGCTTGTATGTGACATCTACTTGGGGTATATATTCATATGTTATAAGAATCCAATACTTTTCCTTTCTGTGGGCTGGGATAGTTGTGTCTCCTTTGTCTTGGGGGAGCAGTTTCTGCCTGTGCTGCTCCAGAGGCGACTGGAGCTGGGTAGTGTCCTCCCTCTTGAACCTCACCAATATGTCTCATTAAGTTATTACAGGGCACCCGATCTTTGCTGGGGAAACCCTCTTAGAAGGGTAAGTATGAAAGTGTTGCCAGTGAGGGCAAACCTGAGGGCATATTTCCACTGAAGGTGCAACACTGAGAAATCTGATGGCAGGGCAGAGAGTTAAGAGAGGTTGGGAGGAAGAACACCTCTGGTTTTCCAGTTCTTTGGGGGAGAAGAAACTTTCCTGCCCTGCAAAGTCACGGTTTGCAGACCTCCAACAAAAAGGGGAGCAAATCTCAGTACCTTCCTCTTCAAAACTTACTCGTTCAAAGGGAGTTTGAAATATTCTTTATAATAACTATAGGACTTCAAGATTCAGATACCTCACTTTGTCCAGTGTTCATGAAGACTCAATACTTTGGTGAAGCTCACATGCCACTGTTTTCTATATCCCTGCACCAGATGGATAATTTGACTCACTGCAACAAATGAGAACAACATCGGTTCAGTGACCCTCATGGAGCTGTTGCAGCAGCAGGCTATGGGCTTGTGCAGGGCACATTCCCAGTGCGTTCCTGGAGCAAGGCATTATTTGGGATGGTGCGATACTGGATGTCCTCCTGCTGCTGGGAAATCTCAACAAAGTTTGCCCCACAGCAGTTGCAAAAGCACAGCCAAAAATTTGGTGTACGGTGTTCTCTGTCTCTGTTAGTAGGTGTGCAACCCAGAAGAATATGGAGAGGCATCAGGAAACAGACAGCTCTCCTTTGACAAGAAGAGACTGTGGGCCCTTGTGCAATAACCCTACGCTACCTATTTTCCAAGAGCTTCATTAGCCACTCTTGCACAAAGCCAAACTAAAACTAAGGACAAACGTCAGAGTCCTTATAAAGCCTCCTGAGTCCAGTGCAAGTGTCTGCTTTTCCTGACACAGGAAAAGTTTATCCTGTGTAAACTTCACCTCGTGACTTCAGCCATGTAATCTGTATTCAGAAAGAGATGCTGCCTTTGGCCCTCGGGCCTGCCTTTGTCTGGCTGTTATCTGTGCAACCGGTGCAGAGGACCATGGCAAGGGAAATGCAGCAGACACAGCTAGAGGTGATGTCAAGGGAGGGGGGTGGAAAGACATCACAAGTGGAAGCCAAGAGTGAAACTTTAAACTGAGACTGCGAGATGTGCTGTGAAAATACTGTGTCCCCTCAGTGGAGCATGCAAGAAAAATGTAAAAATATTCCCTGCCCTACATCTCATGCTACAGTGTGTCTCTGCAGGTTCACAGAATCACAGAATCACAGAATGTTCAGGGTTGGAAGGAACCTCAAAAGATCGTCTAGTCCAGCCCCCCCTGCCAGAGCAGGATCACCTACAGTAGGTCACACAGGTTTTAGTCTGTTTTCATATGATGATTCCTCTTTTTTACCAAGAGATGAAGATACTCATGTAGGAAGTTAAATCCTACAGGAAATGGGCTTTTTCCTTTGGTTTCTTCTATTGACTTCATAGAAACCTGAAGCCCTTGTAGGATCACAATTTTCCCAGGATCGCAGACCAACCACCAACGTGTGTGATGCGGGACGGCAGCCTGCTTTGCAAACTCATGCTGTCCCACCTCTGAAACAGATTTTGAGCATCACTCACCAGTGAGGCCCAGATTTCACCAGACCTAACACAAAATCCATTCTCAATGAGAGCGCTCACACTCTCCATCCTCCCTGCTTCTGGGCAGATACATGTTGTCCGGGTAAAAATCCCACATCTTCTTTAATTGGAGGTGGGTAGGGATAAATGGACTTCTTCCCTCTGTGCCAGGAGTGGAGCAGGGCCTGGCAGCAGTGTATCACCATGGGCAGCTCCCAATCTTTTTACGACCAAGCCTCTCTTGAGCAAATTGGCCATGTCTTGAGCCTTTCCTGTGTCCCCTCTTTCTTCCCAACCTGGTGGTGATGCTGACACGGAGCTAGTAGGACCACCTGAACCTGTGTATGAAGACCCTGGAGCTTCCAGAAACTTAAAAAGACTTGTTCATGGAAGTAATCAATGTCTCCTGCTTGTAAGGTACTTGTTTTTCATCAAGCTGTTGGAAACAACAGCTTTGTTATGTCTCATTCCCACTAAAAATGGGGCTCCTGGCATGACTACAATTCCTATGAGCTGATATCAATGCAGGATCAGGTTTTTACAAGGGAAGTTTTAACACGTATGGATAAGAAAACCTGAAAGAATACGAAATCATAAAGTAAGTCTGCTAAAAGTTCAGAAAGATTTCTCTTCTGGAAATGAGGTTAATGCAAGGAGACAGCTTTACTCAGCATTTACCTTCTACAAATTTCCACCCTAGTCAGCTGCAATTACGTAAAAGAATGAGTAAGAGAAATGAAGGGCAGAGTTTTGCAGTAAATTCTTGGTTATCTGAAGATTTTCTCTGGAATGAATAAGTAGCTACTACCATCTGTTACAAGGGTGTTACGATGTGATCAGGTAGAAAAAAAATGATGTTGAACCTGGACAAGCTGAAGTGTTGCGCAGAGAGGAAACTAACAAAATTCAACAAGGGCAAATGCAGGGTTCTGCACCTGGGGAGGAACAACCCCATGCATCAATATATGTTAGGGGTAGACCTGCTGGAAAGCAGTCCTGAGAAGGATCTTGGAGTCCTGGTATATAATAAGTTAACAATGAGCCAGTAATGTGCCCTTGTTGCCAAGTAGGCCAATGGCATCCTGAGGTGCACTAAGAAAAGTGTGGCAGGTAGGTCAAGAGAGGTCATCCTCCCCCTCTATTCTGCCCTGGTGAGGCCACATCTGGAATACTGTGTCCTGGTTTGGACTCCTCAGTTCAAGAGAGACAGGGAACTACTGGAGACGTCCAGCGGACAGCAACAAAGATGACTGGGAGTCTGGAGCATCTCTCTTACAAGGAAAGATTGAGAAAGCTGGGGCTATTTAGCCTGGAGAAGAGAAGGCTGAGAGGAGACCTTATCAATGTCTATAAATTTCTAAAGAAAGGATGGAGCTGAACTCTTTTCACTTGTGCCGAATGACAGGACAAGAGGCAGAGGGCACGAGCTGGAACACAGGAAGTTTCACTGAAATATGAGGAAGAACTTCTTTACCGTGAGAGTGACAGAGCCCTGGCGCAGGCTGCCCAGGGAGGCTGTGGAGTCTCCATCTCTGCAGACTTTCAAAACCCACCTGAATGCAGTCCTGGGTGATGTGCTCCAGGCAATCCTGCTTTAGCAGGGCGGTTGGACTAGATAATTTCTAGAAGTCCCTTCCAATTCCAATGGTTCTGAGATTCTGTGAAAAGATGCAGCAGAAATAGCTTTAAGACACAGTGAGTGTTCTGACTTAAAAAGGATGATTTCACAGGGGAAAAATCAACAGTAAAACTGCAAGAACAATGATAATTAGAGATGTGTCAGGTGCTTGGCCATGGTTTACTGTTATGTTAGTCTGTGCATTTTGAGGGCAAACCACAGGCAAGAACTGGAGTAAAAGATGTTGAAACCTACCTTTTTTTTTTTTCTTTTTTTTTTTTTCCCCTTGAATTGTCTCTGTGAAGGCCAAGGGAGAGGAGTCTGGAGAATGAACTGTGTTGAAGGCTTGCTAGCACTGACTAGTATGGTACTCACAGCTTTTTTTCTTTACTGGCAAAAGTGTTGGAAATGCAATCCAGAATGAGAAGGAAAACTGAACTCTCTCATGAAAAACTGGAAGATAATTTCTTAACTCTTAGAAGCCACTATACTTCCCAGCTGCAGACAGAGCTGAAAGCGCTGATACAGTGAGAAAAGACTGCTTCTGGCTATGGGTCCTACCTCACTTCAGACTGACAGAAAATTTGGCAAGAAATGTTGAGCTTCACAGCTATACACAAATCTACTCCCCAGGGTCCCTGCTGGCTAATTAGTGCTCTCCCTGCCATGAGCAGTGATCTTCTCTAAGTCCAGCTTTCTCTCTCTGTTAAAACCAAAAGGCATTTGCAAGCAAGAGCATTAGTTGCAGGTGAAAGCTTCTTTTTAATGAAACTGGGACCAAGTTTCTCCCTGAGATTTTGATCAGCCACTTTTTTTTTTTTTTTTTTTTAAATTTCTCACAGATGTTGCTTCTTCTGTATCATTGTACTCATACCAATTCAACATTTTATCCCTGGGTTAGCTTGCACATTTTAAGACCCCTCTCATCACTTTCAGTATGTATGAGACAATACTACAAGTCACCAGTTTTGCTAGTTATACAGTGACATTTGGAAACCTTTTCCTATATACCCTGTCTGTGAGAGACAAATCTCAGTTGATGCTGCCTGTCTGTCCTAGAAGAAATTCTTTCTCCTCAGAAGACTAACCTGTTATTGATCATGCTTGGGAAAGACCCCTGAGGGTTTGCTAGGTATGGTTTACACTGTTTTGTCTTGTCTGCTTGCTCAGCATTCAGCCGTTTGCTTTCTCACTGGTTTAGTGTTGTATTTAGTGTTGTATTTTAGTGTTATATTAAAAATAGTGAATTTTGTTCATATGCACATATGTATCTATGCATGTGAATATCAGTTACCTGATATATAACAGGATTAATAACTGAAAAAGTGTTCTTCCTAGCTGACCTGCTTTTTCCAGACCCTTTAACTGTGATTTACAAGGGTGTTTAATGCACTGATCCTCACAACCCCCTGCCTCTGCTTTCCATCTCTCTGCCTTGCACCCTGCCTGTGCAAGGAGAGCTTGTCCTCAACAGGGAGAGGTGGGGAGATACCCAGGCCATGAGAGGGATCTCTGCCAGGTCACCCCAGGTCCTGTCCTAGCACCCTGTTTCTGGGCTTTTGCTTCCCCTTTTCACCTAACCTGTGCACATTTGTTGTCCGTGGCTGTGAGTGAGTGCAAACCTCTTCCTAAAACCTCTTTCATGCAGTCAGATTCATGTCTGCACTGACAACCCCGCTGCTGGCTTCTGCTGTCATTTTTGGTCTTGCAGGGAATGAGAAAATTCTCACATGCAAAGTTGTAAACTGCTTGTAGTTCACTTGAATGTTCTGGTGAATAAACAGAATATTCTGCTTGTGGCACATACTTTCACAGAATCACAGAATCACAGAATCACAGAATGTTAAAGGTTGGAAGGGACCTCAAAGATCATCTAGTCCAACCCCCCTGCCAGAGCAGGATCACCTACACTAGAGCGCACAGGAACGCGTCCAGGCGGGTTTTGAATGTCTCAAGAGATGGAGATTCCACAACCTCCCTAGGCAGCCTGTTCCAGTGCTCAGTCACCCTCACAGTGAAAAAGTTTTTCCTCATATTTTTCTGGAACCTCCTGTGTTCCAGCTTCCACCCATTGCCCCTTGTCCTGTCAGTGGACGCCGCTGAAAAGAGCCTGGCTCCATCCTCCTGACATTCCCCCTTGACATATTTATAAACATTGATGAGGTCACCCCTCAGCCTCCTCTTCTCCAAGCTAAAGAGATCCAGCTCCTTCAGCCTTTCCTCATAAGGGAGATGCTCCACTCCCTTCACCATCTTTGTGGCTCTACGCTGGACTCTCTCAAGCAGCTCCCTGTCCTTCTTGAACTGAGGGGCCCAGAACTGGACACAATATTCCAGATGCGGCCTCACCAGGGCAGAGTAGAGGGGCAGGAGGACCTCTCTTGACCTACTTGCTACTCCCCTTCTAATACACCCCAGGATGCCATTGGCCTTCTTGGCCACGAGGGCACACTGCTGGCTCATGGTCATCCTGCTGTCCACTAGAACCCCCAGGTCCCTTTCCCCTGCACTGCTCTCCAGCAGGGCAGTCCCCAACCTATATTGGCACATGGGGTTATTTTTTCCCAAGTGCAAAACTCTACACTTGCCCTTATTAAACTTCATCAGATTTCTCCCCGCCCAGCCCTCCAGCCTGTCCAGGTCTCTCTGAATGGCTGCACAGCCTTCTGGTGTGTCAACCACTCCCCCCAACTTCGTATCATCAGCAAGTTTGCTGATAACATTCTCTAATCCCTCATCCAGATCGTTGATGAATATATTAAACAGCACCGGCCCAAGCACTGACCCCTGAGGGACCCCACTAGACACAGGCATCCAGCCAGACTCGGCCCCATTGACCACAACCCTCTGGCTTCTTCCCTTCAACCAGTTCTCGACCCACCTCACTACTTGGTCATCCAGACCACACTTCCTCAGTTTACCTATGAGGATGCTGTGGGAGACGGTGTCAAAGGCCTTGCTGATGTCCAGGTAGACCACGTCCACTGCATGGCCACCATCCATCCACCTAGTTATGTCTTCGTAAAAGGCTATCAGGTTGGTCAAACATGACTTCCCCTTGGCAAAGCCATGCTGACTGCCCCTAATAACCTTCTTATCCTTGATATGCCTAGAGACAGTGTCAAGGATAAGATGTTCCATCACCTTTCCAGGGATGGAGGTGAGGCTGACCGGTCTGTAGTTACTCGGGTCATCCTTCCTACCCTTCTTATAGACTGGAGTGACATTCGCTTTCCTCCAGTCTTCAGGCACCTCACCTGTTACCCACGACTTACCAAAGATGATGGAGAGTGGCCTAGCAATGACTCCCGCCAGCTCCCTCAGCACCCGTGGGTGCATCCCATCAGGGCCCATGGATTTATGAATGTCCAAGTGTTCAAACTGATAAAACTTTCAAAAGGGAACAGCAGATGAAGAAAAAGAAAGAAAAAGAAAGAAAGAAAGAAAGAAAGAAAGAAAGAAAGAAAGAAAGAAAGAAAGAAAGAAAGAAAGAAAGAAAGAGAAAGAAGGAAAGAAGGAGAAAGAAAGAAAGAAAGAAAGAAAGAAAGAAAGAAAGAAAGAAAGAAAGAAAGAAAGAAAGAAAGAAAGAAAGAAAGAAAGAAAGAAAGAAAGAAAAAGAAAGAAAGAAAGAAAGAAAGAAAGAAAGAAAGAAAGAGAAAGAAAAAGAAAGAAAGAAAGAAAGAAAGAAAGAAAGAAAGAAAGAAAGAAAGAAAGAAAGAAAGAGAAAGAAAGAAAGAAAAAGAAAGAAAGAAAGAAAGAAAGAAAGAAAGAAAGAAAGAAAGAAAGAAAGAAAGAGAAAGAAAGAAAGAAAAAGAAAGAAAGAAAGAAAGAAAGAAAGAAAGAAAGAAAGAAAGAAAGAAAGAAAGAAAGAAAGAAAGAAAGAGAAAGAAAAAGAAAGAAAGAAAGAAAGAAAGAAAGAAAGAAAGAAAGAAAGAAAGAAAGAAAGAAAGAAAGAAAGAAAGAAAGAAAGAAAGAAAGAAAGAAAGAAAGAAAGAAAGAAAGAAAGAAAGAAAGAAAGAAAGAAAGAAAGAAAGAGAAAGAAAAGGTATAGTGAGGCAAAAATCCTCTGGTTTGGAAAATATTTCCTGACCACATTACCTCAGCCATAGGCTAGAGAATCTGATCCTGTTGAAATTCCTCCCAAGTCCTTCTATCCTCATAAAAACATTTAATTTTATATATCTCTTATGAGTAGTTCTCCAGCAAATTACACTACCTGCGTAAGCATCAGTTTTGAGGGTTTACTATGTGATATTTTTTTATTTTATAGAAGGCTCTTTGTATGCTGATGGCATTATAGAGTTGATGATTAATTTGATTTACATGAAATAAAATGGGGAAAATTGCATGAGTAAGATGAGCTAATGAAGCATTGAAGAAAGAAAATGTTACTATGCTGTCAAAAAAACACCAACAGAAAAGCTCTGTAGGCTGACAAGAAACCAGACAAGTAGACTCTCTGAGTAATAAATTTACCAGCAATGTAAGACATTTTTAGTTTTGATAACATCTTTACTGGGAATGGCTTGAACCAAACTTTTATGTTTAAATATTAAGATTGGGGGTGTTTAGCTAAATAGGAACTTGTAAGTGTGTCTTTGTTGATTTAATGGACTGACTGAAAATCTTGAGCCAAATAAGTCTCAGCTTTTGTATCTGGCAGTAGTTTTAAATGTTCTCTCTTTTTTTTACTTTCGCTCTCTCTAAGTGGAAGCTTTAGCCTTATACATGGCAGTTTCACTTATTCAAGTAGTGAGAAGTTAACTGCTCAGGCATATTTGTCTTGTTCAAAAGAAGCAGTGGAGAGTGGGAAATCTATGGACCTTGGATTAATTTCCCTGGAGTTTAAATGATAGTCTTGATTTTTCTACCCCTTTGCTTCTGCAAAATTCAATCTGTAGATCATGGTGCCTACAATTTCTTATTTAAGATGTATTGGCCAAAGTGTCTGAAAATCCTGGTGTGAATCACCTCTAAAAATCGCATTTTAAATTATATGTGCTTACAAAAACTACCAATGCTGGTGCCAAAAAACCATCTGTAGAATAAAAAGCCAACCCCTCCATCTTTTATAATCTTAAGGGGAAACACTCCAGTGTTGGATCTGCTAGGCTATACTAATAATGCCCAAGGGCTATGATCCAAACCTCAATTTATTCTGCCCAATGGGAGACTGCAGGTGTGGCTTTGTGTTTCTGTCCCAGAATAGAGACTCCTGTACACCTGGCAGAGCTGTGTTTCTCCCAGATATTGCATTTGTCTGAGTGTGTGTGTTTTGCATCCCAAATGCATGTATTGGGTGGTACCAGCAAGCACTTCCCTGGTGCCCGTCCCTGCAGCATGTGTGTGTTAGGCTCACAGGACAGGTCAATTAAGCAGATGTCCTGAGATTTCCCTGCTTCTCAGCCAAGTTTTTGATTTTTGACCCCTGTGAGACTGCCGGTGGGTATGACAGCTCAGACAGTAGAGATTAGCAATGGACACCTGGGAGATGTTTCTGGGATTCAGGCTCTAGGCAGCCCTAGCAATGGCTTTTGGAACCACCCTCGTATGCTGAAAGTCTGATTCACATCCCTGCCTCTGGATCATCACGCATCCTTTCTGACTTGCCAGCTGTGCTGTGCTACCTTCCTGGGGCCATCAGACAGCGTCGGTCAAGGAAGATCTGTCAGGCCTCTCTGTCCCAGGTGACTTGTTCCTTCCACCAGCCTGTCCCAGCCTGTCTGAGAAATGGAGGCCACCGGTTGCAATGTCCCCTGTGTTCCTCCTAAGTGCCCAGCAGCCAGATTCTGCCCTTCGCTCATTGTCTGCTTTTCACTGAGATGATACCGAAGATGGAATTATTGTTTAAAGCGATTAGGGCCAAAAAGTCTTCAGCACAAGAGGGATGAGCCTCAGTCCGCATTTCAGTGCATTGCAGTCTCTACATGGTAAGGATTTGTACTTTATATCATTGAGAGCACTTTTCCATATAAAATGGAGAAAGCTTATTCAGAAATGTTTGGATACACATAGGGCCCTCTTATCCCAAATTATTTTTTCTCTTTTGCAAATCAGGTCTTACCTTAACTGAAGGGCTTCTGAGGCCAACTTACCTGATCAGACCATCTTTTTCTTCAGACTGATCAGCAAGAAACTTAGCAGGATCCGTTATATTGCAGATTTGCATTAATATACTCACACCATTGATCCACGTATCCTTTTCTTATTGACTTATTAGGGAAGCACCAAACCTGTTCTCCCTGTTGAAAGTCACTCTCTTTTTCTTACTCCCATCACTGACATTATCTGGTACTTTCTGTATGATTTCCTCATCCTTCTCTGTGCTGATAATGATGGATATTTTAAACTTCTCATCAGCAAATTCCATTTGCAGCAGACTTTTTTTTTTAGTGGTAATGCTAATAATGAAATTATTGTCACATCAGTCCTGAGATCCATCTCTGAGGAACTCCAAAAATACTCTCTACAGCCCAAAGTTCCTCTTTGTGCACAGGCCATTGCCATCTCCCCATTAGTCAGTCCCGTCTCTGCAATTTTGAATATTTCCGCTCTTTTTGGATCTGCATTGTCACAGTGTCCCAGACATTGGAAAATGTCACAGCCAAAGTGTGTTGAGGGGAGCTGGTTTCTGAAGCACATCCATATGTGTTTGGTACTTTCTGGCCAGTCCCTGGTAGCAAGTTCTGCACACACATTGCAGACCTGGGTACCTAATAGCCTAAATCTCAAGTCTTGCTTCTTATTCTGACAGTAATAGTCTGGGAAAGTGCCAAGGATCTTCATCCCAGACAGAGTATAAATTGGGTTTATACTGAATAGCACTATCCTCCATTGGTATGTCACTCCAGACACTGGTCACTATGGGCTGCTCAGTGATCCCCACTGAAGCAACATCAATTTAATTTCTCTTTTCAGTCTGCCCCACCAGCTGGCTTTCTGCGCTCTTCTTTTCGATCCTGGAGAAATTTTTTCTTTGCTTTCATCCTCCAGGAGTGATCCCTTTACAAAGATTGCCAGTCAAGCTGAGATTAAGATATTTATATGAGGTCAGTAAAGAGCTGTTCTGTTTAAAAACTCAGGTCTTCCCCAAAGATGAAAGAGTTACACTAAATCCACTGGAAACATCAGTGTACATTGAGTTAATCTGGTCTTTTACATATAACTTTCTCTATACTGAACCCATTAAATGTCTGACCGTGGTGGCAAATCATTGCCTGACTGAAACAATTTTCAGTATTAAAATTTATACCAGAAAAGGTTCTGGAATACAAACCTCTGCTACTTAATTCTTAACCAAAGTAAAATGATATAGTTCTTAATTTCACTGAAGCGTTGTTAACTCATACCAGCTGAAATTTTAGCTCATAATTTGGTTTTCTTGGCTTTCTTCCCCCCCACCTCTGAATTCCTGGTAAGTTTTCTCCCTGAAATGTCACATGGATCTAGTGGGCCACAGGCTTTTATAGTGGTTCGCTGAGAGATATATATGCTAAGAGAAAGGCTAGTCAAATATTTGTCAGAGGAGTGTTGTATCTCCTGTGTAGAGTAACTGATTGGCATCAAGAGCCTTATCTCCCCCCACATCACAGGAAGAGTGGCTCCAGCCCCAATTGCCAATAAAAGCAGTATGTAGGCAAGACATGTAGCTGCTTTGACTGTGTGAAAAGCTGTTCTGAGATATAAGAATAAGGAACAGCAGGAGAAGGTCCTGTGGTGGAAACAGAAAGCAAGGTGTGGTGATTTGCAGGAAGAGTCAATGAATTTTGGATTATATAAACTTCATCCTATTGAGCTTCTGAGTAGGAGGTATCTACTCTCAATATAGAGGGTGTGAAGCCAAAACATGAAATTTAACCCAGCCAAGATCATGACCAGATATAGGTCAAGAATGCAAAATAAATTAAGTTCTATGAGAAAAATGACAGACACAACTGAGGTGGAGGGACAAAGGAAGAACATGTGGGTGTGTGAATTTCTAAACGTACTGTACACTTCCTCCTATGATTATTTTCCTTACTGGTGGCAACTTACTGTAAGTTAGTTTCTATGGTGATAAGAATTTTATTTAATACATTCACACCAGCACAAGCCTTACATCAAAAAATGTTATGTTTTGAGTTCTCCACTTACATTTCTATTTCTTTTTAATTGTATTTTGTTACTTAGAAGCCCTCTCAGTCTGCCTTCCTCAGGCTTGCTTTCCCTTGTTTCCACTTAAAGCCGATTTGGTTTTATGAATAAAAACCAGCTTTTCTTCCCCACCTGAAATATTGCTTCTGATTTTAACTATAGGTATAGTTCTGACAAAAACTTTTACCACTTATGGGATATTTTGTTTGTTTTGAGATAGCAAGTGTTATGAATCCCTGTTTCCTTTACATTAGTATTGAAAATGAATCAGGTCTGGGGTGTTTTTCAAGGGAAAATATTGAGATAAGTGATGCCTGATGAGCAAATGCAGCCAGATTGAGGGAGTTATCATTGAGTTAACGAAAATGAGCATTATACACTGTCTTAGGCTCCCTTGTGCTAATAAATCATTTGATTATGAGACAGAAACCATGGTTTTAATTTACAGCACAATGGCGTCAGAGCCTCTAGGTGCTACAGAAATATTAGTAAGGCTCATGGGAACAAAGACTTCTGTTTTTCATAACCACAACTATGGCAAAATATTCAGTGCTGGCCACTTGTGATGTTGAAACAGTACTGACAAGCAGAAAGGACTTCAATAAAATGTGAGGCCACATTAAGAAAAATGATCCTGAGTGCAGGGAACTAGCATGGTCATATAAATTATATGAGGTTTCTATAGCTGGAGGCACCTGAGAAAATGCCTTTTACTCCTCCAGCTAATGTTCACTTGTAACTTCATGGATGGGAAGAAGCCTTTAATACTTGTCCAGAACAAAAATCCATGTATTCATCACGTTCACGTGAGCTTGAATTCACAACTTGAGTGTTGCGTTAAGGCTTCTTTGCCTTTGAAGTTATCTAAACAGCAGAGGTTTGAAATGTTATCTATAACATGATGAAGCATAAGTTTATGAAGGGCTCAAATTTGAAAGAAAGTTAGCTGGGACTAAGAGGTGAACGTAGCAATGCAATAATACCATGCAAAGAGTAACAGTGCAAATACCAGGGAACTTTTCCTGAGAGGAAAATCTATTATTAGACCAGTGCAAACTCCCAAAAGAGCTGGGATAGCTCCTGCAGCATGAGACTTTTAAAATGAGATTGGACAAAACACTCAGAAACATACTGTGGAAAATGTCTTCTCTGATGGACTGGATGACCTTGCCGCTTCTTTGTTCTATTTGCCTTAATCTTCGAACAATAGTGCAGTGAACCAGTCACTGCTTTTCAATCACACTTCTGAAGATACAAAAATCCAAGAATGTCTGCTTGCTTTATGGTTCTTATCCCTAGTCTCTTAAGCAGGGCTTATATTGAACAATAGAGGTTTTTTAGCCATTGCAATGCCAGGTATTGATGAACATCCTGTTGAAATTCAGGGCTAGTTGCCCCTCTTGAATACATTAATGACCCATAATTTTCTTAGAGATGAAGGTAAAAGGCACACAACCTATGTGTGTTATTCAGAGAACCACGAAGGTGAGGCTCTTTATTCCTTTATGATCTGGTACGTTGTAGCCTTGTCTGAAATGGGAGGGGAACCCAAGCAAAATGGTATCTTACACATAACTCCTGAATATTGCAGGCGTTAAATATTCAGAGGAAATTTTGCCTCTTATAACCTCAACTGCATAAAAGCCCATCTTTTTAAGTAAACTGGTGATTCAAACTCCCTCTGGAGTCAGCAGAAAGGGTTGTCTTCAGAGGATCACTGATCTTGCCCATAGAGGGTGTTGCCTTCTCTCTCCTTTAAGTACAGGGCTTAGAAGTCTGCCTTAGCTTGGATGTTTGCCTCTTAGATGACTAATCTCAGATAAAATGAATTCTGCCCATAGTGATTGGTTTCTCTGTTGTGTGAGTGACCTTCTCCACCTGAATTTCACAGATAGCAATGAATAAAATTGTGTCAGGTTGAAAATACCCCGCAAATTGTTTTTCTTTTCTTGTACTTCTTTGAGCTAAAGCTAAAATTATCATTCTGTGTTTCCTGTCCTACCTTGATCAGACTCATACCTGTACATGAATGAGGACCATGGATACTAGTTTATTCACACAGAGATTCCCAGGTTCATTCAAAATTATCTACATAAAGAATATGCGTGTATGTACAAGTAGTAAGTCTGTTATTTACGTGATGGCATGAGGTAGGGTGTCGTGGTTCAGAGCAGACTGGGACAAAAAACCACGTGGTCTCCAGCTCACTCCTCCCCCCACCCCCATTTCCACAGTGATGTGGAGGGAGACAATTCAACTTAAAAGGCTCAAGGGTTTGAGATTAAGGATAGGGAGGGTAATGATCTACCATTTAAGATGACGGGTAAAGAACCAGAATGACCTGGGGATAAAAACATAGATTTAATTCACCACCACTATTTATGAAGTAGGATAATGAGAGGAATACACCAATAAATAGAACTCAATCTTAAATACGCTTCACCCCTCCCACCCTTCCCCATCTTCCCAGCTACCTCCTGCTCACTCATTACTCATTGTCCATGGCATCTCTTCCCTGAGAAAGAGGGCTCCTTGTAGTCTCTCCTTCCTGCTGCCTGATGTCCACCTCAAAGGAGGCAATGCTCTTCCTCCTTGTGGGTCCCTCAGGGCCATGGGTCTCTTTAGGCATGTCACCTACTGATGCTCGGTCTGTCTCCCCTCTTACATGGGGCTCTGCACATAGTGACACATCCTGGACGTTCTTGCCGCCGTCAGTCCCTCAGATGTCAGGCAATCGCCTTCTGACATCTCACCCACCACAAGCTTCAGGGAAAGGCCCTGCTCCAACAGCCTTCTCCTTCTCCTTCTCCTCTGAGACTCTTCTCCTCCTCTTTCTTCTCAGGGTGAGGTTCCTTTGTTCTCCTCTCACCTCCCCCTCTTCCAACAAATAAACTCCCCAACATTAAAGACAGGACAGCTCACAACAAGACGAAACCAAAAGAGAGAGATAGAACAATGGGGTCACCTCTTAAATAGCTTGATCGCAGAGACACTGACTGGCCTGGCCCTGGCCAGAGGTAGGTCTGACTCCAACCTGCAGGTGGTGTAGGCTCTCGAATCTTCACATGAGTCTACCCCGCTTTTACAAAAAAAGCCCACCAGACTCAAACCGATGACACAAGGTCCAAAGAAAAACTAAACTGCTACAGCACGTTTCTGAGTAGTAGAAAGAAAATATAAAGCTGTACCGGAGTTCCAGCAGTCTGACCTCCAGCCACCCTTCAGCAGATAAGAGCTGATTAGCAATGGTCCCACAGGGAGCATCCTCCCTTCTCAATGCAATCCTGTCGTATCAATTCCATGCCTTTTTCAGACTTCCAAGGTCTTCCCCCAGTGTAAGCCCAGTCTGTACAACTTTTATGTCACTTGAGTAAGGCATAGGAAGTTAAGTGCTTTAGAGAATATTCTTTATAATATTCTTCTATAGAAAACATCAGCAAAATAATACCCCACCTATGCCAAATCCCCTGAATCAATCATAACCATTCAACATCCAGACTATGCTCCACACTTGATGCAGGAATTGTTACAACTCTTTACACCTGGTACCCCATGTATTCTGCAGGTATTCACTATCACGTGAAACAATCCCCAACCACATTTCTGGGTGATGAGATCTTGTTTTGAGCAGGAAATTTGAAATGTTCTTTCACAAATTACATTGATCAAAGGTCCATTCTGGAGAAAGAGGAAAATGTGCTTGTAAACTATAGAGTCAAGCTGTCAATGAGGGCATTGAGATCCTCTATGTAAAGCTTAGCAACAGATGACTATGGATGGATGAATGGCAGTTGTTGGCAATTTTTTCTACATCAGACAGCAGTGACTTCTGCAGTCACTGCAATTCAATATTGTCTACACATGGAGATTGTCTAATTCCAACCCCTGCCATGGGCAGGCACACCTCTCACTAGATCAGACTGCTCAAAACCCCATCCAATCTAGCCTTGAACACTTCCAGAGAGGGGGTATCCACAACATCTCTGAGTAACATGTTCCAGTGCCTCATCACTGTCATAGTGAAGAATGTCTTCCTCATATCTAATCTAAATCTTCTCTCTTGCGGTTTGAACCCGTTATCCCATGTCCTATCACTACATGCTCTTGTAGAAAGTTCCTGTCCAGCTTCCTTATAGGCTCCCTTTAAGTACTGGAAGGCCACAATAAAGTCTTCCTAGAACCTTCTATTCTCCATGCTGAACAACTCCAACTCTCTCCTTCTGTCCTCATAGGAGAGGTGTTCCATCCCTCTGATTGTCTTCATGGCTCTCCTCTGGACTCGATCCAACTTGCTCCAACTGATAGCTGCCAGTGGAAAACTCAGAGGCTGGGACCGTGAGACAGGAGCTGGAGCACAAACAGGTGTGATCCTGCAGCCCACAGGGACTTTAAGGGACAAAGGGCATTTTGTTGCTGGTACAAAGAGTCGGAACTGCCTGTACTGGTGCAGGAGAACCAGGGACTGGGGTGACAGATTTCTCTAGATCTATGTCCTTCTTATGTTGGGGGCCCCAGAGCTGGGCAAAGGGCTGTAGGTGATGTCTCACGAGAGCAGAGCAGAGGTGAAGAATCACCTCCGTCAACCTGCTGGTCACACTTCTTTTGATGCAGCCCAGGATATGGTTGGCTTTCTGGGCTGCAAACACACATAGCCAGGTCATGCTGAGCTTGTCATCAGCCTGTATGTATATATGTCTGACCATTCGTTTGATACAGTGCATGTGGGAGTGTGAGTTATTTGGCAGTACAACCAATTTGTCATTATCTATGGGTGGATTTTGCCCATAAACCAAGTAGTAGATGATGAGAGATCCAGACCTGAGCCACTGCAGGTACAGTGTCCAGTGCATGTGTCTATGCTGCTCTAAGAGCCAGTGCTGGTCTCAGAATAGTGTAGCTATACTTACAACTTACATGGCACTGAGTACAAGTTGATAAGGCCCACTGCTCTCCATAAGCCCTTGAGGTCCCTCTTCAGTACTGGTTCATAAGTGGCAGAGGTATGTGGAAACCATTGTGTGTCAATCGGAGGCTTTTTGTGCCCCTTGCTGAATGTGAGTGGGATATTGCAAGGCCATCGTGGGTGGCTTTGTCCATCATCCACCGTTCTTGCTTCTCAGAGGTCAGCTTATTTTGGTTTAGTGCTTCATGTTGTACCTCCCCTGAAGGTGTTCTTTTGCACCATATTTCATTGGAGACCTCTAAAATGTGTAGGGATGTGGCACTCAAACCAATCTTATCAGCAACATTATCCAGGGTTTCATTTCACCCAGGATATCCCTGCCCTATCATTGCACTACCAATTTATCATAATCCTTGTAAATGCTACATTACTGAATGTGTTGTAGGACAGAAAGGGATGTACAACTAAAATGCTTTCATTTACGCTCTACCTCCCATACACGGTCAAATCTCTGAAGGGTCCTTTACCATCGATTGATGTCTTAGCCTTAAGATATATTCTGCAGTTAAGGAGTACAGGCCTGAAAGGGGTCTCTTGTGTGCAGGCAATCACATTATATAATCCGTTTTATGAACTGATTAAACTCAATCTTAAAAGTGGTTAATATGTTTTATGTCCAAATGTTCTTACTTGAAGCTTTTTCTAGTAAACCACTGCCCTGATGTTTAGAGGTGCTGCAGTCATTCATCAAAAGGAGTTTAAACTCATTCATTCTTGGAAACACAAGCACATTTTGCACCGGACATTGTGCAAGTCAATAAGTCCACAGGGACCTTACTTGAACAGCCTGTGATGTTGAGATTGCAGGGACACAACTATTTTTTTCTGTTGAGCAAGCAGAAGGCAGCCTACAGCTGAGCTCAGCTCTTTGAAAAGAAAAAAAAAACCAGCAGCCCTTTTTAAAAATTAGCATTATTTTTTTTTTTCATTAAATGAAGACACTATAACTATGACACTATGAAAGTAGATCTGCTACGTAAGGTGCTGTCATTTTCAGGTAGCTGGTTTTCAGAATGGAAATGGCCTTCAGGGGACTTTCCCAAGATCAGACAGTAGCTTGTGGCAAAGCTGGAAATGTAACCCAGACTTTATGAGTGATTTGCTGCAGTGAGAAAGAGTGTCTATCAGTCACCTCTTTATGCCTCTGACCTTTTCATCCTTTTTCTGCTTATTTATTCTGGTTAATTAAGTACCTGAGCACCTTGCAAATTATAGGGAAATGAAACATAGAATCATAGAAAATGTTGGACTGGAAGGGATCTCCAAAGGTCATCTAGTCCAACCTCCTTGCAGTGAGTATGTCCTGCGGGATATTTTTTTTCTTGGGAACACTGGATGAAATCCTGCTGCTACTGTCAGTAGGGTCCTCCCTTGATAGCCACAGATACTAAGTGAAAGCTTCAGTGATTCACATTTCAATATAAGCTTCATAAATTCCACGGAAATGGGACCAACCAGCTCACACGGGGAGGTCACAGGCTCATCTTGTTTCAAAGCACTAAGGCAAAAGTGTGTGTGGCTGTTGTAATAGAAAAATCTGTCCAGTCATGGGGGAACCAAGCACAATGCAAAATGTGTAATGATGGAATAATGATGGTGGCAGCTACTAAATTTCCTCCAGATGAAGTGCACGTGACTTGAAGGCCATGGATAAAAATGTAGATGCAGAGTTCCTTTCTCAATCCTCTTTTGGTCTTGAAATTGTACCAGCCTGATCTGCCCTGGACATGAAGTATTTTGACTCTAGAGGGACACCAAGAGCATCAACACTGTTCATGTGCTGAATGAGGAAGGAAGCAGGTGTAGAGATGGGAGATGTTGTAGAGGAAACTGAGGCTGTAGCATGACCACAAGAAGATCAGCCATCCCCATCTGGTCTGCTTTGGAGGTCTGCTGCCATCAGGGTGGTGACACAATCACGTGATCAGGTTCCCACAACATAGGGACGAGGACTGCTCTGTTCTTTAGATAAACCAATCCACTAATGTTTAAAAGTTTTCATATCACTCCAATAAAACAACCAGGTAGGAGGAAATCTAGCCATGAGCACTAGGACACAGAGCTGGTTTCAAATGTGACTTCTGAAATGGCACAGTGCACCAATAACATAAGATGGGTAAATGCAACACATTTGTCAGCAGCCTTAAAACAAGCACAAGCTAAATGCTTCCATTTTAAGGAGTCAAAATGGTTTAGAGAAGCAAGGTTTGGATGTGACTGAACGGCCTGTCTCCCATTCCCCTGTGGATAATGGCTAGTTCCTGTTCTCTACTGCCTTTTTATAATTTCACTTCAAATAATCCCAGCACAGAGCATTTTTTTCGTGGCTTCATTTTTTTTTTTTCATTGGCCCTAGTGTTACCAATCACAATGACAAATCCTGTCTTGTTAAGTGATAGGCAATATATTTTTCTACCTTGGAATTCTCCCTTTCCTCCTTTCCCCACATGCTTCTATTTACCAGAATTTCATCCATTCATTAACATGTAGACTGGATCCTGAAATATTATAAGCAGGTTGAGCTTCAGTGGTTGCAGGGAAGGCATACCCATAGTTTCCCCCTCACAAGCCAGCCTTTATGTTTGAGAAATGGGCCATTCTTCTAAGACAGAAAGGGCCATTGTCCTGTCTTTGAAATATCTCCTGTTTAGTACTCAGTGAAGATAAATTTGAGTCTTTCCTTAAATTACTTTTCACTCTGAACTGATGCGACATTTATCTCTGCTAGAGTGTTGACTATATGAAAAGCTGAAGCTTGCTTAAAGAATGCTGCCAAACAAGAAAGATTGTAATCCATCTAATTACTGAGCTAGGATGTGCCAGTGCTGCAAACTTCAATTACCACCATTAAAGCATCAATTGAAAGCTTCAGCTGATTCCCAGAGAGTCAGACACTTCCACACATTTCATGCATTATACAGATGTTTTGCTGCTCCTTCAGTCACTAATCGTTCACTGTTTTGAACATTTGGGACTGCTGTAACATGAGAAGTAATCTCCAGATGTAGAGGGATTTCGAGTGAATTCTGCCTCTTTAAACCACTTCTTGTCAATTGTTCCCCCAGTAGGAACTGATGACCTCATGCTGGATGCCTTTTATTTTTCCCAAATGTTATAAAATAAATTTGCCCACAGGGTTACTTACAATTCTTGGGAATCTACATTTCCATGGATATCAAAGGCCCCAGTACTACAGCGAGGTCCTTGGAACAGAATTCTGCAGGCACACAGATCTCTTTGTAGCCTCCGCTGCTTATTCTTTATATGTTAGTAGCACTGTTCACACATTTAAAGAATAGCTCCAAAATGGCAAAAATGACCCCATGTTTTGAGCAAAGCTCTGGAAATTTTGTGGGCAACACCTTCTGTGATAAGCTCACCCTTGTTTCACTTTGACACAACTGTTAATAACTCAGTTTGATTGATTCCCTTCTGGCAATTTGCTCTGAAGTCAGGGCTGGGTCAAAATCAAAAGAAAAAGTCCTTCTGGAGCCTAACCTTTAAAAAAGCCTAAGACTTGAGTAGTTGAGCATTGAAGAAAGTTTCAGAATTAAAAGTCAATTTGAATTAAAGCGTCAAAACATTTTATTTTGGAGACACTGAGACAAAACAGTTATATTTCCAAAAACGTCTCTTTTCAGATGCAAATCATCTCTCAGAGGTTGCAGAAGTTATTACTTCTGTGTCGCTTACATTGCTTATATTTGCCAAGGGCAGAATTTGCACCTGTGCAGAACAGCCATCTCCGGAGTTAAATCAGCATTTATGGGCCACTCCCAGTGACTTTGGGCGCTGCTGACTTGTACCCAGCTCTCAGGAGAATATCCCTCAGGAAGATTACACTGCCTGGAAAAGACATGTGGCTGCAGTCTAAAATCTCATGTGGGTCTTTTGTTCTTAATATTTCCCTCTTTAAAGAAAAATTTCCTTAAAGACATGGATGACATGGATGACAAAAATGACAGCCTGCTGAGTTCTGTATCTATGCAGGGAATCCTCTCTTCTAAGCTAATCTTTAACTGTATGTGCTTTTACTGGGTAGACCTGTGAACTTGATGTTCACTTTCAAATTATTATTACTTTTTGAACAACAGAAAATCTCAGAAGGAGATTTTTCCAGGAGGATTCCCTAAACAACAGTGGTTTGCAGGACATGCTAAAAGGAACATGCAACTTTATATCTACCAGGGCCGGGGAGATGGGAGTATGTGGCCACAGTATTCCACATATGTCTCTGCCAGTGCATCTTCCCATCCCTCCCAGGTACCGCTGAAAGAGATTTGAAAAATAAAGGGAAAAGACAACATCCTTTGAGAAGAGATTTCAAGTGTAGAGACTTCATGTCACAGACAGCTTTTACTCCTTGGGCGATGGCACAAAGAAACAAGAAACGCTAAAACATACAAGGTTGCCTGGAAGGAATTGCCTGTCGGTCTTTCACACAGTGATTTCATGAGGTGTTCACATGAGACCAAATAGGAGAAACTGCAAGAGTGAGTGCCCTGATATTCTTCAAGTAATGGGAAAAAGAGCATCTTAACAGCATAAGGACACAGGCAGAGGTATTTTGCAGGAATGCCTTTTAGAAATCCTTTTTACGAGGTATGCTACACCAAAAAGGAAACTCAAACTCTATCCCTAGAAAGATTAGTGAAGCTGATAAATTAAATTTCCCTGAAACTATCTTGTCATGTCAATGGAAGTATGGAGCACAATGACTTCAGAAATATTGTGTATAATTAGCTATATTCCATAGATATTGGCATGATACACAAAGCATGACCATAGATTTTCATTCAAATTTTCAGTTTACATTAGATGAAAATATAAAAACAAGGAATGGTAGAGGACAAATGTGCCCCAAAGCTCTGCAAAGATCTGTTAATATCTAAATAAAATTGGCAGCCACTTCTAGCAAAGAGGAGGTTGCTAGCAACAGAGGTTAGAACATGATATAAGAAACAAATGGGAACCATTACCTAGTAAATACGTCATTCCTTGTATTAAAGACAGGGACTAGCAGAACTGCCCCAAGAAGAGATGGATATTGACAGTGGTTGAGGAAAGGTAATGCCTTTTAAACACAGAAATGTAGAAGCAGCTCTAGAATTAAGAACTATCTATCCCAGGATTTCTGTCCCTGTCATTGATTTACTATGAATGTTTAAAGATGAGTTACAAAAATGAGTCCAGCCTCCAGTTTCACTTCCCCTGGCATCTTCTTCCAGCATCTTCTGGTAAAGGTGTATATCGGATTTTTGTTCAATATATTTGCCTAATTAATTTTTAATTGATCTAAACTCTTGGCACCTACAACATCCTGTAGCAACGGATTCCATTTGTTTAGGTATGCATTGCATGAAGAAGTACTTTTGGTTTAAGTCTTCTACCTGGTAATTCATTGCTTGCATTCTAGTTCTAATTTTAAGACAAAAAATAAATAATCGTTCCCTGTTCATCTGCTATTTGCCACTCAAGCTTTCGTACACTGGCCTAATCATACAGACAACTAGGCATATTTAGTCAGCCTTGAGACTTACATGTGGGAAGAAATTCACTTGGTTTTTTAATTCATCCTTTTGCCAACATTCTCTGTAAGAGAACTCTCATCAGACTCCAAACCAGTAAATGCAGGTTTTTGGGTGCTCAGCAGCTTATGTCAATAATGAAGACAGACAACTTATGAAGTTTTTTGAAAATTGTTCTTACTGTTGAAATGCACGTGGAAGCACTGCAACTGCTCTAAGATTCAAAACTCGAGCACTGCAACTGCTCTAGGATTCAAAACTTGAAATAATGCTAAAGAGTGAAGGGGGGAATTACAAGTCCCTCCAGCAGATACGATGGTTAACTCCACGCTCTGTGTGGCTATGGTTCTCTTCCATGTGCTGCAAAGATCAGCACTAAAAATCTGCTGAACTTATTGTGTCTAACTCAAGAGCAGCCAAACCTCATGGATTTCTCTAGTAAGATGGAATTTAGTATGTGTGTCTCAGGAAATTCCATGTTTCTCTGTTCTACCATGTTGGCATCTCTCAGCTAGCTTAAGCAAGGCTAGTTCACGCACTCAGAGTGACGTAGGTATTGCAACAAGGATCTTTGTGCAGACTAATTGCATGGCTATTTATGCTGCTCAGGCCAGTCTGAATCCTGAAATTAATTACATGTTCTGTGTCTGTGCAATGAGTAATGACTGCAACTGAGATACACCTTGTAAGTAATCCAGGATTCATGGCCTTACTTATGGAAGAGAAAGTGCAAACATTGGCAAGAGGAAAAAAGACCCATGGAGGAAGAAGGCAGTTCTTCTTGTGGGTGTGTTGGACAAATACTAAATTGTTAAGTACTTGAATAGGCATCACCTCAAAGGGCCTGTGGGTACTGCAGAAAATGAGGCAGGGTCTATGCATCTGGCAGTCTTTAAGGGACAGGGTGATGTTCCAAGGTAACAACCTGTGTAAGGACTGGAGGCAAAAGAAATATTGGCCTTATTGAGTTGAGACTAGAGGTGATCCATGGGGCAGAGGATATGTAATAACAGTGTAATATCATTGAGAACAGTGATCTGCTTGCATAATCAGGTGACCCCCTACCTCTAGTCGGTTGCAAACATGCAGACCCAGGCAAACTTTTTTTACCAGAAAGATTCAGTCTTCTCTCCAAAAGTTGTTTCTGTCTTCTATTAACAAAAAGATGTTAAAAATATAAACTGTGAACACTGGAATGATCAGTCCCAACAATCAGAAAATACTTTCAGGTGTGAAACATTTATCTGAGTTCATCTTTTCGTTTATAGAAGTCCCATCCTGAGTGTCCTTAGACAGGCACAATTCAATAACCTGATCTCAGAAGTATGTCTCTATGCCCTGTGTTGAGGCACCCTATAAGGACCTGGATGGGTCAAACTCCAAATCTTCTATAGAATTATTAAAGGAATCATTGTTTTACTGGAGCTTGCAGTTTCCTGAGGATCATGGACTTTTTTTTCACTCCTATCCCCAGTCTTCAGGAAAACATATCTGCTACAAAGAACAATAGACATTGGCAACCTATTCACAGCTGAGGTCCTGCTTCGGCCTCTGATCTCAAGCTTGTCAAGTGTCTGACTTTGCTGGAGAAGAAAGGAAAGCGAATGTTCATAAATCGCTCATAATAGGTAAAATTACTATTCTCAGTAGCATTAGCTTGTAACACTTGGGAGGGACCTCACTAATTTATTTCTTTCTAAAAATCCTGCATGGCTGCCGCTATTGCTATGTACTTCCTAACTTTATCAGCAGATGATTTCCCTTGGCTGTGGAATCAGCTTCCGGCACTGAACGGTGCGGGTGGCTTTCTCAGAGGCTCCTAGCTAGTAGGAGCTTTTATGAGTCTATTGCTTTGCACAAGGTTCTTCTGCTTAAGCACAACAAAAGGCTAATGGGCAACTGTTGTCTCTTAGGCTGTGTGGTAGTTTGTGTAAGTGGGTTTAGTCATTTTACTCTGTGAGTTGTAAGACTTGCATGTCTCTCCTACGGGCTGTGATCTCTTTGTACAGGGTTCAGAGCAGAGCATTCACAGTTCTGTAAAACTGCGTACACTGCTTTAAGCCTACTTAAGAGTTATTATTAACAATGAAAGTGGTGGTTTTTTTTTTTTTAAAAAAAACCCCACCTTACTGCAAGTCATTAAGAAAACCAACTCATTGAGTAAAAAAAAAAAAAAAAATCTTTGGAAAAGGAAATGGCCAATATAACTGCAAACTACCAGTCTGACCACTTTTTTTTTTTCATTCTTACAACCACAGAACGTGCAAGCAAAAAAATCCCCTGCCTCAGAGATTAAAGGAAACTGATGTCTTATTTAAATGAAGTCTCTCAAGTTGTTTAAGGCTGAAAATCACACCTGTGCTGAGAGCTGGGCACAGAGATGAAGGTCTGGGTCTGATAACAGGCGTAGGGCTCTGCTATTCTCTGGTTTAAGTTCTGAAATAAAATTTAAAATTGCTCAGCCATTTACCTCTGAAGATGTGGTGAGAACTCTTTGAACATGTCCCATGGACCAGAGGCCGAGGCTGGGGACAACCCTGACCACTGCAGTGCACAAGTGAAACCTGGGACAGGGCTGGGTGTGAGGCCGCAGACCTTTTGAAGAAACTGAAAGAAAAGAGGGCACAAAGCTGCTGCTCTCAGTTTGGGATTTTGGCACTGAAGTTCAACTTCAGTCTCATGTTAGATTCCTAAATCTTGAACAGTTCCTAGGTGGTCAAAGATGATTCAGGGCTTGTGCTGAAACCCTTAAAAAATGTATAAAGTCTAAACTTCTGTCCTTGGCTGTACCCCAGGGGGGTTGCTCATGGCGTATTTTGGTGACTAACTTGTAAATCAGCCTGATTGTGGCTCTCTGTCCAGAGATGAACAACTGCCTGCTTACGGTAATAAACACTGACCACAGAGGACTGAAATCTGCTGGCTCATACCCCCAGACAGATCAGGAGAAACCTCATTAGCTTCGTCTGGGGCTGTTCTTGATTTGCATTGGTTTAACTGAATAACAGACTTTGGTTGGAAATGGACGTGAGCAGCAAATCAGCCCCAGCACGACACAGCCTGAGATGGAGGAAGGCCTAGGAGGGCCTTTTCTCATGCTGAAGCACAACATGAAAGCCCCTCCTGCTGTAATCCAGGAGTCACGGTGCATCATGGTCGTTCATCTGTCAGTGCTGTTATCGCTGACTTTAGCTAGGAGACAGAATCAGGCCCAGGATGATGTTTCCTGAAGCATTTTGTCCCAGACCACCCTTCGCTGCATGAGCATACTGGAAGCTGACACTCTGTGGAAGTACAGCTAGAAGCAAGACAGAGCATATTAGTCCGCTGGTACCGAGTCTTGCTCATTTCAGGCAGTCTGTTTGAGTCACCCGTCCTCAGCCACTGACTGTTATTTTCCAACACTCTCCATGTGTCAGCTAGCCAGGAAGACTGTGTCCTAAAGATAATGCTCAGCTTGCCCCTCGCTGCCGGAGAAACGTGCCCAAGAAACGTTTCTCTCAGCTCAACCAGCCTTGAACGGCTGGTGATGAACTCAGTGCTTTACCAATACTGTATGAAACTGCATTTCTTACATCCACTGCCATTAACATAATGCAATATCCATACGGTGATTGTTTTATTTATGTTTCCCTTACATCAAGGCAGAGGAAGCCAGCAGCTGGAGCTGTGAGATAGAGGCACCCACCAGTTACTGGGCTGTGTTGTTCACAGGGGTGATAAGCTTTTATCACCCACTGGGAGTTAGGATCTTGTCTAAGTGATAGCATCCATCCCTTGAAAACAGAACAGAGCTCTCACTGTTTGCCTGTCTAAAAGGAAAGAGTTTATAACTCCAGACTTTACAGTGACTGTGAGCTAAAACACGACATAGCTTGATTGTCTTAATTTCTTAATTCATTCCGTCGCAAGTCACAATATGAGCATTTGCTTCCTTTACATCAACAGAGTTTAATTGTGTTTGCCTTACCCCTTTGTCTGTATTTGCCACTGGAAGTCTTAAAAAAGTCTCCCTCTCGTGTGTGACTTTGATTTTGCTAATCCCTACCTACCTTTTGAATCAATTACAGGCAGTTTTATGGTTTGCAGGGAGAAAAAGCATAAACGAGAAGCAATTCCTTTGGCTATCGTGTGTGTAACTGAAGGATGTTTCAAACACAAAACAGGAAAACAAGTGTTACTTCAATGGCTTGGTTTTTTTTTGCTCTTTGGATTTCAAACTAAGGGAGACAGAGTGTAACTGTTGTTTTGTTTTTATAATTAAAATAACGTCATAACATTATCTATACTGTGGCTGGATATCTTCTGTATGGTAAGTTTTACAGTTAGAAAGAAAAGAGGAAAGTTTCAGAAAATTCATTTTTAATTAATCTACAGAATTATCTTCTTGTGTTATTTCCACATTTGGATTCCCAGGAATTTCAACCTTCTCCACAGAAAGGAAAATTAACCTATTTCTTATATTGGCCAAATAATTTTGTAAGAAAAAGTAAAGACACAGGGTCTGGTTTTACCATTCTGTACTCTGATTTTGCATCTTTGTGATTCCATCTGCTGAGGAAGTTACTTTATAGCAGCTCTGAAGCTAGGAGATCTCTATAAAGTACAATGCTGCAAATTCGTAGGGGAGGCAGTTGCCATTTGCTTCAGTGGCTCTTGTTTTCCGAGTCTTGACAACCACAGTCTGAAAATAAGGAGGCTCAGGATGGAAAAATAAATGTGACCCCAACCAAAGCCAAACCACAAGAGCATAAGGAAGAGCAATCCTCAGCCACACTTCAAGCTTCAACCTGTCCCGGGAGGCACAGGCAATGCTTTTTTGGGGGGCAGTCTCTCTGCTTTGCTGCAGAGAGACTTGACTTTGTGTGGCTTCTCTCCTAGAAGGGTATCTTCTACAGGTATAAGGGCTAACTGTGCAACAGCAGGGACAGAGAAAGCCCTGGTTTGACTTAAATTGTGTGGACTAGCCTTCTGTACTCAGACTGTTGCACAAGCATCCTATGTCCTTAGGGCCTTACAGGACTATCCATGACTGGATACGACAGTCTAAACTCTCATGATGTCCTTTAGATGCCTCAAACTGATGTCTTCACAACATAAAAGGTTTGACAACAGTGAGGAAGAGAAACCTTCACTCACCCCCAACCACAACTCCAATACTTAGTAATTGATTTCTGATGAAATTACTTCTGTTGGCTAATGTCTTAGAAGGATGCATCTTGCTTTTAATATTCTGCATCAGCTTTTAATCATAATATTAATAACATTGCATATGAAGAATTTATCTTTTTTTCTTCTTAACAAATACTTTAAAAAGTACTTGTTCGTGTTTCTGAATCACCAGTATACTCAGGGAATAAAGCCACATTTCATCCAGTAGTCAGATGGTTTTGTGGTGTAGATATTCAAGAGTGTTTCATGATGTGAATTACCTCTAGAAGACTATTTATTCCTGTATACTTTTTGTCTGAAGTGTAATATTCCTGGGAATTCCTCACTCTCACATGATTTTTTCCAAGTAAATGTCTGTGACATATCGAAGAGACATTTGTGTTACCAGAGCACAGCAGGAAGGGAAGCATAATGCTTTTTCCAACTTGATTCTGAGGCTGGGTTATTCATAAATGCTTATCACTGTAGTAGCTTCACTCCCACTTAATGAATGGCTTACAGGTTCCTAAGGACTCCAGCACAGAGTGCCTGTTACACGCCACAGTAACTCCTCTAAGTTGGTTAATTTTTACTACTTCTGGTGTTGCAACATTTTAACAGTTGAGATGAAGAGGAAGCCCAGGATGGAAAGGAAATGGTGTGGAGACATCGCTCCTATTTATGCTCTTCTATGAATTAATTTATAATTTGGCAAACTAGACCAGGGCCATATTCAGACTGTGTCAATGCAGTACGCATCTTTGGGGTTTTAGATCTGGTAGCAATACAGAAAAAGTCGGTAGGATATAGCAAACCCAACATTTTTAAAGTGTTTGAACTGTGACTCAGTTTTCATCTGTGAAAAAGGTGGAATAGTCTTTCCTTAATGTTGTGAAGTCTTATGACAGTAAATCCACTAGTACTGAGATGATGAGGGAGCTCCAGATACTTACTGTGGGAGTGGACAGGGCCATCAGACTTCGTGCCTTGTAACAAGTGCTGGGTGGCCAGCCAGCCCAGCAGTGGTACACCAGAGTGAGCCCTGCTTTTAATTTGGTCTTGAAGGTCCCTTTGACCTCTGACATTCTCCTCAGGAGGAGGAAAGCAAGGAGCAGAAGCAGGGATGGCAGAGAGGAGAGAGGGAGGGCAGGCGGGACTGACAGGCAGCACTGCTCGGCGCAGCGGGGGTGCTGAATTCAGGGAGGAAGGTGAGACAATAATGCCCCCTCTCTGCAAAGCGGGGTGACCTCTGACTGACTCTGACTACTGCAGCATTATCTGCTTCTGCTGTGACCGAATGCTGAAGTGAAAGAAACGTCCTTTCACAGCAGTGAAGGGAGAATGAACAATGACTGAAGTTAGAGTGTAATGCAAGAAATGAGAGCGAAAAACTCCCCCCAAAGCACAGCCAAAGTCAAGCAGCAATGAGGAGGCTATCTGTGCACACCTGCCCATCCATGAAACCCTTGCACGGGATGTGTGGGTACAGCTGTGGGGGCC
This sequence comes from Trogon surrucura, assembly GCA_020746105.1. Taxonomy (NCBI): domain Eukaryota; kingdom Metazoa; phylum Chordata; class Aves; order Trogoniformes; family Trogonidae; genus Trogon; species Trogon surrucura. The sequence continues at coordinate 11,005,265 of CM036619.1, read as the reverse complement.
TCAGCTCTGCACACCCCCTTGGAACCTCTAGGAATTGGCAAGGGTGGCTTTCTCTGAGAGGCAAGCCCAGATAAATTCTTCTGCAAAGTGCTGCCTTTTGCTGAGTTGAATAATGAGCTGGGGAGCATGCAGAAGTGGGTGCCCTGCACCCCTCACAGAATCGCAGAATCACAGAATCGCAGAATGTTAGGGATTGGAAGGGACCTCGGCCACACAGGATGTGTGCAAGTAAAATGAACTTCACCTTAAATATGAGATTGACTTACCCAGGGTCAGGTTCATACCCACATTTGATGTTGACTTTCGTGAATTCACCTAGATGTAAAACTGAGATGCTTTGACTGTGCTGTATTTTTTAGATCACAATGTCTTGTCTGCATTTCAGTAAAGAAAAGCACAAATTGATGTTAGCCACAGAGATGAGAAAAGCCAAGCATTGTCCTCAACAAAAGGAGAAGCAAAGAAGCAAGCATGTTGGAGATAAGAGACATGTTTTGTTTACAGAAAGTTTTTAAGTTTCTCTCACGCTGCTCTGAAGAAATGACAAGGGGTTGTGGAAAAGCATTAGTTTTGACTAATAGAAGAATATTTTTGATGGCAGTGCTTGTAAGAAATAGGGATAAATGTGAATGTTTCCCTCATAGAAATTCTTACATGTGTTTTTGGCTGCCTTTAATTGCGATATATATTCAGTGAATTCAGACATTGTTGATTCTTGAAGGTCACAAATAATGTCTTTTTCAGTGGACCATCATTATACAATCAATCACTAGCTATTTTTTTAAATATATTTCAAGATTATCCAGTAACTCTATCGGATCTGAGGTATGTACTTGTACTTCAGAGGTCTATAAAAATGCTGAAAGGCTGAAACCTCTGGACATTTCCTATCACACCTCCCATTGAAGAAGGACAATCACGAGTACTAAGATCAAGGGTGTTTGCAAGGTTTTTTGAAGAGTAAATAATTAGTTTCATTTTTCAGAGTACTAGAAGTAGCTTCTGTCCCTGAGATCAAACAGCTCCTGAGCTGAGACACATCCAAGATTTTCCCCAGGTCAATATTGTGACCATTCTGCTGAGTGATGGCAAAATCTGAGCAACTGTGGCAATAATTTTTGCGGTGCAAATATTGGCCATGGAACTTACTCTTTCTGTCCTATTGGTGTAATTTGGACAAAGCAATGTTAGTAATCAGTAAACAGGAAGCTAATTTTGGCAGAAACCCTGCCCTGCCCCTGAAGCAGCTGTCCTGCTTCCACATCTGCTCTGAGTATCACAGTCTCAGTGTTGAATGCAGCTTTCCCCATCTGCAGCATCTTATTCAGGCCTCCAGCACTGACTTTCACACCTCCTAATCCCTAATCTGTGTGCCTTTTTCTGGGCACCAGATGTTCATTTCTGCAACCACTGTAGAGCCTGTAAAGTTTTGCAGTCAGATGAAATAGCTCCCACACACTAGGGGAGGTTGAGCTCGGTCCATGTCTGACAACTGTGAAAGACTTGGGCTCCATTTGGGTCCCACACACATCTATCAGAGTTACCTGATATTGGACTTTAGTCTTTTCTCCCTTTTGGGCTGGCCTGTATGAAATTAATATTACATTTACCTTTAGTCCTGCCAAGTGAGAAAAATATATCCCTACATCAAAAAAATAAGATGAAATAACTGTGCTTTTTGAAAAAAATGTCTATTCGTCACTGAAATGTGTAGTGATGGAATGAGGCAAGGAAGTGATCTTTATAGGAAATTGTTTCCCATGTTGTTTAAACATGAAAATCAGATTTTTTTGCAAAAGTGAAGGGGAAAGAGTGGATAGTACTGTAATTGCAGGTAGAGAATGAACAGGTTTGGTCTTATTCCAGGAAAGGAATGGGAGAGGAAACTGTGATATTTTTTTTGTGGGTAGAATTTATCAGTTAGGCTATGGTTTGCAAACCTCAATTCTAACCTCATCTTCTCCAAATCAAGAGAATTTTGAAATTTTTGTTGGGTCTATCTTTAGAGAAGAGAAAAGAAGATATTCCAGAAGCTTCTGGTATTTCCAGTACAGGGCCAAAGTTTGCATGATCCGAAGAGGTATGTTTTGGTTCTGGTTAGCACTGACAACCCTCACCAAGAAAAACAGAAAAAACTTCTCTTTTAGAAAACCATAAAATTATCTTGTAAAGTGCTCAGGATGAGCAGGGGAATGTGCTCGCTTGCTTTCTCATGCTCATCTGAAACACATTTCCAACCTTTCTGAGGCTTGTCTTTTCTGAGGCAAGAAAAATACACATCTCTTTAGGCTGCTCTTGCTCTGCTTGGGAAACTGGAGAAGCCGTAGTTGCTATTTTTACAAGTTTGCTTCCTTCAGGGGAGAGATATCTTAGGGTTGAGGGGGTGGTAACGTGATCTCTTTTTCTATTTTTATAAAGGGCCTGGGGATGCACTGGGAAGCTGCAGATCTGTGCAGTTGAAAGTCTTCAGCTCCTCTTTTGAGGTACTAAGGGAGGAACAGTTAGAAAAGTGTGGCCTAATTAAGGATATCTAATATGGTTTCAGGAAGGACAGGGCATGCCTCATTAACTGGCTGGAATTCTTTGAGGATATTGCAGCTGAAGGCACTCAAAAAAAAAGGCGACTCACTGTGAGCATTGTGTACTTCGGTGGGATGGCGGAGAATAAAACACAGTTAGGAAAGTCTGGGGTTGATACCTATGTTATGGAGTGGATAAAAATATATGAAACTAATTGATATTTAAGCCCACAGGGAGTGGAACTATGTCTTAGTTCTTTGAATCCTGGGTGCATTTCTTTTAATCTTTTCTTTAAAAAGAAAAATTATTATTATTGATGTAATTTGCTTTTGTGATTCAGCTGAATTGAAAGCTGCAGTATTTCTAGATGATATTGCGCTAAATTTGGAGAGCAATGAGGAAAAGTGCAATTAGATACAGACAGGGTTAAATGCCTTTTAAAGTTTCTAGCATGGCAGATGGCATATCTAGTAAAGGTCAGATAAATGTAGCATCATGATAATAAGCCAAAGACCCCAGAACCAAGAGAGGGAAAAGGTGGGGTGGATGGAGGGTTTCTCTGAATATTGACAGCTTTAATGTGGGAGTTGTGGGAGATGCAGTTTCCCCAACTCTTTCCAGAAAGAGTCTAAATGCTCCAAGTTATCCTTACAAGAGAGAAATTATTCAAAAAGGAAAATCATGCAGATTTCAACTGGTGGAAAGTAGAGTTTCTCTCAAACCTGCTAAGTGCAGCAGGAATGGGGCTTTTGGCTACAGGGGAGCAAGAACTTGTCGGGGAGGAAGAGTGCTGTTGGGGTCTGGGACTGAGGTTGGTGGGGATGTGGAGGCAGTGAAGTCATTTGAGCTCTTCTGACCCTGGGGATGGTATGGGGTGAGTCAGACCACTCACTTGGCTTCTCGGTCATCCCAAGGACTACAGAGCCCGCTGAGTGCGGTGCTGCCCACTTGCAATCCCTCAGAACCCCATTGCATGTTCATGTGTTGGGAGGAAGGGTGTTGTCTTCATGCTCTCCACCACCTGCAGTTTCCTTCAGAGCTGAGGAAACTGCATGTTTTTGACCCAGGTCTGCTCTTCCGAGCTTGAAAAACATCAATCTCCTTGATTTTCTACATAACCAATCTATCCATGTGAATTTCTCAGAAAAGCCGTGCACGTTCTTGTGGCCTCAAGAGATGACTGGAACCTGAGAGTGGGGGCTGAGAAACAGTTCTGTGACTCAGGGGAGGTTCGGTTCCCTGCTGAGCAAAGGGACCTTTATTAGAACAAAGAAAGCAGGTGTTAGAGGGGAAGGAAATGGGGAAAACCTTATGTTTCTTTCAATATCTATGAAATTTTAAGAGCTCTGAATGAGTCTCATGTATATGTCTGTGTTAACCATGCCCCTTTGCATACACCACTCTTCACTCAGGTGAAAGAGGATGGAAACTTAGAGGTGGAGGGACAAGGAGAGTGAAGTCCAGCAAAAACTTGCCTGTGAAGGAAACACCAGGCAGCAGGCATGAGGAGCATGGCCATGATGGAGGGAGGTCATCCACAGACAAGGGCTGGCTCAAATGCACCATGAGCATTACCTTTTCCACTTACCGTTGCAGAGTCTGCTCCCAGCCAGTGTCCAGGACATCACTGGGAGCTGCTCCTGCCCCTCAGGACCTGATAAGAGTCTCTCTCTTCTCTGCTACTCCCCAAACCCATCTGCCAGCACAGGTGTAGAAGAGCCGCTCTATCTTTTTCCCTTGCCTGAAGAAAAAACAACATGAGTGTCATTGCTTGCAAAAGGTGCCAGACTGGTGCTCCCTTGTTCAGCCTCAGGCTGGTTACGGCAAACGCAGTGTAAGGGAGATGCTTCCAGTATATTTCCTGAGCATTTGTCCTTGTTTTCTGATTTGTGCTGTGGGAAGGGCTCTTTTTTCGAGGAGCCTCTCCTCATAATTCTAAGAACTGTACAAGCATTGAAGACAGAGAGCCTCTTCCAGCAGAGCCTCTGATGTGGGATGAAGATAGAAGCAAGCAGCCAGTGATGCTTGTGAGAGAAGAGAGGGACAGGAGTAGGGGGAAGCCAAGAGACAGCACCAGTCACAGTGACAGACCACATTCAGGAGTGACTACTCAGCTGCCAACAATATTTTTAAAGCCTCACAGTGTTAAAACGTTTACCTCCGGGAACAAAATAAAAAAGCGTATTTCAGTTTCCAGAGATTATTCAGTTCTTGATCTCTATCTTAGTACAAAGAGGGTATTACCCACACTAACTATTTTGTGAGGAACACATCTGGCTTTAGGGAACCAGAATATTCAATAAATTCATTGGCTAACCTCCAGTAAAAAAAAAAATAGGAAAACTTTGTGTGATGTAAGTTTTGAAGTGGAGGAGTTTGAATTTTTGTGTACACTGGCAGATGTGTATCAATGTCCCCTAAGCAGTGTCCTAGCAGAAAATTGCCCACGGGGAAAACCCTAACTAATAATTGACTGAGGTCAATTTGAGTGAGGGAGTAACCAGCAAAAGGCTTCAGAGACTATTATTTGTTCTTAGTAGAATTCGGACAAGGACTCCAAGATGTTATTTGGCTTGGTGCTGTAAGAGTAGAAGGGAAAATATAGTATTCTCTAGACCTGTAACCCAGAAAATAAAAACAAACTTTGAAATTTTTGCTCAACTATAGTATAAAAGAGTTTTAATGCTAACTTTAAAAGAGTAATAATTTAATTCAAATTAAAATATATACAATTGACTATGCAGTGCCTCAGAGAAAGCAAAAGGAGGCAGGAAAACAATAGATTTCCTGAAGTGATTTGATTGCCCATGTTTTCAGATTATTATACCAAAATAAAGGCATTCGGGAAACACATACATGCAAATTCATTTGTGCTGTGAAATACCATACGTCTGCAAACAAACAAGCTGTTGCACATCCGCTCCCCCAAGTGTGTGCGGGATGTTTTCTTGTCTCACAACACATTGCTCTTTGCACACCAAAACGCCCAAGAAAGTCATACATGTCTGGATTAAAAACCTAGAGTCCCAGACTGGGTTTGACAGTCACGGAGGACTTCAGTGCAGAACTTGTGATGATGGTGGATGAGCATAAGCTTGGGATGTTCCTAAGACACTGGCAGATTATCTTCCAAGCATGCAGCCCCCCAGCCCCCAGCCGTGGGGCAGCACTCTCTGTTTGCACAGCACCTGGCACAATAAGCTGCCTGTCAGATTTGCAGGCTGCTGTGTGATCTTGTGATATTAATAATAAAATGATAGCATTATAACTGGACCACTCAACTCTGTAGTTTGTTCTTCTATAAATGATTTATAAGTTTTATGCATTTTATACGCCTCTCATTAAAAATGCATTGAAAAATACTATCAAAATACCACTTTGTGAGGCTCAGGCTCTCTTTATCCTTGTTACAGCCATCTGCCATTAAGCTTTAATAACTGACTGATTATAATTTATTAATTTATCACCTGTTCTTTATACAGTTGGATAAAATAATTGTCAACCAATGTGAAATGGCCTCCTATTGTGTTATTAGTCCCCAAAGCAATTAGAAAACCCACTGATTGCACAAGCCATTGAAAATGGGCAGTAACTCATGTTAGAAATGATCTACAGTGCTCACATCAGCACACTTAGTGCATGATTGGTAATAAGGTTTCTGTCGCCAGTGTGAATTTGAAAGGGGCAGTTTAACTAGAGAGGCTATTATTTTTCTTTATTTATTCTATAATAAGCCTGGATTTTTAGGTTTGACAATAGAAGCATAGGTTCCAGTTTGTCTAATGTGTTCTGTGGGCATAGTCTGAGAAAGGCAACACCAAATTCAAGTAGTGTCACACTAACGCTTCTTAACCTTTTTGGAGAGATTTCTGCCCCTGCTAACATCCCAAAGAATGAAAGGGAAATTTAGGCATAGTTATAAATGTCTACTCATTTAAGAGACTGACTTCAGTCAGCTTTAGATGAAGATATCAGACTTCAGTATCTCTCGTTTGATTTTTATCTGTCAAGGCTTCAGTGTGGGTTAGTTGTGGGCTTTCTGATATGGATATTTACAGTATGTGAAAAGGGACAGAGCCAACGGTTTGTTGAATCCAACAGCTGCCATTTAGCAAAGCCATTTGTTTACTTTACCAGTGCGAAGGAGATATGCAGGCCACCCCAGATGTGAAGCAGTTCCTTATCTTCCATCCTATCCACAGTGCAGACTTCCATCTACTCGTATTCCTCTGATGCTAAAAAGTCACATTTCATTAATGCTGTTCCTGATGCAGATTTAACCACTTTTCTGGTAGAAAAGAAGGAAGAGAGGAAGAGAGAAAGGGAGGACAGAGAGAAAGAGAGAGGGAGATAGGCCATGCTGGTGTGTCAGGCATGGTGGAGGCACAGAGCTGCCAATTACACTGATGTTTTGTCCCAAATCCCTTGAGTGGACTGGGAGAAGTTTTACTTAAACAAGCTGATTGCATAGATCTACAAAGTGTCACCATTTTCCTGTTGAACAAGGTTCTGAGCACCCTTCGTAAGAGTTTTTTTATCTCTCTTCTGTCTCCAGAAATACATACCATGCCATAAACAGATCTGTGAGTTAGTGAGATGTAGTGACTCCAGAGTACAAGAAAGTTTCAGGTGTTCCACCAATATCATACTCTCTCTGCATGGTGGTAGGATAGTTGAATTATTCCTCTTCCACCCAACACTTCTGAGATCTTTGCTATTCCATGTTGTGGTTTGTAGCTTTTCCACAGTTAAAGTTGGAGAAACTGTTTTGACAAAAAGGCCCAGAAAAAACAATGTTGAACAGAACATATTGGGAGAATTGTACTTCCTTCTTCTACAGGGAACCCGAAGCAGAAGTAAAGAGGTAATTCTTGATGTTCTTATACTATTTCTGTCTTTTCTGGAAGTAAAAATCAGAAGAAATCTCATGCAAATGTTTGTTGTGCTGGGACATCCAAGCCAAATGCGCAGATCTAAGGATTTCAGATAAAGCAGATATAAATATGGTGAGTTCTCTTTCTCTAATCTTGAGAAACTTTCCCACCTTACCCCTCCAGTGTCCACAAATAAAATCTGGACTATAGAAAGTCCTCAGAAATAGTACAATAGCACAATATTAATTGAACCAAAATGCATGTAGTCCTCCTTGAATATGAGAGCATCATGGAAGGAAATCCTTATTTAAAACAAGACTACAGACAGTTATCCATGTAATAGACCTCCCTGGCTTCTGCTGTCTGCAGAGTTGATGATCTATGTAATGCACCATAAAAAAACTTCACAGCTGAAGAACAGTGTCAGAAAAACTGTGATTCGTGAGGGGGTATAAATGATTTTTCTCCTCAGAAAAAACATCATCTAAGGAATCTGTATTATTTTTACTCATGACAAACTTCCAATCTGAAGGACACTGAATCCTTTAAAAGGACCACTGCGAGTCACACAGGAAGATCTTAGTTGTGAAAATGTTGTTGAATTCCACATGAGTCTAACCCCAAGCTAGCAAGCTATAACTGTATTCCATACTCGATATTTCCACTAAGAGATTGCATGCACCCATGTGCATCTGTGAACCCCTCAAGGTAATATTTTGTTATTCATTTTACTGCATTAAATAGTGTTACTCTGGCTACATCTACTGTGATGGATGCATTCACTAATGGTTGAATCCACACCAGACAGACTGGCTTCCTCAACAGCAGATTAGTCCCCTCCTTACCACAGGTGGCCCAATGTCTCCTAGAGGTCCTTCTTACCCTAAGGCATAGCTGTCATTTTAGGTCCATTCTTTTTAGTTCAAAGGGTGAGCTGTGCTGCAATCCTGCTGCTTGATGTCTTCATGGAATGAAGCTGAGTTTCTGTATTTTGGTCTTGTTTGTATGACATAACAAGACTGGAGTGCTTGAGTTTGCAAAGCCTGCAGGGAAGACGCTGGAGGGCCCTGCAAAGCAGAAGAAAACAATCCTGGTGCATTCTTGTCCATACTGCCTGCTGGGGAGTAATCCTAAGGCAGAAAAGCACTGATTTTTCTTTCAAAGGAACTACCTAGTACTTTCCAGAAATAGCATGGGAATGAATGCATGATTATGCAATACAGAGGATCAGTGGATTGAGACCAGGGTGAGATGGTGGTACAGACATACCCCACCCATATGAGTGTATGTAAATTGGAGTGATATTTTGGGCAGAGATGTGTGGGAAAACACTGGAAAACTCAGCGTTCAAATGCTGCAACTGCATCTTCAGCACTAAGCATGCCAGCTCTTGTCAAAACAGATCCTGAGCTTCAACTGGTAATCCCACTCTGAACGGAAAACACACCCCCAGATTTGTGTTTTCTCTATGAACCAGAAGAAGGAAGAGACAACAAATTCACCTGAGTTAATTCTGAAGACATAACCTCTGACACACAGGATCATTTACCCTTTTATGTGGGAAAATCTATTATTAGAGCTTGACCAAAATGTTTAAGAGATTAATAATAATGCCACCTACCTTCAGTTTTCACATATTGAATAGTAGAATCTGGTACTAACTTCTCATCCTTGTTTAGGCTCTCCTTCCTTGGGAAAGTCTTGTGAGGGCAACCTATTGCTTTAACAAAGCTGTGCTGCAGTGTGGATGACAAGGACAGTGAAGATCCTCAAGAGATCCTCTGGAAAACACCCTGGAGCCATTTATATCAATTAGTTCCACCACTAGTATGTAGCTGCCTGTGGGCCAGGCTGTTGCCTGTTATCTCTTGAAGTTGAGATCATGTTTGATAGGGAAAGTGGGATGATTTTACTTACGAGAATGTGCTCACCCAAGGATGATTAAGTTAAGGGTTTTTTGGTAGTCTATTAATCAGATAGGACAATTTATATGTTTGGGTTTTTTTTAAAAACAAACCAAACCAAAACATTTCATTTTCACATATCCTATTGAATTTTACTTAAAATGTTTCAGTTTCTTCTTAGGACTTCCAAGCTCTGATGGGCACATACGATGTCACATTCCCAGGATGTAGTCCAAGGCAATATCACAGTGGAGTAACTGTCATCAAATGGTGCCAGTGGTCCAGTTCTGACTTGGAAAGGGCATCGCTGACACCTTTTAGTACATTTTTTTGGTTTTCTTCCAAGGTTTCCTCCCCAACAGATGCTGAAATCCCTGCAGAGACAAGGGATGAAATGTAACAAAACAAAGCCACAGCATCACTAATTAGCAATTAAAGTCTCTTAGAGCACATAGTATCACATAAAGTAAAAAAAAAAAAAAAAGAGGAAGGTTTATTTAATCTCTAATCTCAAAATTTTTTTCTATTGCACCTACCATAGCATTTTATCGTGACTAATTTTTAATGAGTAGAAGAGGGAAGGACATCTTGCTGTCAGTTCCCCAAAAGAAAAACCAAGCTGTTCTGCTGTCTCCAGTAAGGCAATCCAGTTTGCTGCAACGGTAGTAAAAGACAAGTTTGCAGCCAGGCTACTGCATTTGTGAGAGCACCAGCAAGAGAACAAGAAGAAAAGAGGGTATCATTAAAACACTGGAATATCCTTTTAAAATGTTGGTAAGATCTCATGATGTTTGTACAGCACTTGCACAACAGGGCCCTTCTGACTTCAGATTCTGGAAGCTGCTTATATATTCAGTCAGCACCAAATATTGAGCCTTAAAACAAAAATTTGTGAGAGATGTGTTAGGAGCACGGTTTGGGGAGGAAGAAGATTGGAGTTGATGGACTCAGAAAATTCCATCACAGTGAGTCACATTTTAATTGAAAAAGAATAAAGGAAAGTAAGGGTGGGGAAAAGACAGCAGTGAAAATCAGAGGTCACCTGCTGTTGTGATAACTGAAGTTTTGGAAATGAATCATCGCAGCAGGCAATGGAAGGTTTCACCTCAGGCAGTGACAGGAAATACAGGGCTTTAGCTGAGTGCAGTGTATTTCGGGCTCTTGATCAGCTTTTATTGATTGGGAAAGTACAGCTATGCTGAGGAAGTCTTAGCTTTTTTTCTCGTTTTCAGTTCAACAGAAAGGAAAATCTCGAGCAGCCATTTTCAGCTTCTCTTTCTCGGAAGCAATGGGGTAAGTGGGAGGGGAGTTCACAGGAGGAAGACACAAACCTCACAATTTTACTCACATGTCTAATGAAATCACATGCCACCAGTGGCCCAAATAATAATAATAAAAACCCCTACAGCCCACACCCTTCCTTGAAAGAAGAGATGAAAACAATTGCCTGGGAGAAGACTTTCTTGAGACATTCTTCAGAAAGGCTCTGTTCTGTTCATAAGCACGCAGATATAAGAACATACCTCTCTGGGTATCAGATTTCTTGGGATGGGAAATGATCTTGACCAGAAGATGAGCTTAATGCCAGTATTTGTAAGCCAGAGTTTCCAGCTTTCTGCTGCCAGATGTGTGTGATACTGCCTATGGCCTCTCCTCATGCTGGGCCAGGCTGCAGTGAATATCAAAATAGTTCGCGTCCCACCAGTAGTAAACTTACTTTGGTAAGCCATGGCCGTATACATCTTGGATGTGTTTGCTCTTTAAGATTAAGTCAACATATTCACTTGGTGTGGTACATGTCTATGATGGCCTCAGCAGCCCAGGAATGGATTAAATGTGAATGTCTCAATGCCTCTGGATGCAAATGTCTTCTGTATCAAGCCTAGCATGCCTTGGCAACTGATTTTATCTACAAGTAGGTAAACACTACATGATGCTTCTACTGGTCCAGGTGTCTCTGCACTGTTCAACTCATGCTGTAAAAGTGGTAAAGAATGGCAGACTCTTTTAGAAATCATTCCAAACATTAGATACAAAATCATGTGAGCCAGAAACTAGGCACAAAGACCCCGATATCTCTGAGGACTCTTTATGAACCTTCACGTTGGCTTAACTTAGATTTGGTTTCACTCTTGTGTGGCCCGTTTGAACATTGCCTCCCAAAGGAGTGTTGGGTGACCGAAGGGCAATTAAGTGACTGTACACGGAAAGAGGAAGCATTTCTATTTGCCTGGGATCAGATATTACACAGTGTTTAAACACATGTATAGAGGGATAAATATGGGCCTGTGCATGTAATGCCCCACCAAATTAGTGCATGGTGCACCTTTATATCATGTGAGCTTTCATATGAGAACCCCACTGAACCCATAATATATGTGCAGTGACTGGTATGCATGAATTATAGGCATGCTGATCGCTTCAAAGAGGAGCCAAACTCTGGGAAACTCATATGAGATTATAGACTGTGAGACACAAATACTTCTAAAGGAAGGTAAAACTCTCTATGTATGAGGGATGCCAAGTGAGAGCTGAGGAGACCCACAGGGAGAAACCTACCCACAAAATTTGTGTGGAATAAAGATTTTGAAAACCGTGAGAACGGGTAAAATTTAGATGCTGCACCAGATTTTCTTGTTTCCTTATTTTGTGCTTAAAAATACTTGTGAAATTCTATGCAAAACAAGAATTAACAAATCCTCACCTCAAAAGAAGAGCCCAAAAAAACCCCCAAACCCTCTCACCTCCTGTCACCCTTAAAATCCCCCAGTATTTGCACAGTCTGACGCATGTGAGATGAAGTGTTGAAAAGCTAGGAAACTCCTGAATTTATAGTATCTCACAAAAATATTCATGGCTGTAGGAAGAATGTGTCATATTTTCCTTGTGAAAGGTAACTCAGAACATCTGATTATTATTAATGTGCACTATAAAATACGAAGAATATGAATATGCATCAAAGTGATTGTGAAGTGTAAAATGTCTTTCTAATTTGAAAAATATTTTGTACTCATTTTACCCAGCTATTGATGAGTTCCTTAGGTCCAAAACCTTGCAAAGCAATGCCCAAATAACTACAAAAACTCTTGGTAATCTTATTGACTACAAATTTTATTGCACTTCTGTTTCCTGTGTAAGTGCACATATGGGGAAATTTGCACGGAAGTCTATTCCCAAGAGGGTCTCATGGTTCTGAGCATCACAGCAAGCTGCCTATAGACATGTAGGTGACACTGAAAGTTTGTTTCCATCTCTGAAGCTTAGGTCTGTCTTGCGCACAGCAAAACAAAGTGCTGCAGGTCTTTTGTTCAAAAGCAAGTGGCGGTGTGTAAACTGGAGCTAATGGTAGGATGTCAGAGAAGGGTTTATGATTTGGGTGCATTATCAGGGAGTCCACATATTTATGAGGAAAATCTTTGAGCATATGTCGTGGGTCTTCTTTAAACACACCAGGTTTTGAGCATTTCTGGAAAAGAGAAAAAAAAAATATTGCCAGGAGTTAGTAGGCTTTAAGTACATGAAGTCTGCAAATTACTCCATTTCAAATGGAATCTTGGATTACCCTGAGGTCATCCAAACCTTGCAGATGATCACCCTACTTAGCACTGGGGTAAATCTTGAATGTGTTAATGCTGAATGGGCACTTGTGGTGGTGACAACAGAAGATACTGAATCACTAAGGGTACTCGAGTGACCCTCATCACTGGTGTCCCTGAGCACCATGGAACATCACTTGTTCCTCCTCATACATCCCAGTGGAGAATGTAACAATAATATTTCTGGGATCTTTAAATAAAGATGGTCCATGATGCATCTATAGGAGACCTAGGAGAGGCTGGAACTGACATCTCCAAAATCTTGTGTTAATGTCCTGCTGAATTGACCTTCTATCTGTTGTCAGTCGTGATGACAATGGTGTTACAAACTTCTGTAATGCAACAGGAACGTCAGGCTGGGTCTGCCTTGCTGGAGTCAGTCAACGAAGTGAGCGGCACCTGAGCTCTGTGTGTGTGGCCATGACTGTAACTACTTTTAATTGGCTTTTATAGATAGTCTTGTATTACAGATCATACAAGATTTCCAGCTTTACTGGTATGAATATTAAGGAACCACTTTTAAAATTATGCATTTATTATAATTATTTTTTTTATTGAGAACTCTCTGAAAGCTGGGGGCTATTTTATAAGAGAAAGAACATATAACACCAGTATTGCTCATTTCTGCACAAAATTAAATTTAGGTAGTTCGTACATAATAAATAATGTTATGATTTGAAAATGTTTCATTACATTACTTTAATACGTCTTAATAGGCATGGATCATGTCACACACAGTTGTTAGCTTTATTGTTAATCAGATCTTTCTCATTAACATACTGTAGTTAAAAATGAACTGCCCTAAAACTGACTGCAATGTTAAATGTAATTTCTGAAACTACCATATTATGCTGTGCTAAGTACCTTGGAATAGCTCATTTAATGGAATATTCAGCCTCTAAAATAAATCCTTTGGTTTCTACCATTAACTTCACAAAATGTTTTCAAGACAGACACAGGAACACTGTCCTTTCAGGAGAAGGTTGAAGTTATTAGACATGTGAGAGATCCTGATCAGCGAATGCCAAATCTAAACTTGTCACAACACAACTGTGCTTATAATAGCTGAACTTTCCACCTCTCCATGAGCGGCCTGCCTTGTCACACTTACTCTTCCTGACCTACTTTCCAGTTCTGCACCTGAAGATGTTAAAAGAAATATTTCTGCATCTCTTGAATGAGGACGGAAGTAGTTTTCGTGTCAACAAAAAACTAGTCCATGGTTGGGGACCTCTGCCTCTTGAGTCCCACCAAAAGGGATTTTCCTCTTGGAGCCCTGGACTGTTTCCATCTATGTCATTCACTGACTGAGGAGTTTTGTGGTGAGGTAGAGATGCAAGGACCTCACTGCATATTGCTGAACTGATGCCGTGGCTTGAGGGTAAAGGAAATAGGGAAGAAATTATACTGTACTACAGATATTCATTAAAAGTGTTCATTCTGCTGTACTGTCTATATTTGCAGAGGGCTCCAGAGTGCAGAGCTACATATAAGCTGCCAACATGAAGGGTCAGAGCATGGGCTAAAGCTCAGTCACACCATCATCCATGGATAGCTTTCCCGCACAGTTTTCTGGCATGGTTCGGGGACGGACTGAGCTCACAGCTCATTGACTGGCAGCCTGACCAAGGAGTGAAAGGGCAGTCTAGCGTCAGCTGTCCCACCCTGGAACAGGCTCTGGCCTTTTTTACTTATTACAGACACAGCCACAGAGACTTGGCGTCAAAATACGTAGTGATAGCAACATCCTGTGCATTTATTTATGTGTCTGACTATGACAATGATAAATATGATTTTAAAACCACTAACAAATTGCCTTGTTCTTCTCTCACTCATGGCTTGAATACATGTCCAGGCAAGTAATTGTACCCAGGGCCATTCTCCAGCACTAGGCCCAAGGGCCCCATACAACTAATCTGTTTTATCATACTTTATGGGATGGCTGCATCCAAATTGCCTGCTGGGAGTGGTCTTTGGTCCATGCAAGATTCTAAATTGTTCCTGTGGATTTATTTTGGAGAATGCTACCTGTCAGAGACCCAAACTGTGCTAGGGACTATCAACAGTGGCGATCGTCAAGCTCCCTTGCCTGGGAATGACCCTGGAATTATTTAATTTATTCAAATAGATGCTATCTGAAAATTTCCCAGTGAGTTGTAGGTGGTACATAATTAATAATATTGCATTAAGAAGCAAATCGTAGTTCTCAGGTGAAGAAGGAAATTGTTACCATTTTGGCTTTACATGTCGATACATTAGAGCTCATAGGACCATAACCTCAGAATCCAGTAGGAGTTATGTCTATAAGCAGTCAAACTTATAAATACTGACTGAGATTCCCAGAAAAAAATCCCTGTAATATAGACAGAATTTTTGGACTGGATACAGTAGTAGCTTCTCCAACCAGAGGTGCAATTGGCAGGTTTCAAAGTTTGCTTTTTGTTCTCCCCAAAGAAATAAGCTTTGTCCAAAGGGAAGGTTGGGGTAGGAGGATGGTGTTCATCCTGATACAGAGCATAGAGCTGGTAACAATGAATTGCACTGGTAACAATGAATTGTTAGCATAGAGCAGCACAGGTCTCTCGCTGTAGACTTCACCTACATGTCTGCCCTGCTGCCAAATTCTCATTACTCCCAACCACATCTTTTCATCTCTCTATTCCTCTGGCAGACCTATTGAATAAAGCATATAACTTTATGGTCAATGGGGCGGAGTCTGGTTGGAGACCTGTATCCAGTGGAGTCCCTCAAGGGTCGGTACTGGGACCAGTATTATTCAATATATTCATCAATGACTTGGATGAGCGACTAGAGAGTACTATCAGCAAGTTTGCTGACGACACCAAGCTGGGAGGAGTGGCTGACACACCAGAAGGCTGTGCTGCCATCCAGCGAGACCTGGACAGGCTGGAACGTTGGGCGGGGAAAAATTTAATGAAATATAGCAAGGGTAAATGTAGGGTCTTGCATCTGGGTAGGAACAACCCCAGGTTCCAGTATAAGTTGGGGAATGACTTATTAGAGAGCAGTGTAGGGGAAAGGGACCTGGGAGTCTTGGTGGACAGCAGGATGACCATGAGCCAGCAATGTGCCCTTGTGGCCAGGAAGGCCAATGGCATCCTGGGGTGTATTAGAAGGGGAGTGGTTAGTAGGTCGAGAGAGGTTCTCCTTGCCCTCTACTCTGCCCTGGTGAGACCCCATCTGGAATACTGTGTCCAGTTCTGGGCCCCTCAGCTCAAGAAAGACAGGGAACTGCTGGAGAGAGTCCAGCACAGGGCAACTAGGATGATTAAGGGAGTGGAGCATCTCCCTTATGAGAAAAGGCTGAGGGAGCTGGGGCTCTTTAGTTTGGAGAAGAGGAGGCTGAGGGGTGACCTCATTAATGTTTACAAATATATCAAGGGTGAGTGTCAGGAGGATGGAGCCAGGCTCTTCTCGGTGACAACCACTGATAGGACAAGGGGTACTGGGCTGAAACTGGAACATAAGAGGTTCCGCTTAAACTCGAGAAGAAACTTCTTCTCAGTGAGGGTGACGGAGCCCTGGAACAGGCTGCCCAGAGAGGCTGTGGAGTCTCCTTCTCTGGAGACATTCAAGACCTGCCTGGACACATTCCTGTGTGGCATAGTCTAGGCATTCCTGCTCTGGCAGGGGGATTGGACTTGATGATCTTTCGAGGTCCCTTCCAATCCCTAACATTCTGTGATTCTATGATAACACTCTTTATGTTTGCAGTTGCACTGTGACACGAAAGATAACCATGAACATTGGAACAGGGTGCCCAGGGAAGTGGCTGTCTCCATCACTGGAGGTAACTACATGTAAATGTGGTGGTTAGGGTCATGATTTAGAGGTGGGCTTGGCATTGCTACGTTAATGGCTGGACTCAGTGGTCTTACAGGTCTTTTCCAACCTAAACGACTCTATGATTCCATGAGTCTGTGATCCTTGCTCTAAACACAATGGACTTTTTTTTTTTTTTATAGCAAATACATGGCTTACAGACAGCTTCTCATCCTCACTGCAATGGCTTAACTTTTAGGAGCTTTGACAAAGGTTTTTTCTTTTGCACATGTGTAATTCTGCTGAATGAAATTGGTACTTTGTGTAGGAACCGTCTTCTAATGTCAAACTTTTTCTGGAAAACCAGGAGGACTGTTTAGTCTTGAAAAGAGAAGGCTGAGAGGGGACCTTATTACTGTATATAAATATCTGAGGAGTGGGTGTCAAGAGGAAGGTGCCGGTCTCTTCACAGTGGTGCCCAGTAAGAGAACAAGGAATAATGGATGTAAGCTAGAATATAGAAGTTTCCACCTCAACATGAGGAGAAATTTCTTTACTGTGAGGGTGACAGAGCACTGGCACAGGCTGCCCAGAGAGGTTGTGGAGTCTTCTTCTCTGGAGACATTCAAAACCCGCCTTGATGTGTTCCTGTGTGGCTGCCCTAGGGGATCCTGCTCTGGCAGGGGGGTTGGACTAGATGATCTTTTGAGGTCCCTTCCAACCCCTGACATTCTATGATTCTATGAGTACCAGTAGCATGAGTCAGATCCTCCATTTCTTCTCCTGCTCTGCTGAACCAGCACTTTATAATGAGTCTATTTCCACTGGACAGATGCATCTTTTCTTTTCATTCCATGGCAATTTTGTGCTTTTCAGAGCAGGACCACAAAAGTGAGAACTAACAGGGAGGAGGTGAGAAATAACAGGGAGGAGGTGAGGTCCTTTGGCAAGAGGATTTCAGAACCTTCTTCTGGTAGGAGAAACACAGGTTTTAGGCTGGACCTCCCCCCTCAAATCTGTATTCTGTCTGTGTAAAGCAGCTCAGACTGTTTTTAATTAATTACTCATGTTAGTCACAGACACCCTGCTAACCTCAGTCATATCCTAACAAATGAGATCCTCACACCTTTCATAAATATTTTATCTGTCACGTTCAGCAAGAGTGGCCCAGTTTTCAGCCAGTGAACACTTGGTTCAAACATCAAGATCCAATCTGACTAATAGAATAAGAATGGTGAGTTGATGTCTCATGTCAGTGCAAATCTGGGAAAAGGCAAGTAGTTTTGCAACACGAAAATTTGGGGCAAAGTGATTTTCTTGTGGCAGATGCAAAACTCAAAATTTGTTACATGATTGGACATTCTTTGGGCATGGAGCTGCTAATTCAGACAGATTCTCAAGGGGTCAATTCCCCAAAAATATTGATAGGCTTCTGGTTTTCTGAGGAGCACTTGATAGCGGTAGTTCATCTTATGGGCTGTGATTTTGCAAAGCACACTTTTGCTCCCATCCCATTGAATTCAATATTTTCAGAGTTAATTGTTGAGCTGAGGTCATGTTTCTGGATCTCTTCCTGACCTTAGATTCAAAAGTCATTCTGGCTCACTCTAGAGTGCAGCTGTGGGTATTGGCAGAGACACCCAAACTGTCTTAATAAGACTGTGATAGTAACAGGCAGGAATTATCACATTTCAGCATAAACTTCAGCTAAACTAATTGCTAAAATTTGTTCAAAATCTCTGTGTATGCTACAACCATGTTTCTGACAGAGCTGGCTTTTAAAGCACATTATTCTCTTAGATATTTTCTGAGCTGACATTTATCAAAATCCTTTTTGAAAATGTATATGATGGCTGGACCTTGTATTCCAGCAAAGTTATCAGTAATGCTGTATATATTAGTAAAACACTTTATATTGCGTATTGCTAATAAAGGTGGAGACATGTGTAGACCATTTAAACACAAAGTCTTTGGTAAGTTCTTTCTGCAGTTGCATGAAAGATCTTCAGAGGATTGTATCTTCAGAAGATTATAGAAGTATTGTTTGCTTATCTAGCACAAAAGACAAGTTACGAGATAAATACCCTTCTTTATTCTTCATTGCAACCTTCATACATGAGGATTTCAACAGTATGTTGTCATACAATGGAAAGCAAGATCTCTAACAACAGTTTTGAGATTTTTTAGAATATCTCTTTCCCTGTCAGAAACACAAAGATTAACTTTCTTTAAAATCCCTTAATAATCCAAATTATATGTTCTGCGTGAACTACAATTATAGACTAGGTACTCTATGTAACGTTTGATACATTTCATGTAGCTGATAAAAATGCTACTTACTTTATTACAGTATCATAAAGTTATCAAACATTAACTTTACAAGTTTAATGAAAAACAAATTCTAATGATAGGGATAACTTACAAGGACTATTGATGATACAACATTCTTACTCTCTATTTTGACACTGTTTCAGTCTTTAAATATTAATAAGCTGTAGACTGATTACTATTACTCTTGTAATTAAATGATCTTTGTTATATTAAAATAAACCATTAAACATTAATTTCACTATTGTTCTTATGGCCTTAATTCTCTAGTGTCTGATAAAGAGTCTGAAACTTTTAACTGAAATTCCTGAAACCTTCAGATTTCTCTTTACAGGGCAAAAAGCCTTCATGGATTCTCATGTAATTCACCATCCCATTCAGGCATCCAGTGGGTGCATTAGTAGATTTAGATGTACCTCTGAGAATTTGTGGTGTAGTTTTATGTTCGATTCAATCTGTCGTAACCTACTTTCCCCTCTCTGTCTCCACTCACATATTCCTGCCCCTTCCTCACATAGTGTCTGCAGATTATGTGAATGTGTGGTGAGTTAACATGGAAACGAACCACACACAAGAGAAAAAAAAAGGTTTATTTTCTGCTGGTTTAGCAAACAGATCTGAATCTTCAAGGTCGTCATTAGATCTGATGTGAGGAGTAGCTGCAGGTGAGAATGGGCTAGACCTGGACATCTTCTGGTGTTTGCCTGCTGTGACTTTGGGGTAAGTGGTTTAAATGTTATGTCTCTGTGTGTTTAATATTTTTACCATCTGTGTCTCCCAAATTTACTGTTTTGTTGTACCTGCCACAGGATACAAGACAAAAAGGGTTCCCCAAAAGACCAAAAACCTGAATAATGCTGAAATACTAACTTAAAGGATCAGAGTATGCTCTGTTTCTTTTACACATCTATGGTAGAAGCTGCAAGACAGCCTGCCTCTTTTTCAACCAGAGCAATAAGGAGAGGATGCTGAAAGGAGAAATGAGATCTAGATTCTTGAAACTTACACACAAATTACTCCTTCTATGGATTTGTCTCCCAGGTTGTCTTTCACAGAGAGAAGGACCCAATATGAGCCCATGGACAGCCTTTTCACTACCTGTAGTCAGCATTAGTGTAGCGAATGTATGTTTGACACATGCAGCTCTAATGCTTTAACCAAGTTGAGGATTGGTGAGAAACAAGTGTCCTAGGATTGTTAAGGATTTTAAACATGGAAGGTTTGAGAAGATTTATTTCTGATTTTCTTTACGCACTATGAAAGCAAGTGAAATGCATGCTCAGACTGCATGAGAACTTCATAGAAAGAAACACAACTCATAGCTGTTAGAGCCGACATCTGGCAAAGAAATCATTAACTCAAGAGGCTGAAAAAATAACAAATATCTGCTGAAATTCATTAACCAGAAATTTTTATTCCCTGCTGCACAGCTTGGGTTGTTTTTCAAATCGTCTTGGTATTGAAGAGGTCATCCTTCTGCTTCCAGATATCTGTTCCAGTGGCACGACCCCTGCGGTGTACTCAGAGTATCCTGTAGTTCCAGAAGCTTTTTCTGTGGGAAGCAGGTCTAGGTTTTGTCCCAAAAGTATTGGGACACCAAGACCTGGAGCAAATAATAGTTAGGTCCTCAAAATTATTTTTGTAACTTGTTCCCATGGGCTTTAATTTACCTTTTGCTCTCTTGCCTGTCTACCTTTGGAAGTAACTCATCTTCCAGAAACCCTTTACAATTCACTGCTTTCTGAAAGTGAAGGCCTTTTCAGGCACCTCCTCTTAAAGAACTGAAATTAGTAGTTACTTATAAACCCTTAGGCTCATACTAGTGACTGTTTCTTATTCCTTCCTGTAGACCTGCTCCAGTTGCAAAACTTTTTTTTTGGTGAACTGCTTACTTTATTTAATTTTCCTCTTCATCCCCATTTGCTGAACTATTTCATCAAATATGTGCTGCTGAAAAGCACCAGAAATATGAGATTCTTTGATAAAAATCAAAGTTCGTGTTTCTTTCATGTGCTGATGGAATGACATTTTTTTTCCTCTTTCCCTTACCATGTTTGGTTTCTCATTCACAGGAAGGAGAGAACATTTACACATAAATTAACCCTCACCAGAGAAAAAAAGGTACTTTCCTCCCACTTTCTCAATAGAAAACCAGAGGAAACGCTCGCTCTAGTGTATGCAATAGGCAAGTTGTAAAGATTTCTCGTAAGATGTGTAGGACACATGCAACCTACTCTTACTTTCTGCCCAACACATGAAATCAAATCTGATAGTTTGATAGTTTTGAGTTACACACAACAACCTCAAGAAACATTTCTGTGGATAACTACATACATAGAACCCACTTGAAATACAAAGTCAGCAGCAATCAATTACCTGTAAGCCCAGCTCTACCAACGTTAATTTGTGGGAGTAACTCTTTACATAGTACTTTTTATCATCAGAGTGCTTTAAAAATGGTAACTCAGACATTGTTATTTTCTGCAGAAACTTAGGTAAAGCAGTGATATTATCTGCCCAAGGCCACAGAGAATGTCAACAGTGGACCCAGCATCCAACTTTAATATTCGCAGCACTTGAGTCTGAGTTTTTCTTTGCATTCAACAAGTGAGTAGAATCTTACAGTGTGGGACTCCTTGTTTCCTCCAGGTCTTCACGGGCTTCTCAGGAAGAAACATGGGAAAAATGGTCAGCTGCAGTTAGGTATGCCATAAGTTTCGACCATAAGCCCTCTGTCAGAACCTGTCTAGTCTCCTCTCTGTTGAATGATAACTGGAAACCCAGGCTTCCAGAAAATACAGTCCTAGAGCACATATCTCATACAGAAAATCCAAAGGGCTGTGTTTTCTGGAGCTTACAATATGCCAGCACAGAGGCAGTGAAGTGGAGCTGTTGTGTCACCTCATCATGGAGCTGCTGCTCATCTCACCATTATGCTCTTGCGACTTCAGAAAATCTGATCATAGAATCATAGAATGGCTTAGGTTGGAAAGGACCTTAGAGATCATCTAATCCAACCTCCCTGTCATGAGCAGGGATGCCTCTCAACTACATCAGGTTACTCAAGGTTCTGTCCAACTTGGCCTTGAACACCCCCAGGGAGGGGGCAGCCACAACATCGCTAGGCAATTTATTCCAAAGTCCTGCCACCCTCGTACTGAAGAATTTCTTCCTAAAATCTAATCTAAATCTATTCTGCTTCAACTTAAACCCATTTCCCCTTGTCCTATCAGTCGACACTCTTGTAAAAAGTCCCTCCCCAGCCCTTCTGTAAGTTCCCTTCAGGTATTGGAAGGCAGCTATTAGGTCCCCCCAAAGTCATCTCTTTTCAAGACTGAACAATCCCAGCTCCCGCAGCCTGTCCTCATAGCAGAGGTGCTCCAACCCCTGGATCATCCTTGTGGCCCTCCTCTGAATGCACTCCAACAGATCTATGTCCCTCTTATGGTGGGGGCACCAGAACTGGACTCAATATTCAAGGTGGAGTCTCACAAGAGCAGAGTAAAGGGGGAGAATCACCTCTCTTGACCTGCTGGCTACACTTCTCCTGATACATCCCAGGACAGGGTTGGCCTTCTGGGCTGCATGAGCGCACTGCCGGCTCATGTTGAGCTTCTGTTTTGGTTTGGCCTGGCCAGATTTCAGCGGCGGGGGGGGAGCTGCAGGGTGGCTTCTGTAAGAAGCTGCTAGAAGCTCCCCAAGATTGATAGAGCCAATGCCAGCCGGCTACAAAGAAGGACCCGCCGCTGGCCAAGGCTGAGCCTATCAGTAAGGTGATAGGAGAGGAACGCCTCTGTGAAAACATATTTAAGAACGGGAAAAAGAACTGCGCCATAACAGCTGGCACAGAGATGGAGGAGTGAGGATCTGTGCAGACACCAAGGTCAGTGAAGAAGGAGGAGGGGGGAGGATGAGCTCCAGGCGCCGGAGCAGAAGGAATCCCCCGGGTCCGTGGTGAAGACCATGGTGAAGCGGGTTGTCCCCCTGCAGCCCATGGGCGAGGTGCAGATGTCCACCGTGAGGATCACCGCGTAGATGTCCACCGAGGACTCCACGCCGTGTGGGTGGATGCCTGAAAGGGGACTGTAGCCCGTGGGAAGCCCACATCAGAGCAAGTTGCTGCCGGAACCTGTAGCCCGTGGAAGAGGGAATGCCCACGCTGGAGCAGGTTGGCCAGTGGGACTTTTGGGACGTTGTGGGTGGCTCACGCTGGAGCAGTTTCCCCCGAAGGACTGCACCTCAGACTCACGAGGGGTGGGCTGCCCCTCGTGAGGTGTCTCACGTTGGGCAGTTTGTGATGAATTGCCCTTCGTGGGACGACTCACGCGGAGAAGAGAGCGTGAAGCTTGTCTCCTGTGAGAGGGACCCCACAGTGGCCCTGGGGAAGAGTGAAGAGTCCTCCCCCGGAGTGAAGAAGCGGTGGAACCAACGTCGGATGAACTGACCGCAGCCCCCATTCCCTGTCCCCCTGCGCTGCTCGGGGGGAGGAGGTGGAGAAGCCGGGATTGATGTTAAGCCCGGGAAGAAGGGAGGGATGGGGGGAAGGTGTTCTGTTTAAGATTTGTTTGCTCTTTCTTACTTCTCACTACTCCTCTCTGATTAGTTCTTTTAATAAATGTACCTAATTTCCCCAAAACTGAGTCTGTTTTGCCCGGGACGGTAAATGAGGGTGATCTCCCTGTCCTTATCTCAAAAACCCTGAGCCTTTGGAGATATTTTCTCCCCCTGTTCAGCAGTGAAGGGGGGAGTGAGTGAGCGGCTGTGTGGGTACCTGGCGGCTGGCCAGGGTTAACCCACGACAGCTTCTCATGTATCAACACCCCCAAGTCCTTCTCTTCAGGGCTACTCTCAACCCACTCTGAACTCAAGTTTGTATTTTTGCATGGGATTAGCCCAACCCAGGTAAAAGACCTTGCATTTTGACTTGTTGAAGCTCATGCAGTTTGCACCGGCCCATTTCTCAAGCCTAGTAAGGTCCCTCTGGATGGCATCTCTTCCCTCAAGTGAGTCCATGGCACCACACAGCTTGGTGTCGTCGGCAAACTTGCTGACGGTGCACTCGATGCCATTGTCCATGTTGCTGACAAAGATGTTGAACAACACTGGACCCAGAACAGACCCCTGAGAAACACCGCTTGTCACTGGTCTCCATGTGGACATTGAGCCATTGACCACAACTCTTTGAGTGTGACCATCCAGTCAGTTCTTTATCCACCGGGTGGATCATCTCAACTTATGCTGTTGAGATACTGACTTCTCTTTCAGGCTTCTCTTCCAGGCTCTCAGAAGTTAGCAGCTGCTGACTTCAGAGATTGTAGCATTTCCATATAAAGAAGTACTAGAAGCCTCCATAGATAACGGGGAAAATTCAAACTTTTGCTTATTTCAGTGTTTCCTTATTTTTTCCTCCATTTCCCCATTCCTTTCCCCTACACCCCCCACATAAAAAAGTGAATTTTTTTTTCAGTTTCTACTTCTCTTCTTGCATGGAGCATTGCAATTTTTTCCCCTAAATTTTGAGATTTCCCCAAATTTTGATTGTGTCTTAGTCCATTGTAACTGTACCACTGAACTCTAAGCTGCTAACATTTCTATTCTTACTGTTCTTTTACTCATACCCATTTGGAAACAGTCCCAGTAGTCAGTCAAGAGGGGAAATCTCTGATGCTGGTCACTGAAGTAAAGACCAGGGCAAGTGACTGCTTTAATGAGTTTCCAGAGAGTTTCCACGTCATCTCTAAGCACAGAGGTGAGCTGCCAGCATCCTTCCAACTACAACAGCTGCTGACTGCAAATATCTACTTTAACTCAGAAATGCCCTCTGCCTGTTTATCATTAACCCTCTGCCAAAGACAGTCTCCAACAAGGACTGCTGGTGGAAGGGCCTATAGGAAAGCTGCTGTCCAGTTTGTACTACGTTACTCAAAACAGTCCAAGTACTTGGTTTGAAAGAAAGCTGCTGATGGTCCTGAGTTGGAGGAAGGAGAACCAACATCTTCTGATGGAGCAGTGAAACTGAGGTATGGTCACCTGTGGCTGTTGGGCAAGGGTAGTCAGCAGACCCAGACCCAGATGAAGGACTATCTGTAGGCAGTCCACGTCATGCTGCACACAGCATGTCTGGGTAGGGCAGGGAGGTTATTGGCAGTCTTGGCTGCCTTGAATTTCTTGCCACTATGCAAGACGGTGGAGTTAAGCTACAAGAAATGTGTTGAGGGGGGGAAACAGTGTGGACACAAGCCTCAGGCTTCACTGCTTGCACAGGAAAATTTACATTCAAAATTGTGCTTGTATATTTATACCCATAGAACTTCCCATATGGATGCAGAATAAGGCCACAAACACACTCCAAACCTTTGTCATATCGGCTGGGATACAAGAAGTAATATGATGAAAAGCTGAGGTGATTCCTGCCTGAGCTTTCTTGGCTAATGAGAAAGGCTAGGCAGCAAAAGTGAAGTTCTCCTAGTCCAAGCTATCACCTCAAAGAGGTTGTGAATAATTGCTTTCTTCTAGGTGCAGCTGGGTGGGCTGAAGAAATTGCCCTGCCCATCATGAAGTTACTGCTCCTGCAGCAGAGCATCCCATGCCCAATTTCCCCTGATCCACACGTCAGCCCGCTGCAGGAGTGACTGCAGGTGATTTTTCCTGAAAGGAATTAGGCAGTGTGTGTGAGCACACAAAACACTCTACCAGCAGACGGATCTTCTGGCTAGGAACACTTAGTGTGAAGGCAATGACATTTCAACTGTATCTTATGGTGTTGCAGCTATTTAGTGAGTCAAGGAAACCACTTCAGTCTAAAATGTTTTGTCATACCAGTTACTCCACCAGTATCAGTCACTCTTCTTCATGGTGACACCAGCAGCAGCAGAATCACACCAACAACCCTTCTGCTAACTGATGAGTGGGTTTTGCCCTTATACTTCACACCAGCGCAGGTTAGTTTTAGCAGCACAGTTTTGTTCAGGAACATGTTATTTTCACAAATCTAATCAAACGGCTGTACGTGATGATCTTTGTAGCCAAGTCTGGGCCCAAAGCGTGTAATAATTTACCCTTGGAAACAAAAATGTAGTTTAAAATGAGTTTTCAAAAGCAGTATATTTTCACCAAAAATGCTGCCATCCCCCAATCCATCCCCATCACAGTAATGCGAACGAAAGATGTATAGTCTGATTTCTTACATTTGTACATACTGAGAGTAGCACCTCAGGGGCTATTGACAAGCATGAGGGGGCTCTTATGTTTAAAGTGGTTATTTTTCTAGTAAAACCCAAAACATTTCCTGTATTGGTCTTTTTGAACAAATGCTTTTGACTTTGTTTGAGGGTAACACTTTCCTGTGACAAGGTGAGGGTTGGAAGCAGGGCAACAATGGAGCTTGCTGCTCCCTGGGGCTGGTGAGGTGACAGGTGATGGGGTGCCATCACACTTCTTGCTGCAGCAGCCACCTCCTGCACGTGGGCACTTTCCGCTGAGAGTGAATCCTGGAGCTGTCAAAGCTGTGGTGCTTGTGCAATACGACCAGCAACCAAGGCTCATCATGCTCTGAAGATGTGGGCAGAGATTCCTCAGGATGAGAAGAAGCACATTACACTTCAGCCTCTTCTGTTTGAAGCCTTGTTGAGTACTTGATACTTATCAGGTTTTCACTGCAGCGTGGGGTGTCAACCACTTCTCCTGGAGACACTTTAAAGTAGTATCGTTGGTATCTGATCTTTTCACTCTCTCAAGATCTGGCCAAGATTGCTTTTGCTTCCACTACAGGAGTGAAAGGACTAGAGAGCGCCAAGGGTCTCCTCTTCACCTTATCAATTCCTCCCACTGCCTCTTAAAATGTGCTTGCAAACTTTTTTTTTATGAGCAGCCATCTGGAGTGGGGGGAATCCCAGTTCAGGGACTTCTTCGCTCTCTGTCCATCCATTTGAGACAGATGCTTAAACCTCTGACTTACTCTACTTCTCTACCCATTTTACTCACTGAGCATAGGACTCACTGCATTTGATTTGTGCTCTTACACTGTACGCATCCCGGTAGTATCTGAGCTTCCTCTCACTTCCTCCTCCTCTAAGATTCCCACTGGGTTACTGTTCAGAGGTAACTGTAATTTATATTCCTAATCAGACATAAAATGGAAGAAGAGCTGCATATGAAACATCATTTCTATGTGTTGTGTGGATACTTCTGTTCTGCAAATCTCCAAATTATTGTAGTGGTTGATTATTGATTCTGGTTTTTGAAATTCAAACCTTTGCTCTTCTCAGAAGGTCTGACAGAATTTGACACAAAATGATTACAAGGCTGTAATTTTTTTTTAACTATCTCACAGAATTTATTGAGAAGGGATTTCACAAGAGAGTTTCAGGACCTGAAAATGGGAGGAATAATCTTCCTTTAGTAGCTTCTGTAGGATTTAGATGATTTCTGGATTAATCTGTTAAATTTGATTTAGGTCCTGATTCAGCAGAGTATTTTAGTACCACTTTGCTGAAATGAACAATGATGGGTCTGAACACAGAGATCATTACAAGTTGGTGGATGAGATTTTTAAACATATTTAAATGTTTAACTCACTAAGTACTTTTAAAAATCTGTCTTTAAATACCATGCTGAATTAAGGCCTTAATTCCCATTGAATTCTCTGTGGGCTGGATTCTCCAGTTTACCAAGTTCATTTATTCCCTTTGGACTTCCTCCTGAGGTTTGCCTTGATCAGCTAAAGTGTGTTGAAATACACCTTGTTCTGTCTGCAGTTGGCACTTAAAATACATTCATTAAACACGTTAGCTAATGCTTTATTAAAGAAACACCTTTTATCCTTCTCTAATCATATTCTTGGTACATCTCTCATGATGCAATAGGTGCTGGGTACGTTTCAAAGGTGTGTAATTGTGTCTCACAGCATCATGATGTAACAGGTTTCTCAAGTATCATCCTTCCATGTGTGAGACAGGGCTGGGCTGGTTTATGGGGTGAGAGTATATTTGATATGTTGGCACTGGGTGGAGGAAGAGGTTGGTGGTAATGTTGCTGGGAGGTCACGCTTGCTTATGTTCCAGTGCTCTTTCCAGAGGAGCCACCCTGCTGCTGGGGTCATCACGTAGAACACGTTGACCAGATACTTGTCTCCCATGGGCTTACAAGGCTATAAAAGCCCAGGACATAGAATTAGGGAGGTGAAAGGAGTCTGGGGAGAGCAATGGTCTCTTTGCACAGCACCTGAAGCAGCAGCTACACACTACCAGAAGGTTTGGTGAGCTGGGTCCAAAACAGAGGGAGGGGTGCTGTCAGACCTGGGTGACAGAGAGCAGCGCCAGCTGGGTGTCACAGCCTGCATATCTCCACCCCCCCAGGAAATCTCTGCCTGACAGTCTCACCCCTGGGTGCCTTCGCCTTATTGCTGGGATTTGGGAGGAATGTAAGTGCTTCATTGACCACGGAGTTGAATTTCACTCACATTAAATCCCTTTGAAAACCTAAACTAGCTCGCTGATGAGCTACACAGAAATGCTTCCTGTCTACTGCATTACCATCTCTAGGTTTTGCCCTTTCTGAAACACAAAGCAGTCATGGAGGGATTTCAGACCTTGTTGTAGATGGTAGTGAAAGAAACATTATCCTCCTGTATCACAGGAACAGCTTAGTTGTTGTAAGTCAGGTTTGGCTAAAGGAATCTCCATCAGATTTAGCCTCTTATGCTAAAACGTAGCATAAACATGACGGAATATTTTGAAACTAGAGTAAAACAGATCTGTGACAGAAATCTTCATTAGAACCGCAGCTGCACAGAATCTACCCCGTCTCTACATTTGTGCCCTTTATCAGTACTTAATACAAATATATACATTGGAGCAAAAGGGAAGAGGAGAGCCCCACAGGACGTGACTTCCAATTAGCAGGGAGTCACATCTCCTGCTGTGATTTACTATTGAAAAAACATGCAAAAGATGATTGAACATTACCCTCTCATCTCCCCCTGCTGCTGGCAGCATTATGAGGAGGGCTGCTCTGGACTCCGTGGGGAGATGGGGAGAAGGAATCAGGCAATTACATGCAGCATCACATAATAACAGTGATTCATAACCTCATGGCACTAAACTCACTGGGCCAGATCTTTAGCTAGTGCCCGCTGGTGTAGCTTCATTGACTTCATGAAGAAGATGCTGATTTACGTCAGCTGCAGATCTGGCCCATTTACTTTTTCTCTTTAAGAAAGCAATAACCTATGCGGAGGGAGGGCAGGATGTGCAATGCTTCGCGTGGCAGCCTGATGGGTTTCTGCAGAGGAACGCTAAATATCTGAGAGATACTGACCACTTCTGCTAAATAAGATGCAGTTATATTGCCCCTTGTGTGTCTGCAGCGTGGCTTAAACTGTGAATTTTTCTGTTTTGGACTTGTAATACCCAAAGGAGTTGGAGTGATCCTAGTTATAAATAAGCTCCACAGAGCAGTCAAGGACAAATCACTTTCTCTACAGCTTTAGGAAGAGATTCTTGCTACCAGTATCATGATATGGAGATGTTGGTATCCTTAGAGAAAATTTCCTTAGTTTGATAATTTTCATATTCTGATTGGCCTTTGTCTGAGTTGGTTTAAGGGAAAAAAGCGTAGGACAGCCTAGGGACTGTGTCTCAGTCCAGTTCCAGCAGTGACCCTGAGCACGTCCCTCCATGATCCCGTGTGTCTGACTCTTTCTCAGTGTTCAAGAAGTTTTTATTTTCTTTGAGTGACTGGGTGGGAATTTTCCAGTTTCCTAGGAAGAACAGGTAGCCCCTCTCCTATGAGACTGAAGCCAGACACAGCTGTCCCTCCTTTCAGGCTGAGGCTGCACAAAATTCATCCCAGTCCTGGGGTAGAAGAGATAGCAGGAGGGTCTTAGCAGTTCTGGGGTACAGGGCTCTGGAATGGGCTGGGGTCTGTGCAGCTGTGCCAGGATTACAGCTGCTGCAGGATGAAGGCAGCTTGCTATGAGCACCAGAGCCTTGGGACCCACGGACTTCACTCACTCCCTTTGGCACAGGCTCTAGTGAGGAATTTTTAACGGCAGGCTTTGAAAATGTTAGCAGGTTGTACGTAGCTTGTGCCTGCTTTCACTAGCTCAACCAGCCAGTAACTTAATTACGTGTATGGCTTACAGCTAACTTACTCGTGCCTGGCAGTCTGGTGCAGGATGGAGGGCTGACCCCAGGGAAAGGCTGCTGGGAAGCTGAGCTGACCTGTGCTGAGCTTCGCCTGACTACCAGGGCCTGGATTCGTGAGTGGGGATTGCACTCAAGGACACGGTAGTTTCCTGCCTTTGGCCAGGCTTGATGTGGTTGCAGGAAAACGTAACCAACATGTCTGCTTGATTCTTTTTCCTTTTATGTGGCTTCCTGTTCTAGTCCCTCTGCCTGTATTGCAAGGTTGCAAGCTCCTTGAGGCAGGGACCATGACTTTATACACCTTTTGCTAAATGCTAATACACTCGTCCCATTGCTGCCTAGCGAGCAAGATTGTCATACTGGGAGCTGGCTTCAAAACTCAGTGCTGAGCTCTGTCTGTCTCACTCAAAGACTCAGGCAGTGCTGGGGTTGTAATTTAGGTGCCTGTACTGGTGAATTGGAGTGAATTGTGCTGATCTGAACTGATTTGATCTGCAACAGCACCTGAAGGGGAAAAAAACAGGAAGAGTGAAACTTAGTATTGTCAGCTCTGCAATTGCAAATAATTTTTTAAACCCTTAATAAAACCTCTATCAGCTTAGAAATCTTGATACTTTAAAATAATTAACGTTGGGCTGTTTCGTTTGCTCCCCTTTTGCATTTGTGCTTTTAGGCATTTATTTCTTTCTTTTGCCACCCTCTAAGCTGCAATCTCCTGACTATGAAACTTTAGATTTTATTTTAATGAAGAGTGAGATTACCCAGAACCACATGACTCCAGAAGCTGAGTGATCAAGGAAAAACCATACAAAACACCTCAAAAAAAGCCACCTGATTGTCACATTAGCATTCGCTGCTGTTAGAGAAGTGCTAGGGAAAAACTAGACCCAGGCTAGAGACAGAGCCTGAGAAATGCTGTTTCTAACATTTTTGTTAATGTCATATATTAGATGCCTCAAAATGAACCTTCTTAATGCCATTTTGCAGCATGGAACTGCTATTATTCCATTTCACAGCTGGGGAACAGGGACATAGACACAAATAATGACTTGCCCAAAGTCACTCAGGCAGTCCACAAAAGAGAGAGAAAAAAAATACATGCCTGAATCCTGGGTCAGAGTCTTCATTGGTGGGCCATTCCTTCTTGGAACTCAGCTGGAGAAGAAGGTTGCTAACACAGGGTTAGCCTCTGCAGGCTGAGTTAGGGTTCAGTGTAAGGAAGCAGTCAAATGTGTGACTGTCTATCTGGAGGGCATTTGCACTAATAAAACTGCTGAGTCTGGAAAGTTGAGCATTTTCCCGTGTGATTGCTGTTGTTTCATTTTCTGGTCATAGTGGGAACAGCCTTTCTGGTTCTTAATGGAATTAGTAAAACATCCAAACATTTCATAACTTTAATGGCTGTAGAAGTGGGAGAAACTCCAGCTGGTAGGAGTAGAGATGGCTCCTGGTTTTCCAAGCCAGTTTGCCCTTTCTTTAGTGAGCTGTTTTATTTCATTTTAGTAACCTGCTCTCTTCCCTCTGTTTAAGTCTAGACAGAAGAAAAAGAGAGAGCAGATAAGTAGAGGTGTAAAGTCATCATCTTAAGAAGCATCGAAGAAATTAGTAGAGATAAGGAAAAATACAACTTCTCAGTCTCCTGTGACGGAGCTCCACTCAACATGGTCCTGTGCTGAATCTTCCCTTTGTCCTTCTCTGCAGCCAGTAAAGACACAGAGTCCTTCAGACAAACTGAAGTTTGTTCCTGCTTCCTTATCTCCATCTGTTGCCTCCCCCCTTGTTCTTCCTTGGCCACTTTCTCGCAGACTGCCAGCCTGAATAAAGGACAGCTCCTCCCCTCCCCCAGCTGTTTATGTAGGGAAATATCCCCCTCCATACACACTTCTCTTTGAAGAAAACACTGTTTTAAAATTACCTGGCATGTGCACACAGAAAGCCACCTTTCCTACAGAACTCGCACCCAGATCAACATGTGCCTGAGGTTTTCTTTCCCACATTTGTATGTGTGGCAAATACACCAATAAAAAACATTCACTGCATCATTCTCTGAGCATGCAGATTGGATAAGTATCCTTTTATTTGTTTGGATCACAGAAAACTACTTTTTTTTTTTTTTGTAAACATACATTTAATATGTATTTTTTGCAGCCAGTAAATATATAGCTAAGGAATCCACGGACTAGTGAAAGATGAGAAGCTGTAGTGACTAGCCATTGAGCTGGAACTTAGGAATGCTGAGCTCTGTGTCAGATCTCACACTAAGTCATCAGCATCCTGTTTCGTATCATACAGAGGACTGAAAAATGATGCTCCAAACCACCTTTAAATGCAGTATATTCCTCAATGCACCACCTTCCATCTGCATGGTTCCTTCACACTCATCTCTATGACAAAGCCTATATTTTTGGCTCACAAAATCCTGTGTGGGGATACTTCGATCCTGGCTGAGGCAATGCTTGCAGGCAGCCGTTGTGTGAGACAGGTGACTCTGCTCTCAGAGGCAGATTTCCACCGCTCTTAGCAGACCAGTGCAAACATAGCCAATTTTTTCGTTTGTAAATCAGAAATAATATATATCTTTCAAAAACATCGTGACACTTTTGGTTTTTTGTGTAAGTAGTTACATGTCCTTGGCATATCTCACTCAGCAAATAGCTCCACGGAACAGTTTTGGAAGAGGACAGGATTGCCATATAGTATAACAGAGTCTGACAATGGGTAGTAGGAATGGACTATGAGTATATTCAAAGTGCCTTGGGAGCCTGTGATGAAAGGCGAGATGCAAGTGAAAAGTGTTATTATTCTAATGACGCCCGACTCTCACTGAGCTGTGCCTTGTGGAAGTGTGTGAACTTTGGAGCATGCCCTGATGAATGTGAACCGTGACAGCTCTCAGGAGATGCAGGAGATGCTGGCAACAGCTTAATCAATTATGACAGCAATGGTAAGATCTGTCCAGACTAGAGCACTTCAAAAAACTACAAAGCCTCAGGCTTCTCTGTCTAGATTTTTGCGGGAGTGGGACAATGAAGGAAATGGATTGATTGGGGTCCTTTGAAATGTAGTAATACTAGCATCTGCTGGATTAAATACAAGACCAGCCAGATAGTGTTTTGTCAACTAAAGATGCAGGATGGTACAGGAGGCAGTGCTGGGTTTTACAGTTATGCTTGGCTGTGAATGGGCTAGACACGATGTTTCCCTGGGAGAAGGGAGGACTATCTCAAATGTGTTATTGTAAAATGTGACAGAGATGAAGGAAAACAAATGGAAAACATCACACAGAAAATATCTATTGGGGAATGGGTAACTGCAGAAACATCAGATCAAAGAAGAACATTTTCTGTTAGGAATCAAATTATTCTCTTCCTTTCCAAGTCAAATGGACCCATGTGAGGAACAGCTAGGCAAGATAAAGTCTCTCAGCCAGAGTGATCTTATCTCCCTCTCAAGTGTGTGAGCGTGTGTGAATCTCAAATAAACATAGCAGCAGAACTCAAAGAGTTATGTGAGCATGATGAATTTGTTGAGCATGTGCGTATTTTCGCAAGAGAAATGACAAAATGAAAAAAGGTGAGGCTCAAAATTGCTGAAGAGGAATAAATACATTAGAATTGCAACAATGTTTCCTAAATACTGTCCTCAGAAGCAAGTCACAGACTAGCCACTCCACTGAATGGAGTATTTAGTTATGTGAATGTTTCAGGGTATATTAAGCTGATAAACTCACTTGGAAACCACCGGTCCTTTTAAAGGGCTTCAGAGATAGCTGCTCAAAGGGTCATCCAGACACTGTATGAAGCTTCTCATTCCGCATTCACAAGAGTGTCTGGGTGCAGGGATGTGTCCTACATAGGGGCTCTGCTGCACAAAGATGAGCCAAACCACCACGATCTGCTTACTCCTAGCACCCAATCCTATTTTCTGTACCTGCTCCTGATAGCCACTATCCTTCCCAGCTACCAGCATGGTCTCTTTTTTAGCAGTAGCAAATACAAATCAAATGAGCAGGAATGATCCTGATCCACCCAGTACGTTGCCACTGTTTGCCTGGTGGCCTGACTCTACCACTTACATTTTTGGTGATGCAGAACAGCTTTTTTGCACTGCAATGATTCACTCTCTGCTGGTGTCACCCAAGGCATTGCTCCGTCACTGCCTGATGTACTAGAGATGGAAACAGGACTCAAGCACACAGGTATCATGCCTGGCATGAGAAGTCTGGCAGGTCTTACGCAGCCCAGTGACAAGAACAAGAGCTGGAAATGAACCTGTAGCTGTACAATTAAGGGAGTAAACAGGGCTGGGCTTGTTTAGGAAGCAATGCACTTTGACTCTTGAGGGAAGAGCAGCTTTGCCAAAACACCTCCCTGTACTCCCTTTATTCCAGGGTTAATGCCTCGTCTGAACTGGGAGGATCGCAGTAGACCTGTGGTTTTGACAGCCCTGCATACATTGCAGGAGAGTTCATGCAACAAAGACATGCTAATTGCCCACTACTGTACTGGGCTGGGCTGGATTAAGCACAAGATTAGCCCTGCGGTCCTAGCTTCAAATGCTGCTTTGGGGGTTGGTAGCAGGCCAGTTTACAGCTCCTGCTCCCCACATTAAGTGGGAATCTGGGGAGCAACCTTTTAGGTGTGACTTTCATTGTGCAAACCTCGGTGGCATTACGACGTTTCTATTACCTTGAGAAAATAGGGAACAATGACATTCCCTCACTTCAGCAAAGCGTCTTAAGTAGGGACTGTCATGCATTACTGTGGGCTTGTTCACTCCATGAAATCTAAGCCACAACAAGTGAACACAGCATCAAACGTGGTGATTTTTTTGTCATTCCTCTTGAAAGCATCTCCAGCCTTCCTTCATATGCTGTTTGCAGTGACCTGCTCTGCTCTCTTCATGGCCCAGCTTATATAGGCCTGGTTTTACTACTGAGCAGGGGCCATGGTGTGAACACAAGCACTTAGAATGCTGATGTTTGTTGGGAAATCACAGTATACCATCACAGACCCTGATCTGCGTGCAACAAAAGGCCATAAGCCAAAGTGTTAGGCAGATGGTTAACTGTGAGCGCCTGACTTTTATGTTGCAACTCTTTCTCCCTCTTTTACTGCATAGAGAGGCACACTCTGGCAGTCCTAAATACTAGGCAATGAATCACCTACTTAATGACTGTAATAGGCAGCCAGAATGCAGTCCACAGCCTTTTGGGGTCTGTCCAGCATCTAGCTGCCTGTCTGTGAGCACACGTCTAAAATAATAATTGACCTCTGGTTCACAGGGTCAATGCTTTTACGTACCTACATTTTTACGATGCAAAGGGAAAAGTGTTTTCTTCCTGGGGCTTAATTTACAAAGAGGATTGGACAATTGTTGAACTGGCATTATGGGAATAAGAAAGGTGTAATTTAAAAAACTGAATAATCTTGAAAGAGTTTTTTCCTTTTTTTTCTTGGACATTTTTTTAACCTTGACATTTTACAGATAGATTGTCACTTTAAGAAAGAGAATTTGTCACCAGTATGAGAGAGATGTTAATTGATTACCCAAAGGCCAGCTGCCACCCAGCTGACTAGTGTAAAAAAGCAACTAGTTTTTCATTTCCACCACGAGTTAGAGACTTGTCCTGAAGACCCAAACAAAGCATCTTTTGCAAACTCTGCTCAGTCACTAAGGAAGTGCAGAGACCACTGTTACCTGTGGTTTATCATCATTCAGAATGGCTGGAGGTTATCTCAATAGACACGTCTCCACAGAAAAGCCCAGGGTCTCTTCCCTTACTGTCTAGTAAATCATGGGATCTTCTCTCTGTCCCTTGGGGACTTCATAGTTTGACATTTGGCATCATGACTTCCTAAAGGTTTCTTAAAGTAGATTGTATCATCAATACCTGAGCTTGCCTCTAGTGTGAAGACATTAGCAAACTCCAAGTCTCCTTCCTTCTTGCCACCTTCCACAGCCATCAGAGAGGTGACACAGACTGATGGCTCTTCTTCCGCTGCAATCATGTTCTCCTGGAGAGGGTTAAAAATGCAGTTAGAAGAAGCTGTTTGCAACTCCCTTCTGTCCCTTGCACCCGATTTTCCTCTCCATTGATATCATGGAGTGGGGAATAAGAAAGAGGCCTGTATTACTTGGTTTGCTGTCTTTGCTCTTGCCTTTTGATGACCATGCTCACTGGCTGAATGATGAGCTGAGAAGGTATTACTGTGTCCTTTCCTGCTTCT
The DNA here is from genome assembly GCA_020746105.1 of Trogon surrucura. NCBI lineage: Eukaryota > Metazoa > Chordata > Aves > Trogoniformes > Trogonidae > Trogon > Trogon surrucura. Next base: position 10,968,883 of record CM036619.1, on the reverse strand, counting down.
GACTCATTTAAGCCATTCATTACATGGCCTGTCTCTCACAGCCATAATTACAGGCTCGACCTTGTACATGGCCCTGGAAGCTAGATGGCTTTGGGAAGATCATTGGGTTTGGGTTCTCTGGGGAGGGATGTTGTTGTGGACATAGATTTATTAACTCTCATCACAAGAATGACTGAGATGAACCATCCTCTTGTTCACAAAACTGGTTGTAAACATAATGTAGCCTCCAGAGGAAGTGCAGGCACCCCGTTCTTGACTAACAGTATTTCAGCATGATAACTACATCTTTTGTCCCCAGATTTCCACCGCTCCACAAAAAGAGAACAAGAGAACTGCAGGAGGGTCAACAAGCTGTGGTGGGCATTTTGAAGCCCATCTTGCTTGTATCAGCTTAAAAAAAGATATTTGTATCAGCATAAAAAAAAGTATCTATACTAGCTCAAAAGTATTTGAAACACCAGGTCTTACCTCCCAGAGCTGCAGTTGCAATGGAAATGGTGAGCTGAGGAGAAAATTTGGACTAGTTAAGGCAGATCTGTGAGGTGAAAAAGTGTCCTTTGTTTAAGAGCACTAAGTCTCTCCACAGATACAACCTGTAGAATTTTTCCATTATTTTTTTTCCCTCTCTTAGGAGGCTCTGAAAGTACTTTTTTCATTAAAAGTATTCTTTTAGACTTTTAGATATGGGACTTTCATGAACAAGATAGTTGTTTATTTCCTTTTTTTTCCAACCAGTGATACGTTAAGTTTTTCCACAAGAAGTGATAAAGAGAGGTGACAAACCCCAGAAATTTTTGAGGGGAAATTTTACTTTGTAAAAACAAATAAATCTCTTTCTTTACTAAAGACAAGATCCACAAAAAGCAGAGAACAGAACAACTGCAGGTTCCTAGGAAACAAAAAATGCCTTTATCCTGCCAATGTTTACTGGCGTAACCGGCATCTTTCAACAGGCTGAGAATTATGAGAGGCATTGGAGCTAGTAGTCCACAAAGAGCACACAGAGGGACTAGCTTTAATGCACCTGCACAGGCAAGGATTGAACTTTGCTTTTATGATTAATCTAAAAGACAGCCCTTCTGGTGGCTCTGTACCCTTCTGACATGATCTGGCTCAGAAGTGTGACTATCTGCCACGAAATCATTGGCACTAGTTTTGCAGCACAAATCATGACCTACAGCTTCTAATTTTTTTTTCCTGGGCAAGATCCAGGTCCGGAGCTGTTCAAAGCTTCATGAAAATTGAAAAGGTTGGAGCTTAAAACAATCTATCTCCTGGCTTGAGGGAACAAAACCTGAGCAACTCTTCACAAAGTCCATCCTCTGAGTGAGGGTCAGGAGTACACACTAGATTCACAGTCCTGCCTCTCTGCACAAAGTAGTAACCAAACAGGTTTATGATGAGCATAGGTTGGAGAAAAAGATTGTCTTCACTGGTATAGAAATAATTCCATGTACAGACAAGCACTGACTAAGCTGTTTCCTCAACAAGCCTGTTAATTACTGGTATTTGTTTGAGTCTGAGGTATGTTAACAGGATGAAAGGGAAATCCCTAATATGTGACAGATTGATACTGTTATATTCCAGAGGGCAAGTGAACTTTTATTATTTGAGAGTCAGATGTTCATTCATGGAGATCCCAGCAGATCTGGTTAATATTTTTTCACCCATTGAAGTCACTTCTGCAAAGGTTTTGCAGTAACAAGAGGAGGTCGCTAGCTCTCTTCACTCGTTAATATTTGACTACATCACATTCTATGTGTGACCTATTAATTGATTAGTTGTAAACTGCTGAAAGGCCAGATTTTTATATGCAAGTGCAGAGAAAACAGAAAATCGTGTTCAGGTCAAGTCTTAAGGTTGTGCAGAAATCTACAGTGGTAGATGATCTACAGACAAAAGATAGGTGAATTCTGCATGTTGTTCATTGTGATAATTATCAGTCCTAGAAAAATGCTGGTTATTGTCTGAAATTCCTGGAGTCTTGTTGTTTTCTACTGTGATGCGTAAAATGACGTGTTCTGTTGCAGCTGGGCAATTTGGTTTTGACAAAGATGAAAATATACACATTTCTAATGACCCTTATCTACATTAACTCATTAGAAGATGAATCTGAATTGTGAGGAAGACAAACTAGGTGATAATTTTAAGTGTGCTGATGCCAAAGGATGAAACTTAAAAAGGTGTAGCATCTTGCATACAAGCAATAGATAAAATTTCTTCAAACATATAATACAATAGATTGATTTACATATGAAATAAATCAGACTAGGTGACTATTCAGGCTAACTTGGTTGAAGTCTAACAGTCAAGTAAAGGAGATGGAAATAGGCACTAGAAGGATATGTTAAGGTGAAATATCCAAAGATGTGAAAATATTGGAAGAAACTATGAACTGGTTCACTTACACATGAATGTAACAGAGAGATTTTTGACTGTGTTGGTGGGACCTAGCAGGAGCCAAATGCCAAATGAGAGGAGAAAGTGAGACAGTAAGGATCCACCACTCTCAGGGTGACAGATGACAGGGTAAATCTGAGGAGAGTTTTTCAGTTAAGGATAAAAATTTGAAGTTCAATAGAGAAAAGGTATCTGCTTTTGGATGTGCATTTGAACCTGTGCCAGAACCAGGTACAGAACAGCAATTTTAATGTACTGAGATCTGTATAGCTCAGCTCGCCTGAAAGCAGCTCCACGTTTCCATGCAAGGTGTTTTCACTGATTTACAGACAAAGTGAAAGAGAAACTTTATTCAAGAAAGGCATTTGGGGGAATATCCTCCCTTGCTGAAAATAACTGCATAAGACAACCTGTGTATGGATAGAAAATATTTACCCAGGTCTAGTATTGGTGCCACTGATGTTGGTGAAAGTCTTGTTACTTGGGAGGACAGAATCAGGTTTTGTGACGGCTCTCTGGGGGTGGGACAGGCAGAACACAGCAGGACTGAGGTATTCCAGTAATGTGCCACATTGTTTTAATCAAGGGACTTGCATCATTCTAGGAATGGAGATGTTTAGTGAAGGGTGGAGTGCCTCAGATAAATAAGCAACTGAAACTTGGGATATTCATCCACCCCTTATCTGAACCAGCCAGATCTCTTTGTTGTGCAAAATGAGGCTGGAAAGCTTTTGGGGATAAACTTCCTTCTGACATTTAATATTCTCTGCTTCTACTTCAGCTGCAGGCACAAAATCAGCTTCACACCAGGGTCTATTTTTCTGCTCTTCCTTTAGACCCTTTCCTTCACCTCCTTTTTCCCCACATGCCAACTGCTATAGGACACGGGCAGTGGGTACAGCTGCTGGTGAAATCAAATCCCTTCACATCTCCAGTACCTCTACTAGTCTTTAATATAAAGAATTTTATTATGAAGAGTCTTCATTATGAAGAGTCTTTATTACAAAGATGCTGATGAAACTGAAGCAGAATGAGTCCAGGAGTTGGTGCATGATTGTGAGACACCATTTTTGTGTGCTTCAGGTTTCCACAAACATTAGGTATTGCATTACTAGTAAGCAAGATATGCAGTCAAGCATAAGCTAATACAATTTTTTTTAAGCAGATCTCTGTTTTTCTCTGTAGGTATCAGTTGTAAAATTGGCATTCTGAGACAGCTTTTCTGTTGGTTTGTGTTTCCCAGATATTTGAGACACAGGTCTGGATATGCAATCCTATTCTGAGGTGTAAGAGCTAAGGTTTTTACATATCTAGGTAATTGATTTACAGGATCAATTAGTTCTTAGAGGATCAAACAACTTAAGCTAAAGCAAGAAACAGATGTCCAGCTAAGACAGACTTGAAAATATGGCCCTAAAAAATGTCTGGATGAAATTTATTTGCAGCATAAATTTCCATCAATTGCAGAAGGTTCACTGGTGTCACTTTTTCACTGAAGAGTCAACTGCCCTTACAAATGTTTTCGACTTCAATGGCCAAAACCTGAACTTTTTTAGAAAGTGAACTATTGAGAAAAATCCTGTGTTAGGTTGAAAACTTTTTTTTCTATTTGTTTTTTCACTTTCTGATGAAGAGTCAAGCTCTTCCACAGACGGCTGACTCCTTTTATAGAAACAGGTTATTTATCTGAAAACTTGTTTTTGTTTTAAAAAGTTTGATCCATCCAAGGTCAAGATCTGTTGTAAGATCCAATCCTTTCTGTGCTCGTGCTTGACTGTTTGCAGCGACATGCTTCTGGGGTTCCAGAAGTAGCAAAATCTTCAGGACCACTTTTTATGGCAGTCTGGAGAGGGGTTTACTTAGCTCTCTACGCTACCAAATGACTCAAAAAATCACCATATGTCAGATTAGATCAGCTCAAAAATTACAGCCAGGAAACGGCTGATAGCTTTTCTGGAGTTCCATGAAAGTTTACATAATTGTCATTCCATGTCATTGGACTGAGCAGCTGCAAGAAGATCCTGGTCTCCAATAAACAGAGATAATTGATTAATAAACTGTATCTGTGGCCACCACAGTTTATTCTGTTTACTGAGATCTGTGCACTCAGACCTGGAGTCCTGCTGCTGAAGATACAGCTTACACACACATTTAGTTTCAAGTCGGTATCTGGTTTTAAAAATTATGGTGAATCATTTGAACACCCAAAATTGATTAGGCCACATGCACATGCTGATAGGATTAACATTTCCGCGTGAGCCCTACAAAATCTGTGGCAAGATTGCCTTTGGCTTTTATATGACGTAGGGCTGGAAGGAATGGAAAGGTTCCCTGAGTCCAGTCCATTCGCTCAAGTAATACAACGAATTTGCATGACTTTTACTTGATTGGATCTCATGACAAAATCTCAGAGCGTTTCTTCTGTTTTCAAAAACTGTTACCTCTGACAATGAGAAAATTCCTGTTCTCCATCAAGTGTCTTCACAGGCAGCTTGCTCCAGTTGTGCCAACAGTCATCCTATAGCTTAAATATTTACTCCATGGTCTTTATCAGTACAGGATATTTAGCTACAGCAATGATATTCTGTGTCAGCCTTTGTCCTGTGAAGCTAAAAAAACCTCACACATCTCATCTCCTCTCATAAAATAGGCCTTTCATGTCCCTGGTCAACTCAGCAGTCTTCTTCCACACCTCCCCTGTGAATTCAGCTTTCTTGAAAAGCGATGCCCAGAATCCAGCCCAGTGAGTTTTCACAGGGATGCATATGATGAGCTACCGTTGTCCTCATCTGACAAACTTTTAAACACAGATGGTTGAGATGTTTGTGCCATTTCCAAGAGCTAATTTCAGGGATGGGTGTATCCCAGAGGCAGGCAGCCCCACCAAGGGGGCTCTGCTGCTTCCTTCCCAGGCAGGGCCTGGGATTACTTCAGTGGATATTTTCATTTTATGACTTTTTAGAACTGAGAGGCAGGATCTCGAAGGCCATGACCCTGGGGGGGAAAGAGTGCGCTATCTCCCGCCTGTGACTGGCCCAGGGTGGTGGTGTTTGCAAAACCCAGCTTTTATGGGGCTTTTGTGACACGATGGAGGGCAGGCAGGGTGGTGGTCTCTGTACACCCAGTTAAGAGCGGGACCCTAAAATAAATCACCTGTGCTCCAGCAAAGTCACTATAGTAATTTATATCAGCTAACGGTCTGGCCCCTAGACTTGAGGTTACTCTGGAGAAATAACACATTTTCCTGATGTTCTGTGGAGTCTGTCCTTCTTATGCTGCTGTGGGTGCAGGGCAAGATGTCTGGGGAGGGACTAGGGCTGTCAGCACTGCTGCCATGGTTTCGGGACAGACAGCATTTTACCTGGAATTATCATGGATTTTATACACAAAGAAGAACCCATACTGTAAGTTTAGAAGTAACTTTTTTTTTTTAACATTTTCTTTTCCCTTTCCTCTGCCCATTTCTCCTGGCTGCAGCTATCTGTGTTTTATCAGGCTCTTTGGCTTGCTGTCTTGTTTTGCCATGCCCAGGATGGCTCAGGACACCCGCAATCTGGCTGGTGGTTATACACCTGCTACAACCCAGTGGTCACTAATCTCCTTCCTGAGCCTGGATGTCCTTGGAGTCCTCTGCTCCCGGGTGTGTCCGATGCTGTTTGAAGAACAGGAAAATATGCTCTCAATTCAGCTAAGCAGTACAACATGTTGCAACCTTTTGAAGAAAGCCTTTTATGCAACACCAAAAAAAACTATACAGTTATAAAGAAATCCTCTGATGCACCCTTCGTATCTCAACATTTTCTGAATTTCCCAAGTATAGTAACAGTAAAAGAAAATATCCTCAAAGCTCTTTTCTTACAGCAATTTCAGTACATTTAAGACGTGGTAAAACTATGACCCACAAAGTGTGTTGTTGTTATATATATATATGTGTGTGTGTTTGTGTGTGTGTGTACCTGTGAGAGTATGTATTACACTGGTAGTTGAAACACTTTTATTTCATACAAATTTTTAAGGCAATAAACCAATTATTTAAAATCTCATTTAAAAATGCAGCTGTAGGTATATAAGCATATATAATTAAAATATATTCATGTATATATTCCTTACTGGAAGGATTCTGCACAGGCAGTGGAGGTAGTTGGTGTAAACTGGTGCTCAGAAATCCCTTTCGTTAACATCCTGACAAGACATCCAGCTATTCAGCGTGTTGTGTTAGGGTATGTTATTTCACTACCTTATTCTGTTACATTTTCCAGCTGTAGGAGGTGGCCATTCAGTATATATCAAAACTGAGCAATGGATAATTTTCCCTTTCAGAAACAGAAGATCTGCTGAATAAAATGAAGAGAAGCTTTTAACAACTTGAGTCGAATTTATGGAATAATTTTATTGCGAAAAAACACAAAGAATTTACTTTAAATATTGCAACATTTCTTTTTGCAGTTATCTATGGCAAACATTTTGACTTTTCTGTCATGTGACCTTTCAGTTTAGAAATTAACCCTGAAAAGAATTCTGAGAATGGAAAGGTAATGTCAAAAAATATTTCAGTTTAAATAAAGTTTTTCTGACTAATGCAAAGGAATTCTGTTCAGAGGGTTGTTTTTTTTTTCATAGAATCATAGAATCATAAGGGTTGGAAGGGACCTCTAGAGATCATCTAGTCCAACCCCCCTGCCAGAGCAGGATCCCCTAGGGCAGCCACACAGGAACACATCCAGGCAGATTTTGAAAGTCTCCAGAGAAGGAGACTCCACAACCTCTCTGGGCAGCCTGTTCCAGTGCTCACAGTAAAGACGTTTCTCCTCATGTTTAGGTGGATTGGATTGATTGAGATGGGAATTATTTTAGCCACTGATCTGGAAAATGCAAAAAAAACCCCCAAAACCCACAAAAAAAGCGCTTGGTTTAATGACTAATACTTCCCTGAGTAAAAATCTGGAATACGAAACTTCAAAGTTTTCCTTGTATTATTAAACATAACATAGTCTCCTGTTACTTCTAAAGCAATTTAGCAGATGTATAAAAATATTTAAGCAGTTCTTGTGAAAAATTCAAAGTATGAATCCAATAAGACATAGATTTATTCTGTTTTACATGTATGTTAGTCTGTACACTCATGGTTACCTTAATTAGATGTGTAATGCTGTTGAATTGGTTAATATATTTTATTCCATTTTTTTTTTTCATGGAGGCAATGTATGCCTTAAAAACGGAGTTCTGATGTAATTTTTACAAATACAGATGGAAGGATTGGATTTTTTATTTGGTTGTTTCACAATAATTTCTGGTGTCTTCTGCACAATCCCAGAGTGATAGCCTTCCTTATTCCATAAAGCTCCTTGTGATGGGATCCTATCCAACTGAAACTGAGACGGTTTCATCTTCCATGGTTGTTTCTGCTGTCTCAGGGCTGGATGAAATATATGCAGAAAGTAAACCATTGCCCTCATGTTTCCAAAGGCCTGTGTTCAGGCCTGGTAATAAGATTCCTCTTCCTGAGAACGTGTCGTGGGGTCTCACCAAATCCCAAACCCCAGCTGTTCCCACTTTGTGGAGCGGGTAATGTAATAAGACATGATCCATAAAATAGGATCTACTGCTCTGGGAAGGAGCTGGAAGTTGGTTTCCTTTGGTGATGGGGGGTCCAGGCACCATCACGCTGACTGCTCCTCCAGTGAGGCGTGCCTGCACTGAGCTCTTGGTAACAGAGTCTGATCTGTGTAGGAATGCACAGGGAACATATGACTCAAAGGTCATTTACTTGTCCATTGCAAGGCCCCTCTGTTCTCTCCTTGCCCTGGTGTGAACTTCTGATTATCGTGTCGCATGCTTTGAAGCTTATTAACTTCTTCAGTCACCCTGTGCCTATGTGCATGCAAGTACGTGTGCGTGAGCAGTGTCCCTGCAGCCAGGCTGACTCGGACAGTAAAGCTGTACCAGCACAAGAGATATGTGGAGGTGTTTGAGAACATGTAGGGTTGTGCAACAGCATCTCACAGAGTGGGCTGGGGGGAGATTTAAAGAGCTGCTATAACATAACAGCCCAGATGAGGCAGGGGAAGGAAAGACCTTCTTATTCACACCCAAATTCTTTTGTTTTGGGAACTCTCTCATCTCTGAATTCTGCAAAGATGGGAGGGATGCACCCAGCACCAGAGCTGAGATTCCCTTGCTGTCCCCTCCAGCGTGGAAATGCACAGCGTGGGGATAGGCATAACTCATCCACAGCCCCTTCACCTGCCACCAATTATTCCATCCCACCAGAGCTGCCCTAGCCTCTCCTGTAGATCTAAGAATAACTTGGCTTTAGCTTACAGCCCTGTGCAAAGGCTGTCTCACTGTGCAATCTCAAAAGCCGGGCCAGCCCTAACCCTCCACACAAGACAAGAGCAGCTTGTGTGTCTGAGGAAAGCCCTGCTCCCTGTCATCTTCTTGCTCTGCCTACATGGGAAAGCTTTAGCCTGGTGCCAGCTGGTGCTGCCTGCAAACTGCACTGCCTGAGCTGTGCCAGCTAGTGCCCCAAAAGGAGCAGCACGAGTCTTTGTTCCTCTTCTCACTCACCTTTCCTGTAAATCTTCAGCTCGTAAGATCAGAAACTCAGTGACCTTGACAGTGAGGGAACCAGAAAATGGGTTTAGTTGGAAGATATGACTAAAAAACACTGTTCAGAACTCAGATATCTTCCCCTGGGGATTACAGAGTGAGCAATACTAAAATCAGTGTGTCAGGATGTCACTAGGCACTCACTGGAAGAAACTTTACACGGCGCGATGAGAGTGCTGCAGTCGGGGCTCTGAGTATAAAGAAATGTTCTGATTCAATCAATGTCCCTTCGTTTACCCTGCTGCCTGCTTCTCCATTCAGCAATAAGCCTATTTCTTTCTTTTTACTGCTGCCGTGCTCTTTACTGCTTCTCTCTCCATAAACATCTATCATGGAGCCATTCTCATCCTCTGCCTCCGATAGCTAACGGGCGCCTGTCACCAGACTGTTCTTTGATGACGCTCCATTGATCACCCAGAAGGAAATGGTTATTGAGTGGGTGGCAATCAACTTCTTACCTCTCCCTGGAGCCCGAGTTCATCAGTGCTTTCCAGCATTAGGTAGAAGCCTCCTGCAAGATATTTTTTTGCATTACATTTCCTCAGGTGGAAGGCTGGTGTGCTGGTGCTGAGCCATAGGGCTCAAGGGACATAGCTGCAGTTTCTTGACAAGTTTTGCTTTGCACTTGGTGCCATAGGAAGGTAGAAAGGAAAGCTGATGCCGAGGACCAATGCGGTCTGACTGACAGATCCTGCTTTCCATGTCAGAGCTGCAACTGAGATCAGGGGAGAATGTCCTGCTGATCCCAAAGGTTTCTACCTCCCCACATTTGCAAACACAAACCTAAACTGAGATAGACTGTGTAAACATGTTAACCAACATGACTGGAGGAAGGAAGTCCAAATGCAGATGTTCAGTGGGAAAGAAATAATTAGAGTTAAATCTCAATTGGTAAGACATACTGGTATAACCGCTGCATCAGCATTTGCTGCCAAAACCTGAATTTTCAGTCTGATAAAAGAGAAAGACAGAGCATTAAGAAAAGGCAAATCCTGTGTGTTTCCTTACAGGAGTAGACAGCAGACCACAGCCTGTATATCCTGATCCTTAGTTGCATTTAGGAAGCTATGTCCTTTAACTCCTGTTCGCCCTGGCAGATGATTGCACTTGAAGAGGTGGATTTTAACTAGTAGGACTCAGAAGGACTCAAGAGGTTATGTGGCTGGTAGGCACAAGACACCCTCAACAAATATGTTTGAAGATAGATCCAGAGTTGTTCTATCTGCTTTCTTTCACTTGTGAGATACTCAAATGGAGGACTGTTTGCACTGGCAGCAGCAAACTGTGTGTGATTCTGGGCTCCAGACATGCAACACTTCACATCTGCCCGTACATTCACATTCGAAGTGCATTGTGGACATGTTTTAATGGCCCTGTGAGTTTTCTAACTGATGCGTTATCCATCTCTGCCTTCATCTGATTCTATATAGTATGTGGGATGATGCACACCTCACCCTTTAAGGCATTAGGCCCAGATCCACAGATCTGCATCAGAGTGCTGTGATTCGTGAATGGCCCTGACAAAACAGATTGACTGATGAGGCCACAGTTCTCAGGAGCATAATCTCCTTCTGGCTGATCTACTGCAACTTATCACGAGGGTCTTGAGAGAAAGTGTGGGGACTCACTTCAGAATGCCACATCAGAAGCCATGGAGGTTCAGGTGCTGACTGATGAGCAGGTGTGATGTCCTGGTTGTCTGGCCAGTGAGGACAGCTGGCTGTATCACCTCAGCAGCTGGACAGTGTAAAGCTACTCCCACTTGTCAGTTTGAGCTTGAGGTCCTACAAGAAAGGAGGTTCTCTGTGGGCTTCACAGCCAACTGTGTCCTATAGCTTAACTCTACAGAAATCTCCAGCTTCTGTGTCCATCACCTCTGTCTGCATGTCACAATTTATTTTCTCCTAGTTGTGTTTGTTTGCATTTTTCGTGCTGGCTTTGATTTGTGTTCTGTATTTGGGCCAACTGGATAAGTGTAATGAGATGTGTGTGGGTGTTGCTTTTGAATTTGGTGCTGCTCCTAGTGAGAGCATGACAACTCAAAATGAGTAACTTCTTTGATGAAGCTCCTCTTTTTCTGTTCACAAATGGCCCATGAATTGAGTGCAAAATTCTCAGATGCAACAATTAGAAAAAGTAAATTTGCAAATTTATTTTGTAAAGAAACTCTTGATCTGCAGAGGATAATTCAAATTGTCATTCATATTAGTTGTATAGATATGATTTGTGCAGTAGCATGCATATCTTACCAACATATGTAACTAACTTAACTAATCAAAGCGTTTGAATTCCAGGCACTGTAACTGACTTCACCCGAAGCAACCAGTGCAGTGTCCTTCATCTGGATGGTTGCTTGCTCTGAAGAGGGAAACTGTGGCAGAGAAATGAATCCTTAGGTAACAGCACTTGGTGTCTTCTCCACCCCTGAGCAAGGACCTGGCAGTCTTGGCTTGGTTGCCTACAAAGGGTGGGTGTTACATAGTGTTAGCAGCAGCAAGTAGCAGCAATCTCTGCATTCGTACCATGTGCATGAATGGAGCTCAGCAGCAAAGTGGATTAAATCAAGGGTTGTTTTGTTGCCTCTGGTTCTTGTTGGAAGAGGAAATTGTGTTCTTCGGGCTTCTCCTGGAGAAAAGCCACCCCAGATGCAATGCAATAAAAATCTGTAACATTTTTTTGATCAGGTGAGCAAAAAGATTTAAGTTCTCCAGTAAGGGGAGGTGAGTGTCTGTACCAACCCAGTTTGTGTTTGTGGCCAAGGACCATGACAGTTCACCCAATTTATCAGTCTAATGTTCACCTACTGAAGTCCAGAGTTGCAATCCTGCTTGGTATTCTGTTTTTACTGCACAAGATCCTGAACTCCACTCTCTCATGGTCGCTGCAGCCAAGATTACCCTCAACCTTCACTGCTTCAACCAGACCTTCCTTGTTGGTGAACACAAGGTCCAGCAGCGCTCCTCTCCTGGTTGGCTCATCCACCATTTGCATCAAAAAGTTATCATCCATACACTGGAGGAACCTCCTGGACTGAGGATGGCTGGCTGTGTGGGACTTCCAGCAAACATCTGGGTAGTTGAAATCCCCCACGAGAACCAGGGCATGGGATTGAGAGGCTGCTGTCATCTGCCTGTAAAAGGCCTCATCAACTTCCTCCTCCTGATCAGGCGGTCTGTAGCAGACAGCCACCACAGTATCACCTAAGCTAGCCTGCCCCTTAATTCTTACCCACAAACTCTCTACTTGCTCCTCATCTGCCCCTGGATGGATCTCAATACACTCCAGTTGTTCTCTCACGTAAAGAGCAACTCCCCCACCTTGCCTCATCGGCCTATCTGTCCTAAAAATAACGTAACCATCAAGGCCCACATTCCAGTTATGTGAGCTGTCCCACCACGTCTCTGTAATTGCAATGACATCATAGTTCCCCATCAATACCAAGCAGGATCGCAACTCTGGACTTCAGAAGGGCCAACTTTGGCCTCTTCAAGCAATTGCTAGGGGAAACCCCTTGGGACAGGGAGCTGGAAGGTAAAGGGGCCCAAGAGAGTTGGTTGGCATTCAAAGACCACTTTTTCCAGGCTCAGGATCAGTGCATCCCATCAAGTAGGAAATCAAGAAAGACATCCAGGAGACCTGCATGGTTAACCAGGGATCTGCTGGGCAGACTCAGGTGGAAGGGGAGGGTGTATAAATTGTGGAAGGAAGGGCTGGCCACTTGGGTGGAGTACAGGGCAGCTGTCAGGGAGTGTAGGGAGGCAATCAGAAAAGCTAAGGCCTCCTTGGAATTAAAACTTGCAAGGGAGGTCAAGGACAACAGAAAGGGCTTCTTCAAATACATTGCTGACAAAACTAACACTAGAGGCAATGTAGGCCCTCTGTTGAATGAGATGGGTGCCCTGGAGACAGAGGACAGAAAGAAGGCAGAGTTGCCGAATGCCTTCTTTGCCTCTGTCTACACTGTTGGAGACCGTCCTCAGGAGCCTCAGTCCCCTGAGGCCCCAGAGAAAGTCATAATAAAGGAGGAGTCTGTCCTGATTGATGAGGACTGGGTTAAGGATCAGTTTGAACACTTAAACATTCATAAATCCATGGGCCCTGATGGGATGCACCCATGGGTGCTGAGGGAGCTGGTGGGAGTCATTGCTAGGCCACTCTCTATCATCTTTGGTAAGTCGTGGGGAACAGGTGAGGTGCCTGAAGACTGGAGGAAATGTCACTCCAGTCTATAAGAAGGGCAGGAAGGATGACCTGGGTAACTACAGACCGGTCAGCCTCACCTCCATCCCTGGAAAGGTGATGGAACATCTTATCCTTGATGCTGTCTCTAGGCATATCAAGGATAAGAAGGTTATTAGGAGCAGTCAGCACGGCTTTGCCAAGGGGAAGTCATGTCTGACGAACCTGATAGCCTTTTACGAAGACATAACCAGGTGGATGGATGATGGCCGTGCAGTGGATGTGGTCTATCTGGACATCAGCAAGGCCTTTGACACCGTCTCCCACAGCATCCTCATAGGTAAACTGAGGAAGTGTGGTCTGGATGACCAAGTAGTGAGGTGGGTCGAGAACTGGTTGATGGGAAGAAGGCAGAGAGTTGTGGTCAATGGGGCAGAGTCTGGCTGGATGCCTGTGTCTAGTGGGATCCCTCAAGGTCAGTGCTCGGGCTGGTGCTGTTTAATATATTTATCAATGATCTGGATGAGGGGTTAGAGAATGTTGTCAGCAAGTTTGCTGATGATACAAAATTGGGAGGAGTGGTTGACACACCAGAAGGCTGTGCAGCCGTTCAGAGAGACTTAGACAGGCTGGAAGGCTGGGCAGGGAGAAATCTTATGAAGTTCAACAAGGGCAAGTGTAGAGTTTTGCACCTGGGAAAGAATAACCCCATGTGCCAATATAGGTTGGGGACTGCCCTGCTGGAGAGCAGCACAGGGGAAAGGGACCTGGGGGTTCTAGTGGACAGCAGGATGACCATGAGCCAGCAATGTGCCCTCGTGGCCAAGAAGGCCAATGGCATCCTGGGGTGTATTAGAAGGGGAGTATCAAGTAGGTCAAGAGAGGTCCTCCTGCCCCTCTACTCTGCCCTGGTGAGACCACATCTGGAATATTGTGTCCAGTTCTGGGTCCCTCAGCTCAAGAGGGACAGGGAGCTGCTTGAGAGAGTCCAGCGCAGAGCCACAAAGATGATGAAGGGAGTGGAACATCTCCCTTCTGAGGAAAGGCTGAAGGAGCTGGGTCTCTTTAGCTTGGAGAAGACGAGGCTGAGGGGTGACCTCATTACTGTTTATAAATATGTCAAGGGGGAGTGTCAGGAGGACGGAGCCAGGCTCTTTTCAGTGATGTCCATTGACAGGACAAGGGGCAATGGGAACAAGCTGGAACATAGGAGGTTCCATAAAAATATGAGGAAAAACTTTCTCACAGTGAGGGTGACAGAGCCCTGGCACAGGCTGCCCAGGGAGGTTGTGGAATCTCCTTCTTTGGAGACATTCAAAACCTGCCTGGACACGTTCCTGTGTGCTCTACTGTAGGTGATCCTGCTCTGGCAGGGGAGGTTGGACTAGATGATCTTTGAGGTCCCTTCCAACCTCTAACATTCTGTGATTCTGTGATTCTGTGATCACTTCTGAAAATTTTCTCCTCTCACCCTGGATTTTGAAATTTACTCAGTTTTGTGCATTCACCCACAGCTATAGATAAGCACACTTCAAAATAGTGCAAAATGGTCAAGATGCAGTTGCTAGTAAAATTTCAGGATTCTGAATTTCCTCTTCCTCAATTTGTAAATGCTGGCATTTTTTCTTCCTCTAATGAAAAATAAGTAACATCACAAAGGGGTTCTGTGTAAAATGTCTTTCACTCTGCCTTGGCTTTTATAGGGCTTCCGATCCAGATCTACTGTAGATATCTTCTTTTGGCTACTGTTGGAAGCTCCCTGCAGTGTGCAAGAAATAGTCACTTCATATCACACATCTCACCCTGACAAACAAATCCCTTGCATATCAATGTGGCCCTGTGAAGAGATTTTGCTTTTTTACATTCCTTCCACTCCCAGCATTTAATTTGCACTGACTAGATAGCAGGGGGTCCCACTCTGCCCCAGAGACATGCTTGTGATTTCCACCAACTTTAATAGGATTTGCATGAACATACACAGAGTCAGTCCCTCAGCAGAATTCAGACGAGCTGCCTGGAAATTTCAAAGTCATCAAGGAGTTTTAAACATCCATTTTCTCTTACCTTTAATGAGAATGAAGTGTTCAAATCTCAGGTAATCTTTAAAAAAACACAGAGTTCATAGTAACTGACTAGGTATAGTTTTATTGTCTCTTACATAAAGCAATCACCCTGAGCAAGGAAAAAAAAAAAGAGGGTGAGAGTTAGCCTTTCACTTACAGAGATTTTATTTGAAGTGAATTGCAAAACTTCCATAGGTTCAGTTACTGCAAGCGTGAATTACTTCTACAAACATTTTGACAGACCTGCAGAGGACTGAAAACACCTTTCCCTGCCACCATTGTTTGTAGAAAATGATTTATGGGTGCGACTGATAACTACTATTTCAGGTTAAAACTGAACAACTTTAGATTAAATGTATACGAGAGTGTTAAACTATTCAGGAAACCTGTAAACGAAAATACTAAGTATAATATGGAATTCTATATTTTATTTCCTTTATTCACTTGAGGCATAATCAGCAGTTATTTTATCTGGAGGAGTTTCTCAAGCTATTTAAATACATGATGGAACTGTCAAAGCCATCCAAACATGTACATGTTCAGTTCCCACAATTTTCAGAGAACATATGTGCCAAAAATACGTGCAAGGAATGGTTGGGATTTGAGACTATTTTAGTCTTCAATTCATTTCACAAAGAGGAAAGCACTTCCATGTTCTTTAAAAGTCAAGTTTTCAAAGATATGGTTTGGTACCTTTAGCTCCTCAGTTCTAGTTTGGCTGTTCCACTAGAATGGCATGCTGCTCTTAATGGAGCTGATACACACAGGCAATGTGAAAGAACATGATTAACTGTTTGGTTTTTAAATATTAACCAAGTCTTCACTTTTCCAATTAAAATCTACCAAATCAAGCAAATTGCATGGGGGATTGGAAGGGAAAAATCCTTTACCTAATTATTTAGCCAATATTTACTAGGCAAGAGTGTATTATTAACACAGCAAAGGAGGCTGTAAATTACTATTCACAGCATTTCTAATAAAAAAAATGGCATCTGTTATTTCTGTAAAAGAAATATTTTCACCAAAAATCCATCCTAAATAATAAATGTGACATAATAAACTGGACGCGTCCCTTCTCTGTTCTGTACTGACTCATGCTGTATGAGAGGGTGGAGATTTTTTCAGGGTTGTGTCAGAAGGCTTTTTGTTGGTGATCTTTAATCAACTAGTATCCAGTTATGCAGAAGTCTAATAGTGTATATGTATATTTACAATGTAATTTCCACCAGAAAACTCTGCTTTGTCATCATCTCCTCTTCACTTACATTGTGATGATAGAGACAGCAAAAATAGAAATGAAAAAGAGGGCAACCTGAATGCTATTTCCTCTACTACACAAAAAAAAAGTTTTAATGTGCCATTTGTTACATAAAGACTCTGCATATGTAATCTATTTGTTGAGAGAGAGGAAGTGAGAGGAGAGAAAGCATGTGGTAAAGATGTTTGAACCGGTGTTGTTAAGGTCAGACTTCAATTTTCTGCTTGATTTTAGATGCCCTGTGTGAACTTTGGTTAATCATCCATGACCTATGTCCCTGAAATCCACAGTGTGTCATGGGAGGAAAAGATGGATAAAAGCAACATTTTGAAATCTTTTAGGCTATTTATTCAGCGTTAGGATCACCTCTACGTTAACTACTTTTCACAGATGTTTGTCAAACTAACTTTAATGTTGGATTTCTTGCTGCAGTTACAATCTATATATTTTCTCTTGGCATCAGCATATAAGAAGAGCTTATTCCTTTTATTCCTCAAATACTTCAAGACTGTTTTGATGTCTCTTCTCAGACTTCTCCTAGTGCACGACAATCCCAGCGCTTTCTTCCTGCATCACTTTTTTCTCTCCACTGCATTCTCGCCACAGTTAGTCCTTCCTGAAGCTGGACATGATATTGCAGGGCTGAGCAGAGCAGGAGAGACATTTCACATGTCTTGCAGGTGATGTTTTGGTTTGTACTCACCAATGTCATATTTTTCTTTTTAACAACAGCATAATGTTTATGACTAGCTTTCAATTTTTGATTCACTATAATTCCCAAATTTGTTTCTGTGTCTCTCCAGTAGTTTTTTTTTCCTGTATTTGAATAAATTGTTATTCTCACCTATGTGAGCATATTCCACTTGTTTTTACTAAATTTGGCCTCATATTTCCAGGACATGTCTCTAATTTGTCACAATTCTTCTGTTTCCTTCAGTGTGTTTACAGGCTGCCTAACTGAGCTTGATTTTATCTGTAAATGCAGCAAACACACTCTTATCCCTTCTTCATAATTCATCAAAATATTTAACTTTACCAGACCTAAAATAGACCTCTGTGATTCCCACCTCATACAATTCTATAATTTTGACGCCAAATCATTGATAAATTATTCTTATAATGCAGATTTCCAGCTGACTTTGAATGCCTTTTCTCTGCAGTTTAATCTTGACCATATTTCCTTAGCTTACTTACGAGAATATCATGTGAGACAGTGTCAAAAGCCCCACTAAAGTCAAGATGTATAGCATTTTCTTCTCCTTTTCTACCCACAAGGCTTGTTACCTTGTGTAGAGTGGAATTAGATTGGTTTGACATGATTTATTCTTAACAAATCTATGTTGGCTGCTACTCTTCTTCTTGTTACTACCTAGGTGCTCACAAGTAGTTAGATTATTTGTTCCAGTATTTTTCCAAGAATCAAGTTTAACTGTCAGACTGATAATTCCCTGGCTCCTTTACTGCTTCATATAGATAGGTGGTCTGCTGGCTTTTCTTCAGTCTTCTGACCCTATGTGTCCTGGATGAACTCTCTTAAGAGATTTACTAATGTCTGTGAGATTGTTTCTGCCTGTTCTTTAAGTATCTTGGGATAAATGTCCTAATGCCCTACTGAACTGGAAACATCTACCTTATCTAAGTATTCTTTAATCTGATCTGCCCCTGTTGTAATCTGAGTTATTGCCCCTTGGTTGTGTCAACTGTCTAGTCATAGTTGACCTTTCCATAGAAGGCTGAAATAGAAAAGACACTAAACATTTCACTTTTCTGGGCCTCATCTGGCAGGAGCTTGTTCTCTCCATTTAGCAGCGGATCACTGTTTCTCCCTGGAGTTCTTTTTACTGCAAATGTGCTTACAGAAAGCTTTTTGCTTCCTTTGCTAATTTCCTCTCTTTTTGTACCTTCGCTTTTCTGAATTTTTCCCCGCATATTTATGCTATTCATTCACACTTGCCTTTAGTATTTCAATGTAGTTTTCACTTCCTGTACATTTTATTTAGCTCCAGGTCATTGAAGTGCTCATGGTTTAGCCAAATTGTTTTCTGATTACACTTCCTATCCTTCCTTCATGTTGGCATGGCTTCTGATTGTACCCTCACTGTCATTTCTTTAAAGAATTGCCAACTCTTCTGGACTCCTTTGTCACTTCAACTTGTTTCCGAGGAGATCTCACCCACCAATTTACAGTGTTTATTGAAGTCTGCCCTCTTCAAATACATTGCATTTAGTTTTTTTGTTTTCCCTTCTTCCTTTGCTAAACATAGTGAATTAAGTCATTTCATGGTTATTATCAGTCAAGTTTCCCTATCTATAAACTGGGATAACATCTGGGGTTTTTTTTCTGTAGATTATAAACCCTTCTAGGGAAGATTATTTTTTTTAACCCAGATGCAACAGTATGCAAGAGTATTCCAATATATTAGCTGATTCCTTCAAAGACAACCTTGTTCCTCTTCCTTGTAGTCCAGGAGTACCTTCTTTCCCTTCCTACAGTACCATGTCTCTATCTTCAACAGACAGCATCGATAGCCCTCTGCTCTTCCATTCTGCTGTAATATCTCAGCATTCCCTTTATTATCAGCTTCCTAACTGGCTGCTATTAAACACGTTGAAAGGCACAGGTAGTTGTACTGACAATACATCCAAATAGGAATATAAATATTGGCAGTGACAGAACAAAGAGTCATATTTAAATATTTTATATGTATTGTAGGCCCTGATGAGAAATTAGAATAAGACCCAATGTATGTGTGGGTTTCTCCTAATTTTGTGGTCTATATACCATGTGAAGAAATGTGGATTTGCAGGTCAGATAGCAGCTGTGGTACAGTCCAGCCAAGCACCTCAGTGTGGACATTCAGGGGCCAATGTGGAGCCTACACAAAGTCCAGAGACCAGACACAGCTTATGTTCTCTCTGCCATTCGGAGAGAAGCATTAGCTGCCACACTGTCTACAGGAATGTAAAGAATTTCCAGATATATATATCTGATTTCAAAACTTCAATTAACTCCAATGGGAAAGAACAATAAATATAAGTCACTTGGTCATCCATTCTGCATTCATCTTAGCATTGTCTGGGAGTGGAGAAATGTTAGTAATTACCTGCAATGTTTCTTTCAAATCTTCCTGTGCATGGCTCTTGCCTCACACTAAAACATACACAATTGCACACGGATACGAAAAGTAGTGGGAGCAGTTAGTGGCTAACTCCGGCTAAGGGTATCACATCCGGGTACCAGTGCAGTGAAGGTGTGGACTTATGATGTTGACCAAAGAAAATGGCGAGAGTCAGATCTGAAATCCTGTACTCGTTTACTTGTTCGAGTCAGTGCTGTTGGCACTGTATCATGAAGGGCAGCTGCTGATTCCACACATGAATGTGACACATTTGCAGCTAACCAGAATTTGCTAGGAATTATCTGACAAATTATGTTTCCACTGGGAAATGTCAAGTTCTTAATAGCTATTTATTAGGGTAAACAAACAAAGAAAAATAAAGGCTTATCAGAAAAATTGTCTTAATTTCAGGAGCTAAAGAAAGGCAAGCAGGAGATACAGGCTAAATGGTAGCTCAGTAGATATTCCTCAGGGGTGTAGGTGATTGGGACAGATTTAAAATCGTAACTACTCTGAACTGAGTCTTTCTGCCTTTCCACTTGCAGTTGTTTCCATTTTTGTAAAGAAATGATACTATAGAGGATTTGAATCTGGATTTTCCTTATTCATGGTTGTACTAGAGCCCTGGTATTATAAAGACAATTCCCTATTGAAACATATTACTTCCTCTTCTCCTCCATGCCAACTGTTTGTTATTCCTGTGCTGGAGGATCCCGCCTCCTCTGATCCGTGAGAGGAAGAGAATGAGTCAATGCAAAGTTGGAGAACTTACTTAATTATTGCAATTGGATTATTACAACTATTAAATGAATGAATTTCTACCTCTTCAACAGAGAAGATGGGGAAAAAAAATCATCCAGAAGTATTTTTAAATGAGCAAAACCAGTATAGAAATTCTTGATTTTGCTTGTAGTATTGTCAGAGGATGGTTCCTCTGGATTTTTGTATGGTACTCTAAAAAATTCTTCAGTTCATCTGAAGTAAAAGTATGGAGAGAGACAAAGAGAAGGAATTTCTCCAGGAGAGGAAAGCTAATTCCTACCATGCTCTACAACTAACCTCTTGAGAAATGCACAAAGGAATTGACACTTGTAAACAGAGAAAAATGAAAATGAACCCAGGCTTTTATCATGTGAATGCAGTACTGTCTCAGATGCCAGGATTAGGAGATTTCTATTTTAGAAAGTGCAGGAACATTAGTCTGTGGATTAGAGCTAAAATACTTTGTGGAATAGTGAACCAGACACAACGTGTATGAATAGCTTTTCACTGTTTTGCTCCAGAAGATGTCTTGAGTATTACACAAAACACCATGTGACTCCAATACAAATGTTTTCTATTTAGCAAGTGAGGGATCATAGAAAAAACGTTGCTGCACTCCTGGCAGTGTCTGATTCAAGTTTATGATGTCATTCATTCATCAAATACAATCTGAGGTATTTTGTGCACCCATTGTGTGTCAGAAAATGAAACGATCACTTCTTTTGACAGCAGGCACTACCAAGAACGAGTTTTCCCCCCATGATTTCTATCAGCAAAGGAACAGCAACACAAATAGTGTGATTTGGCAAGAGCTATTCTCAGAATAAATCTCAAAAATGTAGATTTTACTCAGGTACCTATTCTTATTCTGTCATCTGGGTGGACTAAATCATGTGCATTCTGAAATCACGCAGTGCTGAAGCTCCCATTATTGCATAGATGTGTTGGTGACAACTCTGATGATTTTCTCCTTGTAGATGATTTTGAAAGTTTGATGCTGGCACAGTAGTGGCTGTTGTCCTGCACAGCTCTTAAGATGAAAGTGTATGCCATCACATGCTGCAAAGTGGAATGGAGTCTGATATTTTAGTGTTGAGAATTGAGAGGCGAGAACAGCAAAGGTGTCTCTGAGGTGATTTCCAAGTTATGAGTTTTGGTTACCCTCCGACTTGGGAAATGAAGTAAAATCAACATTGTCTGCATAGGTAACTCCTAAACAAGTTACAAATGGATTGAAAGAATCCAGATGGATTTCTTTAGGTTTTGGCTTATATAAAATACATAGTATCATTCATGACATTAAAAAACTTAGAAATAAACATTGTTTTCAAGTATTACAAAGTTTTTTTTATATTAAAAACTTTTTCCTCTTCTGAAAACTGAACATCAGAATTTGATGTGATTTCCTGCAGTATTTCATTTGCCCTGGAACTAATTTTTTTTTTGATGAAAGCTGAAGCTTAAAATTGAAACAATGCCACAGATATCTCTTCTTGTAACAATCATTATTTAACTACATCCTGATTCTTGAAGTTGCTACCTGATTTTTTTTATATATTTTTAAATATTCTTAAAGCATGTAAGTTCTAAGAATAAGTTTTCCAGTACTTTGCAGTTGAAATAAGCCGGCTTAAGTGCACCAGTGTCATGGGTTAGGGCTGGGCCGGCCACTGACGCGGACAGACGCTCTCTAACCCCCTCTTCCCTCCCCCAAACAGGAAGACAAAAGGGAATGAGGCAGAGAGACTTATGGGTTAGAGAAGAAAAACTAGAACAGCTTTAATGAAAACAATGGAAATAATGGTAAAAATATAAAAGTAAAGAACTATATACAACTATAGATAGTAGCCTGATATCAAACCCGACTCCCTCCCCCGATAGCAATCCCCACTGGTGCTGCAGAGCAGGAGGCACTGGGGCAGCCCCAGGCTCAGCAGCTGCGGGAGCTGGATACAGGGAGCTGGATTCGGGAACTCAGGATCCGGATCAGAATCAGGAGGTCAGATGGAGTCCTCTCTGGACACCGGCCATTGCAGAAAAGAAGGGCAAACAAAAGGGCGAAAAGGCTGAAAAAGGGCAAAAGGGACGAAACTCTCGTGATCACTCAATTTATACTAAATATGACGTATATGGGATGGAATACTCTCGTTGGTCACCTGTCTTGTCTATTACCCCCTGGAGGTGCAACGTTTTACTTCCTTGTGACCCCTCTTACTACCCAGCACCCCCAGCGTGGCACACAAGAGCCAGCAGTGGCCTTGGTCACTATAGGAATAAGTATCAGCAAGAGCCTTTCTGCATCCCAGTCCCAGGCTGTAATTGTAACCATCAGGTGTTATCACTGCCAGTAGCACACACTGTCTGCAAAAACATGCTGCTGACTTCAGAAAGTGCAGCCTTTTAGAAGACACTAAACTGGAAAGTAAAAATCACTAAACAGGACTGGGTTTTTAGCTAAACCCAGGACAACCAGTAAAAGAACAGATTCATCTAAGCAGCATGATTTACATTGGCCACTATATTATTTTCATATGTAAACCTCTTCAGTAGCTAACTAGTTTAGGTCACTAGAGAGCAGTTAGATGGAAACAAGCAGATATGTAGTAAACTATTTTTTTGAGAATGGTTTAAAACACTTCTGAAATGTACTGTCACTGCTCCAGATCATTTTCAACTCTTGCAATTAAAAAAATAATATATATATGTGAAAGGAGCTCTCAATCTTCCCATTCACAACTCCTTTCACAACTTCAAGTATTTTTGACAGATCTCCTCTACTGACTTGGCATTCTTAGTATTGTACAGGTAATAATTGATTTTTCTGGTCTTAGCAGATGTTCTAAATTTTTTTTTCTTTTTTTTTTTTTTCCTAATGCATAATCATCTTCTCAGCTGAATCTGAAATGAAGTATCATACCCAATCCTCTTATTCTGAATGATGAGTAGTCTGAGACTGAGGATTGAATGTTGCAATATGGAGTCACCTCTGGCTTGTGAGCTGAAATTTCTATCAGGTGTCACAGAAAGTTTTCTGCATCAGGACAGAGTCTGGGGAAGAAAAGAAAAAAAGATATATCCTGAAAACCAGAATGAATTCTCCATGAACAAAAGAGCTTCCAATGTCTAATGACTTGTTAACATCATCTCTGGAAACTTAGTGAGTCCCTCACTACTTTTTTACTCCACTATTTTTAACATGTTTTCACCACTGACAACTCCAAATGTTCCACAGATGTCATAAGTTCTAGTGACAGCCACACAGGCACAATATTCCCTCATTTCCCTCTTGTGAAGCTGACATCACTGTAACCACTGTGACGGGCTGAGGAAAATTCCTGCGTCACCTAGCTGCACTGCAGGTATCTTATATCATTATATTATTAGCTTCACACAAACCACCGAGAGGACATAAATCAGCTATATGAATATCAAATGGGTTTCAGCTGAAGCATATGTTTATGTAGTGTAAATGACTTGTATTTACAGATGCATCTGATGCAATTATATGTGTCAGGCTGGTGAAATGTGGCTGACATTGGAAGTCTTGATGATGTAACCGAGATAAGGTCAGTAAAAATATGCTACTGGAGGCCTCCTACACAAGTGCAAACAAGTGGGAGTTATTTTTATTATGGTTCTGATCTGCTTTGGATGGAGTAAACATGCTAGATTTTAACTTGATAGTCTATGTGCTCTGAAGTTGACAGTGATTATTGCTAGTCATTTCAGTGGAAGAACAAAGTAAATTAATGGATACTCTGGGGCGGGATTCTTCTAAGTGAATATGTGTTTTAAGAATACATGCATTTGCAACTAAGCAGCTCACCTCAGTCTCTCTTTGTAAGCAGTGAAGAGTCATAGTCAGCCAGTGTAGTACTGCATTCATTTTAGTCAAAAGTGTGAAATATTTCCCCCAAGCACCATTGGTTAGGTCTCCATCGACTGCAACAGGCGCCTAGACAGCTGTCTTGGATACACATGCTTACACCTGAGGGACCTTGAGAGAGATATCCCAGGTCTTGGGTAAGCATGGCTGAATCTAGATTAAGGTTAGTTTTGTTTGTTGGATAGGACTTAATCTGATTCACCATGAATTTTGTTTTAAGCAGCTGTGGATGAATTTGGTTACTCACTTTGAGACCTGACAGGTTTTGAAAAGAAAAATGCCTTAGAATGGAGGAGGAAACCAGAGATCAGAGAATGAGTTGTATACAAATGAAGAGTGGCCATGAGGTCCATTTCATGGACATGGGCAGGGACAATGGTTTTAGCACTGATAGCAAACTGGCATATCATCTGAACGTGTGTATGGATTGCTGACCCTCTTTTTTTTCCCTTTTGAAGGAAGTGGCCTTCACTTTGATGGCTAGAGCAAAGAGGAATGACCAGTGGTGCTACCTGACCTCTTGCTGCAGACTACTACAAGAGCTACTGATGGTATGCAGTTATTAATTACATCTGTCCCGAAGGGTTTTGTTGTCCAAAAAGGCAATGATGATGGAAACTGTTTTTGTGTGTTTGAGTTCTGGGACGCTGGTTAATTTTTCCACTATGTGACTTGACTGGCTGTTACCATGCTCAGTTGATATCACAGCAGAGGGAGAGAATCCTATTTAAAGACCAGAGTCAGCTCCAGACTCCCTTCTTTTTGTTGACTAATCAGTGCCAAATCACATGGCACTGCATGAGATTGATACTGATCCTTGCCTAACTCGCTACCTAACCACAGGTGCAGGGAAAAAGCTGGTGAGAAAGCAGTAGAGGATTTTGGTGGTTTTCCTATGGACCTGTAACACAGGTGTGTTCTCATGGTATGTATTAGTGGGTTAAGCAACTCTTGTGAAAGGCCAGGGCTAAATAAGGAGTGAGGAACCTACTTATTAAGCAGTGCTCACAGTGACATAAACGGGGGAGAGGAAAGTCAAAGTATGCATAAATAAACGTCATTTCAGCATAGGGTTCAGAGTGCTAAGTATCTTGGTTATGGTGAAGCTGGTGTAATGCAAAGGTTGATGCTCACTTTATCTTTCAAAATGTCAACATTTTACTGGTGTAGCACTAGTTAGCTATACCAAACTTTAGCTAGGCACTGAGTTGTGTTTTCTTTGGGTGCACAAGTGTGTTTTTGTCTGGTTTCACAGAGCTTTACTGAAATGCATAGAAAATTCTAGACAAGAGGCATGGGCCTACTTCTGCCACCTCTGCCAGTCCTGCAAGGTGGTTGAATCAGCATGCCTGAGAGTTACCTTGCACCAGGCTTATCACATCACAAAGTGGCAGAGGGTTTGCTAAAGGTCGCATCTCTTCTTTCCGATCTGCTGCGCTGCAGATCTATTGCCATATTATGGACTAACCCCAGATGAGCTATCAGTGCTACAGCATTTATTACAATAAGGTGGATACCTCCTCCATACCGGGAAACATCTGTGTGTCACTTTGTCAGACTAAGCCAGCGTAAATGCAGTTACCTAGTCTGAGCTTTCACTGAAAGAGATTTTCCCTGAGCACAGATGGGGCTGTAATTGAGTCCTCATGCCTCTGTCCACAGAAGCTGCCCTGGTTTTGGATATGAGTCTCAGGCTGTCTCAAAACTCTACTGAGACTGCTTAAGCCAGAGCCCAAACAAGAGCCAACAGTTGGGAACTGGGCTCCATAACCTGGTTTGCACTTGAACTTGAAAACTAGGAGTGAAAGACTTCATCCCAGCAACATCCAGTCCTTCACTGTTGTTCACACTCACACTGAGGAGATGGATGTTAATCCATCTGAGAAGCAATCCCTCTGCTTGTCTCTTTACTCCCCTGAATTTCCCCCCCTGTTTGCATAGCTTCCTTTCTTAGAATAATGAATGTGTCTGAAGCAGGTTTCTCAGTGGATGGTTTATCTGGTTATTAATGATGTGGAGCACTTCAGGACCCTTAGGACCTCTGCATTGTTGCTTTAATAAATATCTTTCAAAATGATGAGGCCACTGGCACCCTTTCTGTGCTTTTATGGTACAACAATTTTAAAGTAGCATGGTGCATTTTATTTATTAGCCAGCCCATTAATCACACAGGTATCAGTTGGCTTCAGGGAAATTTTTAATTAGAGATATTTAAGGTTGAGAGAAAGTGCTTCTGTGACAGACAATGAGAGCAAGCAGAAGCAGGAGGCAGGCTATCTATGTAACTCTGTGATTAATACAGGATTTAAATAAAATATTCATGAAAGGAAATTGAAGTTATAGCCAAATACAAACGTTAAACCTCCTTTAAAACTCAAATCTAAATTCTTTGGAGATTCATTCTTCTCTGTATTCATTAGTGGGGAATGAATCTGATGAACATGAGAGAAAAGGGAATTTGTTCCCTAATGTAATAATTTAGCAAAGCTTTCAAATGCTTCTAATGCTTTAAATGTGGTTCTTCTTGAACCATAATTTAATGCCATTGGTACAATCCATATCCTTACTTGAAATGGCTCACAAGTCACTGGGACAGGTACAAAGGAAAGATTAGGTGTGGAACTTGGGACATCCCTGACAGCACACTGACATAGGTACATGACAAAAAGAAAAGATTGTGTGGAGGGTAACTGCATCCTTCCGGCAGTGTTGGATTGGTGACTGCTAATACTTAAAGTCTTCATTGTCACATGAAAAATGAATGGTACTGGCTGTGCAAACATTTCCCTTGTTAGATAATTAATCAGGTGTACTTTGTTTTGATATAGCACCTCTCTGGCATGCTCACAGGCATCTCCTGAAATAGCCCTGTAAAATGGATTGTTAAAAAAGAAAAAAAAAAGTGCCAACCCTACAGCAAATATTCCATGTGACTCTGTCTGCACAAATGGCAAAATGGAACATTAAATTCTCCTACTTACATAGAACAAAATTTTCAGTCTTGGTTGCCCATATTTAACAATTTAAATATGTAGGGAAATCAATTTTTCCAAGTAGTTGAGCTCCTTCAGCTCCATTCCTCTGTTCCCTTTACCCTTCTGTATGCCACAGCTATTCTCCATAAACACAAAGCATCCAAACGTCTTTTGGCCTTTCCTTGCTACAAACTTCAGAGGTCTCACAGGAGCAGTTCTCGATCCCTAGTGTGGAAAAGAAAGCTCTTACACTGTACTGATCTGAGCTTGTTGGTGAGGAAGAGACATGGGTGATGCAGTCTTTAACATAAGTCAAGATACTGCTGATCAGAGACAGAAAAAGACCGAGAGTCTCCAAAGCTGTCATGAGCAGGCATGTGACAAGGTGAAGGATCATCCAAGAAAGCACCAGGAAGGTCCTGCCTATGATGGCACTGGGACCATGAAAAAGAGTGGACTCTTACCCTCTTCCTGCTGGCTTGTAGAGGAAGAGGGGAAAGCTACTACCATCTATTCTCACTGTCTGTGTTACACAGTGGTTGTCTTGTTGGGAAACTGTCATCTATACATTTGACAACTTTCTCAGTTTTGAGAGAACCTGTAGGAATTTTCTGAATGAGATAAAAAAAATCCCCTCTCAGATTGTTCTATGCTCTCACATGAAGGAGACATCTAGGCAAACGCAGGGACCTCACAGAGGCTTATGAATCACTTAAATCTCTTCGGTTATAACCCAGAGTTTGCATGCACAGAACCACACTGAGGCAACTCAAGGCTCCAGGAGAGTCCAGAGCTGGTTCCTTCTTCTTCAAGCCCAGGTATTTCTTGTACACTCTACTTTGCCTCCTGTAAATGGGACTAATTTTGTTTCTTTAATTGCTGTGATTTTTAAACTTTTTTTCCTTTGTCTCCAAAGATGCACAAGCCTTCTTTAGTAGTAAGAGATTTCAGCTTTTACCCTCCCCTTACCTACTATGTGCACACACGTAAGAACACAAAGTACTTTGGTGTTACTGTTGCTCACAAAATTAACAGGTTGAAGAATTAAAAGCATATGTTCACATCTCCCAGGAGTATAATTTTAGATGCCTCCTGATTTTGACAGGTATCATTTTTTCAATTACGTCTTCATTATTTTTCTTTAGGAATATAATAGCTACAAATAAAATGATTGAGTGGTTTTCTTCAGGAAAAAAAAGAGAAAGGCTGATATTCTGAATCTGTTGCTTAACACCAGCAATCAGGTTCGATGTGCTGTGACTTTAATCCAATTGCCCTTGAATGGGATGAACATTGGATGTTCTGAGCATAGGCTGAGAGTCCTTCAATGTGACCAAGAAAATACTGTTAATACTGTATTTTCAGTTCCAAAGCTTTGTCGACTATTTCTAATTCTCTTAGATCTCTTGGAGAAACAAGACTAGCATGTGGATTTGTTATTTAAAATCTCTTCACTAATGTCATTTTTCATGGAATAAGCTGTTAAACTTGGTAACAAGCCCATCTGAAATGTCATGTCTATCACTGTAGAGTTCTAATTAACACTAAGGCTTATTAGCCTAAGTTGCCTTGGAATTTGAATAAGGGCAAAGATATTCGTAGGGCTATATGTAACCTATGCCTCCAGTAGCTCTAAAAATGAACTTTTCAGCCTAATCAGAAGAAAAATAAATCTGTTATGCCTTCAGGTGTAACTTAAGCTTCCCCCATTCTTGTTGTTAAATTCTTGATATTGAAGATTTTAAGTTAGGGATTTTTCATCAATCTAGAGAGCTGGGAAGAAGATACCACTGGAAGAGAATAGAAGTAAGACCCAAGCCAGTATCACAGCGACAAATGAGAGAGTTATTAAATTGCTGATAGATCATTTTCCCCCTTTCCCCTCCCCCACCCACTGCAATAGGTGAAATTCAGAAATCACTTTCTCCTCTATTGGAATGAATGTGTCACAATGAAACATATTTCCTTCTGCTCTAATTCCTCACAGACCACTAGACAGTCCATCTTTTCAGGCCATGTTGTGCAGGTGTATGATTGTATTTGAAATTCCTGAACCCATTGATCACCGCTCCCTGACCTGCTTTACTCTGTACTTACTAAGCTCCCTTCCTTCAGTTCTCGACCGCCAGTGCTGTGTAAAATTTACTTTTCTGGTGCAGCATTTGCTCAGCAGTTTGGCAAACTCCAACGAAGTGTTTCCAATTGACTTTTGGCCAACTAATGCAATGGACTTTTCTTACATGGAATTTGATGCCTCCATATGTTTTTCCCTGTTCACTGTCTCAGGCAGCTCATTTAACTCTATTATCACCCGACTTCACCTTGTCTCTGCTGTGACCATAGAATGGAAACAATTGTCACACAGGCCTACTTCCAGCTTCTGAAGTTTGTTTTTGTTTTGTTTTGGTTTTTTCTGCTTTCTAGTACGTATCTTTTGGTTCTCAAGAGGCTTATTTAACTCTAGTATTGTTTGCAGTCAGGCAGAAGAAGATGTTGCTTTTATGGAAGAATGAGAAGAAAGCTGAAGACCAGAGATGGGAAAAAAACAGTAAAGGAATTAGAGTTTCCACTACATTTTTCTGAAACAATAAAATAGATCTGGTGTTTTAAATATTTGCATTCCAACAGGCACCCAGCCTTGCATGTGGTTATGCTGGAAATATACAGAGCAGGAGTATCTTTGGCATAATCACTTACTGTCTGTAGGCAGAAGAAAGACGGAAAGAAGGGGAAAAGGACAGAAAATGAGATTTCTCTCACTAGACTTAATCTGCTTAGGAACTGTAATCATTGGAGAGTGACGGGACAGCAGTCAGTGGACCCCATCTGTCCTGTACACCTACCCTGGGTAGGCAAGCCCAAAGGGTGTTTAGCACTCTCAGTTGATTACAAAGGAAGTCTCTGTACTTAACTTTGACTAGATAATGAGCCTTTAGATGGTTCAAAAACCCCACCTATTTTTTTTAAATGGCTGCAGAGAAGTGCGAAAAGTCTTGCCTGGCAGTTTCCAGTTTGAAATTACATGGCTAATCTGTGTCCCAGTTAAGAGCGAAGCCCATGTTTCCTGAACTGTAGCACAATGCATGGTCTACCCTGCCCCTGTGGATCTGAACTGTTTGAGTCTGCCCAGCTAGGACAGAGCTAGCCAAAGTCCGCTTCAGTGAGAATCTGCCAGCATTTCCATTTCCCACCATTGCCAGAAATGCCTAAAGAACAGCCCCTCTGCCTAGTTCTTGTTCTGATCTATATTTAGTCTTCTATTATCCTTTTGTATTTGTGTGTTGTAAAGTTTTTGGCTTCTCTGTTTTGCAGCTTAGCCAGAAAAAGCCTAAAATAAAATAAAAAAGAAAAAACAAAACAAAACCCCCTTGAAACCCAAAAGCCATTGTGCAAATATATTAGAATGTTAAACAACACTTAATCCTCTTCAGGAGAAAAGTACTACAAGGATCTTGTTATGGAGAGTGTGTTTATTATTATTCTGTGATGGTTGCTCATCTATCCTGCTGGAGCATAAACCACATTTTGCACTGAATGCTGGTAGATATCTCAGTGCTTCATCTTCACACAGAAGCTTATAACTGGGTCACATGAGGACAGAGTGTGGGTGGTGCTTGACGGTTTTTATAAACAAATCAAAATACCTCTGCTATCCCCAGTGCCTAGTTAGCTGTATGCTTTCCAAGTTCTCAGTGCTGAAAGTGTGGAAAGTTAGATCCTCTCCCGGCAAAGAAACAGAGGTACATGTAAGTTTGATGTATTTCATCCGACTTCTGACTTCCTAATGGTCTTTCTCTTAAAACTTCTTTACTCGTACTCTATCACTGCACAAGGAAGTGTGAAATACATATAACTTCTATCTTCAGAAGACAGCAGATAATCCACGAGAGTACAGATAACAGAGATGTTTCCAGCCTGTTTCTGCCTACAACCTTTTTTAAAGCCTTGATATTTAAATTACGTCCATTTAGTTCCCCTGGGCATTGATGGAGCAGGTGTAAGGAGGCCTATAGCAGATTGACTGTTGATACAAAGGTTCAGGTCAGAAGAAGGGAATGTAATTTTCTCCACTTTTGCACCAGTTATGAGTTTGGGACCTGCTGAGTTTGTCATATGCTGCTTCTAGCTCATCCCATTGAAAGCCACACAGTGCATCACATCACTCTTTGAGAATTTTTTTCCAGCTGTGTCTTAGTAGGAGTATTAGTGTCAGTCACACTGGCTTGTACACTTTCCATATCTTAAAAGACCTGCCTGAATAGCACATGGTGGTATAATGGGTGTTTATTTCTTTACTTCTCACCTTTCTACCGTTATGCAGGCTTCTTTATAAGGTCTAGTGATAGGTACATTTTTTTCAGTGATTTCAACTTCTTAACTCAACTACTTCAGCAGTACTCTTGTAGGATGCGTTCATTGCACATTTATCAAAGCACACACCAGCAACTGCAGATATAAAACCCCCTGCTATAATTGCTCTCGGTGTTACTAATTAAGAACTTAACTTACTTGATTACCTAAGTATTTAATTGAATAACATCTTGTTGCCTATAAAAATTGAATTTAGTGGTAGAACATCAAAGCCAGAAGAGGCATTTTGGGAAAATTTTTTGTGATTAATTTTTTGTCTTGGTTTCTACAGATGTTTTTAAAGGACATGATGACAGTAACACTTAAATCCATTTTCTGTATGAAAGGGCCATCACCATTTCAAAAAGGTGTTAAATATGGCCTCAGGAGTAGTAACAGCAGTTCCTGTGATAATTCTTTTCCCAGAGGCACCATGAGCTTTAGATCCCGATTTATTCATTGATGTAAGAAATGACCCATGCTCATGAGTTAGTCAAGTGAGAGAGTTGTTAAAGTGCCACTAGCATTTCCTCCACTTAGAAACAGCAAAAATGCTCTCAAACCTCCATTTTCTCCCCACAAAAGCATTCCTTCTTTAGTCAAACAGGAATTTCTTCATAGTATCAGACATCTCATTTGTTTCTTCCCTACCATCCCCCATCCTAGTTCTGAAACCAGTTGTCCCACCAGTACAACCTACTTCACCTTAACAGGACCAATAGTCATCTGTGGGCTCCAGCATCATCATCTTTTAACGAATGGGACTGTAGAAGCAAAGCCAGATGGTTTCTAATCACTCTGAAGACAAAGAGGGAAATTTTCATTTCCACTCACCGGAGAAATAATAAGTAATAAAGCAGAAAAGAAGAAAATGTCTGGTTTTCTACGTCCCTGTGATGGTTCTCATTAGGGCCATATAGTTGTAGTAACTTAGGACAACTCCTCTAAGTGCTCATTCAAGTTAGAGTGAAGCAGAGAAGCCCTATGACCTCCCTGTGTCTCTCCAGTCCTCCTGCCTTGAGTAGCTCCTAAGACAAAATTTACCTTTCTTGTCTTCGGAGCTTTACCCACTAAGGAAGCTGACTGTGTGTACAGCTGAGAGTAACACTACTGAAAACTTTGAAAGCAAGGAAGGAAAAATCTAATCCGACCAAATGTTATTTGGAGCTGCTGGCATAGGTTCGGTTTCTTTATGTGTGTACACAGAGGTTGGAGACAGGGAGAACCATCCCCCCAGCATCTTTTCGCTCTGACTTCTGTGGCAATTCCTTTGTTCAAAGCCTTCAGGGCTTGAACCGTTTAACACCTCTCTGTTGAGCAATTCTGCTGCTCAACAGTCGATGCCTCGTCAACAAATTGTGCCTGTGATTTTGCAGTAGGATAACGCTGTAGATAAGACACACCTACTGGGCACTTTCAAGTTATAACATTGTGTTAGTCATTGCTTTTATGTATGTTTATACACAATATCTGCCTGAAGGTATACATTGATTTCCATCTATCAAGAATACGTTTAAAATTGTCTGAGTGCTTAACCTTTGTTCACAAAAAGTATAAAAATTTACTTTCTTTTTGTTGCTGATGCCATTAAGAGTTATTAGCTCAGAAGAATTTGATATTGCTGTAATCATCACCATGATTATTGACTTAAACTAAAATTCTTCTAGTAATTTCACTCCTTTTATAAAGTTGAGTTACACTTGTAATTTAACTTTTGTCTTTTAATAGGTGTATTCTCTTAACATGTATTGATTTAAGTGGATTCAACTGTATTTCAGGTAAAGATTTTCTGACAACTGAAAAGAAAAATATAGTGTAATGTCACTTTACTTGTATCCAGTAATTTTATGAGTTTCTATAGTAAAAACAGAAAAAAAAAGTTTACAAACTGAGATACACATTGCAGGATTAAATGCTTAAATCCAGGAGAAGAGTTCTGACAGCCTTCTCTCCACTACTAGCTAACCTCTGAAGCACCTAAAATCAATCAGCTCTTCTATTTTTTTTCTCTTTGTTCTTTCAGCTGCTGAAACCTAAGGTCACTCACAGCATCATGGGCTGAACAGCCAACTGCCTGGTTTCTTCTTCTACTCAGCTGCCAGTTCAGAGCTGTAAAGAGCAAAACTCAGACTTCCTCCCAGTCCCTGGAGCTGAGGAGCACACCAGTCGGCTCCAACAACCATCATCCATGTTCAGCCACAGCACAAAGCTGCAGATCCCTTTGCTGAGAAACACAGTAGGATAGAGGGGAAAGGATGGTGTTGTCTTCTCTCCTTTGTGTATCTTCCTCACAGGAAATACATCCCGTTTGTCACAGATGATGTAAGTGTGATCTCCTTGCCAGGGTTCAAATTGAGTGTATCGACTTCCGGGGGAGCAGTGGAATAGGGCCATTTTGTATCCCTCCTGCCAGAGCTCTGCAAAAACGAGGAGGATACAGAAGGGGAACATGTTGATGAAGAAGCCCTGAGTCCTAGTTCCTGATTTCCCCTGCATTTTATCCCAAGCTTATTAATTTGCTAAGTGGAGTTGGAATTGTGGCCCGTGGAATTGTGGCCCATGGAATTGTGGCCCATGGAATTGTGGCCCACGTCATATCCCAGCGCCCAGTAGTAGGGCTGCCTGTCTGAGCGCTAGGCTCGGTTTTAATCCCTCTGCTTAATTCAACTAATCTGAATCTTCCTGCCCTTGTCCTAATCACCAGCATAAATGGACATTTCTTGCTCAGTTTTGGAAGAGAAAGACTAATGTATTTTACATAAAGCTGAACAGATTCAACTGTGAAGATAGTGAGAAAGTGATCACACAAAACGTGTAAACAACAAAGCCATCTTCAAATCTTTATCATTTTTCCCAAAAGGACTGATGACTAGGAGTGGTTACAACTGTATGTCCTTTACCTTATCATAGACTTGTTGAATTGTAAAATGGCTTGAGTTGAAAGGGACCTTAAAACTTATCTAGTTCCAACCCTCTGCCATGGGCAAGGACACCTCCCACTAGACCAGATTGCCCAAAGCCCCATCCAACCTGGCCTTGAACACCCCCAGGGAGGGGACATCCACAACTTCCTGGGCAACTTGTTACGGGACAGTTCTAGCTACTGGCAGAGATACCTTACCTCTTGGCCAAATGTAAGCCTGCCTCTAAATCCAGGCCTTTGACTCCACTTTTTTTGATGCTTCTTTGTTTGAAATTTACCTACGAGTTTTATCTATCTCTTAGGAAGATATCTG
Organism: Trogon surrucura; assembly: GCA_020746105.1. Classification (NCBI taxonomy): domain Eukaryota; kingdom Metazoa; phylum Chordata; class Aves; order Trogoniformes; family Trogonidae; genus Trogon; species Trogon surrucura. The sequence continues at coordinate 10,934,046 of CM036619.1, read as the reverse complement.
GGAAGATTTTATAGACTCCAGAGGTATCTTGCTTGGGAAAATCCCATGGAATTTAAATGGTTTAAAGCAAAGATTTTTACTGCTGTGGAAGAACATTTTTGTACAGATCACTTTTGAGCGCCATTTAATAGAAAAGAAAGATCTTCCTATAGATTTTCAGACTAACAACTGCATTCAGTGGTGCTGGGATTATAACATTCACCTGGAAGTTTGTGATACACAGATGAGATAAACAGATGCAATTCCCATTTTACCAGACAAAGCTTTCTCTGTAGTCAGACTTGAAGTCACTGGTGGAATTAGGAAGAGATGATGACTTTCCTAATTCCTTGTCCTGAGCTTTGTCTTTCCTTTTCCTCCTCATGTTCATATTCTCCAGGCCTTTATAACTCTCACATGGAGATTGCATCTGTTTTATTGTGCCATGAGGTGAAAAAAAGCTAAAGCATATAAAAAATTGCAAGTTGTTTTACAACCATGATAGAACAAGGCAATAATTTATTTCCTTCTTCAAGCAACTCTGCCCATGTTCAGACATGGATTGTTGATGTATTTCAGAAGCTGTGTGGCAGCATGAAGGAATGCTATGATTCATGCCCCAAGCCTACACCTAAAGATTGATTCAAATGGCTATTATCATGTTTCAGAATGTGGTGGTGGTAAACACAAGGAAGATGTGCTGCGTCTAAGAGCCTCCCATGTCAAAATACAGATCAGCTTTGATTGATACATACTGACTCATGGCTATATAGGAGAGATGTGAGATTTGTCAACTAGGATTACAGCGATGTAATTATTTACACTCCCAAAATGTTCAGAATGATAGAGTGTTTATGTGAAGTATCATGTTAATGGAACTACTAAAAAAATCAATACCAGGATTGAGACTGGATGCTATTTAATCTATTCTTTTTCTGGTCATACATCACAGTAGAGTTCTGTTTTTGTTTGGTTGTTTGGTTGTTGTTTTTTTTTATCCTGCATACTCATACAACTCTATTTTGTGTCAGGTTCATTGCAATAAATGCAATAACAGGGATAATTACAGACGGCACCATGCATTCGCTTCTGCCTTTCATAGGTACAAGTCCTCATCTCTGAAAATTCCATCAATCTGTTGGCGTGATTCTGTCTTCATTACATTTTAATATACTTGGCCAAACCCTTCTAATCTTGTTACAGAAATCAAAATTTTACCTGATTGAGAAGTAGATAAGGTAATGACTGATGTGGGCTGAATTATTAGTTCCACCTCAGAAACCCTGTGTGACCTTGAGTTGTTCACCATCTGCTAAAAGGGATAAATAATGATTTTTTTGTTGTAATCTGTGTATTTCTATTGAAACTTTAAGTGTCTTAACAGATTATTGCTAAGAGCTTTTCCATGGTTTGTCTCTCAGACCCCAAGTCTCTGTGTGGGACTTGCAATACCAAGATTGCTGGAAATAATAAACAGACATGGTAGGATTTTGTTCATGGTTAAAACACCATATCAACCACTTCTGCAAATACAACCTTGTACCATATCTTTTCATGTCCATTGTAGGAGAATTTGTCCACTAACTTCTAAACTCATCAAGGCTGGAGTTTTCTTATTTGTCTGGCAGACCTGATTGATTATTAAGATCCTACACAAAAGTAGTAGTTCTCTATAAATCAGCCTGAATAATAATAACAATTATAATAATGATTGATACGCAAGCATTTATTTGTGTTCCTTGTAAACATACTAATGAGATTTTGATGCATAAATCTCTTTGTAACAAGATTAGGTAGTTTGGAACACAAATATGTTGTTTCATTTAATACAAAGAGGAAAAAGCTTTTCTTATGTAGAACTGTATAATGATGCATATTATGTTATACTAGAGCCCTTATGGAAATGTTAAGCATTGATCTGATAAAAACTGCTCTGGGGATTACAGATAAATGCCATTCTACGATGATGATGATGATTATGTATACAAACATTCCTTTGGGAACTACTGTGATACTGCCTACAAAAGCCAAGATCATGTGTTCATGCTGAGGTAAACAGTGTGGGTTTCTATTCCTCACACAGAACAAAACATAAATACTGTATAATCAGGGAGAAAACTCAGGAAAAAAAAAAATTTGCATATTAATTTAAATGACAGAAACTGCCAGATCAGTAGTTTTAGAATAGACTATAATGTCTTTGGGACAGACAATGCATTTTTCTTTTGCACTTGTAGGGCACTACGGCACCTCAGATGGCTGGCATCTCTGTTTCTACCGGATTAGTGAAACATGAGTAAGACGTAAACCATAGCAGTGAAGGTGCTGATCCAGCAAACAGTTAATTCCCATGACTGTCTATTGAATTCAAAGATAGTAATCATGTAAGTATGCATGCAAGGATGTTTGTGTTGGTAAGTTCTAGGCTCAAGTGGCTCCTGCTTAAGTTTTCACAGGGAGCCAGGAAAAACAAACACGGATTGCCTGGCATTTAATTCAGTGCTTTAAAGGGAAGTGACCTCTCTCATCCCCAGCTGGACTAGTCAGTCTATCATTTTATATCTAGGTTATTCATGCCAGAGCCTTTTTTCCTCATCTGTAGTTTCTAACAATTCTAGTTTTTGATGCTGTTTTCAAGCAGCCAAAAAATAAACAGAAGCATCATATTTGAACGAAAGCTGTGTTTGTACTGGAGCACTTTTAAAGTTCTGTAATACAGACTCTTACACTGAAATTATCGTAAAACTGTTAAGAAAGAATTACTGATGGGAAGTTGGACTGAGTACATGAGCTCTGAAGTCTACATGGTTTTCAAGCTGCGGCAAATTAAGATTTGAACACACATGCACACAAACCCTTTTAGAATGATGCACATTGCTTTTGGAAGGAATATATGAGACCAAAATAGACTGTTAACTTTCCATTCCCCTCTTTACCCTTTGGGACTCTTACTGCACAGTTTCTGTTTGTCAAATTAACTTCCAACATATCTGTATTCTACTTTCTTCTAAACAAACCATTACTCAGAAAGGTGTTCATGCATGAATGCGCACACACTCTCACATAAGACTTAAACCATTGTGTAAGGGCAGTCTTCAAAGCAACTGCTCTTGAAATCCTGATTGTTCCTAAAACTAGGTTAAAGACATTAGAAATTGAATCACTTTTTTGAATTTCTCTTTTCAATGCTTTACAGTGTAAGGAATAGTGCAGGGCAAAAAAAAAAAAAAAAAGAAAAAGGAGTATTTTCTGCTAGACTGTTGAACAGCACATGTTCTGTAATGATGAATGTCCCTTACTGTGGTCCCTGCATTTGTTATACTCACCACACGGCACTGTTGTAGGTGATTTTACATGGTAGATTGTGGGTAAAGCAGACTTGTTTTCCCTGTGCTCCGAGTAGAGCAATCAGAAGCTGGATGCACACAGTTATCTCAGTGTTGAACCTGAGTTAGTTTTCCTGAAAGGTAGAGTGCATTAAGTAGGATCCAATGCTGTGATAACCTGTTTTAGAAGGCTTGTGGTTGGCTCAGAGTGTGGGCATACCTGTCGTGTATGTCTTGGGTAATACACTATGCAGATATTTCTACAGATTACACGTTGTATCATTTTCCATCATTAAATTATTTCCTTTCAATATTTTCACTATCTCTCAATGTGACCTGGTTGTACAGTGCATTCCAAACTTCTGTCTCAGCAGGTTGAGAGAAGGAGAAAAACAGACAACAGAAACTGGTTAGAAAATGCTCCCTGCTTTTGAGTATCCATTCTGAGATGAGGTTGAACTATCACCTTTGTCTCTCTGGAGAAAAGCAGAAAAACATTGCATGAAGTGTCATTATTCATATGCAACACTGTGTACGATGAGATATACAGACCCCTGGTGAACGGCCCCTAAATGTCTGTGCAAACCTGAATGGTCTGAACATCTATCCAGTCTCTTGATCACAAGAATGTTCTTTGTGTATTTCCAGCCTGCTCATTGCAAGGGGTAATAAAGAAGAACCTTGTCTTCACAGGATTTATGGCTAGGAGAAAATGTACTCTGTCTCTTGCTGTCCACCCAAATCCTTTTGGGAAACACCTACGTACCTTAAGTGAAGCTCTCTTCCAGTCAACTGTTTAGACTGGAAAGCTTCTTGGTTTTCTTGGAAGGTGATCACTTATGAAATAGATGAGAACTATGCCATAGAAATTATTGATATAATAATGTTCAACCAATCTGTAAAGCCCTATTTGGGGAGGGCATATGGAGCCCAAGGTCTGACATTAATACCAAGAAAAGAAAGTTTCTCCTCCAGAGAAATGTTGAGACACCAATGTTGCAAACTTGCAGTTATAGTAAATGTATAAGACCTGAACAGCTAAAAGAATAGCCTAATCAAAAGCTCATTGAATGCAGTGGGAAATTTCTCACCAGCTTCATATTTGAAATATTGAATGTATTTCTGGTCTGAAACAATGGAAGAAATTAATGATTAGAGAAGGGTTTGTGGCCTCTACACAGAAATCTAGCGAAATCTTCGTCCACTAGTTTTTTGACACTCAATTTATCCGTTTTAATTTGGGAGATCAATCACCAGAGTGGCTAAGTAAGTCCTCTTCAAGGGAGTTTAAAAATGCATTTCTTAATAAATCTAGCTCACAATGTCATTGGCCTAATGATCACCAAGTTACATCTTAACCTGATTTCCCTTCCCTGTTGATTATTTTATAAACACTGATAACTCCAAGAAGGGCCAGAGAACTCCTGAAGCTCAGTGTGGTTTGACTTCTGCACATCTGCTTTATGTGGTGTGTCCTGTGGTGACTGGCAGCAGAAAAAAAACCATAGGCCACTATTAAACAAAGCAGGTAGAGACTTGTTCTCTGGCCCCAAGGGCAAGCAGCACAACATCCATGCGGCTACACCCTTCTTCCCAGATAATGTAATAACTATTAATCCCTACAGACCACACTGTGTAGTATTTAAGTCCACGGTATGGATGTGTTTGGATTAGTAGTATAGCCAGAGTGGCTGTTGAGTGGAGGAAGACCGGGACCGACATTTCCACTGGAAATGGCTTTACACTGTGGTCTTAATCTATGTCCATGAGCATGCCCACCACAGGGACCAGACAGCACCGTGGCAATGCGTTTGTTTAGAATTATCTTAATTGATGCTGAAACTATTCATTGCTTCCTGTTTATACAACCTCCAATAATGTAGAAAGATCAAATGCAAAAACTTAGCCTGGCAGTTTTCAAAAGCTGTCAGAGAATATAACAGAAATGACTTAGATGAATGTGCTTTCAACTCCTATGAAATGTAATTTTGTGTTACACATCAGTCTGCCAGCCTCTATGGAAAGCTCTTTGTGGATGATTTTTGTTCTATGAAAATATGGATTTCTTCTGTATTGTCATGAAACTTGGGAATTTTAAACAATAATCAAAATATAAATCAAAATGATTGAGCTTCCTTCTCTCCTGGACCTTCTAGTTGGACTTAGAGCTTGGGATGTTTTTTCTTGGTGCCTGTTGTGGAGGTTTGAAAGGCTCATTGTCTCATCTCACTGTCCTGAAACAGTTAGGACTCATAAAAACTGTCATAAAAACTTATCTAGTTAATTAGTAGTGAATTTAACAGGATAAAGAGAAATTAATTGGAGTTTTCCCTAGGAGGAGGATGATGATTATTATTATTAATTATTGTTGTTGTTGTGTATTAATTTGTGTTTTGATAGTGCTTGGTGACTTCATGTCTAGGTCATATACATTGTGTAAACTCTAATCTCAGGAACTGGCTCTGTTTTTCCAGAGGAGCAAAATGCAGCCCATGGACTCAACAGAAAACTCAGATACCTTTACACGTAGACATGAGGTGTGTTAAAGCATGTTTGGTGTTTGAAAGGGCAAGAATCTGCCTATGGGGATGTAACTGCTGCCTCTACATCACTCTTGTAAACTGGCAAGAGTCAGAAAATTGATGCTATTGTTGCAATAAACAAAATTAATACCTCTTTTAACTCCAGTTGAGTATTTCAACAGTCTTCCTTGGGAGAAAAAAGGAGGGTTTGGCCCTTCATTTAGGCATCAATGTGCTACCTGCTCAGTATGTTTTGAATCTGCCAGTGTTTTTTCTGTATCTTCGATGTAAAGCCATGAAGTTTCTCCAGCCCGTGATGATTTTGGTTCTATTCAGCTTCTGACAATTAAATTATTTGTGACTCATAAAAATTTGTTTGTCAATTGTGACATTATTCCAGCAAAGCATATCATTCTCAGGTCTGGTGTTGGAATATGAGGAATTAGAATCAGCATATAGTAAGTAACCTGTTGCCTGACTGTAGCCTCTTTCCACAAGGCTAAATATTCCTGTACTGATGCTGAACTGACATTCAAAGACTTCCTTTTTGGTTGTTCTTTCTTCTCTTCGTAACTTCGCATTTGTCATTTCATCGTCCTATGCTCTGCATTCTCTTTCCGGAACAGGGCAACAGCAAGGCTTATTCTCTTAATTATGTACTCTGAGTTTTAAATATGAAAGAAGGAGGAAGTGGACAGTTTAGAAGTGACTTCTGCTGAAGAATATGGATGCACTAGGAATGGTGGATAGCTTTTCTATAGGCAAATTAAACTTGTTAAAACAGGAAACATTTATTGGGATTACTTGTCTCCTCATGCTGCAATTAATTTGGTCTTCCATTTAGATTCACTCTAAATGGTCATGGTGAAGGATAAAGAGGAAATCATCCGTAACATCTGAGAACGTGATAAAAATGATTCTAAAAAAAAAGTTCAAGGACAGTTACATGAAAAAGAAAAAAGTTTTGGTCTCCAGACTCAATTATCTTTTGATTTTCAGAGGCTCTTGCCTAAATACAATGAATGCAAAGGGAATCGTGGGAGGCTGTGATCCTCATAGCCAGGCCAGTCTTCTACAAAAATGAGTTGGTATGGCATCAATCTTGTTGCTGGAGACAATCTACAGCTTTCTGATTGTATATTGTACATCTCTGCCTTTTGGTAGGGATGATTATATTTAGATAGTCCTACAGATCCTCAAATCAGACATTGTATAGTCTTCTGGGAGACGTTAAAAGCTTTCAAGTGGTTTTGTGTTCAGACATTGTAAAATAGATTTATGTGTGTATACATGTATATACACATGTGTGTGTATGTGATGATGTATGTTACTTTCAACTATGTTTCTTGCCTGAGATATCCCCAGTCTTGTTTCTTGGGAGGGACCAAATTTTAAGCCTAGTTTCAGCATCCTCAGTTGACTGTGAACTGTAAAGCTGCCAGGTGTGTCTCAGATCTACCACTGCCAGGCAGTTCCATGCATGTTGATGTCTTTGGAAAAGGAAACAGGGAGCACCTTCAAGATATAAAAGTATCAGAACAGAGCTTCACTTCTGAGGGATGAAGACCTGAAATATTTATAGCATTCACACTGTAGCTAGCTAACAAGGAGTGGGGGGGTGAGGAGGTATGCTTGATATCATCTGTCTCAGCATCTGAGGCTGAGTTACTGTAATACATGCCCCTTTCCCTGTCAGCCTATCTTAAAAGAAAAAAAAAAGCAACAAAAAACAAAACCCAAAAGGGAAACACTTTTTTTCTGTCAACTGTATGAGGTAATGCACACTGTCTCCTCTTAAAAAACAGGGTGGAACAGTAGACATTATCCGTTGTCATCACTTCACACTTCAGTGCTGGATACTAAGACACCTTTGCATAATTATCATTTTGAAAAAAAATCTAAACTAGCAAATTACATGTGCTTCCCTCCTTTCTCCCTCCTCCGTCCAGCACAGCTGCTGTTCAGGATGCCCAAAGTTCCAACTCTGTCCCTCCATTTTTTTCCCATTCAGAATTTCCTGTGTTTCTCTTCCTCTTGGGTTGACTACAGCCATTGCCATATCCCACTTTTACCTCCTGCCCTTGATCATTTTTCCTGTTTCCCATTGATTCTACTTCTCATTTTCCTCCTCTTTGGGTTGGCCAAGCACTTTAAAAAGTCAGCCTGTTTTTCCACATCCCAACGGAGATGGATTTCAGCCAGCCTGATCGAAAACCTCACTGAGCTCTAGACACACAGTTACAGTCTCTTTAAAAATTAGCTGCAGATTGTGAGTTTTTGAAAGCCAGTGGTGCTGCATTGTCTTGAGGAGACTGACACTGGTTTACGGCAGCTGAAGATCTGTTGTTCTATCCTGCATTATTCACTGGAAACAAATCGCAGAAAAAAAACATCTGAGTGACCTAGAAGACAGACTGACTCACCGAAGTCTCTCCTTTGATATGTGTTTTACTGCTGTCTAGTACTTTCTGAATGTGCTCTTCTCTTGTAATGGAGACTTTATGTTATTTGAACATAAGGGCAATGGTCCAGATTTATTTCATTTCATCTAACTTCTGGTTACCATTGTTGTTACTTGACTTGAGACCATTTTCAGTATTGACACTGAGGAGAAAGAGGCTTGAAAATAGCTTTCAGGCACCTCTACAGTACTAACATTTCTGGGAACACATACTTTTAATAAGGAGTAGGACGAAAAAAGTTCAGAGACTGAGAAGATAACTCCAATTTAAATGAGAAAGGGAGAGCGGGAAGGTCTGCAAATCCCCACATCTTGGGGGATGATGATGCTACCCAGTAAGCAGGAGAGCAGTACGTAGGGTGAAAAGGGCAAAGACCATCTTTACACTCCTAAGTTCTGTGTATGAATAAAACAGTTACAAGGGGTGGTGAAGCAGGTGTGAAGACTCAAAGTATGAGACCAGGTTCCCTAATTTCCACCCCTGTGTCATATCCACCAACAACACTGTCTCACTTAGTGGGGTAAAAATAGGCATCATGTAAGGATGAAACATTCTGTGCCTTCACCTGGTTAACTGCTCCCACATTGAAGACAGTCCTGTCTGTTTACAAACTCCACCACTGTACCTCCTAGTGTTAAATTCTTCTTGGCTTAAGGATAATTCCAGGATGGCTGAATTTCAGCTGTTTGCTCTAGCTTATGTTCTGAGCCTTCCTGGACAACGACAGCATGTTGTTCCCAATGAGACTAATTCCAAATGAAACAACAAGTGCTTTCATGCAAAACAGCTGCTTTCAGCTCTCTATCTGTATAGCAAATTAGCCTTCGCTTTTAAATTTTAAATTGTGAATTGTGATGTTATCCTGTGTCTAGACCAGCTGTATGCCTTCATAGTAATAAAATAATGTTTCAATGGTTTGAATTTTCACAGGGTAGAAAAGTATAGAACACCAGTTGAAGTGCATCTGGGCACAGGTGTGTCTGGGAAGTAACCCTGTTACTTTTTAGCCATCCATTAGTCAAAATTAATTAAACATTAAAACATTTCATTCTGAAAATTTGACAGAAGCTTTTGACTCTTTTCAATGTTTTGCTATTTTCTTTCGTGGCTGAAAACAATTAATCCTAAATTTTTAAACTTTTCATCTGCTGCATCTCCATTTTCTGTAGAGAAAAAAGCCTTACAACAATGGGATATTAAACTGTGGCTTCTGGAAGGAACAGAACTGTTGTAAGCATGTTTGTATTTACATTGCAATGAAGATTTCTGCTTCAGAGGAAGGAAGCTATCAAGGTGAGTAAGGGTTGGATGTTCCTTGGGGACTGGCAGCACAAGAGCCTCACAGCCAGGGCCCACTCCACCACCTCCAGGAGCAGGGAAGACAAAGGGGCAGCCAGAGGCAGCCCCAGGCATCAGGCATCTCCATGGGATGAGGCAGGCTGGGATCACTCCAGAACATCAACCTGCAGATGGGGATCAGGATCAGGTCTGTTGAGGGGAAGTGGGGTCAGACACATCCTGGGTTGGATGGCCAGGTCCATGGGGACAAGGTAGTGAATGAACAGAATATCAAAGGCTGGTGTTTCTACTGTTCACTAACATTCTCTCTTATGAAACACGAACACTGATGCAGTACTGGTCTGATGAATCAATGACATATTTAAATGCTCTTGAGAGTTTCCTATCTAGTTGTTGACCTAGATGGGGTTATAGCACCAAGCAGCGAGCTCTACTTTCAGTGCTGCCTAAAGGCAGGAGAGACCCCAGCAGATTGAAACAAGGACTGACCGCAATTATAGGTGGTGTACAACAGACAAATATACAAGCACAACTGTAGTTCAGAGTTAAAACTCAAGCAGATGAAATACTGCATTCCTCTGCTTCCAATTAGTATGAGAAAGATGTGTTCTTGGTGATATCTCCTTTATGCTCATTTGAGAAAGAAGAGTTAATTTAACTACAGTTAATTTCATGCCCTCTGTAATGTACCCAATTATATTGTCCTAATTATTTCAAGCCCTCATGTGCCTTGGTTGAGTGCCTTTTTTGGAAGAGGATATTAAATAACGATTACCCTCCTCATTAATACAGTGCACGATAAAGGGAAAACAAACAAGATACGGCTGAAAGGCATGAATACCATTTGTATTTTTTACTCACTTCCCCTCTGATCTTTCTATGACAGCAATAACATTAGTCATGGAGACATGAGGAGGCTGGGAAATTTTTTGTCTTGACTTGTGATTCTAGTTTTGTCCGGTTAGTGTATAAGGGTGTGGGCATCCTAGAAGCTGGACTTTTCTAAGACACCAGCAATTATTAAACTATAGCACTAGATTACAGATCCAGAAGTGGAGACTCGAATTAGTTCTAATTTGTCCTTGTTTTACTAATTTGAACAATGAAGTACACAGGAGTGAGTCACAGTAGGGAATAAGGTAAGAGAGTTACATTAGTCTCTTATAGATGAAGACTAAGCTGTGATTGAATTAGGGCTGTCTCATACATATGTGAAGGTAGATAGGATTTGGAGACAGATGTGTCTTCCCATATTGCTCTCCATAACAGAGTAGTGTTTGATTCATCCATTTGCAGGTCCAGTGCTCAGTTCTGCTCATGTCACTACATATCAAGAGCTCAGAAAATTTGACCTCTGCTTCTTGTTCTTTTTTTTTGTGAGCAACCATGCTGAAGTCTCCGTTCTGCTCTATGTGCCATATTGCTGAGACCCAACACTCATGCAGTAGGTGAGCTCATTATGAGGGGCAAGCAGCAATGTTGGGATACAGAGAGCAGCACACCCACTTAAGATGGCAACCTTTGGCTGTCATGTGATTAAGCAATATGCTATGGCCTTCATCATTTTGTGAGAGGTCCCATTACAACACTGGGAAAGGAAATACTTAAGAGCTGGAACTGAGGGTAACAAGTAGTGTAATCACAATAGATATTTTAGTCTGGAGACTGTTGCACCAATAGTAGAACTGTCCCCAGTGAGCTCAGATAAAGGATTAATATAAAAGATACCATAATCATAGAATTACTGAATCAAAGAATGTTTTGTGTTGGATGACGTCCTCAAAGATCATCTAGTCTGATTCCCTTGCTTTGGGTAGGGATTTCTTTCATTAGATCAGGTTGCTCAAAGCCCCAACCAACCTGACCTTCAACACTTCTACTGATGGGACATCCACAACTTCTCTGGGCAACCTGTTCCAGTGGCTCAACACCCTCGTAATAAAAAATTTATTCTTTATGTACAATCTAAATCTACTCTCTCAATTTAAAAATGTTGTGTCTCATCCTGTCATTACAGACCCTGGTAAAAAGGCTGAAGTACTCAATAACTTTTTTGCTTCAGTCTTCACCAGTAACCACTTGAGCCACACCACCCAAGTCACGGAGGGCATTGGCTGAGTCTGGGAGAGTGAAGAACCATCCAGGGTAGGAGCAGATCAGGTGCAGGAACACCTAGAGAACCTGAAGGTGCACAGGTCCATGGAACATGATGAGATACACCCATGGGTCCTGAAGGAACTGGCAGCTGAAATTTTTAGGCCACTAGCCATCATATTTGAGAAGTCGTGGCAGTCTGACGAAGTTCCCACAGATTGGAAAAGGGGAAATATAACCCCCATTTTTAAAAAGGGAAGCAAATAAAACCCTGGGAACTACAGACCAGTCAGACTCACCTCTGTGCCAGGTAAAATCACGGACCAGATCCTCCTGGTAACAGTGTTAAGGCAAGTGAAAAATAGAGAGGTGATCAGTGACAGCCAACATGGCTTCACTAAAGGCAAATTGTGCCCAACTGATTTGGTAGCCTTCTATGACAGAGCTACAGCTTTGATTGATACGGGAAGAGCAACTGACGTCATCTACCTGGACTTGTGCAAGACATTTGACACTGTCCCACATGACATCCTTGTCTCTAAGATGGAGAGACATCGACGTGATGGGTGGACCACTTGGTGGATAAGGAACTGGCTGGAAGGTTGCACTAGTTGTCGTCAATGGCTAGATGTCCACGTGGAGACCAGTGACAAGCGGAGTTGCTCTGGGTCCATTGCTGTTTGACATCGACAGGGACAATGGTATCGAGTGAACCCTCAGCAAGTTTGCTTATGACACCAAGCTGTGTGGTGTAGTGGACTCACTTGAGGGAAGAGATGCCATCCAGAGGGACCTTGATAGGCTTGAGAAATGGGCCAGTGCAAACTGCATGAGCTTCAACAAGTCAAAATGCAAGGTCCTTCACATGGGTCAGGCCAGTCCTAGGCACAAATACAAACTGGATTCAGAGTGGGTTCAGAGCAGCCCTGAAAAGGAGGACTTGGGGGTGTTGACAGATGAGAAGCCCAACATGAGTCGGCAGTGCACTCATGCAGCCCAGGAGGCCAACCCTGTCCTGGAGTGCACCAAGAGGAGTGTGGCCAGCGGATCAAGAGAGGTGATTCACCTCCTTTAATCTGCTCCTGTGAGACCCCACCTTGAATACTGCATCCAGTTCTGGTGTCTCCACCATAAGAGGGACGTAGATCTGTTGGAGGGAGTTCAGAGGAGGGCCACAAAGATGATCCAGGGGCTGGAGCACCTCTGCTACGAGGACAGGCTGCGAGAGCTGGGATTGTTCAGTCTTGAAAAGAGAAGACTTAGGGGGGACCTAATAGCTGCCTTCCAATACCTGAAGGGAACCTACAGAAGGGCTGGGGAGGGACTTTTTACAAGAGTGTCTACTGATAGGACAAGGGGAAATGGATTTAAATTGAAGGTGAAAAGGTTTAGATTGGATCTTAGAAAGAAATTCTTCAGTATGAGGGTGGGAAGACTCTGGAATAAATTGCCCAGAGAAGTTGTGGATGTCCCCTCTCTCGAGATGTTCAAAGCCAGGTTGGATAAGGCCTTGAGCAACCTAGTCTAGTTGAAAGACATGACAGGGAGGTTGGATTAGATGATCTCAAAGGTCCGTTCCAAACTAAGCCATTCTATGATTCTATGAAAAGGTCTCTGTCCACCTTTCTTGTAAGTTCCTTTTACATATTTGAAGACTGTGATAATGTCTTCCTGCAACCTTCTTTTCTCCAGGCTGAACAATCCCAACTCTCTCAGCCTTTCTTCATAGCCCTCCATGGCCTTCATTTTCATGGCCTTCTTCTGGATCTGCTCTAAATAGGTCCTTATGTGTCTTATACTGAGGATGGCAGAGCTGGACACAGTACTACAGGTGGGGTCTCGTGAGAGAAGAGTGGAGGGGCAGAATCACCTCCCCGGATCTCATGGCTGGACTGTTTTTTATGAATTTCAGGATACTATTAGCTTTCTAGGCTGCAAGTGCACATTTATGGCTCATGTGCAATTTTTCATCCGTCAATATTGTCAAATTCTTTCCTTCAGGGCTGCATATATATGTATGTATATATGTTTATAATAGAAGGCTCTAGATAGGATAAAGGACAGTGTCAGCTCATATCACTCTCATTTATGCAAACTTTGTGTAGAAGTGGATTTGTTGTATACAGAGCAATCGTAGAGATGATTTCTTCACTGTGCTGTATCAAGATGAGCAGAAATGTAAAGGAAATTACCTGCTGCCTGTGTTGTTTGTAAATCTCAAGCAACTGGATAACAGTGTGCTATTTGGCATTAGAAAGTGTAGCTGGCCATTGATAGCCTCCTCCTTCCCACCTGTTCTGGATATTACTTAACTGGGAAAATGAATAATGAATCAGCCATTTCAGGCTCTTTCAGATTCTACCTAGTCTGGAAGAGAAACTGCAAGACTCATCAAGCATAAGGTAATAAAAACATGTGCAGACAGAAACATTTACTCTGAGTCTACATAAGCTGATGTTGCTTCTGTCATTTGGCTCATGCAAAGATTCTTTAAATCCTCTTACAGTAGAAGGCTGTAGGGGATACGTCGTTGGACCGATATAAGCATAATATAAGTCATAAGCAGCAAAGAAGCATTGCTGAGTCACCTTTGGTGTGAGATCACTCTTCTTTTTCATCACCGAGCAGCAGGTGTCATGAGCCTTTTCTGATGCAACTGCTAGTAAGTGCTCTGCTGTCACCCAGCATGTCACTTAGCATCATGGACAGAGTCAGCTGATGACAGGAAGGAGAGAGGGTCAGCCTCTGACACCAAAGTTCAAACACATTACCTCATCGAAGAGAAAGAGGAAAGATGAGCACAGCCCAAATAAAAAGTTCAGAGGGTACAAAAAACCAAGGTAGAAAGTGAAAAGTCTGCTGCAGGAATATTGCTTTGTTTACCCTGGGCAGAGTTTTCAGTAGGTTTTGCATCAGCCAAGCACATTCTGTACAGCTAAGCAAAGGCAGAGACAAAAATAGACTACCCTAGCAGGTGAATATTTGTACAAGCTCTTGGATGAAATGCACTTGGAAGCAACCTGGAGCTGGGCTCTGACCCAAGTTAGACTATGATTCCACATGCAGATATTCAGTATGATACAGTGGCTCCAGCCACTCTTCAGCAGATCAATGAGTTTCTCCTCTACTGGCTCAAAATGCTGACAATCAATACAGTCTGGATAAGCTTGATGGATCAGTATCCACGGAAGTGTGTCTATGCCAGCTTTTTCAGGGCTATGTTCATTCTAAGCATTTGAAAAAAGTGTAGTTTTTCCTTCTTTTGTTTTGGCTGTCCTTGACTGTAGTCCAAATGCTCATGGAAACCATACTCTTTTCTAGTGCACTGGCTTCAGTGGGAGAATTGTCTTAGTAATAAATAGTAAATGACTGATAACACACCAAAAAATTCAGCCGAGTGAACATTATGTGATTTATATGTCTAGCATAATTTGTTGAGGAAGAATTAAAAATGATTCTAAATAAGAGAGAAAGTAATGTGTGACTCTTCACCCCTGAAATGTAAATACTGATTTTCTAACTTATTTTTGTCTCATGTAAAAATATGTGTGCGTACACACATATAGTCCAGTCGTTCAAGTTCTTACTCTGTGCAGGACATAGCTCAGTTTGGTTTTTCATCAGGGACCACTTGTAGTAACCTGGTAAGAACTAGGTCCAGCAATCGTCTTGTCTGCCCAGTGTTGTACAGGAAGAAAATACCGCATTGTACTATGCATCTGACGGGGAGATTATGTGCTTGGACTGGGATTCGAAACAGATTGTATGCTGAGCAAGGAGTTGCAGTATGTAGCTGAGAGATAACCAGAGAGAAATATAGAGCCTGGGTGGACAGGGGCAAGATACACGTGTCCAGAATCATGGAACCATAGAATCATTTAGTCTGGAAAAGACCTTCAGGATCATTAGGTTTAACTGTTAATCTAGCACTGCCAGGCCCACCACTAAACCATGTCACTAAACACCACATCTACACACCTTTGAAACACCTCCAGGGATGGTGCCTCAACCCCTTCCCTGGGCGGCCTGCTCCTACGCTTGACAATCCTTTTGGTTGTTAAGCAATCCTCACTGCAGATCCAGAGTTGAAACAGACACTACCCCCAGAACTACATATTTACAATTGTGGGTTTTTTTTGAGAACTGAACAAGTCTCACTTATTTCCTCTGAAATGTTGACCAAGTTGTTATTATCACTTCACAACCTTTTTACCCACCACATGTTGTACAATAGTTGGTGGCTGAAGGACTCACCTAGAATGTAACTGGTTTGGGTTTAAGTCTCTGCTCTGGATGGAGAATTGTCATCAGTTATTACTAACTACCAAGCTGGATTTCGGTTACCCTCTAGAGCTCTTGATGAAGCTGTGCAGCTGTAGCAGAGTATTCAAGAATTCCTGAGACAAAAATCATGCTCAGGGAAGGCTGACTGTAGTCTCCTTGGACAGAGGAAATTTGGATATTTGTCACTGTCAGTTTAATAGATTTTCCTTGACACACTCACTGGATATAGCACACATACTGTGCTGATGGGGCCAGATAGTTAGGTAGAATTTTACTTCTTCTGGCTGTCCTTGGAGAGGAAAAAAAATACAGAGAATTATTGCTTGCTAGACTACAAGCTCTATTTGTATTACCTTTTTACCTTGATTTTCTGTCCTAGAAATTAGGTTGCCAAGTCTGAAGAGGAGAGAAATTCTTCAGGCTGTTCCAGAAGCCTACTCAAGTGACAGTTCTTCATAGAAGTTTTGTTGGACATGTCTAATTCTCCAGGTAGTTCATGACATTTTTTTCTTAGTTAAAAGCTTTTGAGGACCAAAATGAGTTGTAGGATCCCTGTGTTCAGCCTAGAAAAATAGATCCTATCTCTTCTCCAAAAAAATCATAATCAGGTGTTTCATCAGAACCAAGCACAAGAATATTTATGATCCACCAGCATTATGCTTCCCTACCCATTTGCTGCTTCTTCTTAAACTTGGACATCAGCCCTGCATGTGGACATTTGTCATGGAGCCCTGTCCATGGTATCTTGAAAGTCTCTGCAGCCGAACAGACTTCTACTTTGGAGCACAAGTGAAGATAATGAACACTGTGTCTGTTGTAGACTTACTTGTATTAATTTCTTTTCTGTTATAATTCATGTCTTTGAAGCAGGAGAAGATGCTGATCAGTGGAAGAGAAGTATTTTGTGAAAGTATTCCATCACCTTTAACAACTCCAGTTCACTTCTGACAAAAAAGAATTGCAGTCAGGTGGTTGCCTTGAGGCCAGCACACCTAGCCAGACCAAAATCTGTGCAGTGGTAAAACAGTGCAGGTTGTCATGTTAGCTTCTGTCTACCTTTCATCCATCTCAAGGGATGCTTTTTTTCCCATTAAGCCCATGTTCATCTTTACAGGGTTACCAACTCCATCAAAATGCTCCTGAAAGATTGTTTAAAATGCCACCAGTTCTAGTAAAAAGTAGGACCACTATAAATGATTTGTGAAGATACAGTTGGTTTACTGTTGCCTGGAGACATTCCTTGCTCTTGTTACTGTATTTTGAATCATTTTTGAATATCATTGCAAAACTTCTCTTAAGCAGCACTCCTTTCCTGTTATTCTTGCTTACATCTGTTCACTGTAGTGATGGATATGTTTTTGGCTGTAAGCAGTTATGCAGCATGACACTTGGCGAATAGATGTCTGTGTGTGCAATAGCTCCTGTTTTTTGAAGACTCATTTGGCTCTTGTCCCCTCTGGGTGAGACAAAAAAATAAATATATTGCTACAAACGGCTTGCCAGCCTTCATTGCTACTGTTACCTTTTTGAATGACATTGCTTATGCTTGAGCTCTGCTCTGAACTGAAGTCTTGTGGGAAAATTTAAAGGATTTGATTTTAAGCTTCAGATTTATTGTATATGTTTGCTGAATGACAAGTTTTGTTTCTGCTATCTAGTCAACAGCATATCTGCCCTTTGTAAGTAGCATGCTGTTTATATGTGATACAATTACTTCCACTAACCGCTCAAAATCCAGCTGATCACTCTCACAGCCATAAATGAATCTGTTTGACAACCTGTTCTCCTCACAGTAGGTAGTCTTCCACCCGCCAGCTAATTTATCTTTGCATCTGTCTTGCTCTGCCAAGGGATATGTTCTAGTGCATTTATTCTGTTTCTAAAAGCTTGTGACTGGTCATTATCTTGGGAAGAGAGAGACATGTAGAAGAACAAAAATTTTTTGATGCATGTTTCTGTCTTTGTGAGACTCTTGCTCGCAGCATCTCTGGTCTCCCTTAGTAGTTTTCACTCTCTTTTACAGGCTATACTTTCCAGTAATCACAGAGACCCCCCCCAGCAGCCTGGCTGGTTGGCCCAGACTAGATGAGAATGTTTCTCAGTGTTGGTGAGAAGTGTTTAATTGATATTAACATGGATGGAGATGGTCTGCTCAGCCCTAGGACAGACGTCATTTGGCACACTTTCCTTTCCTTTAATAGTGTAGTGCTCATGCAACCTGAAAGGACCATCTGCAGATCTTTGAGATTAGTGCAGGCCTGTTTATTGTTTGGCTTTTCTGTTGGTTTCCTATCTGTCTGGATTTGCTGTGCTAATTGTCTTGATATATGAATGCCAAGGTTGCCTAGATATCTCAGGAAGCAATAGATATTTTAGCATGTATTTATTTCTAATTCAAATTAAGTCTAAGAACTTGCTGAACTGAGCAGCCATCTCAACGGGAAAACTTTCGTCAGACTGTCTAAGACAAGTTCTTCTGCTGTGCTCCTAAGCAGTGTTTTCACAGTCTGAAATCTTCGACACAGTTTGCATTTTGTCCCCCCCAGGACTTAGGGTTTCCTGACACAACTCCCTTTCCCAGTTCAGGCCAAAGCTACATGTTTGAATCACAGTAAGACATTTCATAGATGATGGAAAAGGGTCAAAATAGTAGGTAACACCTTGCAAGCCAAGGCTATCTTTTTGATCCCCTATAAAATCTGAGTCTTTACTGTTCAGTAACATGATCTCTTGTGTTTTAGCTTTGTCTTGTCACGTACATAGGATTAGTGCTGCCAAAAGGGAAATTGAAGATGCCACTCAGAAGAATGGACAGGACAGTTACTTATCAATAACAGTATCGTTCTTTCGCCTAACAGACTCTAATACAGAGACATGTCTTGTTTCTATTAATATTTCATAGAACCAGCTGGTACAACTAGATACAGCCAGTCCCAATGAACTTCATTTTAGCCTTTTTATTAGCTTATAAATATGATAGGGTTGATGGATACCATTTAATGGAAGGCTTTCCACCCCTCTCTCCCTTCCCACCCTGAAAAGTCTGACATTCATAAATTGAGGAGGCCAGTAATTTGCATCCAGCTGAGTGGCTGTTTGGCTTTAATGAGATGATTTGTAATCATAAACACTGCACTGCAGTGGTGTCTGGTACACGGGGAAGAGAAGCACATATGCACGCTCCAGGTGAGATGAAGAAGAGGCGGTAGGAGGGAAAGCACATGGAAAAGGGAAACAAGGCTGGAATGGCATAAGGATCTTCATTAAGTGTAATACAATAGTGCTGGCCTGGTTAGCAATAAGAAGATCCAGTGGCTGGCTGATGCAAGCCAGTGAAACTCCAGTTACATAGATCAGGCAAGCAGCTTCCAGGATTGCTCTTATCTGGAGCTCTTTACTCTAGCTGAAAATAATGGGTTCTTTTTTGCCAGCTTTAAGTCCCTCGGTGCCTTTATTGTACAGTTCTGTCATTCCTCTCCCACTCCTTACGTAATAAAAAAGCCTTCCAGACCAGTAAGAAGCTTCAGGGGCTAAAGAGGTTGTATGTTGCACAGTTGCCATGTTCCCCATCAGCTATATTTTCAGCCTGTTTTCCTAAAAAAGTGGATCATGTCTGTGTATGTATTCTTCCTCCAACTGGCACTTTTGTAGCCCCCTGGCTCTTTTCATTTCACTTACACAAAGCAGTAGCAAATTCCTGCAAGTCTCAGGCAGGCAGGTAGGAGAAAGTTGGAGGCTATTAATCCCCTCACTAGGTAAAGACTCAGAAGAGAATCCTTCTGGAAGAGACATATTTTTAATTCCCTGGTTTTGATAAAAGCTTTGCTTGGCATCTGTTTCAGATCAGAAAACCACGAATCTCACCACAGGCACAAATCTGTAGGAAGCCAAGTTGTGCTAGCTCTCCTGCACACACAACTACTTTCTCTGGCTAACTGTGAGAATTTTGCACCTCCTGACGACTATCTTTCTGTTGTCTCCAGGGCTTCTCTCCTCTGTAGTAGCAATTCTCTGAGATCGTCACACAATATTTTTTCATTAGGGGTCCCAGCTGTGGAGCACTATGCTTCTTTAACCATGTCTCCAGCTGTCTTGAGTTATTCTGCAGCAGCCCAGCTGGACCAGTGTAATTTTTCTTACAGCGGCAATGGAGTAGCTTGAATCAACTTTAAGGTTGCTATTTTTTAATTCATTAACTACTTTATGTTACAAAAAATAAGAAGACAGGAGTGCAAGCTGATCTGTTCTTCTCTAAACCCATTCTAAGGAGATGACACTGAGGCAGGTGGGCTGCTAGTTTGTCCTAACTCACGGTGTCTCCCTATGCAGTTTTGATGCACAATAATGCTCAGCTCAAAGCCCTTTTACCAGGGGTGATATTTCCAGGACAGCCTGCAGTCAGGTCAGTTAGTGTGGAAACAGCCACACCATGACAGGGCTCCCTCCCTTCCTTTGCCAGTTCATATCAGGTGACATTCAGCCTTAGTTCACCTCACCTTTCTTAGTCACAACCTCACATCCCCTGCCTCATCTGCCCCTGGAGCATGAACATCCTCCCTTCCAGGCAACAAAGAGCTTTTCTGGCCATCTTCTGAGCTCCTTCTGTAAAACATACATGCTTGATGTGCTTCCTTCCCTGCAGATGTTTGTAACTGCAATGTAATCCTTTCCTCCTCCTCCCCGGGGAGACATGTTACCTCTATGTAAAGCAAGAGAGATTTAAGTTACAGAGATGTGTGGGTGGCCTTCACAAATCATGCCATTAGCATGTTTCTCAACTACATTTTTGGTTCCAGTAGAAAACAACAACAGAAGAAACAACACAACTCTACCTAGCAAGCAACAACAGTTTACTTTCCTCTGAGACAGAAGATACTCTCAGTCACCCTAGGGAAAGAAGCTTCCTCTGGGTAAGATGAATGTCACTGTAGATGGCTCTTTGAGAAGATCCTTATTCAGGAAACAGATGTCCTAACTTCTCTACCTTTTTCAGACTATAATCCTATCTAACTCCATCAGCAAGTCTGTGAGCTGACAGTATCTTACGTAGCTTTTACACAGAGGGACTAACAGCTTCACGAGGTTCTTAAATGTGCTCATCTACTATGCTATTTAAGCAATTTATCATCTGTCAGAAAGAAATTATTTGAGTATAGTTATACTATTAAGGAGAACATAAATAAACTGTAGATTGAACAAAGGGTTGTGAAGAGGGAAAATCATTTTTACTGTTCCTCTAAATGTACACTGTCTCGTCTTTGTCTAGGGAGTATCCCACAGATGATTACCCCTCAGCCAGCAATGTACTTCAGCGTAGCTAAGAAAAACCTTGAATCAGTGCTGTTTTATTATTTTTCCAATCATGTTTCCTTGACTTGGCTTGTCCTGTCCCTTTGATCAATAGCAGACGTCACCCAGTATGAGACATGTTTTAGATTGATTTAGAGTGCTTGTTAGTACCAACTTCTAAATCACTTTGCTGAGCTTTTTCTCTTTGATGTTGTTGTCACCGGATCAGGTCTCAGGTTGAGATTTTCAAAGGAACACAACTGAGGAGTCCAGAACACCTAGGGCTCTCCAGCCCCTGTTGAAAATTACATGCAAGCGTGCAAGAAATTTACTTGCTTGTAAGATTTTTGAGCACTTTAAGG
Organism: Trogon surrucura; assembly: GCA_020746105.1. Lineage (NCBI taxonomy): Eukaryota > Metazoa > Chordata > Aves > Trogoniformes > Trogonidae > Trogon > Trogon surrucura. Next base: position 10,912,429 of record CM036619.1, on the reverse strand, counting down.
TGCAAACAGTTGCTTTACAGGGTTTTCAGAGATGTCTTTCAGAAGTTGTGTGCTTAGGCATATTTGGAAATCCTATCAGAATCCATTCAGGATCTTTATGTGTCTAAATTCCATTAAAACCTGACTCAGCACACTGTGATACTCTTCTGCGTGTGTGAGAGTAATGACATAAAGAGCAGGCTCTCGGGGAATGACTGACGCTGTATGATTGTGTGGAATCCAAGCCAAATCCCAAATGCAAAGGCTTGTATGTTACAGTCATATAACCCAGCCACTTGTCACAGCAAAGCTGTCATTTCCTGGTTCAAGACACTTTATCACATCCTTGTGATATATATTCCAGGAGAAGGAAGGATTCATGAGGCAAATGGAAGTATGATTCAGAAACTACATCAAGTTGAGGAATGAAAATGCTCCCAGCAGCAGCCTCTGTCTATTTGGATGTGTGGAAAGGATAGCTGGAGTTCCTCAAATAATTTAGGTTACATTACTGTTTTCCAAGAAAAATCCACAGCCTGGATTCAGTTTGCATAAATCGGAGCTTCAAAACCAAAGTCTAAAACATTTCATTCCATTCTTGTCAACTTCCAGATGAAGGATATTTCTGATCATGAAATGTAATGGCAGAAAATATTGACTGATTCAACTGGAGCAAGAATGAGAGACAGACAGACAGACAGACACATAGACCATTTCCGAGGAGATATATCCTGTTTCCTATGACAGGCAGTTTTCTTATTAAAATTATCCTGGTATATACATTCTCTATTTGAGCACAAAGTGCTCATTACAAGTCTCTACATAAATAATGTACACTTAAATGGTTCCCTGTGCCATAAATATTGACCTTGGTTAATAATTGACAGTGGGATTATATGTCCGTTCCCCTCACACACTACTGACTGAGGGTCTTGCCTCTTTCCATCAGGTTTCTTTCCTTTCACTTTTGTAGTTTTTGGAGAAGATATTATACTGATACCACCAGTGTAATGATGACACAAGTCACCTTTATATGTAACAACACTTCTCCATCTCTCAGTTCTTCCTTAGTGTTCCAAATCATTTCATTGGAATGTGTGAAAAAAAGTAATCTTTTGAATTCACTTTAATTTGTGATTTCTCTGTAGGTGCTTGCTGTGATCCTCGTCTGTTTTTGCTTTAATTAATATCATTACAATAAGACATATCTATCAGCCATTTTGTGAAGCTGTTTCATGAAAAGCGTTTCAAAGAGCAGAACATGGAGAGGATTTTCTGCTTGAAATGCAGTGGAGCCAAGGCATCCCAGTATATGAGGCTTCCCATCTTTACGCTTGATAAATCACTCAGCATGCCTGTACTGAGCATTTGCAATATTCTACAGATTCAGGGAGGAAGAAAAACTGAGTGACAGGAAAATGGTGCCTGGCAGAGTTAAGGTTTATAATGTCAACTGCAGGCATGACTCCTGAACAGCTTGTGCTTCTGCAGGTCCTTATTCTGCAGCCCTTAGGCTGGTCATGCAGGAAAAATGACTCATACCTCACACACCAACATACTTCATATATTTAGAATGATTTGCCCATAGAGATTTGCCCGGACCTTGTACACTGGATGAAAACTGCAGGCTGAGATAAAATGTGCTGAATAGCATATCTGTGGTATTCAGGTATCAGAGAGCCATGAGGAAAGGCTCTGATTGCAAGAGCATGAAAAGATTGCATCAGGATGTTTTGTTCTCTAAGTTCTGATAGGACTTTCCTCTTTTGGACATTCTGCCAATACGTAAGCATCACTAAAATTGCTATGGTAGTTCCTACTGCTCCTAGATTTTTCTTTTCCTCTGCTAACACAGTTACAGCCAGGCCATGTGGGAACTGGGAGAACTGTGCCTCTATATTCTTCTTTTACTCTCAGCCTTTGCAATTCCTAACCCAATGCCTCCTGGCTTTGAAAAAGAGATATGGAGGATACTGTCCAAAAAGCAACATCTATTTATGGAGACCGTGAGTACACAATGAGTTAGGAGATGGTGACCAAAATGTGCAGCATTGTTTGTGAGTCCTTGAGGACAAATAAAAGTAATAGAACTGCAACTGTAAATAGCTTATTAGAAACATCCAATTTCTATGCTTGGAATTCAGGACTCTGTCCAGACCATAAAATTAATCCTCATTGCCTACTGGACCTTGGAAGCAGGTCTCCTCTGCCAAAGGTCACTCAGTTCTCAGTGGTGGCATCAGTGCTGATTTGTTTCAGCTCTGTGCATAAACATTTGCTGTGCTTGGTTACCAGTTGGGATTGCACGAAGGACTTTCTAAAGCAAGGGTGAAGTGCCACAACTGCCTCATAGTCAAGAAGTCAACCTCAAAGAAAGATGCATAAAGGGACATAGGTACTAAAACCTATCCTGGGATGGTTAAGAGAAGGAGAATGCCAAAAAGGTTTTGCTGTGGGTTAATATTTGAAATTATTGGTGAAGGAATGATGAGAATTTCTAGTCATAGCTAAGGTTGGATCTGATAAAATGTGCTTTATTTTTAGTAACGATTGTTTTTAATTTTTACTGTGTCAAGAACGATAACGTCTACAATATTTTTCAAGAAGTTTGTATTTTTAATTATTATATATTAATCAAAAATATCTGGAAATGCCTAAAGGAGCCAAGCTCAGCTGGGATGGTTTGTTGGTTGGTGATTTTTTTTTGGCACAGACTTGCACTAATATAACATGCACAGATAAAAAAACTGCTGTAACTCAGTTTGCATCAATATTTCAATTTTCTTTTCAAGTGTGTTCCCTCCTCTGCAGCATGAATCTCACAACCTCTAAACTTATTTACGATCTCTGGTTGTGTTGTCCTGACCCAATATACCCCTCTTATATCTCTGTTAGATCATCCTGTAATTAAACTTTTAATTTAAATTGTACTGAAAACAATGTTTAACATGGTTCTATGGACTATTTCTGGGTCTTTCACATTAGCAAGAATATAACACAGTTCCTAAGAGAATAAAAAGGATGCAGATATATCCTACTGAATTAAACTCCTATGTCACTGCCACCACAATCAATTAATAAGACATTTTGCTTTCCAATGTTGTCTCTTAGAGTTTGTCTTAGTTTTATGATTCCTCCATCTCTTAAGTGCATAAAAACTGACAAAGACTCGCTTGAGAATCAGTACAAAGGAGCACTTCAAAGGTGACCATGTGGCCTTCAGAGACGAGATGAATGTACAGACATGCCTGATGTGCCCTGGCCAGAGAATAGGCTGCTCTAACACAAGCCTGCTCGCTGAAGGGAGCTTCATCTCCAGTCTGCTGGAACCCTGTGCCTCAGGCTGTGCCAAAATGGGCTAGTGTTAATACAACCACCACTTCTCAATAGATAACGGAAGAAGTAGACATCCACACAGATCTGTTGTGAAGACCAACAGTTAGCAGCCTGCCTCGGGGCTGGTGATGCCAATAAGTGTTTGGCAGCAGCACAGAAGGTACATGGATGTTTTCCCCTTCAGCTTAACCTACACCATCAACATAACACCAAATAGGAAGCGGATGAAGAACTCAAGGATACTTTCACTAGTTAATTATTTGAACTGCACTTTCCCACCAGCAACTGGTGTCCCCTGTTACTTGACAAATACTTAGTAAACAAGTTCCAGCTATCCCTACAGGAGGGCCCAGGTGCAGCCTGATAATGGTTGGTGCAATGCAAACCCATACACCAAGTATTGTATCTGCTCATGCTAGAGACCAGACCTCTTCTGACATCCCTAAGCTGTAAGTCAGAAATAAGCACTACCCATGAAGGCCTCATGTTATGACAGGAACGTAAAAAGTCTGAGCTGCAGGTGATACTTGCAGGCAGTAGTGCCCACTCTGCAGGGCTGTGAAGGAGAAGGCAACGTTGGGCTTGGCTCCTGCAGCTCTCACCAAAGTGGGCAGTGGAGAGAAGTCCCCTTTCCTCATCTTTACTATTCTCCCTTCCTCTCCCTCGGTCTGTGTGCTGAGGAAGGCTTGTCTCATCCTTCTTGCATGTGCAGTGCCCTGCAAAATATGGTCCTGATGTCATCTGTGGTTTCCAGTCTTTATTATAGGACATAGAAACAATGGGAGTTTTATTACCCTGAGTGTATCATTTCTCTTTGAATACTCCCTCAGCATGATGTTCTGACTCCAGGCTTGCCGAAAGAGGCTTGCGCTGTAATTAAAAGATTGCTAATGCTGTTCTGAGCATAATTCCACATCAAAACAGTTCTGGGGTTTTGGGACCGTTTAAACATCCAAGTTCTATCCCACTTCAAATTCAGCTTCTGAGTCTCCCCTCCACAGTGGATCAAACCAAAGGCCTGAATCCAACCATACTCTGAATGAAGCTCCAGATTGTATAGCTTCAAGTCATCTTCCTATGTATTGAAATTACATGCTGTACTGCTTTGTATAACAGAAGTCCTTGGTCAAGTGCTGTTGTACTATATCCTGTAGGAATGCAGTTAGTTTATAATCTGCGTTTATTACGGCCCCAAAAATTCATACCCTGGAGATGAAACTGGTAAGTCCCACTTCCCAACTGAACTTTATGCCAAGCAGGGCTGCGAAAGACATTCACACTGTGACTCAAAATATGGTTCTCACTGGAGACTTTCATCATGTTTCTACAAACAAGGGTACAACTTTTTCTGCTTTTTCTCTATTTCAGAGTCAGGAAATACAACCTGCAGCTCTCAAAGTCAACTTAAAATTGTTCTGGGGCAGGTTTAAAAAAGAAAATCTAGTCACCACAGTGAGCACCTGATTTTCATAAAAGCTTGGTTCCTATTTTGGCACAAAAGTAACTGGCTAGTAGTCTTAAGAACTGTGTATGGTGAGTATTAGTCTCTTTCAAAACCTCTTACAGTGGGAATTTCTATGTGGTGAACACTTGTGAAAATCTGCCCTCACATCATCAATATAAGCAAAAAAATTTTGCACCTGGTTCTTAGCTCTGAAGAGAGTCTAAATGTGGCTGTTAATCATCAAAATCAGAGGTTTTCTCGATAGAAAACTCAGATTGACGTCTATGGTTTGAATCAGGTGTAGCAAAGTCTTTGGAGGCTTTTCCCGTTGTTGCTCTAACAAGTAAAACACTGGCTGTTTCTCTCTTCTTCATTATCTCAAATCGGTTTCTTTTTAACACAGGAAAAACATTCCTTGGTACTCCATTTAGTCTTGATGAGCCTGGAAGTGTTGACTATATTGCACATTTACTGCATTAATTCTGTCGAGTTAATATGAGAATTAACTCAAATCTGCTGATAAACCTGTACCTAAGGCACACAGAAGGAAGCTCTAATAAGCTACGAGCGTGTAATTTGTAATGAGTCTCCTGGCTAGGCATACTCTGCGTGTCCTCTCTATCTCATAGAAAGAACTGCATTTTCCATGTGGAAACTGGCAAGGCATTGGTGGCAGCACAATGTTGTTCCAAAGACTGACATGAAGAGCAGTTTATTTGTGCTATCGCCAATGCGTCATCCTTCTCATACCTTTTTGAGCCATTTTTTGAGAATGATGAATTGTAGTCACCACTGCGTTCAATTAATTTTACTCAGCTGCTTCTTACAGCACATTTGTACCAAATGTCCTCTAAGAGCTGATAAATCATCCCTGAGTGGCTGCAGAGGCAGCAGCAGTGACATACACTGGACTGACGACAGGAATGTGTCACACCATGCCTCTTGCCCCCTCTTTCCAGAAAGATTTTTGTGACCTTTGGTGGCATTTGCAAGAAGCCATTTTATCCTGATGTTACATGGCTCTATTGATCTCTGTGTAGGATTAATCTTAGACAAACAGGCCATATAATTTATGTAAACTTTACAGGTAATTAAATTCCTTCCAGCAAAGGTCAGGGCAGAATATTTAAGATTTCATTTGAATACAAATTACAGCTAGAAATGAAGGGAAAAAGAGGGAAAGGGAGAAATTTAGAGCTTGTGATATCAATTATTGCAGTATAACTAGGAGGACTTAAGTTATTCCTCAAGAGCTAAGATCCAGTCTTCATCATCTGCACACACAGCTCAGAAATGTTTGTCTATAACAACTTACAAATAATGTTAAGAAATGTTTAAATAGTTCTAATGGATAGTGGATGAAACTATCACCTTTATTCCAAGAGACCTGAGACTCTCCTTCCTAAATGTCTTCCTACAGATGTAAGGGCGTCTTTGTAACTGGTTATGATTACAGTATTCAGTCTTCCTTCACCAAGATCTCAAGGCTCATGGAGAGCATTATTTTTCTGCTTACTTTCCCATTTCACAGGTCTTTGTGTTCAAGTTTGCCTTCTACAAAAAAAGTCCTTATTTTGGGGGAGCAAGCCCAGATGATCATATGAACCCATGGCGTCTGAGCAAGGACGCTGAATAACACAAACTACCTTATCACAAAATTTTATGCCTTGAACAAGGTCTTTTTTAGCTTGATACATCCCAAACTATCAGAATGTGGTGCTGTGCATAATTTCTACTCCTTATCTGATTATGCGGTCTGTGTGTGGACACAACAGAGGACTGTCACAAGGCTAAATGAGGACCCAAGACGGGGACACAGATGTTGTGGGTGAAATCCTTGCAGTAACCTGATCTATGGAGATGATTTCAGTGAATGTCACAGTCACCTTCTCCTCCAGCTGAGAGGAGTATACATTCACGGAGATGACTGGGGTATAAAATATACTTTGGATGCAGCCCTTCTGGTCCCATGGGGCAAGTATGAGTCATCCTTGGCTTGATCCTCATCATCAGCAGGTAACTCCTCTCCTTGAACCACCTCCCTAAACACAGAGGCCAGTGAAGACTGATACAAAGAAGATATTGAGTGCTTCAGCCCTATTGGTGTTTGTCTTTATAAAGTTACCTGTCCCATTCCCATGGGAGCTTGGCTCCCAGGTATTGTAACCCTGTGAGAACAACAGTGAAAACTGTGACCACAACTGCCATCACTTTGGTCCATTTGGTCACTGTTTGTGACAACCCATATAACTGCAACTACACAATCTTTGCAAACAACAAAATTGCCAACAGAGGACATACACTGTGATAGGAAGTGCTTGGTTCACTCAATTGGAGTAGCATAAATTAACATTAACTTTGATATAACTCACAGATGGCTTTTTACAAAAAATCTTGTAGTGTAAAGGAGTTCTAGAAAAGAGGCCTCTACTGATCTCTCTTGGTAAGTGAACAGATAACTGTGGGCTTGTCTGGGTGGTGCCTCTGTGAAATGCAAAAGCTGGAATGTGAGGAGCCAGAATAGACAGCCATCGAAGTAACTTCTGCCATTAAAACCTTAGAGTCAAATTCTTTAGTGAATGAATGAGTTTATATTGGAATAAATGTTTTGAGGAAATTATTGTGTAAAGGCAAAAACACTTGGCCATTCAGCAGGTGGTGGCCATTAGGAATTCGAAAGAAAAGAGCACCTACAGCTGCATCTTAAACACCAGATACTCAAATGCTGAGCACATGTCCGGTTGCCCTGAGATAGCTGCAACATCTGCTGCTGCTGCAGGTCATTCCATAGATCTGCTCCAGTCACAGTAGCATCTGCTTTGACAGCATTGCAACAGCATCTTCCATTTTGTAGCTATCTGCGTTTGCTTCAATTAGAACTCCATCTGCTTCCACACTGGCTGTCTCTGTTTCTGATATGACTGCAATCACATCTGCTCTGCCATTGACTGCTGCTTTCATTATGGTTATAATGTCATACACCCTTGCGTTTTCTGCAGCTATTACTACAATGACACAAACATCTGACTTGGCTTTTAACACAGTTGCTTAAAACATCTGTCCCAATGACTACTTGAGGACACAGGTGTAGCTGGGCTGATGTGAACTTAAGGTTCATCTAAACCTGTTTTCTCCACCACTTGCCTTGTCCACACACAGGGAAGATGTGGGCACTCTGCAATAAGCAGATGTGGGAAGATCCGCTGCTAATGTTGCCTGCTTCTGCAGTCAGCACAGCAGCTATAGTGTTAACCTGAGATTTGGAAGAGCTAGGTTCATTTTTCTGCTTTGCAGCCAATTTACCAACTAAGTCCAAAAAGATTGCTTACGTCCGGATCGATTGTGGTGTTTTACACTCAGTTACAGTTACAGTCACAGTTGCTGTTTTTCCAGTGGTTTGTTTTCACAAACCACCATAAGAAAAACCTAAACGTCCTTGACTCAAAGTTCCGCATGAAATGGATAAAGAAAGTTAGAAGAACCTCAGGAATGTCCTCAAAAGTTGCTGCACTGAGAAAGGGCCTCCCCGTAGGAAATTGTGATGACATGGGCACCTCCTTTCATGTAGGATTCATATCCTGAAACCATCCTCTGGAGGAGCATGCTTGTTTCTTTTCAAAGTGGAAGTGGTCCTTCTATCCCAAGACACAGCTGACATGCAGTAACAAGTGCCTACATTCCTCTCTGGGTGCAATGGCAGCACTGGAAATAAGTAACAGAGGGAGAGCTGGGCAGAGAATAACTTGATGAAATACAAGGGAAAGTGTAGGGTCCTACATCTGGGCAGGAAAAACCCCAGGTTCCAGTATAGGTTGGGGACTGCCCTGCTGGAGAGCAGCGCAGGGGAAAGGGACCTGGGGGTCCTGATGGACAGCAGGATGGCCATGAGCCAGCAGTGTGCCCTTGTGGCCAGGAAGGCCAATGGCATCCTGGGGTGTATTAGAAGGGGGGTGGTTAGTAGATCGAGGGAGGTCCTCCTTCCCTTCTACTCTGCCCTGGTGAGGTCTCATCTGGAATATTGTGTCCAGTTCTGGGCCCCTCAGTTCAAGAAAGACAGGGAACCGCTTGAGAGAGTCCAGCGCAGAGCAACTAAAATGATTAAGGGAGAGGAGCATTTCCCTTACGAGGAAAGACTGAGGGAGCTGGGTCTCTTTAGTTTGGAGGAGACTAAGGGGTGACCTTATTAGTGTTTATAAATATATAGAGGGGGAGTGTCACGAGGATGGAGCCAGGCTCTTCTCAGTGGCAAACAATGATAGGACAAGGGGTAATGGAATCAAGCTGGAACGCAAGAGGTTTCACTTAAATTTGAGAAGAAACTTCTTCTCAGTGAGGGTGACAGAGCACTGGCACAGGCTGCCCAGGGCGGTTGTGGAGTCTCCTTCTCTGGAGACATTCAAAACCCGGCTGCACACTTTCCTGTGTAACATCATCTAGGTGTTCCTGCTCCGGCAGGGGGATTGGACTAGATGATTTTTGAGGTCCCTTTCAATCCCTAGCACACTGCGATACTGTGATACTGTGATTAGGATTCAGAGAGTTTTGGCTGTGGGTTTAAAATTACCCCTCCTACAGAGGATTGCCCAAAATTGATGAAGAGGTTGTTGTATGTGGGGAACTTTCTCTTCTACAAGCTTTGCATACAGTGTTTAAAAATCCACCAGGTGAGAGTAGAAAGGGATGTATCACACTTGAGCAGTGGAGAAATAAACTGAGCTGAAATGTTTGCTGTCATCAGCTATGGCTCCCACAAGTATTGGAGATATATAAGTGCAACAATAACTTTAGGTTAAAAAAAAATTTTAAAAAAGGAATATCATAGAATCATAGAATCGTAGAATGTTAGGGATTGGAAGGGACCTCGAAAGATCATCAAGTCCAATCCCCCTGCCAGAGAAGGAACGCCTAGATTATGCTACATAGGAACGTGTCCAGGCAGGTCTTGAATGTCTCCAGAGAAGGAGACTCCACAACCTCCCTGGGCAGCCTGTTCCAGTGCTCGGTCACCCTCACTGAGAAGAAGTTTCTTCTCGAGTTTAAGCGGAACCTCTTATGTTCCAGTTTCAGCCCATTACCCCTTGTCCTATCATTGGTTGTCACCGAGAAGAGCCTGGCTCCATCCTCGTGACACTCACCCTTGATATATTTGTAAACATTAATGAGGTCACCCCTCAGTCTCCTCTTCTCCAAACTAAAGAGCCCCAGCTCCCTCAGTCTTTCCTCATAAGGGAGATGCTCCACTCCCTTAATCATCCTAGTTGCCCTGTGCTGGACTCTCTCCAGCAGTTCCCTGTCTTTCTTGAACTGAGGGGCCCAGAACTGGACACAATATTCCAGATGGGGTCTCACCAGGGCAGAGTAGAGGGGAAGGAGAACCTCTCTTGACCTACTAACCACCCCCCTTCTAATACACCCCAGGATGCCATTGGCCTTCCTGGCCACAAGGGCACAGTGCAGGCTCATGGTCATCCTGCTGTCCACCAAGACTCCCAGGTCCCTTTCCCCTATACTGCTCTCTAATAAGTCATTCCCCAACTTATACTGGAACCTGGGGTTGTTCCTACCCAGATGCAAGACTCTACATTTACCCTTGTTATATTTCATTAAATTTTTCCCCGCCCAACTCTCCAGCCTGTCCAGGTCTCGCTGAATGGCAGCACAGCCTTCTGGTGTGTCAGCCACTCCTCCCAGCTTGGTGTCATCAGCAAACTTGCTGATAGTGCTCTCTAGTCGCTCATCCAAGTCATTGATGAATATATTGAATAATACTGGTCCCAGTACCGACCCTTGAGGGACTCCACTGGATACAGGCCTCCAACCAGACTCCGCCCCATTGACCACAACTCTTTGGCTTCTTCCCCTTAGTCAGCTGACAGTCCACCTCACTACCTGAGAGTCTAGACCACACTTCCTCAGTTTAGCAGCAAGGATGCTGTGGAAGACTGTGTCAAATGCTTTACTGAAGTCAAGGTAGACCACATCCACCGCTCTGCCATCATCTATCCACCTTGTTATATCCTCATAAAAGGCTATGAGGTTAGTCAAGCACGACTTCCCCTTGGTGAAGCCATGTTGACTGTCTCTAATGACCCTCTTATCCCTGATATGCCTTGAGATGGCACCAAGGATAAGTCATTCCATCACTTTCCCAGGGATGGAGGTGAGGCTGACCGGTCTATAGTTACCCGGGTCCTCCTTCTTGCCCTTTTTGAAGACTGGAGTGACATTTGCTTCCCTCCAGTCCTCAGGCACCTCTCCCGTCTCCCAAGACTTGGCAAAGATGATGCAGAGTGGTCTAGCAATGACATCAGCCAGCTCCCTCAGCACCCGTGGATGCATCCCGTCTGGACCCATGGATTTATAGATGTCCAGATTGCTTAATTGGTCCCTAACCCAGTCCTCATCGACTAAAGCAAACTCCTCCACTGCCCTGACTTACTCTGGGGCCTCAGGGGAACGAGGCTCCTCAGGACAACCTCCGTCAGAGTAGACAGAGACAAAGAAGGCATTCAGTAACTCTGCCTTCTCTGTATCTTCTGTCACCAAGGCACCCACCTCATTCATCAGTGGGCCTACATTGCCTCTGGTGTTAGTTTTATCTGCCACGTATTTGAAAAAGCTCTTCCTGTTGTCCTTGACCCCTCTCGCCAGGTTCAATTCTAGGGAGGCCTTTGCTTTCCTAGTTGCCTCCCTACATCCTCGGACAACAGCCTTATATTCTTCGCAAGTGGCCAGCCCTGCCTTCCAAGAGCTGTAAATTCTCCTCTTGCACTTGAGCTTACCCAGCAGATCCCTGTTTAGCCATGCAAGTCTCCTGGCTCCCTTCCTTGACTTCCTACGTGTCGGGATGTTCTGATCTTGAGCACGGTAGAAACAGTCCCTGAACGCTAACCAACTATCTTGGGCCCCTTTACCTTCAAACAGCCTTGCCCATGGGATTTTCTCGAGTAACTGTTTGAAAAATCCAAAGTTTGCCTTGGCAAAGTCCAGGGTTGCAATTCTGCTTGCTATTTTGTTTCTGCTACATGAGATCCTGAACTCCATCATTTCATGGTCACTGCAGCCAAGGCAGCCCTCAACCTTTACTGCTTCAACCAGATCCTCCTTGTTAGTAAGGATGAGGTCCAGCAGTGCTCCTCTCCTAGTCGGCTCCTCCACCATTTGCATCAGAAAATTATCATCGATGCACTATATGAAGTAGCACTGTAACTCTGTTCTGAAGGACTAGTGTTGTAGGACATGAAAGTACATTAGCTGGTGAAGTTCAATTGCTGTTTATTTGACATGTTCACAGGTTTCCCTGTAAATCTCTGCCATGTAGTAAAACTCCCCTGCTTCCCCACAGAAGTATAGAAACAAATTGAACTTTCCCATTTTCTTCTAAGTAATCATGCTTCCAGGCCAAAACCTCAGGCCCTCACACATGTCCCCCTCAGGCCTGTCTTCACTGATGTGTGCTGGCACACCCAGTATTCTTTATTACAAGACTGAACTCAAAAGCCATATAGCCATGTTGGTGTTATCTGTTTGAACAATAAGTCACTTTGGTTGAGCCAATAAACCTTGTTAAGAGGCTGGGCTCCTCAACTCAAGCATAGCTCTTGCAAGTGTATTTATTTTGGTTCAGGCTAATGGGTTTATGGCTCCTACTGTGTCATTTAATTTACACAAATCTATGCAGGTCTGTCCTGGGATATTTGTATGACTCCTCTGTCTCCTCGGTAGTATCATACCGCAGCATACCAGAGACTTTTCCCTTCCCTTCCCTTCCCTTCCCTTCCCTTCCCTTCCCTTCCCTTCCCTTCCCTTCCCTTCCCTTCCCTTCCCTTCCCTTCCCTTCCCTTCCCTTCCCTTCCCTTCCCTTCCCTTCCCTTCCCTTCCCTTCCCTTCCCTTCCCTTCCCTTCCCTTCCCTTCCCTTCCCTTCCCTTCCCTTCCCTTCCCTTTCTCTGTCTCTCTCACTCTACTCTTTCCTTTTTACAGTTCTATTCCCAGCTGCCCCTTTGGTTTATCACAGCCCACTACTCCGTTGCATCCACTGCAGCATTCAATGACACGGGAAGCCTGGAACGTTGCAGTCTGACACCAGTGGGTCACCAGCCCCACGTCTGCCGAGCTGAACACACTTCAGCAGTCTCCTCGAACACAGCAGGCTCCGTCTGGCTGCTTGCATTTCAATAATTGTGTAACATTTGCAGAATCGGGAGTCCAAATCTTCCGTCAAAATGATCTGCAAAAGCAGCTGGTCTTCTGCTTGTCTAGTTAAACTACACCAAGCCTCTGAACATTTTGAGGTTCGCCCATCACTAATAATTAATGTCTGACTTTGATAAAGCTGACATTTGGTTTATAAAGGCAGACTAATAAGCTGAGAGAAGGCTTAGAAATCCTATTGAGTAATGTATTGCATTACAAATATTGAAAATTACTGTGAAAATTAGCATAATCTACTGCTGGGCATGTTAGTATATTAATCTGATTGGAAGTGTGACCTCTTTTTGCTAACTTTCCAAGTGACCCTGGTAAAACTGTGGTATTTCTAGACATGTTACAGATAACTATTTTTCACAGATCCATAAAAATAAAAGATACAGAGAATGTAGGTAGCAAAACCACTGTATTTTCAGGGCTTTAAATATTTCTTTTACAGGCTTTTCTGCTACATGGATGTCTTTTGTATTTAATGAGTAGCCCAATGTTTTACATTCTTTGTGCAACTGGTTTTGTCTGGGATTTTTTCTCTGGCTTTTTGTTTCTGAGGCAGATGTTATCTTTATGGTTAAAGAGGTTTGGGCCTCCCTCTGTGATATTTAAAAGGACCAAAAGCATGCTAATTTTAATTTCGGTGGCTGCAGCTAGTAAGTAGTGGGAGTTCCTGACCTTGAGATGACACGTATGAAAGCACAAAATGTGATAGGGACTTTGTCCCATATCTATGTCTTTACTGGACATCTCAATGCACATCTGAATCTCTTAGGTGTTTCTTTTCCCTCCCCTGCTTTGTGGAAGGATATCGTCTGGAGGACACTGGTGCAGTAAAGGATAACATAGCAGTCATTTAGGCAAGAGAAAGAAAAAGAGGAAGAGGAAGGGAATAAAATTAAATGAAATGTACCAAGGAATGTGCTTTCTGATGTCTTTGTGTTCTGACTCAGGGTGAAATGTTTGTTCACAATTCTCAATCTACTTGGGAGCTCCAATCTACTTGGGAGCACAGAATTAAATCTAGATATAGTGTTAATGGTAAACTTTAGCCCTAAACATTGGCTAAAACACTTTCAGTAATGAAGATGGCAAAGTCACGGAACAATGGCATTCTTAGGTGTCAAGAGTTAGGGCTGGGCCAACCACTAAATGAATGACAGATGCTCTCTAACCTCCTACCCTCCCCAAATGGGAAGGGAAAAGGGAATAAGGCAGAGAGATGTATGACTTGGAAAAGCGAACTAAAAGAGCTTTAATGAAACAGTAGTAGTATTCATAAAAATTAATAAAAATTAGAAAATAATGAAATATATACAGATACATACAAAAATGATATTGAACCGAATTCCGCCCCCTGAAGCAATCACCACTGATGGTACAGAGCAGGAAAACATGGGAGAAGTTCCAAGCTCAGCAACAGAGGGGAATCGGACACAGGAGTAGGATTCAGGAACTCAGAATTTGTATCAAAGAACAGATAAAGTCCTCTTCAGATACCAGCTGTTGAAAAAGAGGAAAAGAGCTTAACCTCTATGATCCCTCAGATTTATACTGAATGTGATGTACATGGAATGGAATACTCTTGTCAATCAGGGTTGGGTCACCTGTCCCATCCATTCCTCACCAGAGGTGCAACTTTTTACTTCCTTGTGACTCTCTTACTTCTCAGCACCCCAATGTGGTAGACAAGATTTAGCAGGGACCTTGATTACTATAGGAGCAACTATGAGTAACGGCCTTTCTGCATACCAATCCTTGATAGTGACTATAAACATCAGCATTATCACTTCTAGTAGCAGACACTGTCTGCAAAAACATGCTACTAAGTTCAGAAGGCATAATTTCTTAGAAGAGACTTAGTTGAAAAGTAAAATCACTGAAAATTTGTTCCGTTTTATCTGAAACCAGGACATGAAGCTTCTTGTGAATATACATTGGTTACACCAAATGGTATTGGGTCAAAAAAAATCATGGAGAATTTTTAAATGGTAAAATACTTTGCTTTGACAGTATCAACATATTTTGGCAGGGAAAAAAAAAAAAAAAAGAGTCTATTCAGCCTGAATTGCATTTTTCCCTGAAGCTTTTTTATCTCCCAGATGAGCTACTGAAGGAGAAAAAAAAAAAAAATTCTTCCTGCAGGTCTAGGCTACCCAGAGCAGCAGGGAATTGAAGGTGTGCATCTCCCTTTGATGTCCTGGATATTGGCAGAACGGAATTCCCCAAACGTGCTGGGCTGACTTAGTGACCATCTGTCTGAATTGACTGTATTGTCCCTGGCTCAAATGACCACCCAGCCTGAACTCTGCAAGGGGGGGGGCTGCCAAGCTGCGGTTACCTTCTTCCCCAAATAGTTCTGAAGTGTGGCTTGGTGTGTGCTTTAAGTAAAAATATGTTACTGTTCAGTTCTCTGCTTGATTGAAACGTATCTTTCAGCATTTAAGGGTGGGCAGTGACTTCCTGGGATTAGAAAGGGAAGTGAACTGGCGGGAAAGCAGCAAAATGTTGTTTACAAGCAGTGGGAGGGCAGAGGAGCGTGTGTTGCTGAAGTTTGGGGCTTGGCCACATTACTCAACTTCAGTTAGAGATCTGCTAAATTCACTCTGAGACTCATTTTCTGTCTTAATAGTACACACAGGGATGCTTTTACCAGAAGAGTGATTCATCCACTGTGGTATTCTAGATAAATTTTGGGAGAGCAGGGTTCCCTTGGGCTGACAGTGTGACCATTTGCCCCAGGACAAATGCCCTCACCGTCTGTCAAGTTGGCTGAACACAGACTTCTTCAGATTTGGACTTTTTCAACATGTAAGATTTCACTTAGAATAACATTTTTCTTCCCATAATAAATGTTTTAAGCAGCTTCGGAAGTCCTTGCTTTCTCATGATTGCAGCAGGGTGCCACTCTCCCTGGGCTCCAGCTGCTGCCGGAGAAGCTTTGTGCAGGGATGCTTGTCAAGGAGAGACTTCATCATCCACAGAAAGTGCAGGTATTATAAACTCATCAGTACAGTTGCTACCTAACAGGTCCGTGTGAAATATGAGTGAGCACGCTCGGGTGCCACTTCACTGATTTTCAGAAATGGAAAACTTGTCTGTTCTGAAGACGCGAGGGTTGCAGTGGCTGTCAACTTAATGAAAAGAGACGTTCTCTTCTTTGTGCCTGTTTCAGAAAAGAAAGAAGTTAATAAAACAAACCTATTTTAAGACTTTTAATAAACAATTGTTTAGAGCAGTCAAAACATAGGCTTCCTGAAGAAGCCAATAACTTATTTAACATTTTTTATAGATATGTGTGTGTATGGTCTAAAATATGAAAAGAAACTGTTTATAACTTCCAGAGTCATTGGAGTGGAGCGTAAGATCTTTTGCAAGTAGAGGTCAAGATTTCCGAGTTTTGGCGGAGGCTTTGATACAGACTTGTTTTCTGTAGCAAATTATATCATTCTCTTTCCTCTTTTTCTTTGTTTTTCAGATGAGTATGATAACACTCTCAGATGTATTGGGATCTAATCAATTTTTCTAAAGCATCTAAGGATCCTTGGATGGAAAACATTGTCTAATATACTGAGCCAACAACTTTCAAAGTTTTTTGTGTGTGTACTTTTCTGGCTCAATATATTTGCATCTTAAAAGAAACAATATCAAGAACACCCCAGCTGAAAATAAAAATTAAAAAACCTGGGGTTTGCGCTTGAACTAGTTTTTCTCTTGTCCTTTTTTTGACCCTCACTAGTCCTGTGAAATACCTAGTGGCTTTTTTCCTTAATGTCGAGAAATTCCCCAACTGATATTAATGGTCGTAGAAGGAGAAACTGAAATATCACAGTTTTTTGATGCAAATTAGTTATTTTCTTATGCTGAAGACAGCTTATTTTGATGGCAGTGGTTTCTGTTGCCTTTATGTTCCTCCACTGATCTCATCGGGGTGCCAGAGGAACCATCCACACAGGGCCTGAACCAGCTGGGTCTAATATTAATAAGGAAAAGGACGTGCTAATTGTAGCAAGTGGTTCAGAGACCAGTGTTTCAGAGCTAATTCAGCTGGACCACATCAAACCTTCCTGTGCACAATTTTTCACATGATCTCTCATCATCTTTTGAACAGCAAGTCTACATGGAAACACAGAAATTTCACTGCAGAATTTATTTTTGCCTTTGGGCCCTTGAGACCTAGCATCTTACACCTCAGCAAATTGAAGGTAGTTATGTTTAGCTGCCACTTTGCCTCTGGATACGTTGGATCACTGGGCCATAAGGCCAAATACTGGGTCCTGCAATTGGGTCACAGCAACCCCCGGCAGCGCTACAGGCTTGGGGAGGAGTGGCTGGAGAGCTGCCAGGCAGAGAGGGACCTGGGGGTGTTGATGGACAGTCGGCTGAAATGAGCCAGTAGTGTGCCCAGGTGGCCAAGAAGGCCAACGGCATCCTGGCCTGGATCAGGAATGGTGCTGTCAGCAGGAGCAGGGAGGTGATCATGTCCTTGTACTTGGCTTTCGTGATACCTCACCTTGAGTCTTGTGTCCAGTTTTGGGCTTCTCACTACAGGAGGGACATTGAGGTGCTGGAGAGGGTACAGAGGTGGCTATCAAGCTGGAAAAGGGCTTAGAACATAAGTCTTATGAGGAAAGGTTGAGGCATCTGGGGCTGCTTAGCCTAGAGAAGAGGAGACTGAGGGGAGACCTCATCGCTCTCTACAACTACCTGAAGGGAGGTTGTAGAGAGGCAGGGGATGGTATGTTCTCCCTAGTGGAGAGTGATAGGATGAGGGGAAATGGATTTAAATTGTGCCAGGGGAGGTTCAGGTTGGATATTAGGAAGAATTTCTGTACTGAAAGGGTTGTCGGCCATTGGAACAGGCTGTCCAGGAGGTGGTTGAATCACCGTCCCTGGAGGTGTTTAAGAAACGGATGGATGTTGCATTGCGAGGAATTGTGTAGTAGGTTGATAGGGCTGGGACAAAGGCTGGACTCAATGATCTTTTAGGTCTCTTCCAGCTGATACGATTCTATGATTCTATGATCTTCCTTTTACGAGTGGTAGTCTGAATGATTAATCAGCACTATCTTACTAACTGATGGTTTGAGTTATTTTATTTTGCAACAGTAAAGTGAATTGACTTCAGACTGCAGCGTGGGGAATTTTCAACTATTTGCTGTGAACCACTCTCCTTCAGCTCAGACTTGGGTTTTTTTAGCTATCTATGGGAAATATCTCTTTGCTAAAAGTCTGTTTTGCTGTAAGATGCCAGGGTTGCAGTGATATTCTGATGTTTATTACAGTGAATTTGATCTTTTCCATTTTCTATTCATTACTGCTCATTTTGCTCTTCCTAATCTGAGAAGGGTGGTGATGTTCAGATGAGCTTTTAAACTTTTGCTCAGGCAGAGAATGAATGCTGATGATTCTCACATGTGTAATCCATTTCTCCTCTCTAACAAGCTCTAACTGCTGGTTTGGCAGAAAAGACCTTCAGCACTAGTAAGGTTCTAGGAAGAATAATGACACAAAGTCTTTTTGTTGTAAGCTAGAAAGTCACCTAAGCAACTGAACAACTGTTAGCAACCCTTGCTGTAGCCACCACAGAATCACAGAATCACAGAATGTTAGGGATTGGAAAGGACCTCGAAAGATCATCAAGTCCAATCCCCCTGCCAGAGCAGGAACACTTAGATTATGCTACATAGGAACGTGTCCAGGCGGGTCTTGAATGTCTCCAGAGAAGGAGAATCCACAACCTCCCTGGGCAGCCTGTTCCAGTGTTCCATCACCCTCACTGAGAAGAAGTTTCTTCTCGAGTTTAAGCGGAACCTCTTATGTTCCAGTTTCAGCCCATTACCCCTTGTCCTATCGTTGGTTGTCACCGAGAATCATAGAATCATAGAATGTTAGGGATTGGAAGGGACCTCGAAAGATCATCAAGTCCAATCCCCCTGCCAGAGCAGGAATGCCTAGACTATGCCACACAGGAACGTCTCCAGGCAGAAGAGCCTGGCTCCATCCTCATGACACTCACCCTTGATATATTTGTAAACATTAATGAGGTCACCCCTCAGCCTCCTCTTCTCCAAACTAAAGAGCCCCAGCTCCCTCAGTCTTTCCTCATAAGGGAGATGCTCCACTCCCTTAATCATCCTAGTTGCCCTGTGCTGGACTCTCTCCAGCAGTTCCCTGTCTTTCTTGAGCTGAGGGACGCAGAACTGAGCACAATATTCCAGATGGGGTCTCACCAAAGCAAAGTTTCTGTGAAGAAGGTCTCTGATATACTGGCACTCTCCTTTGACAGTTCCAGTGATGAAGATAATAGGGTGAACATTGCTGACAGGCACTGAAGGGATCTGAAAAGTGGAATTACTTCTGAGCAGTTTTCAATCTTTGTTCGAGAGATAACCTAGAGTTTTCTTCACAAACCTTTCTTCACAGATATTTTTTCATAGGAATGGAATGGATGAAATATTTCTAAGACTAGGATGCAAGTGCACTTAAAATTTCTTTGAACGTCTTTCAAATGAATCAATAATTTTGTTAACTCTCTGGGGTTTTTCATAAATAAGAAATTAAAAGAAATCATAGTTCCAAAGGGTGCTTATCTTAACATGTGGTTGGTTTATTTCAGCAGGTATGTGAATTTTGGTCATCCTTTTCATAAATAAAAACACTGTGTGAAGGATGTTGTGATCTCAGGCTAGTTTGTAAGATAACATCACATGTTTTTTTGACAGTTATGTTTTCTGAGGTTTCTTAAAAACCACAGCTATGATTATTCTCAGTAAGAGTCCTGTCTTTTTCATTTATAGTAGTGTTCACCATATTTATTTTACAGCCTAGGTTTACTGTTGAGTCAATTCAGCGGATGCATCAGTTTGCTTGAGTTGCCTGTGTAACACACTCTAAATTTTAGTTAAGAGTAAAATATTTGTTAACTGACTTATTAATTTTTCTTAGGAATTTATGGTTATGAGCTAATAGTAACCTAGTTCACAACTGTAATTTCTTTCTCTGTCATCACTTTCCCTCTGGAATTTAAATCTGTGTTTTACACCTCTATGTTCAAGACCTTTATTTTTATGTACAGACTTTTACCCATCCTACCCAGCATTATTTTTATACAAATAGAAATCAGTTCACATTACATACCCTCTTCTACTCATCTCTGGAGTGGGGCACTTAGAATATTATCAATATTATATTTCACATCTAATCATCAGCTAGTTGAAACTGTGAGAAGAAAATGTTTGTTTCCATTATGTCATCCCATTCCTGCTTCACTGGTCAACATCCCAGTAATAGTTGTGATAAAATTAGTTCAAAGCATGAAGAACTTCAACAACATATGTTCAGTAGTTATCAAGTATTGATAAAAGAATCAGAACTGACAAGGGTTTCAGCAAAAAACCTGGCCCCCTGGAATTTTCAACTTTGAGATTCCTGTTGTAGGCAGGAGCTGAGATTTATCAAAGTTTTTGGGAATGAAGCAACTGCATCTAAGATTTCGCAATCTCTGAAGCAGTGCGGCACATTTTTTCTTTCATTTACATCTCTGATGAAATGTCCATGAATGACGTTATAATTAATGATTGTAAGTCCAGAAGAGATACAGATTATTACTCCTAGGTTCAGTATCACACAGATTCATGGTCAAGGTTGACTGGAAAAAGGTGATGTGATAAAGATGCAATTAAACAGGTTCTTTCCTATACAATGGCTTCCCAGCTCTTCCACAGCTTTCAGGATCAACCACATTATGCCTCACATAGCAGATTTGCATCCACAAAAGGTCATTTTCTGTCAAGTAACTGTGCTCAGATACAGAGGCGATTTCAACCTTGTTCTTTTAGTTTGTCTGTTCTGTGATCAATATCACAGTCTAGACCTGGATGACTGCAGAATCTGATTGCGGCTTAATTTCCCTTAAGAGTAGCTAGACCTGCTGAAACAGCTTGAATATGCAGCACTGAATAAGCAGACTGAGTGACAAACGTCCTCATGCCATATTGGGAAGCCCAATTAACACAGCAGAGTGCATCTTGCTGTTATCTTTCTCCCCACTGCATTTTGAAAGGATTAAGCTCTGGGACAGTCATTGCCAAATAAAGGAAAATAGTACTGACGCCCACGACTGAATAATTAATTCTAAGGAAACTGTAGAGGTGCATGTATGGTTTTAATTTTTCAGTTTATATAAGGATTGCCTTAACTACTTGAGAATAAACTGGCAGTACATTAAGCACTTGGTGATCATTAAGGATTTTAAGCCAATTCTTCGTTTGATTTAACTGGGGCGGAGGAAAGAATTACCTTCCCTACCAATCCTTGTGACATGTGTTGTCAAATGTTACTGTCCCCACAGTGTGGTTGAAGGTGCATCTGATCTACTAAGTTTAGAGCCTGCAGGCAAAGAGCACTGGTGAGAACAGCAAGCTCATTATTGGGTTTGACAACATGCACTGAGTAATGAAGATGGGTCGCTTCATTTTGGGTGGCATCTGCTGTTCATCATGCCAGCAGTGTCCCTGTTTGAGCTGCTTGAAAACTGCCTCCTGAAAGGTTTCGCTTTAAGGCTCACCTTAGGGCAAGCCTGAGTCAACACCAGTTGACCTTAGAATGCTGGGCTGTAATTTGTGGTGGCTTAAATACGCTTCATGGTTAGGTCTCTCCCTGTTGTACAAGTGCCAACTCTGGTAGAGAATCAGAAAGAGAAACCTGAGACCAGTAATTGCATCTGCTGTCAAAGTTTAAGCCTCTGGTGTATGTGAGTCAGTATCTTAAGGTTCCCAGAGACAGCTCTTGGTGTGGTTTTCCAGATGAAATGACCTTGTCTTTGTAGAGCTGCTGCACTGAGGTTTTGTTGGTTGATGGGAAGGTATCAGAAGGCTCTTTTCCCTGGCCAAGAAGCCAGGAAGGGAAGAAGAGGAGAGAAATGTGTCAGGGGATGTGCTCAGATGACTCACCTCAGTTAGGTAATGCCTTAAGCTCCCATCAGCAGTAAATACAAGCCAAAGTAACGTCAGGACACACTGATGCAGCAAATTGGGCTCCACAGTGTATTCTGGGGGACTCTTGACTGAATTTATTTCTAGATCTCTGTTTGCTCTTGTGCCAGCTATCTCCACTGAAGGTAATAAAGAGGAACCTGCATATTCCTTCAGTTTTTATGCTGAGATTTAAATAATTCAGCTATGGAGGTGTCAGTGAAAAAAAGAACAAGTAAAGGGAATGGAAATGTGGAAGGAAGGGAAGTATCGAAGACAAAGGGCTTAGGTACCTCCCAATCAGGGATCACTCATACAATGGGCCATTAAAATTTAGCTGAGTCGAGTGTATTTTTTTTAATTTGTATTCCCATAACACACTCTCTTAAGGAGGGTGTATGCAGCAAATGCATATTAATGATGCTACACATTTGCATATTATAGATCCATAATACCAAGGGTATAGTAAAAATCTTTATGAAAAGTGGTGACTATGCAGCAGTCAATTTTCTCTATATCTCAACCATTTTAATGTTTTTTTCTTTTTTTTTTTGCACGTACTGATGCATACACACAGATACACAAAAAATCCCTATAACCGATAGCTATACTACATTAAGGGACTAATGATCTGCAAAATTCCATTTATAAAAGAGGAGGAAATGTTAGATTTATATAGACAATCATCAAATTATCTCTTTCTCTGGAAGACTTCCAGTTCTTTGTTCTTTTGTTCTAAAATTTTTTAAACTAACAACCTGCTGAACATATTGATTTTAAAAATATATATTTAATTCCCTTAGTGAAAACTAGCCCCATCTGGGCCAGCTATAGGTTGGTGTTGGTCTTTAACTGAGTAAGAAAAGTTTTAGTGGTCATCTCAATCTATTTGAACAGGCATGAACCCTCATGACCCTCAGAATGAGACAAGCAACACAGTCTGCAAATAGAGCTCTCTTGGTCTAAATGCACAGTTAAAACTCCTTTTAATGCTTTGGACAAAATGTACCAAATTTGCCTCACATCAGTGCAATCTACTGTTCACGAATATTGTTAACGATTCCAGTGGAATTAGAAATGCGATAAAGCAAAAGAATAACCTGGCCAATTATAACAGGATATGAGTAAAAGTCTGAAAACCTTAAAAGTTATCTGTAAAGGTTAAAGGCCAGGGTAAGGCAAAGATTTCCACTCCCTTTTGGATGATTTTTTGTGCTCTGAGAAATAGAAAGATCAGTTGTAGGAACTTTTTGTTAAAGGAAAATCACAGCAAAAATGGGGAGAGGTAGAATTCAAGCTCATGGTGCAAGAGATTGTTTTTGGGAAGTCTGGCTGATCACAAGAAGTTTCTGGCTCAAAGGGCCCCACACAGTTTGCCATCAGCCAGTTTTTTATATGGGCATTTATGGAATGAGAATTAATTTATGTCTGAGTCAATATGTGGTCTGGACGTGAACTGTTTGTTAATTCACTCCATCCTGTCATCTCCTTCCAAAGAAGGTGTCACCACTGGTAGACCAGCATGAAATGAAAGAGCAGGAGATGTCTGGTCCCATGGTGCTAGTTGATCCTTCCCTCACCTTCCAGGGTGGCTCCTGCCCTCACCTCTTCCCACACTACAGTACGGACATCACATGTACATTGCCTGCTGCTGTGCACTTTGCTGCACACAGAGTAATAGTCCAATCTTTCTTCCACTGATATTCACAGGTCTTGCCATCGACTACAGTGTCAGTTGGAGCATATCCTGATTTGTAGAAACTAAATGATCTTTATAAACCCAAAAATGCTAAAGTAATGTAAAATCATCTTTGGATTTGCTCAATAGCTTTATATTCTCAGTGACACTCCCTATAAGGATCACAAATCAAAGGTTTGAGAAAGCAATTTTTCATTCTCCAGGCACTGTCTGACTTTAGGAGTAAGATTTATACCTTTAGTTTATACACAAATCTTTACCCTTTGTTTATTAAGGGATAACAAAAGTAGAACACTAAATGGTGAAGGCAGATGAGAATCTAAATTTTAGGTATGTATGTCTCCTTTACTATGCATTTCTGGTTTTAAATCTACTTTCCTTTCAGATTTGTTTATTACATGAAAAACATAGAAAACCCTAAAATACATTGCCGTTCAATGTTGAAAGACAAGGAATGGTGAAGTACCTGTTTTGTGTCCTTCTGTCTCTTTTACTTACTTGTAGGGTGAGGACATGAAAATGCGTGGCCAAATGGCATTTGGCTGAGGTGAGGAGGGACATGACCCCTGTGTGTGCCTGCAAGCAGTTGTCCATGGCTGTCCACTTCTTGGGGTACCTGCAGATATATTCAATGTAGAGATACCAGGACAAAGCCACTGGGGTCAGTGAATTAGATACATCCATCTGCTTTAACCCTTATATAAAGTTTATGTGAGGGGTAATGTTTAAAGTTTAGAGCAGTGACTGTAAAGTCATCCCAAATTACATGACCTTATGGTTAGGTTATGAGGTGACTGCCATGGCAGAATTTTATCCTAGCTCTATTAGTGTTTTACCCTAAACCGAATTTGTCCATTGCTATAATCCAGCCAATATTTGAGTGAAACTAATTGGGACAGAATAAGCTTAAATACCATGAATGGCAAAAAAAAATATTGGAGAAACGGATATAGTTTTTCAGGGAAATCAACTGGATTCAACATATGCTATCCTTCCTATCAGGCGAGTTAAGGCACATGCTTACATCCTGACTCAGTTTTACTCAGTCCAGAGTAGAAGAAACGGAAGCAGAAAGAAAAGACTCAAGACCTCACTATTTTTTCCTTAGTCAGTTGCAGGACTAGTTGCCCCATCCTAGTCCCTTCAGACCAAAAGGAAGTCTTACCATTGACGTTAATGGGAACAGGATTTGGCCCAGTAACTGGCAGTTTTGGAGCTGCTTCTGTCACTCTTGCTGCATTGTTGCCGAGAGTACAGAACATCCTTGCCTTCTGTTTTTCAGTCCTTAATGTTTCCTTAGAATACTTAGGCGGAGAGTGACTGTAAATGCTTAACCTTTGTCAGTGGCAGACATTCAACAGAGTTTGGCTGCCTCCTATTTCCTTGTGGACACTTATTTATGAGTCCATCCAAAACATTTGTTCAGAAGGATATGACTAACATGAGAATCTGTCATGTGTAAACACAATGAAAAAAAATCTATTTGGCAGCCTTTTGGATTTGCTGGCTAATAATTAGGTATTTACATTTGCTTTAACAGCACGAGTTGTGATGATCTAATGTCTTTCAGCATTTACACGGATAGCTCATCACATTTTTTTCATTTTACAATGATTCAGCATAATCACATGAGAGATAAAGAACATTTAAAGAACTACTTATTTCAGTAACTAATCTAAAATTTCAGTCAGGACCACATTAGGAGTGACATGCTGAGCTCACACGAGAAGAACAACGCCTGCATTTACTGGAAACATTGCACTAAGGGCGAGTGAAGTCATTGAAAACAAATTGCTGTTCCCTTCCTAAATAGACTTGGGCAGGAATAGGGTCCTCTGGGTTGTGACCAGATTTAGCCCTCCCAGCCAGTTTGTTCCACAGAAACTGAGTAAATTCTCTTGGGAAACAAATCTCAAAAATATGCATGAGAATTTTTGGGGAGGGGAGCAATACATAGATGGAACACAGTCAAAAATACATTAAAAGCCACAAACTTGCCGTTGTTCAGGCAGTTTCAGAAAAGCATATTCATTCATTGTTGCTTTTATCACTGAAGCAGGTATAATGTTATACTGATCCAACTGTGTCAAAAGTAATGTGAGCAACATGTATATCAGTCACTCATTCAAGTACACGTTATTCACTATCATTAAAACTACAAAGACTGTGAAGCCTTGATGATACAGATCCAAGTACACATTGATAAGCATGAAGGGCATACGATTTGTATTAACTTGTGTACCTTCTACCGACATTGTTTTCAGGGCATCATAAAGGAGTAGGAAAATATTGTGCAATAGCCAGTACAAACAAATTTGCTTTTGATTCTCCTACTACTAAAGAGCTTGTGAAAATATTTGAGGATAGACCTTTTCCCACTCACTCAAGGAAGCAAAAACAGTATTACCCTATTTGACTGTTTGCAAGAACCAGAAAAATTCATGTTTCCCCACACAGACACACCTCAGTTCATCCCAAGGGATCCTAGGAGGTAAGAAAAGTCAAATAATGTGCTCTGAGGACCACAGGAACAAAAGACATTTCTATGAGCTTTCCAAACCCAACAATGGCGTGTGTAATTCTGTGCACAGAACCACCAGCACAGATAGTAATACTGCTCTTCATGGGGTTTTTTATCCTTTATTTGGTACTTTGATAAACTGAGGAATACATTTCTGTGCAATATACTTTCGGCTTTCATTTCACACTGATAAGCACTTTAGCTATAAAGTTGCAAGATACTATGATAGAGTAGTAGAAATTAAGAGTCATCAAATCCACCCCTCTGCTTTTGGGAAGGTGAAAGCAAAGACGTGACAGGGGACAAGATGAGAAGATAGCAATACTATGTTGTACACATGTCTATCTGTATCAGCCAAGTTACTGCAGCTGGTTGTGGTACAGTTTTTTGACACTTCAATCTGCAAAATTGAAATCTGCTACAGGATTTTTTAATAAGAATGACTCTTCTCTGTCAAGGTCACCTTTTCATTATTTATCTACCTATCACAGAATCACAGAATGTCAGAGGTTGGAAGGGACCTCAAAGATCATCTAGTCCAACCCCCTGCCAGAACAGTACCACCTACAGTAGAGCGCACAGGAACGTGTCCAGGCAGGTTTTGAATGTCTCCAAAGAAGGAGATTCCACAACCTCCCTGGGCAGCCTGTGCCAGTGCTCGGTCACCCTCACAGTAAAAAAGTTTTTCCTCATATTTTTATGGAACCTCCTGTGTTCCAGCTTCCACCCATTGCCCCTTGTCCTGTCAATGGACATCACTGAAAAGAGCCTGGCATCATCCTCCTGACATTCCCCCTTGACATATTTATAAACAGTAATGAGGTCACCCCTCAGCCTCGTCTTCTCCAAGCTAAAGAGACCCAGCTCCTTCAGCCTTTCCTCAGAAGGGAGATGCTCCACTCCCTTCATCATCTTTGTGGCTCTGCGCTGGACTCTCTCAAGCAGTTCCCTGTCCTTCTTGAGCTGAGGGACCCAGAACTGGACACAATATTCCAGATGTGGCCTCACCAGGGCAGAGTAGAGGGGCAGGAGGACCTCTCTTGACCTACTTGCTACTCCCCTTCTAATACACCCCAGGATGCCATTGGCCTTCTTGGCCACGAGGGCACATTGCTGGCTCATGGTCATCCTGCTGTCCACTAGAACCCTCAGGTCCCTTTCCCCTGCGCTGCTCTCCAGCAGGTCAGTCCCCAACCTATATTGGCACATGGGGTTATTCTTTCCCAAGTGCAAAACTCTACACTTGCCCTTGTTGAACTTCATAAGATTTCTCCTCGCTCAGCCCTCCAGCCTGTCCAGGTTTCTCTGAATGGCTGCACAGCCTTCTGGTGTGTCAACCACTCCTCCCAATATTGTATCATCAGCAAACTTGCTGACAACATTCTCTAATCCCTCGTCCAGATCATTGATAAATATATTAAACAGCACCGGCCCGAGCACTGACCCTTGAGGGACCCCACTAGACACAGGCATCCAGCCAGACTCTGCCCCATTGACCACAACTCTCTGCCTTCTTCCCTTCAACCAGTTAGTGACCCACCTCACATCCAGACCACACTTCCTCAGTTTACCTATGAGGATGCTGTGGGAGATGGTGTCAAAGGCCTTGCTGATAACCAGATAGACCACATCCACTGCATGGCCATCATCCATCCACCTGGTTATGTCTTCGTAAAAGGCTATCAGGTTGGTCAAACATGACTTCCCGTTGGCAAAGCCGTGCTGACTGCTCCTAATAACCTTCTTATCCTTGATATGCCTAGAGACAGTGTCAAGGATAAGATATTCCATCACCTTTCCAGGGATGGAGGTGAGGCTGACTGGTCTGTAGTTACCCAGGTCATCCTTCCTGCCCTTCTTATAGACTGGAGTGACATTCGCTTTCCTCCAGTCTTCAGGCACCTCAACTGTTCTCCACGACTTACCAAAGATGATGGAGAGTGGCCTAGCAATGACTCCCGCCAGCTCCCTCAGCACCCGTGGGTGCATCCCATCAGGGCCCATGGATTTATGGATGTTTAATTGTTCAAATTGATCCTTAACCCAGTCCTCATCAATGCTGGCGAAAAAGAGGCTGCTTCAAAAAGGAACATATTTTCAAGATCTTGGCCTGCAGTGCTCTGGAGATGTGATTAACTTGCCAGAGGTATAGGCAGCTCCAACCTCATTCAGAGTGAGAGCCTTGGGACTAGCTGGTAGATTTTCAATATTTTCCAAGACGGGAACGCAACTGAAGCATCTAGATAGTTTACATTCACACTGCAGTGGCAATGGTCTGTCATTCCCAGTGGATGGACATTCTTTTCAACCTGACTCCAGGTGTACTTCCCAAAGAGATCACCCTATCTGTTCCTCCTCATTTGCTCTTCCCACCCCGAGCTGGGAGTGTTCTTACCCTCACATTCACAAGCTCAGCTGCTCCCTGGCAACTCAAACAGACACCAAGTTAGTTAACCTGGTTAGAGTGATCTAGGGACTATTTGTGAGAGCATCTCCACCAACAAGTCAGCAGGGCTGTTAATTCCCAGTTCAGATGCAGTGGTGAACAGCTGTGAGGAGTAAACTTCTCAGCTGGAGCAGTTGGAGTTGAAAGGGGATGTGTGACTATGTCCTGAGAGAGCCAGGCTAAGTAACAGAAGCAACTAAACCATGTTTATATAATTTCCAGCCACTTAAATGAAAAAATTACCCATAGTTCTGCCTTGGTCACCACTAAAATACTAGAGCATTCTGCCATCTGTTCCCCAGTTAGAAAACTAATATGTCTAATCAACATCTCTTTCTTTTCTGGTCTCAGATACTCAAAAAAAGAGAAAAAGTCTGAGAGACTGACTGCAGACAAGAGCTCTAAATACACTGATAAAACCACAAAATGGCTACCTGTTACAAAAAAAAAATCCACAACTTACAATTTCACAAAACAAACAAACAAAAAGAACAGCATGAATTGAAAAACTACATCTGTAAAGGGTGAAGAATCGTTATTATATTCTGTTACGAATTTATCTCAAGATTCTGATATAATTACCTTATAACTGCCTTCCAATACCCAAAGAGAACCTACAGGAAGGCTGGGGAGGGACTTTTTACAAGAGTGTCCACCAATAAGGCAAGAGGAAATGAATTTAAGTTAAAGAAGAACAGATTTGGATTGGATCTTAGGAAAAAAATCTTCAGTACAAGGGTGGCAAGACTCTGGAATAAATTGCCCAGAGAAGTTGTGGATGCCTCCTCCCTTGAGGTGTTCAAGGCCAGGTTAGATGAGGCCTTGAGTAACCTGGTCTAGTTGAGAGGTGTCCCTGCTCATGGTAGGAAGGTTGGATTAAATGATCTCTAAGGTTCCTTCCAATCTAGGCCATTCTATGATTCTATAATTCTGATGGAAGTATCTTGAAAAAGAATAACATTTGATAAACTCACTTAAATTCTTAATATTTCTGAGTGTTAATTGTATTACAGACAATTGTGTGTGATTTTCAAGGAAGGCAGTAAGTTACTCTTTGTCTAGTGCTGCACTGAAGACATAACTCTCTCAACTACTTTATGCAGAGCACATTGTTATAAGTCAGCCGGTAATACCAGCTTACCTCATTACCCCATTAGAGAGGCTTGGTTTTCAGCTGCCAAAAATTTTTCTAGTCTTTAATGATTTGGTGTTTAATATTTCTGGTTATGTGCCACCCTCAAATATGTTTTTTCCCTCAGCAGACTGGGTAAGCTAGTTTCAAGAATGAAATCAGGAAAAAAAACCCACACAACAGAGAGAGGTGGTTTGTAGAAGGTGGAGAAGTTTCTCAAAATTTTTAATGCTTCACAGTTTGTAGTAGGGCTTTGAATTTTAGAAGCACTTAGGACTTTTTTCATGGACAGTCTTTGGCTGCGCCCACAAAAGCAGCCTTTGTCCTTCAACGTATTTGTTTACATGTCTTCAGCAGGGATATCTTAGATATTCTTCCTTGTAAATCCTCCAAGAATTTTATTTTCACTGATGCCATCCGCCAGACTGACTTGATAAGATGTTGCTGGTGAAAATTTTGGGACTTTGATCATCCACTGAGGAGTGAGTGCTCTGCCTGGGTCTAGCAGGGTGAGGACCTAAGACAAACAGACATGAGAAAAGGTCTGAGAGAAAAAACCAGAAAGGTTTCCCCTTCAGAAGATTGCACTTTTTGGATTAGGTTCACTGACAGATCCCAAAGGAGAATCCAGATTTCCTGAGACTTCTGTCAGCACATCTCTGTGAAATCCTCTGAAAAAAATGTCCGGTTCTCCTTCAGAGCTGTTCACAGAGAAGATGACAGCCTGCTACTACTAACAGTTTTTTCTTTCAGCCTAGTGAGTGAGGTGGATCTCAAGTTTCCAAACCCCCAATGAATTGTGTGGGTGTCAGCATTGCTCTGTGCAAGAGAAAGTCTGTTCTTTTTTCTTATTTGATGGTTAATAAAGTCAGAAAATGAATTCTTAAGAAATATGTGAACAGAATATCAATGCAGTTTCAAGGCATGTATTAATAAAACAGATTTAAGGTTGTCTTGGTGATCTTACTTCAACCCTATTGCGCATATTGATACAACAATTAAAGATATCTTTAAAGGCCATTTTTTAATGCCTAAAGTTGTGTCTCATTCATTATGTAAAGTGTGTGTGCTCAGGACTATGTAGCAAAAGAAGGATTCCTACAAGATGTACAGACCAAAGGAATAGGAAACGGAATAGAGAGATGTGTAAAATATTAGCCACCTGTGAAAATATTTCAAGAAGCAGAAAGATATGAACCTAGAAGGAAAACACACTTTCTGTGCTGAAGACGCATACCACTGTGCACAGATATACACATACCTATTTCCTCTTCTTCTTGATTCTCTTCACATGGGAGGTGATTATACAGCAGATATAATTGTTATTTCCTGGTGATTCAGGCATTAGCTCTCCTGCACCATGTCTGCAGACAATCCCTTCAATTCAGCATTCACTTTCTGTTTCAGGAGGCTCTTCAAATGAAGATTTACATTCAGTAGGGTAATGAAAGAAATAGGGACAGTTTCATTTGGCATTATTTGTGTAAAATATTGACATAGGGAGAGCAAAATTACCTTGATCATGAAATAATGTCTGAGACGGATTATATCACAGACATAGTTCTTTCCCTTTAGCAACATTTTACTGACACTCCCTTGAAAACCAGTCAGAATTTACATCCTCTGTCTGCATGCATATACATATACGATACTCAATTTTTCAGACTGGCTTTAACACAAAATATAATTTTTAAACCTATAAAATTATGGATACAATTCTGCATCTGCACTTTACTAATATAATTTAGGTCCCTGGAACAGGTAGCAAGACTAAATTAATGAGCTGTAAGGTACATTAGGTGATATCTCTTTGATGTAATAGAAAGTATTCCCCATATTTTAGAAAGCAGAACTTCCTCCCCTGTATTCTTTGGTACCGTGAGAAACACAAATCTGATGTTTGGTAATAATACTCCAGCCATGCTACTGTCTCTTTGTTCCAGTCCTACCTTGCCATGAAGCTGGTACCTCTTGCCTCATAAGATTGCCACTATAAATTAAAGCTCTTCATGGCCTAAAGCAGAGACTTTCCAAGAACTGCATTGTGCTTTGTATTCCCCCAATGAAAAGGAAGTATCAGGGTCAAAAGAAACATAGTTGCAGCACTCTACTGCCTTGGTTGCTCTTGGGCACTGGAATAACCCTTTGTGTGTGTGGGTAACTGGGCAGAGCATTCCTGGGGCTGCTCTAACTTATGCAAGGTACTGGACTGACATCTGGCTGCCTCCAGACTCCGGGGGAACATATAAGTGGCTTAAAGCCAGTTTTGCCTGTTCTAGTGATGAGAGCATCTCAGCCAAATCAGAAAATCTGGCACTTAAATATACAAATTATAATAAAAATATTTGGGGGCAGAGGAACAATTAGATCCCAGCCTTAGCAAATGTGGCCCAATGGTGATGCAGGAATAAACCACCATCTGCTGGAGGCTTTGGAGTCCTTTCAGACTTGCACTTCTGAGTTCACAAATTTTTATTAAAATAGATGGATCATCAGGGCAAGGTTTAGGAACAGATAACTCCACTATGACTTCTATTTTGATTTCTTTTCAAAGCATTGCATTTCCAAATACTAACAGTAAAGTTTCTGTTTCCCTTCACAAATCTGCTTTACTTCACTGTTTGGATTATAAAACACAGATGAAAAGAGACTGGTTGGATATTCCTGTATTCCTTCTTCTATCTTTCTCTGTGCTGACGTTTCAGGATATACTGTCTTTCCAGGAAACTGCAACAAGAAACCTTGCAGTTAGAATCTGCTCACTTTTGGTGTTAACTCAATGCACAGAAGGTATGTTGTATGGTATTTCTTCCATCTCAAAACCTCTCTTTTTTGGCTATTGACACATGCCACTAGCATAACTTACACATATTTTGTGGTTTTGCTCTGTGAAAAGGAAGCATTAAGCTCTGAGACACTGTAATAAATTTGTTTGGTTTTGATAGAGATTGACTGCCTGAATGCTACCATTTTTATCAGCTATAAATTGCTCTACAAGCTGTGCGATTAAGGACCTTTCGTACTCTATTTTGCCTTAAACTGGATAAATCATTTGCAATGATTCCTTCAAACGTCAGTTCTTTCTGTTGTGTAAACTTGTCTGGAAATGCATTTTCTAATGAATTGCATCATTCTCAAACTGCAGATTTCTCACAAGTAACGCACTACAAATCTTTGAAATTTTAGATGGGCTGGTTGCCAACATCCATGTGGGGTGTTTCTTCTGATTCCTATAGGATGGTTGGATGCAGTTATCAAAAGCGAACTTATATTTCAAATGAAATGTTATTGTTGCTGTCAGAATTTCTTAGAGTAAAATCCGGAGACCACCACTAAGATCCTGGTCATCCTATATTAGCAAACCCCTCACAGGAGTAGAGACAACACGATGACAACAGTTTGTGATTTCAGTTCTAGGCTCACCTACCCTTATTAAGGAGAGAAGGGACCACATTGGGAAGTTAACGATCAATGAGAAAGCAATGAGCCCTATTTTTCTGATGAAGAAATGAACTGCACAATGATTGAGTGGTCAAGACTACAACAACATCATGAATAAGGGCTGGACTTAATCCCAAATCCTAATCCAATGTTGGAAACTATTTTTGCTCTCACTTAACTAAAACAAAGGTAATTGGAAATAGCTTCTCAAATAATACTGGTGAAACTGAGCTAGCTTTTACTGCCATTCAGTTTTATGTCTCCTAAACTTTCTATTTTCTCCTTTCTGTAGTGTCTGTCATAGGCTTTTCCTATCCTGGGGTGAAAGAAATTGAGCAGTTAGCAGAAGTATCAATGTCAGAGTTAACCTCTTTTCTGTGTTAAACGGCATTGTGTTAACCTCTCTAAAAGAAAGTGACCTCTGCTAGAGTGTTGGGGGCTGACATTTAGTTAGATATTTTCTCGGTGACCCTCTGAGCATACTGGCCATATCACTTAGAGGTGAACTAGAACAAGGTTTTCAGATAGATGCAAAGGGCTGCATTCTTTTCTTCATTTTCTTAATTCTTTATGACACTGAATGGGAAACAAAGATATTCCCTGAAATTAAATTCAGAAAAAAAATCCTTATGCTAACCCATCCACTGCTAGTTACCAGGCACCAACCCAGAAAACACCCTCAGTCAGTAGTTGTCCGTCCTACTGAGAGATAACCCCAGATGAACAGGTTTTACTATTGAAGATGCATAGTTAAGTCTCTTAAGTAGATGAAATATTTGAATCTGATCTTCCACCTCTCTGTTGTGTTATGAGTAGGTTTAATTTCAGCCTCCTGGTTTCTGGCTCACTACAGTTCACTTTTCTGTCTCTGGTGCAAGACTCTCCCAGATAGGCTTGTCCTGGGAATGTAGAGACTTGGCAATTTGTAGAGGTGATAGAGCCTGATTCTGGTCTGCCCTTCTACATCTTTGAGTGGCCCTGATAATTATTGATCCTGGCCTGCTTCCATGAAACCTACACTGTCAGGTCTGAGACTGGGTTTTCCATATGATAGTGGAAAAGTAGTGCCTCTCAATTTCTCTGCTGAGAGGCATAAAAAATAGTAATTAGAACAAGTAGTTCTTTTTGCTGAGCTTGCTTGGGTAGTCTGATACTGAGTAGTTTACTACAGTTTTTCATGTGGGTGTCACTCTCGCAAATATAAGGGAGGAATAGAAAAGTCACTGTTTAGCTACCTACTTGCATCAATCTATTCCCATGGGAATACGTGACTTTTCCTATCTAGTATCTTGGTCAGTGATTAAAAAGATGACTGGAAACATGCTTGTGATTGTCAAAGGGTTAACCTGACTATGAGATTCATCCTTCACATTATGCAGCACTGCTAAATATATCTGTTATTAGAGCTCATTAGATTTGCCAAATGCCTACATGTTTTCCTGGCTCCTAGCTCTCAACATGGCTTTGTCCAGCTGACTCATTGATTCATGACGTCTTTTCGGCTGCATCACTGGTAGCATTGATGTTTTTCATTATTTACTGACCATCAGGCTTTTCTCTTTCTTAATTTTTTCTCCCTTTCTTCCCCTGCAGCACTATCCAAGAGAAAAATTCAAGTTTTACCCAAAACCAAAATTACAAAGAGACAAATAAAATAACAAAACAGCTGCTGGTTGTGTAAATGTTGAGAAGCGGGGTGTTTTATGGACCTACACAATGGTAGTGTCGTCAAGAAAAGCTAAGTGGGTTTCTTTGTGAGTTGGTGGGGTGGCTTTACTTCAGAAAAAGAAAAACAGCTGTGAGGTTTTCTAAAGTCACTGTTAGAGTTATGTTTTCACTGAGAGGAAAGAGAGAGAAAGACACTAAGAAAACATGCAAAGAAACTGCTTGACCAACAGGTGTTTCATGACAGGTCAGAGCACAGTAACCCAGATGAAAAAGAGCTGTGACAAAGCATAACATCAGCATGGAATGTGTTCAATATTTTCATGATCACAACTCTTGTTCTGCTTAACTGATGCTGGCAAACAACTCTGATGCAACCTTTCAGGTACAGAGGATCAATGAGTTATCAATGGTGTCACTGGATACACTGTGATACACAAAATAATTTTTATTATATTGGCAGGATGGCTATAAATTCTTCTTGCCTTAGTGCTGGAGTCAGGAGTTCTCTATTCTGCTTATCTCTGTGAAGCAGAACTTGGATGAAATCTGGATGTTAGCATTTTAGGTCATTGTGAACTGAAAAACAAGGGCACACCCAGTGTTGAAAGAAGCATAGTGATTGCATCTCTGAATACTTTTTGTCCAGCGTGATGCACATGCTAAGCAAATCAGGAATGACTAATAGGGTTAAATGTGATCATGACCACCATCAAATATCGGCTCAAAGTTGCCTTTTCTACACTAAGCAGATTTCACAGTATTAGGACTGGAATTTTCTTTAATTTTGTCTTTATCCCTTATGGTGCATATTTGTGCTATACATGACTGTTGGAGCTATGAGGTTGAATCCTGTGCCCTACAATCAGAATTTGGTCTTTTAGTCACAGTGTAAGACTAATGCAAGGTAGCTGTAAGTACCTGAGAATAGTCACTTCATGTCTGTGATTCACTGTATGCATCCAGAGAAATGAGAAGGTAAATACTTGCCAAATTCTTGTTGGCATGATCGATCAATTAGAAAGTAACAACATGCACCAAGCAACACACAATCAAGAGAGGAATGGACTCAACCTGTAAACCACTTTGCAGTTCTCTGAATTTTGGGCTGATCCAGGAATAGAGCAAAAATTAAAGCAATCAGGCATGCTGTAATAATAGCAATCTCCTACTCATGAGCTCTTAGCAGTTCACAGTCAGCAGCAGCCCAGAGTCTTCCTGGTGGTCTGTACTTCAGGCTGGTTTTCCCCAACACCATCTCAGCCAGCACATATGAGAAGGACAGGATCAGGCAATAGGGGTCAGCTTAGACAGCAAGAGTCTGTGCAATTGTGTGACAACTCTCTAAAGATGCAGGTCATTGATGTATACTAGGTGTACATTTCCATCTCTGCCTCCAGCTGATCCCAACTGCTGATGCAGATGTTCCTTAATGCTGAAAATTAGAGATATAGAATGCAAAAGGGCAGAGCTCAAATTCACGGCTGGCTAGACTGTGCAGTTTTGAGCACTTCTTGGCCCTGCCAGCACTCTCCTCTCTGCCAAAGAGAGGAGGATACTGTGCTGCTGGAAACTTGTCTAAGCAATAGTTAATCCTACAATCACAATTTCTCTAAAATCAGATGACTTCTGCTATGTCCAAAAAGCTATTTTAGTGCTTTAAACTTCAGGTGAACTTCCAGTACAGACACTCCTATATCCCAAAAGGCTGATTTAAGTGCATATATGTTTAAAGCCTGGAGAAATGGAATTTAGTTCATTGTGCCCTGCATCTATTTCATAAAGGATTAAGAATTTTATCCTCATGACTGCTGGTGCTCTTCACCTATAAGGAAACTTTTTTGAGGTTGTTGAGTATATCTTGGTCTACAAAATTCAATGGTTTTTTTGAGCAAAGGACCCAATTGTACAAAAAAACATAGACCATAGATATATTGACTAAGTCCTCTTCAATCCTCCCTCGGCCAATTCTTAAGACCTCATTAAATGAAAAAATAAGGAGAGAATCTTCAGAAGGGCCTAGGTGACCCCAAGACCTAAATCAAATTATTTCCCAATGGTTATCTAGGCTCATGACTGTCTGAGTCACCTACGGAGACATAAATTCCTAAATGCTCTAATTACGACTGAGAAACAGGGTACTAAGTCACTTTGGTGCTTCTGAAAATCTTATCTAACAGCTGAAAAAAGCCATCAACATTTAACATAATAGCTGGGCTGTACATGCATCGTGATGTGGGCAAAGTTTCAGACTGAAACTGATGTTTTTCCTTAAAAAATTAAAGGACTAATGCAGATGGATTCACCAAGGGAAAAAGCAGCTGAATCTCTTTTGGGTGGTAAATAAGGAAACTTTCACCAAGTAAAAGCATCCCCCAATTTTCTGGCATGAGCTACATACACAGCAGTTGCACATAGGGAGGAACTAGGGAACCCAGGTACTGCTTTACCTGGTTCTGACTACAAAGAAATGGAAGGATGAATTAGCTGGTGTGGTAATGTCTGGGATCCAGCTGCGTCCTGGTAAAACTGATTAAAAAGTGTTATTGGAAAATTTGTCTCTGTAATAAACATAACTTTGCTGGCACTTCCAGCTTAGCAGAGGACTTGATGATACTTGGAGAATTTATCCTGCACGGGGGGATTCTGTGCCATGCAGTTACAAGAATTATGTACTTATGTGAATGAAGCTTCTCCCGTGTGTCAGGTTTATCAGTCCCTGGACAACAGCAGTATGGGGCTTTTAACCCTCATGAAACATACTTTATCACTGGCCAAACTTGATCATACAAACAAACGTACTTTGTCCCTTTTAAATCTAAGGGTCAAGGACTAGGTATTGCACTTGAAGATGTAAGTCCCAGGAGCTCCAGCTACTACTGTTTTCAATGTTTTCAGTTGCACACACATGTGACTAATATGTTTCAGATTAATAAAAACTGGACCTTATACATGTTTGCTTTGCAAATAGCAGTGTTTAATAATAGAGGAACATATTAGGACCAAAGGAAATGGTATGAAGCTGCATCAGGAGAACTCCAGGTGGGATATTAGGAAAAGGTTCTTCACTGAGGGTGGTGAGACACTGGAACAGGCTCCCCAGAGAAGTGGTCATGGCACCCAGACTATCAGAATTCAAGGAGTGCCTGGACAATAGTCTTAGTCATATGATATAGTTTTAAGTAGTCCTCAAAGGAGCAGGAAATAGGACTTGATGATCCTTACGGAACCTTTTCAACTTGAGATATTCTGTGATTCTATGTACAAACCAGTGAACATCCACTCTAGATTTCTTTCACTTGTTTCATTTTATGGTAACTTCTACATTCCCAAAGCCAAGCCAAAATGATCCATTCACCTCCCAGATTGTTTAGACAGCTCTGTTCCTCAAGATTTGTCTTCTGCAAATAGCAATCATAATTATAATGTAATATCCATCTTGTATCTCTCCCTCTTGGTAGGGTTTGTTTTCCATAAATCAGCATAAGGTTGCTGAAGATAAAGGGATGAAGCTTCTTATTAGCTTATATTAATCTCAGATAAATCTCAAATAAATCTCAAATAAAGACATTTGAATACTACAGTATTTTTAGAGAAGGAATTCCTAACTACATGAGCTTGGAAATGAGGTACACTCTGACAGCTGGGATTTAGGAATAACTCCCGAATTTCCCATTCACTGCATAACTACACTCCAGCTCTGGATTATAATTAACCGAGAGCACTTACATCATGTTTAAAAGGGTTAATGAATCTGTTCATCTAGTGTACACCAAAAATTTTTTTTTCTGTGCTACTTGTGTTCAAGACCACAAATGAAGAAATAGTGTAGCCACAAAGGGACATTGCACAATTTTTGTTCTCAAAGAATCTGTAGAGATTGATACTAGGCATATGGATAATAAGAGAAAATTCTTGTCCTGAGGAGTTACAGGCCTAATTGAAAAGGAAAACATAATTTTCTGAATGGCAAACTGACATACAGAAAGAGTGAGTTTTCCGGAGTCACATACAGGAGATCTGAGACAGAGACAAGCACTACACATACATCTTCTTTCTAACATTGGCACCTGAGCTTGAGGAAAGTCCTTCTTCTTGGAATCTCTTTCATGTGCTGTCTCCAGTTGGTTTTCACTGGACTTATTTTAACTCTTTCATCTTCTCTTTCTTCACCTGTTTCTCACAACAATCCATCTTGCTCCCTACTTCTCTAACAAGAGCATAAGTATGCCTATGCTGTGTCAAACCCGAGGTATAGCCAGCTCAAGCGCTAGTAGAGGAGCAGCTCTTTAATAGGATCAGATTTACTCTGCTCTTCTGTGAGGTGTGATGGATTTCAGAGTAGAATAGTAGTTCTGTGCAAAGGACAGTAACTTTAAATTACGGGAGTTGCTATGATAGTTGGTCAACAGGTACTGCCTGGATGCTCTGCAGGAATGAATGTCAGGATCTCTACAAAGGGAAGAGAAGTAAGAGAAAGGAAAAAAAAAAGAAAGAGTTTACCTTTTCAAAAGGAGTTATTTTGGGAACTGTTTTGGCACATTTCCCAGTTTCTTGTCCTAGGGGCATGGCAGCCAATTTAATTAGGTTATTTTTTCTGTGGAACTTCTGAAATGCTGCAATTTTGATTTGTGTCTGGTAGGTCATTAATTTACCTTCTGCCAGTCTTAATGCACAGCCTTCTCAGAGCTGGCAAAAACATGCACTCTCACATGATTCATAGTGGTTGATGGTCAACATCCATCTGAAATAACAGGGGAGAAAAAGTGAAGGTGGACATAAGAAGTGCTATTGGAATTGCTGAGTGGAAGACAACATCCATTATAAATATAGTGAAAAAAATATCCTTCAGTATCACATTAACTCTGAGCAAAGCTTCGTTTTGGTAGATACTCTTTACACCACCACATTTTGTCTAAAAGTTCTTGGTTTCCATTACCAGAAGAATTTAATTGCCATTTCCCACTAAAAATCAATTTCCACAAATCACATCAGGAGGTGTGATGTGCACTAATAACTTCGAGAATTTGGGCCATAGAGCCTTAAAGAGCAAGACAGCTAGGTAGTTATCACTGAGATGTGAACTGATTTGTCCCTCACAGAGGTAACTTGCAGACTAGAGTAAACACCTCTTCAAGCCCTACTACAGAATTATATATATTTTTTTGATTTTTCCTTTGTAGAGAGGGAAATAGTCTTGTTTATACTGGACTCTCAGGTCTCCCCTGTGGTGAGTAAAATCCCCTCTTCAGGGTTCTCAGATGCTCTTCCTGTATGGACTTTGCACTCAGACTTTCACTCCACACACTACATATGACATAAAAGCAACACTGTAAGAGACCACCCCACCAGTTCATGAGAGTTACATCTTTCTTTCTAAGCTTCTTCAGAATGAGACACCAGTGGTGCATCATAGGCTCAAGGCATTAGTTACCATTTCATACCCAAATTCACCCCTCTTCCTGGTTTATCCTTCTTTGTACCTGTGCAGCTGAGGTCCTGTCAGTACTAGGGTCCCAATGCAGGCTGTTATTGCCCACTCACCATCTGATTACACTGTATGTCAATTCTAAGAGGTTGACCTTGTTTCGCCTTCTTTCAGCTTGTTCCAGAGAGAAATTGTTTATCTAGAGTCATTTACTGCAGGCAACAATGGGCCATCCAAGTCTTGCAAATGGGTAGGAAAGAAGCTGCATTCCTTGGTTATATAAGTTCAGTAGAAATGTAAAATAATTGAATTTATCCCCAGACACCAGCATATTTATCTTTCTGGCTGAGGCCTGCATTATCAAAACAGCATGGGAACAAATTCTCATTATGCTGATGGAAATCGGAATCTGTTTCCCATGTAAACCATGTGGTACAGTTCCTTGCTTTTGGTGCCATATGTTTTCATGATCACAGTGATTTGTTTTGGTTTGCTTTTATTTACGTCCTAGAAATATGGGAGTCAGGGGAAATGGTAGGTGCTGTATTTGCTTCTGCTTTCTTGATAGCTCTGTGTATTATTCAAATTCATATATTTACTCCTAGATGAGACATATCATTAAGGTATTATTAATGCTGACAATACATCACTCTTTAGAGCAAGGTGATTTTATTATTATCTAAAATCCATCTCTCTGGAATATTATAATCTTGAGAAACCCTCAGTTACATGTTTAAGATAAATTTGTCTGTAGGCTCTTGTCCATTTTTTGCTTCTGAAACAGGGATTCCTTTTAGCTTTCATATACAGTTTAAGCCCCATCTGCTGAGGACATGGTTTGCACCAGCATATTCAATCTGCCAAATTGGTCCTCTTACTGGGGCAGTGAGGAAGTAGAAAATCTGGCTCTATTTCCAGGAACCCAAGAATAAAACATAGTTGCAAGGACCAGAATTGCTTTTGGCTATGAACCGGTATATATTGGTTCCACAAATAGAGCTCCTTTGGGACTCATTAAAAAAATTGAGTTATATACCTTATACAGCTTTTTTTAATGAACTGAGTCTGAACAACAAAGACATCTCAAGCCCATCTCAAGGCATTAACTTAGTGTTTGAGTACTGAGCATTTTGGTATCATTACAATACCCTTGGAGGTAGGAAAGGGCTCATTGCTCTTTTTACAGGTGAGAAACTGAGGCAGAAAAAGCAACTAAGACCATGCCCATGATCACCAAGAGGAAATTCTTGGCAGAATCCAGAAAAGAAGCCAAATCCTAGCACCATAACAAGGATATTGTCTTACCTGTCTAAGCAGCTGACCTTTGAACTACCCTTCAGATTTGGAGATGCTCATATTTAGCTGCCAGTCCGAGCCCTCGGTTTCAAGCCAACTTGCAGCATGAAAATTTCCCTGTATCCAGATTTTTATTAAAGTTTGTCCAAGTTCTGTTAGTTTTAGGAGAAGCTTGTATGCCTAAATTCTTCTCTCGACTTTAAGTGAACACTTTGCCTGCCAGACATCGATCTTTGATCTGGATTTCCTTTCTAGTCCTTCAAAACAGTTGCTGTCACCATGGCATCTTATTTCCATATTGTGTCTGAGAGCGACAGCAATTATTTCCCACTGGAACTGACTTCAATGTCACTACGTTGATTAATCAGCAAAGGTTACTATA
Organism: Trogon surrucura; assembly: GCA_020746105.1. Lineage (NCBI taxonomy): Eukaryota > Metazoa > Chordata > Aves > Trogoniformes > Trogonidae > Trogon > Trogon surrucura. Next base: position 10,870,485 of record CM036619.1, on the reverse strand, counting down.
AGGGAAAGCATTGCTCTTCCTTTTCCATTGGAGCAGGAAAACGCCAGATCTTAGCAGCATAGTGCCTTGGGGACGGCTGCATTATTTTTCCAATGAAAGGCTCTGCGCAAGTCAAACCTCCCATCCCCCATGTCTCCCTTCCACACTTCTCTTCCTAAAACACACACTCTGGTTTAGTATAAAGTTAATTCTATAACCCAGGGTTCTTTTTTTTTTTTTTTTTCTGTGTGTGTCTTTTTTCTTTTTTGTTTTAATGCTACTGACCTCCCATTTCCTTGTCAGTCGACACCAAGCAATTCCCCAGATGGAGAGAAAGATTTCCACTTTGAATATCCCTGAAACCCTTTTAGAGCCAAAGGCTTTATCATGGGAATAAAAGCACTGAGGTTCTCACAGCTGGGAAGATTTATACAGCTGAGCCTCACCAGCTTAATGCCTACAGACAGAAACAGCTGAGCTATGTAATATTTCTTTTCCCCCAACCTGCAAGAGAAATGAAAAATGCAGAGGCAGCCTGCAGATAGCTATGACTGACAAGGGAGGGGCAGAGCCGTCTGCCTGTAGCTGCTGCAGTGGCATTTTTGTAAGATAATTTCAGCTCCAGAGGTGAGGGGGCTGGGGCTGACACCGTCACCCTAGCCAAGAGGAGCAGCCGTTTCAGCTAGAGAACTCCAGACAGTGCCAGGGAGTCTTTAGCATCAGTCAGGGAGGCATGAAGCTGACGCCGTGCTGATGAGCCCCAGGGGAAAGGTGTTTGGTGGAAGATGCGAAGAGTTGAGTGCTCTGCACAGCAGAATTGCTGTTGCAGTCTGGGTAAAAAAACAGAAGCCAAGCTGTCTCTGCTCTTCTCACAGTAACAGCAGCAGTATTTTATTCTCTAAGAAGTGAGGGCAGATCTTTAATCTGCCTCCCACAAAACAGGCATTCAATTGCTCCCTTGGAGACAAATAGGGAGATTCCCACAGGCTCAGCTTGTTGTCCACCCACATGAAGATGTGCTGACCTGATGGAAACGACCTGCAGACTCCTCTGAGGAGCCTGCACTGGTGCTTGCCGAAGGTGAGCAGCCCTGATTGTTCATCAGCCATGATAATGTGAGCAGGTCTGTGCCACGGTGCACCCCTTGCCTCTGACATGAGCTTGTTGCCCTGCATGTGCACTGCCTCTGTTGTCAGTTGTCCTTCTTGTCTCGTAAACACTGGAGATGTGCCCTGTGCTGTCCACAGCTTCATCACATCTATGATGGCCATGCAGTGGATGTGGTTTATCTTGATTTCAGTAAAGCATTTAACACCGTCTCCTACAACATCCTTGTAGCTAAACTGAGGAAGTGTGGTCTGGAGGATCGGATAGTGAGGTGGATTTTGAACTCGTTGAAGGAAGGAAGTCAGAGAGTTGTGGTCAGTGGGACAGAGTCTTGTTGGAGGCCTGTGTCTAGTGGAGTCTCTCAGGTGTCAGTACTGTTCAATATATTCATCAATGACCTGGATGAGGGATTAGAGAGCGCTGTCAGCAAGTTTGCTGATGACACAAATCTGAGAGGAGTGGTTGACACACCAGAAGGCTGTGCTGCTGTTCACTGACAGGCTGGAGAGTTGGGTGGGGAGAAATTTTATGAAATACAAAAAGGGCAAGTGTAGAGTTTTGCATCTGGGAAAGAACAATCCCAGGTACCAGTAAAGAGAGAGCAGTGTAGAGGAGAGGGACCTAGGGGTCCTGGTGGACAGCAGGATGACCATGAAGCAGCAATGTGCCCTTGTGGCCAAGAAGGCCAATGGCATTCTGGGGTGTATTAGAAGAGGAGTAGCAAGTAGGTCAAGAGAGGTCCTCCTGCCCCTCTACTCCACACTAGTAAGGCCTCATCTGGAATATTGTGTCCAGTTCTGGGCCCCTGAGTTCAAGAAGGACAGGGAACTGCTTGAGAGAGTCCAGCACAGAGCCACAAAGATGATGAAGGGAGTGGAGCATCTCCCTTCTGAGGAAAGGCTGAAGGAGCTGGGTCTCTTTAGACTGGAGAAGAGGAGGCTGAGGGGTGACCTCATAAATGTTTATAAATATGTCAAGGGGGAGTGTCAGGAGGACGAAGCCAGGCTCTTTTCAGCAGCGTCCATTGACAGGACAAGGGGCAATGGGTGCAAGCTGGAGCATAGGAGGTTCCACAAAATCATTAGGAAACCTTTTTCACTGTGAGGGTGACAGAGCACTGGCACAGGCTGCCCAGGGAGGTTGTGGAGTCTCCTTCTCTGAAGACATTCAAAACCCATCTGGATGTGTTCCTGTGTGACCTACTCTAGGTGATCCTGCTCTGGCAGGGGGGGCTAGACTAGATGATCTTCTGAGGTCCCTTCCAACCCCTGACATTCTGTGGTTCTGTGATTCTGTGATCTCTCACAGCCCTCAGCCATGCCTCTAATTATTCCATCACATCCAGGTGCCTTTCTGCCAGAGGGAGGGAAAAGGTCTAAGAGCAGACAGAGCTCAGTCTTTATGGATTCTGTGTCCACTCCACAGTGAAGAAAAGAGGCCTCCAGAGTCCCTGTAACCATACTGTGTTCCTCATTGCTCTTGATTTTCCCACCCAGAAAGCCTGTGGTCCGGTAGTGCGTTCCTTCTCCCCATGTGCCCAGGCAGGGTTGGAATCCAGCATCTCCAAGAATATGTTCACTCTAAGCCTGGGGCCATCCTTGCCTTATTACAAAATGGAAACCAAATTACTTATGTTCTCAGGAATGCCAGTGAACCTCTTTTGAAATGGTCAGGGTGAGGGTGGCAAATATACTTGTAAATCACTGAAGGATCAGAGCTGCATTTTCTAAGTGCTGCCACTAAATCAGCATGGGAAGGGGAAAAAAGAATTCAGCTAACCTGAATATTGATTATAAATGTCTTTTATCAATAGACAAGAAAACAGAACATCCTAAAATTAAGGGGTCTGGAAAACAATTTAAAAGAGTGTATTGTCAGTAATAATGTATCTAGTGACTGAAATGCTCAGAAATAATCAGTGTCTGTGCTTGTCCAGCCTGAGGGACCTGATAGGGGGTCTAATTTACAATACCAGAGAAAAATCTACCCTTTGAACACTAGGTTACTAGGGATACTCAAAACCCACCCTTTCTGCAAAACTTATGTGATCATGCTTGCTTGTCAATATCTAATTGTTGTCTTATTCTTAACTGTAATTTTTCCTGGGATATGGACTTTGAACAAGCATATAACAACTGTTAGTCATGTTGCTTAACACCAGGGCCACCCCTCAGGGTCAAAACAAAAGTCCATTTACCTTAATAACCCATTGCTCACAATGACTGTGAATAAGAACAGAATGGGGTCATCAGAACTGGAGAGTAGGTTCAAATGCTTTTCATCAATTTGTATCTTGTGAACGTCTATAAAATATATAGATGGTTTACGTTTTCCTTTATCCTTTTCCTATCTCTCTGCTCGAATTTTAACTGCCCTTGAGCACTGGAGGGACATTTTACTGGGATTACACTCAGCAGTTCCCAGATCTTTACCATGAGTGAGTAAAGCTAACGTAGAATCCATCACTGCGCAGCTATAATTTCTGTCTACACTGTTTGGCACATGTATTGGAACTGCATTTTTCTTTCCCCAGTCATTCAATATTATGAGAGCTTCCTGTAACTTCCCAGTTACTTATAGATTTCATTACTCTGGATAAATCTGTATCATTTGCAGGCTTTGCCACACAGTTTTTAATCCTCTTTTTCTACTGCCTTTTATAAGTTTTAAAGGCATAGATTGCTACAGATTTCTACCGTGGACTTCCTTCAATTGTATAAATTTAATGTTTATTGCTAATTTTTCCTTTTTATCTTCTAAGTTGATTCAGATTGTGAGGATGATTTGTTCTTTTGTCCGGCAAAAATTTACTTTTTCTAAGACCATAACAAAAGGTCTCATGAAAAGCTTTTCTAAATTGAACCTTCATTATTTTAACTGGAGTAACCCTTTCTCTGTGCTTGATGGTTCTATCCTACCCACATCTAATTTAGCTCCTCTTGTACTTTCTACTGATCTGCCTGTGAATCACGTTAAATTTACCCCTGAATCCTTTTCAACGGTGACAGTCACATTTCCCATCTCTAGTAACTTTGACACCAAAGTTTATTTATGCAAAAAGAAACACGCTACAATTAGCTGGTCAGCAAATTCACATCTGAATCCCTGAGACCTCCTGAGTGAATGAATTCTGTCCAGCCTCAGAGTGTTGTTCTTTCTATTTTACCCACTTGTCCTAAAAGATTTTCCAGTGAAGCTGCAAAAGGAGGCAATCCCTCAGCTTCACATTCTAAAAAATAGCTCAAATGTGAGACAACCTTTTCTACAGAAGACAAAACACAGAGAATTACCTGCAAGGCATACCTTTGAGTGCTTCTTCAACTACTTACTGAAAACATTCAGGGGTTTTGGAGGACAATATGGAGAATAAGGTTAGTAAAAGGCACAGGGTAATCTAAGTTTATTTTTTATGTTCACTTGTGCATAATGGCCTGGCTAAGAGATTTGTTTCTTTCTTCTTCCTCTGCTCAGTCATGACATCTGACTAGTGAGTTAATGTACAAACACTTTTCAGGCCCCCTCAGGCTCCAGTGACCTCCATCTCCACCACAAGGTCAAGCTCTGTCCTTGACCTTTTCTACAGTCACCAGGAGACTGATTTTGCTCTGTGTAGGCACAACCAGAGTGCAAGTAACAGCTAGTTGCAGTCCCAGTGTTAGAAATCAACACTGTTCAAATTGTTATAGAGAGCAAAATGAGAGAAGCTGTCCTCTCCTTGTAATGTTTTCATAATGCGTAGAAGTAGTCCTTGGTGTCACGGCTTAGTGATCCACCTGACATTGTTAGGTTAACAGCTGGACTCGATGATGCTCAAGGTCTTTTCCAACCTAAGCGATTCTATGATATGCTTCACTGAAATCAAGTAACATCTGATGTGGACCATAAGAGAGACAGTTAAGGGGTTGGAAAGAGTGCGGCCTTGTCTCACTGCAGGAGCCTAGGCAGAGAATAAGTTATGACTCTAAAGAATGGGAATGAAAAGAGGGAGGGAAGGGAAAGGTACAGATTTGTAATCCCTCCTTTGGGTGAGAAATTGGAAAACTTAACCCTCCTCTCTGCTGTTCTGCATTTCTTCATCTCCTGTGAGTGACTGAACCTCCCAGTGCAACACATCCTCTTTCCTGCAAACATTTCCTCTGGGAAATTCCAGCATAGACAGGCAAGATATACTGCCTTGGAGAACACCTTCACGTAGATGCCAGGTGTATTTTTGTACACTGTTCAGAGACTTTTGCTGCCTTGGAAACTCCGACTGCATATCCTTGGCTAGTCAAGCTTTGCTGATTTGTACCAGCCTGGATTCTAGCCTGCACGCTCACAAATGTTCTGTTCTAATCCTTTGTGACCTTCAGTGTTCTCTTTAGCTTTGTGGATGCCTTTCCTTGCCTCTGCAGCCACTGCGTGCAGGAAGCAGAGGAATGCAAAAACTGAACTAGTGAGACATATCACTGGAAAGACCTAAGCCTGTTTAAAAAACACCAAAAGAACAACAACGACAAAAAACCTTGCTGTCTCAGCTGTAGATCTCAAAAGGTAATGACACTTTTAAGGATCATAAAATATACGATTTCTCTGAAGTATTTGGGAAGTTGTAAAAAGGATTAATTAAGTTTTGGATGCCCTGAAATTATAAGGCATCTTAGTCAATATGCACAGGATTTGGGAAATGTAGCTTTCTTTAGGAATAAGGAACAATACTTGTCATGATATAGTATTCACAAATGATGGACGCACAAGGAAAAGTCTTAAGATCCTGATTCTTTGCCTCCTGAATGAACTTAATACAACTTAAAAAAATCACTAAAAATTTGCCGTAAAATACCTAGAAAAAAGTTACATTGAACTCTTTCATGGCATTAAGTCAATTTCCACTATGCTCTTTCACAAGAGAAAAATAAAAAAAAAATCCTTACTATTTAATGGACCATTATCTCAACTATCAACAGCAGGTAGCCCCCCAAGAAGCCTCCTTCCACCTCCACCCCACCCTGAAATTGTGCCACAGATTCATTTCCTCTCCTAAGTTTTCTGGACAGAACACACTCGGCATTTCTCAGTTACACAGGCTCAATGTTTCTAGCAGTGGGATCAACTGCTGCATTTGAGAATTTATATGGGAAAAATACACCACTTTTGAAGACTCTAACATTTTGCATCTACGGATGCAGTGGTAGCTGCATATCCACATTCTATTGTTTTTTCTATGTACGTATGATACCTCATCCACAGGTTTACTTTAACTGTAGAATTAATAGCGACTCTCACTTGGGCTTTCTGCCTGCTTCTCATTTGTTAAAAATAAAATAGTGTCCTGATTTAAATGACATTTTATCTGATGCTTCTACTCGAGGTGTTAGGGATGAGTAGGTTGAAGAAAGAAGTAGTGACTTTAGGTTACCTGTCATTTTAAGAGGATTATTCTCTACTAAGTATTAGAGTACAATCATCAACCCTTACGGTCTTCCAGTACCTTCCCAAACCTTCCACAGGGTCAGAAGCTGAACTTTTTCTTCACTAGGAAAGAGCCCATTGCAGTATGAAGGACCATCAGGGTGAGAGCTGAGATCAGCACTATTGACTGTCTTGTAATTTGGGAAAGCACTTCAGTGTGACCACTCAGCTCCAAAGCTGGGTGCACTGGGACTGCTCTAAGGGTATATTCTGTAAGGACTGTGAGCGAGCCTTCAGGTCATATAGTGAACAGCTGAGATTTGTCAGATGGGTATTGCCTGTGCTGATGATGTTAGTGTGAGAACCTCAAACATTACTCCTTGGCATTAAGGAGCTAATGAGGATCACTCGGTTGTAGTCTGGAGCTAAACATTTCAGCAACAGTAGGATTAGAGCTAGGTCAAGGAGTGGGAAAATATGCAGCAATCTTTTCTCAGACTGAGAGTATAGGAAATATGTGCTCGTGAATTTCTTTCATACTGCTTTGTTGGCAGAGGCACATTTTGATTTTACTTAATGCTGCAAAGGGATTCCCTCTGTATCCCTTACAGGTTTGAGGCTTAATGTTAAAGTATCTTGACTCCAGGACATGAGACAAAGAATGTCATTGTTTATTCTTTGATGTTCTAAAGCATCTTATTCTTCAGGCATCTCAACATGCTGTACACACATTAATTAAAGTCCGTAGTGCTCCTAAATCAGCTGCTATTGTTCCCAGTTGATTGATGGAGAAGCTGAGATGAAGAGAGATTATATGGTACATTTTCTAATGTGGGAGTATGCGAAATTAGACCCACAAAATTCATGGTTCAGCAATTAAATGGAGCAATATGATATTTTTCACATATACTGTAAAACCTCTGTGTTCCACTGAAACAACATAAAAAATTTGCTCTTTGAGACATTGGTGTCACAATACTCACAAAACTGCAAAGCTTTTTGGATGATGGAAAGCTAGCCTACATGCTCATCTTCAACAGATGCCTCTGTGGCATCAAGTTCAGATCTAAATCCAAATATCCCCATGATTTATGGCTATTTGGATTTATTGTTTTATTTGAAGCTACTGTGAAGAAAGGTAATACCCAAAGCAATGCAGGCAAAGCTGAACCTGGGAAGCCAGGCAAAAACATGAACCCAAAACAGCTTCTACAAGAAGAATAAAAACCTCCACTGGTGAGCACAGCGAAGTGACTTCATATTTGATAATGAAAGACATTAACTGGATAGATCCTGGTCTCACTCTTTCTGTAATATCTGACAAATAATTTTAAGAGCTTCAGGAATGATTGATGGCCAGTTTTTGTCCACTCACATTTTAAGCTAATGATTTTTTCTTAGAAGAGTAAGACAACTTTCTTAAAAGCAGATTTAATCCTGTTCTTTAAAGAGCAGGATAAAATGTTCCTCTTCATCAGATGTATCCTCAGATGCAGCTTCCTCTGCTTTCTCTAGTTCCCTGCTGAAGTGAATACCTCGCTGATGGACCACAGTATTACTCAGACCATCGGAAAGCAAGAGCTTTGAAATAAACAATATTTGAGTTAATTGCTATTTTGCCTTTTGCTTTCTCCATCATTGCTGCCTTGGGTCAGGTGTGCTTGCAGAATCCTGGACCAGAGCCTGTCAGAGTGTTCCTGGAGCCCTGACTCCTGCTGGAACTTTCCAAGGGAGTCAGACCAACACAGACCAGAGCAGCTCCAGTTCCCAGCCCAAAATCTCATGAGTTTTGCCCACTTAGTTTGGGAAGATGCAACAGCCCCAACTCCCACAGCAAGCTGTATGGGGCAGGCACTAAAGCCAGGAGATCTGTAGATGCAACCAGGGGATTTTTGCTGGCTCAGGGGCAGCAGAAGAGGACCTCTTGCCAGCTGCTTTCTCATTGTAAAAGCATTGCTCCCACTGGATAATTTAGAATAAGCTGTGATGGAGAAACTTGAGTCATATTTACAATTGCTATTTCAGTCAACTGAACAAATAATAAAAAAGCCTGTTTAAGCTTATTAAACAGGATGTATCTCGTTAAACCTTAAAAAAATACCTAAGCAAACCAGTCTTTTGCTGCTATTGCATTGAATTCTATTTCTGGCTTAGCTACTGTCTTGCTCTGTGACCTTGGCATGCAATTTCCCTCCCTTGTCTTTCTGTTCTGCCTCCCACCACTTTTCTGTCTTGCTGTTTATGTTTTCTTTTGCTCTCAGCATTCAAATTTATTTTCTGTCAACTGAACTCGTTCCCTGAATAGGGAAGACTGTTCTGTAAAGTTTTTTGTCATCCAGACTATTCCCTAGAATACCAAAATTGAAAGTAATGGAAAGTAAACAAATGTTCACAACACATTATTTCCACACGGAGCTAGAACCTTATTATACCTGGCTGCATGACAAGTCTGTCAGTCAGTAACCCTTATTTCTCCTTGCAATTGACAGTGCCACAATGCTCCTCTGAAATCGTTTTTCTGAGTCCTAAACTGATGTGTATCTTCTGCAGTGTCTGGGACTGACCTTAAGATTTCACTCTTAAAATGACCTGGATGTCCTCAGATGGCACCAGTCTACATCCTGCATGCAGCAGTTTGAGGGATCTGTGTCTGTAAAGGTAGTGACCACAGCCCAGGGCAGAGGAGCACTAAATGAACTGACACGCTTGAGACACGAGTCTGCTCAGACTTTCCACCTCCAATATTTTGTGATTCACAGTCCAAAGCCATTTCCTACACATATACTCCAAAGTTATCAGGCTGAGTACCAAGGAAATGATTCACTTTCCTTTTTCAAAAAGCAGCTGCTGCGTGTTAGGGGTAGAGGGGACATGATTGCCTTTTACGTTGCTCAGTGTTCAGACAGAGACAGATCTGGATTCAGCTCTCTTCAGCCTGATGTTTTTGGGGTCAGGGTCTAAGCACCAGGATATTCTTACTCACCATCCTTCCAGCAGTACCAGCACACAGAAAAAAAGAGCAAAATTCAAAGGACCAGAGACAAAGTGGGAATGAGAAGGCTATCCCTGTAACCAGGAGATGAGTACATTTCTTGTCAGGCGAAAATGATGGATTCTGGTCTGTGTTGCCAAAGCAACTCAAATGTTCCATATGAAGAGACTTGAGACACAATTCATAAACAGAGATGAATTCTGTCCCTTTCCTTAAAGATCTTTTAATGATAAGCATAGAAAATGCTTTCTACTAATATTTCTGGGCTGTTTTGTTTGTTTGTTTGTTTGTTTTTAAACAAGTGGTTCTAAAATCAAAGCAGCCCTGCCTCATCAGTGGCCTCATAAACACTCAGTTCCTGAACCCAGACAAATCTTAAACTTGCAATAGAGAACCCAGACAGAGCAAGATCGTGGCATCTGTGAATGTCTTAAGTGTGATAGTGACAAAAAGAATATGCTTCCATGATGCCTCAGGTGAAGAAGTGATCAGGCATTGTTTTGTGATGTCAACACCAAAATTCTATATACCATTTACTTCAGGTTCCTTATTCTTTTTTAAGTGTCTGATAACTCAGACATTGCTTCTGCAAGTGGCCATCACAGATCAGGGTAGTGAGTTTCCTCAAGACACAGCACTGAGTCAAGCGGGCACAAAAGATGAAAGGCTGTTCCCACACGACTTAGGATTTTAGGATTTTAGATGTCTGACTGGGTATGGTCAGTATGAAAAGACCCAGCTTAGTTTTCCTATATGTTATCAAGTCTGGCTTGTTTCAAGCTAACCTAGATACAGAGCACACTGGCTAGTGTGGTTGTAATTCTGTTTAGAATGAGATGAATATATTTATTATAACTTATATCTGAATTACGGCTGGTTCTCCTTTTTTAAAAAAAAAACCTGTAAAATGTTGAGGATTTCACTGTTGGAAGTTTATGGTATTGGAATAGGCAGGATGGCCACTGGTAAGTACTCACCAGCTTGGGAAGGATACTGGGAGAAGCACACTTGGAACAAGGTCTTCTTGTGCAACACTCCTCTGGTCATATCACCCAACGTTCTCTCTGCTCTTGTGAAATCTTCTAACTCTTTTCCTTTGACTGAGCTGGATTTGTCAGGCTCACAGAGCAAAAATGTAAGGACTTTTATTTTGGGAAGTTTCCTATTTGGAAGTTTGCTATTCCAAGGGTTTTCAAGTTGTTGTGCACCGGACCTCTTAGAATATGACGATAACTCAGAACATCTAACAATGAAAAGAACATCTACCAGTAACTAATTAGTTATTTAAATGCACCATAGGGTTGCCCATATCTCTACTGGAAGATCTGCAAATGAGCACTCTTTTCCTTTGTCTGTTCCTATAAAGGACAGAAGAAATCTGTCTAACGTAAGTTACTACTCTATTGCATTAGCTTATCTTATTAAATGTTTTCACATGCAAAGGGTTGAGGTCCATAATATTTTATACAACAGACCAGTTCTTTACAGGAATGATTTAGAGTTCTACATGTAGGACATTTCTAGCTCTCAGTTCAGTGACATGATCTGTTTTAACCCAGCATGACACAGAGGTAGATCTTCAGTCAGTGTGCTGAAACTGAGGACTTATTCATTTGAAGTAAAACGAGAGAAAAGGAAACAATCAGTACCAAGAGCTGAGTCCACATTATCGAACCTCCTAAAAAGGAGGCTCAGAAGATCTTATTACTCTCTACAACTACCCGAAAGGAGATGGTAGTGAGGTGGGAGTCAGTCTTTTTTCCCAAGTTACAAGTGGTAATACAAGAGAAAATGTCCTCAAGTCACATTGGGGGAGATTTCGATTGTGTATTAGGAAAAAAATTTCTTCGCAGAAAAGGTCATCAAACATTGAAACAGGCTGCCCAGGGAAGTGGTGGCATCACCATCCCTGGAGGTATTTAAAAGACTTGTAGATGTGATGCTTAGGGACATGATTTAGTGGTGGACATGGCAGGTTTATGGTTGGACTTGATGATCCTAAAGTTCCTTTCCAACTTAAATGATTCTGTGATTCTATGATCCAATGATTCTATGACTCTTATCTATGCCAAATTACATCAGCTGTGGATGCATCTCTGTATTGCTTTCCTGTACCTTGTAACCTACATTCCTGAAAATCCTTACAAATGCACTGGTTGGTCTGGTGAGATGAATGCAGTTGATAGCTGTTGGTTCCTGACATATGGATCACAATTGGAGGTTCTACAACTTGTTAATGACCTGCCTTAGCAATAGCCTGCCTGAAAAGACGAAGAAATGGAATCTCCTCGTATTTGCTGTGCTAAGCTTTGTGTTGGCAAACACTAACATATGTCACCAGCTTTGAAAAGACATGGTTTATTTATATGTTAATTACTGCAACACTTTGGGGAAAATATTTGTTGATACAAGAGTTGCGTAAATAGTCAAGTGTTGAGAGCTGCTGCCATTTAAAAATAAACAAGTGCTAGCCAATAAGAATCAAGAAAGAGCCTGAAGGGCTTCTGCTTGATTATGGCTCAGTCCTGTCCCACTGATATCTCCACCTATTTCTGTGAGTTGTGGGTTAGTATGTAACTGTTCCTCATGCAAATATTAAGAAAACTTCACGCACTCCCTTCCCTGAACTGGTGCACTGCTTTGAGACACGGCAATACATCTAAACTCGGAAGATGGAAATAACTTCTAGGCGACAACAGGGAGTGGAGAGTGTGTGCTGCTGGAAGAAATGCCCGTGATAAAACACATCTCATCCTTCCTCACACCCAGAGCCTCCTCTGGACATGGAGCGGGGCTGTTTTGAAGATATCTTGCCTTGTGTGAAACAGAAGCCCATTTCTTCTGTCTAGGAAAGTTGCTGGACAACATGTGGAATTTGCTGCTCTGAAGTCTCCTTATTATGCTGATAGAAATGTTTCACTTCAGACCAGCCACATCCTGCACTTCTGGCAGAAACTTGGGTAATGACATATCAGACTCTCCACAGCCAGATTTCTAGGCTGTAAAGTACTTCAGAGTGAAAATTGTTCTGTCAATGTATTGAATTTTCACAGCATTACTATTAGCAATACTGTTTACCTTGAGGGCAAACAATAGAAGAAATAATTCCCCTGGATCTTCCTGGTGGTCACAAATCGCGCGTTGCTTACCAAGTAATTTACGAAACACCTGGGTTTGCTTGTGAGTGGTATTACAGGACTGTGATGATCAGAAGTGAGACATGCATTTTTTTCTGCACAGATAGCTGAGAAACTGCTGAGCACCACACCCTTTTCATGTATGGGCAGAAAGTTGCTTATCTTTCAGCCCATGTTCTTATCCAGTTCTTCAAAACCACAAAACTATTGAGATCTCTGAACCCCAGAGACTACCTGCTACCAAAAATACATATTCTACTAAGTGTTGCATTCACAGTAAGGACTATAGTAAAATGTGGTAAAGATAAGAAATAGTGATACAAATGTTAGTTCTCTCCTTAAAGTCTGATACTGCTTTTTGAGTATTTTCCATGAGTTTAAATGGCAGTGGTGGAACACACTCCACGGGCAGCCGGTAGCACAGCAATAGCACAATACATATGTTCATGTGATGAAGTGAAGATGTTTAGGCACCATGAATGGGAAAAAGATCACACTGTATAATTTGATAAATATTAGTGGTATCAGTTCTGTTCATTATATCTTCTAGAGAAAATATAAAGAGGGAGGATGAAGTGACAAAAAGGATGGACTTTCACAGCCCTGGTACCCACTTGTCTGTCCGTTCTCACCAAAAGCAATGGAAAAGTTGTTATTATTAAGTATTCCTTTCAGGTTGGAGACACAATGGTTCAGATGTGCTATAAAGGACTTCTTTGCTCCACCAAGCTCAATTTAAGGACAGAAAAGTAGACAGCTCAGGGCTTACATGTTTGTCTTCATTCCCCGCTCTAGAACATCAGAAGCTCAGTAGCTTGCCTTTTTATGGCAGTGATTGCAACACAACGGTTAAATAATTTTAAAACAAATACACTGTTAAAACAAAATAATAAACTTTGTCATTCAGAGATTTGTCCTTCCTGGTAACAGTGAATGATTCTGTGGATGATCCTGTGAATGTAAAGGTCATCATGGATTTTCTTTTAAATTATCACCACAACCTTTTTAGAAATCTTGTAGTGCCTGAGTTGGAGGGGAAGTGGGGCTTCTGTTTGATCCTCAGTTCAGAGGGAAAAAATAGGAAAATAAATTTATGGAACCCTAATTGAGGGATAAAAGGTGATTGGACTTGGAAATATATCCAACCCTCAGATCAGAACTGCTGTCAAGAAAAATAAGCTTCTGAGTACCAAATAAAGCACCCCAAATAAACTTCCAGTATCTAGAGGGTTGCCTAAAAAAGCATCCATTAGTGAGCAACACCACAGGTGACTGTTCATGTGTCAGGTGCTTCAAACCTGTTGGCTTTCTCGTTTTGACACTTCCCTTTATGTTACATGTACAGCTGTTGCATGATGTGGTCCTGTTTTCAGGATCAGCCCTTTCCACATGCACTGTTCAGCAATGGGCCGTACAAGATACCACAGTGACTTATTTTTTCATTTTGGGAAAGTACAGGGAAATAAAGGGCTCATAGCTCTATGGACAGCTTCGTAATGTGCCACCTTATTTCTAGCAGCTGCCAAGCTGAGGAGATGCTGTAGAAGATGGAAAGGGCAACTGCTGGATGCAGTTTCCATAAGCATGCCATTGTCTCAAAGGAAACTGATTTTTTTGGTTGGTCACAAAACTCTCCAGGGTCCTACATGCAAACAATCCCCAGAAGTCTTCTCTGGCAGATTGAAGGGCCAGGTTCTACAGGATCCTACATGCCAAAATCATTTGCCAGTCAGTTCCATGTGGTTAATTTCTCATTATTTCTTTACATTAACAAACAAGTAACACCTTCTTCCCCCAGTCTGTCCCCTCTGTTCTCAAACTGAGATTGATAGGGCAAAGCTTCACACCAGCACGGCATGACCACATTTCCTCTCTTTCTTTACATGCTAGTACTCAGTTACCAAAAATCCTTGGGAAGAAATAACTGGGTAAAAGATGATGTCTTTTACCTTCTTTTTATCCTCGTTTCATTCCAGACATCTCTGGTGAACCATCATGGACTCCATCAAGACTTATGCATCTTGACTGAACTTCTCCTGTGGCAGACTCAAGGCAAAATGGTGGCCGTCTGTGAGGTGAGAGGTGTTTGAAGAAAGGTCAGCACAGCAGCTGTGGGAGTGCTGGTGCTCCCTGTGCAGTGGTGCTTGAGCTGGGTAAAAAAGCTCTGGGAACAAGGACGGAAGACTCTGCAGCCATTTGTTTTCTTATCCTTTGTAATAATACACCTTCCTGGCTTGTTTTACAAGGCTCTTTTGTCCCTCAAATTCCCCAGAGAGAACTTCTGCTTCATTTTTGTCTGCATTCAGTGTTTGAGGAGTAATGGGAAGAGAACATGTGCAGGCACATATGCAGAAACAGCTTTTTTACAGCAGTTGTTTCACAAAGAAGGTGGCCTTGGTCATCAAATTAACCAGTCTGACTACCACTGAAGTGACACTGCTGGCCAATTATGAAAATGCAACAGCGTGTAAGGGGAAAGCAAAGGGATGTGAAAAACTGAACTTCAGTTACGGTAAGGCTGAGATTTTTCAGCTGATCGGGATGTTAAACTAAGGTACTTCCTCACTCAAAATGAGGACACACCCAATAGTGAGAACAAAACAAAGTTGTTTTGATCATTGCTCTCTTGCTTGCACTTTTCAAACTCTCAAGTCTGCCTTCATTGTCCCACTTAAGGTTGTTATGTCCTTGCCTCAGAGGGACAGGACTTATTTTTGGCAGTTGTTTCTACTAACAAAGCAAAGATGCTATCACCAAGCTTCAATAAGGTCTCTGCATTAGTTCCTTCACATTATAAGGTGGCACTGAACAGGGCTCTTCTTAGCTCTCTTTTTTTAATTGTTTGAGCTATTACTTATATGAAACCAACCTTATTTTAAGCTTGCTCAGTGAAAGGCACAGGAACAAACACTGGTCGATGCCCTACGATGACCTTTCTCATTGCTATTGTATAACTACGTCCTGAAAATGTTTCTCTGGCAAATGTCCTTTTCTCTCCTCAGGCCAGAACTGCTTTCCTTAGATAATTCAGAAGTGGATTGTACCCAGCCTCACACAAGGTTGGAGAAGATATTTTTCAAGAAGCTTTTCCTCCTTTGTGCCCTTGGGCACAGATTGAAATAATCCCAAATCTGGAGACAGATGAACAGAATCTACCTAGGGAATCCGAATTCTCAACTCCAACTCATTTCTTAGATACATTTGAAAATTTTACTTGAATCTGCAGTGCTTGAACCATGGTGCATATGTAGTGTTCTGCAGTCACTGCACTTCACACCCAGGAGAAACATCCTCGTTGCATCCTCTGAAATCATTGGACCAATTTAAAGTCCACTGAGACCACAGAGCAAGAATGCAGAAGCAAAGGTCTTCCACTATGTCTGAGCTCTACAAATATTTCTGTGGACAATTTTGGAAGATTTTTTAATATTTGGGAGGTTATTGCCTCTGATTGTCGGTATGTTAATAAGGAATAACACTTTGAAATGTCCATCCCTTACTTCCAGGATTGACTGAAATGACCAGCATTCTGTGTGTGGACCCTACAGATAGATACTACGCACTCTGACATACAGGAGTTGGCAGAGCTTAGCAAGACATGAGTTATCGTCTTCTAGAATGTGGAATTGTTGTTCTTTGCTTTACATTTAGTTTGTGGTTTTGGCATGGAAAAAAAAAAGAAAAGAAAGCTTGGTTTATTTAAACAAAATGCATCAGGTATGCTCTAGACCTACATGAAATCACAGGCAGTGCCTGTGATTTGTGTATACATTCTTTTTCCCTTGAATCTTCTGTCATTTCTTCCCCTTACTCTCTTAATACAATGATTGCTAGACAGCTTTTGTTGTAGAAGCACAATTAAAGCCAGCATAGAAGTATGAACTAAACCATACATAGTTATTTTGTGGCACGTTGCAGAACCATTCCCTAATGCAGAACAGATGGGTTTTTTTTCCCCAACAGTACAAAATTCCCTCTTTTCTCCCTGTGGGATCCAGGCTACCGGCTTTTAATATCATTACTCATCCGTCTAGCGTAACTTGTTTAAGAAGATGCCTATAGGATTGCACTCCTAATTAAATTCTTACGGCTCTCTCAAGTTGTCTTTTCTCTTGTGAACCTCGCACGTACGCAAGACATGAGGGTCTGCATTGGGGTTGGTTCACTTGCCACTTGTGTGGTTTTTACTGGCACTTACAAATGGCAAAATCCTGAGGGACGTCTCATGCCTTGTTCTTGGATTCAACACTTGTAAACGCTGAGCTTAGCCCAAATTGAAAATCGTATAGGCCGGATTCCCAGCTGTTGAATATTGATATCTCTTTATTGACTCCTGCAGAGAAGTGCTGATTTCCATCAGTTGAGGATATGTGCACGGCTGCAGAGATTTGAGGGTGCCCATCTGTTCATCAGCCAGCGGAGGCTGTTCTCACCAGTGATCCCAGCCCACAATATTTGAATTCTGACCCATCCATCAGTGTCCCCAGGGTGATAAGTCTGTCAGAGGATAGATTCAGTGGCAGCAGACTGTTTGTTTTAATATAGTTTTGTTTTCCTTGCTTGGCTCTTATTGAGACAATTAGAGTTTAAATTACCTCTCATCTTCCAGGTCAGCCATGAGCGATAAAAGGGTTCCAGTAAGGCAAAGGGAAGAAGATTACATCCTGGCTTCCTTCTCTAGGCTTGCATGGGGAAGAAATGTAAGGTTTTAATTTCCAGACCTACTTACAGGATGCTCATAATTTTTACAAACCACAAGTTTTGACTATCCTCCTAGCTTCCCCTTCTACCCAGAAAAAAGATGAACATTAAAGCAAAGCTGAAGAATGTAATCAAAATGGGATTTATGTCCTGAGATATGTTTAAATGTCCTTGTAGTATTTAAATAAAATTGAAATTATCTTTGTTATTTGTGCCAAGCTGTATAATTTCTTTGGTGTATCCTGTCCTATGAAATCGGAAGTCGTTTTGCAGGCTTCTTTATGTAGGGCAGCTGTTTAAAATAGTTTGGGGTGTTTTTTTCTTCTTTAACTGTGATAAGAGAATCTAAACTTTGTTTACATTCTTCAGCTCTCTGACTTTTTATCTTCAAGTGAAGCTCTGTTTTTCTTTGAAAGGTAAAAATGTCATCTTGTCATCTTTAGATGAGAATAGCATTGTGCTAAGACATCTGATCAGACAATATTTTACTTCCAGTAAATCAAGGGAAATTATGAACTCTGCACTTGGCAAAAAAAGGGAGTCATAGCTCACAAACTGCAGCTGAAGAAAAGGTTACTGCAATAAAGTAGAATCAACTAAAACAGAAACAAGGATTTTGGCAGAAAATCAGGATGTTGCGCAATGAGCAGTGGGTTTCTATCTCTCAGGGCTAGATGCAAAGAAAAGAAGGAGAGAGCGAGAGTATTTCCCTGTGTACAACATAAAACATTTTTATTACCCTAGCCTAATTGTTTCAGATTTGGTAAAATGAATAAGGGTAGAATAATTATAAAGGGAGTTTCTCACCTAGAGTTGCTCCTTTAGGAAGCAAGTTGTCAATTGACTGTAAGATTCACATGGAGAATCTCTTTTCTGCAGAATCCTTTCTGTGCAAGGATCCCTGAAGAAAGAATTGGCAAATAAACAATATAATGGAGATGAAAATGGCAGATATTCAGGGGAGGGAAGCTGAAAGACCTAAGCCCACTCAGTAGTGGGGAATGGAAATATAGGAAAAATTAAAGAAGTGGCTGAAAAAAAAAGGAAATACAGTAAATAAGGAAAACTGAAGTACATGAGCAACAGATTGTGGTTCCATTCATGCATGTTATTTCTTGACGCATTCTTCCTTGCTGACAGGTGTCCAGCATCACAGAGGATTTTAGACCACCAAGATGGAGGAAGCATATGGGAGATGATGACACAGAAGTAGTGCAGATGAGACATGAGTCAAGTTGCCTGAGTCACTCTTACCACTTCACAAAACATGAACTAAACACATAAGGCAGGTAATCAAGTCAGTGACACAGATATTTGTCAAATCCAACATGGCATTACAATTTTCAAGCTTGTATGCCACAGTCTCAAGATAATTCAGATATTAGGATGGATCAGGAGTGAACAATAGAATGGAAAAATGTGTAGGAGAAAGAGCAGAAGATGTGTTTTATTACTTTCAGGACTAATATTTCCACATTCTTTGGGCATGGGGGAGAAAGGAAAACTACAGTAGCTTCATGGTGAGGAAGGTTTTACTACCTTTTTCTCTATTCTTTCAGGAGAATAATGGCTGATAGGAAAGCCAAAGATGAAGATAAAGGTAATTTCCCCTGAAGATAAAGGTAATTTCTGTAGATTCTCCTCTTTGTCTTCCTTTTCTGAATTCCTTTTGGTCTCAGCTGAAGGGGTTTCATATCTGGAAACATGAAGGAGAGCCATGAAATTGCTGATGCTGAGACACTCTTTGGTTTCTACTGAGCACTTCTACTGCACAGTAGTATCATTTTTACCTGAGTTCAAGACTGAGGTATCAAACAACTGTTTTTTCAGCCATCCACACTTCGTGTGTAGTCAAGGAGCAGGGGAAAAATACATGTATTATGGCATAACTTGCACCCTGTGCAGCTTGAACTAAAAGCTCCAATTTACATTCTCTGTGACTCTCTTAGTTCCATTAAAAGGATGCAAAATGCCAAAAATTTCCACTGTATTTAGCACCAAAGATAACGTTTCAATTATTTATTTGAATGTCTCTGCTACAGTGGGTTTTTGAGAGAGGATACTGACTTGCTTAACAACCTTCCCAGCTCAAGTCCAAACCAGCATGCTGTGAGCTTTGTGGTGCAGAAGGCCTAAGGAAACTTACAAGTACATAAAAACCAGAATATTTATTAACTTCTGACTCATAAACACACATGGTTTATTCTGAAACTGTAAAACTGTAAACATGGAAGTAGATTATTCTTTTTTTTTTTTAACAGATAAGTAAGAAAGAATAGGCAGGTTTTCCACTTAGAATCTAAATGTAACTCCAGGTTACAACTCTTTATAGAAGTTGATGACTGGGGATGGATCCTGTGTGAGAAAGTCACAGTGTGAAGTAACATGGATTGGTCCTCTACTGCTGACATTCTTATTGTGGAGTTGAAATTCAACCTTCATCTGGTTTTGAGGCAGCAAATTACAAAGTGAATCTTTTTTATCATTCCTATTAGCCTAGGAGATGAGTCTGCTGAAATGTTAACTAGAGACCACAAGTTTCAGCTCCAGGTATTTCACTGGTTTTATGACATTTATTGAAGTGAGGTTTTGTTTTCCTCCAAGTTAGAATCAAGTTCAATCAGAGATCATCTAAACTGGAGGTTGAACAATTTCATATCATTGGCCCCCATGTCTCTGGCAAAAGCATCTCTCATCTACTTTACTGCCAGGCACATGTTGAATGACATCTTAAGTGTATTTGTGTCCTGTATTGGTGTGTGGTTCTATGCTATATCCAGTCTTCACTAAGCAAAATACAAAAATCCCAACAGAAACCAAGACAGAAAATATTTCACCTGGAATGGGGTAAGGACTGATGCACACTTACCAGAGTTTGAGATCTGACAGTAGTGAGTTGTTTTCTCAGGAACTCCAAAAGAAGTGTAGATTATCTCAGATCGTACAAGAAAACAGTCTTAGCACTGTGGACAATGCATCAATTTTCAATAGCAGCACAGCAAGGCAGCCACAATGAGGTTTGCCCTCACTTCAGAAGGGGTTTGCAACCTAGAGGAAATCAGGGATCAGATTATCCCACTAGGGAATGTAGTCATTCCAGATTCAATCTGGACATTTACATTTGGAGTTTCCCCCTTTCCTCTTACCTATCCCCCAAAGTCACCTCAGCCATGCATAGCCAGATGTGCAACTTAGAGGTTGTACTTAGGTCTTACTCAGGCTGGCAACCCGTTTTCTTTGCTGCAAGGACACCAGCTACATCAGTTAAGCTCTGGACATCCCCCAGAACCATCCTACATCTCCTGGTGTTTCTGGAAGGACTGGCACATTCATCTCACAGTTTGAGAAGCAGCACCTCATCACATTCTGTGATTCTGTGATTCTGTGACAAGAAATCCTAATGGTCTACACGGGAACACGATGCTGGCAGGCACAGTGGTGTCATTCCTGGCATGGCTATTCAGATCTGAGGGGGAGCAGGAAAACTGCTGCCCTGTTAGGAATGCAAGTGCCTCCAGGGGCAGTGGCCATACTTTAAGATGAGGCAAGAAGCCAGGCAAGTTTTTGTTTTCTATCACCAGTTCTGTCTTCCAATGCAAATAATATCACTGTCCAGAGACAGTGCTGACCAGAACAACCTCCTTCAACAGTGTTGATCAGGCAAGTTCACCAAAACTGTGGCTTCCAAAACACATATTTGAAGGGACAAATACCAGCCTGCTTCCTACATAACTCTGCCCATTTAATCTCCTTCAGCTTTTGCTTCTGATGTTTTACTCCATTCCCTTTCCCCTTTTCCCATGTATTTGCCCTTTGCTTCTCTGTAGTAAGGAAGAACTCTGTTACTCTGAGAAGCTGCAACTAAGACCATCTCATACACTGTGAAATTAGCAGCTATGATAAATTGACACACTTAATCGTGTGGACTAGGTAGTGGCTGAGGACCAGAGAAATGGATCTTTCTTATGCTTACATCAGTGCAGGAGCAGAGGAAGAGACAGACCCTGAACAGAGACATGGCATTTCAAAATTGTCTTCATGAACTACAAGACAAGGAAAAGCAGACAAGGTAGAAGCACAACTGCTGAAGCACATGAAATAGACTTCATCTAGCCCAGTGTCGTGACTCTCATGTTGGCCAATGGAGGACATTATAGGAAAGGATGTAAGGAATTTGGTTTCTGTGCAAGGTGACCCTTCCCTGGCATTTCCTTTTCCAGCACTCAGCAGCTTGGGAGCTTTATCCCTATAATAATGTTTAATTATCCACCGTGAGTCTCTTCTTTATACATCTGCCAAACCCCTTTTCAACTCATTCAGTGCATTGCGCTCCACATCCACAATTGTGTTATGTGCTGTGCAACCCCAAAATTTCCTTTGGCTTGTTAAACTTGCTGCCTGATCATTTTATGAGGTGCCTTCTATGTATGAAAAGGTATTCTTCCCATTAGAAAAAAGCACAATAACAGTGCTGTATTTCATCTAGATAAGCAGCCACAATGCAGGCTGGCATGGTTTCAGAAGCATGTATTACTTGGTAATTCACGGATGTGAATGCCAAAGGCCTAACTTCACTTTAAAATGTTAACCTTTTAGTCCTTATATTATTTTACCTTTCTGAGACAGATTGATAGTTTCCTTGAAATAATTGTAATCCCTGAATGTAGCTGCCAGACCACAGACACTGAAAACCTTTTGAGTTGTATATGATAGTCTTTTTCTCTGTTGCTTTGTTTTTCCCCCTACAGCTAAAGCATGGTAACTTTATGTGTTTTCTTTCTAGGCATATTTATTTCATCTATAACAGGAGGTTAAACAAAACTTCATTTGTCTAGATTGCCACTGCTTCAAAGACTTAATGGCAACAGAACAGAAAATCCTTATCTTATTTGCCTTTGCCAGTAAAGGGATTGTGTAGTCATGTTAGCCATTGCTTTTATGCAAGTCTTGGGACCATTTACACAGCAATCAGAAAACGTGTCTCTCTCCAAACAGTTTCTCAATGTGATTACATATCCTAACCATGATTTGTGTTCCTTTCAGGATTATTTTAGTTTGGACTAGATGCCACATTTGGGTGGATTTCACTGCAGTTGGATGATGCCTGAGACTCCAGGAATCTTTTGGTAGTAAGTCTACAACTGGTGCATCCTACCTCCACTGGTTTCCACAGGGACAGTGTGACAACATTCATGTCAATCAGTCTACAAAGAACAGAAGAGAAAAACCCCACTGATAAATGGCAAAGGTCATCAGTGAAGACTGTAACATTTATTAATTTTCTTCGAAGATCAGGTTTACAATGAAATCCACAAAATTCAACGATGCCTAAAAGGACATAAATTAATTTTATTGTGTCTGGTAGCATTCATCCTTTGCTCCTATTTACTGGAATTTACTATGAGTTTCTCTTGCTTTAAGTAATCTAATGCTTATAATCAGAGCAATAATTCGTTAACCTCTCCTAGATTGTATCTTGTTTGTCTTCCTGCATCCCTTCCTGTGAAGTCATCTTCAGGTATACTTGAGCCTTTTTGTACTTGCAGTAGCAGTGTCATGCTTAATACATCCTGGGGCCTGACCTTTGCATAAATAGATACTCCTTACCATCTGTTCATCAAATAACCATCAGCAGAAGATGGAGTTTCATAACCCAAATCAGGATGCACGTGTACTATTTGATGCATTAGAGCTGGTCTCTAAAACACGGCATCTTATTTGTAAACAAAGTAACTTACTACTGTTTGTCACTATACAGTAGCCTCATGTATACAATTGCTTTAATCTGTAAAGAAAAACTAGATCTAAGAGTTTGTTTTTAAGCCTGTGAGTCAGTGAAAACAATCTCATCAGTATTAGCAGGCCGTAGATTTGGAAAGGGATTTAGAGAATACAGAGAGGGAATTGCCATCTGAGCAGTTTCTGTTCCTACAAGCACTAAACACAACAATCACATTAGCCATGAAATAAAACAAACCCCACTATTAACCTGGCTGTGAGATGATCTGATAGTCTGTGTTTTTTCGAAGTGTGAAAGCAAAAAGCTTTCTTTGAACTAGAAATTAATGGAGATAACATTTCCCTTTTCCTCTTCTACAACCTGGACCTCTGACCCCAGAGCTGGAGCCTGAGTCCTGGTAGTGGAAAGTCCTTGACTGGTGGCAGCTAAGAGAAAATCATCACCTGCTCAGTCCCAAACATCACATAGACCTCCAGCACTGTTTGTTAAATAAGATCAGCTAATAGTTGCACAGCGGAGCTTCAAAGCTTCACAGCACAGTTAATGAAGGCTTTGTAGATGCCGTGTCCCCACTGAAGCCTTGGACTTTGGGTTTGATGTTTAATGCAAGAAATCTAATGCCATTTGAACTTACCCAGTTTTCAGAATAAAAAGGAATAGAACTGCTAGGCAATCAGCATGAATTTTGACCTCTAGATCTGATCCTGACTTTGCTTACACCCTTCAAAAATTACTTCTCTAAATTAGTAGAAACAGGTATCCTGGTTTGC
This sequence comes from Trogon surrucura, assembly GCA_020746105.1. Taxonomy (NCBI): domain Eukaryota; kingdom Metazoa; phylum Chordata; class Aves; order Trogoniformes; family Trogonidae; genus Trogon; species Trogon surrucura. The sequence continues at coordinate 10,846,668 of CM036619.1, read as the reverse complement.
AGGTACAAGAGTAAGCCTTGGATTGGAGTCTCAGTCCTGACTAAAACTGATCTTTGGATGGAATTAGGCCTCTGTGTGGTGGAATTATATGGTGACTCAATCTCGATTGTGCTGTGTGAGGTGATACATAACCTGTCCACAGGCTGTATTGAAGGGAAAGTTTGTTTTAAAAACATTTTCTAATAATGCTTCTTCTCAGAGGATATGGCACAGTAGGTTTTTAAAGAATCAGTCATTTGCAGTAGCATCGCAAATTTTTTAGCCCACAAGTTAAAACATGTAAGATTAAGGGAGAAGTTTTTTTGTAGTTTAATGAAGAGATTCTAGTTCAGAAGTTATTTTCCAGAAGAAAAAAGAGCATTTTAAAGTTCAGTTCACATTATAAAACATTCTCCTTTGCTAGTGTTTTCTTACCATAGAATATATATCATCTTACTTTTTAAACATATATATACACGTGTATGGATTTATATAAGAGTATCAAAACCTTTTAATTTCCTTATATTTCTATCTTTCGTTTTTTACAGATGAGCTGAAGCATTTTTCCATAATTCCAGTATAGTCAAATGATACTGATACTGTCAGACATAACACTGACTTCTGAATGGCCCCTCTCAATGATCATTTGGTCACTTCTTCTTGCCTCGCGCAGCGTCACACTGCAGCAATGCGATGTATTGGGTGCCCATAAAGAGTACATCCATGATTCATCAGTACAATGCAGGTACCCACATTACCTCTGGATGGGATATCAGAAGTCTGTGATAGCAAGAGAAGTGAGCATACGAATGCTGATGAATCTTCCTTTGAGATTTGACCACTTCATAGCTCTGCAACAAAGTGGGTTTGTGCTGAGCTACCAGGCTGTGAATAACAGCAACTGAGCTGCAGGCACCATGGTCCCCTCCAGCTCTGCCTAGGGTCCCCACCTTTCAGCAGAGGGGTGACAATGGACAGCTGAGCAAACAGCAATGCTTCAAGATACTTTGGCAATATGTTCACTTGCAAGACTTGGGGACACCCAGGCTCTCCTGCCTTTTCAGAGCCACTCTGAACCCTTACCAGCACTGCCTCATGTCTCTCACAACAAAACTGATGGCATTTAGCAGAGAATTGGGTTAACGTGTGTTCTCATCGACTGCACACTGATTTAAGTCTATATCTTTTTACTCCTGTTGAAAGCTAGAACCATTGCTTCTCTTCAGGATACTGGAATTTCTCATAGCAGAGGGTATATGATGGTGTCCTTCAGAAAGGCCCTTCAAATTATTTCCTTTATACTGAGTCTTCCTGCAGTGCCAGAATTTTTTCAGCATAGTAAAAATATTTCATTCATTATCAGGAGCTTAGTCATCTGATTCTCGGTGCTGATGCTGCCTTTCAGAACAATGGCTGGCTGCCACTCTGTCTGCTACTGTGGGAGAACTGTGCTCTGTAATCTTTGTGTGTCTCTTTCTCTCTCTCTCTTTTTAATATCCTTGGCTTTATCATGGGAATTGATTTTTCTAAATGTCCACCTGGTGTGTTTTCTCTTTGTTAGAAACAGAGACCAGGTGTTAATTTGTACCAATGTCACCGACTTCTTCAGATGATAATGAGTTTAGAAAGGATGGAAAATCAAAGTGTATTCCATCACGCCTAGAGGAGCAAAACTGTGTGAGGAAAATTGTCTATGGCTGGGCAAAGTAGCTGGAGGGCATGCTACCCCTCCCTTACTGTGCCTTTATGTAACTGCCTTTATCCTCTCTTTAAATGATTGGCACGACCAAAGGACCCCAGGGGAAAAGCCGGAGAGAACGAGAAGAGCCCCACAAAGCTGCATCGTGCGTTAGCCGTGAATAAAACAAAGCCAGGGCAGCACAGTTCTGATAAGCTTTACTTCATCCTTTCTGCCCCTTTGGGGAAACCTCAGATCACACGTGTCAGTTACCAGGAGCACAGCGAGAGGTAAGCTGAGTTGCCTTTGCGTGTGGAGAACAATGTGGACAGAGCACTCTGATCAAAGTCTTCCACGATGGGAATATGAGATGTGGAGGATCCCTGGGTCTAAATGCATTTTTCTTGGCCCAGCTTCCAGCCTAAATGATATTGTACTCAATCCACTCATGTGAATAGGAAAAACCAGCCTGAGGTGGTTTTGCATTACGTTATTTCTCTCTGGATTTTCTTATGCTTGGAATGGAAAACAGAAATATTATGATCATGAGCATAGTAGAAATGCTGGATAGTAAAGGACTTCATGAAGTCTTCTTGATCAGGGTATTAACAACAGCGCTGTTGCTCTCTAGCACAAAGGACCTGTCGAAAGTTTCCTTGTGTCCATTTGTCCATGACAGGAACCTAGGTCTGTAACCATTGCCTGGCACCAGAACACCACAGGTCACGTTTATTGCTCTGAGCCTCTCAAGAGAATTTGTAGTTTGCACTTTTTCATCTTTGAAGCTGAGCCTGAGAAATACTTCTGCACCTTGTGTACAGGACGACATGGCACACAGATAACATGGCAAGATTTCAGCAAGTAATCATCAAAGCTATTAAATGCCAATCAGCTAAGCTGAAATTATACTGGATCGGCTTAGTGGTCTGTTGACAACGTCTCTCATTACCTAACTCATATGGCTACAGATAGTTCTTGAACAAAATGCACTGTTATTTTTTTTCTCCCTGATTATTTTTATCCTAATAAAATTAATGAAGGCCAGAACTTTTAAAACTGGAACCCAAACTTAGTCTCTTCTGTCAGTAGTCCAGTTCCCCAAATTTGTCTGATTTTCAAAGATGTTGAAAAGGCATCAAATTCCACCAAAGTTGATGAATATTTTGAATACTTTGGTATAGATTTCCAGGGTTAAATGATTAACAGAGATGTGCAAATCACCGATGATGCAAGATAACTGCTTGTTTTCTGCTTACACTTTTGATAAGAGATGACACCATGGAAAGGAAATGAGTCACAGGTTTCTAAAAGGCCAGGAGAGATCAATTTCCGAACAGTGTGAGTTGAGTATATTCCTGGCAAGACCACGACAGGAAAATTAAACAGAGTAACAGATCAAACATCCAGGCTGATGAACTTAAGTTGCAAAACCCATCACAAAGAGATGGAGTTTCCCTCTGGCCTGATGAGCTGCGTGGTTCTCATAGACATTTTTACAGCAGAGTGGGTGGCACTCTCTCACAGCAAAGCAAAGGGAATCACAGAATCACAGAATCAGAGAATGTCAGGGGTTGGAAGGGACCTCAAAAGACCATCTAGTCCAGCCCCCTTGCCAGAGCAGGATCACCTACAGTAGGTCACAGAGGAATGTGTCCAGGTGGGTTTTGAATGTCTCCAAAGAAGGAGACTCCACAGCCTCCCTGGGTAGCCTGTGCCAGTGCTCTGTCAGCCTCACAGTGAAAAAGTTTTTCCTAATATTTTTGTGGAACATCCTGTGTTCCAGCTTGTACCCATTTCCCCTTGTCCTGTCATTGGACATGGCTGAAAAGAGTCTGGCTCCGTCCTCCTGACACTCCCCCTTGACATATTTATAAACATTTATGAAGTCACGCCTCAGCCTCCTCTTCTCCAAGCTAAAGAGAATAACACTGTGGATTGCTGTTTGATGTACATATTCACCCACTCTTCATGCAGAAACTGTTTTTTGACACTTTCTCTATGTGATAGAAAAAGACTATCTGAAAGAGCTAAAAGTAACCATTACTTCTCCGAGCTCCAGCAAATTTTTGTTTGCTTACGCAACCTTAAAGAAGAACATTAAAAGCCTCCAGTTGTTATTACTGTGTTGGAGGACGTAATGAAAACTTAAGGTCCGGACAATCTGTGATCAGCAAGGATGGGACAGAAGACTTGCTTGCCCTGAAGTCTATAGGAAATTTGGCACCAAATCTAGAGACACTGTAACTTCCGTGGTTTTTTTCCCTTCATTCATCCTGTCTATATATTTCCTTGCCAAACACTCCTTTGTGTGTTTTCCATACCTACTGGAATCTTTATGGCTATTGCTTTCCATGAAGGGGCCATAAGCAAAATATTTGTTTATGTACTTTCTTAGATGTCAAGTACATTAAAATCTCTCACTTTAGTTTTTGGCCCGAGAAATGTATGTTTTTCAATCTTCTATGTTTTACCCAAAATTGATCTTCATATTGCCTTCTGATTTTAATACCTTAAACAATCAACACATGAGAAGGAAATGTATGTCACCACTATTAAGAAAATATTATCAAGGAAGGACAACTGTCTGAATCAATATCAAAAATTTGATCTGATTTCTCCATCTAGGATCATTTTCAAGTGATGACATTACTCTGGACCAAATTTTAATTCAATGATCCTGGTGTAAATCTGAAAAGAGTGAGGAGTGCTTGGTCTTATGTCCTGACTTACAATGATAAGTCACCTGAAGTTAACGGAGTTGAAGAAACAGAACTGAATTCCTCCCTCAAAGTTTAGTGACATTGCCTTGAATTTACATCAGTGAAACTGAGAACAGACAATCATTTAGTTGAATATTGCCAAAAGGAAAGATCGTGGTGAGCTGCTAATATTTGTTGCTGGAAACAATCCAGGAATGATGCAGAAAACCAGATTTTTACAAAGCTTTGAAAGCATCCTCTGGGCACGCTATGTGGGTCAAGGTGCTAGGCAGTAATGGAAGTTGAATGGGTCCTGGGCTTTTTTAATCCTGTCTGATCCAATGACTTCCTGTAGTTTTAGTCATGAAGTTTCAGTCATGAGCGTCTTGAATCTCTTTCAGGCCAGCAATGAAAACAGGTATAAGAAGGACTTAAGATTCAGATAGGCTCCAGATGCCAGCCTAAATAAACAAAATATATTCACTTTTTCTGCTACTTGCAAATGATTGGTAGTATTAGATTAGTATTTCCCACATAGATTAGTAGTATTAGACTAGTATTTCCCACATAGAAATTAAACCCAGTCTGGGAAGATGCTGAATGCCTCCTACATGACGGCAAGAACCATGAGCTGTCAATGAACAGCACCATGATGTCTTTAACTGTAAAATTCTCCCATGGTCTGTTCTGCTAGACTCTTACAACAGAGCTCTTTGATATACTGATTTTGCTAAAGAAACTGCTTGAGAGCTGAGAAATCAGGACAAAAAGAAATTCAAAATGCATAGAAGCTTATACAATTTTATAACCAATATATATTTTTATTAGCATGGAATTTAAGACTAATCCACCCCTAAAAGTGTTTCCTGGTTTCCTCTAAATCTCAAAGATGAGTCTTCCCTCTAGACAATAAGAAAATATTATGACTTTTCAAAAGGAATTTGGAAATGCCTAACTATGATCTTATAGTATGGCTCAGGTACTCACTCTCAGTCTAAACAAAGTATTTTCTGGGGGAAAAAAAAAAGAAAGTATATAAGAATGTGTTTATACGTGTACTCATGCATTTGCATTTGAATTTTCTTTCTGATTCTCCACTGAAAGTGGAAAACATAACTCTTTTTCCCATATTAAGATCTGGTAAATTCTGGTATTGTTTGGTTAAATGAATGTAACAAGGTTCAGGAGAATTATCCCACTTATTTCTGGTACGTGATGGATATATGATTTGAATTTCATGACTGTTCATTTATCTTTTTTTCCAGTAAGAATGGGTGAGTATTGTTTTAGATTAACTGTACTAGCGGTTTGAAGAATCCATACAGCTGGTTGTTTAGCAATCACAAAACCATTTTTCATATTCCAAGGAAAGCATTGCAGTAACACTGTGCCTTCCGCATGCTCACCTCTTCCAGAAGCCAGTGAAATTTAGATATCTGATTTGAAAAACAAAGCCAAAGTAAAGCCCTAAAATTCCTATCCTAGAACCAAGTTGAAGTCAATTACTAACAAATATTCCTCTTGAAGTCTGTGGGTATGAATTTGTCAGCAGATGATACCTCAGACATTGACCCCTTTGTCAAGGTGAACTTAATCAGCCCAGATAATTTGTTGTTTATCTGGTGGAATGCTGGAGTGGAGCTCTAATGACAATCTTCTCTAATTCCAACTGCTGTGTAAGTATCACAAAAACATACAGTAAAAATATGGCCTAGTTACAGGCATGGAAATATTGTCATTTGTGATTAATCAAATTAAGAGAAGGGAATAACTGAAGTGTAAATTCTGAAAATCAGAAACAATTCAGTAACAGGAGGTTATATTAACGTTCATTTTCAGTACTGCCTCTACTGTTTTGACTGGGTTAACATACTCTGGAAGCCTTTAGTGTCCTGCAGTTTGTTCTCTATCTCTGACTTTGATCACTGTGCCTTTTATCCTGCATCTTAGAAATGTTCCCCTGACGTCAGATTTACCTGTTAGAGTACAGTCTTTAGCTATAAATTCCTGTTGAAGAAGGGCTGATAAAATAGAAGACAGTTCAAATAATAGCAGCAGATAACAATTAAGATATGTTCTTCTTATCTCAATATTTTTTTTTGCTTTGACACATTCCTCCAATTTTTTTGGCCATTTTTTTTTCCCAAACAAAGCAGAAGCTTTGTTTGGAAGGTGCACATGGTAGTGCACATAGTAGATGACACAAAATCCCCTGGTGGAAATTACCTTATGTAGCTTTTGATATCCACACTATAGGTTTGTGTCTGAGCTAGTTATCCTATTACAGTCAACTCCAATACAGTCAATAGAGTTTAGAGTGTGATTGATCTGACCAAACGCTGCTGTCTGCTTTAGGATGAAAGGAATTACGCCCTAAAGTCTTCTGAGTTTATTGACCTTCCCTTTATTGACTAATAAGAGAGCTTATGGCCAGAAGTTTAGATATAGAAATACAAAGTGCAGTGAAATTTATCCCCTCCCTCTTGACTTTAATGGGATGTTGATCAATCCCTAAAATACACATATACCTGGGCTCTTGATCTTCTATTTCTTTTTTAAGATAATGACAAACAATTAGAACCCTATGAGTTACATAATTGTTGTTCTGTGTCCACAGATATACCATAATGAGTCACTAAACTTGCAGCTCCTTTCGTCATTTCTCAGACAACAAACAACAGCAGACACACTTACAATTCTCTGCTGTATCTGTTGTCAAAGTGAAAAAAATTACTCCTGAGTTTCCTGAGTGGTAGACTGAAGATAGCTTCAGTTCATCTTTAGTAGGTAGGTTCATGATACAGACACCTCTCCCGGAAAAGCAACAATCTTATGTCCATTTGTCTTCTCTTGGTAGTATCTCCAGGTAATTTAATGCTTTCCCAGGTTGCTTTTGATGTTTATTTGATTATTTTTGTTACTATTTCATATTATTGCTGGACAGCTCCTTTCTCAGTGTTGCAGTAGCAGAGGCAATAGGAAGACAAGGAACATCCTGCTCATTCTGATGAGTTTTTTAGTTAAAAGGACAGTTAGGGTCTTTTTGTAGTCTGTCATGGTTTGAGCAGAAGCAGAGGAATACACTATGTCAACCACAAGCTGGGTAGTGTCATATACTATGCTACCTCTACTTTCTGTGGGTTTTTTGCCTTCAGTAGTGTCAGCATTTTATCCAGACTCACAGGGGTATCTCTTTCCTGAGACTGGCTTCAGGTTTTAGCACATAAATTCCTACTCCTTTGTGAATGACCATGAGATAACTTTAACCTCAGCAGTGACGTTTATCTTAATGTAAATAAACAAAAATACTTTCCTAGCTGTCACTGTAAGAGCTGTATACATAAAACACAGCCTCTGTTATAGTGGAAAAGTTGGCAGATTAGCTGTGAGTTTATATTTGAACTTTGAGGAATGAGACATAATGTAGACAGAGGAGGAAGTATTCTCAGCCGTGGAATAACTATGTCATATATTTTCCATTCGAAATATGGCCACACAGGATATAAATGTGAACCAGGTTAGTGGAAGTCCAAGTCCCTTCCATTTGAGTACCACAAAACAACATTTTGGAAAGAGATAGTTCTGTTCCAGTGTGAATTGGGTGATGAACATACAATATGACAATGTAAGAAAAATTTCTAAAAATGAACTCGTTATGTAGACTATACTGTGAATGCTCTTAACTGCACTAATTGCATATATATTTAATAGTACATAAAGCAGGAGCAGAATCATGCCTCTGACTTCAGTATATCATCCACACCAGGACAGATCTGGAGGAAAGATCTTGAGGCCAAATGAGCACATACCTATCTTTTTTGTTATTAAGTACCCACTGTGGGAACACTCTTGCTATGAACTTCCACAGTTCAGCCATTCCTCCCCAGCCTTCTTCTCTGTCAGAAACACAATGTCTGGATGGACTGATGGACTGGGCCAGTGCAGTGCCTCTTACATTTATATGGAGACTCAAGAGGTCTGAAGAATCATACCAATAAAATATAAAACCTCTGCACTCAAGAAGAACTTCATGTCTATATCCATGGAAAGAAATTAATATGTTTAAATGTGTGAGATTAAAAAAGAAGAATATTCAGATAGATCTGCTGATGTAAGCATAGCGTGACTGAAGAGGAATACTTTCTGCATTTCTGTGAAGGCCCTATTGGTGTGATAGGAGAGCCATATGTGGCTAATAAATGATCTTGGTTAATGGTTAATTGAAATGGTTAACCTTCTGTTACCTCTTTTATCTACAATGTTTTTCCAAAGTGATTTTACCTAATTAGAGAAGTCTTCTATAAATCATTTCTGGAGGAAGATGATAGAATGGTGGTAAGAATGCTGGACAAATGAATTTTAAATATTAGTGAATATTTTAGGCCTATGTGAGATGTTGCATGTGTATGTGTTTTAATTTGTGCTACTGCGGCTGCTTAAAGCAATGCCTGGAAAGTAAAAAAAAGCTAGTGACCAGCTGATCATTACTATCTATTTTCCTATTTTTAGCAATGTTTCAGTTGAATGTATTTGTTCTTCCAACAAGTCACTAAGAGCTTCACAGTCAAAACATTTTTTAAAATCTTTAGTAGAAGTATGTTTTAGTACCAGTGAAACAGTAAAAAGACAGAAAAATCATGTAAAATGTAATTCTGAAGTGGAACCACAAAAACTTTAAAATCTCAGTGCCTCTGATACTTTTTAGCTGTGAGATAACTATCAATCTTTTTTATACTTACTGCTCAGGTGACTGAGGAAGTAAAAAGTTAACCAGATTTATTACGTTATTTCAATTTCCACTATTGTGTTTTTGGAAGGCAAAAAGACAGTTTTCACTAACCCATGGCTGCTGTAAAAAGTCTAAATCTGTCCTTCTTTCTCAAGGTTTTTTGTTTTTTGGTTTTATGGGAAATTTTAACACCTAGTGCTAACTGATGGTCGTTATACTTCACCCAGAAAATTCAGTTGCTTCCTCCTGCTGCTATGGTTACAAACAATGACATAATTTCTTGTTCTGGTGGTGGCTATGATAAGGATTGCTATGATGGGTCAAGAGGAGAAGTCACAAAGTCAGTAAGATTCCTCTGAAGGCCGATGTCTGTTGTGGTTGAGTAACCGTCATGGGGTAACCCCAGGCGGCAGCTCAGCCCCACTCCGCTGCTTGTTCACTCTCCCCCATGGGATGGAGAGAATTAGAAGAGTAAAAGTGAGAAAACTCGCTGGTTGAGACACAGTTTAATAAGCAAAGCAAAAGCTGTGCACACAAGCAAAGCCAAACAAGGAATTCATTCATCACTTCCCATGAGCAGGCACGTGTTCAGATATCTCCAGGAAAGCAGGGCTCATCAGAAGTGACTTGGGAAGACAAATACCATCACTCCAAGTATCATTCCCTTCCTTCTTCTTCCCTCAGCTTTATAGGCAGAGCATGAAATCATATGGTCTGGAGTATCCCTTTGTTCAGCTGGGGTCAGCTGTCCTGGCTGTGTCCCTTCCCAACTTCCTGCCCATCCCCAGCCTTCTCGCTGGTGGGCTGGGGCAAGCAGCAGAAAAGGCCTTGACACTGTGTAAGCACTACTCAGCAATAACTAAAACATCCCTGTGTTATCAACACTGTTTTCAGAACAAATCCAAAACACAGTCATGTACTATTTACTATGAAGAAAATTAACTCTATCCTAGACAAAACCAGTAGCACTTGAGGGAGAAGTCCTGGATCTTCTCTCCAGGAGCTGAAGGAAGAGTAAAGTTTACTTTTTTCCTTTTTTTTGACAGTCTTAAAAATGCATACATGTCTCATTCATTTGTTTTACTACATTTTAAAACAAATTTATATATATTTTTCTAATTATTACTCCAGATTAAAGAAAAAAACTGTTAGGAAGAAGTGGTGAAATCAGATTTAAAGGGAGATTTAGATCAAATCCCAGCCAATGGCTTCCAGCAGACTGAAAAACAAAGCTTCCTTTTTCTCTCAAACCCATTCCTGACTCTGTTAAATCTGTCTCCTCTGCTTAGGCCCATCACAGCTTATTGCATTCCCTGGATATGCCTCTGTCACCTCCGAAAAGTCGATGATTTCGATAAGGTCTCAACCTATAAAGTCAGATCATTTTACCTATATGCAGTGTTGGCATGTTCCTGTCACTTTTATCTTAGTGGTTTACTTGGGGTTTTCCAGGGAGCTTTCCTGCAAATCAATCATTTCTGTCTAATCTTTTCTGCTAGTAAGTGATTCAGGAGAAAAATACCAGGTAAAAATAGGTGTTTTCTCAAAGTCTACTGCTTTCGTACTATCTTCTATAAATCTCAGATTTTCTTTCCTTTGCAGAACCTAACAAACAGAAGGGTACAAACTAGGTAGAAACCCTCAGGCTTCCATTTCCAACAGCTCTCTAGTAATTTTGACAAGCCACAGGGAGCAAAAAGCCCTGGGCCAGAATCCGGACTCATTTATACCGGCATACATTTGAAGAAAAAGCCAGTAAAGTCAACAGAGTTTCACAACAGTGAAAGTAATGTGGAATTGGAGTTGGATGAGCTGCTTTTGTTTTTTTTTTCCTCCAGGAATTCAGAGGTATTCAAATACATTTCAGTCATCATGTTCTCTGACACTGATCACCCCTGATCAGGTACCGTGCTTTATCATATAGACTGCATTCGTGCTAAAACTTGGGATTTTTATGAGATAGTGGAAAGTTATAGAGTTCATAGATTAAATGCAACACTACTAAGTGCATCTGCTCCAGCATTGAGTCCCCATCAGCAGGATAAATGTTATAGAGATGTGCCGGCAACTTAACTAACAGATGGAGGAGCTGCCTTACAAAGCAAGACTGGAAGGGCTGGAGTGCTTCAGTTTGAAGAGAGAAGGATGTGAAGAGGGGAATGGTGGAGTTTTATGGAATCGTGAAGGTCTGTACAAGGTAAAGGTATATTAATTTTTTACCACCCTCCACAATACTAGAACTATGGAGTGATTTGTTAAAATAAGTACATGACTGATTTAAATCAGATGAAAGTGCTTTTTTAGTAGAGTGTGGTGACCTTCTGGACAGAGAGGTGTGGAGACAGAGTTCACTGGCAACTTTAGAAAGAGTTTAAACAAATTCATGGACAGCAAGTCTGCTAATAGACATGAAATATCCAGAATGTACCTTGTAATATCCCTAACTAGGTGACTGCAGAGGCTGAGGAAGCATCAGGTGAATAGTCCACAGAATTCATATGTGCAACTTGTGCAGCATCTCCTAGTGCCCTTGCAAGGGGCAAACTGTTGAACCACATTATTATAGCCAGTGTGGTTTCCTTTTGTTATTATATTCTCACTACCTTTTGCAATGTTTTACCATTTGAACTGTGAGGAACATTTTAACTGTTGGCTGGAGTGCTGTTGTGATGGCATGCTACTCGGGGTATGCATTGTATGCCCTGTGGTGCTGCATAAGAGCAGGAACAAACATGCAAAGCTTTCTGGGACAATCTGGAGGACAACATGGAGAAGGAGTCAAACTCATTCCGTGCCATCCGGGCAGAGACCCTCCTGTGAACTGTCAAGACCCACAGGCACACCCAGTCTTTGTTCTGGATGGAACTCATTGCTTCGCTGCAAAAGAAATTCCAAGAATAACAGTTATGACATTTATGAAACAGGCAGAGATATTCAGAGGACCAGGACACACGACTGGGACCCATGCTGTTTGAGACCATGAAGATAACTGGATTAGGTTTCACCTGTACGATTAGTTAGTCTGTGGTACTGAAAAAGGATCCAGACAACTTGCAAAGAGCCAACAACAGGAGCCTACATGAAGTCAGATAGCTGACTTCCCTCCCCATTTGTTACATGGGCCTGTGCTCATTTAAAACTGAGGCCTCTTTCTTCCATTGTCCTGCATGTGACTGGCAATGAATAGACTCCTGGGGTTGCGGCTTAAGGGGATTATTAGGAAAAAAAGTCCATGCCTCATACAGAAAAACAGCACTAAAAACTGTGGCAACTTAAAAGACTGAACAAGAGAAGGTGCTAAGCTTTAATTATGGACTTTTTCCATGTATGAGGCAGAAGAATCAGAGCAAATTCAGGTGGAAGCTTGAGCTTCCTCAACACAAACATACCAAGGTCAAAATGAAGTTATTTATAATTGCCCAAGCCAACATGAAAAGAAGACAGCAGGGAAGACCCCTATATGGGACCACATGGTGTCCTGTTCCTTTTTTTTCTTAAATCCACATTTCTGTGGCTATGGTAAGAATGGTGTTTGAGTGACCGGTATGATTTAGTTGCATACACGTCTTTACCTACATTACCAGCATGCTCATTTTTACATAGACTCCTTCTGCCCTTCATAGAGGTGATTTTCTGCATGATCCTGTGGCATCAGAAGCAGAGGGATATGGGCTTTAATGACATTATTTGCCTCTCTGCAGGGGCATATGGTTATAAGGTCTGCACATAAACTTGCATGGGGACAAAGGTTTTTCTGTTAAGATTTTCTGAGTCTCCAAAACCTTCAGAATTACTATGAGATTTGCATTGTCAGTTGACTCCTATGGAAAAGTCAAGATGAGATTATTTGCTTCCTCATGTCTGATTTATTGCTCTATTTTTCAGATCACTGCTCTCCTAGTTCATGGATGACAATTTAAACATCTTTGGAGGGAAAGCAGGGGAACACCTCTGAATGTAGTTCACTGCATGTGCAATCCTAAATATGTAGCTCATGATCCTGTCTGAGTGAAAATTACAGATTGCATGATCGATCACTCTTCATTTCTCCCCCTTTTCCAGTAAAAAATATTCTGTCTATGATTTTGGCTGAATCTCTAAAATTGTCTGTTTCCTTTCTGCCTTTTTAGTTTTCTATCTGATGTGTATTTACTTTCATTTTCCTTTTTAGGTTTGAATGCACTTGTTATTGTAACAGTGATAATAGTTTGCAATAGCTGTTCAGACTCTGTTAGTACTTCACTTAAGTAACACAGAATTGAGACACTTATAGATAGTTCCTGGAAATATTTATTCAGTTTTCCATATTTTTTTGAGTGCAGCTGGTCATTTCATGACAGTAGCCTGGAGTGAGACCACAGATGAACTTTGTCAGTTTTGACTTCATTTCGGTTGGAAAATTCTGTTAAATAAAAGCTCATCAAGTGGAACTCAGGGAGTGTTAGCTGCTGCATCTTCAAATTAAAAAAAAAATGTTCATACGAATTTTTTGGAAATGAAACTGTTTAATATTGTGTTCTGTATAATATTTTAGCCTCTGTATTACAGAACATGATTTTTTCCTGTGTATATTTGCACGTTTATTGCAGGTTATTTACTAAATGATTTATTTCTAACTCAAAACCATTAATATCTTTACTCTTGCACAATTTTTTGGTATATTGTTCCTGGTCTAGCAAAGGAGATTTGTTAAGGAACTGTACAAATTTTGTAATAAGACCAAAACTTTCCTATGCAGCCATTCAGGCAACCGAAGGGAAATAGGTGTCATGTACCTTAATAGTATACTTTATTCATCTATGGGGAAAAGTTATTAAAAGTCATTTTTTGAAATACATTTCTACATGCTAAATGTATGCTTATAAGGTTTCCAAAATAATTACACAGGAACTGTGATTTGTTTTGTGCTCAGTGTGACCAATTTTGTGCCAACAAATGATTGCACTTGCAATTGCCCTTTTGGTGTGTGCGATAATGTGTTTGCACTTTTGTGTACATGTTTGGGAGAATACAAACCAAAAATACAGAAAAACACAAACCTGAACCTCACAGTTTTCAACGGAACAACTGAAGCATGAAGACTGGCTTTGCATGCAAATTCTTTGAATCACTAGAAGTATTGATTTCTAGGAAAAAAGCAGCTTGCTTCACAGATTAATTCTTTATAAATTATTTTAAAATGTGCCTATTATCTGGAATTTGTCTATTGTAAGCTTTGTAAACAGGTGTTTTTAGCCCTTAACACCTACTGAGGAGCATGTTCTTTTTTTATTAACATTTTTAATTGCTCAGTTCTCATACCAGCCATGATGCAGAAGCGATTCCACTGAATAATTTGACTTGGCATTTTTATGTCTATTTTTTTCAGAGCTCCATATTATTTAGTTGATCTCGACCTATATGATGTCATTCAGTGACACATACCTCCATTTTTAACTACATCTGTACTACTCTGCTGAAGAATTATATTCAACCTGAATATCTAGTTTTTTATATGGTCTTCTGGCTTTTTCTTTATGTCAGCGAGGTCAAACTCATTCCTATTCTAATTATACATGGTACCTACTCAAATCTTTAATACTCAGTGTATCAGCTGTTAAAGTAATTACATTAATGTGAATGTCAAAAAAACCCACAATGATAAAAGGAGGGAATAGACAGAATTTAAAGCTTTAAGAGGAAAAGAAAATGATTCTAACATTCTGTGATTCTTACTGTCACTGATTGTACTAAGTCGACTCAGACAATATTGCTTCAGATGTTAACGGTCTGGGGACCTGGCTTGAATTTAGGTCAAAAATGCCAGAGTTCCTCACTTTTCCTTCTTTCTTATTAACGTTCAGATGAAAGCCATACGGTTTGCATCAAATTATTTACCTTCAGAGAGTCACGCCTGTGTCTGAGGAGAAGAAATCTTCAGTCTTGCCCACTGAAGTTATTGTCTTACCTTAAATGAGATCGCTCAGGACCAAATGGCATCCTAGCTTGTATGAAATGAACAGTTGTCAGGGGTCTGCTGAAGAAAACATAGTGTTTTTCAGTTATTTTTCTATTTGCATTTTATCTCCTCCTTCAGGACAAATATATTGAGAAATTTATGATGGATCACAATTTTCAATTTAAAATCTCTGCATGCTCTTTTTTTTTTTTTTACTAAAAGCCTGATGTCCTATAATTTATGCTACAGAACTCTGTTGGTAGAAATGCTCTCATTTAGCTCTGCACAAAACTTAGATGTATCAGTTCTTTTATACATACTTAGCACAGTATTCCTTTTCCTCTGGTGCATGTAGTTCCATGCTCTTTGTTGGAACAGCACAAGGAGGAGAGACCTGTGCACAGAAAGTAGTGTTTTCTTTCAGCAGGATTTTGACTGATATCGTTTCATGTCTTCTGGTTTGGGTTTACTTTGCGTAGAGATGGCCATCTTAGTACTTGGTACTTAGAAGATGACATGACATTAGGTATCAAAGCAGGTTTTGAAAGAGCCCTAAATCAGCTTTCCCATCCATAATCACTTTCTGCAGTACCCTGGTTGTTTATGCTTACAGTCTTTACTACTCTGCTTTGTACAGTGAGACCTGGAGACAGACTGATCTTTCTTAGCTGACTCTGATACCTCAGGAGTAGAGGAAAAGACATATATTTTTCCAGTTCATTTTGCCCTAAGCAGAATTAAGTCTGCAGTGTGTATTTAATTGGTTATGGCAGCAGAGTATTCTGCAGTTGTTGTTATGTGTGGTTGCCACGGTAAGGAAGCACTGCTGGTAAACGTTATGCTTTAGTGTTTAGAATTTTGTAATGAGTTACACTTCAGAGAAAGTAACAGCACAACCATCATCTTTACTATAGGTCAACAAAACCAAAAATCTGTGTTTCGACACTGATGATGAGAAACTCCTTCCTCCAGTCAAAACAGCATGGACTGAATGACTGGATGTTACATATTCTCTAACGTTACATCTGACTCCCTTCTTCCACATTAAGTGGAGGCGAGAAATATGATAATAGCAATAATTGCATAGCACTTGTGATTTATTTTCTTACGAGCTCATGAATTTACTCTTGTTCATGTTTCAAAGTCATTGAGGTGAATTTTTTCAGGCATTTATTTATTCACAGAGGAATACCAATCAGCTACAAAACTCACAAGCTCTGAACTCCTCGCTTTCAGCTGGAAAACTACTAAATAAATCAAAGAGTTTCTCACTTTTGAGACAAAACTTTGAAACATTTAATTACAAAATTGACCTAATTTTACTAATAAAACCCTCATGGGTTATATATTTCAGATTGAAGAATATGCTTGTCTTAACCTAAAATTATTAGTGGATGGGAATATTTTGTCTGAAGAAAAAAAGAAAAAGTACAATTTTTCTATCTCATATTAGCAAAAACATTTAAAATTTTTTAAACATTTTTTTTTCAGTTTCCTATGAAAAACTGAACTGCCTTCACAAGTTCATCCTTCTGTTCCACATTAACTTGAGATTCCCTTTTAAATTAATTGCCCTGATTTAGGATTACATTAGATTCCGTGAAATTTTTCTTGCATTACGAAACTAGATGAAACAGAGTGATGTATCCCAAACATTCAGATTAGAATGAAAATGGAAAAAACAAATGTGAATCAAACTGGAAGAAAAGTCACAGTGGACATATGCATAAAGCTTTCATTGAATTAAAGGAAATCGGGACCTGAAGGAAGCTTTAAGCCAAATCTTGTCAAATCAGGCTGATCTTTATAATAAACATACTCAGTCTTGTGATCTAATCATGGTCTCATCCGTTCATGTTTGGGGAAGATGGGATTGATATTTTGCAAGAACTTCAAATTTCATGCTTGGAAAACTTTAGTTTTGTTAGGGATTTGGAGGACTGTGAACTAGGTAGGGCTGGAGAGCCTAGCATACATGGCACCAGAGCTATCAGAAATGGAAATTTGTTATCAGCAGAAACGGACCAAAGTTCAAGAACATTATTATTACACTCAAATTGGGTCAGTTTGTCATGAGAGAGCACTAAGACAGATTAAATCATTTCCTGACATAAAAAGAAACCTTTGAATTCTTTGATGATAGCAGAGTTGATCGGTTTCAGAACGTTTCAGCATTATGGCATGCCTGGAACATAAGGACATGTCATTAACACTGTAATAAAAGAATCAGACTCGATGAAATTTAACCTTCTAGAAACTTTCATTGAAAAGCAAAGCATTCACTTCTTAATGCTTGCCTTTTTATCTAGTAAGTTGTTTTAGTGGGTGGATTAGCTTTTAGTATCAAGGAAAGAATCCTTCTTTTTCACTTTGAAAAATCAGTTTTTGTAACTGAAGGCTTAACCTTTATAGTTTAAAGTAATGACTGCAGAGAACATGTGTTGTAATTCCTTCAAATCCAGAGAAATTCCATCATATCTGTACATTAAATCTTTCTGATTTGTATTGGATATGTGTCTGCAATAATTGTTTTATTGTTAATTATTTCTAATTTGATGACTTTGGAAATCACCTTGAATTTTGGTAGTCTTTACTTTTCATCTGTTTAGCTAGGAAAGTTGTTTCATTTTATATCAAATCTTCATATGAGTAAAGCTAGGACTCACTACTTTCTTCTATGGGATGAGTTAGCCAAGATTATGCAATGATATCTGTTTTCCACAAAACAGACTACTCACGGTTTTAGTGGGAACTAGATAAAGTATAGCAGTTGATTTTTACAGCACTTAAGTATGTCTTTTAATATTCAGAATAAAACAAAATAAAATGAAATAATAGTTCCTACAAAATAGGGTGGAATATAGCAATTTTTATCTGCAATTTCAAGACAAGGCAACTGGGTATCAGGTCTACAGCCTGCCATTAATCTTCAATGGTTTTGTAAATCTAAAGTATTCTAATTCTCAGACTTCCTAATTTCACAGTAATTTACAATATGATATCAAATCTGTTAGGAAACCTAGTTCAAATCAATCCAATCACATAAATGAAAAGATATCTCTATACTTTTTCTTATATATTGTTTATACAATGTGTCTCAATCAAAACTGTTCATAGCTACAGTCATATTGTTTTAAAATTCCATATTCCAAGACTTTTTTTCTATTATTTCTGTTACTCCTTATGCAAAATAATATGTACCCTTTCTGACATTAATGATCTGGCCTATAATTGTACCATAAATTTTTAATCTCTAGATTTTTTTTTTTCTCAAATAACTGATATCAATAGGATAACCACTCTGACAGTGTCTCTAATCTCAACTCAAGAGAGAAAAAAATTATCCTTCATTTTCTTTCTCATGCCTGACATATTTCACCATATAATCAAATTGTTTTTCTTTCAATTAGTGTTGGCTACATGCTGTTTTTCTCTATTTGCAGGTATTAATGAATAAATTTAAACTCTGAATCACAGGTTTTCAAATTGACTGCAGGAATAAATGTATAACTACATTCATAAATATATATCAAAGCAGTCAAAGCCTTGGCTATATATCCTACCTTGATGTGCATGCAAATTTTCCATTACTGTTAATGGGAGTTAATGTGGGTGTTTTGTGGACAGAATATATTCCAGTCAGTATCCGGGAACATGTTTTTTTTTCCTACTAGTCCCATTTTTCCTTCTTTGTACACCATTTACCATTGTAACACAGCATTTCAATTTGAATTTTAGGACCTTTACTGAATACAATAATAGAATTTTTACATTTATCACAACAGAAACATTTTGCAAGATTCACAATGGAAATATCTGTAGTAGGAAACCAAACATGTCAATAACACAGACCAAAGCATGGTTAGCCAGATGTAGGTATCCAAACTGCAGACACCCATGTATCAGCAGATGAATTGCTGATCTGTTGTTAGCCCCACATACAGTGATAAAAAAAAGAAGTTATGATTGGATCACCATTGCACCATGATGATGGTGGTGCCAGAAGATGTCTGTGTGGCAGAAAAAAAATACTTATCCCTGTACACATGCTGCAGACCAGACAATTAAAGGCAGAAAATTGATCATGTTGGAAATATTTTCTTAGGACGTTTAGTGACATAGCTTATTATGAAAGGCTAAATAAAACTTCCTCTATGTTAGTGAGCTGTTGATAATTTTTGTTACCACTCATTTAATAAAAGCTTTAAAATCCCTAGTTTTCCTGCATGAATCCCAAACAACATGTCTATTTGTCCTTTCGCTATAACTAGAGCAAGGAAGAGTTTTCCGGTTCAGAACCTTTATCTGTATAAGACGCAGAGCCGGGACAATTCCTTTATTTTGTACATATCCAATGCTTGTCTTGCTTTTAATGTCATTCGGTTGTGCATTCTGTTCTCTTGAGAGAAATAGGGTGAAAATGAGAAAATTGGGTGAGAAAGAGAAAGATGTTTCCCTCACAGTGAAAAAGTCATTGCAGAACATCCCACAGGCCAATTTCAAGAAGCCAATTTTGTTCCCACTTCTGCTGGGATGCGAGTGTAGCATGGTGACAAATGAAGTGCTAAGCAGCTATGCTTAGCCAATGAAAAAGGCATTATATTTTTTTTTTCCCCTGAGAAATCAGTTAGAGGAAAACTATTCAGAAGAAACCTCCAATAAAAAAAAAAAAAAGACAGTAAGAACTTCTCTAGTGATAGGTGAGTGTGTCATGGGTTGATACACTCACAATTCCCCTGCCCCTTGCTTTGGTCATTTTGTTGTGTTCCTTGGGAACTAAGCATGGTTCTGTTTATAAGAGATAGATCTCATGTTTCCTCATGAAAACTCAAGTTACCAACTGTGGCATCACTCTCCAGGGGAACATCTGCAAAGAAGTACAGTAGTCTCTTTCCTACAGTACTGTTGTATTTCATTTTGAAAATTGTATGAGGAGATTTCATACAGAAGAAACAGTCCTTGCATTCCCTTATTTGAGAATTGCATGCCAGAATGCTCCCATTACACATCAAATGAAAAACACGTCCAAGAGATAATGTGCATATTTACACTCAATACCTCAACACTGTTCAGTTTGAAATATGCAAAATCTTGATGTGTTCTCTTGGGCGGAGACAGATGTTATGGAGAGATCATTGTGTGGACTTAGACAGGATCACTTCAGTCTGGTAGGAATCAACATGTTGAAAGGATTATGCTGGGTTTTATATACATAAATAGCACATTTTTTATTGTTTTTTCTACTCTCCAAATGTTAAGGAAAAAATAACAGGTAGAAAATCTGATGCCTTTTATTGGACTACAGCGTATATTGTGCTGAGTCCAAATATTGTTTTAATGACAATAACATAATTCCAAATTTTCAAATCTGCACCAACTAAGTGATTCCATTTAAGCTTTTTCTTTGCATCCTTTTGCATTGACCCCCTCTTCTGCCCTGGGACAACCTTCCTGACCCAGAGATAACCCCCACAGATTCCTTTACAAGGTAAGAGATGATGCAAACCCCACACCTACTTCTATGAACCAGTGCATCTCAATGATTTATGTCACAGTCTAAATGGCATTTATTTGTCAGAACCACATCACTTGATGATCCATTCCCAGGGTTTGAAGAAAGGAAATTGCTGTCCTTGCTGCTGAAGCACTGTTTCATGCCTTCAGCAGAGACTCCAGTTGATATAATAAAATAACTGGACAAAATTTCATTAAGATCATGATGGTGACTAAAATACATTCCATATTAACTGGTGTGGAACTTCCTGGCTGAGTTATGTGGTAAAGAACCACGGGACAGATAAAGATCAAAAGTGTCAAAGCCAGGGGAAATGGGTACCATACATCAACAAAAACTTCCCCTACCATGCACTATGTGACATCTTATTGGATGCTTCTAGCCAAACAATAACAAAGTATGCGTATTCTCCACTGTAAATCTGTCCACAATTTTGAGTCAGTTTGCAAGAAGCTAAGATTTTCACTGTAAGTGTACCTACAAGAAAAATAATTGTTTTAAGAAAAATTTTTTGTCAATATTTTGTGTTAAGCAGGACATGGAGAAGGAAGAGAAGACCCTGAATCAATTCAAAATAAACTTAAGAGAGACTTACTTAAGAGTCCAACCTTGTCCATCACATATATGCACATGACTTGCAGCATGGTAGGTTGCATGTTTCTTTTGAAGCGAGGTAGTTAAAAGTGAACATTAAAAGCCTCCATATGCACTTGGCTGCATTTCTCACTTGATGTTTTCTAATTTTTGAGTGCTTGTCTTTGCAATGGGTTGTCTTTGCAAAGGATTCTTTCAAAAGGATGTGTATGCATGAAGGAGAAAGGGAATAAATTCCTAGGCTTTCAATAAAGAAAAAAGATTAAAAAACCCACAACAAGCACAATCTCCAAAATCTATCAGGTAACACCTGGTTGGTAGCACCAATATAGGCATGCCAACTTTTAGATCCACAGCACAGACCTCTTGGCTCTTGAGATGTTTTTGTAACTGTTGGATGAACCTCTCATCCTTTCTGCTGAGCAGCAGTAACAGACACTGAAATACACATTCTCCTAGTGGAGGTGGACAAGATAAATGCTGATAAATGTGAGGTTTAGGTGCTTCAGATACATCTATCCCATTTTATCTAAAAGAGACCTGACCTGGCATATGATGCCACATCTAACTTCTAAACTCTTGGGAACTGAATTCTGTTTGGTTCAAATTAGACTGTATCCTCTTTCACAGAACCTGGGTTTAGCAATCAGCAGGGAAAACACTGTGAGTTCACAGAGAGAGAGATTGAGAGAGAGACTTCCTGGCCTCCAGAGCTGGAAACAGGCAAGAAAACACAACCAGTGTGGAAGGAATTTCTAAGCACGAAGCTGCCAACTGCCTCAGCTCTTGTCTGAGCATGGACAAACTCAGGGGCCTTTTGAAAGGCTACAACTAAGAGACAGAAATGGCAACCAATACATCCTTAGTGCAGATTTCACTTTCTGCCTATTAAATGCCTACTCTTTACCACAAAATCCAGTATACTCAGTGTTATTTTAACAAAATATTGTAAGATTTTATTTTTCTGAGGTGGGCAGTCAGTGGGTTTTACCTCAATGTCCTTCTGAGAAACTCATTAAGTGTTTTAAATGATGGTCTCTGAAAATTCAACTTAAGGAAGATACCAAGTCTGGAAAATTTTAGCCTAAGTGGTTACTTTTAAGTCATCGAAGATCAAAATTTGTTAGGACTGTTGGGAAATTTCAGATGTAGATACCGTTACCGCCTCCATCATCAACATATCTGAAAATTCAACAGCTAGCTACAGAAAATGAGACTCACATATACTAAAGTACTGGTATATTAATATGCATATGGAGAGAGAGAGAAAATAAAATGCTTCTTTCCATATCTTTAATGAGACAGAATCATATATTAGCTAGGAAAAAAAGCATACTTAAGAAATTAAATTGAACAAAAATAGGAACAACTCTGGCTTTATACATTCCCTTGACAAATCTCTTGAGTTTTTATGACTGTATAATCCAGCTCCTGTGACAGTTTTCTGCCATGCCATCTCAGATGATTGGTTTTGTGCATAGTTATTAGTCTGATTCCGTTAATCTCCCATTTCTGCAGGAATAAACTCAACCGCTTCTATTTGAGCTCTTAGGGTTTCTTTTAAATGGATGTAATTCAGGTGACCTAATGGGAAAGGGGGAAGATCCAAAAATAAAGATGGTGTTTGAACTTTTGTATATACTAGGTGGTCTAGAAACTGGGCAGTATACGGGCAATATTTTCCAGCTTTATCTGAAAGATTTGACTAATAACATTCAAGAATGGTATCCTCTGTTAAGAAACACAATTGGTAGGAATTCCTTCACCTACATCAGTAGAATTGAAAGCAATGCATGTAGACCAGCTGAGGTCTCTGTTCTTGAAATGTGTTACTCGTGCCCACAGAGGACAGGTTTGTACTGCAGAACAGTTCACATCCCTGCAGAGTTGCCTATTTTCCCATGTTAATGTGTTAGATGGCTATATCTAACGGAGTTGAGACTCAGTGGCTTTAAATACTTTCTCTCTTCCTGTAAGGATGAAACCTAGACAGAGATGAATGTTTTGTTGTCTTCTCAGTGCAGCTGAGGCACAGCTAGCAGCTCGGATAGATTTCATCCTGGTTAAAGATCAAATACTGAGCAGATGCGACCACAGTAAACTTGGCCTCTGGCTATGTAGGATCCTGGGTGAATACTCATTCTCTGAGTCTTCTCTTCAGCACTCTGTGCACAGAATTATTTTATCACAAGATGTTCTTGATTCACCAACGAGAAGTAGCATAGCTCTACAAAATTGTCTAAACTTTCTTCAGCAAGATGAAAGTGATGTAAAAAAGATATGCCCTTGTGAACAAAAACTGTGCCTTTGTGAGTAAAAACTGTGCCTTTGCAAAAAAAATGCTTTTTTTCAAGGGTGGATAGGTCTTATAAAGATGAGGTTGTTCTTCTGTTGACTTAACATTCACATGGACTAACCAAAAAAATAGTAAATACATGAGTAGTCCTACTCATTCTAGTCTATGACTTTTCTGCCTGTCTCCAGACTAATTTTTCACATTAATTCATGTCAAGAGTAAAAAATAATTTTCTCTTTCACTAAGCAAGAAATTCCACTACTTGTCTTCTTTTCAAGCTCCCTCTGTAGCTTATTCTTTTTTTTTTTTGATACTATATATTAGAAGACCAAATATCTGCTCCCTTCTTGAGACCAGCCTTGCTATGCCAGAAGTTACACTTTTTTTTCCATCATCATTTTCATGTTTTCTTCCATTATTAAACAGTAAGTGAACTTCTGCCTCAAGAAAGACATGATCCCTAGCTCAGCTCTCCAAGGGTAGTCATGGCCCTTTGAAAGATTCTTGGTGAGTCAACCCCAGAGTTTCCTGCAGTCAGTGCTCCATCTTTCTTTCTCCAGAGCACATGAGATCTGTGACTGCTTTCCTTAAATATCAATTAAGGAAGATTTAAGTCCATAGGCTGATGACCAGACATTGTACAACTTCCTGTCCTACCATATGGCCTCTGAAACACACTCTGAGAAATGGCTCTTTGCTCCTCATGAGAAACGCGTTCTCCCTGGTCATCTTGTTTTTCTGTTAAAAATATGCCAGAGAAGAGCGGAGGATTCCTTCTCACTTTCTTATGAAGAGTTATGCAAAGATCAGAAGTAGTTACAGGAATATTTTTCTTAAGGTATTTCCCTCTCACTTTTTCCCAGGAACCTCTTTGTCCACTACTTGTCTTGTCATATATAAAATGAGAAAGAAGAGTTGTCTGTGCCTGATTCGTTCTGTGAAATGTCTGCCACAGCAGTGCAATAAATAACCATAAACTTTGTATCCTTGAGATGAGAAATCAATCCACAGAGGTAACTTTTAGCTATTTCATCTAGAGTAAGAATCCAAGGAGGAGGAAGATTAAGTGAAATGGTAGAGTGAAGAACCTGCCTGTCACCTTGCCTCATGTTTGTTAATTGAATACAACCACAGGAAGAGGCAGCATTTGGCTTCAGGTTACTTTCTGTGTGAAAAGGTGAATTCCCTGATTAACTACAAAACTTCTTCCCTCCCTCTTTTTTTTTTTTTTTTTTTCCCCTTCTTCATTTGGATTATTGATTTCTCTGACGTATTTTAAGCATCTCTTTCTGGCTGCTGCTTTTTTCCATCCCAGACTCTGCCTGCCCTCCTCTGGTCTTTCCACACCTTCACACACAAAGAATTGAAAAGCTGAGAACCAGAAAATGTTTTAAGTAAGAATGAAAGAAAGTGTAAATAAAAAGGAAAATAGTTGAGGTAGTAACACTGAATGTAATGTCTGTCTTTACCTTAGGATAAGTGATGTGACAAGTATCTGCTAAATTTAGGATCACTGCCATATTGGCAAGGCAGACTTAGTTTTTACTTTGTTCAGGTGCCTCAAAAATCTCATGGTGAATGCCTTCGTCTGTGTGGGTGAGATGTTTATTTCAGGGAAAAATTGTGAATTCACACTTCTTGAGTCACAGGTCAAATATCTACATATACCACCCTGCCTTTTTAGATTAACTTTCTCAATTTTAAGACACAAGTGAAAGTTTAAGATCAAAGAACACTGTTTGCATGAAATCATGGGAGACGTGTTCTTTAGGTCTCGTGTTTTCTCCTTTTACCCTAAGCTGAGGGTGATTTCAAAAGTTCTACTGGTAATGTGCAGGGAAATTTTACTCTCACGTTTGTCAATACATTTCTTAATTTTTTTGTTTCTGTTCCTCCTGACCATGAAATATAGCTGGGCAGAGAAAGAGCAAGAGAGAAAAAAAAATGAAAATGTCCACAAAAACAAAGTACTGCTAGAAATCTGCCACTTGACTTGTGATGGTAAATGATGTTTCAAAGTAATCAGTGCCTGGAATGGACTAATGTGTACAAGAAAAAGAGAACTTATCCTAGAGATTCCTGTTGGTCTTCTTTAAATTTTAAAAGGATTTGCTTAACTTATTCTTTGCATGCTATTCTAAAATATTCACAGGTATCAGTGGTGTTCAGGGACTTTGTACCAAACAGTTGGACTGATCAGATCTGACTTACCATGTCCTCGTCCTAAGTGCACTCATTGCCATTCTCCGGAGATATGCCCTTTCATAGAGAAAAGTGTAAAAACAGCACTTTGGAAACATTATGTAGGAAGACTTTGCAATACAGTTAAGTACAGTGAAATGCGACTGAAAATGCAGACCCCATGTTAGCAATGTTCATAGAATCATACAACAGTTTCAGTTAAGACCATCCAGTTCCAACCCCCCTGCCATGGGCAAGGACACCTCTCACTAGATGAGGTTGCTCAAAGCCATGTCCAGCCTGGTCTTGAACATTTCCAGGGAGGAGGCTGCCCAGGCAAGTAGTGGAGTCCCCATCCCTGGAGGTATTTAAAAGATGTGCAGATGAGGTGTTTAGGGATATAGTTTAGTGGTGGGCTTGGCAGTGTTATGTTAATGGTTGGACTCGGTGATCTTAAAGGTCTTTTCCAACCAAGACAATTCTATGATTCTTTGATTCTCTGGACAACTTGTTCCAGTATTTCACCACCCCTACTTTAAAGATAGATCTAAATCTACTCTCTATGCTCTTTCAATTTAAAAGTTATCCCTTGTCCTATTACTACACTCTATGATAAAGAGTCCTTCTTCATCTTTCCTGGAGCCCCCTTTAAGTACTGGAAGGCTGTTATAAGGTCTCCATGGAGCCTTCTCTTCTCCAGTCTGAACAACTCCAACTCTCTCAGTCTGTCCTCATATGGGAGGTGCTACAGCCTCCTAATCATGTCTATGGCCCTCCTCTGGACTGCGTGAGCAGGTCCATGCTATTCTTGACATGATGCAGGACACCAGACTCTTCTGAAGCGGTAACTGAAGGTCAGACTTGGTACTTTACGGTCTAGGATTATACTAGGAAACCATATGAATTAATTGAATTGGAATTCTAAATCTCCAGTAGCTGTGATACATTTGATACCTGGCTGGCAGGCAGACACCGCCATACTAAGTATTTTCATCTTCAACTGAGTCCTTCTCTGAAGGGCAAGTTTAATAAAATGATGTCATATTGCATCAAAAGCTAACACTTTTTCCAGCATCAAGAACTGAAAATTTCTTAAATTGTCCTTTAGAAATTTCCCAGACTAAAAAAAAAAAATAAAAATAGTGTCTTAAACTCTTTAACATATTTCTCAAGCAGTTTGTCTCATTTAAAGGACTGTGAACTTCCTAACGAAGGCAATTTCTTTGTTTTTCACTTTCACATTTACAACTTCACAGTGATGTGGTCGTAAACTAAATATCTACAAGTGTTTCCAATCTATTCTCGTTAAACTTTGATATTTTTTACTGCATATAAAAGATAGCAACCAGTTTCAGACCTTTCCTAGGTGCTGTACAAACTATAATGAATGTCAATCTCTAACTACAAAGTTTATAATTTGGGGCATATTCTGGTGGTGAGAAGCATAAGTAAATTGCTCCTTAGTTTGTATGAATCACTACTTTATACTGTAATATCTTAATTTCACACCAATTAATCATGTGATTATTAGTTTAAGACATTCATAGTGGAAAAAGGTTTTGAGAAAGATGAGTGATCAAACTATTTTGAAAAGCAGCTGTTCATGCACAGTTGACAGGAACTTGTGATGCTACTGTGTGTGAGAGGGATTACAAAAATCCCTGCCTTCATAAAGGAAGCAAAATATCTGCATTTTGAAACTTATGTCCATCGAACTGAGTACTATCTTGGTGGAGCTTCTGCAGTCTGTCTTCTTAGTTCATTCATTGGAAATAATAATAAAAGTTAAAAAAAAACATGAGGTGGGCAGGAGGAAGATAGTGAGAAAAATTAGAAGTAGTTGTAGGTTTTCCTGTGGCAGGTTTTTTCAGTTAATTATCAAAGGCCTCTGTAAAACTGAAATAAATGACTACTTCGCAGTGTCTCCTCTTTGTTGGCAAGAAAGCAAGAAGTGCAGTGTGTAGCTGAAAAAATAGGGAAAGATTGTGTAAATGAAAACATATCTAAGACCTGATCAGAAAGGTAACTGAGACTTAGTCCCTGTGTGCCCATGCCTGTTACTGAAGCTACTGGGAGCTACCATTGCATTAGTCCTTCAGAATTAGAAAATGTTTCTTACTGGCATGGATGTGGGTGTTACGAATAAAGTTCATGTACTAGATTAACTGTAACTTTCTGCAATTTGTTGCCTGTTCCACCAAAACCAAAAATTTTCAAGCCTGCCCCAAGGAACTCATTTAGTTTGAAATATGTATTGTTCAGTTCACATCAGTGTAGAGTGAGTTTTCAAGGTACTCTCATTATCTCAGGTTTAGCACTTATTCTTTACTTACCTTTCTATTCTAATGGGATTGGAAATTTCTATGGGACTGGAAACTCCTCTAGGAATTAAACCTGTCCCTTTCTGGTGTCTGACATGCCCAGCTAAAGCAGACAGGGTACATCTGGATCATCTACTTCACTAGCTCTGTGTACTCCACTTTCACCCTTTTTTCTATCTACCTAAAATTCAGCCTGTGTTTTCAGTTGATCTTCCTACTTATTTCCTCCCCGAAGGCACAAATCTGCATCCAGTGAAGTCAGTATGAATGTTGTATGAGAAAGTTCAAGCCTTTAGACTGTGATTTAACAAGGTACTTAAGCACATGCCTGGCTTAGCGCACAAGAACCTTCTTACTGAAAGCAGCAGAAAAATTGCTACTGGTCTAATTGCGAACAAGAGCGAGCTATGAACCATTAAGCAGCTGCTGAATTCCACTGCAGCAGTGACTATATTTCAGTGATGGGCTGGGTGTGAGCCCTGTGAGCAGTTTACGATGTGCTTGGGAAACTTAAGAATGAGAGCAGCTCTATACCAACTGCACCCAACCATGGAATTTACCAGTCTAGACAATATATCTGCTGGTCCACAGCCACCAGGAAGCTTGTAAAAAGGAAAATGGTATTTTCCAGAACAAATTGAGAATTATACCTCTCCAAACTCAAAGGTAATCAGTGAAAAGCATTTGTCAAGACTCTCATGAAAAAATGGAAAATATTTTAGCTATCTCTCTGTCATCTGTCATAGGAGGATTTTTAAGCACTTGTACATACATTTACATACAAGATAGTGCACATATACCTCATTAATCTAACAGGGCAGGACTAGGAATACTCTTTGCTCTGATCTTTGTCTTCTAATATTCCAGAATGGAGTGTTCACCAGCATTTGTAAACAAATATTTGAAAAAAAAACCCAACAAAGTGATTTGTTTTATAAAATCCAGAAAACTAGCGAAGACTGATGAATTCATCCATAGATACTATCCTATTTTATTCCCCCAATGTAATATTTGTTATACCCATAGGAAGTGTTTGATGTGTAGGTGAGTGTAATATAGATAAGCTGTGCAGTCTGTAGGCAGATGGCTACAACTCATGTGAGAGGCAAAACAGTGGAAGATTCATTGTGTGACAGTAGATAGGAAAAGATAATGCTCATTTCTGTAGGTTGGTGTGATCCTCCCACTGCCCTTTATACTTAGGTCAATCTACGGAACCTTTAGTGCTGTGGGATCCACACCCCTCAATTTTCCTTATCTCTTGCTCACAATAAAACATAATAATCCATCACACACCAGGGAAAAACACCTGGTGCTGTAGGTCATGGTTCAGTGAAGGAGTCGCATTGCTCAGTTGTGATTGTACTGCCTCCTACCTAGAGACAAACATGAAGCCACGACAGCACCCTGTTCCTCCTCCAGCCTATGAAGTTTCAGGAGTTAGGCTGTGACTCCATGCTGCAAAAGCATGAAGTGTAACTCAAACCCCGGTGATGTGAGGCTTACACCAGTTGTGCAGATCCCATGCTCAGGTCTGTAATAGGATGGCTCTCTGCATCCACTTAAGACAGCTTTAGTGTAAATGTGGTACTGAGCACTGGCCATCTGACTCCCTCTCTGTACCTCCACCTCTGCTAGGCTTGGGGTTAGGCAAGATCATTTGGAAATACTGTCTTTTTTTTTTGCTGCTGCTTATCCCTAAACCTCCCAGAAGTTGTCTAAACCAATGAATGACCAGTCTCTGTCTTAGTAATTAAGGACTGTTCATGAAATGTTCACAAAAATGGAGTTACAGTGCTGAGTGAGAGCAGTTGTCATGCTAACAGAGGGGATCACACAAGAAATTGTGTCCATAAATAGGCTATTCTTCTTCTTAGAAATTCATCACTCTTTGTGGTCTTTTATCTAAAATCTGAGCAGTGTTCCTGAAAATCAATTCGTTTTTATCTGCAGAGGTAGTAGAGGTCTATGTGTAGTTAATTTCAAACCAACATAGAAAAAGCAATTGAAAAGAATTTCTAATTTAGGATTTGTTTACTCTAAACTTATACACTAAGACTTTCAGCCCTGTCTGGCTACAAAATTTGGCAGTGTTTGACAACACTGATGCATACCACTGTCCACAGTGAGGTACCTCTATGAGATGCCTCCCTGTTTGTGCCTATGGTTGCAATAATGGCATGGTAACTGTGTGAGTTGCCTGAAAAGTCACTTCTCTTGGAGGGTTTTGTATCAGGTGAAACTTACAACAGCACTAAAAGACATGCAGAAGAAACAGATTCAGAGGCATACATCATGGTACTGCTCAGACAGGCTTATTAAAAAGAAGAGGTACGTGTTACCTTCAAGTGGAATAAAACACTCCTCGAAAGGGTCACGCTTTGACACCAATAGACACAAATTGCTCATTGGTCTAAGAACTTGTGTGAGAGGAAATTACTAAGGTGCTGTTCCTGGGTTGAAAGCTGAAAGCTGGAGAGGAACAGAAAGACCTCTGGCCCCAAAAGAGTGTATCGGTTCTGCAGGATGACTAGGACAAAGAAAGCCATCTGCAAACATTCTGAGTGTTTCATTACTGGAAACAGCAGCAGCCATCAGCTGGAGGAGGCTTTGGCCTCAGTTTTAAAGCAGACCATTGTCTGGTTTGGTCTTTTGCTTAAAGCTGTGCATAAAGAGTCAAGTCCTAAGCTTTAGAGCTCAGGAAGTATTCAGGGATTCTTGTCAAAAATTTGGGAACAAAGACATAATTTTTCTGCTTGCTTGACTTTAAAGGACATGCCTAATGTTTACTTACTGGGAGAAGAAAAGGCTAATATTGAAAGGTTAATTAACTTCACTTTGAATCTTTATAATTCAGAAGGAATTCAGTATCTGATGCTATAAAAACTGTACTTCTATGTGGGGATGGGCTCCTCTGCTGCCTCAGGAGCGTAAGGATAAATAATAGAGCATCTCCCTGTATCCTCCCAGTCACCCAAATTGCTCGGATATATGTGTTTACTCTCCTCACTTTTCCCAATATACTACCTAGTCAATCCTCCCTCTTCAGCCAGCTCTCTGTATTTTGAAAGGACAACAGTAGAGAGCAGTTGGGTAAGTTGAAGTGTGAGTGTTGAAAAACTTGTTTTTCTGGCTTGCCCTCAAGTTCTCAGGCTGCCTCTGATCACTATTGTTCAAGTTTTGAGGCAGAATAATTTACTTCTGCAGCATGTCATATGTTCTTATTTTTAGCTTATTTGGCAATTCCTGAACTGTTTGTTTCTAGTTCTAATTTCTTTATAACTGCATCTGTTGGGTTGGGGCTCAGTTCGGGAAAAACAATGACTGATTTTATTGTTTATGAATGCTCTAAGTGCATGGCTCTGCACAGATAACTAGACGGAAAGTCAGAGCTTCAAAATGCTGTTGTTGGATGACTTAGGCTCTTTTCCAAAAATAATTAGGCACTTATAAAGCTGATTTTCTATGAAAATCAAGAGTATGCAGGAGACCTTTGACTTGAGCTCTCAGGCTTGGAAACTGAACATATGAGTATTCAGAATTTTACTCCTGGCTGTGATCCAGTAAATGCCATCTTGTAACCTACTCATTGTAAGTAGTCCTATTAAACTGTGTTTACCTCACCATGAGTGAACTGGGTCATGACCTCAGTCGGGACAGGAGCAGTGAGTAATAGAAACAGATGGAAGGGATATTAAAAGAGGGAATAGTATGATTATATGTGACTGCTATCTCAGAGTCCATTTCTTCTCCTGTATCATCAGGCTGGTAAATATTGCTACTATCTCAAGGAACTAATAGAAGCTAACTTGGCTTGATGGGCTTATATCACCCCCTTTTCTTTTGCTTATCACTTTGCCAAAATGTAGTTACTTGGATTGAAATTGTTTAATCTAGTCCAGTTTCTTCACTTTTTTTTTTGTATGGTTGTTGTTAGGTGTGGGTTTTTTCTTTCATTTTGGATTCTTTGAAACTGTGATACAGAGAAGTTTAGTGAGGAAAAAGGATAAGAGTAATACTTTCTCCTTCAACTCAGAAGTGGTTTGCTGGGAAGCCATTTTGACGAGAGGCTTTGACCTTCACAGGCTTTGAAGCAGGGAGTTGAAATTTGACAAAGGATGGGCTTGGTATGTAGAATCTTTTTCTGTTCGTGTGAAAACATGGCCAAATCACGCATGTCTGAAAAGAATCACTTTCCACAAGCTGAGACATTGTTAAAAATCAGGGGAATCAGTTCCCTGTCTTGACAGAACATGCCCCATCCCAGCAGTGAATGAGGATACTCATTACCAGAGCTACAAGCTGGAGTAAGAGTTCTTTAGAACTGGTCTTCCTTCTGTCTTTCTCCATGAGACTGTGGTGGCAATAGTCACAGAAAATTAGAAGAGATTGTCTCTTCTGTCAATGTTCCCTCTGCTACTGCCATCACTGGGAATGAGTCCAGCTGAACCGAGAGTGTGAGTAGAGATAGAACAAACTGGCTGGTACCTCTGTCAGAAAGAATAGATGAATTTCAGTAAGTCTTAAATGTGAGGACATTGAAACTAGTCTAGAAATTCATCTAGAAAACAATACAGTTGACAAAATCAGTGCCCACTTTTGATCAAAAATCCTAGATGAAATTTTCCATCATATTTAATTTTCCATCTTAGTGCATGCTATAGTGCTTTACAATCTACACAGAGGGAGTTGTGGGTGCATTTGTCACCATCTTCCAGGTGAAAAATGGCTCCTTTTTACAACACACTTCATTGTTACTCTGTTGAGAGTGATAGAAGAAAAGGGATGCTCACCTTTCAGAACTTCAGGGAGAACCTGGTCTGCAGCATTTACTTCTCATAACTGGAGTTCTGCCAGCTCATCAAAGTTAATATCCCTTCTTCTGCAAATAAATGCCAAGGGATCTTTAATTAGCTAAAATTATCACCAGTCAGGACCTTGATTTTTCACTTAATCTGAAAATAGCACAGTGCCCCTTAGCACATTGTAGGAACATTGGCACTGTACCAAAGGAGAGAAAACTGCCAATTACTTAATCATACACTTCCTGCAGCTTCTTCTACATTTCAAGTTGAGTTCATCTCAACAGCTGGAGAAGAGCATTGTCATTTCTACAGTTTGTGGTAAGGGAATTCATGCTTTCTTTGGAGATTGTTTTGTAGTACTAGTTCAGAGCTTCTGGATTTGTTCATTCAAATGTTAGTACAGCAAACTCTAGTGGTCACTAGGTGCAGTAGGAAGGAGTGAAAAAGGCAGTTCTCATCCACGCTATGATTTATCGCCATTCACAGGTGAAACTAAGGCTCCACTGTTTGTGCTGTTCTTATATACCACAGGCTTTTGTTCTTAGCCTGACTCTTTAAGCTAACACCTTTGTTACCTCCTGATGTCCAGCAGTAGTAGAGCAAGATGCTTGAAGAAGTCTCAGTGAGGTGTTCCAAAATTACTGCAAGTAGCCATAGGACCTCTGCACCAGCAACCTGTATAGGTGTACCTGCGACAGTGCTCCATTCCTACAGCTCCCAAGAGTAGATGGAAAAGAAAGCTGCCACCCGCAGATCAGTCCATCCTTGCTTTAGGTGTTAAGCCAAAATGAACATAATTTAACAACTTCAGAGTATCATCTGACATATCTTTCATCTTCAGATACTCATCAGTCTCAGTAACACAGCAAATGGTGGGATGAGGAATCCTTAAAACAGTTGTGTCCTGCAGTAAAGACACCCCAGTGTCAGCAAAGGCTGTAGACTGGGTGCAGCAGGGAGTAGAATACTGTGGTGGAATTGGACACAATGGGAACAAACTGCCAAGGGCCAACTTCATGGTTCTGCACAAAGACTTGTGACCCATTTTAGCAGAGTTTTCTTTGGTTTTGATTTTTACTGGCAGTACTAAAGTGAAAAAAAAAGAAAAGAGGGTTATAATGAGAGACAAATATTCTGGTATAAATAAGCATGGTTCTGTTCCTGGTCAACAGAGGGAAATTGGCTTAATTCAGAGCTAAACCTCTATATAGAAGTAAGGTAGCTCTCTCCACACCTATAGCACATCTCTTGGAAAAGACAGCAATCAGGTGTCATGTCAGTGTTAGCTAGGGCTTTAACGTGATGGCACTACAACTGTATTTTCATCCTTTATGCTCCCAGGTTGGACAGTGCAAGACCAGGTCATTCCAGGGGGAGCAGCTGTTGCAGTTTCCACCTATCATGCTCTTGCCGTTTAGCAGCTTGCCCTTGTTCTCATGAGCACTGAAGTGCAGGACCTGTTTTCCATGGGTCCTATCTTCCATCACAGATGTGTCCAACCACATATTTAATTTTGTTAATGCTTCTGCTCCAAATTTGAAAAAATATTTTCATGGAATCCTGATAGTATCAGTACAGTTTTTCTAAGGGTATCTTGAATCCTGAAAGCACTACTGTGAGTAGAAGAGGAAAATATTTTTATTCCCAGTCTACAGATAGAGAATTAAAGATTCTTAAATGACTTCCTCAGCATCATCGTACACCTACTCTTACATTGAAAGCTAGAATGAGATCACAAATATTGTGTCTTTCAGCCCTATATTTATTTCCAAGATTCTCTTTCTTTCAAAAGATGTTACAGTATAACTGAATTAACAACAAATATAATTATAGTAAGCAGTTCAATTAAGATTTTCTGGAACACTATAAATAGAGTGTGCTTTCAAGTAAGACTCAACTTTTTCTTTCTTTTTTTTTATTTTTTTTTCTGCAGTAAACCTCCATTTCCTGCTTTCTTTGAAAAACTGTACTACGAATTATCAACAAGAGGTCACATATTCTAGCATTCAACAGGTATTGCCAAACCTGTATGTGCTGCTCCTTAAAGTAACATCTTGCTTGTTCAGTTTCACACATGGCCCCTGGAGCTTGTAGGTCATGCACAAATACAATGGTGGTCTTTCATGACCACAAGAGTTTCTAAATCACCGTGCTTTGAATTCTCTCCTTCTGTGTGACTTATTCTGGTCACATACCTTTGCAAAGAATGACCCTGGCATACTAAAATCTTGCAGTTCACACTGCTCTCACCCCAAATGTGACATTATACGGTTCACAGCTCTTTGCGGGATTTCTTGTAGTGTAGCTCTTGGGTATACTGAGAAATAGAAAGATGTCTGCTCTCGATCATATCAAGTGTCCATCTAGCCCAGTGGCCTCGTGCTAGCAGTGTTCATGCAAGGAAAACTATTGAAGAAATTGAGTATAGGGCAAAGGAGCTTCGTCGTTGCAACCTTCCAGCTTCTAGGTCAAGTGATTAATTACGCGATTTTCTGACGTGAGCTGCACAACACCCAGAACTATGGTAAAGGAAGGTTATAAAGAAAGGACTGCGGGTAATTTTGAGAATTATGAACAAAGTATTTTCGGTTCCTATTGTGTCAAATCTGGACACAGAAATGATTGATTGGATTAGAGGAAAGAATGGAGTTCACAGGGCTTCAGGGTCCCTCCATTGCAAGATCTTTGTTGGCTGTAAAGGGTTAGAAATTGTAAGATTAGAATTGCAAGAACTAAGAACATCTATGCAGATCTATGCAGAACTACAGAGGTTTTTTTTCTCAGTATCGATACACACTTAATTCTTGATGTATCCTCTCTCCCAGAAAAAGAATTACCAATTTATTTTTTTCTTTTAACTTCAAACTATTCATTTCAACAACGATATTAAATAATAATTAAGTCACTGTAAACTCCTGTTGGTTTAAGCATTTGTAAACACCCTTTATCCTGAGTTTTTATAGGAATAAGCATCAGCTACCTATGTGGTACCTCAGCACAGGTCAGTGTTGATACTGGTGTCTTGTAGCAGTCTGCAGGACTATTAAAGAAATGGCTGGTGACTTTTGTAAATGAAAAGCACAGGGACTCCAGCAGATTAGTACACTGGTCTCTTGCTTTGAAGTTTGGTGTCAGGAGAACTGAAAAAACTTACAAAAATACAAGTGAAACAAAGATTTACTTCAGTCTTCAAAGCACTAAAGTTTCATTTTTCTTTATACCTTTTTTCTCTGATATTTAGTGTTATTTATACAAGAAAAATTTACGTGTTTCTATTACAAATTCAAACCCACTTATCTGTACATCTGCTATCTGCGGGTGATAATGATGAACGCAAGGAAATCCCATTTAGGATTTTTCAAGCTTTATACATATCTTTGGCTTTCCATATACTACACGGGATCCACAGTGGGGCTCTCAAGCATTCATGGTAGCAAAGACATTATCCATAGCATAAAATTCCTACAAGGCTTCAAGTGAGATCAAATAGTATTCTGTCTTTGGAGATAAAGCTTATAAAAGGTGTGTATTAAAGAGGTTGACGCCTGGAGAAACTTTTATTTTCTGTTCTTTGGGTTGAAAGTTTAACTGATATCTTGTTTCAAAATCAATAACAGTAAATTCTGAAAATCTGGCCACTGACTTCCGATGAGTCTATCAAGAGATAGGATGAACTGACCTAGTAATCTTATTTCCTTGTAGTATTTATTTTCCTTTACGTTTTTCTTCATAAAGTCTTTTTTTATATGAAAACTTTGAGTTAGAAGAAATCATTGCTTCTTTGTTAAGGTACTCCATTAGTTCAGCACCCGGACTGCTGAAAAATGTCTACTATATTTCTCCTGAATTTGTTGACTACCAGTTTCTCTTATGGTGACTCTACAAAGGCTTCTTTGGATCCAAGATTTGTCTGTACAAGAAATTCTTGGTTGGAACTGCATTTTTTGTCTAAAGATTTTCTCTTATGTTCTTTCTCAAACTAGTCTCTGTGATCACATCCATCACAACACAAACTGTTTCTGTAGCACCATATTTACATCAGTCCTTTCTGTAGGAAGACAAGCCATGATGACGAAGACTTATACATGTCCCTTAAAAATGAGCGGATAAATATATTTATTTCTTTCTCCTTATTTCTTCCCTGACTTACTAACACAATTGATCTTCTGAGTTGCTAAAGCTCCATCTGATTGTGAAGGAGACCACAATTAAAATAGCCCATAATTGAAAAACCACTTTGGGGCACAAGTGTTCATGACTCCTCTTCCATCCACAGGAAGGTTGGATTAGGTGGTATGGACTGCAGTTTTCTCTCCTTTGTTTCAGGGGAGCAGTGCTCACTTTTCAATCTTCAGCTGTTTATTCTTCTTCAAAAGGGATGTGCAACAGCCCTTGGGTATAGATTATCAGCATATATGGGTCCTCAGAGATGTCATGATGGTCAACATTGTAGATTTATAGCCTAAGATCTACTAACAGCTTAATTCCAACTAACTCAGGAAAAGAGAATTGTGGAAGTTTAAACCAGAGGTCAAAACCATAATTTGTTAATTTACAAGTCACTTTTGAATTGGTGGGTAAATAATATCTTTCAGAAACAAAAGTACAGAAAATCTTTTAATTTTAGTCTTATTTTGTATGATAGTTCCCTAGATAGATCAGAAATTTCATTCATTCTCAAATGTTCCTCCTTTTTCCCTTCACATATCAGCCAAGCACAGGCTCATGAGACAATTCTGAGTTCACAAATTGATCAGAGAAGTTGATTGATTTCTTAAAAAACAGTTTGTCTGTAAAATGCAAAACTGGCTAGTGTCAGTGTAGCTAGAGTAGCTGCTCGTTTCAGGAACAGAAATAGAGTTTTCTGTTTGACCTTCAATGAACTCCAGGTGAATATTTTACAGTTTTGATGAATATTGACCATTTTTTCATAGCAGTAGTGCCTAAAACATATTGATGTATAACTCTATACTGCACTGACTTTTCACAACACGTGAGCTGTATGAATGCCAGAATAAACTCATTGTGAACTTTAACATCTCTGATATGTGATGTGGAATAATGACATAACGCCAAGTAATAACATAATTGGCAATCTGAAACAGTCAATCAAGTACACGTATCTGTCTGTGTTTTTCTTTTAAAAATTCTCTTCCCTTCATTCTGCCTAAATTCATAGTGAGGGAGTAGTGCATTGTATCTTATATAAAGTTTAGTTAAAATAAAATTGGATAAAATTCTGTCATTAAAAATGGAAGACTGGGTTTTTGAAACACTAGGGAAATGTGTATAGCTTTTAGTGAACTGTTTTGGCTCAAAACTCTGAAATAAAATCTGCAAACTGAAAATAAATAATTTGATTTTCAGAGTTTCAGTGTTTGCTTGCTTGATTTGAACCAAAGTTTAATAATTATCAATTTAGTAATAGCAAGCAGTTTTAAACTGAAGTGAAACAAGATATTCTGCATTGAATTAATTTAGCATGGCATGAAAGAATTTGCTTTAAAAATTTACTCATTATGAAAACATGTTTTCATGGTGATTCAAAATAAAATTTTCAGAAATTTTCAAAATAAAAATGAAACAAAGCCCTGAATGTTCACTCATTTTTAACACTGAATCCCAAGAGAAATGAATTAGATCTATGAAGTCTTTTCATAGCGAGTATAACCTTCATCTTTATACACATACACTTTGTCTACAAGATTTTTTTCCTGTTATCAGTATTATTACCTTTATTTTTTTTTCGTTTCTTCTTCTTTCAGGCCAGGTTATATATGAAATACATTGGAGATATTTTTCACAATTATCCATAGAATATAACAGAATAGAACAGAATCGTAGAATCATAGAATGGCCTAGACTGGAAGGGACCTTAGAGATCATTTTAATCCAACCTTCCTGTCATGGGCAGGGACGTCTCTCAACTAGATCAGGCAACACATGAGGACCAAACAGGAATCGAACCCGCGACCTTTGATGTTTCAGTACCACACTCAACTGAGTGAGCTAAACCGGCCCTCAATAGAATAGAATAGAATAGAATAGAATAGAATAGAAGTATTTCAGTTGGAAGGGACCTACAAGAAATATCTAGTCCAACTGCCTGACCACTTCAGAACTAATGAAAAGCTAAAGCAGGTTATTAAGGTAATTGTCCAAATGCCTCTTAGACACTGACAGGCTTGGGGCATTGACAACACGGAGCCCATTCCGGTGTTTGACCACCCTTTCAGCAAAGAAATGTTTCCTAATGTCCAGTCTAAATATCCTCTGGCTCATCTTTGAACCATTCTCATGTATCCTATCCTATCCTGAATTCTGGGGAGAAGAACTGAGCACCTTCCTCTCCACTTCCTCTCCTCAGGAAGCCGTAGAGAGCCATGAGATCACTCCAAACTAGACAAACCTCGATTCCTCAGCTGCTCCTCACAGGACATGCTTTCCAGTCCTTTCACTAGCTTTGTTGCCCTCCTCTGGACTAATTCAAGGACCTTCACATCCTTCTTAAATGGTAGGGCCCAGAACTACACACAATATACTCAAGGTGAGAGCACATCAATGCAGAACACAGTGAGACAGTCACCTCATTGACTGGCCAGTCGTGCTGTACTTGATACGCTCCAGGGTGGGGTTTACTCTCTTGGCTCCCAGGAGAGTAAACATGTCTGACTCCTATTGAGCTGTCAGCCAGCACCCTCACACCCCTTTCTGCAGTTCTGCTCTTCCAATTTGTACTTGTGCCTAGTGTTACTCCATCCCAGGTACAGAATTTGGCACTGGTCTTGTTAAATTTCACCCCATTAACCATTGCCTAATGTTCCAGATCTATCCAGATGTATCTGTTCCAATCTATCTAGATCCTTCTGCAAGGAAGGATAACTCCCATTCACTACAGCCCTTTAAGAATTGACACTTAACCAGTTCTTCACCCAGCACACACGTGAACCTGCTCATTACACAGTTGGACAACTGGTCCAGAAGGATGCTGTGAGGGACGGTATAAAAGGGCTTAATTCAGAGAAACAACCTACCACTGCCTTCCCTTCACCCACTGTGTGGGTGACCTTATGGCCAAAGAGCAGTAAATTAAATAGTACTTTCCCTTTGTGAACCCATGTTGGTGTGTGATCATTGCAGTGTTCTTTACATGTTTTTTAATGGTACCCAGTATAATCTTCTCCACAATTTTTCAAGGTACTGAGGTTAGACTAACAGGTCTGTGGTTTCCCAGGTCTTCCTTTATGCCCTTCTTGTAAATTGGAATAATGTTGACTAGCTTCCAGTCAGGGGGAATTAGCTCAAATGGTAGAGCACTCGCTTAGCATGTGAGAGGTAGCGAGATTGATGCCCGCATTCTCCAATATTTATGGTGGCAGCTACTCTGCGTATTTTCTTGTTTGCATGCTGTACGAGGGTGGCAAGACTTCAGAGACATTGTGGTTGCCCCCTCACTGTAAGTGTTCAAGGCCAAGTTGGACAGAGCCTTGAGTAGCCTGATCTAATAGAGAGGCGTCTCTGCCCGTGACAGGGAGGTTGGATGAGGTGATCTCTAAGGTCTCTTCCAGCCTAGGCCATTCTATGATTCTATGATTCTATAATTCCAGACCTCATCAGACTCTCAAAACCTTTGGTAGGTGATCAAAAGGGGTCATGCCATTACATCCATAGTATCCCATCACATCCCATAGACTTAATGAACATTCAACAGATACAACTTGTCCTTTACACTTTCAGTGTCTGCAAATGGAACTGTGTCCACTCTTCCTGCACTCATGGTCCTCCAACTCAGAGAACTGGGCAGACTAAGGTCTACCTGTATTAGACTGATACTAACTGAGGCAAAAAAAAAACATCGAGTACCTCCACTTTTTCAGCATCCCTGTTTGCCAGATGGCTATCTTCAATAAATATCAGTTCAATATTTTCCTTGGACCTCCTCTTGCTACTAATGTACTTTAAAAACCTTTTAAAAAAGAAACTAGATAAGAAGGCACTCACTGGCATGTTTTATTAGACTGTGAAACTTTTCTAAGGGAATCAATAGAAAATCTCTTCAGTAGTTAAAACACTTGAAACATATCTGTAACTGTAATTTCAAGGAGAATCTTCATTAAATAACAGAGACTCTTGTTTTCTTCCCACAGCATTCAGTGAAGTAAGATCTTGGTTCACAGCTTGTGTCCCTAAGCTCCGTGGCAATAAAAATGTAACAGTAATACTCATTTCTTTGGTCACATGAAGAATCCAAATAGTTAAGTAGCAGGTATTTTCTTTGCTCTTTAAAGAAGCACAGATATTGTTAGATGAGTCTGTGACTTGCTCTTAGTCAGAAATGGCTCAGACTTGAAACACAGCATCTTCATCTCTTGTAATCAGAATTCCTTTGTC
This sequence comes from Trogon surrucura, assembly GCA_020746105.1. NCBI lineage: Eukaryota > Metazoa > Chordata > Aves > Trogoniformes > Trogonidae > Trogon > Trogon surrucura. The sequence goes on along the minus strand of CM036619.1, from coordinate 10,805,542 downwards.
ACTCAGCATGCCCTTGGCGACAAGAAGCAGCTAAACAGACAATTTAATAAGATCTTCCATTTTGTTTTATTTGTCTCTGTAAGAGCAGTAGCATCTCCATGTGGTCTGTGGACTCGAAATCTTCATTTTCTCTTCTAAGCAAGGACCCATAATTTCCTCACTGTTTTTCAAATAAGGTGAAAGGGGTGTTCTTTAAAAAGTTCACTAGGATGAATCATCGTGCAGAATCACTTTTACTTACCCAGATCTTGTATCTTGGTTACTAAACTGAAATTTCCCCAACCCAGCCCTTTGCCATAGCTAAGTCAAAATATATCATGCAGGAAAAAAAGTTTAATCTATTTTTATTGAAAAAGAAATGAACCTTGTTACCAGCATCTGTGAAGCAGAGGCAAGAAAGGGTGTTTTTTGGTCCAGCTCTCTGCAATGCCTGGAGGTATTTTCACTGTCAGACCAAAAGTTTCGTTCCTAGGAGACTCTTGGTCTAGATTCTTTTAATCCCTCTGCTTACACTGGGGAAAATATCCCTTTATTCTGCCTTAGTCTGTTGTGGTCTAGTGGTGTCATTTTTGTGCGGGAGAGGAATTGTTAAAATTAACCACATAGTGATCCATATAGTATCTGGGACAATTTACCAATCATTTATTAAATGAAAGTAGAGTACAGCTAGATTGATCTGGAATGTATCTGAATGCTGTCATTTCAGGTAAATTATTTTGGGATCTCGTTTGCTGGAGTACGGACATCTTGGAGAAACACCAGCATCCTGCTTTTAGCTTAGCAATACCTTCTCTTTGGAAGAAATCTAAAGTTCCTTTACTCAGAGTACAAATTATTTCACTTCTTTGTATTCATTTAGTGGAGATTTAAGACAGGAATTTTCTCCCATCCATTACGCTTTTTTCCATAGCTGCTTTGCACATGACAATGTTTGCTCTGAGAAAACAAAGATTTAAAAAGAGACATGAGAAGAACAGGGCAGTGTGACTATTAATTTCGTTTGTGCTAAGGAACAGTTCCTTGTTCTCAAGATCTTCAAAACAAACAGAAAGTCAATCCATTTCCTAAATGAGGAGACATAATAAACCCCAGATCTCCCACCTCCTCTCCCCAACACAGATGATACTATTTCCTACAGGAGAATAACAACCCTGATCTCAATTTGGGGAAAAAAAGACCCTCACCACAGGAAATGCATGTTTGTCTTGCTCAGTTCAGACTCTTTTAACAGACAAAGATGCTCAAAGTCTGCACTGATGAGTTTCTTTGGCAGTGATTATCCCACAACAGCATTTCATTAAGTGGTGTGGGGGATTTCCTCTTTACTTCCGCTCCAGGCTTACTCACAGATCTCACAGATGCAGATCTCTCCAACAGCAGACTTTTTTTTTTTCCCCTCCCAAACCTCCAAGAATTTAAAGATGCCTTTTAGAAAAATAAATTTCCCTTTTATTGTGACTCAGACTTATTCAGTCCAATCCAGCCTATGCAAACACACATGCAGCTTTAAATTAGCATTTGTGAACAAGCTGCGTTTCTTTGGCTGTTTACTGAGACTTGGCAGTTCAGTTCCTTCAGGAAAAGAGAGATTCACATCTATTTATGGCTTGATTTTCAGACATGCTGAGTACCTCCTGTGGACTTGGAGAGCTGTTCCTCTGAAAATCGGGTCACTGATGTGGTGCTGGAAAGAGAGAGCACAAGGAAAAAGAAGAGCTCTGGTTTTCAAACAGAAGTGTTTATACTATTTGAGGTAGAAAATAGAAAAAAAAATAAAGAAACCAGTTTTTAATGGTTTGTTTGGAGCTAGGACTGAACTCCATATCGTGGATTGACTTCACAGCTGAGAAATGCCTGTGTGCAGAAAAGCACTGACAGACACCTAATTCTTAGCATAAACAAAATATGTCTCATTTCTTTTCCCGGCTAACTTGCTAGTAAATTATCTGTTAGTGTATGTTCAGCTCTGGCTGGTGAGGTTGCTCTCCTTTCGTCTGCCTCGGCTGCTTGTCACTGTGTCCAGCCAGAGGTTCCTGTCCTTGCTGCATGGTGCTGAGCAGATGCTCAATGGGAGCAGTCACTACGTTATCTAGTCGGAGACCAGCTAATACATTTTTAAAACTAGGTCTTTCACTAAAATGCAGTAGACAGTGCACATATGACCTGTTCAGCTGTGGCATCTGAGCAGAGTGGTGTTCTTTACCTCAGGTAATACCTTCCCTTCATTAGGCAAAGAAAATAGAAAGCTTATTTTTGACCCAGAATTTCTCTCTCTGTCACACCCAATGTTAAGACACAGTGGCACAGACAGCAGACGTTGCAAATCCAAACTGTTAGAGATTTTTTTTAAAATCATTTTTTTCCCCAAAAACTTACGAAAATCAGTTCATAAAGAAAACCTAAAATTTAGATCACATCTGTACTAAATTACATATACATAGTAGACTTTTATTCACTCACTGTCTACTGAGCCAAGGTTAAAAGTGAGATATACAAAGATACTTAAGATCAAAAAGTGAGAATTTCTTGGCTTTCAAAGGCATTACAATTTCAGGTAAGTTGTTCTGTACAACAGATTTCCATTAAAAGAAAAAGAAAGACAAAATCCCTCATGTTTTGAGGCTATCTTTTCCATTTTTTTTTGCAACTGAAAGAAAATATAATTTTTTTCTAAATTTCCAATACAATTTCATATAGATATATTCTTGTAAAAAAAAACCCTCAGAGATTTCTGTTCTTTGCTAACTCCAAGATATTCGTCAATGTCAATAGGAATTGATTATTCAGACCCCTCCAATATCTATAAATTCCACAGTAAATATTCAAGTTTTGAGACTCCTTTTGCAGGTCTAATTCCCTTAAATGAAACTGGAGCGACTGTGATCAAGGCCAAAAGTGTTTTTTTTAAAAAAAAAAAACACACCACAGAAAAGTTAGATAGATTTGATATTCTGGGTCTCTCTCTGCAGGACAGAATGAGGTTGGTTATTTCATTGCAAATAGAATAAGATACCTTGTGATTTGTTGTTCATTGATCAAAAAAAGTAAAATGTTTTTGACAGTTTACTGCAAATATTCAAGTCTGGGGATTTGACATAAAAGCCCACGTGTATAAAGCTGTTTCTGAGACTCTGACCTGCATCCTAGTCCTGCCAAGTGATCTTGAAATACAAATTCCATGAAACAAGGGATGAGTAGAACAGTAACCTTTACATTTGTATCACCTACCATATAGTATCTTCCATAGATTTTATTAATCGAGGATATTAAAAAAACAGTACAGAGATGTCTCATGGAAGTTGCTTGCAAAGCAACATTATGAAAACTAGAAAACTTACTCATGGCACAACAGGAGTGAGATAACTTAAGGCAAACATTGTCACATTGAAATGCAATTTGTGTTGGGATATGAAATAATCTACCTGAAATGTTCAAAAGCATTGAAATTTAAAGCAGAAATTCCAGCAATTGCAATCTAAGTTGGGTATAGAGTCTCTTCAGACAGCTTTAAAAATATAGCCTCTATGGATACAGGAAACTCCTTAAAGGTTAGAGTTCAAGCCTGCTCTAATTCTTTCTTGCAAGAACATCCACAGAGTATCACACTGGTCCCTGCCCAAGGAACTCTCCTGCAGCACACAGACAGCTGTACCAATTGCAGAGAAGGGCAACAGCAAAAGGGATTTACTATGTGTGATACCTTACAGATGCAGCAGCCTAAAAAAGAAGCCAAGAAAAAGTAATTGGGGAAAAATGACTAGTGTTTAAGTTTAGGAAGACAGCAGCACCTTGATCTTAAAACAATAGGTCAGATCTTTAGCTACTGATGCATTTTAAACTGAAAGTTACTTATATCTGTTTATGGGTTGCACTGGTTTTGAGCCAAAGTCTGCATTTCTTCTGGCTTCAGCTATTGTTTGTTTTTATCCAGGAAAAATTTTGGCTAACTGGATGGCAGACTGATCGGTAAGAGTGAATGCAAAATGGGTGTAATGACAGACAAACTTCAGGATTTCAATATGCTCAGGAGGGCTGGGTTCTCTTCCTGGTTTTACTCTGAGAGGCTATGTGATTTTGGACAACTCAGTGCAGCTACCAGTGTTTTGTTTCCCTTGAAGATGGAATCCCAGATGTTTTTCTTGAAATATTTCCAGATATACAACATTTGGCAGTAGTGGACTTCCAAGCAGAATCCACTTTTTAATTCAGTTTTAGCCAAAACTCCAGACAAAACCAAAACCAGAACTCAGCCCAGTCAATAACCCAAAACTAGAAAACATTTTTATTCCAATTTATTTCTTAATATGAAGTAAATAATAATTTTTAGAATTGTCCTTATATTGCATTTAGAAATATGACCAAGTAAAGAACATAATTCAGCCATGAAGACTAAAGGGTATCTTGAGAATATTGAAATACAATGTTACATCACACTGTTTAAAAGTCTCTGTCCAGCCCAAAAATATGCTGCTAAAATTGTTACCTTTTTCCAAAGGTCCTAACACTTTCTCACACTTCTTGGAACTCTTTCTTCTCTTGAAATCGTTTACTGTTGATGATATTTTTTATTACTTAGTGCTGAACTGCCTCAAGAAAGGCTTCACATCAGCTGCAGAAGGTTGGATGTAAATATACAAAAGGGACAATTTTATTTTTTATGGTATGTATTCTTAATATCTTCCCACCTCTCTGGTCTTGTTTATGGACTACTTGAATCTTTTCTCTTCTTCCTTCAGCAGAAAGTGTTCTGCATCTTAATACCCTGCTTTTCTTTTTGACAGTTGTACAGTCATCTGTGTTTTTAGAGATGGTCTACTCTGCTCACAATGACACTCCAATGTCCAACCTTCATACCTCTGCTTTTGAAAATTCAGATCTAACATAATAACTGCAAGAAATCAATCAATCTAAACACGGTGTTCTACTTGTTTTCTTCAGCTGGGTTCAAACTGTGTGGTGTTTCTTTCTCTTGCCCCTGCTCATTGCATGGAAGTTGGACTAGAAGAACATTAAAAGTCCCTTCCAAGCCAAATTATTCTATGATTCTATGATTTTATAACTCTTGCAGTGTTAAGCTGTTATAGTATTTTTTTCAGGCATAATACCTGTGATTTGTAGGCAAGCCTCCAGCAAAAGGGTCTGCCTCACCCTGAGCAAGTGAAACAAGGTCTTATATGTCACAGTTTGGGCACACACTTGATGTATGAAGAAATAATTCATTCTGAATCATTCCAGGGTGATCCTCTTGTGTAAGCTCAGGAAAGTCCCATTGTATCACTTTTTCTTTACACTCTCTGGTCATGAGTAAAATCATTAACCTTGCTGTTATTTGGGCTGAAATCACCAGACTTAGCTGTTAATGCTCACTGAAAAACAGGGAGGTGTTTCCCATTTGTTGTATCATTCACTGAATACTCAGGCACACATCCATGTGCCAATTATAGTCTCTTCAGACACAGGTTTACTTTCAAAGACCCTGTGAGAGCATAGTACTGCTGTCCCAGTAAACTTAAATAATGTGCAGGTCTAGATGTAGGCAAGAAACTTGTGAACAATAAAAAAAAAAAATCAAACTCAGATCTCTTAGTTCACCAAGATATTAAAATAAGAGTGAGGGAAAGAAAGGAAATCTGAAAATCCTAAATTAAAGCAGGAAGTTTTGAGGGGTTGTATTACTCTTTTTTTTTTCTTTTTCTTTTTTTTTTTTCTAATTATGGGTCTAAAATACATGGTTTGGGTTACTTTTCCACTAGAAGGTACTGAACAGAACCACTTACACACTCAATTTGTTTTCTTTTTGTTTCTTGTTTTTATTTTCAATGTAAACCCTTCCTCTGGAGTTTGAATTACTTATCTACAGGTGTTAAAGTATTTGGTGTTTTAAGATAGAGTGATATTGCCCACTATCTCCACCCACATGCCTATGGGTTCTGAAAAACAGCCAGTAAGCAAGACAGGTTTGTTAGTATGTCTTTAGTGTCCTCATTCCCACAGCTGTCTACAGAAAAAAAAAAAAAAAAAAAAGGATAAACTGTTCTTCTTTAAGTCAGCAGTGATGTAATGGTGCTTGTTAATAAAGTCTCAGTGGTATCATGATTGCAGGACTTTCCGTTAGAGTGCCTTTGCTGGGTCTTCTCCAACACACAAATTCAAATGTAATCACCTCGTGTGTTGCAATGGAAACAGCCTGAGAGCAACACTGCGGTGTTTCAAAGCAGGCAAACCTAGAAGATGAGGAAAATTATTGTGTGTTTTAATAGTGATGTCCTGCAGTCCTTTTCGACACCTTTCATTGTCTTGCAAGAGTGCCTCATGTTTTTAAGAAAGTACCGAGTTGTTGGAGAGGACAAGGAAAAAATGCCCATAAAATTTTGCAAAACAAAAAGTGAAAAAAAAAGCTAGAAATAGCAGACTTTACGAGGTTCTACAACACTGTTCCAGTTTCCTGTTACTACAGGCAATAAGAACTCGTATAATCCCCTTCATAAATCGAACAAACTCGATCTTCAATCTGCTTCAATTGCTTCATACTTATTTTGGAAAGCTGTTTAAGAACCTCACTAGTGTGAATAGTGGAAACCTTGTTGTTACTAACCTGCAACTGTTCAAGGCTGGATTAGGATTTTTCTCTGTCATTTCCAACTGATTTTCCACATTGTACTAAAACAGTCCATTGTGCTTCTTATAGTCTCCCTTTATTTTTATTTCCATCTCTGAAATGTTCCCATTATACTCTGTGTTGATGATGTTTCCTGACATCGTGTCATCAGCAAATTTTATTAGCCTCAGTATTATACTTTTGCCATAGTTTCTAATAAAAATATTAAGTAAGATGTATTTAAAACTATTTCTAGAGGAACTCCCTTGCCATTTAATGCAATACATGGCTTGAGTCTCTTCAACTAGCCCCTTACAGGATTTATGATTCATTTATTAATTTACATACTTTTCAGTTTAATCAGTGAATTTCCATGTGACAACATATGATATTGAAAGCCAAATCGATTTAATCTACCAAAGTTTCTTCATCTAAAATTAATTTTCATTAAAAGTTATGGAGCTATTCTGGCCCAATCTGCCTTTGGTAAACTCATGTGATATCTCTTGCACAACTTTAAATATTTATTCTACAGCACAACACATAGTTAAGATCACACTAACTTTAAAATTATCCTCTCGTAAGCATTTTTTTCACAAAATTCCTCTCAGGAGGGGAGTTTTAAAGGAGAAAAGTAGTGTTTGTCAGTGATGTCTACAGCTGGTAATAGAAAGGATAGAGAGTCTCATCCACAGTACGTATAGAACAGCTGGAATCTTTCCAATGACTTAGAGATCTGCAGAGCAATCTTGCAGTTGTCTAGAAAATCACTGCTTCTTTTTGAATTTTATTGTCGGCAAGAACTTTTGTGACCCAGATACTGAGACAAACAAGGAAATTGTACGACATTATATGACAGGACAGGTTTTGTTTGACTGGTTGTTTAGTAGCTAGTTCACCCATCATTAGTTCTCACTGAAATTTTCAATATTAATAAGGAATACATAACAGTTTTTTGTTGATGAACTGTATAGGTTAAAAAAAAAATTTCCATCTCTAACTTTTGGAGAATGCAAAATCAGAAGATACTGCTTCTGGATCTCACGTATAAATCAAGAACAAAATAGGTATTATGGAATTACGATCAAGTCATTACGGAACAGTCAGAGCAGTATCAACAGTTGTTAACAGAAGATAGTTATATCTTATTATAGAAATATTTAGTTGCTAATAAAAATATTCTTGGCTTAAAAATTAAGTACGTGTGGCTTTGCTTCTCAAAACCACTGTGATGTGCTCGTACTTAAGTCATTTAAATATATGCATAAGTAGTGCTTAGAACAAGTATGTTTCCTTCAAGGTTGAGGTTAGGAAGTTTGAACTACTCTGTTAAGTAGTTAACTCATGGCATCGATATAGTGCATAGCCAGGAGTGTCTTGAATCCTCAGCACCAGTGAATGAGTGTAGAAATTATAGAATTAGTGTAGAATTGTGCCAGGCAGAGACGGACCTGGGGGTGTTGATGGACAGCCGGCTGAACATGAGCCAGCAGTGTGCTCTGGTGGCCAAGAAGGCCAACGGCATCCTGGCCTGGATCAGGAATGGTGCTGTCAGCAGGAGCAGGGAGGTGATCATGTCCCTTTACTTGGTTTTCCTGATGCCTCACCTTGAGTGTTGTGTCCAGTTTTGGGTCCCTCACTACAAGAGGGACATTGAGGTGCTGGAGAGGGTACAGAGGCGGGCCACCAAGCTGGTAAAGGTCTTGGAACACAAGTCTTATGAGGAAAGTCTGAGGGATTTGGGGCTGTTTAGGTTAGAGAAGAGGAGACTGAGGAGAGACCTCATCGCTCTCTACAACTACCTGAAGGGAGATTGTAGAGAGGTGGGGGTTGGTGTATTCTCCCTTGTGGAGAGTGATAGGACGAGGGGGAATAGAACCAAATTGTGCCAACGGAGGTTCAGGTTAGATATTAGGAAGAATTGTTGAGCATTGGAACAGACTGCCCAGGGAGGTGGCTGAGTCACCATCCCTGGAGGTGTTTAAGAGATGGGTGGATGTTGCATTGGGGGGTATCGTTTAACCGGTTGATAGGGCTGGGACAAAGGTTGGACTCAAGGTCTCTTGAGTCTTCAACTTCAAGGTCTCTTTCACCTGAAACTATTCTATGATTCTATGATTCTGTGAAATGACATCAAGTTAACCACATCATTCTAGCTATAGAACCAGATCATAATATGAATCTCAGTCTTCCATGCTAAGAGGAGGTGAATGGAAATCAGGCGTCAGTTCTTCAGAGAAAACACAAGCTCCTGCTTCATGGTGTGTTCATTACCTCTATGTTCATTTCATCAGGGATAAAACTTGTTATTTCAACTCCTCAGATTCTTAAAACAGCAATCTGGGACCTCTTTCCCAGCCCCTGGAAGGCTCGCATGCTTGGAGAAGTAGCCTGACATGAGTAAAATGAGGCGAGACACGTTTGAGCTTTGACAGCAACAAAAACCAGAAGGACAGTGCAATCTCTCTTTTCTATAAATTGGCAAGTGGAAGAGCAGATGGTTTGCTCCTGGTCAATTTGCTAGCTCCCAGACTTCAACAAGGGGGTTGTTTAGGTACTCCTCTTCCACAGCTTGCCAAGACATCAGTTTATAAATATATCTTGAATAAACTTTACCTTCAGGCTATGCACAAGATCTTTCTAGGTGTTTAAGTATCACAGTGATCACTTTTAGGAAGTGCTGAAGAGAACAAGGAGGAGTTTTTTTTGTGGAATGAAGTGGTAAATGAAATGCAGACAGTAGTTCTGAAGTCCTAGATGCTTTCAGATCTTCTCAGATCTGGCTATGAATCAACAGGTGAAGAGCTGGTTTGTTAATTTCCATGACAGTGACTCCATTTTTATTTTCAGCACATGAGGAAAGGGTCAAAAAAAGAGTTGAAGAGCAGAGTCCTCCATCAAAAGATAATATAATCATGTGTTTTGACAGGCATTTCAGTAATAATTTGTCAACAGAGATTTACACTCTGTATCCTGTAAAATTAAGAACAGAAGAAAATTCAAAGTAACAGGAGATGATGTTGTCATGATTACGTCAGGGAAAATATTCTCATTCGGACTGAATAACATTCAATAGAAAAATGTATTTTTCTGTTGGATTGTCAACACTCTCTGAAAACCATTTTCTGTGTAAATGCATGTTCTCATACTGATGTATGTATTGCTATGGCATTTTTTCTAAAATACAGGTAAATATCCTCTGCGAAAAAAATCAGCAGAAGAGTGATGGAGGAGAGTTTTTCCCTTTGTACTTTGAGGCAAAGTATTTCTAAACTATCCAGCTCCTGACCTTGGTTACAGAAATGCATCTCACAGTGAATTAAAAACAAATACTGTGCACAGGAAGAAGTTTAGGAAAAGTTCAATGAAGTTTAGTGTCTGAAAGCACACTTCACCTTTCTTTACAACAGGCAAAGAAAGTGAACTGCTACTGCACGGTCAGATTCTTAATGCAAATCAGTCAGACTTCTCCAAAATGACCGCTTGAGCTCAGCTTTAAGAAGCTCAGCCTTTTGCTGATTGGTGTTGCCATATCTCTTCGACTGATTAACTTCACAACCTTGAAAAGCTGTATGGAAGAGATGCTGTGGTTACGAGTAGAAGAAGAAAAATAATTTCATTGTGGAAGTATCTGAAACCCTTAAAGCTATGTCTAAAATGATGCATGTGAAACTGCTTCTTCATGGTCTGCATGTGAGCCCCATAGCACCCAAACCCCTGCTTCCCTTTCAGCCTATGGGACTATAGGATCTTGATTGTATTGATCTGGCTATCACAGAAGTGCTTTGGCATGCAGTCTTGCTCCCAAATAGATCAAGCACCACTGTGAAAGTCTCTTCCAGTTCTACTCTTCTCATTGTTCCAGGAAAGTCTCTCCTCCAGCAGTTAGAAACTTGCAACCAGTATCCAGCCCTGAGTGACGTATGGTCAGTTTTCACTCATTCAGCCTTGCCCTGTGTTGCAGTTTAACCCCAGTCAAAACCAGCACGTGCTGACAAATTTCTATAGCTTTAATAATTGATTCTCTCCATGAAATATATCCTGATGCGTTAAGAGGCAGCAATGGCAGCAGTAATTTTGACGTACTAAGCAAGCCAACAGTTCCAGGCTCCTCTTACAAGCAAAATTCTCTCTTTCCCTCATTATTGATTTCCATGAGCATGTCCTATATTTCTGTGAAAAATCTGTGGATTTATACATGTGTCCAGGAATTCTGTCTCGCTTAAACCCACTGTGTATTAACTCTAATCAGGCTGGCTCCAAAAATCTTAAGTCTTTCTGCAGGACACGCTGAGCTCAATAGTACATCTACTTAGTCCAGTGCTTCCCAAAAGTGTTGCCTCAGAATGTTGTATCCCTGGAGGTGTCAAAATTACTGCTCAGGTATTAAACATGTGCTGTGCACATGTGCAGCAAATTTGGAGAGCTGCAAAACATTAAATTCAGTGCATACATATCTTTTCACTTCATGTGGGTCTATCTGGGAAATTTGGGGAGGAACAGGGGAGTTCTCCTTGTCTCAGTAGCATCCTTTACCTGTTTCCACCCTGAGTGAGCAGAGCTGGTGATGATTGAACACATCAACTATATGTACTATACTCACAGCATCTCACCTAATAAAATTTTTGTTTGCTTTTTACTTGGCAGAATCCCAGTGCTATCTCAGAGTAATCTGAAACTGATTGATGCGCTCAGATCTCTCTTCCTGTATCATATTCAACTGAAGGCCACAGAGTTCATAGTAAAGTTTGTTATTGATGTCCAGTGTCCAAATAAAGTTGTGATATTCACATCTTTCACTACATGGTTGATGCAATTCCAGATTTGTCCCACTAGCAAATTTCATTAATACAGTCCAAAATTTTGCAACAAGGTCACTGACTGAATATATTAAATAAACTATTAGTTCCTTTCTACTTATCTAGTCTCTAAAATAAAACTTTCTAAGTGTATGGTATCATTTGGTCTTGTCAATATAGGTAAATATGCCAACTGAACTACTTTCAAACTTGTTATTTTAAATTGCCACTTTGTTCCAATGGGACGAAATTCCCAGAAGATTAAACTAATACCACAGTGCATTGATAAAGAATATGGCTTGTATTTTTCATGATATAGATAAATTAAATGACAACAGTTTTTCAAAAATCTTATTCATAACCTAAGTGTATTTGTTGGCTGGATGTTTTTATGAAAATAAACTTTTCAGATCAAATAGGAGATTTCTTTTTCCTTACAGACACAGTGACTGCTTTGACTTTTAAAAGCACTCTGCATTGATCAACTCACGTTCCTCTGGAAATATCACAAACAAATTGAACTGAGAAAAAACACTTTTGAGGTGTTGGTGTTGAGAGTCTGTATGTGAGAAAACAGGGTAGATAGGTGGGTCACACAGGATAAGACTCAGACCCAGAAGCTCTTGTTCAAATGTCTTTACCTTTTGATGAGTGAAATACAAACATTTGGGTTTTAAAGGTTACTGTTACTATGATTTACTGCAAAATAGCATTACCAGTAGTAGGCAGAGAACACTACTTTAGTAATGTCTCACTCCATCCATCTAAACTGTGTTTAAATCACTGTAGCCTTAAGCACTCTTGAAACAGTTCAGTAAACATGGATTTAATATAAGCAAGGATTGGACGACAGCAAATCAGTGTCAGAGCTTGGAAAATAACCCAGGACTACTGCTCCTCAAGTCTACGTGTTAATTAACGCAAACATTTCCTCTCTCATCTAGTGAGTTAGACTGCAAGGGGTACAAAATGAAAGTGGAAGGTTTGTGTGTGCCGCTTTACTAACCTGCATCTTGTAAACATTAGTTACAATTGGACTGTTAGTATAAATTCCAGATTGCAGAGATCACTGTTCTCAGTCAGATACTTTCCTGATTCATTGATGTGTTTTGTTTTTCCTGGCTTTGTGTAAAGGGAATTATGCCTCACTGAGTTGTGTAACAAGGGTTGGGAGCTGCTCCTTGGCCAAAGCAACACTCACGTAAAGATACTCAGCCCTAGTAAAGCTGCTTTGTTTGCCAACTAACCAACAGCACTTTTCTTCTGCTTGTTTTTTTTTTTTTTTTTTTCTGTTGGCTGTGAATGGTCATTTATTGGCTCTGATTCAGTCCTCCTGACAGGAAGGCTTTTCTTGAGGATAATAGAACATAGCCAGGGTGTCTGAGCCTCTCTTGGACTTTTTCATAACAGTCTAAATAGGTGCTTTTCAAACTCTTTTCATTTTGTAACTTTCTGAATATCTTCAAGTGGAGGTGCAAGCCTCTATGCAATAAATTCAAGACTCCTGAGAAGGTAGCCACCAAGGTTTAGCTGACAGACTCTTGAAGAGCTGAAAGCTGAGAATGGCTGGCCAGACCTAACATTAATCTAGAGCATTTTCAGTCCAAAGATTGAGATGAGACAGATATTTCCAGCGATAACTGCTTTTTTGTTTAAAAGCCTGTCCCCTGTTAGTGATATTCCCACCACATTACACCTTTTGCTTTGTCAAATTATTTACTACCTCAGTGGTAAGTTCAGAAATTTCCAATGATATCAAGTATTTCATTTTTAAACACAGTCGTCACCTTCCGAGCTTTTGAATTTGTAGGAAGCTGAGTGGAAAGAACGAGATACAGTCAAAATTACTGTGGAGACAGAAGCCTTTCCTTTCTTACGTGGTACATCTGTGTGAGAAAAATTAAGGGAATTTTCCTGTTTTCTGGGTATGATCAGCTGTCGCACAAACAAGGCAGGGTTGCAACATCAGTTACTGACCACAAGTAAACCTTTTTTTTTCCACACCCAGGTAGAAGTGTGCAATGGTATTTCACTGTACATACACACACAGCTCTGCCTTTTTGTGGGTGAGCTGATAGTCCTGTGTGGTTTTCTAACCTTTCCTACCACCCAAAGAGCAGATGACTAACTTCTCAGTTCTGTCATGGGGAAGTAGGATGGTGAGGATATCTCTGTCTCAGGCAAGTCACGGGATTTTGTAGCTGGAAGCAAGGAGGGAAGAGTTGTCCTTTTCCCGGCTGAAGATTTTCTGGGATCTCAATCACGTGTTCTAAAATGATAATTCAGAAAAGTTTCAGGTGTTCCTGAAAACTTGAGAAAAGTACTATAAAACAGGACTTGAAATGAGGATTATTGTACAGACTGAGCTATTTTTCAAAAGGTCACCAGTTATTTCCATTCTTATGCATACATGATACAGAAACCTAACTGAAGTCAATGTTTTTTGGATACAGTAACCTGGAAGATTAGTAGTTATCCTTTTGAAAAGTAACTATCAGTCACAATACCTTGAAAATACGAGGACAAGATTATGTTTTCAGTAGCTCAGAAAGTCAAATTCATCTCCATTGATGCTGGTTTTTTTGTTTCTTTTCTCATTAAGTCAGAGGTTTGGTTTCCTTTCTGTAGAAAGTGACCTGAAAAGAAGCGGAAACTTGTTTTCTGCTTTAGGCATGTGACTTCACAAATGAACCCATCTACACTGCCGCAAATACACACATTACAGACAGAGATTATTCTGAGATATGGGGATCTGAAAAGAAGCACGGCCAGCAGATCGAAAGACGTGATTCTGCCCCTCTACTCTGGTGAGACCTCACCTGGAGTACTGTGTTCAGTTCTGGAGCCCTCAACACAAAAAGAACATGGACCTGTTGGAGCAGGTCCAGAGGAGGGCCCCAAAAATGAACAAAGGGATGGAGTTCCTCTCCTACGAAGACAGGTTGAGAGAGTTGGGGTTGTTCAGCCTGGAGAAAAGAAGGCTCTGTAGAAACCTTATAACAGGCTTGCAGTATCTAAAGGGAGTTGCAGGAAAGCTGGGGATACAGGCAAGGGTGTGTAGCGACAGGACGAGGGACAATGGTTTTGAAGTAGAGCAGGGTAGATTTAGCTTAAATCTTAGAAGAAAGTTCTTTACAATGAGAGTAGTGAAACACTGGAACAGGTTGTCCAGAGATCTGCTGGAGGCTCCATCCCTGGAGACATTCAAAGTCAGGTTTGATGGATCTCTGAGCAATCTGATCTAGTTAAAGATGTTCCTGCTCACTGCAGGTGGATTAGACTAGATGGCCTTTAAAGGTGCCTTCCAATGCAATGCATTCCACAATTTTATGATTGTATGATTCTATGATTCTATTATTCTATGTACTGCTTTGAAATCACTCATTAACTAAAGAAAAATATCAAAATTATCTATACTTCCAACAAAATACATATACCAAAACTCTTATATAGTCACCAAAAGCCTGAAAGGGATGTTGTTAAAGTTTTTGCATCTGCACAAGATTTACAGTCTAATGAGTTTTTGAGATATCTATCTATTGACATGAGTGGCTGAAGTTCCCGATTGTGTCAGGGTGAGATTTACGTGATTCTGGACCTGACCTGCTAGAGCAAGAATCTGCTTTGTCTCTGATAAACACACAATCCTCTACTGGATTCCAGTCAGCTTTCACCCATATTGTCATCCAAACCTCATTAAGGTACAAATGGATTTCAGGGAGCTCAAAATATTTTTCATTTCAGCAGCCTTACCTTGCTACCCTCATTGCACCGAATTTGTCCACAACAGGACCGGTGTACACAGTTCCTACGGTGCCGCATTTGCGATGCAAATGTCCACAGTGTACCCTTACAGACCTTCACATGCTCAATCATGAACTCTGGACCATCCCTTTAGAACAATGAGGGCAAAAATGTCCAAGGATACACCTCTGCAGGGAAATCCTAAAGAAAACAGGTATTTCTTGAAGCAAGGAGTACCCTATAAATTTCTTCTGATGATTTTGAGGATGTTCATCAGCACAGTAGGTGTGATATAAAATCCTGAGTAGGCAAACTCTGCACAGGTATAGACTGTATACGCACCAAGCAGAGACAACCTCCTCGTCCTACGCACATTCATGCCATTCAGTGCCATACACCTCATCAGTATGACTGACCAAAGCATGAAATTATTGCCATATACAGTGTTGACACAGTTCTCAGTTATCAATGTGTAACATAACAAAAAAGCCCAGGGAATATTATGGTGTTAAAAAAAAGTCTTAGTTTCTTATTTCTTGGGAGCTGGGGGCAGAGTTAGATTATGTCGGGATGTCTTTACTCTGCACATCCATATTTATGTAGTTGAATACTGCCTACGTAGCAACCCAAACATTCTGGAATTGCTTCTAATGTGATAAGGAATGATAAACAGAAAAGCTGTTTAGTGATAGGTTGTTCCTGTTTGGAAGGAGACATAAAAGGAATGGGCAATACTGTGATGGTCAGCAGAGGAAGTGAAGTATAGGCTACATCATATCCTTTCTGGAATAGGAGTGCTGGGAGTGAAAAGAGGTGGAAGAAGAAGTAATGAAAGAGGTCATGTACAAAATGGCCATCCTCTCTCAAACGAAGCTTGAAAAGCCTGGTAAGCAGAGAATAGAACCTCCTTTTTCTTCTCTGCTCAGTGTCTCTGTTAGAAAGCTGTAAGTCAGGGTTCTTTCAAAAGTATTTTTGCAGGAGGGAGGGGGGAGGAAATTGAGAGGGATTTATGTTCAGTCCTTTGTTCTTTTCAGAAGCAGCATGATGTTTTATTTATCTCAGTGCTCATGGTCAGAGAGGGAAACTGAAGCCCTAATCTCAGGAGAAGGTAAACCATTACCTATTTCAACACCACTGCTTTTTTAAAATGTTCCTTGACTTCAACTATTTTTTGTTTCCATGGACAGGGATTAGTGACTCACAGAAAGCTGATTTTTCATCTCCTAGAGTTAAAATAAGCAAAGATCACACCCTAGTAGAATGGCAGGTCTGTGTTAAGGCTGCTCGTCCCCAGAAGACCATCTTGCTTTAAGCAGTGAATATGTTCTTTGCTATTGACTGGAGAGTGAAAGTGAAATACAAATCCTACAAATGACCTGAAATGATGAAGTATTAGAATTTCTTACTCAGCCAACCAAACCTGTGCTTCTCCTCAACCCTAAAGTCCAAATAAGGGCTCCACTGTAAAATGTTCTAAAGTAATTTTATCAATAATTCAATGCCCCATAGAATCACATTTAGTCCTTTGCTGGGTGCTCCTAATCCCCCAACAGACAGATGTCAGTGACTGTGATTCAAACTACTCTTCCAGATCATGTAGATTGTAAATAAAACAAGATTCAGGCAAGCTCCTCTCAGCCTAGACTCATTTAAAACCTGAAAATATAACAGTTTGTCCTCATGACTTGCTATTCAGAAGTATATTTGGCTATGCTTTTTGCATAGTGAAGTAGAACAATATTATACCATTTGATGATTGTAAAATTTCATGTGTAGTTTCCTGTTGAAGATTTACAGGAAATTATCAGAAATTTTGGAAGATCCGTTCCCTCCTCTCACTTTTTCAAATGTAAGTCTTTTCCTTAAAAGATACTTTTTTTTCCCCACAGTCCTATCAGGTTGTCCTTTCAACATCCAAGCAACTGTTTCTCACAGAAGACTTTTTCCTCATTCTAAAATTAGTGAGGCTTGTGAGGGGGAAGACAGGAATTTTTATTTGTGAGAGATAATTTGTTTGAATGTTCTTCTATGAATGACAGTGAGGTGTTGAGGTTTGGGGTGGGAATTAAGGACGCATTTTTTTCCAGCACAAGTCCCATTGCCAGTGTCACCCAGCTCCAAAGCTGATTGTAAGAGGGAGATGGAATTTCTGACACATTTTCAGCCTACTCTATCAACAAAATTTCAGCCAATTCTTCCCCATAATTTTTCAGCCACCTATAACAGCCCCTGGCAGGGCCATTTTGTTCCGGTTCTCACTGAACTATATCGTGGAGTGGAAATATGTAGATGAATTAAATAATCCTGAACAGGTATTCTAGTCTATTGAGTTATTCTTTACAGCGTACTATGAGTTTTTTTTCTCATTTCCTATATTGCAACTAGCAAAAAATATTAAGCATTGATAAATCTTGATTTTTTTTTTTTTATGTTAAATCACCTCACTTATTTTCAGCCCTGCAGCTTCTGCAAATTTGTGTTTTAACCATACGTAGTGAAGGAAAGAGCTAACCCCCGAGTGTGTTAGGTTTTCCTGTTCTAAGTAGGTTTGAAAGCGATTAGTTTGTAAAGCAATGAAACCACAACAGCAAAAACCAAAAATATGTTCAAATGGAGAGCAAGTACTACTCACAGATCTATTCCAGGAATGTTTTCGCTTTGTGTAACCTGTCTCTTGTACAATACTGGGTCAGTTATACTTAGGTTTCCAGAGAACAACAGTTTTCTGCTTTCATCCAGAAGCAATATTCAATATCAAAATAAAGGAAACCAGCTAGTAGCTCAAAAATAAAACACAAGATGTCAAATAGTAACTACGTATTCATTGGTAAAATGTAGTGGCTTTCCCTTTTTTGTTCAATGTTAACTATTTGAACTAGATGATTTCTATAAATCGTCCCTTTCTGTAATAATGAGCTTTAACACAACTCTGAAGACTAGAGCCATGCAAAATATTGATACCGAATGTCAAAATCAAGAAAAGCTCCTTTGATTTCTATATTATGACCAACATATCTGATTCAAAGCAAAATTGATTAATCATTAATCAAAACAACTTTCAATGGAATCTCCTGTGTCAAATTCCATTTCAAAAGACTCATTTCCAGGCGTAAAATCCAAAAAAACCCGTTATCACAGATAACTGCTGTTTAAAACATTCCTGTAACATTAACTTGTTTCTTGTCTGTCACCATCGACAGTTTTTTATGCAGTTCAGTTCTGCTGATATGCATTGAGAGCCAAATACAGAATAGAACTACTGAGACACTGAGCAATCCCATCTGTGATATCCACCACTGAAAGTAAAACTGATATTTTTTAATAGACTTTTAATCTCCTTTGATTTCTTTAAATTAATATTAATTTCCAGAAAAAAAAATGATTAAATGTTATGTTATTATGACTATGACAAGATTTTGTATTTCTGGTAACATGGTTTATCTACTTTTACTTTTGCACATACAAAGAGTGTTATATGGACCAGAGACAGCAGACTCACTTCACAAGGCCCTGTTCTGTGTGAATAAAATATATGCTGTGATTCAGACTTGGAGGGATAAGAGGTTTGAAAGTTTCGGTAAAAGACTGAAAGGAAAAGTGAAGACACTGTGATAACATCTATGTACGTGATGCAATTGCTGCTAACAGATTAACACTTCCCCTCCTGCAGATATCACACTGTGTGAGAACAGAGGGAGGTGCTAGTATGTCTACATACATGATTTTAATTTACTGGTCACAAACATTGCGCAGGCCTCCAACAGGCTCCTAATATCCGAAGCATATGCATGGCCTCTGCAACACTGATTGCATCTGGGGGCCAAATTCTGACAAGTGTAGGTTATATGTGCCTTATAACTCTTGCAAGCGTGGGATGCTTCCCGCATGTAAATATGCTGGTGGGAAAGGAAGCTCTTGTGTATGTGCAAGGTGTAAGTGAAGTCTTGAATTTTGTTTCTAATCATAACATGACCATGAGCACTGATCCAAGAACTGAGCAAATACAGAGAAACTACTCTATTCCAGGGCATGCATACAAGACAGAGAGAGTGGAACTGCTAATCTACTCCTTGATTTTTACTGCTTAGAAACCCATACTAATCTATGGCTTTAAGTGCCATATCTAGCATACAAATCGATCCTGTGTTATTGCAGCTCCAAAGGAGGTAGAAATGTTATATTCATTTCATCGCCCATGTGAGCAACGACAATGTAGGTCATGAATCACCTCAACGTGATGTTATGCATTGACTTCTGCATATCCTCTAGTTCTCTGGTAAATTAAACTTTTTCTGTCACAAGAATCTTGGTTCTTATATTTACTCCTGATAAAAGGTAAGTGCTCTTGATAAGGCAGCCCATCTACCCTGTGGTTTGTAGTCAAAATATGTCATGATTTTTCTCCATGCAGCAATTTTTCACGTGTGCTTCGCATTCTCTTAAATGCCTATGACTTTTGGAGGCCTGACATTTTTCCCCTTTTTTATTCCAGTGACTGATCCCAAGGCAGCCAGAAGGTTTAAGAACCTCAACCTATTCTAGCAAAAAGAAGAAATTGGGAATGTGGATTTAATTCCTGCACTAGGGGAAGGTGGTTATTCTAATAATACAATGATAGTGAAAACTCTCCTCCAAGCTCTCATATCTCTGTTGCAATGGCATAAAATTGGAAAAAAGGTTTGCTCACACACAAAGCACAAAAAAAAAATCATATTTCTTAAGTCTTGTTATAACAAGTCAAAAGCTTAAATAGGCACAATGAACTCCAGTACTTTCTTTGAAGGTAGTTATTATCAGTGGACTCTAGGTATCACCCCAAACCAGTAATCACGGGTACAGAATGGGTGTGGGAAAAGCACACACGGAGACACATGTTTCAGTTCAGCTGGAGGAGATGCCGTGCACAAAGTTCCGCCACTGACTAGGAGGTCTTTGAAAGCAGAATACCATCATATGACATACATCCCAACCTCAGTTCAGTCCTTGACCTCTTTCTTTCCCTGTTGTACCTCCAACTGTCTAACTAGCTAACAAGCATAAGAGAGGCTGTGGTGCTGCAGTGTGTATGTGTGAATTACAGGACTACTTCTGGTGGGAACAGGAGGTAGGAGTCATCTCAGTCTCTGTCTGTGAGACTTGACAACTGTTACAGGCAGCCTGAGGTATGAAAGGACAGAGGCAGTTACTTGGCAGGAGAAATGAGCTGACCAAAAACAGCACTGATTTTTCTCTGCTGCTTGCACAGTTAATGTTTCAGACTTTGTACAAAGGCTCCCACAGCAGCCAGAGCATATCTCTCTCTTTCTTTGTATATACATATATATATATCTCTCTGTAAGTATGTGTGGGGGTGTGTGTGTATAGGAAACAGTCTGCCTAAGACACTCTTTTTCTCTGTGAAAGGAAGTGTTTGAATTGGAAGGAGATTCTTCCAAGGATAAAGCACCAGGGACAAATTTATACATAGCAGGAGAAACTGCTCTCTGAACTTCATATAGGAAGGAGCCTGAGATGCAGATTTTATAAACAGACCCTTTTGGATCTCTGAAGAGAGGATTTGAAAAGTCAAACACATCCAGGCCATGCCTATAAAAGTAAAAATTACACTACCCAGAGCCTTTTAAGTAACAGACTTATTTCAAACAACAGAATACTGTGGCTGTTACTCTTTTTTTTTTTTTTTCTCTCTCTCTCTCTTTCTCTATAGGCACACATCGGCAAAACTAATGCCTGACTAAAGATCCTATAGTTCAGAGATTTTATCCATTACAGCTGTAAGACCCATGACTGAAACCTTCAGTGAGAGAGTAACTCATTAATAGTTGTTGCTGAGCAGTAAGACAGGGTCGTCAGATGTCCAGAAACAAAGACTCTTTCCCTTCACTTAGCAAAAGGAATGAACTGGATGGGCGAGGCGTTGCTTAAGGAACAGTTTGAGTGACTTCTCTTCTGCTAGTGGAATAAATGAAATTAATTCGCCTGAAAATGAATAATGAAAAGAATTATAGTCAGGATGCTGGAAATGGACAGTTATGGTAACATGCGTTGGGTAGAGACTACACAGAGCAAAAGACAAAGGATGCTGGAAGGGTCTGTCCAAGGGGAGGGCTCTTCTGTGAGAGGTATGTGGGATTCTGTGTGCCACTCATTGTTTATAAAAAGCCTGGAATGTTGCAGAACCTGTTGGGGTGACTAAAGGCAAGATGAAACAGAGTGGTAAGAAACAGTGATAAAGTCTAGCAACAGCCAGTGAAATGACAACATAGCAACCATAAACAGGTGTCAGGAGAGCCATCATAGAAACTGGTTTTATGGTTAGCATCACAGCAAGGAGGTTTGGTCTTATCTTTATTACATGGGCCAGAGTGGTGAGTTTCACCTGAAGTACAGAGTCTCACTTTAACCCTTTTGAGTTCAGTTTGCAAATTTTCATCTATGAGTGCCCTGAGAGTGTTCATCAGTCTCTGGATTTGTAGCTGGGCTCCCAAGCAGCTGTGTTTTAGGTGTCCTAAGAAACAGACAGTAAATACGTGAATGTTTTTGTGCTTTGCTTCCAAATCTCTCAAGAACAGGTAAGCAACTCATTCTGTAACTGTGCAATCAAGACTTTAAAATAAAAGATGGTTCTCATACAGGAAGAACTCTTGGCAGGATTGATAGGAATGTAAGAACAATTCCTGGGATCAAATAGGATTTAAGTCATGTTCTTTGCTGCCATTGTCGTATATTTGGCACCAATATCCCTCCTGGCCATGGCAGCATTGGTGAGGGCATTGCTGCAGTATTGACTTGTCTTTGATGCTGCCAGTGACTCTGTGGACTACGAAGAAGAATGAGGTAATTTGCAGAGAGGAAAGCCTGCTGCAAATTCTCTTTTGTTTCCAGGTGATCGGGTTGGTCACCATAAGCCAAATACTTAAATTCAAAACTGCTTGAGAATGATGACTCTGAAGTCTATGATTTCCTGTGATTTTCTAAGTCTGTGATTTCCGTGATTTTATTGATCAAGGTTACACTATTTATCTTTGCTTATCCAAAGTCCTGACCATGCCGTGGAGCAGGAGATGAAGACATGAAACACAACCTCTGATGATATCCTAGGATCTTTGAGTTATTCCCAGTCACTTTCAGAAAGGCTTCCCTTCACAGTCCCTCCTGTCCAAACTGCTCTGCTTTTCTTAGCACAGGGGGAGCTAGACATATCTAAAAGGTGAACATGGCCAGAATTGGAGATGTTTTCCCTCCAAACCCCATCAGATCCCTTTGACATATCACTATTCATTCATGAAACTTCTGGTGCACACTGCCTTTAGTGCCACAAGGTACCTGGGGAGTAGGACATGACTTGACCACTGCTGTGTCCCAACAGCTTCATTACTTTACAGGAGGAGTTGTTAGGCAGCCGAAGAAAAAGTTCACAATTTTTCAGTGGGAACATAACCACTGTGATCTACATTTGTGTTTCTTTGTTTTTCACTAGAGGTGTTTCAAAGAAAGGGAAATTTTAGAAGTGTTCCAATGGCTTCACTAACTACTGCCTCTCCTTCAAAAGACAGCAAGGGTTAAGGATGCATGGCCCTGGCCACTTGTCAGATTTGGCATGCTACAGCCAACAGCTGGTGGAAGCAGTTAATTAGTCCTGCACCCTGCTCAAAGTTCAGTCTTTATTGGCAGGGAAAAGCAGGTTGCAGCAGCCCGTTTCCTTCTTTCAATTAACAAAGGCCCGTGCCATCAGATTACCTTGGCGATGTGCCATGGCATCCGTGTCATTTGCCTGCCTGAGCTTTGTCATGGCAACAGGGCTAACTTCGCCAAAGCAGCATCTGGTCTATGGGTGGCAGATTACCTGCCAAACAGATTTACAAGCTGCAAAGTGCTGCCGATCGCCCCCAAGAAAAGAAAGGAAGGGGGAAAATCTTGATGGTTATTCATTTTTATTTTGCTTTCTAAGAGAAGGTTTCCAGAGGTCCGGATGGTGATGTGTGGATAGAGCATGACTTTATTATTTCTGGGCATAAAAGCCATTAAATAAATTAGACTTTATCTTAGCCACAAGGTCCTCTGGGGATTATAGAAGCAAAAGTTTTTGTCAAGGACTAATTTCTATTATGCAGTAACGAGTCTGGTCTTGACAGAGCACTGCTGGTTTTTCATTTAATTTTATCACATCGATTTTGTTTTGTTGACACCAGTGTTATGTGTGATCCAAGAATCATGGATCCAACTGCTCACAAACTGCAGGGAAAATCAGATCTGAATGTCAGCATCACATCTAGCTCTGATGGGCTATAAGTTTCAAGGGCAGACAGTAGCAGATTCGTAAACTGCATGAGACTTTTCCAGTGGCCTGTCTGTTCTCAGTAGAGACTGAAACTTCTGGATTAATAGAGGGGAGAGAAATGGTCTGTGGGCAATGCAGGACTGTCTCCATCTCTACCAAATAACTCCTGAAAGCAAACCATGTTGCAGAGGAAGACCATATAAGTAGTGGTCAACATGCAGTGGTTCTTCTTTTTTGGGGAGACAATTCCTTTCTGACTCTCAGTCACTTTCAACACTGAGTTGTTATGACTAAAACACACTGATCAGACTCTCAAGAAATATTTGAGTTCAAATGCAATATCATTCCCAATAAGCAGCAAGGAGTGAAAGAACAAAGTTCCATTCCAGTCCCTTCTAAATGATTAGTACACCTCTGAAATCTGGCATTTATCTGAAACAACAAATATGATCAAGGGAAATAATGATAATATCATTCATTCATTCACTATGAGGGTGGTGAGACACTGGCACAGTTTGACCAGGGAATTTGTGGACATCCTCTCCCTGGAAGTGTTGACAGCCAGGTTGGATGGGTCTTTGAGAAAACTGGTCTAGCGAGAGGTGTCCCTGTCCATGGTGGGGGGGCTTAAACAAGATGATATTTAAGGTCCCTTCCAACTTAAACCATTCTATGATTCTATTTTACCTCTTAAAACCCCAAATATCTCCTCATAGATTTTAATTTCTTAGACCAGGATGACCCTATGCCGGTTTCTGGCTCTGTGGCCTTTACACACCGAAGGAGTGCAATGAGTTGTGGCAACTACAGATGGAGCAAGCAGAGAGAGAAGTTGCTGCAGCAGTGGGAAGCTTTCTCTCAGGTTTAAAAGCAAGGCTGGTCACCAATGCTTTACAAACTCAGCAAAAATTGTCATAAAATTATTTCAGTAGTCAATAGTCTAGATGTTTCTCTTCTCTGAGGTTTAGGTTTATAACGGATACTTTTGGTAGAGTGTGCCTGCACATGTCTCAGTGTTATGCAGAATTATGCTGTACTGAGAGGGTAAAATCAATAGCTAAGTCTGGATGAAAGAAATGTGAGAGCTAGCACATACCTGAAAGACTCCTGGCAGAAGGATATCCTCACAGATCAGAATATAAACAACTTGAGGGTTCCCTTCTACCATCTACGTCAACAATAACTGTAACTCACAAAACCTCACAATGGAATAAAGCAAAGAAACATAAAGGAATCCTTGGGCATTAAGCCTTTTAAAACTCAGTATGTAGATGGATAGTGCACAAGGGACCCACATCACTTTACCACATCACTTTGTTACCCAAATATTTGATTTGTTACCCAAATATTTTATTTGTTACCCAAATATGGCCTGGCCCGCCAAGCATCTGGCACAGAGAATATGTCTCCAAGTGAGTGTTTTCTCCTCAATCCTGCACATTTTTCCCCTTTAATGTGATAAGTTATACCTAGCAAGAAATAAATTGACAGTGGCTTGTGCATGACTAGCTGCTCTATGAAGTGACGAGCTTCACAGAGGCTTCATCCTACATCTGCTGTTGTACTTCCCATGCAGATGTTTCCCCTGACCAGACATCTTGAGATTTCCTTGCCCTGCCAGGATGAGGAAAGAACAGAGTCCTTCCAATGAAAGACTACTGTCATTTTATATCATTTGTGGTCAAAAGCCGGGGATCAGCCACACTGACGAAAAACCTTCTGACTCCAGCCTCTGGTATGTTCATGACACTTTTCCAGATCCCAGACTTTTACAACATTGGGATTTCTGTATGCAAAAGACACCTGAGGCTGGCTGAGTATATCTGATTGTCTGGGGATTTTTTTTCCTGTTTTCAGTAGTGGTGAAAAAGAAATCCAGTAAAATAAAAAAAAGTTGCCATAGTTTCCCCCCTGTCTTTTAGCTAATGGTGTTACATTACAAACCGGTGGTTGGAAAGTTACCAAAACACCTTGAGGGTACTAGAGTTGTCCCACTGAGTTCTCCAACCTTTGCTCAAAGAGGTCCCAGAAGCTGTGGGTGCCCTATACAAGGTGTGATGCCTAGGAAGAAAGGTGAGAAGTGCTAACACCCAAACACAACATGCTGGTCCTTATTTTGGAAAGAAGTCAATAATATTAGTGCCTACAGCAGAACCAGGTACTTTCTGGATCACTCAGCTTCTATGTCTAGTCTGTAACCTATTGAGCTCAACAAGAACATCCTGTTGGTTTCTGTAGCCGTTGGCTTGTGCCTTGGTAGTCGAGTTCCATCTCTGACACAGGAATTCTGCAAAATACAGATTAGTAAGTTATTATCTTAACTCTTAGGGTGTAAAAAATAGCAGATAACCTTGTGTCTTCCAGATAATTGTGTTGTTTTCCTGCATGATGGAAAACTGCCCAATTCAGTCCTAAAGTGATAATTCTACCATGATAGAGTAAAAGAAATAGCAACTAGAATCTGCATCACTATGTTTTGTTGCCTTCTTCTGTGACCTACCTGTACCCACAGAAATTTGTGACAAAATGATAGAAGGAAGCACACAGACTTCTGGTTTAGTCACCTTTCTGTGATCAGAAGTGTGTGCACTGTATATGTGCTTCAGAGGAGTGGAGTTTATCAGAAACTCTGTCACCTCAAATATACTGCAGGGCCATCCTAGGAAATCCTAATAAATCCTTCTGGCTTAATTGCTGAGCTCTTCAGGACACAGCGACAGGGACAAAGCAGCACACTAAATGGCTTTCAGGATGTCAGGAAGTCTATGAAGCTGAAACCAAGTATTCACTATCACTGACCAAATTTTGTTAAAGCTGTACCTGTGTTATTTAAGAAAGGCTTTATTGGGATCCAGAAATTGTTTCATCGTTTACAGGGTTCTAGAGTCACCGCACTGGAGTCAGTAAGAAGTCACAAGGGAAACTATTCAAAATTATTCAAATTTTTCAAAAAAGGAAAAAAGAAGATCCAGTCAACTACAGGGCAGGTGGTCTCACCTCTGTGCCTGGCGAGATCATGGAGAAGATTCTTCTGAAGGCTCTGCTATGGCACATGGAAAACGTGGAGATGATTTGTGGCAACCAACATGGCTTCACCAAGGGAAAATCCTGCCTGATAAATCTGTTGCCTTTTTTTGATGGAGTAACAATCAATTGACAAGGGAAGAGCAACTGTTGTCATCTATCTGACTTATGCAAGGCCTTTGACACTGTCCTGCATGACATTCTGGTCTCAAGTTGGAAAGACATGGATATGATAGATGGACCACTCGGTGTATAAGGAACTGGATAGAGGATCATGTTCAAAGAGTTGCAGTCAATGGCTCAATGTCCAAGTGGACACCAGTGACAAATAGTGTCCCTCAGAGATCGGCACTGGGACCGGCACTATTTAACACCTTTGTCAGTGACATGGATGGTGGCATCAAGTGCACCCTCAGCAAGTTTGCTGACACAAAGTTGTGTGGTGCAGTCGACACACTGGAGGGAAGGGATGCCATCCAGAGGGACCTTGGCAGGCTTGAGAGGTGGGCCCACACCAATCTCATGAAGTTTAATAAGTCCAAGTGAAAGGTCCTGCAGCTGGATAAAGGCAATCACAAGCACAGATACAGGCTGGGCAATGAGTGGATTGAGAGCAGTCCTGGGGAAAAGGATTTGGGCGTGTTGATGGATGACAAGATCAACATGAGCCAACAATGTGTGCTTGTGGTCCAGGAAGCCAACCATGTCCTGGGATGGATCAAGAGGTGTGTGACCAGCAGGTCGAGGGAGGTGATTCTGCCCCTCTGCTCTACCCTTGTGAGACCCCACCTGGAGTACGGCGTCCAGCTCTGGAACCCACAATACAAGAAAGACATGGAGCTGTTGGAGTGAGTCCAGAGGAGGGCTACCAAGATGGTCAGAGGGCTGGAACACCTCACCTATGAGGACAGGCTGAGAGAGTTAGGTTTCTTCAGTCTGAAAAAGAAAAGGCTCCGGGGACACCTTATAGCAGGCTTCCAGTACCTGAAGTGAGCCCACAAGAAGGCTGGGGAGGGACTTTTTACAAGGGCCTGCAGTTATAGGATGAGGAGTAATGGGTGGAAGTTGGACGAGTGTAGGTTTAGACTAGATATAAGGAAGAAGTTCTTTACCCTGAGAGTGGTGAGGCACTGGAACAGGTTGCATAAGGACGTTGTGGATGCTCCATTCCTGGAAATGTTCAAGGCCAGGCTGGATGGAGCCTTGAGTAACCAGATCTAGTGGCAGATGTCCCTGCCATGGCAAGGGGATTGGAACTAGATGATCTTTCACGTCCCTTTCAATACAGATCATTCTATGATTTTATGATTCCATGATTATCCACTAGTCCGGACATTGTTTTCATACATGGGACTGAATTTTTCACAGAGTCTGAGAACACTACTTCAAATTATAACACTGTCTCTTACCTGGTACTCTGTTTGAAGCAGTTTTGAAGATCCTGTCATTTCCAAATGCAGTGTACTGACTCTGCAACACAGTGATTTGTCTCACTTTAGGATCTCAGACTAGTAGTCATACTCTACAAGGCAGGATAATGTTTGCTGCCAAGAGCACATCCTGGACACTGTCCCCATTGCCATCAAAGCTTAATCCATAAACAGGTCAAATCCAGATGATGAGTCAGTAAATGTTAATGTGTTTTAATTATCAGGCTATTTTCAGAAGGTTCAGCATACCATATTGCCAGGAAGTGAAGTGGGGCAGAAACTAAAATCCGAGTAATATGCTTCACTCTTCTTGAGATACGGAGGTGGGTTGTGCACCATTAACACTATTAATGGAAAACAAATCATATCAGTTCTAGGTTTAAAAGCTGAATGTTAATAAAGAGAATCTACCTCAGAAGCCAGCACTTCTTGTTTAGTTACATCATTTTTCCTGAATCCCAACATCATTGTCAAGTAAGAGAGGTTTTCAGTTAGTCCTTTAGTGTTACTGATTGTATGTCCTCCTTCCTTCCGTCAGTGGACAATGAAAATACTGATTTTTTTGACCTTCAGGAAGTTCTCAAGGATGTTTTATTTGTGACTGACATTGTTTGAATAGAACAACTTGACTTTTCCAAGGCAATTCTTGGTAATAGGCAAAGTGATGTAAAAGAGCATCAGCCCCTTTAACCCCTACCTCAGACAGGTCTTGTGTATTACTAGGTGTAAAAAGGATCATCCAGAGGCTGAGATTAGGCAGCAATTGTTTTCGTGGTTGATGCTGAGATATTTACTATAAAAATATGCAGATGTCTTTGAATGTCTGAAGTTGCAGACCTAGAATCATAGAATGGCCTAGGTTGGAAGGCACCTTAGAGATCATCTAACCCAACCTCCCTGTCATGGACAGGGATGCCTCTCTACTAGATCAGGCTACTCAAGGCTCTGTCCAACTTGACCTTGAACACCTCCAGGGAGGGGGTAGCCACAACGTCTCTAGGCAATTTATTCCAAAGTCTTGCCACCCTCGTACTGAAGAATTTCTTCCTAAGGTCCAATCTAAATCTATTCTCCTTCAACTTATATCCATTTCCCCTTGTCCTACCAGTGGACACTCTTGGAAAAAATCCCTCCCCAGCCTTCCTGTAGGTTCCCTTCAGGTATTGGAAGGCAGCTATTAGGTTCCCCCAAAGTCATCTCTTTCCAAGACTGAACAATCCCAGCTCCCTCAGCCTGTCCTCACAGCAGAGGTGCTCCAGCCCCTGGATCATCCTTGTGGCCCTCCTCTGAACACGCTCCAACAGATCTATGTCCCTCTTATGGTGGGGGCACCAGAACCGGACGCAGTATTCCAGGTGGGGTCTCACAAGAGCAGAGTAAAGGGGGAGAATCACCTCTCTTGACCTGCTGGCTACGCTTCTCCTGATACATCCCAGGGTGCGGTTGGCCTTCTGAGCTGCATGAGTGCACTGCCAATTCATGTTGAGCTTCTCATCTATCAACACCCCCAAGTCCTTCTCTTTAGGGCTACTCTCAACGCACTCTGTGCCCAGTTTGTATTTGTGCCTAGGATTGACCCGACCCAGGTGAAGGACCTTGCATTTTGACTTGTTGAAGCTCATGCAGTTTGCACTGGCCCATTTCTCAAGCCTGTCAAGGTCCCTCTGGATGGCATCTCTTCCCTCAAGTGAGTCCACAGCACCACACAGCTTGGTGTCGTCGGCAAACTTGCTGACGGTGCACTCGATGCCGTCATCCATGTCTGACAAAGATGTTGAACAGCACTGGACTCACAACAGACCCATAAGGAACACCGCTTGTCACTGGTCTCCATGTGGACATTGAGCCATTGACCACAACTCTTTAAGTGTGACCTTCCAGCCAGTTCTTTACCCATCGAGTGGTCCATCTGTCAAATCCGTGTCTCTCCATTTTAGAAACAAGGATGTCATGTGGCACAGTGTCAAACGCCTTGCACAAGTCCAGGAAAATGGCATCCGTTGCTTTTCCTGTGTCATCCAGGGCTGTAGCTTTGTCATAGAAGGCCACTAAATTAGTTAGGCATGACTTTCCCCTGGTGAAGCCATGTTGGCTGTCACCAACCACTTGATTATCTTTTATGTGGCTTAGTACTGCTACCAGGAGAATTTGTTCCATGATTTTGCCTGGCACAGAGGTGAGGCTGACTGGTCTGTAGTTCCCCAGGTTGTCTTTCGTTCCTTTTTTAAAGATGAGGGTTATGTTCCCCCTTTTCCAATCTGCAGCAACCTTATCAGACTGCCAGGACCTCTCAAATATGATGGCTAGTGGCCTGGCAACTTCAGCTACCAGTTCCTTCAGGACCCATGGATGTATCTCATCAAGTCCCATGGACTTGTGCACCTCCAGGTTCTCTAGGTGTTCCCGGACGTGATCTGCTCCTACTCTGGGTGATTCTTCATTCTCCCAGACCCAACCAACACCCCCTGTGATATGGGTGGTGTAGTTCGAGCGGTTGCCAGTGGAGACTGAGGCAAAGAAGTTATTGAATACTTCAGCCTTCTCCACATCCTTGATAACCAGGACACCTGTATCATTCCAGAGAGGCTTCACATTCTCTCTCATTTTTCTTTTTTCTCTTACATATCTATAAAATCCTTTTCTGTTATTTCTAATATCGTTGGCCAGATTTGACTCTGTCAAATCAAGAAAGCTTTTCTAACCTGGTCTCTGATTACACGAGCAACTTCCTTGTAATCATCCCAGATTACCAGTCCCTGCTTCTACGCTTTGTGAGTTCCCCTTTTGTATTTGATTTTCGCCAGGAGGTCTCTGTTTATCCATATAGGTCTCCTGGTGTTTTTGCCTGTTTTCTTCCTTTTAGGGATGTAATGCCGTTGAGCTTGGAGGAGATGGTCCTCGAAAGTCGACTAGTTTTCTTGGGCTCCCAGTCCCTCCAGGACTTTATCCCATGGCATAGATATACTGCTTATCAAGTGCAACTACTAATCATGGTTCATTTCTGTCTAATGTATGTGGATCCAGTTCTATACTCTGCTACTTACTTGCTATGTGTGATCCTGAGCATATCATCTTCATTCCTTATCCACCATGTGTAGCATAAGAAAAGCAAAAAGTCATACCTCACTTTCAATGTTTTTATGTGCAGTGTCTGGCTATAAAGTTTTATTCCTGTTTAACACTCCTCAGTGCAATTCTAAAAAAAATAAAATTACTTCTTTTCTGAAAAGAAAAAAAAACCTTTCTTGCTCTTTTCACAGCATGCTACCTGTATATCCAAGCAAGGCACAGCCATTGCTGATTTATTTCCCTGTAAATGCCAACGTCCATTCAAATTAATTCTTTACACAGTTGTGAAATAAGAAGTGCAATGGGGCCCAGTATAAATATGTATAAACAAATATATATAAATTCAATGCAAACAGGAGAACAGACTGCAATGAATAATCCATCCATCCCAGGTTTCCTGCCCTCTGCTTCCATCCAGTCCCTGGGATCATTGCAGAGTTTTGCTTAGGATGGAAAAATGCTCATCTTGCAGTTGCAAGCATATTGCGCTGGATTTCAGTTTTATTTTTAGTCAAGTGGATTTGCTGTCTCTTGTCAGCTTATTGTGTTTTGTTAACAGGGAAATTTGAAGCGAACAGAGTTTTGTTGGAACTCCAGTGGGCTCTTGCACATAAAAATCAAAGTTCTCTTGCTTACTTCATGTTCTCATTCAGTCATTCAGTGTCTCAGAGCCTGCCAACTCTCTGGGCATGCAGCCAGTTTTGCATTTACTACTGGGTTTTGTGCTGGCTGCCAGTCACAAAGGATGGTGATAAATGGATTCAGCAGCACCTATTAGGATTAAGTGAAGGCTTAAATTCATTTTGAGCCTTCTTACTGCCAAAATTAATTATACTAAAATTACTTATGCTATGTTATCCACTGAAGAACAGGCCAAGGTGAGGAAAACATCCACCTTAAAGTTTACTGCAGCCTGGAAGTGAAATAACCACTGGAATTTACAGAACATGGAATCCATTGTGCTTACTAGACTCATAAGCATAAATGCAAGTTCTTTGCACTGCCAGTTTTCAGCTGTCTTTAGATATTGTTCTCAGAGACCTTGTCTTACACAACGTTTGCAGTGATTTGGGTCAATCAGAACTGCACCTGTATAGTGAACTGCAAAGCATCTTGGAGAGTAGGAGAATCCTCATATTTTAACAAAACTATCAGCTTGGTTGATATCATATTTCATATTTCGTGGTATGGTATTTGAAAGAAATATGTTAAGAGAAAATTCAGTAACTTGATTGCTTTGTAGGTCAAAGAGATCTTGTGCAGCTGACCTATTGATTGTAATAATTCAGTTCAACCTTATGTTGAAGAACAGCTGCTGAAAAACAGTGTAATATCATATGGAAGCTCTGAAACTCTCTAATACCAAAGTAGGAGTTTGTCAGACAGTTGATACAGTAGAACCCATCTCTGTGGCACAGAGACCATGAACAACCTCATTAAGTTCTGTTAGGTCCATATATTGCCATACTTTGCACTTGAGAACAACACTACTGGATTAAAGTTCCTTTTTGAAACTAGGCATTAGTATGAGTAGCACTGGCAGAAGCTGAGTTAGGCTAGACAGTAGGAAGCAGGGTTAACATTCGTGAAATGATAGCAAAGCCATAAGAATCAAAATGTCCCAGTATATCACCTGACTCCTACCTTTTGTGCCCTCTTCTGTATTCTGACAGGATGTGAGCCCTGTCTACAACATATAAGCAATCCAATTTCCTTGATCAGAAAGCCTACAAATGAAGAGTATCATTTAAAAGGCGAAGGAAATGAAAACAGGATTTTAGAAACATTACTAAGAATGAATGGAATACCACTCCTCCTTGCTGCTCCTCAATCTAATCCAGGCAAGGAAATCATGTATTTTGACTGCTTCATGGAAGAGTCTGAATAATTTATCCTTTCAAAAGCTCATCTCAAGTGCATACTATAATAAAAAATCAGCTCCTACGGCTCCACTGTAAAGCTCAGTAGTCTTCATTTCTGGGAAAAAAAGTAAAATAAATAAAAAAAAAAACCAAAGTTAGTTTGAGTTGGGTTTTTTGGGGTTTTTTTTGGTAAGATTTTGTTTTTTTTTTTCTTTCAACTAATCGTGTGGTTTGCTACTAGACAAAACATTCCAGTTAAGCAAAAGTCTGAGAAACTGAATTCAGGCCAATTACTTGAAACATGTACCAGAAACATTAAAATCAGAACTGTACTAGCCATGAGTCCCTTTGTATTCAGCAAAGAGTCATACGTACCTTCAGAGTCATTCCATCCAATTAAGTTTTGAATCTATATAGGGAGTGTAGGATGGACTGAATTCTCAGCTTATGGTGCCTGTGTTAGGATGCAACAAGACAAAATGAAGTCTGTCATACAGTGCATAGCTTTATATCCAAAATAGCCTAGCTATCTTCTGTCTTTTAGATTGACTGTCATGACTCTACCATGTTCTTATTTTCCCACCTTAGCTTAAGTCATCTAAGTTCAATGTTTTGCCTTCCTCTAGATCACCCTTTGGAGTTATACTGCACATCATCTGGTAGCTGCATGGCAATGAAATTTCTTGATTTGCCTTTGCATTTAGTCCTATTGGTATAGTACTTGGTTTGCAACACTTTTCTGATTCTTTTGGAGCCAGATGTTAAAATATTAGTTTAATTTCTTGCTTTCACATTTTTTATTCTGGTCTTTTTTTTTTTTTTTTTTTTTTTTTTTTTTTTTTTTTTTTCCCTGAAAGCAAATAAACTTGAGAGATTCTGTTGGCAATGTTTGTATTGCAAAACACAACTCCCAGATCTGGAGCAACCACCTGCTAAATAAGCTATATTTTAGGATGTGATTCAACTGCAGACCACAATCACTCTTGTCCCTTCCCTCTGCATTCTAGTTGTGAAGCAAAGCAAATGTGGAGAAGTGGAGCACAAGGAAACTGCAACACTCTCTGTGACTTGCTCTTGTCTGGACTGCTAGATATTGTCTCCTTCTAGATCATTATCAGAATGGCTGTAAATTAGTACAGGAAAAGGAATGCCTTTTGAAAAATAAAGGGAACTGGGATCTTCTTACTCATACCAGACTCAGATCTGTACAAGATCCTCCTACATGGTGTCCATAGTCTCCCAGCATAGGAACTCCTGCACACACAGTGTATGTGACATTTTCCTAAAACACTGAAGTATTCGTTATCTTCTACAACATAAATTAAATGGATATTTTCAGCCTTCCCTATAGCATGTTGACATGAGTTAGGGCTGGACCAGCCACTAAACGCAGACAGACAATCTCTAACCCCCTCTCACCCCCAAACAGAAAGGAAAAGGAAATGAGGCAGAGAGATTTACGGGTTAGAGAAGAAAAACTAGAACAGCTTTAATGAAACAATAACAGAAATAATAGTGAAATGATAAGATAAAGAACTATATAGAACCATATACTAGTCCAATATTGAACTTGATTCTGTCATGTCCGTCCATCCCCACCCCGACAGCAATCCCCACTGATGCTGCAGAGCAGGTAGCACTGGGGGAAGCCCCAGGATCAGCAGCAACAGGAGCTGGATAAAGGGAGTTGGATTTGGGAACTCAGGATCCGGGTCAAAAACAGGAGATTGGACAGAGTCCTCCCTGGACACTCGCCACTGAAAAAAGGGAGAGAAACTCTGAGAAACTCTCATAATCACTCAATTTGTACTTAATATGACGCAGATGGAATGGAATACTCTTGTTGGTCACCTGTCCTGTCTATTAACCCCCAGAGGTGTAACCTTTTACTTCCTTGTGATCCCTCTTACTACCTGGCACCCCCATCGTGGCACGCAAGAGTCAGCAGTGGCCTTGGTCACTGTAGGAATAAGTATCAGCAAGAGCCTTTCTGCATCCCAGTCCCAGGCAGTAACTGTAAACATCAGGTGTTATCACTGCCAGTAGCACACACTGTCTGCAAAAACATGCTGCTGACTTCAGAAAGTGCAGCCTTTTAGAAGAAACTGAACTGGAAGGTAAAAATAGCTGAACAGAATTGGAGTTTTTAGGACACATGTATTGTTCAAAGATTTTCCTCAGAGTTCCCCATTATTAACTGGCCATTTCTTTCAGTAATCATACATGAATGTCATGTAGCACACCGGAGTTTAATTCTTAAAATCTCATAGTTTTGAATAAAGCTACAAAGTCACAAGAAGTTGCTGTGTCTGCTTTTGAGACAAGTCTTTCTGAAACTGGGAACAGAGAGAGACTGAAAATGAGACTGTTCAGTTTGAAGAGAGGAAGCCTGATGGCTTTAATTAAAGTTTATGAAATCTTGAAGGTTATGAATACCATGAATAAGAACTAAATCCTGAAGTAGTAGAACTCAAGGGCATTCATTGATATTAGTTGTAGATTGCTTAAAAAATAACAGAATAGAATAGAATAGTTCAGTTGGAAGGGACCTACAACTATCATCTAGTTCAACTGCTTGACAAGTTCAGGGCTGACTAAAAGTTAAAGCGTGTTGTTAAGGGCACTATTTAAGTGCCTCTTAAACAGTGACATCCTTGAGCCATTGACCATCTCTCCAAGAAGATTGTTGCAGTGTTTCACCGCCCTCCTGATAAAGAAGTGCTTCCTAAGATATATTTAAAGGTTAAGCGGTACAATTTTTGAACTGTTTGCTATGTGAGCTTTTGGAGGCAACACATTCTAAATGAGAGTTAACAAATTCATTGACAACTCCCAAAACAAGTCCTAAAAGCTTCTAATCCTTAAGCCATTAACTGTGGCTGCTGGGATTGGGGTAGCAAGTAGCGGCTGGGTCCATATACTCACTCTAAACCACCTTTTCACTGCTATTGTTAATTTCTCACCCATAATTTCATATGAAGCTTCACTTAGAGCTGATGTGTTTAGTAACTATCTTTATACCCTCATGTGCTTTGCTAGTTGTCCAGATAGCAAAAGGCAAACAATGATCTGCTTAGCCTGGGAGATGATACTCAGGCATTGGTTGTTTTGCGCCAAGTGCAGCACCTCATTACTAAGACCCTCCAGAGTCACTCATTAATCATGTCATGATGCTCAGAGCCTTGGAAGATATTCTTATATTCAGATGAACCTACATAAACCGTGTAGGCATGAATGCCCTAAGACTCCCTCTTATTCTCCTTTGACTTCTTCTCAACCTTTTTCACGACACTAGTGACCAGCTTTTTCATGCCCTTCTCTTTCAAGTGTGCACAGACATTTCCATTTGTGCAGAACTTGGAAGTAAAAATGCTGGTCTAGGTAGACCATTGGTCTGACTCCTTGGCAAATTGTCTGACTTCCGAGCACATTTTAAAGTTCTTGTGATACTCAGCTTCTTTCATCCACCTGCAACTTGTCCAAAGTTCATTTACAGGTTTCAGTTAGTGAATGAATATGTCTTGACAAGGTTGTTTGAACATGAAATTGTACAGTACTTGGGTAGCTTAGTTCGAGATCAGAAGGTCAAAATGTCAGCTTCAGAGAGAGAAATAGGGATTAGTCACTTGCTGCCTCCAAAAAACCCTGGGAAGTTGACCACCCAACATTGCCAGGCATAGGGGATAGGATTGGGCTATATGGTTCACAAGATTATGTTAAAGATCAATAGGACAGAGATTCCTGGGGATTATCTTTATGGGAAAAGGCACAAGTCTTGTATATCTCATTTCTGCAAAACCCCAACTTTTAAGAAAAGCAGCAGGGGTCAGCCCGTAAATCCCCCATAAGCTGGCACAGTATAAAACATAGAAGCACTCTATAATACTCAGCAGGATGTAATGGAACATTTTGGCTGAAAGCAAAACGATTAAAAATGTAACAAGCAATTATGCCTGATGTTCACTTAATAACAAAATAAACATGATAAGATATGACCGCAACATTTTGAGTCAAAACCTCATAGAGAGTTGCCATTTGCTCTTACATCTTCCTCTATGCAAATAGTGCATCGCTAGCAAAGTATTATCCATGTGTTTTCCACACCGTTTAATTGCATGGGAGGCAGTTAAGCAGATCAAAGAGCTCTATTAACAACAGATAACCACAGAGCAAATATGATTAAAAGTAATTACAGAAGGAAGTAATCTGCTAATTCTTAATGGTTCTGAAGACTCAGAGAGGAGTTCTCATAGTGATTCTCATCACTGGAAATCTGGGTATAACTGCAACAAGCTGATATAGTATTTTGGGTTTCAAAGTGATATGGTCTCAAAGTGTGAGTTATGGTTTGGGTTGGAAGAGAGTCCTAGCTTAGAAAACCCAGCAGCTGCCAAACTTCATCATGATTGGAACAGTTCTTGAACTATTCACACTTGTTAAAAAGTCGGCTGCCGTAAAGACAAAGGGAACATTTTCGTTTAATCCAGCTTCTGTTGTGAGAAATGAGGTCCTGTTTCAGGTACAAGTCTTAGCATCAGTAAACTCTAGCCTAATTCCACACATGCTGATTCTCTAACAAGCAGGACAACACTTGATAGGCAACAAAAAAAAAAAAAAAGAAAAAAAGAAAAGATTATCTATATGTGTTTTCTCTAATGGCTTCTCCAAAACCTTACTATCACTTGTGACGTGATTCATAAGTAGGGAAATCATTATCACAGCTGTTGCCAACTTTATTTTTCTGTCCTTCAGCACGTAGCAAAATTTCCCAGACCTGCTTCATTTCTAACCAAGACATGTTTTCACCTTCCAGACAGCCTCTGGAAACAAACTTCTACCATTTTACTCACCCTTCCTTCCCCGACACATCCTTTCTATCATATCAGCTAGACCCAGAGAAGGTCTTTAACTTCTTCCAGTTTTCTCCTTTGTACTCCACCCTAAAACGTCCTCACTTTCTTACCTCACCTTTTCACTTTAGACATCCTAACAACACTATCCCTAATAAGCTTTCCCTTTCTGTTCTTTTTCAGCAGACAACTGAACACCTAAATTAGAATTAAAAGATGAGTATATGTTTATAATGTGAGGGGGTTGGAAATCTTCCCGAGAAAGGAGCCTTCTAAATGTATTTCTTTATCTCTCTTCTTTCTCCCTTCCTCCAACTTTGCTTTTTTGTTGTTCCTTGTCTTCACTGGCATCAAAATGCATATGGTCCCACTGTCTTCAAGCACTTAAATACAAGCGCTTTTACAAGTCATTGTTTGACATAGCACAGCTTCTGACAGTATCTGAAGCTTCACTGTATTACATTGCTGCTGACACTAAGAGTCACAACTGGCACCAACAGTAATATTCACTGAACATTCGATTGTCTGAAACCAACAAATTTTGCCCAGCTATAATTTGCATATTTATTCTAAAATCACACCTTACCTTTAGAGATGTACTATATTTGCACAGAAAGTATCTTTTCTCTAAATTTATCTAATCCTTGCTCTCCAACATATTTTGCTTTTTCTTCTCTCTCTTCAGATGCTTCTGAAAAATTTCATTTCAAACCATTCTTGAATCCTCAAAGTGTTTCTGCTCCAGGTCTGAGAATTCATCTCTGCTAAAGCCAGTAGACCTGTGCTATCCCAGTGCCAGCACTGTCTTTTTCGAGTCTAGTATCAGAAGGTTTGTAGTGCTAGGGCCTGGATCATAGACCCTGAACAGAATCTGACCTATGGATGAACCTCACAACCCCACACTGTATAGTATTAATCACATATGTAATGTATTGATAATCTAGTTTAGCATATATATATATTCCATTGTCAATCTGTAAAAGCTTTACTGTAAGTCCAAATGTGCGATGGGAACCAGCAGGGTGATCTTTCTTCAGCTAAAGGCCAAGTGCAAGGATAGGAAATGAGCTGCCTCTTGTTTTGTTAGAAGTGTGCTGCTAAACCGTGAGACCAGAGGCCTGGCTTTGGTGAGAAATATGTGATTAAGGACCAAATTAGACAGTGTCACACCCTTGTACTCTTCCTTCAGCCCTGGCCAGGCTGTGGGAGGAATCCAACAGAGCGAATAACACCAGATGTTCTCAGATTCGAAGTTATGTCAGGCGTAAATAGTGTAAAAGCTGAAACCTCTTGTGGCGATGGTTGGAGACCTCACCTATGAGTGGACGCACTGTGTAGGACTTCACAATTGCCCAGACAGTTCTCCAGAATTCTCTCTGTAACAGGGGCTCTCCAGCAACTGCGGATCTGGATGATGGTATTAGGGCAATTGGTGATGTATCTTTCTTAATAACTGTTGCTAACCCTACATAGTAATGATTAGCTGCATTACCCTGCTTGTTTACCTTGCTACTTCAAACTAGAACACAGTAAGATTGTCCTGTCTTATTCTTGTAATACTTTGAAATAGACAGTGAAATAAGCTAGCCCTTCGGTTGGTACTCGTGTCCTTTTTCTGTGGGACCCCCTCTCTCCCTGGGCCAATTCGCAAAACAAGGTTAAAAATAACAGAGAGACCAGATTCCTAAATTTTTACTAGCGCTTGATAAACTATTTTTTAAAAAATTATTTACATACCAACAAGACGAGCTCTATACATATAACTGATGCCTTTGAAAAAAACATGTCAACTTATGATGTCTATTGAGAACCCAATGATTAGGAATCTGTTTTGCTGAAAAGACAGTATGAAATCAGAACAACTCATGCCATGCTTAAGCACATCCGAGTAGGAGCATAAATACCTAGCGAAGGAGTAACTGGTCCAGCATGAACTGCCATCCTCTCATAACATATTGTTGAACATTCTACATTTAGCACTGATGTCCAAGGTGATGAAGAAACTTAGCATCTTTATTCTTCCTTCTGAAGGAAAGATCAAATGTCACTTTTTTATTTCGATTTTGTTAGATTTTTCTTTATCTTTGATTGATTCTCCAAATTTGTTGTAAGATTCTTCTTGGAGGCAACTCACTGGTTTTAGAAAACCAAATGTTTGAATTTGAGAGAGATCAGTGTTCTGTTTGTCTCTGCTTTTAATTTTTAAACTCTCCAGTTTTGTTACATTACCTGATCGTGTCAGTCAGAGCTTTCTCCGTCTCCCAGTAACACTTAGAGAACACACTGTCTTCTCCGCTTCAAAGGTGGACAGCAAGTTAAAATGTATACACTTCTCAAGGTCACAAACAATAGATATTACTGAAAATACTATAGCCTGATGCTCACCACAGACAGATGCTTGCCACTAGACAATACTTGCTACCTGTTAACAATCACAGCACCTGATTAAAGACCCAAGACTGTAGGAATTAATTTCTAAAGAGATGTGGTAGATAACAGTTTCCAGGTCAGGACAATTAGTAGAAACCTTTCTAATTAATTAGCTGATCTGTAATTTTGTCATACTCACTCTGTGCCTTCAGATCTCTTGATCTGTAGGGTGCTCTGGGAGAAAGGTTGTCTCACATTAGAGAGTCCCAGGTTTTGCTTTAGGTAGGCTGGGTTGATGCTTTGCAGTGATAGGTGGGGTTTTTTACTAGGAGCTGACAAATTTGTGCAAACAAAATTCCCTGTGCAGCTGGATGAGGAAATATTGCTCACTGCTTATTTGAGGAATATTTACCAGGCTGTTTCAGGCTCTGAAGCAGGCCATTAATTTGATTGTGTCTCCGTGTTGCTAAAGTCAAAGCTTTTGTCCTCATGTAATCAAATAGAAAGAGGGAGATTCTTCAGGAGGACAATTCTAAGCACTGTCTATAGCTAAACAGAGTGAACTTTTCTCCTCTGGCCTTACAGATTTTATAAAGTTTTGTGAAATTCTCTGTTGATACTGCCAGAGTTAGACAGGAAAAAGTTCAACCATTTGATGTGTGGTAAGACCATACTGGCCCATCCAAACTTCTTACAGACGAATGTCCTGCTCCATGTGATGTGCATGGTATGCAAGTATTTCCTGTTACCAGAGGGCATGACAATTATTTTAACTATAACTAAGATTTTTTAATACTTTTTTTTTTGTAAAAGTTTTTATTCTTGCTTAATTTGAACTAAGTGGAAGCTAATAGATCAACCAAACCTAAAAGATTCTATTGTTAAATAAAATTTACAAAGCTTGAATTTAATAACTTTTTTTTACAATACATGTTACTACTGAAAGAAATAATGAACCCTTTCAGCTAATTCTCTAACCCATATTTTAGGCACATGAGTAAGAATTTTGATTTAAATATAGTGTTTAGCCACCAACAAATTTCCTTCATGCCATTGGGATCTGACAGGTGTTTAGTACGTGGAACGAACACGTGATTTATTCGGATGTCTAAAAATGTAATCCTGCAAAGAGTTATAGTTTTAAAATCAGGTTTAAGACTTCATTGTGCATTCCAGAGCACAGTGTTCAAGTTTTTGTTTTCAGCACGTTGGCATTTTGATTACCCAATTGGTTTAATTTACCTTTGCTATAAGTTTGCAACATTTAATGTTTGTAAGATAGTCCATGATAAATAACTGTAATTTTATTACCTGAATAGGACATGACTGATAAGTAAGGTGTCCCATAAATCAGTGTTAAAAATCACCGAATTTGAAGGTCAAGCATTTCAAAGTCTTAAATCTCTTAATCTTCTATAGATTTATTTATAAATCAATATACAAATCAGAGCTGGGAAGTTAAATTCAAGAGTAATTAACTTTAGATTAAACTGTCTCGATATACTGTAAAATAACCAGAAACTTGTGAAGATAATTAACTTGTCTATTGTGTTGTATTCTACGGCAGTGTGGGCTAGTTTGAAAACAGATCTGTTCAAAGAGCAGATATCTTACTGTCATTTTTATCGGAGTGGTCAGGTAACTCAGCAATCCAGTTTAAATGCGTAATGACCATAGAAATGTCCATGTATTTCGAAATATCTCTCTCACAACTATATGTGTGTTTTTCTGAATGTCACAGCAGAAATTCTTGATATGGAGATCATCTTTTCTCAGGCAATTCTCTTTCCTGTTGTTGATCTCTTTCCTTTACAAATCTCACTTAAAAAAAAAAAAAATCAATGTATAACTGAATGCTTAAATTATGCATTTGAAAGTTTTTTTCCATTCCCTGTAAAGCAGGTTTGGTTTTGGTTTTTTGGTCATGGTTTTTCATGAGGAGGGATGTAAAAAGGGAAATGGAAGTTTGTTACATGCCAGCTTCTAGTTGTCTTAGTGGCAAAGATGGGTTAAAACAAATCACACTAGATTTGATTAATATCCTTAAAAGGTAGGAAATTATTGTTGTTAGCCCGTGGAAAACTTCTCAGATAAAGCATACATGAAGCTCACTTTCCAGGCGTTGTGAGTACCCAGAATTTCAAAATAAGTAAAAGTGTTGATGAATATCTCTGAAAGTCAGCCTGTTTGTGCCTTTCCTAACATAACACAGAAAAGCTTGGGCAACAAGAGATGTCCTGTGCCTACCTTTTTATCTTCTGGAGTTATCTTTTTCTGCAGTTGTAAAGCCATGTAAGCAGGGTTAGAGATGAAAGTCTTAATTTCACTTTCTACCAGTTTTACTTCAAAATTGATTCTGAGTTTTTTGTGCTCAGTCTCTCTTGCTGACAAATAAATACTTCCTTACAGTTGTTTAAGACCAAGACCTTTTCTGAAACAAACAAAAAAACCTCCAAACACCAACAGAACTTAACTTCAATTCTTTAAATGGTAAGATGTTTCCTAGAATAAAGATCTTAACCTGCTTAGGAAGAAAACACATAAAGAGCAGTTGTACGCTTGCCATACTCATAGGAACAAGTCAAGATACTGTGAGTATCCCTCAGTCTTTTCTTATATAGATATAACACAGAAAGTATGTTAAATTTGTATTCTCTACAATTTGTAATTAGTGTTTCCTTTTTACAATTCATCAAGTGTTCTGACACAAAAAGGTGTTGCACTGCCAGGTGTAAAAGCATTTGGCATGGAGAATACATCCCAACATAACAGAATACTTCTTTCATTGTGGTTGCCTCCTTGTAAGTCAGATGTTTGATACCTTTCATGTCAACTTTAGAGTTTAAAGGGAAAAACAATATAGGATTGGCATAAATTGCAAACGTAACTCATTCAACTGATGTACAGATACTTAAAGACAGGGGCCAACAAATGCAGCATGCACAGGAATTTTGGTATCTTGGACTGGTATTTCTGCCAAGTTCCAGGGAAGTAACCCTATCTGTAGAGATGATTCAAATTGGAACTCAGGATAGAATACATGCTTTCCACTGTCCACAGTTTCCTTTCTAAGGACCAAAGGTTTTGTAGTGAGGCACATTTAATGAAACTTAATAATTTAGAGTGTCTCCCCAAAGCTGAGCATTTCTTCACTCACTAGGACTTAAAAGAAAAGTGCTGCTCAGTGAAGCCTGCCATAATGTACATACAGATCTGGGAAAAGTATCCTGGATTTATATTTCAGTTCATTGATAGTTTGGGTTGAAAGAGACCCTAAAGAACATCTAGTTCCAACCCCCCTGCCATGGACAGGGACACCTCCCACTAGTACAGGTTGCTCAAAGCCCCACCCAACCTGGTCTTGAACACTTCCAGGGATGAAGCATCCGCAAGTTCTCTGAGAGACCTGATCCAGTGCCTCACCACCCTCACAGAAAAGAATTTCTTCATAATATCTAAACTAAATCTACCTTCTTTCGGTGTGAAGCCATTACTTCTTGGCCTATCACAACACTGCCTGATAACGAGTCCTTCCCCAACTTTCCTGTAATTCCCTTTAAATAATGGAAGGCTGCTACAAGATGTCCCTAGAGCCTTCTCTTCTCCAGACTGAACAACCTCGTCTCTCTCAGCCTGTCCTGATAGGGAAGGTGCTTCAGCCCCCTGATCATCCTTGTAGCCCTCCACTGGACTTGTTCCAACAAGTCCATGTATTTCTTACACTGTGGGTCACAGTGCTGCAGGTGGGTTCTTATGAGAGCAGAGTAGAGGGACATAAACACCTCTCTCAATCTGCTGGCTACGCTTCTTTTGATGCAGCCCAAGATACACTTCATGGCTTTATAGGGTGTGAGTACACATTATTGTGACATGTTGCTTCTGATCACACTGTTGGTCATGATCTTCTCATCAGCCAACACACCCGAGTCCTTCTCCTCAGGGCTGCTCTCAAACCTTTCATAGCTCAGCCTGTATTTGTGCTTGAGATTGTCCTAACCCATGTACAGGACTCTGTTGCTGACCTTGTTGAACTTCATGAGGTTTGCATGGGTCCTTCTCTTAAGCCTGGCTAGGTCCCTCTGAATCATAGAGTCATAGAATCATAGAATGTTAGGGATTGGAAGGGACCTCGAAAGATCATCAAGTCCAATCCCCCTGCCAGAGCAGGAATGCCTAGATTATGCTACACAGGAACGTGTCCAGGCAGGTCTTGAATGTCTCCAGAGAAGGAGACTCCACAACCTCCCTGGGCAGACTGTTCCAGTGTTCCGTCACCCTCACTGAGAAGAAGTTTCTTCTCGAGTTTAAGCGCAACCTCTTATGCTCCGGTTTCAGCCCATTACCCCTTGTCCTATCAGTGGTTGTCACCGAGAAGAGCCTGGCTCCATCCTCGTGACACTCACCCTTGATATATTTGTAAACATTAATGAGGTCACCCCTCAGTCTCCTCTTCTCCAAACTAAAGAGCCCCAGCTCCTTCAGCCTTTTCTCATAAGGGAGATGCTCCACTCCCTTCATCATCCTAGTTGCCCTATGCTGGACTCTCTCCAGCAGTTCCCTGTGCCTCTTGAACTGAGGGGCCCAGAACTGGACACAATATTCCAGATGGGGTCTCACCAGGGCAGAGTAGAGGGGAAGAACCTCTCTTGACCTACTAACCACCCCCCTTCTAATACACCCTAGGATGCCATTGGCCTTCCTGGCCACAAGGGCACAGTGCTGACTCATGGTCATCCTGCTGTCCACCAAGACTCC
This sequence comes from Trogon surrucura, assembly GCA_020746105.1. Taxonomy (NCBI): domain Eukaryota; kingdom Metazoa; phylum Chordata; class Aves; order Trogoniformes; family Trogonidae; genus Trogon; species Trogon surrucura. The sequence continues at coordinate 10,760,760 of CM036619.1, read as the reverse complement.
CAGGTCCCTTTCCCCTACACTACTCTCTAATAAGTCATTCCCCAACTTATACTGGAACCTGGGGTTGTTCCTACCCAGATGCAAGACTCTACATTTACCCTTGTTATATTTCATTAAATTTTTCCCCGCCCAACGTTCCAGCCTGTCCAGGTCTCGCTGAATAGCAGCACAGCCTTCTGGCGTGTCAGACACTCCTCCCAGCTTGGTGTCATCAGCAAACTTGCTGATAGTACTCTCTAGTCCCTCATCCAAGTCATCAGTGAATATATTGAATAATACTGGTCCCAGTACCGACCCTTGAGGGACTCCACTGGATACAGGCCTCCAGCCAGACTCCGCCCCATTGACCACAACTCTTTGGCTTCTTCCCCTTAGCCAGTTCACAGTCCACCTCACTACCCGAGAGTCTAGACCACACTTCCTCAGTTTAGCAGCAAGGATGCTGTGGGAGACTGTGTCAAATGCTTTACTGAAGTCAAGGTAGACCACATCCACCGCTCTGCCATCATCTATCCACCTTGTTATATCCTCGTAAAAGGCTATGAGGTTAGTCAAGCACGACTTCCCCTTGGTGAAGCCATGTTGACTGTCTCTAATGACCCTCTTATCCTTGATATGCCTTGAGATGGCACCAAGGATAAGTCGTTCCATCACTTTCCCAGGGATGGAGGTGAGGCTGACCGGTCTATAGTTACCCGGGTCCTCCTTCTTGCCCTTTCTGAAGACTGGAGTGACATTTGCTTCCCTCCCGTCCTCAGGTACCTCTCCCGTCTCCCAAGACTTGGCAAAGATGATGGAGAGTCGTCTAGCAATGACATCAGCCTTCCCTACAGTGTTAACCATTCCACACAGCTTGACGTCATCTGCAAACTTGCTGAGGGTGCACTCAATCCCACTGTCCATGGCATTGACAAAGACATTAAACAGTCCCCTGAGGGGTGCTACTCATCACCAGTCTCCATTTGAACATCAAACCATTGACTGTAACCCTCTGAGTGCTATCATTCACCCAATTCCTTCTTTACTGATTGATCCATCTGTCAAATCCATCTGCCTCCAATTTAAAGACAAAGATGTTATGTAGGACAATATCAAATGCTTTGCACAAATCTGGGTAGAAGATGTCAGTTGCTCTTTCCTTCTCTACCAATGCTATAACCCCATCGTAGAAGGCCACCAAATTCATCAGGCATGACTTGCCCTTTGTGAAGCCATGATGGCTGTCACCATTCACCTCCTTAATCTCCATGTGCCTTAGCACAATTTTCAGGAAGATCAAAGATCAAAGTCAGTTTATCAGTAATAAATTTCTATTCTTTAAGTGAAAGATGAAGTAGGTGGAAAGGTTGCTCAACAGTAGCCTTACAGCATCTGTATTTGCTGTGTGTCCTCACTTGTACTTTCTAAGATATTTACCACATTAACAGTTAACAGACACTCTGAATAAATTCCAATGAATAGCGGGAATTTCTGGGAGGACTGACAAACTTCAGAGAGCATGACCCTTGAGCTTGGGTGATGGAGAATCCTGGGAATTATAAGTTTAAATAGCCACAGCTATCCTTCAGCAGAGTTTTTTTTTTCCAGAGAAGTAAATTCCTTTGGAAAGATTCACGAACTTCTGTGACTTGTGAAGAAATTTTTCCCCATTGCATCATTCCAGTACTTGGATATGAGCACTTACATCCTCACAATGCAGTAAGTACATTTTATACTTTGTAAAAATAGCACTGAGTGTTCTAAACAAAAGCTGGAGACCTGCTTACCCTATATTGAAAACAAAAGAGTAATTGTGTAGTAATTCTCAGTGTTACAGTTAATTGCAGTGGAGGAAATGTTTCCGGGTCAATAAGGCGGTGGGATAAAATATAGGATAGAAATCAGATGATGGTATTACGCATTCGATGGAGAATCAAAAATGAGAAACGTTTCCTTATTCAGTACAGAAACCACAGAAAGGGCACATCTTCCCCATTAACTAACCCCACTTCTGAATGAAGTGGCCTGTTGCACCAGAATCTTCTGAAGACCGTCTGCCGAAACATGCTACTGAGTTGTGTGGATGGAATTGGGCTCATGGGACTGAGTTCACATCCTGGTAGTATAGGGCTGACATCACTGGAAAGAAAGATAAATATATTCACCACATTTTTCCGTGACTTAGAATATAACATAGTTTTGCAACAACTATTTTCCAAGCTTTAGGTACAGTGTTACAAACGGTGACCTGCCAACACATGAAACATTACAAACGTTAGTCTCTTGGAACACTACTCAATAATTTTTAAAGTTCATTGATGTTACAGTGTAGTAAATTAAATCTCCTAGCTTTGTATGATAAACCTTAGCCTACTGTAGAAACCTCAAATATCTACCGAAGGCCACAATTTTAAAAGCTCCAAGTATTGGGTATCGTTATTTAAAAGGGAAGACAAATATAAGGTGGAGCATTGAGAAATAAAAATATTCTGACCCAATGAATATTTTTTAAATGACACTCCTGAAGGGTGAATGGGCTGAGTTTTTGTCAACAGTGGGAAGTTACAGCTTACCGTACCTGTTCCATGTCTTATGTTGCTACTTGCTTCAAACATTTGTCAGAAGCGAAAAAACGTTCTTTGGAGGTTATTGCTCAATTCAAAGGACTGACATAGTCTTCTCTTGGCTACAGTATCTGTCACTGACAGTTAAACAGAAGATACTAGAAGGCTTCACCTTTACACCAGTTGGAGCAGTAAAAAGGAAAAGATCTGTAAGTGGACAATAATCTTATTCTAACAGTTACAGTTACAGAGCTCCTGACATTAATTTCCTCAGATGGAATTGAATTATTTTGCTCTTCAAGCATCAATTTTTTACAGTTAAACAATGGATAATAATGTTACATGAAGTCTTTGTTTAAACAGTCTCTAGGAACACTGAGAGATATAAACATCTGCTTAAAAAAATGGAGTGACCCTTAAAAAAACGTAGACTGTTAAAAAAAGTGTTGACTGTCCCAGGAAATCCAAGTGGTGACTTGGGTCTCTTCATATTCCACATGAAGCATATATATCTAAGCAATTTCAGACCTGGTCACAGCACATACACACTATCTCTAAGCTTCACTTGTGCATTATTTAGAGATATCTTATTGAAATTATAAATCCATTTCTTTTTTTTTCTGTTTACAGGCTGATATATACAGATGACATGAGTTAATAATAGATTCTTCAACTCTCTTCAACTTTAGAACCTGGAAAACACTTTTCCTTGCAAAACATAAAAATTGAGAGAGTTGTGATCAGTGGGACAGAGTTTAGTTGGAAACCTATATCTAGTGGAGTCCCTCAGGGGTCAGTACTGGGACCAGTGCTGTTCAATACATTCCTGAATGACCTGGACGAGGGATTAGAGAGCACTGTCAACAAGTTTGCTGATGACATGAAACTGGGAGGAGTGGTTGACACACCAGAAGGAAAAGATCTGTAAAAGGCTGTGAAAAACATTAATTTTTCAAAACTTTGCTCATTTCTTTTATGCCAATCTTTGGTTATTTGACATGAAAATATTCATTTCAAGAGTGTTAGTTTAATGTTCAAATAATATTTTTATACTTCCTATATTTTGTTCTAAATTATTAAGGTTAATCATTAACCCTTAATTTGCTCTGCAAAGCAACATGTCAGCTCCCAAACCTGTTTAGAAAGGGAAGTCTATATCTCAGGTTGCCTGCATACTGCCTATTTCTTTATCCATACTATACAAGTTAACAACACATTGAGCATGTCCTATCACCCAAAATTAAATGTCATATTTAAGCTGAATTTGTTGTTAGTTTTGATTGTTTCAGACCTCATTTTTCAGCAACTAGATTATTCATTTAAAAAAATGCCCTGTGTAGCCTGCTACTCTAATGTAACAGGATGTGAAATTCAGCCTGGATGAAACAATACATTTCCTTTTTCCTTGTCCTCTTTCCCTTGGTAAGTCTTGCTCCGGGGTATCCCGGGAATGTTGCTGCAGGACATCTTTAGCCTTTTGCAAGCTGAATGTTAATTGTTTCCTATCTCTCTGAGCCTTGAGTTCCAGGCATCCCTCGTCCTCTTCCCCCATGCCCTGGATTGAAGCTCTGAGCTTCCTGTGAGGTCTCTGCAACAACCTCAAGGACCTCTTCTACCACCATATGTACATAATCACAAACTGAAAGCTTTTCTGCTTCTTAAAACACAGGGCTGTTGTGTGAGATAACTATCTACAGATATCAGCCTTGCACTGAGAAGAGTAGATGTATCCTTCTGCTCATTTTTTAATTGTCCTTTTATGCTTTTTTTTTTTTTTTTTTGCTAATCATATACTAATGCAATGAATGATCAACATTAAATATGTCAGGCAAACCAGACCCTCTTCATATTAAGAAACATGCACCAATATGTAACCAAGGTCACTTTAAATGCTACCTAAGTTAAGCTGGTAGGCAGAAATTGAATTATTTTGAGTCTATCTTACTCAGTCTCCTTCAAAATGATACAAATATATTTGTAGTGCAAGCACCTAAGAGCACTAAGGTCTCTGCATCATAAGCAGCACTGTCTTAATTGGAGCAGCTCAAGGACTCCTGGTTATCTTCAAGGATCTTCTGGAGCCTTGCATCCTATCGCAAAGATAATAGTATTGGAATGATGATTGGACTACATGATCTTACAGGTCTTTTCCAACTTTAATGATTCTGTGATTCCATGTCTTTACTGCCTATGAAGCAGTTGCAGATCCACTGTGGTTAGCAGTCTGATGTTGGAAAGTGTCCAGAAAAAAAAGCTACAAAAAAAAGCTACAAAAAAAAAAAAAGCTGAAATAGAAACTGTGGTGGTTCATTTGCTTCAAGGAAAGCTGAAAGATGCTGCCATGAAGGTGGAGCCCCATACAAGTGTCTTCTCTACCTAGGAGGTGCCTACTTTACCCTCCTCTGTGAATGAGCCATTCCAAACTAAATGATATTTTTATAGGAAACAGAAATAATTTTGTTTTCATACAGTAGTTAAAATCAACTATCCCAAATGAACTGATTTACTTTGGTCAGACAAATGCATATTTTTAACTCAATAAAGGACCTGGTTTTTATTCTACCATTTCTTTTTTCAGTTAAGTGGTATCTCACAGAATCTTGGAATCATGGAATGGCCTAGATTGGAAGGGATGTTAGAGATCATCTAATCCAACCTTCCTGCCATGGGCAGGGACACGTCTCAACTAGACCAGGTTACTCAAGGCCTCATCCAACCTGGCCTTGAACACCTCAAGGGAGGGGGCATCCACAACTTCTCTGGGCCACCCTCATACCGAAGAATTTTTTCTAAGATTTAAATCTCTTCTCCTTTAACTTATATTCATTTCCCCTTGTCCTACTGGTGGACACTCTTGGAAAAAATCCCTCCCCAGCCTTCCTGTAGGTTCCCTTCAGGTATTGGAAGGCAGCTATTAGGTCGCCCCGAAGTCTTCTCTTTTCAAGACTGGACAATACCAGCTCCTGCAGCCTGTCCTCGTAGCAGAGGTGCTCCAGCCCCTGGATCATCTTTGTGGCCCTCCTCTGAACACGCTCCAACAGATCTATGTCCCTCTTATGGTGGGGGCACCAGAACTGGTAGTCTCACAAGAGCAGAGTAAAGGGGGAGAATCACCTCTCTTCATTTGCTGGTCACATTCCTCTTGATACATCCCAGGATGTAGTTGGCTTTCTGGGTTGCATGAACACACTGCCAACTCGTGTTGAGCTTCTCGTCTATCAACATCCCCAAATCCTTCTCTTCAGGGCTACTCTCAACCCATTCTGTGCCCAGTTTGTATTTATGCCTAGGATTGGCCTGACCCAGGTGAAGGACCTTGCATTTTGACCAGTTGAACCTCATACAGTTTGCACTGGCCCATTTCTCAAGCCCATCAAGGTCCCTCTGGATGGCATCTCTTCCCTCAAGTGAGTCCACAGCACCACACAGCTTGGTGTCATCGGCAAACTTGCTGAGGGTGCACTCAACGCCATTGTCCATGTCACTGACAAAGATGTTGAACAGCACTGGACCCAGAACAGACCTCTGGGGAACACCATGTGTCCATGTGGATATTGAGCCATCGACCACAACCCTTTGAGTGCAACCCTCTAGCTAGTTCCTTATCCACCAAGTGGTCCATCTCTCAAATCCTTGTCTCTCCATTTTAGAGACAATTATGTCCTGTGTGACAGTGTCAAATGCTCAATATATATCACAATATAATTTTATTAATAATGCTCAATAAATCTCAATATATTATTATTAATAACAATTATTATTAATAATAACAATAGTAATAAGAATAATATTAGTAATATTTAACATTTTTGCTATTGAATGAAGTAACAGCAATACATTTCCAGTTTTTAAATGAGAGTCAATCTAAACTCAGAATAAATTTCTTAAGAAGTCTGATCTACAGCGTATGAACTCCTAACTTAAACTGATGTTAAGAATGTTATACTAATTATGTCTCAAATTCAGGAACATTTCAGGACGTCATCTTGGAAAATAAGAATGTATTTGTGAGGGCAACATTTACCCTGCAAAATGTATATTACAAAGTTAAATCCTGATCCAGCACAGCCTGCTTTTGTGAGAGACCTCTGAGAAGTCAGGCTAAGCCAAACTTCAAATTACCTCAGTTTCCATTTTTTATTTATTCATATTCTTCCAATGTGGAATAAGAGTGTGGTAGGGTTGTTATTGTTTGGTTCTGTTTGTTTGTTTCCCCTACAAAATGTGTGCCTCTCAGTTAAGATCTATATAAGGTTCACATTTTAAAACATGCTCAACACTCATTCTGTGACTCTTTCCAAGAAAAAATTTCACTCAAAGTGGGCAAAAGAATGACTTCCCCATCAATGGTAGTGTAGTTTGTATTGAAAATGTAACCTTAATTTACACTTTCATCCTTTTCGCAACATGATTCCATTAAGCACTTGGGTGCTTCTTTTTATTGTTTAAAGTGCTAGACATGGATTTTTTTGTGATTTAACCCCTTCCCTCCTCCTCCTCAACTCAAAGGTAAAACAACTTTGTATATGTTTTCCCTCTTCTTTATATTTATGTCAACCTTCTTCTTTAACAACTTTGAAAATCTATGATCTTTTTGGAGTTTTTTTCCATCAGTATAGCTGAGTGAAGAAATTATTCATAAGTGCTGATAACTAACAAGATTCATGTATAGAGGTATTGCTTCTCATAGATAATAGTAAGTTAGTAATGAAATTCAAGGGCAAATTTTGTTTTTTAGTAAGTTGACTTATTTATAAACTAGATCATGAGTTTCTGCTCTGATTGGTTCAGTGTATAAATAAAATTGGTTTCTTTTCTTTTCTTTGGGAGGAGTTCCTTGATTAGCGGATGTTGCTTCTAACCATGTGACAGGAGATTTGACTTTCCATAAGTTTAAGTTTCCCTGTAAATCAGAAACCTAGGGAGAAGACCAAATTTTTGCCAAGCCACACAGAGCATTCAGTGTTTTCTATGATATATCAAGTATACAGACTTCGTTATTCTGCTCTGTGTTTGCAGTATTGACATAAAATTATTAATAGTGCTGGTAATAGTATTGCTAATTAAAAATATCATGGGCAACAGGTATCTCCAGTTGAAAAGATGTTCCCAGTTAAAGAGGACATGAATTAACATGAACTGCTAATAGTTGAAAAAGGAATTTTTCTTTAATGTATAATTTGATTCAGTCCACTGAAGGAGAAGTCACTGAACGAGCATATTCCCACTTGAAGAGCATTAACTCCAAGTTTGTTGTCACTAAACTAATCTTTCCTTATCTTCCATTTAGCAGAAGGAATTCCTCTCCCAGCTGGAACTGCAAGGTTTTTCTTAAAAATCCTCCTTGCAGAGGAGATTCTGAAAGCCTAAATTCCACAGTGTTTTGTCTTGCTAATGACTTCAGAGCACAATTGGATGCCCAACTGTGCATCTTTGTACTTTTGCTGGTTTGGGACTGATTTGTCCACAGGAGAAAAGTAGACTGCTACAATTATGTCTGAGGGAATCCTTCCTCAGAGCATGTGGGGGACATGAGCACTCCTGCTCTAGCAGACCGTGTTTTCTCTGCAAAAGGCAATAGCTAAAGAAGAGGGTTAACAATGGGATGAAAGGATTTCTCTGAAGTCATTAAACTGTGAGGAAATGGTGAGGGTCATGAATTGTTACATAAAAGGAATTAATGAGCATGAGGTGGGAGGTAAAAGTATTAATGGGTTGCTGACACCTAAGTTATAAAGCAATCAAGCTCCTGGACCAGCAAATAGTGTCTGTATTTTCATGGCAGATTTCTATTTTGATGATTAGATAGTTGCATTTCAGTGTTTTCAAATATTTCAAATTAGCTTTAATCAACCATACAGTGGTAATTGCTTATATCTGCTAAGCCTGTGAAAATGTAAACCAACTTAATCCCACTATGCAGCGTTCATATATTTGTCCATAAATGCCTGTCCCTATTGATTTTCTCAGGAAAAGAAAGGTCATAGGAGCACCCTGAGCCAGAAAGGCTCTTGTGTTGGGATTAGGGATACAAAGCAGAAACTTTAGTGAGTCCTGTGAGACAGCTGGTGAAGGAAGAGAGGGAGTACAAGAAAATAGGGATGATATTATAGACTTAAAATGCAAAACTGGAGAATAATATGTATCAATAGCACCCACCACAGCCTAAGTCATTCAAGAAATTTGTACGTTATCTTCATGGGAACATGAAGATACAGGGAACAAGCTGGTTCTACAGCTGCTGAGGACTTCTGTCCTGCTCCAACTCTTTGTTTGAATGATAAAGCTCAAAATTGACAGAGAGCTCCTGAAATATGCTATTTTAAATAGTACTGGACACTTAGAGACAGGACCCTGCCCTGTGTCTAAGTGTCTGGATGGTTATTTGGAGGCAGCAGCAGGGGGAAATCCAAACTAGCAGTGCTGCTCTGTTTTCCTTATTTCCAGGGAGAATGTTAGAGCAAAGCTCCTCGGTACGGATCATATCATAGAATCATAGAACAGTTTCAGTTGGAAGAGAGATAGTCAAGATCATCGTTTAACTCAGTACCTCCTTCTTTTTTCCTGCCCACCATCTCCAAACTCATAGCCTGCCCACAGTAATTTTTAAACTTCCCAGATATCCTGATACCAGCAGCAACATAACCAGGATGGACATAATCTCCCGTTAAGAAGATGAAGAAGTGCCTTCATTTTGATAGTACTAGTGGGGATACAGTGCAGGCATTGGTGATTTTACTACTACTTGCTAATTTGTTACTGTCAAGTATCAGTCCTGGAATAAGTTTATTTTCACAGAAGACTCCACATAGCTGCAGGCTAACAAAGCTGTTGAATACAGAGCATATTTATTATTATGACTTGAAATAAGATTAGTGGGGCAGGACGTTTATTTTAATTTCTTCCAGGCGGCATAAAACTTTGTTTCTTGGTCAGGTTCTTTTGTGTGCGTTTGTTTGTTTGTTTGTTTGTTTCCTCTCTAATTCAAGTGGGATTTGTGGCTTAGGAATTAAAGACCTAATTAAGCTGCATGTCAAAAACAACAAAATACCAACACAAGTGATTCCTTCTGACAAAACAGCCTTTCAGATCAGGCTTCAGCCTCATCTAAGCGTCAAATGATAAGTCTTCTGAGGAGAAGGTTGTCTTACAAAAAGTCCAGCACTGACAACTGTAGCCCTTCAACACAGCATCAATCTGCTTCTCTGCACACTGTTAGTACTAGTATATATAGCGAATAAAAATCATGGTGAGAAACTTACAGTCATTTTCACTGGTGTGTATGCTCTAACATGTTGTATACAAGAGATGCAATCAGTCAGGGATTTTAAAAATATGATGTGCAATGTCTGAATAAGAGCTGAGACAACTGTTTATATAGAAGATGATTAAAAAGTTCTGTGCAGTATTTTTAACCGTCTTAAGAAACTTGTCAGTTAGAAATAGGGAGAAAAAGATATTTTCCTAACTTGGTTTTCTGGAGGACCTTTCGCATTAGTGATCTTCCTGAATGCCTGCAGTGAATACCCGGTAAATCACATGTAAGATGATAAGAACAGCCATGAGCTAAGTGTTGAAGACAGGTATAATTAGTCAGAACACTCACAATGAAGTACTGAAAACACAGTTTTGACCCAGAATACTACAAAATGTCTCACAAAACAAGGGCTGTAGTAGAAGCACACCAAAAGGATTTTTATTTAAGTGGAATTGGAGGGAGTAAAAAATGAATTAATAATATGTGATTGGGCCTGGGAATGTTTTCTGTCAAACTGGTGTGTGACAGCATAGGGAATGAAGGAAGTGGGGTCCAGAGCACTTTCTCCAGGGACACGTGGCTGGAGTTATGGGACAGTTGTAGAGATATGCTGTAGGGAGCACTGGGTGTGAGATCTCATTCCACCACTTCACACAAGTCAAGGGGAGGATCATAGGGTTATGGGTTGTGACAGGCAAGTGGTGCAATAAATTCTTAGGCTCAAGATTTTGCACTACAAGAATTCACTTCTTTCATTTGAGCCAGGCGTTAGATGCTGCTCTTCAGGAGATGTTAAATATTCCTTTCTCAGTGTGTGGAATAAGAAAGTTTTTAACTGATTATTGTCTTTCACATCTCGACTCTTAGTGCACTGCAGATATTTTAGTACCTAAAAACCATATGATGGATTTCATAGGTTTTGAAATGCTTTGTTGCAACTTCCTATAAATTAGTATAATAAATGATCTGAAGAACATTTTCAATATCTAGTTAAATGAATCACTGAAGTTTTATCATGTATAACAAAATCTAACAAATCATTCAAGGAAAGCATTCCAGTCTCTACTTAAAAAGACATAATTCATAAAATTTGCTGTTTCAAATATATATATATATATATATTTACTTATTTTTTCTAAGGTACCAGTGCATATAGAAAAAGTCTTTCTATCTCTTCCTTGATGACAGATGTCAAAATCTGGATTGTTCAGTTTCTTTCAAACAAGTAGCATTCATTTTTTACCTTCCCAAAGGAGTGTTATGATCTGAAAATAAAGCTGGGATTCTTTGTTTACCAAAGCACTGGACCAAATCTTATATTTTCTTTTTCTTAGATACTTCTAGTTTACATGCTGTGAAGAATGGTAGGTTGCAAAAAAAAAAAAAAAAAAAAAAAAGATATGAAGGAAGATGATAAATTGGAGCAAATATCCCAAAATGCAAGATATTGGAAAAAAGCAGTAAAAAAGACATTTGTAAAGCCAAAGAATATAACTCTGAGCAAAGTGTTAGAAGGCAACTTTGATGGAAAACATTTTTTTTTCTCTATTAGACCCTATATACAAAAGTGAGAACTGCATTTAAGAATGTCCACCCATCTATGATTTGCATGGTACTGAAATATGGGTGAATGACAACTCTTGTGCTGGGTGTGCAATATGTACGAAGGGTGAATCAAGGTTCACAGGATTACGGAAAGTGCTAGGACACATCCTCTTACAGGAAGAACACCCGTAGAATAGAATAAATCTGGATATGAAACCCAAATCATAGAGAAACAGTAAATGATTTGCTATCATGTTCTACAGCTGCAAATTTATTAGGTGCCTGAAGTTGAAGGCTGTCACAAAAATAATTATATCTATCAAGGAGCATTCAGATCGACTTGTGCAATAGAATAGTAAAGTATTCTACCCAAATAAGGCTTATAGAAATATTTTCTTGACATCTTCAGAAATTGTTAATTCCAGAAGACAAAATGTGGTGGGTTTGATCCTGTCCTTAGTAATACACAAATTCGATTCAAATACAAATTAACTTACTACGCATTTGGAAAACAGAATATAAGCCAATTCAAGATCTTTTAAAGAATATATTATATAATTAGGCAGAAAGTATTAATCTGTCTTATTGTATTTAAATTAAAGCCCACCTCATCATGTCATGTACAGAACAGTGTAAGAATCCACCTTCATCTCAGTCCCTAAGTGCCACAGAAACCTTTTTCTATGCAGCAAGATACCCAACATTCAACCTTGTAACATACTGAGTTTTCCTAATAGAATTTCCTAAGTAGAATTTGTACTCTTCTTACTTTCCTCAAATGCCAAGTAGGAGCAGGGAGAATTGTTACTTTTCCATCCAATTTTATTCACACAAGAATTAATTTATCTCAGTATTGGATTTTTGTTCCTTTTTAACATTTCATTCCAATGATTCTCCTCACATGTCAAGGTATCACTATTTTTCTTTTGCTGATTTTTTTTTCATGCTGTTTAATACCAACCTGCTCTGAAGTTGGGTTTGATTTTTTTTTTATCAGTCAGTAGGAGAAAATTCGAAAGGCCTGATTCCCAGGGAAAAAGAAAACCATTGAGGATTGAACACCTACTCTTTCCTTCAGAAATACGCCTCTATATTTTTGATTACAGGATCATAGAATCATAGAATCATAAAATGATGTTCAGGACTGGTCCATAACACAGTCAAAACAAGGTCGAACATTTCTGTAGTCAACTAATTTGTTCAATGATAGATTTTAAATCATGCTTCGGTTTGATTCTACTCTGTCTCCTTTACCTCTTAGCTTAATTTGTATTAACTACTTTTTTTCCCTCTTCACCAGGAAGCTGTTAACTTGGTTTCAGTAGCATTCCTTAGTATCTTGATTGTAGAGGTGAATTTCAATAAGCTTCTTAATAGAGGAGTGGAACATCTCCCTTATGAGGAAAGGCTGAAGGAGCTGGGTCTCTTTAGCTTGGAGAAGAGGAGGCTGAGGGGTGACCTCATAAATGTTTATAAATATGTCAAGGCGGCGTGTCAGGAGGATGGTGCCAGGTTCTTTTCAGTGACATCCAACGACAGGACAAGTGGCAATGGGTACAACCTGGAATACAGGAGTTTTCACAAAAACATTAGGAAAAACTTTTTGATTGTGAGTGTGACAGAGCACTGGCACAGTGTCCTGGGTTTAGCTAAAAACCCAGTCCTGTTTAGTGATTTTTACTTTCCAGTTTAGTGTCTTCTAAAAGGTTGCACGTTCTGAAGTCAGCAGCATGTTTTTGCAGACAGTGTGTGCTACTGGCAGTGATAACACCTGATGTTTACAGTTACTGCCTGGGACTGGGATGCAGAAAGGCTCTTGCTTATACTTATTCCTATAGTGACCAAGGCCACTGCTGCCTCTTGTGTGCCACGCTGGGGGTGCTGGGTAGTAAGAGGGGGGCACAAGGAAGTAAAAGGTGGCACCTCCGGGGGGTAACAGACAGGACAGGTGACCAACGAGAGTATTCCATCCCATATACGTCATATTTAGTATAAATTGAGTGATCACGAGAGTTTCGTCCCTTTTTTCGGCCCTTTTGCCCCTTTTGCCCTTTTCGGCCTTTTCGCCCTTCCTTTCTGCAATGGCCGGTGTCCAGAGAGGACTCCATCTGACCTCCTGATTTTGATCCGGATCCTGAGTTCCCGAATCCAGCTCCCTGTATCCAGCTCCCGCCGCCGCTGAGCCTGGGGCTTCCCCAGTGCCTCCTGCTCTGCAGCACCAGTGGTGATTTCTATCGGGGGAGGGAGTCGGGTTTGGTATCGGGCTACTATCTATAGTTGTATATAGTTCTTTACTTTTATCTTTTTACCATTATTCCTATTATTTTCATTAAAACTGTTGTAGTTTTTTTTTCTTCTCTCATCCGTAAGTCTCTCTGCCTCATTCCCTTTTCTCTTCCCGTTTGGGGGGGGAGAGGGGGTTAGAGAGAGTCTGTTCGTGTTAGTGGCCGGCCCAGCCCTAACCCGCGACAGATTTATTGGCGCCCAACGTGGGGCCAGCAAACAAACACCAATCAGGCTCAGACTATTTTACCAGCTATTTAGATACGACTGGGCTCTGATATATTGCCCGCATAGTTTAAATTCCATCCGGCGCAGTTGAGAGCGTATCAGATCTTTTCTTTGAGAGTTCTGAAGGGTTAGAGGAGAAAAACCGGACAACTCACATCATGTTATCGGTCGGTGAAATGTTATGTCATGTTCTTTTAAATGTGGGTTCCTCCCTGGGTGTCAAAATTTTGTCCAAACTCTCGAGGGTGATTTGGTATATCTGTCTGTGGTTTGCCTGCTCTGATTTAAAAATGAGAATTTTCACGGTGTTGGGTTTTTTTGTGTCGGTGTATTCTGCAGTATTTTGGGTGATCGGCATACCTGAATACCTTAAGAGCACAATGATGAATTTTGTTTTTAACTACACTGTCAATTTCACCTTAGGAAATTATACTAATTTGTTTGCTAATCTGAGTATACCAGGTTTTGAGGATTGTGATTGTGAATGCAGTTATTTTAATCGAAAGATTGAGTTGTTATTGATTCTGATGTTAATGCCCATGAATCTCTTGGCATTGTGGCGTTTCTGTAGGAATTTGTGCAAGTCATTGAGTATCACTGTGTCCTTTAACACTCAGTGTGTATCAGCAAATGTCGCCCCTGTGACTAGAAAGAAACATCGGAGAAAGTCAATTGCCCTACCAACAGATAACACAACTCCAGGACAAAGCCCTCCTAAAGTAGCACCATCAGATGACTCAGATTCAGACTCAGGAAAGAAAGCTGGTATCCCTGTGACTGGGAAGAAACATCTAACAAAGACAAATCACCCAACATCAGATGGTTCTGATGCAGGAAAGGGTCCTTCCCAATCGAAGTCATCAGATAGTTCAGGCTCAGAATCAGACGCAGTTGTCAAACCTTTAACTCTGAGGGACATGCGAGATGTGAGAAAGGACTTTGGCCGTCGTGAGGGTGAATCATATTACAGGTGGTTACTCCGGTGCTGGGATAAAGGAGCCGAGACCATTAATCTGAACGGTAAAGAAGCCAAACAGCTGGGATCCCTGTCTGGAAACGCAGGCGTTGATACGGAACTTGCAAAAGACGACAACAGTCTCAGCCTCTGGAGACGACTCTTGACAGCTATTAAGAACCGGTATACTCACAAGGACGATATTCCTATCCACACAACCAACTGGACCAGCATGGAGAAAGGCATTAAGTTCCTGAGAGAACTAGCAGTGAGAGAGGTGATTTACAGCGATCCACAAACAATTTTAAACCCTGATCAAATGCCCTGCCACAAACACGTTATTCAGATGTTCGTGAGGAGTGCCCCACCAGTGTATAAGCACACCTTGTCAACAATGGTCTGGGCATTAGATGGAGATGGTCAGGTACCAACAGTGAGTGAAGTGGCCAACAAAGCACGACAGTATGAAGACAGTACTGCCAATCCCCAACAAATTCAGATTGCTGCCATGGAAAAAATAATTGAGGAAAACAACAGATCACTGGAGAAATTAATTGGGAAAGCAATGGAGAAAACCAATGAAGCAATGGAGAAAACCAATGAAGCAATCGAGAAAGCAATGGAGAAAAATAGTGACTCATTTGAGAAAACCAATCAATCATTAGAGAAGCTGATTGATGCATTGTCCAAGAGAGATGACAGACCTCAGTGGAGCCGTGTTGATGCTGTTAGAAAATACAGACCTTCAAGATAACTAAAAATGATGGCAACTTGTCACGGAATGACTTGTGGATATTCCTACGTGGATATGGTGAGGACATGAGAAACTGGGATGGAAAACCTACTTCTGCTCTACGAGAACGAGTATCCAATTTGCGAAACACCAACAGAAGACAACAATCTGCCACGAGAAGGAATAATCGGAATGTAAATGTAGTTAATACTGTGAATCAGGTAAACCCCGTGAATCAGCCTCAAAATTAGAGGGGCCCTGCCTCCAGCCAGGTGGAGGAGAGGGACAACCGAGTTTATCGGACTGTGTGGATTCGGTGGCCTGGCACATTAGAACCACGAAAATATAGAGCTCTGGTGGACACTGGTGCACAGTGCACTCTAATGCCATCGAATCATACAGGTACTGAAACTGTTACTATTTCTGGAGTGACGGGTGGTTCTCAACAACTGTCTGTATTGGAGGCCGAAATGAGCCTTACTGGGAATATGTGGAAAAAACACCCCATAGTGACTGGTCCAAATGCCCCATGCATCCTTGGCATAGACTTCCTCAAGAAAGGGTATTACAAGGACCCAAGAGGGTATCGATGGGCGTTTGGCATAGCAGCTGTAGAGACTGAGGACATTGATCAGCTGTCTAGCTTGCCCAAACTGTCAGAGGAGTCTAGTGTCGTAGGGCTGATGAAAACTGAAGACCAACAGGTACCAATTGCTACTAAAACAGTGCATCGACGACAATATCGTACCAACCGAGACTCTGTAGTCCCCATCCATAAGCTGATATGTCAGTTAGAAAGCCAAGGAGTGATCAGCAAAGCTCGCTCACCATTTAACAGTCCTATCTGGCCTGTGCGTAAGTCTGATGGAGAATGGAGATTGACTGTAGACTATCGTGGCCTAAATGAGGTTACACCACCGATGAGTGCTGCCGTGCCGGACATGTTAGATCTTCAGTATGAGCTGGAGTCAAAGGCAGCTAAGTGGTATGCCACAATTGACATTGCTAATGCGTTTTTCTCTATTCCTATAGCAGCAGAATGCAGGCCGCAGTTTGCTTTCACCTGGAGGGGTATCCAGTACACCTGGAACCGACTGCCCCAGGGGTGGAAACACAGCCCTACCATCTGCCATGGACTGATCCACACCTCCCTGGAGAGGGGTGGAGCTCCAGAACATCTGCAATACATCGATGACATCATTGTATGGGGTAACACAGCAGAAGAAGTTTTCACGAAAGGTAAGAAAATAATTGAGATTCTTTTGGATGCTGGTTTTGCCATAAAGAGAAGCAAGGTCAAGGGACCTGCACGAGAGATCCAGTATTTGGGAGTGAAATGGCAAGATGGGCGTCGCCAGATCCCAATAGACGTGATTAACACAATATCAGCTATGTTGCCACCAACTAACAAAAAAGAAACACAATCCTTCTTAGGTACTGTGGGTTTCTGGAGAATGCATATTCCTGGTTATAGTCAGATTGTGAAACCTCTTTTTAATGTGACTCGAAAGAAAAACAAATTTCAATGGGGCCCTGAACAGCAACAGGCCTTTGAACAAATCAAACAAGAGATTGTACAGGCAGTAGCTCTTGGGCCAATCCGAACAGGGCAAGATATTAAAAATTTGCTATACACTGCAGCTGGGGACAATGGTCCTACCTGGAGCCTTTGGCAGAGGGCACCAGGAGAAACTCGAGGTCGACCCTTAGGATTTTGGAGCCGAAAATATAGAGATTCTGAGGCCAACTATACTGCAACTGAAAAAGAAATACTGGCCGCATATGAAGGAGTTAAAGCTGCTTCGGAAGTGATTGGTACTGAGGCACAGCTTCTCCTAGTACCACGAATACCAGTCCTAAACTGGATGTTCAAGAGTAAAGTTCCTTCCACACATCATGCCACTGATGCTACATGGAGTAAATGGACTGCCCTAATTACACAGAGAGCTCGAATGGGTCATCACAATCGTCCAGGACTTTTAGAGGTAATCGCAGACTGGCCACAAGGTAAAGACCTTGCAATGCCCGCTAAGGAGGTGGTGACACGTGCTGAGGAAGCTCCACCATATAATCAGTTACCAGATAATGAGAAGCAGTATGCCCTGTTTACTGATGGATCTTGCCGCCTTGTAGGAAATCGTCGTAAGTGGAAAGCTGCTGTGTGGAGTCCCACACGACACGTTGCAGAGGCAACTGAGGGAGAAGGTGGATCAAGTCAGTTTGCAGAGGTAAAAGCCATCCAGCTGGCCTTAGACATTGCTGAACGGGAAAAATGGCCAGTGCTCTATCTCTATACTGACTCATGGATGGTGGCAAATGCTTTTTGGGGTTGGTTAAAACAGTGGAAGCATAATAACTGGGAGCGCAGAGGTAAGCCTATTTGGGCTGCTGAACTATGGCGAGACATTGCTGCTCGGCTAGAGAACTTAGTTGTAAAGGTACGCCACGTAGATGCCCATGTGCCCAAAAGTCGTGCCACTGAGGAACATCGACACAACCAGCAAGTGGATCAGGCTGCTCAAGTGTTCCAAATAGACTTGGACTGGGAACACAAAGGTGAACTGTTTCTAGCTTGGTGGGCCCACGACACTTCAGGACATCAGGGAAGAGATGGAACATACAGATGGGCTCGTGACCGAGGGGTGGATTTAACTATGGACGCCATTGCGCAGGTTATCCATGATTGTGAAATATGTGCCGAAATTAAGCAAGCTAAGCGATTAAAACCTTTGTGGTATGGGGAACGATGGTTAAAATATAGGTATGGGGAGGCCTGGCAGATTGATTACATCACACTTCCTCTAACTCGCCAGGGTAAGCGCTATGTGCTCACTATGGTGGAAGCAACTACCGGATGGTTAGAAACATATCCCGTACCTCACGCCACTGCCAGAAACACTATCTTGGGCCTAGAAAAGCAGATCCTGTGGCGACATGGCACTCCAGAAAGAATTGAATCAGATAATGGGACTCATTTCAAAAACAATCTTATAGACAATTGGGCTAAAGAACATGGTATTGAATGGGTATATCATATTCCTTATCATGCACAAGCCTCTGGGAAAATTGAACGATACAATGGACTGTTAAAAACTACTCTGAAAGCTATGGGAGGTGGAACTTTTAAAAACTGGGACAAGCATTTAGCACAAGCCACCTGGTTAGTTAACACCAGAGGATCCATCAATCGTACTGGTCCTGCTCATTCAGAGCCTTTGCATACAGTAGAGGGAGATAAAGTCCCTGTGGTGTATGAAAGGAATTTGTTGGGGAAGACTGTCTGGGTATTTCCTGCTTCGGGCAAAGGCAAACCCATTCGTGGAGTTGCTTTCGCTCAAGGCCCTGGAACTACTTGGTGGGTGATGATGAAAGATGGTGAAGTTCAATGTGTACCTCAAGGAAATTTAACTCTGGGTGAGAATACTCGATTTAATCCTGTATGATGTTGTTACATAATACTAACAGTGTTTAATAAGTGTTTTTCAGAGTAATAAACCAGTGATGACCAGAGCTGACCTCATCAAGTGACATCCAGCAACTGAGCTAGCCTTGTTGAGTGACGTCCAGTAACTTCTTTGAAGTGAACCTACAACCTATGGACACAAACTGTAACGAATCTCACATGAACTTTCCTGCCCTGAGAGACTGCTATGATGGATGGAACCCACGATTCTGAACTTCATGAACTTACTGAACTTTTCCTATAAGTAGATCATTAGCTCGTGATCAGTATGACGTAAATGGTATGGAATAAGGGGTGGAATGTCCTGGGTTTAGCTAAAAACCCAGTCCTGTTTAGTGATTTTTACTTTCCAGTTTAGTGTCTTCTAAAAGGTTGCACGTTCTGAAGTCAGCAGCATGTTTTTGCAGACAGTGTGTGCTACTGGCAGTGATAACACCTGATGTTTACAGTTACTGCCTGGGACTGGGATGCAGAAAGGCTCTTGCTTATACTTATTCCTATAGTGACCAAGGCCACTGCTGCCTCTTGTGTGCCACGCTGGGGGTGCTGGGTAGTAAGAGGGGGGCACAAGGAAGTAAAAGGTGGCACCTCCGGGGGGTAACAGACAGGACAGGTGACCAACGAGAGTATTCCATCCCATATACGTCATATTTAGTATAAATTGAGTGATCACGAGAGTTTCGGCCCTTTTTTCGGCCCTTTTGCCCCTTTTGCCCTTTTCGGCCTTTTCGCCCTTCCTTTCTGCAATGGCCGGTGTCCAGAGAGGACTCCATCTGACCTCCTGATTTTGATCCGGATCCTGAGTTCCCGAATCCAGCTCCCTGTATCCAGCTCCCGCCGCCGCTGAGCCTGGGGCTTCCCCAGTGCCTCCTGCTCTGCAGCACCAGTGGTGATTTCTATCGGGGGAGGGAGTCGGGTTTGGTATCGGGCTACTATCTATAGTTGTATATAGTTCTTTACTTTTATCTTTTTACCATTATTCCTATTATTTTCATTAAAACTGTTGTAGTTTTTTTTTCTTCTCTCATCCGTAAGTCTCTCTGCCTCATTCCCTTTTCTCTTCCCGTTTGGGGGGGGGAGAGGGGGTTAGAGAGCGTCTGTTCGTGTTAGTGGCCGGCCCAGCCCTAACCCGCGACACACAGGCTGCCCAGCGAGGTTGTGGAGTCTCCTTCTCTGGAGACATTCAAAACCCATCTGGATGCGTTCCTGTGCAATCTACTGTAGGTGATCCTGCTCAGGCAGGGGGGTTGGACTAGATGATCTTTCAAGGTCCCTTCCAAACCATAACATTCTCTGATTCTATGTGATTCTGTGACTCTTCTTCCACTTTTTCTACCTCTGCCTTTTTGTTTTTACAGCTTCTTTGGTTTCCCTTACTCCCAAGGACCAAGGACTGGAGAATGCTGGATGGAGTCCTGACCTGAGGGTACACCTCCATGCATGCATGCATTTACTGTTATGAGATTAATTCCATAATCAAGAAATGCTTTGGCTGCTGTATTTAATTTCTTAGATAAAGTGAAGCAGGAGTTTTATACTTTCTTGTGCTATCACCGAATTAGCTCTCTAAGAAATGCAAATATCTTAAACGAAGCACTCTATGGGTCCTTTTCTTTGCTGGAAACTCTTGATTTGCTGCCAGTCGTTCTGTCTTCTGATACCACTCTCCTTACACCAGTGCAGGTCTTCATCTGACACCTTAGAAACTCAGAAACTCATGTGCACAGTTCTGTGGAATAAGGTTTACACGTGGGCAAAGTCATTCAAACTGTGCTTATTTTGTTGCTTTGGCTGTTGTTCAAGCATTCCTATTCAACTACACTAGAAGGACTGTGTCAAATTTTCTTCTATTTGAAGCATGATAGAACTTAGGCAGATATGATGACTCAGTGCTGACAGGAAATTTACTCTCTCTTAAAGCGACTTTGATTTTTACCAAGGATACAGTTATGGTCATTCTTGAGATGAGATTAGAAACAGCGCTAATTAAGAGTATAGAATATTTTCCTCATAGATCCTTTGAGTTTTGTCTTGGAGACTCCATAATTACATATGTCTGTGTATTTATATATGTATGTATATATATGTATGTATATGTATTTGTAGAGTTACTATATACATATATATATTGATTATATAGTTTATATTTAGGCAAACTAATTTTATTAGTTTCTAGACAAGTAAGTGGCTAACTTGTGACTGAGGAGAAAGTGTCAGAGATTCAGACCCATGAATTAAAACCTTGTGCTACTGTATTCTGCTTTAAATTATGTTTGTAATCTTGGACAAGAAAATAATAGCTGCTTACAGTCAGACACGATTACCTGAAACTGTATAATCTCTGTATTACATGACTATGGTCCCTAGCTATAGATCCCAACTAGGCTTTTAGAAAATTGTAGGAAAAATTAGTTTGCAGCACAGTAATAGCTGAAGAGCAATCTTCTAAAATAGTGATTACCACTACCGACAGGACTTTAATTACAAAGAGTCTAGAAGTTTACATGGAGTTGTCAGTCTGTGTAATAAGCATCTGATGAGGTGGATGAATAAGAGCTTTTCCTAGCTTTAACAGATTTATCTGGATCTCAGCTCCAACGAATTTGGCAATTGTCTCTAGGTGGATGTGCATGACTTAGATAATTTTGCATTGGGTACTGACCTCAGCACCACAGTGGTTTGCACAAGAATCATAGAAATAAATTAAGTATCACAGGGATGATAGCTGAAAATACAAGAAGTCCACATTCATACCCAAGTCTTTGTCACCTACTTCAAATCTTGTGCAAAAGTACTCCTGTGAGACTGTATTTTAGCGCTTAGCACCATGGCACAGCTGAAGTCAATACAGTGCACATGAAGTCCAAAGTTTCCAAAGAGTGTAGTTAAAATGAGATGAAATCAGAATATAATATCATTAGATTTGCCCACTTCAGCTTTCTTGTGGAAATTCTGCACTCCTGGATGCTAGCCAAAAAAAAAAAAGGAAAGGGAGAAAACACACATCTTGGACATTATCCCTTGTCATTCTTTGAGAGTCCTGGGAATGAGAAAGGCCTCAAAGGATGGCTGTTTTCTGCTACCTATTTCTTTTTTTTGTTTGGTTTTTTTTTGGTTTTTTTTGAGATCAGCATGGAAATCATGATGTTTCCTCTGCAAAGTGATCTAACTCAAATGTAGAAGGAAAGTAGTAGTAGAGGGAAAACCTGAGGCAGAAATTTCTGTAGTCAAACTATTACCAAGGTCTAATGAGACAGTGGAAAGAAAGACAGTGGAGGGATGATAAAGGGATGAAGTGTCAGAAGTGCTGTCTCTGAGCTGTTTGGTTACCACCATTGATGGAACCACCAAGAGACTGATGAATTTGTGATGGGACAAATTAATTCTGCTCCTCCACAAGGAGAACCAGGTTTTTGGTTTTTTTTTTAAGTTAGATGATGGGTGGGAGAATCTATAGATGAAGGCTTTGCTTTCCTGCTTCTTTGCAGGACCTGTGTGGTAGTTGCAAGGATATAGTTTGTGTTTCTCTCACATTTTGACAATGTTTATGTAAAAAATACTTCATGAAATGAGGACTGGTTATTGTTTGTTTACTGACCCACAGCATCTTGTTTCCTGAAACAGCTTTTTGTACAATCCATTTTATATGAGAAATGTTGTTTTGTTTGGGTTTTTTTTTAATACACCTCTGTCCTTATCTTGAACAGCCATGTTTACCTCTCCCCACAGTAATTTATGCAATAAGGGCTTCAGTAATCTAGTATAATCAAGCAATTCAAAGTCATAGGACAAGACCCCAGAACCCTGAATGTACTCTGTCTTGTGAGAGTTTTAACAACTGGAAATTTATTTTATTTACTCTCTGGACTTTGAACATTTTGCACCGATTTTCTCAAGCCTTGCCCTACTCAAGCCTGTTCTGCATGGAGAAATGATCATTTGTCCACTCCCTTTCTCCTTCCTCTGTTTTTTTTTTATTTTGCCTTCTATCATTAGTTCTTCTAGGATTGAAGTAAAAACACTGTTGCTTCTGCATTGGAGAAGCCCTGACCACAGAGTCCGCATAAGAAAAAGATAAGGTCGAGGTATGGAATATTCATTTAGGTGGGATGTTACTTTTGGTGCTGCATAGAATCGTAGAATCACTTAGATTCGAAAGGACCTTTGAAATCATCCAGTCCAACTCTTGACCTATCAATGCTAAGTTCACCATTTAACCATATCCCTAAGCACCACATTTACACGTCTTTTAAATACCTCTAGGGATGGTGACTCAACCACTTCCCTAGGCAACCTGTTCCAATGATTGACAGCCCTTCTGGTGAAGAAATTTTTCCTAACATTCAATCTAAACCTCCCCTGGTGCAACTTGAGGCCATTCCCTGCCTCCTCTAATCTCCTTTCGGGTAGTTGTAGAGAGCAATAATGTCTCCCCTCAGCATCCTTTTCTCTAGGCTAAACAACCAGAGTTTCTTCAGCCACTTCTCATAAGACTTGTGCACATATCTGTGTACAATTCCACATAGACACCTGGAAATTCCCAGAGACACGAAAGCAGAATCCAGTGTGAAGAGCGAAAAGCCGCATGTGAAACAAGGTGTGTCTTACAAAAGTATATTCTGGAGTGGGGGTTTTTTTGTGTAAAAAAAAGTATTAAGGTAGACCCCAGCAGAATTGTATTGAGTCTTCTATATTTTTTTATTTTTAAACTGAGATTAGATAAATGTGTTTTGATTAAGATAACAGAAATATTTACTGTTATTTCACATATATTGTTTCCTTATCTGACAGGAAAACAAACACTAAAATTCCACCTCTTACATGAAATATGTCAATCTATTTTATGTAACTTTTACTAGACTGATGAGCTATGTAATATCATTAACTATTATAGAATAAACATGCTATTAATAGCTCTCTCAATGGAGCATAACAGTGGGGCAGATGCTGGTTGTGTTCGGTCACACTGCTTGCAGTGGAACACTTCCTTGTGTCCCTTTCTCTGAAGGCTTTTTTGGTGTCCTTGC
Source organism: Trogon surrucura (assembly GCA_020746105.1). Lineage (NCBI taxonomy): Eukaryota > Metazoa > Chordata > Aves > Trogoniformes > Trogonidae > Trogon > Trogon surrucura. The sequence goes on along the minus strand of CM036619.1, from coordinate 10,736,725 downwards.
ATGAAAAAAACACTGGGCTAGCTTCACAGAAGTTGGCCTTCAGGTCACTGGTCTTCATTCACTGCACAGAAAGTCTCTCCTGGGAACAGGTAGAAATTTCAAATAGCAACAGAACTCACAGATTTTCAAACACTAGAAGTGGGACTTTGATGTTCAGCTTCTTAAAAGCGCTCGGAAGTATTTTTTTTACATTATCACCTCAGCTTGGTGAACTTTATAGTTGTCTTTCAGAAAATTGTACAGGCACATGAAGACTCCAGCTCCCCTATTGTTGTTATTTAAAACATAACTGATTATTTTCTGTGCATAGCTGATTATTTTCTGTGACTGTTTTTATTTGGAATACTTCATTGGTTAGGTATTCCTGGCAAATAAGGTTCAAGGGGGAGAGAGACAAATTTCAAGCTAATTTCTACAATTCTACCACAGATTCTTGCCTTTGCTGGATATATGTGCATCTTATGTTCCAGTATGGTGGTAGGAAACAGTGTGTTTCATTGGAGTGCCTGGTGTTCATTTTGATTCACCTCACAGTACAGGAAGTCTGCTTTGGGAAGAGGTAGAAATTTCAAACCGTGATGAGAGCCCACATATTTTCAGCCACAATCTGATCAGCTGGAGGTGAGAACTGGTAGTTTCTCATACAGAAAGAAAATCTTTCAGGTTGAATCATACATGATTTCACTTGGAAAAATGAAGGGAAAGGGGAGACTTGAGATGGTATAAGACTGCCTGTTTCACAACTTTTGTGAAACTTTATCTCAAATGCCCTGCCATCAGTTTTAGACCAGAAACAATTTCTAAAACAACAGCAATCCTGGAGGAAGTTGCAAACCAATCTTCTCTTTAAGCTGTACCAGAACTACATGTCTCAAACAGCAAAGGTTTTCAAGACTAAAGAAAACAGGGAGCTGTACCCTTGGGTGAAACATGACGGTTTAAGGAAATAACAGTTTGTGGACTAAGAATGTTGAGAACTAAACTAAAGTAGAAGAAATTCAAATTTTTCTGTGCTCTCTTCAGTTTCTATCTCTAGACTTTACTCATCATTTTCCTGTTTGTCCTCCATGGAGAGAGTTCATTAACATGTTGCATATACAAGGAAGTGCAATTGTCACACGTGGGTATAAAAGGAACTGGCACAGTGGAAGGCTTCAGTTGTGAGGAGGGAAGGAATTAAAGGGATCATCAACTCATGTCAGCTAACCACGTAGGAAAAAAAGACTGAGTTTTAGTACTTAGAAATTCTTTCTTGTACAAAAATCTCATATACCTCAGTGCTTCAAGGATAAGTAGTCAAGACCTTCAGCTGAAAAGACCACTGCATATTGAATCAGAAAGAGTTTGCAGAAGAAAATGGTACTTTAGTGAACAGAGTGCAGCCCTGACATTTAGGGGAACAGGGCTTGTCACTGGTGAAATACCTACTAATTTCTATGCTCAGCATGGAGTATGGTGCCTAGGAAAGTCAAGATAACTCAGGAGAGTCAGCATGTTCTTAAACGTAAGCTGTACTGTAGATAGACTACAATGTTATCAAGCTACTCCAGTTCCTTGTGCCTCACCAAGGCAAGGACATTTTACTTGTTTCTTAAATATTGGGAGGTCTAATAAATTTACACACATGAATACACACACGCATACACACACACAAAATAAGTTTTGTAAAAGATAAGTAAAGTTATTAATATTTTTTTCATGTTTACTCATTTATTTCTGAAATCTTTCAGTTAGGACAGTGGTTGGGAAAAATTGTAGAAAGCTCTGTAAGGAGTTTAGTACATTGTCTTCTTAAAAGACCTAATCCTGAAGCTTTTCATGTCCCTGTAGTGTTAGTAGAGTTCTATGGGTGTGTCTCTGGGTATTCTCTAGTTTCAAGCCCTCCTCTCACTTCCTTTCTTCTCAGAGTTCTGTTGTTTTCCCAAGGATGCGGACTGATGACATTTTCTTCCACACCAAAAGTACTGAAGAGGAAAGCATTTTTGTTATCTTAGGAATTCCCTCTCTTTATGTCCTGCTTCAGTACTAAAGACAGAATATTTGTGCAGCATTCAAATTGAGATCTATCTCCCATTACACCTGATACAAGTCCCCAATAAGAAGAGACAGCTTCTTCATGTTGGACTGAGTGGGATGCCTATTGTTATGACCTACACCAGGAAAACAGGAGAAGATATGGTCCTTCCAATAAGATGCACTAAGATCTTTATTAAGCTGAGATTCGGTTTTCTTCAAGATTCACAAATGATCTTTTTTGGAAATATCAGAGCAAAGTTTGCTGTGAATTCGCACAAGTGATGAAGAATCTGGCCCTAGTTCATTTTAAAATCCTCTTCACAGATCATAGAATCATAGAATCATAGAATGTTAGGGATTGCAAGGGACCTCGAAAGATCATCAAGTCCAATCCCCCTGCCAGAGCAGGAATACCTAGACTATGCCACACAGGAACGTGTCCAGGCAGGTCTTGAATGTCTCCAGAGAAGGAGACTCCACAGCCTCTCTGGGCAGACTGTTCCAGTGCTCGGTCACCCTCACTGAGAAGAAGTTTCTTCTCGAGTTTAAGCGGAACCTCTTATGTTCCAGTTTCAGCCCATTACCCCTTGTCCTATCGTTGGTTGTCACCGAGAAGAGCCTGGCTCCATCCTCGTGACACTCACCCTTGATATATTTGTAAACATTAATGAGGTCACCCCTCAGTCTCCTCTTCTCCAAACTAAAGAGCCCCAGCTCCTTCAGTCTTTTCTCATAAGGGAGATGCTCCACTCCCTTAATCATCTTAGTTGCCCTGTGCTGGACTCTCTCCAGCAGTTCCCTGTCTTTCTTGAACTGAGGGGCCCAGAACTGGACACAATATTCCAGATGGGGTCTCACCAGGGCAGAGTAGAGGGGAAGGAGAACCTCTCTCGACCTACTAACCACCCCCCTTCTAATACACCCCAGGATGCCATTGGCCTTCCTGGCCACAAGGGCACAGTGCTGGCTCATGGTCATCCTGCTGTCCACCAAGACTCCCAGGTCCCTTTCCCCTACACTGCTCTCTAATAAGTCATTCCCCAACTTATACTGGAACCTGGGGTTGTTCCTACCCAGATGCAAGACTCTACATTTACCCTTGTTATATTTCATTAAATTTTTCCCCGCCCAACGCTCCAGCCCGTCCAGGTCTCGCTGAATGGCAGCACAGCCTTCTGGTGTGTCAGCCACTCCTCCCAGCTTGGTGTCATCAGCAAACTTGCTGATAGTACTCTCTAGTCCCTCATCCAAGTCATCAGTGAATATATTGAATAATACTGGTCCCAGTACCGACCCTTGAGGGACTCCACTGGATACAGGCCTCCAACCAGACTCCGCCCCATTGACCACAACTCTTTGGCTTCTTCCCCTTAGCCAGTTCACAGTCCACCTCACTACCTGAGAGTCTAGACCACACTTCTGCAGTTTAGCAGCAAGGATGCTGTGGGAGACTGTGTCAAATGCTTTACTGAAGTCAAGGTAGACCACATCCACCGCTCGGCCATCATCTATCCACCTTGTTATATCCTCGTAAAAGGCTATGAGGTTAGTCAAGCACGACTTCCCTTTGGTGAAGCCATGTTGACTGTCTCTAATGACCCTCTTATCCCTGATATGCCTTGAGATGGCACCAAGGATAAGTCATTCCATCACTTTCCCAGGGATGGAGGTGAGGCTGACCGGTCTATAGTTACCCGGGTCCTCCTTCTTGCCCTTTCTGAAGACTGGAGTGACATTTGCTTCCCTCCTGTCCTCAGGTACCTCTCCCGTCTCCCAAGACTTGGCAAAGATGATGGAGAGTGGTCTAGCAATGACATCAGCCAGCTCCCTCAGCACCCGTGGATGCATCCCATCTGGACCCATGGATTTATGGATGTCCAGATTGCTTAATAGGTCCCTAACCCCGTCCTCATCGACTCAAGCAAACTCCTCCACTGCCCTGACTTCCTGTGGGGCCTCAGGGGAACGGGGCTCCTCAGGACAGCCTCCAGCAGAGTAGACAGAGACAAAGAAGGCATTCAGTAACTCTGCCTTCTCTGTATCTTCTGTCACCAAGGCACCCACCTCATTCATCAGTGGGCCTACATTGCCTCTGGTGTTAGTTTTATCTGCCACGTATTTGAAAAAGCTCTTCCTGCTGTCCTTGACCCCTCTCGCCAGGTTCAATTCTAGGGAGGCCTTTGCTTTCCTAGTTGCCTCCCTACATCCTCGGACAACAGCCTTATATTCTTCCCAAGTGGCCAGCCCTGCCTTCCAAGAGCTGTAAATTCTCCTCTTGCACTTGAGCTTACCCAGCAGATCCCTGTTTAGCCACGCAGGTCTCCTGGCTCCCTTCCTTGACTTCTTACGTGTCAGGATGCTCTGATCTTGAGCACGGTAGAAGCAGTCCCTGAACGCCAACCAACTATCTTGGGCCCCTTTACCTTCAAACAGCCTTGCCCATGGGATTTTCTCGAGTAATTGTTTGAAAAATCTGAAGTTTGCCTTGGCAAAGTCCAGGGTTGCAATTCTGCTTGCTATTTTGTTTCTGCTACATGAGATCCTGAACTCCACCATTTCATGGTCACTGCAGCCAAGGCAGCCCTCAACCTTTACTGCTTCAACCAGATCCTCCTTGTCAGTGAGGATGAGGTCCAGCAGTGCTCCTCTCCTAGTCGGCTCCTCCACCATTTGCAACAGAAAATTATCATCGATGCACTGGAGGAACCTCCTGGACTGTGGCTGGCTGGCTGAGTTGTCCTTCCAGCAAATATCAGGGAAGTTAAAATCCCCCACAGCAACCAGGGCCTGTGATTGTGAGACCGCTCTCAGCTGCCTGTAGAAGGCCTCATCAACTTCCTCACCCTGATCTGGTGGCCTGTAATAGACACCCACAACAGTATCTCTCCTGCCAGCCTGCCCCTTAATTCTAACCCATACACTCTCAACTTGCTCCTCATCCATGCCTGGATGGTATTCAAGACATTGTAGTTGCTCTTTCACGTAAAGAGTGACTCCACCACCTCACCTGGCTGGCCTGTCTTTCCTGAAAAGGACACAGCCACCCATGACCACATTCCAGTCTTGTGAGCTGTCCCACCATGTCTCTGTAATTGCCACCAGATCATAATCTCCTGCCCAAACCCAGGTTTGTAGCTCCTCCTGCTTATTCCCCATGCTGCGTGCATTGGTGTATAAGCATTTCAGGGAGCAAGCTGAGCACACTGATCTCACCCTAGGGGGATGGAAGGCCACCCGGTCCTCATAATTTCTAGAACACTGCCCCACTGCAATCCCAGCTATAACCCCATCCCCCTTCATATCTACTTTGAAGAACGCTCTATGAGTCCCGCCAGCTCATGACCAAGGATCCTTTTTTCCCTTTGTGTCATTTGAACCCCAGCTTGTTTCAGTAGATCAGGTGCCCTGTAGATCTCCCCATGCTTAAAAAATCCAAAGCTAGACTGCTGGCACCACCCCTTTAGCCAAGTATTAATCTGCTGCACTTTGTCAAACCTACCACTGTTTTTCCTCATAATTGAAGGAATAGAGGCAAACACAACCTGTGCGCCTGATCCTTCTAGCATCCGCCCCAGTGCCCTGGGCATAGCACTTTTCTGTAATTTTGACTTCCAAACTTCCAAATGCAGCATCAGTGATCCCGAAGGATCTCAAAGTGCTCTCCAATCATGTACAGAGAAATCTATTTGCCTTTGAAGAACTGCACTGATGCAGTCTGCAGAGTAAAGGCCTATTATTCTTTGATCCTCCAGCTGCTAGGAAACTTTGTTTACTTTGATGAGTGATCATGGATTTCTCTGATGGGCTTCACGGAGATACAGTTTAAAATGACAACAAAGTGCATTGGCAATTAAAATACATTGATCTGTTTTGGACTCAGGTGTTGTTTCCTTAATTGAACACTTTTGCTTCATTTTTAATGGACACATTTGTATATTTAAAATTACAAAGTAACAGGTCCATCTTAACAGTCTAATGCCCCTTCAGGACAAGACAACAATAAAAATACATGGAGTGTTTACATGAAAAATTTCTCTTCGTCATTGAGGTTGTTTTGTAGGTGCTTTGGAAAAAAAGTGACAATTTTTCATGTGAATCAAGACTATTATTTCTCCTTTACAAATGTAGTTTACTATTACACATGTTACTACTAACCTTTGTCTTTTCTTTTTTTGCTGTTGTAATGACTCAAATAACAGAAAACATTTGAAAAGTAGGAAAAATACATGGATGAAACAAAAGCAAAGAAACAGGAAAAAGAGAAACAATCTTTTCCACTCCATCACCCAGTTATGAGGCTATTTAAAATTAAAATGTTTTGTCAAAGTTGCTTCGCTACTGTCTTACAATGACGAGTTTTAAATTTGCTTTCTGTCTTTGAAAATTTTGAATTTTTATTTTTTTGTATTGTGAGATAGCAAAGTTTCATATCTCATAGAACAGTTTGGGTTGGAAGGGACCTTTAAAGAACATCTAGTCCAGCCCTTCTGCCATGAGCAGGGATATCTTTTACTAGATCAGGTTGCTCAAAGCCCCATCCAACTTGGCCTTGAATGATTCCAGTGATGGTGCATCCATGATCTCTCCAAGCAATCTGATTCATTGTCTCATCACCCTAATCGTGCAAAACCTTCTCCTTATGTCCACTCTAAATCTACTCTCTTTCAACTTAAAACCATTACTCCCTGTCCTGTTACTACAGGCCACGGTAAAATGGTGCTTTATCTTTCTTATATGACGTCTTTAAGTATTGAAAGGCTGCAATAAGTTCTCCCCAAAGCCTTTTCTTCTCCAGTCTAAACAACACCAACTCTCAGCCTTTTTTAATAGGAGGGATGCTTCAGTCACAGAATCATAGAATGTCAGGGGCTGGAAGGGACCTCAAAAGATCATCTAGTCCAGCCCCCCTGCCTGAGCAGGATCACCTACAGTAGATTGCACAGGAATGCGTCCAGGCGGGTTTTGAATGTCTCCAGAGAAGGAGACTCCACAACCTCCCTGGGCAGCCTGTGCCAGCGCTCCATTACCCTCACAATCAAAAAGTTTTTCCTAATGTTTTTGTGGAATCTCCTATGTTCCAGCTTTTACCCATTGCCCCTTGTCCCGTCATTGGACATCACAGTCCTCTGATAATTTTTGTCACCCTCCTCTGGACTCGCTCGAACAAATCTATGTCTGTCTTATATAGGTGACCTCAGCTCTAGACACAGTACTCCAGGCAGGATCTCATGAGAACAGAGTGCAAGGGGACAATCAACTCACTTGATCTCTTGGTGATGCTTCTTTTGATGTAGCCCAGGATGTGACTGGTTTTTCAGTATGCAAGTGCACATTGCCAGCTCATATCCAGTTTGTCGTCCACCAGTATCCCCAAGTCTTTCTCTGCAGGGCTGCACTCAGTCCCTTCATTCCCCAGTCTGTAGTGATATTGGGGATTGTTCTGATCCAGGTGCACGACCTTGCACTTGGTCTTGTTGAGCCTCATGAAGCTCACATGGGCCCACTCTTCAAACCCACCAAGGTGCCCTTGGAAGCCTTCCTTACCTCTTGTAAATCAACTGCACCACTTGTCTTGATGTCACTCACAAACTTGCTGAGAGTACACGTGATTGCACCATCTATGTAATTACAGTACGGACCCTTGAGTAACACCATTCATTGCTGGTTTCTACTTGGACATGGAGTTGCTGACTGGAACTCTTTGGATGTGGCCATCAGCCCAACTCCTTATTCTTCTAACAGTCCATCCATCAAATCCTTATCTCTCCAATTTAGAGGAATAGATTTGTGGGAAACTGTACCAAAGGCCTTACAGAAGTCTAGATAGATTACATTAGCAGCGCTTCCCTTGTCCACTAATGCAGTCACTCCAGCATAGAAGGCCTGTACATTATTGTTCCAATAAAATTTGTATTTTTACAGTGGTGTTCATGATCCCATGCCTTTTACAAGTAGCATCTAGTGAGTCATTGAAATAAGTTCGTTTTAAAGAACGTATTATTTTACAGGTTTCATAGAAAGAAAACAGGCCAAAAGACACAAACGAGATCTGTTATTGGCAGAGTCTGATCATCTGTAGAATGAGTAATTTCCTTCTCAGCATTTCATATTCATCTCCCATTCTGAAAGCCTGATATGCTTGTACCTGGCTTGCAATATGAATCCATGTCTTTTCATTCTTTCCCAAGCTAATTTTTCACAATCATCATCTACAGACAGTTGCTGGAGCCAGGCCTCATTTGCATGTGTTCACACTCCCCTACTCATTTCAAACATCCTCTAAACCCACAAGTTTTGTTTTTCTTTCACAGTTCTGGATGTTGAAGGCCTCACCACTTCTCAGGTCCAGCCTCCTTTTGCTTTCTTTGTTACACACTCATTATAACTTTCCACTGACTCTTCTGGATAGTGGCTGGATAAAGCAGCAAGACCACAATGTGTTGTAGTACAGTAGGTTGGACTGGTCTGTTATTTGATAATGATTTGCACGGGCATTTTGCAGTAGTTCAGACTGATCTAAATACTTCTAGAAAGAACCATATCTTACATGGTAAGAGAATTATGGGAGATAGTTGCATTTGGGCTCTGTGCCCAGCACTGTTGTTCTCAGAATAAACATTTTACTTTTCTCTGCTTCCAGTCCACAACCAAAATAGGAGAGCCTTGTCTAAAATTAACTAAAGAGGCTCTTTCATCTTAAGAACATTTAGATTTTGTATTTCAAGTAAATGCTTTAAAAAGAGTAATTTTGTTTTACAGAAGCAGTCTCTTGGAATGTCTGGGCTGGATGCCCTTGGCCAGATCCACATGAGGTCTTCATAAGTGGGAAATGATCTTTATCTCCATTTATCCTCCTTTTTTTTCTTCCTCTAATTTTAAAAAACATTGGCTAGAGAAGTGCATTTCAAACTGTGTGACATTCTTCTTGAGGGTTTGTGAGACTATTAATAGGTAGGACTTCAACATGTGCTCCCACATCATGCCTTGTTGTGGGGACAGAATTGGATGGGTATAAAGCAGAAAAATGAAAATTTCAGCATCAGTTCATTTCAGGTCCTAATGTGTACTTTTCAAAACCATTTTCCAAATGACAACAAGTTCTGTTTCCTTAGAAAACCACAGAGATTCTTGCCATAAGGACTTCAGAAAGACAGTCTGTAAACTCAGCTGTACTTGCTTTTCAAAATTAATTTCCTTGAGAAAGGAAAAACTACGACACTTATGTAAAATACTTGGTGGCCTGATACCAGTGAAGGCAATAGTAACACTGTCCTGATTCCTATACAAGAAGGATCAGGTTCCTAGATAGCTACGCAAATATTTACCAGGCTGGGAGGAGCCTGGTAACACCCTCCAAAATAAAGGTTGCAATATAGCCATCATTTATAACTTCCTGTTCTCACACGTTAATAACATCCTCCTGCATTAGTCTTTCTGACAATTCTCCATGTTTGGTTTCTGCCTGGAGGTGATGTGTGCATTTGGAACAAACTCATACCACACTTTTGACTAGGTAAGCAGCCAAAATGGCTAAGATTTGTTGCTTGGTCTAGATTTAACTGTCCTTGAGGACTAGCACGTTCTCCTGAATGGGGAAAAAATTTGAATTGTCAAAACTATTAAGTGATTCCAAGATCACTTCTGAGCCAGTGTTGGACTTTTTGGAAGTGATTTAATGATGTCACATCACATTATTACTGCTGGTTTATGGCTGAAGAAAGCAGTCTAATTAGAGTCTCGGTTGAGTCTCCTTAAGAGTCAAGAAGTGAATGGGTAATTCATTTTTAGTTTCCTTATTCTTTCACGTGGGTGGAAGAAGGAAAATGGAAGAAGGTACAGATGGTTTCTAGAATACGTTCTCTTGTTTATTTATATAAAATAATGTATATTACCTTTTGGATTTGGGGAAGTCAGCCAAGGAGAAACACTTCCTTTGAGCATTGAACACTGTATTTAAAGCAACATATCTACCAACTAAAATCTTTTGAGTGCTTTGAAAAGCAGAAGGCTTGCTTTCCAATCCTGAAAGGCTCTGAGTTTCTTCAGCAGAAATAAATGTAATAAAAGTACTTGTCTGTCCTTGTTCCTTACAGATATTAATCTGAAATCTGCAAATACATAGTTTTAAAGGTGTAGATAGAATATGATAATTTTCCTTTCCCTTTTTTTTTTTTTCTACAATAGGAATCCTGTACTCAAAAAAAATCCTGTCCTGTGGGTTTTTTGACATTTCAGAAGCACACTATCACATGTCTGTATACAACAACAGTTCTGGACTGGAATGCATGGTATTTCCTTGATCCTGTAGAGGAACCGACAGGATATTGAATTCTGAATTTGCAGAACTCTCTTTTTCCTTATCCATATGGTCTGATCTCTCCTATATGTGCAATGTCTTATTGATGAAACAGAGACTTTGATAAGAGAATATGAAAAGATTTGGGTTATTTTGCTGGTTGTTTCTTTCCAATTTCTAAGCCATTGAGTAAATAGAAGGGAGAAATGGCACGAATGGAAAAATCTTGTTCAGGAAAAAATGTATTTGCAGTTTGTAGTTATGGCAGACAACTCTGAGTGACAGGGGTGGACAGGTGAATCTGCACAAGTATGATCTCTTTCCAGAATAACAGGATATCAGTCAGCTCTAATCCAAAGGTTGTGTTATCCTGCTACCTGAATGCCGTATCAAATCATTGCCTGCCATTCAACATGGTTTATTAATTTGGAATCATTGCTGTGCCATCACAAGTATCCAACTTCTGGTTGCTTCACAGTCAGCAGACATCAGCCCATAGCATACTCCACCATCATACCTTGAATGTGTCCATTCAGGCAACCACCGAATTTATTTCCTCAGTTCAGCATAAAAGAGGATTTCAACCCATAACTGGAGATCTCCACTATAAGGCTTTATCTAGCAAAATTATTCTAGTGTGGTCCTGATGAAGTTTTATGAGAGAGGGTCTGGTAAGTTGTTAACCCAGCCTTTCTTGCAGGAGAGCTCGTGATGGGTGGGCAACATAAAGAAATTGACTTGAGACAGCCACATGACTAATGTATGAGGGTAGTGGTCAACGACTCAATGTCAAGGTGATTAGTGTGATTCCTCGGGGGTCCATATGGAGACTAATACTGTCTAGTATCTTCATCATTTACATAGACAATGAGATCAAGTGCACGCTCAGCAAGTTTGCAGACAACGTCAACAAGAATAGTGCAGTTGACATGCCTGAGGGATGGGATGTCATCCAGAGGGACTTGGACGAGCTTGAGAAGTGGACCCTTGTGAACCTCATGAGCTTAAAAATGTCCAAGTGCAAGGTCCTGCATGTGGGTCTGGGCAATCCCTGATATTAGCACAGGTTAGGGGATGAAGGCATGAAGAGATTGAGAGCAGCCCTGTGAAGAAGAACTTGGGAGTACTGCTGGATGAAAAGCTGGATATGAGCCATCAGTGAGTACACGAGAGAGAAGGTGATGAACAGAGAAACTACCATGCTAGACTCCATGTGAGCTAAACTTTCAGCCTAGGTTTTGCACTACACAGCAAGATGTTGTTATGCCAAGACATTGTGAAAACAGAGTCTGCCAAAAATACAGTTTCTTCTTCACAAAATTTAATTACAATGTATGAATAAAAAAGGAAGGGAAAAGGGAGTGTAAAAGAAAATAAAATTGATACATCCACACAGTTGAAAGCTTGAATGTAAGGTGAACTGTACACTTAATAGTGCCTACTTCTATATTCTGACCATGTAAGAGGCAAAACAACGAGATGAGATGTCTCCAGTGTGTATTGTCTACACCGGGTAAAATTGATATCTTTAGCCAAAGTAAGGCCTATTAGGGGGAGTGGAGAAATGGAGAGGCCATATCAGCACAGATAGTGTAATAGCTTATGGAGAAAAAATAATCTAATCTTGGTTTACAATTTACCTGTTCAGGGAACTGTTTACAGTACTTTGCATTTTTAAATAGGGTGAGGTTTTTGGCCTTCTTTGCAGCCATCATATCTTGTTGAATCTTTTATGTTGGACGGAAGGGGTAATTATTGAAGTTTCATTCCCCGAGTATATACTAACAGCCTGTAATCAAGCCATCCCTCAACATTTTCTTTGATTAAACTAAACAAATTGAGTTCTTGAGCCTTTCTCTAAAGTATGTTTTTAATTCTTTAATCACTTCAGTGGCTCTCATCTGAATCGTCTCCAATTTAGCAACCTGGAGCCAGAACAGTATACATGATTGTATGATCTTTTTTTTCAGCCTTTTTCCTAAGCTCTTTTTTTTTTTTTCTATTTGCATCACAAAACCCACTGACATCCAGCTCTTGGATCTATTCCCACCAAATGCTGATATCAGTCTGGCGTTTGTAGCGTGCTCTTCTTACGCCTGGGTGGAAGAGTGTTAACATGAGCTCAGTGCTTGGCTGCTTGCCTGGGCTGATGTGAACTTTCCCCTGCAACCACCACATCAGGACTTGCAGTTGCAGTGTCAGGGTTGGAGGCAGCCATAGTCTGAACGGAGGAAGATGAAGGAGAGGCAATTGCAGTCATGTGTCTGTCACAGCAGCTAGTGACAAAAGAGTGTGTCTGTCCCATCAGTAAAAACAAGAGGAAGAGTGATGAAGGAGCTGCCTGCAGTCCTCTTGTACAAAGAAATCTGAACTAGATAATATTTCATTCATACTTTAAAAAATTCTTTCTTTATTTATGTAATTTAAAGCTGGAAAATACTATTGGAACATCCAAACTACCCTTTTTTTTCTGTCACAGACTTTTATTTTTCATCCATTTATTGCTATATTGTTTTCCCAGCAATTCATAAGTCTTAAAACTCATTGAGGAAAGTAGTCAAACCCAGTTCTAACTGGTCTCTGAGTTAGGAGCATAATCCCTGTAGGTTTTCTCCACATTCAATAGAAAAGACTGAACTTCCTCCAAAGGAGGATTACCCAAAGGGAAATGTGAATTGCTCTCAGGAGAGACCTAGCATGACAGGCTCCAAATTTGGCCATCTCAGATAATCTCTATAGAAAGGCAAAGACAGTTTGGACCTTTGTCTTGCTTTGGACATGAGGAGATTTTCCTTAGGATCCTTACCCAATGGTTATTAATCCTGTCATTTTCTTTTCTTTCTAAAGTATTGTGTCTTTGATTTTCAGCCATGAACTCCAGTGACATCTTCCTCTAGTAGTAGATCAGAGCATCTTTTATAACCAGCATTTTATTCCTGTGAAAGCAGTAGATTTACGACATGCTGGAGAGGAGTAGATTGAAGGAGACTGCAGCCTTCTCTTCTTAAGTGATGATCTGCCAAATACAGTCTCATGTAAGTGATGGGAACTCTTTGCAGCTGCTGTCACTTACTGTCTTGAAACCGTCAGTCACTCTAATAGTGTATCACTGCCATCCACTACAAACTTCTTGAATTACCCAGGGAACTGGAAAGAGCCCAGTCTGTGACTAGAAACTTGTGAAAATAAGAGTACATGATCAAGACTGCCTATTTTACCTTTCCGCATCTGTAAAGACTTCAATTTCATGCGAAATGCTTAAGTGCTCAAAACCAAAACACTGTTCTTGGTCTCTCCTTTTTGTCCTTTGTTTCATTGCCCTTAGATGAAGATAATCTTGGGGAAGATCGGATGGATTCCTAAGATTTTTATTCCAGTTAATAAACAAGACAACTAGCATCAAGGAACTTCTAGTTCACAGCAGTCATTGCAGAGGCAGGCAGAGGCAAGCTGAAAAAGGATGTCTCTTGAGATCTGCCTGACCATCAGCTTAAATCAACTTTACGTAATTTGCTCAGGGTCTCACAAAAAACATGGTGTAACGAAGAATCAGATTGCTGCTTCCTAAATTCCACAGTAATTTTCAAGTTTTTGGTCCATCCTCTCTCAATGTGCCATTAATCCATCTCTAGAGTTAAAGTTATCACTAACTGAACTTTCCTTGATTCTCGAGTGCCCATCCCACAATGTTTGAAATGCCCAATGCTCTACCTGCGAGTCCCCACAACCTGTGGAAATTTAACAGCAGGGTCTCACAAGCTCTGATCTCCAGCAGCTCAGGGAATGGTGCAATAAAGAAGTCTGAGGAGATATTTTGTGCATTTCCTAACGAGCTGTTGCCTGAGTGCACAGTCATTAACATCGCTCTGGCACTCACCAGCTGCTACTTTGAACAGCCCCTGAATGAAAGGGTCAGCTGCACACAATCAAGTCAGCTGAGTCAGTGATCCTTAATCTACCCTTCCATTGAAATATAACTCTGATGCACATCCTCTGGCTGAGCAGAGAGCCCACCCTGAACAGGTGCTGGATGACTTAACCAGATAAACTCCTCTTGGAACTAGCACAGAGATGAGCCTGTGAATCCAGACACATTAAATGTGTTAGAATAAATACAAGTTTTCAAGGGACTCTGCATGAGTGTATGCAACATACGTCAGTGCTCTATAAACTAGAAACAATCTAATGTAATTAGAAAGGAATACAAAAAAAGTAATTTTTTGAAACACATCCTGAGTGTCTGAGTTCTTATCCATCCTTCCATAGCCAGTCTTGGCATTTCATCCTTTCCATCTCAACAGGAATTCAAGCTGAAAACTGCAGTGGAGAAAGAGTGTTCTAACAACACTCTCACCCATAGGCTGACTTTTACTCCTACGTCTACTTTATACCCTTAAGAGACTGTAATATGTGTCTTTGAAAGTGAGATGCGTCTACCTTATGTGCCGAGAGGTATTGTATGCATTACACATATCGATCTATGCCTATTACATGAAACCACAATATAGTACACAGTTCATACGACTGTTAACAGGACACTTTGTCTTCCCTGCAAAATAGGCTGGACCTATTAACAGAGAATATTCATACAGGTCAAGCTTTTGAACTGTCTGCCACTTTGTGCTCCTTTACAAGCAATTGTTGTCTTAACAAAACACAACCTTCAAAAAATTAACAGAGGCAGACATTTAAAGGCATGTTTTTAAACTGTACATCCAAAATGGTAGCACTCTGTCTCTGTGGCTCAGCACTGTTTCTGGGAAGTATCCATGTAGTTGTGAATATCCTTCTTGGAAAGGGGTGATGGTTGGAGCAATCTATGGATTAGTGGAGGAGCTATGGATGATTCATGTTGCAGCTACAAAAAGAGTGATAAAATTAGAAGAATAGTGGTTTTTGTTCAGGCTGGCTAACTTTTAATTTTTTCTACTGTCTATTCAACTGCTAGTACCTATTACATATTGAGACAAACAAGTCTCTCAGAAGTTCAGTGCTCTTGTTCTCTACAGCCAGAAAAATCCCATATGTCTGACTCAGTCCTATCGACTAAAACCTCCAATAAATCCAGAGAGGGTAGGTTTTACAGTTTCTTAAGCTCATTAAGCAGCAAACCATGAAGAGGTATTTCTATTTTTAAAATACTTTTTCAGGCATTCTGCCGTAGAGAGGTACAAATTCTCATAGTACCTACACAGAATTGTAGAATTGCAGAATGGTGGGTTGGAAGGGATCTTAAAGATCATCTAGGTCCACCCCCCATGCCATGGGAAGTGGATGCAAGGATGGGTTTTATCCAAAAAGGTACAAGGACTATTTAAACATCATTAAATGTATGGATTCTGTGGTGGCTCTGTGACAGAAAGGCATAGACTAGGAATGGAAATCTTAGTCTATGGATGGCTTGTGCTTTCCTATATGAACAGAGAGATGTACCTCCTCACATCTTCTACTGTAATATCATCATCAAATTCTATGATTCTATGAATATCACAATCTTCCCAACCAAATTTTCACCTTCTACTGTTTTCCATCTACTTTTGACAACTGAAAGTCATGCATATGTGTTTTAAGCTAACCTCTTGCATCTTGTGTTTATATGGAGAAACAATGAGCACACCATCACTTTGTGTCCATTTCCACACATGAGACTTTTCATGGTGCTTTTTCTGAATCCACCAGGAAGACAGAGAGATGACATCATGTCTTTAAGCCATTGTTGTGCTCCTTTTTCCTGGAACCTCCTGGAGGTAGTTATAAATTAGCTGGTCTTTCTAAGAGCAGTCCAGCCAAGCATCATTGCAGTATACTACCAATATGGGCCCATCACTCCATCCTCCTGCCCCTTACTGAGATTTTCAAAGGTGTCCTAATGAACGTAGTCTCGTATTCATTCCTCTGTAGCATGTACACTAAGAGCCAACAGAGAGATTATACTACTTTCAGATAACGTAAGTAAGATGGAACTGGATGGACTGAGAATCAAGAGGCTTCATCCTTTGTCTTTTGTTCTTCATTAGTTAAGACCAGATTTTCTGATCTCTCTCTGTAATACAGCTAACCAGAATATCCATCCAGACTTCAGTACCATCTGAAAAAAACAGTTTAAAATGTAGTGGGTACATAATTTAACCTGATATAAGACCTAGAGATGAGTCAGTCTTATGCATGCCAACTTGGGAAGTAAGTAGAAACACAGGCTTCTCAGGAGATATGAGATTAAGAGGGAAGCGAGATAAAATTTTAAAAATTAAGCAAAAGGCTGAAAAAGAAAGGCCTGGAAAAAATGTTGTGAGAAGAAGGTGGTGTGGAGTTGAAAAAGACCAAAGGAAATGGGAAAAGAAACTAAGGGTCAGGTCAGAGTGGGGAGAGGGGAAGACGTGAAAGATTAAGGCTAAATGAAGCACACCGATTCTGGCTCAATTTCTTTGTCCTTTCCTTTGTCCTTTGGGAAGGCACAACCAGGGCTTGGGGTCTAGTGAATTTGCCTTCCTTTCTTCCCCCTAAAACCTATTAATGTGTGCAATTCGCAACTGTGGTGTGATGTAAAAGCAATGTGTATGGTAGGAAGTGTTTGCAAGGCATCTATAATACCAAGGTCTTTGGAGCACGGACTAGGTTCTCAGCTGGTATAAACTGAGAGAGCTACATTGAACCCCCATACTCTTCAGTCTTGAATTAACTACCAAGCATGTTAGCAACTGAATAAGGACAGGACAATCTCCTTTTTAACTCTTCGAGGCCCTACCTGAGTCCTTGAGCTCAACCTTTTTGTCTCTTTAGAAATTTAAACCGTGCTTGTTCCATTCTTACATCCACTGGAATTTGCAACATATCTGCTTTGTAGTCTGGACAAAGCTTGAATATTTCCCCAAACACAGTGCGAATCAAGCCACACAGGAATGTTTGTAAAGAACATCTTGGACCCTTTGAAAACATATTCAATTCTCAGAAGCGCTAATGCATTCCACATTTGGTCATTAAACTCTAATTGGTAACATGCTGTGGATGGATTCACTCTCTGACCAGTCAGTATTTCCTAGGTCACAGCACTGCAAGACCTCAGTGCCCTCATGTGACCTGCCCTTTTGAACTTTTAATCCTTCTACTCATCAGAGAGCATTAGTAGCTCAGTCCACTTTGGAAACCACAAGCATATTTTTCCCTGGCTGTTTGAAAGTTTGCTTGGTTTCCCCTCCATCTCCTGCTCCTGCCCCCTCCTCACTGATGATGCAGGATGTCTTTTGGGGGCCTAACTGAATGCTTCAAAGTGCCTGATAGTTTATGATGAAACTATTGTCCTTGGTAAATGTCATGGGACTCATTATTTTTATTAAATTTATAACCTTTTTTCCATTAGTCTGCCATTTCCCTGAGAAATTATGACCTTGGCTCTATCAGTTTGACCAAGCTGGTTTTATACATAGCAAATGTGTGTGTGTGTGTGCAAAAAAGAAAAGAAGGGAAACCACCAAATAGCTTTCTGTTAAAACAGTGCTTGTACTGGCCCTTCCTAGAGTATGGTAAACAACTTAATGGCTGTGATAAGAGAAGAAATAAGGAAACAATTTACGCCAAAAAACTGAAGTCTCAGGTGATGTCTCTGAGTTCAGTGGACATTGGGCCATAGATTCTGGTTGCTGTCAGGTCTGTTATTTAAAATAAATTCCACCTGATATTTCTTAACAGAAATATGTTCAGGATTTTCCCCTCTTCCTGCTTGCTCCTTTCTCTCACTCACTTTAAGTTTTCTCACCCTTTATTTTGGATGAATTTAAGCCATTTTGCTTTCTCTATATAAAATCCTCTGTGGTCTAAGTGTCAGGGTAGACTACGTATAAAGTATTTCTCACACTTCACAGTAGCTCAGAGGATGGCATCAACAGGACCTTTGCAGGAATTTGGGAGAGAAATAATCCATACACACTGAGTATGGGGCTGGACTTTGTCACAGGCTGTTTTTCAAACAGCAGTCCCCAGACCATTTCTAAAGGTTTACACAGAAGTAACTGAAAAAATATCAAGCCTGTTATCAGCACGTTTATATCTGAAATACTGAGGTCTGCATCTCACCTGGAGAGTTTGAGGAGCTGTGGGCTGGGCAGTGGTTAGTGTTTTTGTTCAATGAGGAGCCCAGGGCCTTTCTAAATGAACATGTAAATGTACCAGTGCCAGGAAACGTTCCCAGGCACAGGAACGTGACTCTCTATACACTTACATTGTTAAACCAGTGCTCAGCACATTAATTTTCTAGTGTAGACTTAGCCAGAAAGCTGAATTCCTTATGTATGATCTTAAGAAGCAGGTTGATCTCTCATTTAATAAAAGAACATGCTTAACTGACATTGGTCTTGTTTGTCTCCCACTGGGAGAGGGTGAGGTCAAATTCATTAAAGTCTGCCTTTGAGAAGGAAAATGCTATAAAAAACAATGGTTTTGAAGGATCTTTTTTATTTTTTAAAAAAAAAGGTTGGAGCTGTTACCATGCTGTAGGATTTGAAATGATTCCATTTTTCATTCCTTTAGCCAACCTCTTAAACAATCAAAGTGGTTCTCAGTGTGTTCTCTAACTGCCTGCCTTAATGGCCAAGGCATGAGAGCATAGAAGGACAAACAAACAAACAAACAAACAAACCCCAAAAATTTTTAGAGAGCTTTTTTAGAAGACTATGTCTTTACAAAAAAAAAAATTCACTTTTGAAATCAGGAAAACAACAAAATTTTGATAGAAAGCACTTGCTTTTTATTTACAAACTGGCCAATGGTATTTATTAATTTAGAGCCATGAAACTGATGCATTGTTTTTGCTTTTTGCTACCTCTCCTGGAAAGAACCTATATATACTGTATCTTTTCCTTCAGAACTGCAAGGGCAGAATCTATCCTGTCCTTCAAGGATCCTGTCCTTTTGCCTTTGCCCCTCCCACATGTCACTGACAGTATTTTGAGCCATTAAAATTGTGTTCTTGGCAACGACCCCACTTTTCAATGCTTTATTCCCAATTCCCACGTAAGGGCTGAGAGACTTTGGTGACCTTTTGCATCAACACTTGTTTACTAAAATTAGAATTTTTTTCTTCCTGGCATATAACCAGACAGATTATACTTCTCCACCTGTCATCCATGTAGGGCAGGCAGCCCCAGAAATTGATGATGCAGAGAAAGAAACTTCTCCATGATGAGTAAAAGGAGCTCAAGGGGAAAAAAAACTAAAGCAAATGATGTTCTAGCAGTTTGTATGCATCTATCTCTATATATGCGTACACATGCACATATGATATTAAGTGATGGTGTCAGCCACAAAAGGTTGGGAGGTTAGATACAGGTCAGACAACCATCTAGCTATTTAGACGTCTTGAAAGTTCATTTGAATTTAAGATTCATGGAAGTCATTGGTAAAAATCCAACGGAACTGAAGATCGCAGGTCTACTGCACATTTTTATCTGACTGGAGACAATGCTCGGGGATCTGAATTTCCTCATGGTATTTCTATGACTTCTTATAGACTGAAATTGAAAACTAAAAGGAGGACTAGCAAAGGAGAGGAAAGTCCTCAGTGTGATATTTTGAGGAGTAAGCCTGCTCCAAAGGGAAAAGCTGCTTAACATTTGACAATTATTGAGCCCAGAGAAATAAGTTGCAAAGGGTACATCCTAAGAATCATGGTCCCATGATGCTCACTGGTGTATCAGCACATATGAAGCAATCACTCTCCTACAAACTTCACAGCCTGGCTTGTTCTGAGATCTAAGAAGGTAACAAGTGACTAGCAGAAGGCAGTGAGAATTTTAACAGAAAGTTTTGTTAATTTGGGACTAGCTATACACAGAGACTTTTTTTCCTGGCCAGTGAAAAAAGTAGTTAAATGGATCTAGGCTTTTTTTTTTTTTTTGAATCAAGAAGTCACTCAGCTTCTTTGGAGCTCATAGTCTGTATGAACTGCTGAGTCCCCTTTTTTCTCAGTACACGTCTGACATGAAATTTGATGCTCTTCATTGCTGCTCTTAATGACTGACTGTGTGTCAGTGCTTCAGCATCTGCACTGCTCCGAACTCCGTAGCAGCTGTTTCCAATAGTAGCTGTTCCACATCACTCTTCCTTTAGATCACCAATTCTGAGAGCCAACTGAAAGCATGTGTTAACTATATCCCTCCATGCTGGACTATACAAAGCCTTATTGCTAATATAAAATAACCTTTAAGGCCACCTCATGTATCTTAAAGGAAACAACCAGATATTTTTGCTGGCTATTGGCCAGTAGAGATGATGGGTTACCGAAACCAGCACTCCTACTGTAAAAGTCTAAGTCATGCGTGCACCCAAGAGACAGCGTCTGAAGACACGTAAAGAGTGAGAGTAGGGACTATGTAGCCCTACAAGCAGGGCCATGGGCCTGATTCTGCCATGACGTATCAGCAGCATCATGCCATGGTCCTCTCTAGCAAGCAATGCATCAGGGCAGAACACCGCCCGCCTGGCTGCTGCGCTCGGCCGCACAGCCCACATACTTTCCCATGTGATGCTGAGGAAAGCGGCACGTAGGCTATCAAAGCCTGAAGTTTTCATCCTCTTCATGTGGTTACATTCGCAGTTATGACACCGCAAGTGACGTAAAGGGAGAGGAAAAGGCTGCTTTTTCAGCAAGATGCAAACACATCCGTCCACTGATTTTAATCTCCCTTCACAAATACTTGTGTATAACTAGATCTAAGCCACTAATGTTGTCCCTCCTTCTCTACCTCTGCTATCAGTTCTCTTAACCCTTCTCAGCAGTGGAGTGGGAACATCATTGCCTTGTATTCAACTGGGACAAAGAGCATTTCCTGTTCCCTAAGCTTACTTGCTGCAGCGTGTTTTCACCTGGAGACACAATCAAAGAACCTCAAAATCCAGCTGGCAGATTATCCCACCTTAAAATACAAAGGTGAAAACTGGAAGCCCTGACTGGGGAAGAAGGAAGGGTTCTGATCTTATCCTGACAAACTAAAAGGAAAAGTATATCAGCTGTAGGCTAACTTGATATCTGACACTAAAAAAATGCTGAAGCTGTTTTCTAAATGAATTTTTTTTTGAAAAAAAAGAAACTTTACTTTCTCTGTATATTTTTGTCAGAAATGCTGGACTTCCTTAATCATAAAAACAATCAGTCCACTGACTCCAAAGTATTTCAGTCAGATAAAAGAGTGAAACAATTATTTTGGGTCAGCTGGTCAATGCTCTTCATGTTTCCTCACCTCCTTGTTCTTTTATATGTGGTCTTTATTGATATTGTGTGTCCCATGATGGACCTTCTTGCATATTTAGTCACAAAGACTGTCTCCATTTCATTCTTTCAACTCTTTAACAAGAAGGTCATAGTTCAATAAAGTATCGACCGTTGACCAGGAGGGTTAACTTATTAGGGGAAGTATTCCAGGTTCCACAAGAAACAACAACAATCTTAGTCAGAATATTTCAGTTTTTACTTCTTTGCTGAAAATGTGAACTCTCATGAGAGAACACTGGTATGTTTTGTTTTCTTTGAAACTGCCTTGTATACTTCGGCCACTACCTCACCCCTTTGTGCAGGTGGGAGTCTGACCTCTGTATTTCTGTATACTGTCATTGCTGGTTTTTTTTTTTCATTTTCACTGAAAATTTCCAGAAAGTGATAGCACATGGACAACACTGATAACTTGTTTTCACACCATCTCTAGTCAGCAGTGTTGTGGCTGTGACAGGTATTTTCCCTTTTGCTTTTGCCTGAGGGTCCCTTACACGTATTCCTGGAAGGTGTGTTTTATGTACATTTAGTTTTATTGTTTATCTACGATAAGTGAAATCAACTGCATCATTTCTGTTGGTTTTTGGAGGCCCTCTTCATAAAACTAGTCTTTATAATGAACAGAACAAGTCATAAGAAAAAGTGTCTTCTTTTTCTACTAAATTAACAACTTCTACCCTCAGTTGGATATTCCCCTTTGTTACATCAAAACATAGCAAGTAACTCACGACTTGCCATCTCTGCCTGTCCTCACTCCCCCTCCTCACCCAGAAACTTTGTTGTTTCTGGGATACTGCTTTGACAAGTCTGGCTCCAGACAGGTCATTCTCAGTCCAAATACTGACAGGGTTCTATGCAAGGCAGGGTGTTGCCTTGTATACAAATATGCACATAAATATGCACTGATCTCAGAGTTACCTTCAGAAAATCAAATATCATTAATTCACTAAGTTTCATTTTTTTAAAAAAAAATTGTAGTAAATATTGAATACCTTTCAATAACTTTGTTCACACAGATTCCTCCGCACTTTTCACTTCAACGTTATTCCTTAAGTTAGTATCATTTTTTAAAAGTTCTAATATTTCACATGAAAATTATTGATTTTAATCATGACGTTATTCTCACGTCTTTCTTGTTCATCTGTGAAGGACAGATTGACTGCATATGGTGCCTATTGTGGATCTAAACCAAAGGAATACAGGAGCCACCACCGGTGTAGAACTCGTAATGAGAGGTCACCACTTGTCATCCACCTCCAGAAAGTCTCAGAAATGCTGGGTCTGAACAGTCTTCCGCTAACATAACAGTTACAATAAAGGTCGGAGGTTTTGAATTTTCTGAGCTGAACATTCTTCTTCTGTGTGAACATGTAAGGTGAGGAAGAGGGGTGTTTTGGTTGTGATTCACTTTAGCCTGTCTGAGGGGGCAAGAAATTCCAAGAAATGTAACCAAAAAAAGCAGCAATTCTCAGTGCCTAAATATTTTTGCAACAATTTCATTTAGCTTTTTTGTGTTCTGGCTGCCCATCTCAAGACTGGGTGTGCTTTGTATTCAGTACTTCAGGTGGAATGGTTGTTAGATAGGGACTTGAAAGACCTTAGTTCAGAAGTACCTTCACCACAGGTTTCCGGTGAGACTTTGCACAAGCTGCTTACACTCACTCCTCTGAAATATTTAATTCTTTTTCTACTGCTGAAAGAAGCAGAAATTGAGCACTAAACACCTTTGCTTAGTGTTCCTTCTTTAGAAAATATAATATAGGTATAATTTTTCCTCATTACTTCTTAGGAAAGTACAAATATTAATGGTCAGCATTTTAAATTGCCAGGAAAAAAAATCTGTTATTACGTAATCATCTGTCAGTAAAAGTACTGCCCACTTTCACTGCACATGCCTGGGATGACCAGACCTCCAGTCTTCACTGATGGGGATGGGCAGATTTTCAGTGTCCAGTGAAGGTGAGCTAATGATGGTTCTGTCAGCGCAGAGGAAAATGTGAGTGTTGCATAGGGAAACTGAGACACTGGAAACTTATGGGATGAAACAAAAGTACCACGAAGGCATTTTTCACTGATTCGTTTTGATTACAAGATCACCTTGCAATGTTCTCAAGATTGTATTTTTTTATTCTTTCCTCTAGATCTTTGAGTTTTCAACATAAGAGAAAAATATTATTCTGAGAAGCAGTTAAATTCTTTATAATGAATCTTACCTGATTTTAATAAACTAAAATTGCAGATTATGTTACCTGGGTTTTTTTTACATGTTGATTTTGTTGTTTTGATTTTGGTTTTGTTTTTACATTAAAAGTCTATACTTGAAGCTCACAGTGACCTTTATTGCTTTTAAAAACATCGTTTGACTAAAGTGTTCAATGGTGGGCTTTCATGTAGAAAAAATATTTTCAGATAAACAACAGTGGTTTGGGTATGAGAATTATATTAAAATATTTACTTGAGCTAAGTGTTCTTTTTTTTCTGCTATTGCATTCAATATTATTCAAAAAATGCAATCCCAAACAGTCTTGTGTACACATGCAGGAGACTAAGCTCTGGTATATCTAGCCATGACATTTCAAATGACGGCCTTTGTATTAGCCGGTACCTAGGAAGACATAATCATATTCCCAAGCAGCTGGTGGTATTAAAATGCAAAGCAAAACAGAATCAGAGAGGTTTAAAAAGGATCAGAAATCAAGAACAGAGTGAAGTCTGCAAGGAGAACCTCTCCCAAGTATTATATGAGAACAAGAGAGCACCAAACTCTTCAGGCTAAAAGCAGCTTCATCACCTTAGAGTAAGTAAGCGGGATTACAATAGAAAATCTGAGGATGAAATTCTATGCAATGATAAAAAAATCACATGAGTTCCCACGCTTTGGTTTCCCCCACTGCAGCTGAGAGCTGGTGCATTTTCTTTCTCTTGATGAAGCATTTTTAGGTGGATGTAGAGGAGGCCTTAAGAACCACCTAATGTCAAGAAAAAGAGATGAGGGTCTTTGCCAGAACTCCTATCTGTGGTCGTCAGTGGACAAAGGTGTCCTTCTAGGCAAACAACTCGTCTGAGAAGCGTTTATCATCTCAATTTTCTCTGTGTGCAGTAGAATTTGAGCTACAGTGACTACAAAACACCTTCCCTGAAAATGTCTTTTGATCTCTGGCCTCCAAATTGCATCAACCTTCACTTCCGAGAAGCTTCTCAGTTCCTAGAAACACCCAGCACTCAGTGGGGCTGCTTTCGAACTTGTGTGCTAATGGAGGCATAAGCAGGAGGAACTAGAAATGCTCTAAAGGTCAAAAGATTCCTGGGTTTTTTGTTTTACATGTGGGAGATCTGTATTAGTGATTTTCACTTCTTTCACTCTGCCCCATTTTTGTCTAGTCAGCTTGAGGAGCAGATGTGGGCTTTTGGCCAACAGTGTGTAATACAACAAATATGCATTCTATGCATATTATATATTAATATATTAATGCCTGGTGTGGTATCCTCTGGAAATAGATTTGAACAATGACAACTATACTTGGCATTTGGAGGAATCAGTTGGACTATCTAGGGATTACAGGGTCTGAACAGGAGAGTTGCAAGCACAGGAAAAGTTTTTTTTTCCAACAGTGCTGACTAGTTCCAGCCCTACTTTTGCTGACATATCTGAAATCCTTTACCAGGAATCCCTTTAACCCTTTCTCACAGTTATTGGACAAAATCAGGGAACGCTGTGGAGGGAGACCTTGCAAATTAAACACTCTTGTCCACTATATTTGGAAGCAGATATTTCTGGCTGCCAAATGCAAGTCTATACCTTAGAGTCTTGCAGAACAGTAAAAAAAGAGGTTTTCTTTTAACTTAATTTACAGCGAGTTTTATATTTGGAGTTCAGATTACTCAGAAATGAGCTTGGTAGATGCTGGCTGTGATAATGATGCTGAAGAAGGGGAAATGACCTGATCATACACCTAAGAGATAACCATGTTGCATTACAGACTTATTTTTAATATAGAGAAGTAGTGTATCTCAAGTTTTCATATATCACTCCAACGCCTCACATGAAGTGTTCGTACTTCTCCACCCATAAGTAGCTGGCTGTGGACTCGACTGACATAACATAGGATGTAGCACCTGGCTGTGCTATTATTTGTTGAATGCATTTCATGCTTATCCAGAAAAAAATACTGCAAATGACTCACCATTTCTATTTTTCCTTTAAGAAATTAGATGTAATAAAAGTTCTCAGGAAGGAATCTTTACAGTATCCTTATCCTGTGTTGACATTCAGACTCCCTTGTGCTTTATATGTAATTTCAGTGACTAGTAACTTAGGAAATTTGGCACTTTCATCTCTAACTCATTGCTTTCTAAGCTACAATGGTTCAGGCTTCAGCATATGTACAGAAGCAGTTCAGGTAACTAACTGCTACTTAAGCACAGCTCAAATCCAGACAGTAAGTGGCATGTCATCAAGGCATTTGACTGGCCACAACATTGCTGTCTTAAACTCATTTTTGTCAATGGCAACATCCTGTTGGGTATGTGCAGCGTCAGGACTTCAGCCATCTTTGTGTACATACACAGAAATGTGCAGTTAAAATAGGAGACATCCTCAGAGTTTAGACCCATCAGCTAAGCAGGTTTTTCAGGCTCTCAGTTTTAGACCTAGTTTTACTTAACTTTCACTAATGTACCCCACACAGCATGTAACTCTTCCCTTTAGTTTGCACCCTTAGACATACTGGTAGGCTTCAATTAATATACATTGTTTTAACATGAGGTAAATGTCAGGTGTCTTTGACAGAAAAAGCCTCATTTCCAAAGTTGCTGGTCATTACGTATGAGAGTTCATCACTGTTGAAAATCAAGACTTGTTTACTGCCACTGTGGCGTAGGGTGTGGGGGAGGATTTTCAGAGGTTAAAGGTAATTTGCTCAAAGGCAATTAAATGTCATTAGTATTTCTAAAAGTCTCCTTATTCCCCTTCATACACAGATACATCTATTGATCATTAACGCCTACATTTCCATACAGCAAGTATGCTTCAGACCTGATACACTTTCCAGAAGCAAATGCAAGTTCAAACAGTCTAGAGAATGACTAGTGATCAGTCTCGGTAGGCTTGCTTTCTTTTTCCACTAGAAATTTATTTTCGTACTGCTTCTTCTGATCTCTTAGTGATCACTGTTAGAGGCAGGATAGGAAGACTTCTAGCCTGACCCAGTCTGGCCAGTTGTACATTCCTGTTCTTAGCACTGTCTCTGAAATATGCAATTAATCAGTTACAGAGGATATGGAGACTTAACTACACTAAAAAGAGGAAGATGATGTCATTGATTATTTTAAGATGGAAACATCTGAACTAGAGCATAAGTAGTGAGAATTTCTTCTCCATAAGCAACATGCTTTGGACTTGAAGAGCTAGACTATGAGTTACTATTAATGCAGAATGAATTCTTTTTCCAGATGTTACATCAGCACTGAACCCAGAGAATGTTATCTCAGCTGGAGTAATACAGATTTTTACCTACTGAAATAACTTAAGCTCAGCAATATTGTAGATTTCTTACAAAAAGAGAAAAGCAATTAGTTACCTGGGTTGCAAACTTTTCAACCAGGTAAGGAGAAACAGTTGATTAGCAGGAGAAAATTAACATTTCAGGTAAGCATGAGTGACTGATATGAGCATGTCACCTAAAAAAATACAGGCAGGAAAATGACAGAATGAATCACATCAAATTTTTGACCAAAAGTTAATATTTGATTTAACTATCCAAGGGCTGCTGTGTTTGAGTACTTTTATGTGTCTATTACTAACTTACATAGCTGTGTGTGCTGTGGGTACATATCCATGCAAGTGAAAGGAAGTGGTTTTAAATTTGAGAAACCATCTTACTTTGTGTGCTTTTAACCTCAGGAATATAAATTATCTAAGCTTATTATAAATACATAACAACAAGATTGTTCTTCCCAAAAAGTATTTTAGTCACTTATCCCTGAACCAAAGTTAGTGACAGCTGGGAGATCTTCATCGTATCAAGTTAATATGGAAATTCACTGGACACAACAGATCAAAAAACGAATTCACTCAATATGCTTGGATAAAATTTGCTTTCGACAAATGCCCTGACAACTCTCAGCTTCCTAAGGACTTACTGCTTGTCAGAAAGTTTCAGGTGACAATTCTGCTCTGTGGGGACAGATCTGTCATAACATCTCTCTTGGTTTCTTTGAGCATTCCCTCTGTTACCCCTCGGACACACTGAAGAGACCATGGGGAGGTAAACAGACACGAATGTGTCACACTGCTCCAATCCATAGGTTAACATCTATATTACATATTTTTGTGGATGTCAAATGAACACCATAATTGTTCCTGTAAGCTATCATTTTAGAGTCTATTTTGTTGATTGGAGGAAAGATAACTGAAGTGAACTGGTCTTGGGTATTCTTAAGTAGAAGAAGAGAGAGCAATACACCTCTGCCACAGAAGCTCCTACCTGTTTCTTAAACTAACTACAAGAGAATAAAAATCCTGGGATATTTTATTTTATTTTATCTGCTTTATCATACCTGTTCTAATACTTCGATGGAACGTTCTTAGTCTGACTTACAGAGATTTGCATTTTGGTCATCTTAAAACACTGATTTAAGGACCATCAGTAATTAATATCTAAGCACCTTAACGGGTTACCATTATTCAGCTGAGTTTCACTTCTGCTGATAAAGATGTCTTACTGAGTGCTCACCTTAAATCAAATGCAATTGCAGCCAATGATACAGAGAAAATTTTTTTTTTTTTTGCTTAGAGCCATATGTATGTATATGAAATACTGCAAAATGTTAACAATATATTTGAATCAAATGAAATGAAATAAGAATCTGGATTTCATTATCCACAAGGAACCCTCTTTTTCTTGGGAAATAGAGTTTTCAGCAACCTTGTAAACAGAGAAGGAGCATCACATGGTTTGCATTATAATTTCTCCAACCAGCTTTCTCTTTCAAAATGAAGTACTTATTCTAATATTTCTTGTGCTTGACTTAATATGGTGGAGAAAAAAGAATAAAATATTGAATCCTTTGTGCTTATGATTAGGCCAAATTAAGTCTGATCGACTAGAGCTTTAGGAATTCCAGATATGTTTCAAATCTCCCATGGAAGATGAAGAGGAAAGAAATGAACCCACTATAGTCATCAAGACTTTCAAAGAAGATTGAGGAAAAAAGAAGAATGATCCTGTGGTAAGACACTTAATTTAGGTCTTGGCTCAGTTTCTTCCTTGTTTGAATGATCTTATGGTTTATTTGAATTTAATATCTCCATACCTCGGTTTGCAATTGGGAAAATAGGCAGTGATTAAATCCTTCCTTCGCCACTCTCTAAGTTATGAATCCTTTCAAGCAGGATTACATCCAGAATATGTGAATGGAAAGGAAGCTCATGACACTTACTTGGTTTTTGATAACTGGTAATATACCTGTAGAAGCATGGTGACTGCTGACAACAGATGTCCTTCTCTCTAAACTCACATTCAAACTCTTTTACATAGAGAATAAATGCTGAATGCAGAAAAATATGGATGTCAAAATCGCAATCTGCACTATAATACAATCTTCTCCAGCAGCTGCTTGAAGGGGTAGCCAAAGCCTGCAAGTAGTTGAATTATTATCAGCCCGTTGAAGAAAAAGGATAGAGGAACTAATGAGAGATAGAAACAAGCCTCTGGTATTTAACCTCCTTTAATCTAAGTTTAGAAAGCACTAGGCCATGTATAATGTTTTACTGTGGCTGATGTCTGCACCTTCTCTTTAAACATGTTGGGTATTTTGACTAT
The DNA here is from genome assembly GCA_020746105.1 of Trogon surrucura. Lineage (NCBI taxonomy): Eukaryota > Metazoa > Chordata > Aves > Trogoniformes > Trogonidae > Trogon > Trogon surrucura. Next base: position 10,707,330 of record CM036619.1, on the reverse strand, counting down.
GTCGTACAGATGTACTTGCTGTCCCAGATTCTGCTGCAAAAACTTAGCACCCAAGTTGGGTGTTGCAGTACATAGACTTGGTATAACTTTTCTATGCAAAAGGAAATTATGAAGCTGGACTTGTCAAATCCTGAAATCTGCTAATGGCTTTGGTGTTTGAAGAGAAATGAAATCAAAATATGTCATAATTCAGGTCACTGGTTCATGCTGGAGATGACTGAAATAGAATACCAAAACTACAACTGTGTAATTAGTATTGTTGCATTGGGCATAAAACTCTAGCTGAATAACGTATGATGGTATGTCATCCTTTTCACTGCAAAAGTCCCATCCTTGAAGAATCTTTGGAACCACCACTGGAGAAGACTTTTAACAAGCATTTCCATCTGATGGGGAAAAGCTAACACGGGGTTAAGCATATATGAGCAGTAATTATTGTCTCTGATCTGCTATATCCCAAGTGCATTGGAAGGGATGGATTTTTAATGATCAGGCTGAGATGATCAGGATGGAGACATGCACATAGCAAGAGGTGCATTGGCTGATCTCATTTTATCTTGCAGAAGGTATTAGAAGGCTTTATTTTTCCTTCACAAACCATCTTAATCAGCATTTTTAAGACAAGGTTTTAAGGGAAAGAAAAATCTAATGTACTTTCCAAGTGCTGTAGAGATGATTTTGTCTTTAAAGATATCTGATTTCTGTAGCAAGGGAGGAGATTATTTTACACCATATGGTAGCTGTCCTGTGATGTCATGATGATTAATGACAAGAGCAGTTGGATGCTCCAATAGCATAACAAATTACCTGGGTTTCCTGTAATGGCAACAGTTGCACGCTTATACTAGGACCCTACAATTAACCGAGCCCTAGTCTCAGCTCCCCCTGAGTTTAAGCATTATAAAATGAATGCAAATATTGCTACCAACTTCATGAGGATATGGGTCAAGCATTTGGTGACTTTTGGAAGATCCTTTAGACTGTGGTTATCTGTTTCCCATTTGTAAAACTGGTATCACAGTTAGCTGTTCATAGACTTGATGTAAAATTAACTGGTTGAAGGTCTCTGAAACCTCAGTAGAAGAAAAATATGAGGTGGAAATAACACATTTTAGAGAAATTATCTGTGAATTTTTAACTCTGAAGAACATCCAACACTCTGCCTAATGTTCTCTTTTAAATGAGCATAGTTTAACTGGCTTCATGATTGTTTGACAGATAAAACCAAAAAGTCCTCATTAAATTATTTGTGCTTGACTTTCATGTCAAAGATTTTGGGGTAATCATAGTTCCCTGCCTGAAATAATTCTGGAAGCAAGTAAAATGTTCTACTGCACTGAAGCAAAGCAGTACAGACAAGGACTGATTTATTTCTCAATAACAGTTTCATTGATAGCTTGATGACTATCACTCTAGCTGTTATTTTAGGTCACTAGTAAAGATATATGTGATTTGTCATTGGCTTAAAAAAATCCAAGCGATTGAAAAACTTTCACTTTTCTTGATCCAGTCTTTACCTATGATTTTCTTCAGTCTTTCCTGCTCATTTTGGTCAAAATTACAATCTTGGACATATAGAGTATTTGGGAGCAAGGTTTTGCATTAATCTAGCTGCTGAGGTTCTTTGAACCCAGGATCTAAAAATGATTCATCTTTTTGATCTTCCTCTGTCCTCAGTGATAGAAGTATAATATTAATAGCTCATAGAGTTATAGAATCGTTTGGATTGGAAAACAACGTTAAGATCATCAGGCCCAACCATTAGCGTAGCAATGACAGATCCACCACACAACACCACACCACATCCAAACGTCTTTTAAATACCTCCAGGGTTGGCGACCCAACCACTTCCCTGGGAAGCCTGTTCCAATGCTTGACAACTGTTTTGGTGAAGAAATTTTTCCTAATATCCAACCTTAAAATCCCCTGGTGGAGGTAAACACAGTCTGTTGTCTGGCTTTATTTTGTTCCTTGACAGTCATGCAAAGCCATCAATCCCTACTTGTTCACGGCAATGTTTTTTTATTGAGGTCATTTCCTCTCGTCCTATCGCTGGTTGCTTGGGAGAAGAGAACAACATGCTCTTCACTACAATATTGTTCCAGGTAATTTTAGAGGATATTTCAGTGTAACTCAGTACCTCTTTTTCACTGCTGGTTACTGGACAGTTCAGTCAGCAAATGTAAAGAAGAAGATCACGTTGCTATTGACACTGTGTTTTATCAAAAAAAACCATAATGCCATTTTTGCTTGGTTTAGGTACTTTAATTTAGTAAAAAGTGAACATTTGTAGGTTATGAAGTTAGTGTTTGAAGGCTGACATGTTTCGATTCTCAGCCTAATATTTTATGGTTTTTTTGAATAAATCACACATGTGACTGGTTTTTGAATTTTGTAGTATATCAGTGTGTAATTACTTTGCAGTCATGAGAGGGGCTCATCCAAAACGCTCCTACATTACTAATATTCTGATTTCATCGGTATGCTGGAGGTAGGAAAATAATTGCATTTCTACAGATATTTTTCTTTAAGTTAGATGATCCAACGGGTACAGACATGAACACTGTGTAATGTATAAACTAACACAGATTTGTGTTCTTCCCTGTTTACTCACTGTTTTCATGACAAGTTTGGAAGTGAGATGAACATGCAAGTTTCAAATAATTTATAGAAGTGAAGAAGGAACATTAACACAGATCACATTCCAGTGATGACACCCTAGATGATGCCAGATACAGTGACAGAAGAAGGTGGAGGTAAACACAGCCCATTGGCTGGCTTCATTTTGTTCCTTGCCACTCATGCAAAGCCACCGATCCCTGCTTGTTCATGGCAGTGTTTTCTTAAGTCATTTGGAAGTGACAGATGCTGACCACTTTTATGGGTGGAAGAATGCATAAAGCAGATCACGGCTCTGATTTTCCAATGACAGTCCCGGTGTGCATTTAGAGTGAGCAAAATTGCACATGTGCTACAGCTGCTCTTCGCTTTGTTTTTTTCTGAACTTTCGTTTAACAGTTAAACTAACTTACAACTTTCTTATTAGCGAACTCTGAATTGGTACCTCAGCTTTTGCAGAGGATAGATATTCCTTACTACTTTCAGTTCAACCCATGTGGCTACTGAGTGATGAGGGCAGTGTTAATTTATGATTAAATACTGAAACCTGAGTAAAAAGTTGAAAGGAAGATACAAGAGACTCTCAAAGCATGACATTAAAACCTCTGGGCTATGACTTAACTTACTAATTTTTCTCATTTTTTTGCCATCAATACTTTCGTTCTAGTCTTGATGCTATGTGTTTCACAGGGTATGATTTGGGTCATTCTTCTTCCTTGGTTTCTTCTCATATATGGGGTATTTTTCCTAAGTTTGTGCTATAAGCCATGCTTTGTTCTTATTCAGATGCATGTTATTAATTGTCTTTATGAGACTTATAAACATTTTTGAGATATCCAGTGGTAGTTCCCCTTTAACTTGCACAAGAAACAGATCTGAGTAAACAGAAAATCTGAATTTCTGGGGAAACCTGAGAGCTGGCAATCTTCTGTCTCCACACTAAACAGGCTCAGGGCACCTGCATGATCCTTGGCTGGCAGTCAAGGAAACCATTGGCACTGATCACTTTTCCTGGTCATATTGACCTGTGCCAACCCACAATCTGCCAAACAGTGCCTGGGCCCAGGGTGTAGGCCAGGAGAGGACAGGGCAGGAAGGGACAGGAAAAGGGTTGTTCACGTAATGGACCAAACCACAGTGTTCAATGTCTCTGAAGGGGAAGAAAGGTGAACCACACTAATCAAAGTCTGCCACACAGGACAGAGAAGAGATGCAGAACATTTTTTGTTTTAATCAGTAAAGAAGGAAAACAGGAGGACAAGGTGTAAGACAGAGAAATGACATTCACCCTGGGAAATAATTCCTAGCCTACTTTTATCAACTTTGGCAAAGAAGGAGAATCTGAAATGGATTATTTTGATGACCTCTAGTCCTTAAATGTACTTGAAGTTGTTAAGGTCTAGATAAGATGCTTAGGGGTTAGAAAGAACTGCCAGATCTTATTTATGGTCCTTACTTCGCTACCACTGCAAAATAGGACCCTAGCAACTTCCTTCTCTTGTCAGTAATATAGTGACAGCATTTTCCCGTGTTTTTTTTTGGTGTCTTTTTTCTTCTACTTAGGTTGTCCTTCTGAAGTACAGACAGAGTTTGCTGGCAGTAAGTTCACAGCAGTGACTGCTCTGAGCTATTGCTGTAACAGTTATAATCTCATAAAATCATATTTTGAAAAGATTCCTGTTATTTAAAATAATTCTGAAGTGCCAAGCATCTCAGAGCATGAGTATGAGACAAAACTATTATCAAAAAAGTGTAGAGGGATGTTATTGCTTGAAGATTTGCTTTCTTGGATTTCTGTGGTATAACCAGGTCAACTACTGCCAGGTCAAAAATGCTGTAATTACATAAGAAAGCTCAAGGATGCTATAAGCTCATCCTACTAGTTTAGATCTATTCAGAATTTTCTCTCTGCACCAGATTCAATGTTTTGCTGGAAGAAGACTAATCCGTTCCATGCAATGGGCACAAAATGATAACTGAAGTATAAATGTTGCAGTTTTTCCTGCAGTGAGTTCAACAATCATGACTGCACTCCAATCAAGATCAGAATTTATGTTTGAGCTATAGGGAACAGATGCTTTATTCACAGTCAGGGAACTACAGCATGAGTGGCAACTGGGTTTGTCAAATAAATGATGCCTTTCAAACAAGAGTCAAGACTTAGATTTCTGCAGGACAGAATCCAGGGATTCAGCTGATCTCATGACCAACATACATGCTAAATATCAGATTGAAGAGTCTGACTAGAAATTGATCAAACAATTTGCCTGTCTCCATTTCTGATGCTCAACCTACAAATCATAGGGTTCTGAAGAGCCAAAAGTTGATCTCTGCAGATTGTTAGCCACTTGGATTTAAAATCACGTACAAGCTCCTGACAGGAAAAAAACCCAATCTGTTACGACCAATGTCTTGTTATAACAACCTACTTCTGTCTTATAAATTGTGAACAGCACATATAAGAGAACTCCAGAAATAAAGAAGATTTTACTCATTCTACAGAGTCATATCAAGGGGTACAACTTTGTTCTTAACTAAAAAATCTTTATGACCTTGACTTACTGCTCTTATGTATCAGGCCGGATGCTGATCTGTGTTCTGCCAGGTTCAAAGGAGATCCCTTCAAGTTCTGTAAACACAGTGCACTGCTTAATTAGTACATTATCAACACATTAAAAAAAAAGCAAATGGAATCTGTATGAACTCTTGGAATTTGTGATAGTTAGAAAACAGGAGGTATTGCTCTATGGTTTAAAACCAGAAAGTATTGCTGTATGAATGGCAGGATAATTTTTTAAAAAAATGTTTTGATGTTTCAGAAGGAAAAGTTTTCAGTTACAACAATTGATATAGCCAGAAAGAGCAGAAGGTTTTGGAGAAATCCTCTGGGGTTTTTTTTGGGCCACTCCCTCTAACAAGTTAGCACATATCTGGCAGCCTTCAAAAGCTGTAGTGCTCTGCAAAAATCCACCAGCATCAAGGAATGAGGTGAAGGAGATGTTCTAGCAGCAATGAGTTTCAACACTGTCAAAGCAGTGCAACACCAGGTTTGTCCCTTGGTCTGACATCCCCCAGTGCTCACAATGAAAATCTAGGCATGCGCTTCAGCCCTCTCCTGGCACAAGCTCTTGGTTTGTCTTAGTGGTTGAGGAGGGGATCCAGCTTTGCTCAGTGCTGCTGCTCAAAGGCAAGCTCTTGTTCATGCAGTCTGATAGTCAGGCTTGCACAGGGCTAAATGTGCCATGGTTTCCTTTGTTGAACATGTATGCTGAGCAGACCTCCTCCCAAACACAGGGGAGATGCTCTGACCCTGGATTACAGCCAGGAACGTGGCTGGAAATGTGCAGGTCATGGTTTTGTGTGCTTAACCCAGCTTTCGGTTCTTTTCTTCCCTTTGCAACAGCAATTAGTATGGCATGAGTTCTCCTTCATTAGCATCAGGGCATGAAGGCAGAGGGAAATGAAACTGTCACAGGCATGGCCAAGAGAGGTCACAGATTCGGTCAGGAGATTCCTGCCCTTAATTCCAGGTGGGCATGGTTTGAGACATACTCCTGAGGACTAACACAAACTTTTAGCTATTTATCCCTTTCAGTAGAGAGTTGAGGGAACTGTGTGCAAGAAAGCAGTGAGAAACTCCCACGGAAAACTTGGATTTCTTTTTTTGTTGCTGCTTGTCACTTCTCAGTTGCATTGAAAGCATCATTTACTGTTATTCTGCCTGGGCGTCCATGAAAATTGTTTGATTCGGGGCCAGCAGTAACCCGCTTCTTCTTTCCCACGTAGTTTTTGCTTGCCAGAATCTTAAATCCCGAAGGGGTCCACTGCAGAAATCATCTTTTTAACTCTAAACACTCAGAAGTTTTTAATCAGGAACCCTAAAATTGAGAGACAGGCTTAAAATCCAAAAATTACATTACTATATAATGGCTTATAATGTTAACTATTTATTTTGTCTTCTATTTTGTAAGACTGAAGAATACACTCAACTGACATTTTAAAACTTTTCCCTGCAATCCTACAGACTGGAATGCTGAGACTCTCAGGTACCAAAATTTTAAGATTTGAGACTTAAAGAGGAAATTGTTTTAAATGAACTTTTAACAAGAGTTTCTCATACCATAGAAATTAAAGTTTGTGTTTGTTTTTTCCCAGTTCCTCCATCTTTAGTAAGGAAATATATTGGAAGCACTTTTCAAAATTATGTAATTTAAACTCTAATTTGTTAAAAGCAAGTATTCTGAAAAATCTTACTTGCAAGGAGTAACATGGAGACTAATAGTGAGCTAGATAGTAATGTTGCTGCTGAAACCATCAGAAGAAAATGTATAAGCCAGTTACTAACTACTAGAGGTTTAAAAACAATTTCTCTGTGAGTAGGATATTTTCCTTCAATCTTTTAGAGATTTCTTTCATCAGTTTGGATAAGATAGAAAACTGTTCTTGTAATGGTGCCAGAACTCACTGCAACAATTCTAAATGCACTAAATAAAATATTTTATGTCAGGCAGATGAAGGCTGAGACACTGGATCCAAAACATTTGCAGATTAAGGAAAAAGATAGATGCATTTGCTTACTTCCAGCTGGTTGTAACTTGTGTTATCAAGCAGAACAGAGACAAAATGCAAGCAGCAACAGTCTTGAAGGGAAAGACTGACTTACACTAAGGCTCAGGACCATTTGGCTTGGATGTATTTCAAACAACTGAATCCTACTCTTCAAAGACAGGAGCACTCTTGGTTGTCTTACAGGAGAAAGTTCTCCAAGCACACTCTAGTCAGGCAAGATACCACAAATACTTCCAAAACCTCAGAACTGGTGAAATGGTCCATGCGTCATGCAGTTTTGTGGGTTTTTTTTCCCTACACTTCGGTCACTGTTGTAAAACATATTTCATAGAAAGAAACTGTATTTATAGTTTCTTGTACAAAGAGAAATTGACCTAAGGTAATGGCCTTCTCTCCTATGCAGCGTGTTGTTGTGGTTATTAGCATAGCCTCAGAAGTTCAAACTGAAATAAAGCCACCAAAGATGAAGAAAAATGAACAATATATTTTCTCACCACCTGGTCTCATTAGAGCTGTTTGCTTAAAAGTCCACTGAGGCATGCATGAAAAGCACTCAGAATAGATGCCTCTGCTTCTTTTGTAAAGTTGCATCCTTCAGCAATGGAATATAGAGCACACCTGTGATTTATGAATGTGCATGAAGGTTACTCAAGCAGAAGAAAACACAGCAAATAGCCCTGAACCTCTGTCCGTGAGAGAAACTTATAAAAATAAGCTCACATGTTCAGATTAACTTATCTGCAGAAATCCAAAACCTGTTAAAACATATTTGATGGAGAGAAGGGAGTCATTCTTAAGATATTGCAAAGAAGTCTGCGTGAGGGTGAGCTGAATGTGCACGTGTAGTGTGTCCCCTGCTGCCCTCTGCTGCACAAAGTCAGATTTTCCGATCAGCCAATGACAAGCAACCTTCTCAAATCAACTACTTCACCGTCCTTCTGAAGCTGAAACACTGGAACAGGTTGCCCAGAGGTGTGATAGAAGCCTCATCCCTGGAATCTTTCAAAGTCAGGTTGTACAGGGTTCTGAAAAAGCATGACCTCATTGAAGATGTCCTTGCTCTTTGCAGGGGTTTGGACTGGATGAACTCTAAAGATTGCTTCCAACCCAAACCATTCCATGGTTCTATGAAGCTGAAGAATTTAATTCCCTACTGTGAGCGAAATATTCAGAGAGCCACCATGCTTTGGTCAGAACCTACCATGAAACTTCTGGTAGGCTGTAGTTTTCTTGCAATGGTCTAGAGCAGTGCTGCTGCTCTGGAACCTGGCAAGTGCAGAGATCTCCTTGAGCTAACCCAAAATTGCCTGTACTTCAGCAATCTTCACTATCACTTTAGCAGTAAGCAGATACTCTGAATCTGAAGCAGCGTAAGAATACTGGAAACTGTAGTGGTAAGTGCTGTAGCAACATCTTTAGAAAGTCAGCCTAACACCAAAGCTTAAACTTAGGAGGTTCCTCATTTTCTCACAAGCCAAGAAGAATTTCCTTCAGTCACCACTGGGGAGGTTGGGCCAGCCCTTCTTCTCAGTTTTTGCCTGATCATGGGCTTGGTCTTCCATCAATCACTTCCCTGTGCAACAAGGAACTGCAAGAGATGCAATCACCTCCTTTGAGAGAGAGGGAGAAGGAGTGTCCTGCCTTGCTGGAGATCATTGCAAGAGGAATGGCTGCCATGTTTGAAGAACTGCCTGAAGGGCTCAGTAATTGTGCGTCTGAGGAGGTTCTGAGGAGTGTTCTGAGAAATCTTAAAGTTAAGAACTACACAAAAGTGTGTGTGTTTGGCAGTATTTGAGGACAGAAAGCATAGATTAAGTCTACAGAGGACTGTAGGGGCATTGGGAACAAGAAAATATTTTTTGACCTAATCTTTGTTCAGTTCAGATTCAATGTCTCCACCTACTGAAAAAGTAGTAGTGAAAATGACTTAAACACAGGTGAGTTTTGGCTTAGGCTCAAAACAGCCTTGTGTGCACTCCAGGCCAGCAGAAGACCTTGCAGCCTGCTCCGGGATGCTCATTCATGTGTCTGCAAGAGATTACAGTCCTTGCAGAGCTGCCAGCCAATTTGCTCCTCTGAATGTACCCTAACCCAACTCAGCTGCAAAAGAGTTCTGCCAACTGAAGCTGTTTAAAACAGATTTTACTGGCCTGGTTCATTTTGATTCAGGTAATTTAAATAAGCAAATTTATTGTAAGCAGCAAGCTGGAGCTGTCAAAAGGGCAGTGAAAAATACCAGGGATGCTGGGCAAAGAGTGTTGGACCACAAAGAGCAATCACTAAATGTCATACATTCGAGAATCAAAGATAATTTTCATTTTCCTTAAAGATTTAAATTTACCTGTATATTTGTGAAGTGTGCACAACAATAAGAACATGCACATACATCATGTGTCTGGACAAATGAGGGATTATAGAAAATTAGTAATAAGAAATGAAACTGCCTACAACTACACCTTGTGAAACCTTCTGAATTGAAATTCTTTTTCTCTTACAAAATTATTTAAGACTTTCCAAATAGAAATATCACATATTTGTCTTGCACATGCTTTTATTCCTTCCACCTGCTCTCCCTCCAAATTATTTATAACTACGGCATCTGGTATTGTGAATTGATTTGAGCTGTCTTAATGTGGTCTGATGATATGAATAAGAAATACGGGTGCAATGCCATGTTTTCTTACACATTTTCCAGTACGTGGTTAAAACAGATTGGGGCAGTCAAATACAGAAAAAGCATGAAAGTATCATGGTTGTGTGACTATATTGAATTACTGATGACACAGACAGTGTAAAACTCTACTTAAAAGCCACAGTTAACCAGAACCTTGCAAGTGACTGATCATTGGTTTTCATAGAATCATAGAATCATAGAATCATAATTCGGGGTTGGAAGGGACCTCCAGAGATCATCTAGTCCAACCTCGCTGCCAGAGCAGGATCCCTTAGGGCAGCCACACAGGAACCCATCCAGATGGGTTTTGAAAGAGAAGGAGACTCCACAACCTCTCTGGGCAGCCTGTGCCAGGGCTGTGTCACCCTCACAGTAAAGAAATTTCTCCTCATGTTGAGGTGGAACTTCCTATGTTCTAAATTAAACCCATTATTTCTTGTTCTATGGCTGGGCACCACTGAGAAGAGATTGTCCCCTTCCCCTTGACCCCCATCCCTCAGATATTTATATATATTAATAAGGTCTCCTCTCAGCCATCTCCTTTCAAGGCTGAACAGCCCCAGTTCTCTCAGTTTCTCTTCATAGGAGAGACGTTCAAGTCCCTCAATCATCCTCATAGCTCTAAAGGACTTTAAAGGTTTTAAAGGACTGAACATTTTCTGGCTAATAATATTTCTGGCATTTCAAATTCATCAGTTACCATTCCTATGATTCACACATCCCCTTCATTATTCTTCTAATCTTACCAGTGTTTCTATTATGCCCATCAGAGTAGCTGGGCCTGGCTATGGCCTTTAAAGGCACATTCAGAACCTACCCTGATCATCTAACAAGTAACGAATTCATCCTTTTCATGGTTGGAAGCCTGCTCTGGAATAACCACTATATAAATATGTTCGCTAAATCTCTGACTAGACAAGGTGGATTTTGGTTGCTCAGAGCCTTCTCTGACCAGCACTTCAAAACCCTCTGCATCTTCTTTTTACATGTCTGACCTCTGAGAAAGTTTAGGTACCAATTGTGGTTTTTGGCTGTTGTTCTGCTGTTTTGCCAGGGACAGTCATATTACACGTGCTCAGTGACCAAGGGGAAGGAATTCTTGCATTAGCACTGCAAGCAGAAAGAGTCTGCTTTGTGCAGTATGAGTTGAAGGCACATATAAAATATGAAGGAAGGCTGTCAACTCAGATTAACTTTGCAGACACCTCTTCATCCCATATTACAAAGGAAGGAAAAGAGTCTGGAAAGAAAAAAAAAGCATTTCTGTGAATACACGACCTTGGCCATGTGCAATCTACATTAAACTACTCTTGTTTGTTGGCTACTGAAAATAACAAAAGCAAGCAAGAAAAGGTACAGCTCAAATTACTAAACACATTCCAGGGGAGGCATGTCCTTACACATATTCATCTCAAATGTACAGATGAAAAAATAGACTCTAAAAATAACAAATAAAGACTATATAAACAATTTCAACACCCGGTTCATACACACTATTAAAAGAATATGTTCTCAATGGCAGCAGCTTGGATAAATCACTTCTACTGAGTTTGTAGCACTAGTTTAGAGTCTGAATCTCTCCTCTGATTTAAGAGAAGCTACACTGAGCATGTTTATTTCAAGTAAATGTGGACTCCTTGCTAATGCAGGGGTTTTTCATGTTTCTGAAGAAGAAAATTGTGAGGATGAACACTATTTCTTTGTGGAAAATTGCCCAGCAGACTGGAGCTCTAATAATTTAATATGAAGTTAATAAGACCAGTATATAAAAACAGGAGGGATAATACTGGTGTTGCTGTGATATTATTTTTAAAGGCTGTATGAGGCTCTATGAAGCACCTTGTATAAATAAGCTCCTATTCATTTTTAGAGCAGTTATGGGAGGTGTTAAGTACACTGACATTTTGTAATTATGGAGATATTTAAGGGAACTTTTTTAATTCTGGTGAGATGTACAAAGCTTAGTTTTCATTTTCTCTTCAGTTACATTTGGCATCTTCCCTGAGTCGTTATGAACTCTTCCCATTTTGCTCCACTGAGTTTCTGATTTATCATAAACACCAGCACATCATTACTTCATGGGAGAAGAACTGTACTGTGTCTGCTGCAAAGTCAAGTGCTAGTTACTGCTCTTTCAGGCACAGAAAAGGAATTTGATAAATAATTAGGGAAAAGTATTTTATCACAGCAACCTATTCTGTTGGCTTTTTTTTTGCATATTCAGTACTCTATATTTTTACATATCTACTTTTTCTGTGCTTTTACATTGTGTGTATACATCAGAAATATCCGTCACTGAGCTATGTTCATAGAAGTCACTTCTCACCTTATTCCTTTAGGTACCTGTATTTCTGCTGTCTATAATACTCCTTACCAGTAAGAATAAACCTCTTCTTAGAATTCTTCCCTGCACTCGCATTTTACATTTTGTGGTTTTTTGACAAGATTGAACTTCATTTAATACTGCATTGCACGTTGCATACCTATTTTTCTCTGGGAAATCAGAATAAAATGTTACCACAGTGTTTCTGTAGCATTGCAAGACTGCATCGAAATAACTCTGAGTGACCACACACAGTGCAGTGAATTGGGAGAGGTAGCCAAATATTTGTAGCCATCCAGTATTCCTTAGTAATATTCTGGGACACTGGTTTCTATTGTCTAAGAAGGAATTGTGTCACCTATTGAATAAAATGATGGTTTGCATTTGTTTATTGCTTGTCATGTAGAATTAGAGAGTGTATTAATCTGTCTGTTGATGTAATTTTGGTGTTCTTTTGCGTGCCACTGAAATGCAGCCACCTCTGGGGAGATGCGTGGCAGCTGTGAATAGCTTAGGGCATTGCAACAGTGTGAGAACCAAGTGAAGAGCTCTGATTTAGTGGCAACCTGGATTTTTTAACAGTTACTGCTCAATAAGTTCTTTGAAATGGTGACTTTACTGCCAGTTGCAACAGCTGCTGGACTCTTACACTCTCATAAGGAAAAAATTAGAAATACCTAATTCCTTCTTGATGTTTTGTTGTTGCTGCTGCTTCAATGAAACAGCTGGCTATTTTGTTGGATTTTTTGTTTTGTTTTTAGTATTAAAGACATAATAACAACAAAATATTTAGAAAAATAAACTGTTCTCAGCTACTGAGCAGACTCACACTTCATTGGTATTTTTCCTGTTTGATACCTGCCAGCACTCTTCTGCAGTTAGTTTGCTGCTTCTCTTTTACTTCAAATTTCATCTCTCACTGCTTCCACAAAGTCGGATTCTACATGTTTCTCCCAATAAATCCTTTACTTCTTCCTCATTTCACTGTGGTTGATATCAATATTCACAAACTTCACAATCTGCTAATCAACCTGAGCAGCTTGAAATTAAAACACTGTACTAAATGTCAGTAGTAAAATATTATTGTCACCAAAAACAACCCAAAAAAAACCACCTTGAAGCAAAACCATTATAATTTGACCCCTTACAGTAAAAAGACTTTTAACAAGCACAATGTGACATGTTGCAACCTGGGCTACACCAAGTGAGGTGTGACCAGCAGGTCAATCGAGGTGATTCTGCCCCCCTACTGCACTCTCATGAGAACCCACCTGCAGTGCTGCCTCCAGCTCTGGGGCACTCGGTGTAAGAAGGACGTTGACCTGTTGGAGCAGCTCCAGCAGAAGACATATAGATGATGAGAGGGCTAGAGCTCCTCTCATGTGAGAACTGACTGAGACAGTTAGGGTTAATCCTGGAGAAGAGAAGGCTCCAGAGAGACCTTAGAGCAGCCTTCCAGTAGTTAAAGGGGACCTATGGAAGAGAAGGAGAGGGACTCTTTGTCAGAGAGTGCAAAGGGTAATGTATTCAAACTGAAAGAGAAAAGGAAGAAATTCTTTACTGTAAAGAGTACAGGAACAGGTTGCCCAGAGTGGCTGTGGATGTCCTGTCCTTGCAAATGTTCAAGGCCAGGTTGGATGGGGCTTTGAGCAACTTGGACTAGTGGGAGATGTCCCTGTCCATGGCAGGGGGGTTGGAACTAGTTGATCCTCAAGGTTCCTTCTGACCCAAACCGTTCTACGACTCTGTGATTCTGTGATTCTATATACCATAACAACAGTTGAATGTAGTAATTTGATCTACCTATTGTAAAAAGAGATGTATCCAAAGGGCTAGACCTACCAAGCACTATATTTTGGATGTTCAGCCATGAGATTGTGTCCCGAGGATTGCAGCATGTACCTGTGTTCACCTATTCAACACCCAGGAAAGCTGCTGTCAAGGAAAAAGATTCAGAAAATCTAAGTTGACAAAAGGAGGGCCACCTGAAGATTTGTTAGGTTTTTGTTCGTTGGGGGTTTTTTTTAGTATCCAATGTCCTTGAATATTCAGTGAAAAGTGCAGCAGTTTTAACAAGTGAGAGTGCCCTTTTCACTGGACATCAGAGTCCATCAGCTTGGAGTCCCTCCAGAGAGCACCACAACATTCAAGCTGTAGGTCCACCTCCCCTTATTCAGAAAAGTGAGTTTAATCAAGGTTTAACTCATCACCAGAATACACCTGAGTACAGTCACATTCTTTGAAAAGTCCCATTACTGTTAGAAAAAACTGCAAGTATCAGATAGGAAATAAGAGTCCAGGACTTCAATTTGTATGGAGAACTAATTAATAATCTGCAACGCATTAAAATACTCAGAAAATTAAATTCCTAACACATCTCTAAGGAAATGAACTATAATTATCTGAATTTTATGGGTAAGGAAACCAAGACATATCTTAGTTTATATGTCTCACTTAGCAAGAATTTTAAATATCATTAGCAACACTAAATCTTAGAAATACTTCCTAAACCTCAACTCTGCTGCTTTGTAATAGAGACCATGTTAATAATTTGTAATAATTTTATCTGAAGAAATATTTTCTGTGCACTTATTGATTTTTGTCACAGTAGTACTAAAAAGAAATTTTCTGCCATTAAAACAAAGGTAAAAAATAAGAAGTTTCTTGTCAATTTTAAAATCAATCATAATATTCAGTATGAAACTAAATTGAGACTAAGTTGATGCCTTTCACTTTGCATTGGTCCTAGTAGCTGATCAGAACAATTCAATGTAAGCTCCAGACAACTAGATGTGAAGTCAGTTCTTCCTCCTGTAAGGCAAGAAATCACAGTTGGCCAGTTTAGAAGCCAGAATGTTGCCTCAAGTAATCATTGTTTGATGCAAATCAGATAATAGTTATTGCTTAAATGTGCTATAAAATGCATATAGAAGATGCATTTCATAAGCAGCATTGTTTTCAGAAAATCTCAACACATATGATGCATAAGGACCAGAAAAGCAGAAAAACAAGCGTGTGAAGAAAACTGTATAGCCATAGATTATTATCATTTAAGGCTCTGGTCAGTTTTACAGCCTTATTACTCTTAAAACTTCCTGGTGCAGTCATACTTCGTTGTTTTTTTTAAAATAAATATAGAAAAAAATGGAGAGGAGAGGAGAGGAGAGGAGAGGAGAGGAGAGGAGAGGAGAGGAGAGGAGAGGAGAGGAGAGGAGAGGAGAGGAGAGGAGAGGAGAGGAGAGGAGAGGAGAGGAGAGGAGAGGAGAGGAGAGGAGAGGAGAGGAGAGGAGAGGAGAGGAGAGGAGAGGAGAGGAGAGGAGAGGAGAGGAGAGGAGAGGAGAGGAGAGGAGAGGAGAGGAGAGGAGGGCTTTTGAATATGTTAGTTCAGTTTGTCTGTAAAATATGTAGAATGTTAGTTTTACAGTCAGAAATTTGTCGTGGGGTTGCTGTACTTTTAGTGAGACAACTTTCTGTAGCAATGAAGCTTAGGAAGGGAACAGAACCTCATTTGCAGCTTCAGAGTCTCCTTCAGGTACTGTGGGGTCTGTAGAAGAACATGATGCTTTGGGGTAAAATGCAGTATTGTAAAATTAAGAGTTCAGAGGAAATTGCTTATCTAATGCATCTCACTCCAGCTTTCTTGTCAGTTCAGGAAAAAGTACATTTGGCTATTGTATTTACCAGCAGTAGTTTAATCAAAGGATGAGAAAAAAGAACCACGAATGGCTACTCAGCACTTTTACTTTTAATGGAGAAGGTAACTTTGGCAATTCTGTTTGTGTATATTGAAACTAAGGCGATCAAATAATAAAATTTAATTTCCTATGCCTTCATTTTATTCCCCACAAAGTTTCTTTTACATTGAGCTTTCAAAATATTGAGGGATTTCTATGAAATATTCCCATGGCTTGTTTCCTGATTAAATAGCGTGTAATTCTTCATAGGTAGCTGATATCTTCCAGAGATTACCTTTGGGGAGAAAGTCATTATTGGAGTGGCAAAAGGAAGATAAGAGGAGGAAGTTAAGTAGGCTGCCTACACAGGCTCTTCAATTGCCCCACAGCCTTTGGTATATAGTATATATCCATTGCAAGAAATCCTGCTCCCACTGAACTCAGTGGGAATTTGCCAATAATTTCCCAGGGTAATTCCTAAAGGAATTTTGGAATGGCCAGAAGGCATCACTCTTCAGGACCCCAAGAAACCTGTAGGTAGTAGAGTTGGGAAGGGAATTTTCCCTGTGGACAGGTCATTTAAGGTACAGTATAACTCCAGGCTCCATGCCCTAGTGTGGAGCCATGCAGAGAGACCAACTCTTGCCCTTGCAGGATTATACCTTCTTACAACAATGCTCCAACTCCACAGTCTCACCACAACTAATTCACATCTTTCGAGAGTTTATTCAAGATTCTTTCCGGCATTTCTGGGCATGATAAGTCATCATCCCATCAAGGACTGTTCACCTTACCCTCATTTATCTAGGACCAGTGTCTTCTGAAGACAGGATGTTAGACTACACAGATGACTCCTTTGGTTTCATAAGATGATTCTTATAAATGTTTCATGGTGTTGTGTAGCAGATGTGGGAAGCATTTCTTAGTCTCTGACACAAACATAATGCAGCCATGGTCACAGAGACTCTGTCAGTGCCAGGATTCCATATTTCACTGATCTGTATTAGATTTGCACATTTTTATCTAAGCAACTGTCATCTCCACTCATTCTCCAGCTCTCAAGGATTTCCCTTCTGCTAAGTACAGAGGTTGGAAAGTTTTATTCCTTTTTGACTTGCCTCGTGTCCAGGATGGATTTTGGCTACATATTCCCAGCCCATAAACGTGATAGCTCTAGGTCCTTCTCTGCTACTGCCCATCCGCCCTGGTGTTCACAGTACCTCCTAATTTAGTAGTATCTTCAGATTTAACAAATGTGGTTTGTGCTTCTTCCTCAGGATCATTAATAAAAATGTTGAATAATACTGGGCCAAACTGTCATCCGTACAGTACGTCCTCACAATATGATGCATTGCTGTTTAAATTACACCACAGTGAGTGCTTCCTTGCATTGTACATCCCAGCACTGAGGATATGCTGTAATGTAAAACCGTAGATAAGAGAACACCAGAATATTATGATATTTTGAGCTTAGTTAAGTTGTATTTCAGAACTTTCCTTGTGCCTTTGAAGCTTGAAATGCAGGTGTACAATATCTTAGTAGACAGGGGAGTCATATTAATGGGTTTGGCAGAGCTTGGAAAGTATAGATCGAGCCAGATGTTTCACTTTGGGAGAATGCCTAATGTTTTATTAGCACTGCTGCTTCTTTTCAAGAGAAGTCAGTGGTCATTTTGGAGGTCTGATGGGAAATGTTTCATCAACAAATTACTGGTGTTTCCAAGAAAGAAAATTAAAATCATTCTGTACCCCAAAAAGTGATTTGTTTATCAGTACATTTCAAGTTATTCTAACTTGTACCTCCAGCCATAGAAGGCGTGAGGTATGAGAAGTCCGTCAGGGTAATAACATCCCTTTCCTCCCTAGACACTTCACTAACGGGTAAAGTTCGATAGCTGCTCCAAATAGTTGACTTTACCTGGGATTTCTCAGTAAGGTCAACCTCTTGCCAGATAGCTATTTTCTAAATGCAACATAACAGAGAAACTTAATGACCTCTATTTACTTTGAGTAGAAATCCATCAAAGGGACAATTAGCTAATTTTAAACATAAATTGGCTCCCTGGTGAGAAGCAAGCTTATAAATAAACCATTTCATTTGTTCACTGAAGTAGACTGTCATGCAAGTGAAATTGCTGACTCCAAAGCAGACAAGTGATTTGAAATGTTTACATGAATGACTTCAAATTGGCAAACTTTTCTTGCCTTAAGTGCCCTGAGATGAGGACTTAGAGGAAGAAACTATGGGAAGCCTCTTCCTTGGCCCCTGATGATGTGCAGGCAGGTTGCAGCCAGGTTCAGCCCTTCTCTACCTACACCATCTGCTGCCGCAGAGCAGCCCGAGCTTTCTCCAGTGATTCTGTTAGCAAATGGGGCAGACACAGCTCCTCAGCTTTCCAGCTTGCATGCAAGAAACTTGGACATTAGCACAACACACGGAGGGAAGAGCAGGTTTGTATTCCCAATTTGACAATGTAGAATCGCAGTGTTTGCAAGAAAGCTGCACTGACTGCTTGCTGTTTGCTCTGTTGTCAGTGTTCCTCTCACTATGGTATCCAAGTACTTTAGACTTCACTGCAATTATTTTTCCAGCATAAAACACTTTCCTGAAGGAATGGAAGTGCTGATTTCTGATAAAGTCATTGTTCCTCAGTTTCCTAGGAGAGATCACAGAATCACAGAATCACAGAATGTTAAAGGTTGGAAGGGACCTTAAAGATCATCTAGTCCAACCCCCCTGCCAGAGCAGGATCACCTACAATAGAGCGCACAGGAACGTGTCCAGGCGGGTTTTGAATGTCTCAAGAGAAGGAGATTCCACAACCTCCCTGGGCAGACTGTGCCAGTGTTCCATCACCCTCACAGTAAAAAAGTTTTTCCTCATATTTTTCTGGAACCTCCTGTGTTCCAGCTTCCACCCATTGCCCCTTGTCTTGTCAGTGGACGCCGCTGAAAAGAGCCTGGCTCCATCCTCCTGACATTCCCCCTTGACATATTTATAAACATTAATGAGGTCACCCCTCAGCCTCCTCTTCTCCAAGCTAAAGAGACCCAGCTCCTTCAGCCTTTCCTCAGAAGGGAGATGTTCCACTCCCTTCACCATCTTTGTGGCTCTACGCTGGACTCTCTCAAGCAGCTCCCTGTCCTTCTTGAACTGAGGGGCCCAGAACTGGACACAATATTCCAGATGTGGCCTCACCAGGGCAGAGTAGAGGGGCAGGAGGACCTCTCTTGACCTTGATGTTCGATGGGTTTCCAGAAGAGCAAATCAAGGAAGAAAGATTCATATCTCAGGAGGCTGCCTTATGACACACATAGAGAACTTTCATTTTTTTCCCAAACACCCCTGAGAAGCAGCATGAGCACCCAGCATGTATTGCCAGTACTCATCACCAGAGTATTTCCACAGTACTAACTTTGTTTAAGGGGTAAGTGCATGAGAATAGCCTGAGGGTATTTAAAAGATGACAAATAGGACAACAGGGAAGTGGAGAGACATTGCAGGCCAGTTTCCAGTCCCATGAGATATGGGGACTGTGAAAATGTCTGATGAGACCCAAGTGCATTCTCAAGCAGAGAACAGGATGGTGCCTTTCCAGGTCAGATGAGGGGCTCAGGAGGGAAACTTTATAGCTGTCTTCACTCTGTTTGAATAGAGCTCTCCAGTTTGCTGTACGAACTGTTATCAGACCAGAGATTAATTGCTTCTAAAGGCAGCCAAGTAACTGCTAGAGGCAATAAAAAGGGGAAGAACGAAAAGATCCTTTAAGTAGAATTTAATGACCTTCTCCTGCACATTGTTTTACTTTACCAGATTAATATATAGTCACTTGTATAAATGCAAGTGTGTGTGTGTGCTTGTGCCTGTGTGTGACTCTGCGTGTGTGGTGAGATTGTACTTGCATACCCAGTTTACTGTCTTCTCTAATGCTGATTATCTTTGCTCAGAGAAACATGCCATGATTAAATCAATTAATCTCATCTAAACTAATCTGGAAACAAGAGATACAACTGTTCCCACAGCTGGGAAACAAGAAGACTCTGTCTCGAGGTAGATTTTCTATGTTCAGTGGACTTTTGAGACCTTCATCATTCTTTGAAACAGGTGGCAGAAAAATTCAAAATGTGACACTTCGCTTTGGTCTTTCACCCCTCTAAGTGATAGGAAGGTCTGTTCATGCTGAAATTTTCTCCCAGAAATATAACCTTTGCTGGACTTTATGGGGCCATATCTGACACATCAATGCATTCAGGTATGATATAGTAAACTTGGGACTCAATCTGTTTCAAAGTACTGAAGTATTGAATCATTTTCAGCTCTGAACACTGAAATCTTTCCAGTAATCACATGGGAGGAGAAGACATTAGGAAAACTCAGTATGAAATTTTTGTCCTTGAAAGATCAAACACAAGATCTTACTATCATCACAGTTTAGTTGTGCATTGTCTTACTAACTAACCATAAAAATTCTTTATTATATAAGTATTTTCTTTAATCCACAAAACTGCATCCTGAGGTGAAAGAAGGCTGAGGAACATCCGTCCTAAGACTGCTGGGATATTTCTAGTATGTACAGGTTAGCTTTTCTTTCCTTGAACTTTTGTACCATCTGAATTGATAAATGCCATAACTGAAATCAGAAGTCATTCTTCATAAATTACATATGTGGCAGAAGAAACCAATAAATACTGTCGGTTTAGTCTTTATCTGACTCACTACTCTTCCCTGGCAAGGCCTCACCTGGAGCACTACCTTCAGTTCTGGGCTCTCCAGTTCAAGAAGGACAAGGAACTACGGGACAGTTCAGTGTAGGGCCACTAAGATGATGAGAGGACTGGAGCAGCTACCCTGTGAAGAAAGGCTGAGAGATCTGGGTCTGTTTAGCTTGGGAAAGAGGAAGCTGAAGGGGGATTTTGTAAATGCTTATAAATATCTAAAGGGTGGGTGTCAGGAAAATGGGACCAGACTCTCCTTGGTGGTGTCCAGCGACAGTACAAGGGCAAATGGTCACTAACTGGAAAAAAGGGTCTTCAACCTAAATGTAAGGAAATGCTTCTTTACTGCATGGGTAATGGAGCATTGGAACAGGCTGCTCAAAGAAGGTGTGGAGTCTCTGTCTCTGCAGACACTCAAAACTCATCTGGACGTGTGTCTGTGTGATCTATTCTACATGATTCTGCTTTAGCAGAGGGGTTGGACTAGATGATCTTCAGAGGTCCCTTGCAATACCTACCATTCTGTGATTCTGTGATATGCTGGACCTGCAGTTAATGGACTTATCTCCATTTACAAACCACTTACAGATATAATCAAGGACAAGAAACATTGTCACTGTTTTGGTTTTTGTTTTGGTGTGTTTTTGTTTCTTACACTTAATCTCCAAATTGAGGAAAGAACAGGTCTGCTGCAAAAAATGGGCTAAGAATAGACCATAAAGTATGTTTGCTAGAAGAGGACTCATGCTCCCAGCATTTTGTGGAGAACCACAGCTGTGGGTCAGCACACATTCCCATAAAATGGTTATCAGATGCAAGTATGCAGTTTCCCAGCAGTACTCTGTGGTTCAGTTAACAGCTAGCAATTCTTACCACACAGCTGAAGTCATTTCCCTGGGTTTGCCCCAGTTTTTTAAAGAAAATGAAACACACCACAAATTCTGGAAAGCTGAGAAGATAAGTTATGAAGCCAATGTTCAATCTGGGAAAACTGAACCAGAGAGAAATAATTTAAAATATGCGTATAAGATGTATGATCACATTTTCTCTTTTAGTGCATCTTCAGTGTGACAAACAGAAAAGTTGTTTTCCATTATTTTTTCAAAGGCAGACCACACACCACCTTCTTCCAAGCTTGCAAATTTTATCTCTTATTCCCATTCTGTGGTAAGGAGTAACTGAGATATTTATATCAAAGCCACAGGCTAGGGTCAAAATAAGGAACATTGATGAGATGTTCCCAGCATTTAGAATTGTCTCTGGCTTCAGTGGAAAGAACACCCCTTTCTCTTCTGTTTCCCTTTACTGGCTGATTTGGTCATGCCTTTGAAGGATAACACTTCAAGCGTGCTGTATGAAGATGACTGCCAGATATCTCATGTGGTTGTCTTGGATTCTTCCCAGGAGGTTGAATGTGAACTGAAATCAAATGTAAGCCCTCTCAAACTCACTTTGACAAAATAATGCATCCTCTAGATGGGAAAACAACTAGCTGACCAACTAGTTTAGCTTATAATAACAGGGAAAATGAAGATACCTGTTGCTCACCTGCGAAGGGTTCACTTTGATTTGGGCATTCATTGGCACAGCCATCCCTGGTAAGGGAATGCTAAAATTACAATTTCTACTATGTCACCTTCCAAAGGAACTTCTTAGTCCATTCTTAGGATGGTCTTTAAAAGGAAGAATAGTGTCAGCAGTGTGAATTAACTGTGGATTTCAGAGGCAAGAAAAATAGGAAAACAAAGGAAGCTTGTTGAATTCTGACACCAAACAGATGGCATATTCCTTCAGCTAGTCTTCCCCAACTGGTCAACAATGATAGAACATCACCTCTGCTCAGAATCACCTTCTAGAATAATCTCTGCTTTTATCCGTTGACTGTAAAGAGAAAAAAAAAAGATCTACCTGGTGATCACAATACCTCCTGACTAGTAGTGCGACCTCAGGAAAAGTCCCATGAAAGGCTAGAAGATAAGTTCATTCACATTTCCTTCTGTTCTTCCCTGTACATCCTGTGATTCACTCATCGGTCTGGAGGTCTCTGTCCGTTCTTTAAAAAAATGAAAGGAAATGAGAAAGAGGCACTATAGGAAGTATAAATCTCACACTCTAATCCCAACATCTACCCTGTTTTATGACCACAAGCACTCTAATGTACTTCCCTCATTTCCTGAAAAGATTCAGTAATAAACTGTTTTTAATATTTATCTAGCTCTTAGGTAATATTTTTACACATCAGTCTCAAACTACATTATTAACAAAGCAGTATTATTAATAGTTTTCCAGATTTGGGGGCTATGGCTATGCACAGAGAAGCAGAAGGACTTGTCCAACCTTCCCAGCAGATCAGATTGGAACAGGACATAGTTATCCAATGTCTCAGGTTAATCCTGTACCTGCTAACCCGCACCTGCAAACTATGAGTCCTGAACTAAACTAATTAAACCTTGAGGAGCCTACCAGTCCCAAGTTGAGAGAAGCAATACACGCTAAGTGCATGGTAAATATTTTATTCATTGTCTCCATAAGACATCAAAGAATACTATATCATTGCTCAAAATACAAGAATTTGCTTGACAGAAAAGAGAAAATGCTGTTTCATGACTATTTTGTATAACCAATCAGAAAATGGATTTTCCAATGAAGGGGAAAAAAAGAAACAGCAGAATCTTAAAGAATTCTTTTACAGAACAAAATGCAAAAAAAATCTATTCACTTCAGGTCAATGAAAACCTTTTATTCTGATAAACAGAAAAAATTATCTCACAGGCAGATCTTTAATATGTCTTTTCAAAATAAGAAAATTTCTGAGCACAGAGTGGGTTGAGAGTAGCCCTGAAGAGAAGGATTTGGGGATGTTGATAGATGAGAAGCTCAACATGAGCCAGCAGTGTGCTCATGCAGCCCAGAAGGTCAACCGCATCCTGGGATGTATCAGGAGAAACGTAGCCAGCAGGTCAAGAGAGGTGATTCTCCCCCTTTACTCTGCTCTTATGAGACCCCACCTCAAATATTGTGTCCAGTTCTGGTGTCACCACCATAAGAGGGACATAGATCTGTTGGAGCGTGTTCAGAGGAGGGCCACAAGGATGATCCAGGGGCTGGAGCACCTCTGCTATGAGGACAGGCTGTGGTAGCTGGGATTGTTCAGCCTTGAAAAAAGACTTCGGGGGGACCTAATAGTTGCCTTCCAATACCTGAAGGGAACCTACAGGAAGGCTGAGGAGGGACTTTTTACAAGAGTGTTCACCAGTAGGACAAGGGGAAATGAATATAAGTTAAAGGAGAAGAGATTTAAATCTTAGGAAAAATTCTTCAGTATGAGGGTGGCAAGACTTTGGAATAAATTTCCCAGACACCTGGAGGTGTTCAAGGCCAAGTTGGACAGAGCCTTGAGTAGCCTGATCTAGTTGAGAGGCGTCCCTGCCTATGACAGGGAGGTTGGATTAGATGATCTCTAAGGTCCCTTCCAACTTAGACCGTTCTATGATTCTATCATTTTTTTCAGTATGATTTCCTACTGACTTTAAAAGATATATAATCAAAAGAGTAAGATTTCCAAATTACTTTTGCATTATAGAAAAAAAAATTGATGAAAGTGAGTTTCCCAACTCTTTTCTTCTCCCTATTTTAGATGGTTCTTTCTGTCCACCAAGGAGGTGAAATAAACATATTGTGTGTCTCTGTGACTTCAGCCTCTTCTGAAAGAGGCCTTCACACAATTCTGTGATCATGTGGTTGATTGAGAAAATTTGCCCTTTGTCGTTACACTTGGGGACAGAGGAAGGAAACAAATTCAAAATAAAAGTAAGAAAATTGTTTGAAAGAAAAGCAGTTCATGGGGAGGACATTTAAAGTGCTTGCCTTCAGCTCTGACCTTCCCACAGCAGTCAATGACTAGAAGCTACCGAATGACAGTGTTTTCTCAAGTTATGTTGCTCATTTCCACCAGCAAATTTTGTCCTAGTGTAATCTAACAGTTTATAAAATTTATTGGAGATTTCTGGACAAAGAGCAACCTGTTTAAAATACTGAGGTCCCTCTGACTCAGCTGCTGTGTAACTAAATACCTACTTCTCCAACATGCAGATCAACTATTTTATAAGCACGAAGGCAGACCCTTCATTAAGCACTAGACTTGGTGTTACACCATGCAGAAGCTTGTCATGAAGTTTTGTCTTTCACCTTCTCTTTCCGAGCAACTTCACGTGTAGCAGATGACCAAAGACCTCTATTCCTTAAGAAGTTTACTGCATCTGGAATACCAAGCTCAGACACACATTCCCATCTAGCAGCTCTCAGTCATGGGCAGAAACAAAGCATATTTACAGCTCCTTAGCCCCACAATGAGAATAGTTAAGTTTCTTCAAAGATCACACAGAATCACAGAATCACAGAATGTTAAAGGTTGGAAGGGACCTTAAAGATCATCTAGTCCAACCCCCCTGCCAGAGCAGGATCACCTACAATAGAGCGCACAGGAACGTGTCCAGGCGGGTTTTGAATGTCTCCAGAGAAGGAGACTCCACAACCTCCCTGGGCAACCTGTTCCAGTGTTCCGTCACCCTCACAGTAAAAAAGTTTTTCCTCATATTTTTCTGGAACCTCCTGTGTTCCAGCTTCCACCCATTGCCCCTTGTCTTGTCAGTGGACGCCGCTGAAAAGAGCCTGACTCCGTCCTCCTGACATTCCCCCTTGACATATTTATAAACATTAATGATCTATGGACAATTTTATTTAAATATTGCTTTCCTGATGTTTTTGAAAATCCTGTAAAACACTGTAATAGTGGAAGAAAAGCTAACTAAACTATGCAGCTATGAATTTTTTTCTACTGTTTCTGTTTCAAAATGCATGAGACAATCAATTTAGGTATAAAGAAAACGTACTACTATCATAAATGTGGATGTTTGTTCTGTAGTACATGCTTTTAACTGATCTAGAGACTTCAGATCTGCCCTTTTACAACAGTTTCTACATTATTGTTTCTATCTCTCCCATATTTTTACAATAAGTGCTGTAACCTTTTCTTATCAATTTATTGTAATGATTTACTTAGTTCTAGTTAATGAGATACTTTTGTTTATACTTGTATTTCAGGACTTTCTACTAATTTAGTTGCTGTTTAACAGTAATAGTTATAAGTGGATCTAAGTACATTAATGCAGTTTATTTGGCCTTGATATCCATGTCAGTGTAGCACTGATTCAAAACTTATGAAAAGTAAGCTAAATGGAGGCTTTGTGAAGCAGTATTCCTCTGACACCAGCAATGAATTTGCTTCCACATCTGCTGAAGCAAAACTGCTACAATGGTAACATCCAGGGGGTTTAGATGAAAATTTATGCATTCTGAAAAAAAGGGCAATGGGTAAAACCCACCTGCCTAATCATTGCTGGTATTCTTGTATATACACATCATCTGGTTATCGAATATGTGTATAACGTAAACTTGATTTTCAGTGTGTTACACCAAATCAGTGGAAGAAGGCAAAAGACAACAAAGGCCTGAGATGTTTAAACAAATCTCATATCATCCTGTGGCCTGACTTCTGACACTTGATTATTTGAATTTGATAACCCTGTCATGGTTGTCTATTGGCATTACCCAGTTTCATTTTCTTGGACAAGGTATTAGGATGCTGAATCACAAGAGAGCTGTCAGCATTGTAAAGCACGTAGGATAAAATTTACAAGTTCCTATTTGCCACAAGCTGGAGATATGTAGTACTGAGCTACTCAGACTGAACTCTTTCTCCATGAGGTGCTCTGGCTAAGTGTCTGTAGTCCACTACTATTCGTACATGTAATGTCTCCAAAAAAACTTACAAGCAAAAGCCGAGTCATAAAAGAAAACTGAATTAAAGAGAGTCATTCAAGGTGGAAAGGGTTAATATTGCCTTGCTTTCAAGAGCCCTTTCTGATAGCTAGAAAAATATATTTGCCTTTCAATGGAGACACCAAAAGAACGTCCTTTTTTATGAAACTGTTTGCTTTTCGGAAGCTCGTTGTTGCTTAGTGTTTCTTGAGATTTCTACTTCTTCATCAGATTTTCTTGACATTAGACGTTATGAGGAAAGGTCGGACAGATAGATAGACACATGCATGCACACAGAGTGTGATCAAACAAGCCTCATTTCCTTACAAGCCTGAGGTAAAAATAACATTTTGGAATTTCCACTGCCAGAGTTTTGAGCACTTCGCATCACAGGCTCAGGAATGAACCTTGGCACTGCTGACTAGAGTCATTTATTGTAGACAGTGGAATTATTGTTTACCTTCCAACAAAATGTTTCCTCCTTCTTCAGGGCCTCACATGAAAAGTGGGCAAATTGCTTAAGAGCAGAAATCTAAATCCCACAATGGCTACCAGAATTCCCCAACCTTTTAACAAGCACTAAAAGAACTGTAGGTGAGGGATAATTGATTTTACATGCTTAATCTACTTCTTGTGCATGGATATGTGAGAGCATGTTGTCGTTTCTCCACATCAACCCATCAATCAAAGAAAGTTCACCTACTCTAAGTCCAGAGAGACAAAGCTTGTCTGGACATGAAAACTTCTGCAAGATGATCTAAAAAGAGTGGGCTGGTGGAGATGGTGAGTAAAGAGCAGTCAAGGAACTGAGGGTCCACAGTGCAATGCACAGATAGCAACACTGCTGCTAGAATAAACAAAAGGAAAACCTGTTTCAGACATATGGTACTTTCAAGATTACAACATGTGTAAGCATATAAAAATAAAAGCCA
Organism: Trogon surrucura; assembly: GCA_020746105.1. NCBI lineage: Eukaryota > Metazoa > Chordata > Aves > Trogoniformes > Trogonidae > Trogon > Trogon surrucura. The sequence goes on along the minus strand of CM036619.1, from coordinate 10,680,003 downwards.
GTCATGGTGTTTCCTTGGAACAGAAGGAGAGCACAAAAAGAGGTTAAGCTCAGCAATTGGTTGCCTCTTAGTTCTTACTCCATGTAACTTCTTTCTCCACCGCTGAGATCCACCATTCCCATTATCTTTTGTTCTCCTTCCCTGTAGCAGAGAGCCTCTAAGATGAAATGAAGGACTCTCTGACTCGGGATGGAGGGATTTACACAAGGGCAGGATCACCTCTCTCTGGCCTGAGCCCTTTCTCATACTATATTCTTCCCACTTACCTCTGAAAAATATTTCTCCATTTCCCTCCTACTAGTTAGGCATCACCTTAGTCAAGGAAGGTGTTGACTATAGAGACACACAAGTTGCTCATGAATAGCACTCAGTCATTTGACAGCAGGATGCAGTGGTTTCAATGACATCAGAAGTAACTTTTCCACCTGAACTCAAGCTGGAAGCTGGAGCCTATCCCTTGCAATGGGGAAATATGAATTTAGCACAAACAAATGGTGTGCTCACTGCAGAGAGCAGAGAAAAAAAACCCCTTCCTTGCATACATCATCCCAAGGAAATGTTTTTGCCAGAAAAATACTACTGAGACACATCTGAAAAGGTATAGTTCTACAATTCAACTGAACAACAGTTTAATTGTAATAGCAACTGTTCAAATGAAGGCCTAAAAAAATACAAATCAGCAACTTTAATGATGGCCCAAATTAGTGCATATGCTGATAGAACTGGAGTCATCCAAGAACACTTGTAATACCTCAGGCAAGGAGATGCCTGATGTTTCCTTAGAAAAAGCGATGAGCTTTTCTTCATATATTGCTGACCTAACAGTGAACTCAAATCTTGCAGAAAACAGTTTGTACCTCATTGATGAATTCTCCTGTTTGACAACTCTGTAAGAGAACCAGCTGATAAAGCAGACAAAAGAGCTACAATTGTTTCTAGCACCAAACATCAGAAAATTAATACTACGCTTGTTTCAAGTTGTTCTAACAGAAAAATAAACTTTTTAAAGGCATGACATGCTGCCTCTTCGAACTTTGCCAAAAGGATTTTTTGACAATTAATTGAAAAAACAGGGATGAGTTGTGAAATGGTGACAAACTGTACTGCAAACTGATAGTAGGTTGTTCTATTCAAAAAATTGCCTCACCTTGACTTTGGAAAACATAACAAAGAATATTTCTGAGCTGGAATTAGGCTGGCCATTTCTAGAGACCATAAAAAATTGTTATAGCCAGATAACCATTTATTACAGATTTTAACCATATTTTACCAAAAAAAAAAAAAAAAAGGCAAGTTTGCTCAAAAAGATTTAGGAAAATTTTCAGAAAACTTGGGTTGTCAGTGATTGAAAATCTGCCTATTTTGGTTGACGAGGACTTGCCTTGATTGATGAAGACTAGGTTAGGGAGATAGCCTTTTATGAGGACGTAACCAGGTGGATGGATGATGGCCATGCAGTGAACATAGTTTATCTTAATTTCAGTAAAGCATTTGACACTGTCTCCCACAGCATCCTCATAGGTAAACTGAGGAAGTGTGGTCTGGATGATCAGGTAGTGAAGTGGATTGTGAACTGGTTGAAGGAAAGAAGTCAGTGAGTTGTGGTCAATGGGACAGAGTCTGGCTGGAGACCTGTATCCAGTGGAGTCCCTCACGGGTCAGTGCTGGGGCCAGTGCTGTTCAATATATTCCTCAGTGACCTGGATGTGGGATTAGAGAGCACTGTCAGCGAATTTGCTGATGACATGAAACTGAGAGGAGCGGTTGACACAGCAGAAGGCTGTGCAGCCATTCAAAGACATCTAGACAGGCTGGAGGGCTGGGCAGGGAGAAATTTTATGAAATACGAGGTCAAGTGTAGAGTTTTGCACCTGGGAAAGAACAACCTCAAGTACCAGTATAGGTTGGGGACTGAGCTGTTGAAGAACAGTGTATAGGAGATGGACCTGGGGGTTCTAGTGGACAGCAGGATGGCCATGAGCCAGCACTGTGCCCTCATGGCCAAGAAGGCCAATGGCATCCTGGGATGTATTAGAAGGGGAGTAGCAAGTAGGTCAAGAGAGGTCCTCCTGTCCCTCTACTCTGCCCTGGTGAGGCCACATCTGGAATATTGTGTCCAGTTCTGGGCTCCTCAGCTCAAGAGAGACATGGAACTGCTTCAGAGAGTCCAGCACAGAGCCACAAAGATGATGAAGGGAGTGGAACATCTCCCTTCTGAGGAAAGGCTGAAGGAGCTGGGTCTCTTTAGCTTGGAGAAGAGGAGGCTGAGGGGTGACCTCATTAATGTTTATAAATATATCAAGGTTGAGGGTCAGGAGGATGGAGTCAGGCTCTTTTCAGTGGCATCCATTGACAGGGCAAGGGGCAATGGGTGCAAGCTGGAACATAGGAGATTTCACAGAAACCCTAGGAAAAACTTTTTCACAGTGAGGGTGACAGCGCACTGGAACAGAGATGTTGTGGAGTCTCCTTCTCTGGAGACATTCAAAACCTGCCTGGACATGTTCCTGTGTGATCTACTGTAGGTGATCCTGACCTGGCAGGGGAGTTAGACTAGATGATTTTCCAAGGTCCCTTCCAAGCCCCGGCATTCTGTGATTCTGTGAAGTTCCTCAAGCACATGCAGGTTGAATTCAAAAGTGAAGATCATGTCAATGCTTGAGAAAATGAAATTGTTGAAAATTTGCTCTATCTCCAAATTCCAACTATGAATATGAAACGGCTGCCAAAGGCAATGTTCTTCTCCATAACAAAATCCAACATATGCTTTGAAGCAAGAGAATTCACTCCGTTTTGATAAGTATGGTTGAAATTTTGAGTTGATCTGTAATTTTCTAAAATCACAATAAATTATAGCACTATTTATTTATCAGTCAATTATTTTTAAATGGGCTAATATAATTTTATATTATCATTAGTTCTTTTGCAAATTTTTATTGTTTACTGCTTGCTGATGTAAATTATCCACAGACGTATATGAGTGGCTACATTCAAGAAATTCTGTCTTTAGAGAAGTACAGATTGCTTGAGGTGTAGATTATTTGTGTCAACAATACGTAATAAAGATAAAAATTTCTTGCACCACATTTTGGAAGCCCAAACCCTAAACTGTTGTCTGGCAAAAAAATGGGAAAATAAGTCATCTTGCAGTTGTTTATAGTTAAGATGGAATTTCCAGGTAAGAAAGTGCCTGAAGGTCCACTGCTGGGATTGGGAAGGATAATGACTGCTCCGCTATATTTGTCCTCTTCATTATATCCTGCTAATTCTTCCTTACCTAGGATTAAATCTCTAAATGGAGATCTGTGTCTGTATCTTTGGTTTGCTTTTTTTTCAAGATCTGAAAGGAATGTGACATGATGTACTTGCTTGCACATCCCAGCCCAGTTCCATCATCTCCCTGGCTGTTCTTTTACTGATATTCCATTCTTTTTAGATGTAAATAGACCTTTTCAAACAATTCATGTCCTGGATTATAGCCTTGTGTCAGCTTCACATCATATTGACTCTTTTCTTATTGTACGTTGGAATGTATACTATTATCAAGTAATTATAGTCTGATTCAGTTTAGCCATGAGTTTGCTTAATTGGTTCTTTCATCCCTCTCTTAAGACTCTCCAGAAGGTTGCAGCTAACACCATTATAGCAATGTCTTAACTGCAGTTTAATATATCTTCACTTTGTTTTAACTCTCATTGCTTTTGTGTTCCCCTGTTTATCTTGTGATATAATTTGTATTTCAGCATCACTTGCCTTTAGGACAACAATTTTAGAAAATAAGGTATTACAAATTACTGCTAAAAATGACATAAACTGCTGACCACTGAAAAGAAATGTTGTGAATTGGACTGACAGAGATAACAGGTACCAGTAACAACATAATTCCACTTCTGACAACTCTACGTTCTTAGTGTCTCTGCTGTAATTATTGCAGGAAAATTGTTCATTAGGCACTGCTGTAAAATATTTCCTGCATAATACTGAAGTATCTAGAGGAAGAAAAAGAACTACTAAACAAAAACAATGACAAAATTGCAGGTCTTTCATTCCTTGAGCAAGAACCAAATTTACTTAATTTACAGTAGGACACAAAATAATGACCTGAGTTCTACGGCAGCTTTTGTTCAAGCGTTCAGATGGTGGGTAAGGTGTCTGAAGGTGAAAGGAATGAAATGCCTCAGAGGCATTACTTCAGACACTGTATTTTTAGCGTGCTGAGAAAAAAAAAAAAAAAAAAAAAAAAAAAAAAGAGCAAGACCTAAATTTCCTGAAGACTTTGGTTTTTGTATGATTGTCCTGATACAATCAACTGAAAATTCTTAGAAAGGAGTCCTGTATGTATTCATGCACTAAAATCAGTGAAGTCTTACACACAGCTCCTTGGTGTCTTATACACATCTCAGGGTTTCAAGATTACACACGGTCACTTGCATTGACATGGTATTTTTTTCCATATAAATTCCGGGGGATATCTTTTCTTCTCCAGTCTTTAATAAACCACTATTTAAACAAAATTCCTGCTAAACTGAGCAAAGGGTTTTTGAGCTTAGAAAAACCAGTCAGAATCAAAATAGTTGATACCTAGAGGTGAGCTACAAGAAATCTCATAATCCCCTCTCTGCGAACACAGTATGAGAACATACAAACAGCTGAATCAGGTTAGACCAACTCAATGACTGAGACGGATAGCAGTGTCTTTGTGTTTAATAAAAATTTCTCTATTTCTTTTTTCTCTTGTGATTTCTTCCAATCACTTCTGGAAACCATGAAAGCTTTCAGCATCCACTGTGTCCATGGGTCAAGAAGTTCTTCATGTCTGGGTGAAGAAATATAATTTTTTGCTCTGAGAACCTACTCTCTGTTATTTGGATGTATTAGTTCTTGTACTGTAAGACACAGTGAACAATAATTTCCTATTCACCTTCTCCATGTCATTCATGTTTTGCAGATTGCCTTTCACTCGTCTTTCTTCTACCAGGCTGAAAAGTCCCAGTCAATTTATTTGTTCTTCATATGGAATATATTTCATGTCTCTATTACCCTTGTTTTCCTCATGAAAACTTTCTTAGTTCTCCTACATCTTTACTGAAGGTGTGGGGGAGTGAGGGAAGGAAAACATCCCAAATTGAGCACCGTAACCAAACTTAAGGTGTACAGGGATTTTAAAGTAGTGTGACGCTTCCTATTCCTTTCTTAATGTATTTTGATATTCAACACACCTTTCTGAGAGCTATGTGAGGAACTGACAATTTCACCAGACTGTCATCATACCTGCAAGATTTTGTCTCTCAGTGGTAGTAGTCAGTTCAAACCGCATCAAACTGTTTACAGATTTTTTTATTGCTCACCTTTGGTATATTTTTTATTAAAGTCATGAAAAACTATGAAAAAGTAGCTGTGAAATTGTGGAGAAATCAGCCAGTCAGCATGATCTGACATGTTGCATCATCTCCTTCTTTTGTGCTGGTCTAGCTCATGCTGTGTCCAGAGATTATCTCTGGAACTCTCTTGACAATTTGCCTGGCATTCAGGTCCATTGGCAGTGGGAATGAAGGACACTGTTTTCCTCTGCATTCCAGTAAAGCTGAGGAAAGAAGTGACCAGCTGTTCCCTCCCACCAGGCAACAACAGCTTTTATGAAGGTGAAAAAAAATGTTAAAAATATCTGGATCTTATTATTGTTCAATATTTTATGTTCAAGAGTGAAAAAAAGAGGCAGGCAACTAACCAGGACTCTTTGAAGTCCAGCTGGTGCTGTTTGGAAGAGGATGTGTCACCTGTAGTTGTGAGGTACCAAGGTGAAGTGGCAATTTAGAAGGTGGCTTCATAATGAGTCGTGTTTTATAAGTTGAGTAGCTTAGCCACTATCAAACACATATCACCTGTTGTCCCTTATCAAGGACACCTCTGATGTTTTTGATTCACTTAGTTCATTCATTCTTACCATACAAAACAGCATTGGTGGGCCTGGTCTCATAAAAGCAGATCACTAAGGCCCTCAGGGCACAGGAAACCAGCAAATGCATGTTTAAAAGAAAAAAAAAAGGAAAGGAAAGGAAAAAAACCATATGACCTAGCACAGGAAACAAATCTAATGAAGGAATGTCCTCAGCTTTCACAGGAAATTATTTTCATTTTATGCTATTTTCTGCCTCCATAAAAAGTAACAGAGTTGACCTCCTGTGCTCCTACCTAACCTTTGAGCATCAAGGACTGGAGAGGAGAAGTGTTGCCTTGACCAACAAGATGTTAATCCATTAAGAGTGTAACAGAGAACAGACCCTTTTCATCATGGGCGGCTTAGCGGTCACACCACAGCCAATATTTTTCTGAAACAGAACTCAGTAGGGAATGGGGGATACTTGCTGTTTTGTAACCAAACTGAGATATTTAAAAGGTGCTACAGCTTTCTGGCAAACAGATCCCAACTGGAATATTTAGAATCAATGAGTGTCCCTTAAATCCTGATAGTTTGTACCAAACAGTGTAAAGCAAGGCTGTTAGTAGGGAAGGTAGTTTAACCTGACGCTTTTGTTATACACACACGCTGACTCTATTTGGTTTTAACTTAGGGCAGAGGCTGAAATAATGTTTTCATTCTCACGTCCTGTAGTCCACACCACACCTCAGTTCACTTCAGCCTTGTGAAGGAACTCAGTATCTTCCTGCGTGACAGACCCTGCATTCACATATTTTATTGCTGATATGATATATAAGGAAGAAAATGTATTTGGTATGGCCTGACTCAAAACAAGATAATCCCACAATGTCCTTAGGTTGCACTGTTAATGCTGGAACAGTTGGCAATTCAAACTCTCACGTTTGTTTTCTCATCGTAGAAAAGCACAATAAAAACACTAGACGTCAAAATGTTACAAAGTAACTGCTTCTGGAGACAATTTTACAAAATGCTTTAGGTCAGGAGGTGAGTGCCCATGCCTGTCCCCCTCCATTAGACATGTTAAAACTACAGAAAAACAAGCCCTAATAATGCTGTTCAAAGGAAGCCTTACAGGAAACCAATGATCAGCCTCTAAGAAATTACTTTATCTGCACCACATTCAGTTTCTTTCTGCAACTTCCTGCAACTCTCAAATTAACACTAGTGCAATGAATCTTTGTAAATTAATGAGTTTAATGAATGAACAAGAATCAATCAGTCTTCTTTGTTTCAAAACCACTAATAAGAACTTAAACCAAGTATAAACCTCTGAGTCACAGCCTCTTGCTAATAACATGCTTTTTGCTTTGAAAAGAATAATTAAATCATCACCACATTCCTTTTTCTCTGTATAACTTCCTGTATGATATGAATTTAGATCAAAACATACCCGTTCTCCCCTAAGGGGTCTTTGTTATATCACTTTAGAAAATGATTTCATGAATGACTTTTGTCCTTGAAGGCAAACAAATCAGGGAAAAAAGTTAGCGGTGTTGATTGCCTGACTCTCAAAAGGACTTGATAAGGCAGACACACCCTAATATTTTACAACTGTGTTAGATAGCACACAGATTTATTCAAAACTTGTCATGAAGTAGAGCCTTTAAAAATCTGGACACTGACACAGGAGTACAACAGGCAGGTTAGCTTGACAGTGGAGGGGTTTATCAACAAAGTAGGCACAACTGAAAACAACAGACCAAGCAAATAGTAACATAGTATCTGACATAATAGTAACATAATATCTGACTCTAAAAGACATATGAAATTAAGGCTGGGTCAAAGATCTAGGGGAATAGATTTTACCTTACAGTTGGCATAAGACTCTAAGAAGAACAAAAATCTAAGTGAAAATAAAGCTGCCTTAGACTTTCTCTATGACTGTGGACCCTGGGTCATAAATGAAAAAATGTAGGTGGTTAATATTACCATTTCCCGGATCAGGTAAAGGCTATTGAATGCAGAATGTGGAGAAAGATCAGAGGCAACCCAAGCCTCATAAAATGGTGATAATGGGTGACCTTTGTAACCTGCATATAAACTGGTCAAATGTCACAATGGGAAAAGGTTAACAGAAGCAATTTCTTGGTACCTTAAAAGATTGCTTCTTGGAATAGCTATTAACCTACTGTATTTCCATCTGCTGGTGTGTTTTTAGTTCAAACAGGTAGTGTATTATTACTAACAGCTGCATATCCCATAGAGTTGTGATGAGGTTCATGGAATACAGTGAGGTCAAAGCACCGGAGGGGTGAATAAAATGCAGATCCACATGTAAGGTGACCTGGTTTCTACTCCCCATCCTGAGTGATCATGAGTTCAGGTTCCTTGACTTCTTCAGGCTTTCATCTTGCCATCTGTAAAGCAGGAGTGTTGTCCACTCGTCAAAGTTTTTCAGAAGCTGCGCTCACTGATATGTAGAGAGCTTTGAGATCCTCTAATGGAAATGGTGGGTTGAAGTGTTAAACATCACTATGCATGTCAAGCAGTTATTGTTTATGGTCTGTGAGTGCCTCAGAAGGATGTCATCTTTCAGCAGATGGTCTAAATCAGCAACATTGTCTCCAATTAGGCTAAAAATACCATGACTGAGACCAAATACACAAAGTCCACTCAGTCATTGACATCATGGTAGATTAATCTTAACAAGGGAAAAGAGTATTCTTGTTTCAAATGGTGATGGAAAGAGTCTGAGAAGGCTCAGTATAGTGGCAGGAGCTTCGGGGAACTATTTTCATGCTTGCCATGGTGCACAGATGGTGAGAGAGCAGGATGTCCCAGCTCCCTGTGGGAAGGAGTCGGCAAACTATGAGCATTTAGCTCCTTGTAATGCATGACTCCAGCTATCAGCTGGTCAACAGGTTTTCTTCTCGCACATAGAAGAGGGACTCCTTTGTTCAACATTATAGCTTTGCTTTGGATGTCAAGCCATGAAGTTAACTCCACAGCCATATTTGTCTTTATGCTAAACTTAAACTCACACCCCGAAGGTCACTCTCACACTCTCCCGCTACGTTCTACAAGTTGACTCCCAGCTCTGAATTCTGTTTGTGTAACATTTTAAAAAACATGAGCTATATCCCCCCGTCTCGGCTTGTTATTTTTATCTTCATTTGTTGATCACTTTATATCCCAACATTAAAAGGTGTTTGTTTCCACTTAGGCATGGAGCTGCTCATTTAGCTCTTGGAATATCTGTGTATGTGTGCAAAGTGACAACCTCCACAAAAGAGACTGCGCGTACATTTTTCATATGTGTGTGCTATTTGACTCTTTCGTCCTCTGCAATTATTGCCACCTATAGCTATGCATTTTGCAGAGCCTTTGTTTTTTTAGATGTGTACACTAAAATTCTATTTAGCAAATTTGTCTTCCTGTGGCTTCAGCAAAATTACCAGAAGAGAACCCTGATTCATCTGCGACCACAGACAGTTAATTCTCTTGCTGGATTCAGTTTAGTGCAACCAGAACCTATTTTGGGGGAGTAGAAGCATTGTCTCATTCTGGGCTACTGCCCTGGGAAATGGGGGATTTTGCAGACGGGTATACATTTCTCTGAAGAGTGGCTTTTCTGTTTAATTATGGTTAAAAATGGAAGGAAATATGAAAAAGCTTTCAAATATGGTATGTAGAAATAGGATTTCAAATCTATTTTGGTCTGGTCCTACAAAGAATAAATGGGTGCATAGTTTTGTGGAGATGCATGGCTTATACTCAGCTTCTACACATTCTAAGCTCAAGTGGGATCAGACCTTTTTACTTTGAAATAGTGTTCTCATTCTATGGCTCTACGATTCTACATTGCAGAAAGACTGAAAGATCTTAAGCTCATTGTCTTTACATCTAGTGCTTCATATTTTTATAGGAGGCTAAAAATAATTGCTCCAGCTGGAAAATGTTAGTGCATAAATGGGCAAGACGAAGATTAATTGAAGGAAGAAGTATATGTGCAACAGCATACATGTTTCTACATATGCAAGTACAACTACATGCACATTTAAAAACTGGACCCTTAATTATGTAAACCTTAAATTGTAAATTCAGCTGCTTGCTTCAGTGCAATCCCAGAGGCAACATGCTTGATTTAGTAACATTCTTGTCCAAGAGTTGCTACAAGCTAAAATTACAGTGAATAGGTCATACACTGGGAAAATAATTGACAGGATGCAAAGATGATATACATCCATTTCTTCATTCACATATAATCTACATATGTGGAGGTGCAAAGATCTCTGCCCAAGCTCTTCTTAGATTAGTGCCTCCACAGGACATGGTCCAGTGCTCTTCTGGAACGTGATTTCAATTCCAGAAAACAGGACAACCTTCAGGCTGATTTCCTTGGGGTCTGTGCCCTGCTGGTTATACTGATTTTCTCCACTGTCTGCCTGCTGCACTTGAGCATGAGCCATCCTCACAGCCTCAGGCTGCCAGAGCTAAGACCCAGGAGTTTGTATCATCCCACTCCTTTCTTCTGAAAAGCTCTCAGCCAAGGAGAAAAAACTTGTCTCACAGCTCTCTTTTCAGATGTGTGAGTGAGCTCTGGAGAAGCTGGAGAAGTTCACAGCTTCTAAAGTTAGTCTATATAATATGCTGTGCTTTGAGACAGAATAAGCAAATTTACAAGGGAATATAAACATTGTGCCTATAAAGCCATTTTACAGTCACTTTTCAGAGTATGACTGCGCTTTAAAATATTTAGAGATATTTTTTAATATTTTATTGGATATCCTGGTTTACAACTAAGTGCCTAACAGCCCCATAATGTAATGCTTGACATTTTCCTGCCAATATCTCTAGCTTCTAGCGTTTGAAACACTGTTTCAGCGATAGTATCAAATGAGTTTATTCAGCTCAGTTTGCATCCTCTGGAAATGATGTGAAGAGGCAGAATAAGGATTCCAGTAGGACAATGCATACATTAGTACTGGTCAAAACACCAGGAACACTCTTATTAAGATCAAAAAAAAGGACATTTTTGGGGAAAGAACAATGTATCAGTCATCCATTGGAATGGAAATTCAAGACTATGAAAATTTACATGCAAAGTGTCTCACTTCCCTTTGTATATACTTTGTATTATTAATTATTCACTGGGGAAAAATCTGAAATTTAAGGATTGCGCTTCTTATATTAATGTTAAGATGAAAAGAATTGTGGTTTTTTCCTCATCACTGTCTCAAAACTACAATGAAATAACTCCCAAAAAAAAAAAAAAAAAAAAAAGAAGAAGAAACGATGTCTTTGGTTTACAGTATGTAATAGCCAGGGGTAGAAGAAAGTTGACCTGGGAAACCAAAGAAAGTGAGGTCATATTAGCATCTTTTCAAAAGTTACTACTTCTCAGCTGTTTGTTTCTGCTGAGAGTTGCAGCCTCAGTAACTGCTTGTGCATTTTGCTATTTCTGTGGTGCAAGAAAGATTAAAATAGATTTTACTTTGGGATAAAAAATGCAAGGATTTTTATAAATTCCAGCTTCTCAGAAGAGGGGCCACCCTTTGTTAAAATGTGTTAACGAGGTCGCAAGCAATCCTGCGCTGTGGTTCAAATCCCTGGCTTGAATCAGAAAGACAGTTACTCTGAAAACGGTTACTCTCTGATGAGAAACTTATCTTTGCTTTCTCATCTTTCATGGGAATTTCCTCACCTGTTGGAGATGTGTTTAACTGATTCAAAAAGCTAAGACGGAGTGTGACAGAAATATTTCCTCACTTAGGGTAGCATGTTGAGTTTAAGCCACAGCGTAGTCAGTTGTAAATCTTCTTACAAATCAGACCACTGTCAAGAGGAAATACTGCAATCAGCTCTGAATATAGGGCTGGTGTCTTGTGTTTTGCTATAGAAGTCCACTTTTACCTTCCACGGGTGAGGGAAAAAAAAAAACCTAGGGCTCCTTCTGCACACAGCCCAGATAAGAATTTGATTCCTGAGATACTTGGTTAGAAGAGAAAGTCCTTTTTCAAATTAGGCCTGCTCTCTATCAACCCACCTTTATCTCTTTCCCTGGTTTCCCCATAACCGCACAGAAAAAAAAAACCACTGAAAATCTTACTAGTATCAGTACAACAAATAGTTTCCAAGGAATCAGAACAATAAATGTCATTCTACTTTTCCCAGTCCAGAATATATTTTGTGACTTCTGCTTGGGGCTGAATTTCAGCCCGATTTCTAGAGGACAAGAAGACAAGTTTCTCTGAGCAGCTGTGGAGGCAAATCACTGTGGTTTTTCTGAAAGCTTCGTTTTGTAGAACCTGTGGACCATAAGATTTATAAGCAGTGAAAGAAATTTCTTTGAATGTACATATTGCTTTTTTGACATCAGTCACTGCTGGTGACATTTTCCTAACATATGGCAATAATCTTGACCTTTGCCTTTTGTGCTGTCTTTATACAGTAGGACCTTAGCAATTTAATTACACTGTGGTATGCCCCATTCTAGACTACAAGCACCAGAGGTCGAGCATAAAGAGAAAAAAAAAAAATGCATTGGAGTCCCTCAGGCTGAAATGGACTTGATGGGGTTTGAGTGGAGGAGAAGTTGTGCCATAGTGGAACAGAACTGGGTATATATTGCCTCTGCTGCTGACAGCAGATGTAGACATTCTGGCTGCTTGTGAGAGGCTGAGAGCAAGGGACCGTAAGAAACCTGTCCTTCTCAAACGTTAGCAAGTGCTGGTGAAACATTGCATCTAGTTAAGAGTACCAAGTAAGCCTCTAGGCAGAGTATTTGTGTCAAACAATGGAAATGCTGTTAAAAAAAGGGTGAAAATGAAGTCAGAGAACAGCTCATTAACTGTCGTTCATCTCCAGACAGTCCTTCGTGGTAAAGGTTCTGCCCAAACAATAGCGTTAGCAATGCACTCCAGATTTTCAGAACAGCAGCCAGATTTGAGAGCTTCAGATCAACAAGTATCACCATCAGATAACTGAATGGTCCTTTTTAAAGCCCTGGTTTAGTTTCAGTTGCCTTTTTTTCAAAGCCACATGGTTTGCATCAGAGTTATTAGTTTATTTCAGTAAACTCATCAGGCAGGATGGATTGAGGTAAATCATGTGGAAAGGTGAAAGGGGTAAAGATAAAGAAGAGTTTCTAATGAACATCTAGCTAGACTAGAGATCTTCAGATTTAAAAAAAAAATGATGGAGAAAGAGTATATTTCCAACCACTGACAACTTATTAAAGTGGCTTGTGAATATTTTCCAGGTGCATTAAAAGAAAAAGGCATTTGCATCCATAATGCCCTTTGACATATACTTTGGAGAAGTGGGGTTGTAAATGATTACCATCTGTGACTAGACTTTTTCAGCTTGTACAGCAGTAGCAATTCTTTCCCAAAACAATGAGATCCTGAAGTACAGCCTCATAAAGAAGCACAGATAAACAACATTTTTATTTTCTCTTGCAGGTGAAAGAAAAAACAGAAGTGTTTAAAACTACCTCTTCCTTCCCACTCAGTCCTGTTTCACACACGTAATATCTATTAACATTAAGGGAAGTTTCCTAAGTGGATGTGGGAGGAGAGGAAATGAATTAGTAGTGCTGCAAACACTGTACGCACTCTCCTCTAAGTATTCCCACAAGATCAACACACACTGTGAACATCAAACTCTGTGTTTTCAGAGATGCGAAATCAGAAGAGCTGAGCCTGAAGCCAAACTTTGAATCTGGAAACCTCTGTAATTTGGGGAAGATTGAATCAAAATCTGAACACTGCGGCTCAGACCTCTCCCTAAAATATAACTATTGACCTCCATGCGCCCTCAGTGTGTCCTCTTCTCAGATAACTGCGGCTCCTTCACTTGCTGTGGCTGACTACTTCAGAACCAAAGAGCTGAAAGGATTTAAAGTATATGCAGGAGAAACCTTTTCTAATGCGTTATTCTGCTGTACGCTCTTTTATTAGAGCCTGGAGAAGTTTTAAGTGAATGACTCAGTGTTATTATGTCATTATATCTTATCTCCTGAATAAAACCACAATAATAATAACCACAAGTTTCAGTGATGTTTATTAGCCTTTGTGCAAAAATTGTCATGCTAAAATTAACAACTTCAATTTTATGATGCATCATCAAGATCTGCTGCTGGTCACTGCCTACTACAGTGATTAAATAACAAAATATTCCACCAGTGATTTTTGCTTTCATCCACTCTGCCACATCACAGGTCCTCTTAAAAGACACTGGATCTACTCTTATTACACGTAGGAAGCCCCAGAATATAACATGGATACTGTTAGCTTCAAAAGTTATACTTTAAAGAGCTAAGAAAGTGCTGGAGGATTTTATTTTAATTTTATTTCTGTGGCATTTGATTTGCCTTAGAGAGTTGGAAAGTGTCTTATATTTACAAGTGTTTTGTGACTGGTGTTTTGAGTAGGTTCATGGAGCCAGTGTTCTGCAGCTCTGCCTAAGTAACCTGTCTTTGTCACTTGTGTTGCTTGGACTCCAGGTTCAGAGACTCCAAAGGCTGCCTTCAGTAGAAGTTAAATACATCTACACTGTGAGAATGCAGCTACTGGATACTCTGAAATCTGAAGGGATAAGGTGGATGGCAGCTCCATGTTGCTGCAGTTGAGATCTAGATAATCTATTTCTGCAAAGGAGCCTCAAAAGCAGTAAGGGTTTCTGCTTGAATTTGCAGACTTGCAATTGCAGTCTTGCAGCTCTCAGAGAAAGAAAAAAAAAGTGACCTCTTACAGAGAAGGATGGCGCTCACAGAAAGGATGGTCTTTTAGATTCAAACAGCTTCATTGGCAAAAAAGTTTTGTAAACTACCCAGAAATAAATCTCCTTAAAAAAAAAAGAGAAATAACCAGTATCTTTTTTTTTTTTTTTTTCCCTTACAGGAGAAATAAAAAGAAAGAAATCAATGATTTAGTTACCCAAACAGGACAAATTCAAAGAACAATATCTTACCTAATCACTTTCCTCTTGCTATAGCTCTCATCTGAAAGAATGGAGTGACCCACATTACTGACCCTAGGTGGTATCTTTGTGTGTGATATCTGACTGAAATAATTTGTGACTGGGCTTAATTGTTTTCACTCAAAAAGAAGTACTTAAAAAGCAAATTTTGGAGTTTTATCTTGCAAACAGAAAAAAAAGAAAGAAGCCAGTTATTTCTTCTAGTTTACCGTTACACTTGTAGGGATATTTGGGAAGTAGAGATATGTTATTAAACTTAATCTTACAAAGAGGAAACAAGAAGATTAATGGATGAAAAGCTCCAGATTTTCCATGAAACTTAGGTGTTTGTAGCCAACTCACTTCTAAATGTGTTACTCAGGGTCAAAAACTTTTGTAACAGAATAAGGACTTGAATTAAATTAGTCCCATACTCAGTAGAGCATCGATAGTGACAAAAAATAGAGGCATTTTGGAAAATAAATGATAAGCTATTAATACGTAGTTATATTTCTACAAGTTTCTTAAATTAGGAATGGAAAACTTATTTTTTTTGTTCTCAGTGTCATATAAAATAACAGCATCTTTGGAAGATATTGTTCATGAATCCGTCTGAAAAAGTTGGGTACATTTTACAGTGCAGGTGTAGGGGAACATATTGTGTTTGCTTTACAAGGGATCTTAATTTGTGTCTACACTCTGTGGACCAATGAACAGTCTTTGACAACACTGTAGAAGAGAGGGTTTAAAAATAACAACAAAAAAAAAAATGGTAGATTCTGATGGATATAGAATAGTCTGAGCATCTAGACATAGAAATTCGCATGGTCAGCAATGTGTCAAATAGCTCTAATGTTTTTAATCTTAATTTAGTGTGCAGAAATTATTATAGTTTCGCAGTTTTTTCCCCTTGTACTCAGTTCCTAATTTGTCTGAATCATACACACTTAATGAAATCCTGCTTTATAGTTCAGGCAATGCAGCTCTTAGCTCAGTGGGGTTATTTTCCTTTGTGCTCCAGGCATATCTACAATATCTGCCTTGATTAATCTGTTGCCTTTGTATGGTTTATTTAAAATGTCAAATGAATTGTTAATGTGGGAAAGCATTCTGGGCCAAATTCGTCTTCCAGCTACACCTGTGCTGCCTAAGCAAAATCCATGACATCCTACAGCTCTAAAAAGAAAGTAGAATTATCAGCTCAATCAAAACAAAGAAAACACCCAATTTTGGCTCAAATTTTCAATGCTTGTAAGAACTGAATGCCTATAATTAAGCCTCTTATCAACAATAAAGGAAGTCCTTTAAAATAGGAAGAAATCTCACAGTTTGGAACCTGTTGACTCAAATTTAGAGGATCAAGATTTTTCCTTTTTCAATGGTCTTATGCCCACACATGCCAGGGTTTTTTCCTTTCATTTTTTCCTACATGACCACTCATTCGTTATTTTCCACATACCTGTATTTACATCTTTCTTTGACTAAAGATTTTGTAGAATTATCATGCTTTCCACCTAAGGTATTAATGAAACCACATAAAGTAAGACATTCTGTCTGCCTAACCAAAGATCACTGGAATATTCATAAAAAGTAAGAGTTAGTGATTTATTTCAAATTAGTGTCTGATGTTTCAGCATCAATGGACAGAAACTCTCTCTCTTCATCTCGGACTTTTTCCATCTTTCCACAGTACTTTAGTTTGAATGAACTAGTTTTTATGAGCCGATTTAAAACTGTCTTTCTTCTGGAGTGGTTTTTTGTTTGTTTTTTTTTTATTTATTTATTTTGCCATAGATACATCGTAATGGCTGTGTAACCATAGCTGAGGTTACAGTGCTAGGTGTCCAAGCACATCACAACTTTTGCAATGTTTGTGTGTTCAAGGTCTTCTGGGAGGTATTTACAGATGAAGATGACAGAGAAAATCTGTCACACTTGAGGTAGCCCGAAGAAACTAAAAAAGTAATGGAAATGATCCAGTCACAGAAGCACCAAGCACCAGTGAATTTAGGAATCACCTCCATAGACCTTCATACTAACTACAGTGTCTGCACAATATCTAAGTGCCAAACTGAGGAGCACTTCAAGGAAAAACGATGGACGTCTCCAAAACTGGGATTCATCCCATTTTAATATCTGAGACAGATTAAATGAGTCACTGTGGAGTTACATTCATCACCCCACTGAGTCTGAACGGAGCCTGAGTAGCTTTGAAAGCTATCTGAAAAAACTCTTCTCCTCACTGACTTTCTACAATCTTTGATTTCACAGAAGACTAATACAAATGCCCAGCCTCCCAAATCTCAAGAAGGTCTTTCTGAAGAGTCCTGCAGGGAATAAAGTAAGGTCTTGAAAGTTAGTCCATAATATATACTCAGAAGTCAGACAAATCACACCGCACACTTCTAAGACTATCATTAAAAATCAAAGTTGAACTCAGTGGTATGAACTAGTTACAGACTAAAAGAATGTTCTTTTTGCTGACTCAGTTGTATTTTTTCAGACATTTTAGAGTGTTTTTTTTCTTTTTTTTATATGAATATTTGCTTTTGAGCTCAGCAATATTCTCAGAGATTTTACTGGAAAATTTCATCTACAGGTAACTCTTTTAAAAGCATCCCAAGAAGACTCCAAACACTGATTTCTAAAAAACTATGAGCCAATTATCCACTTCAAAGGAAGGCATTCCTGCTGACCTAGCAAGTTCTGAATCAACGATTTACATGGTAACGAAGTAAACGATACACACTTACAGGAGCTGATCAGCACTGATAGGCATTCATGTATTTGAGAGCTGAAAATGTGATGCCTTTGCTTCAGCTCCAGACAAACGTTCTGACAGGTGTACTGCTACACCACGATTTAATGATGCAGGCCCTGTGCTCTTATCTGTTTCGCCAACACAGAAAACTGAGGTCCAGTACCCATTACACCTGTACAACCTTGACTCAGTCCCAGCTTTAGATCCACACCTGAAATACTCATGACTTGCGTGCAATGCAAACCACATTGGAATAATAATATACAAAAAAATCACAGGGGAGAATACTGAAAGAGTAATCCTGAAGAACACCCTTTTGATAGCTCTCCCTACTGGAGAAGCACTT
This sequence comes from Trogon surrucura, assembly GCA_020746105.1. Lineage (NCBI taxonomy): Eukaryota > Metazoa > Chordata > Aves > Trogoniformes > Trogonidae > Trogon > Trogon surrucura. The sequence goes on along the minus strand of CM036619.1, from coordinate 10,662,054 downwards.
TCCTTTTTCCTTGGAGGTTGTATTGTATCAAAAAGTGATTTTTAGACAAATAGCAAACCCAATAGAGCTGTTTAAATCATCTCTCATTGCATATATGGGGACAGCATACGGAGTTTGGCAACTCCAAAACATTTGTCATGAATTACACTGTATATTTAATTACTAATTTTAGCACTGTATCAGGCAGGCACTCCATTGACAACCCATTCCTCGTGCCATACAGTTAACACAGTGGTTTGTTGTTTTTCTATTTGGTGGCTGGAGTTCAGTTTCCTCTTTATTTTTAATCTCAGAAAATGCTAAAATCTATCTTGCCTTGTAAAGCCCATATATACCGTTTCTGCACAGACTCAGTGATCTTTTAAGCATAAAATACAGCAGCACCTCCTAAAACAACATTGTCATCTGCCAGGAAGGAAGGGTTTAATGATTTTAGTGGCCTAGATGGGAATAAATCTGTCTCTCTATTCAAATCCTTGAATCTCCACTTCTGTTTTAAGAGTTGACTGTTGGTAAGTTAAGTTTCTAAACTGAGAATCCATAGAGCCTAAGTCTCTTAAGCTGACTGTATACAGAAAAAAGCTCCACCAGAAGAGGAAGAGGAACCTAATCAAAGTTCAGGGAATTACCCTATAGAGAAGCCTGAGCAGAAAGATGACCGTCTTCAATTAGATAAGTTTGAGGATCGGAAACACCAGTTTAACAGCCCTGGAGATGGAGCTATTCAAATGCAGCCTGAGCAACACTGTCACTGAGAACTTCCTGACTCTTCTCTCAACATGGGCTCCAAGTCTGATGAGGGGGTCAAAGGGAGGAGTTCAGATTCATTTGCTTCTTCAGTCCTTGGGCTGCCATCCAAGGCCAACAGCAAGAATGCCAATGGTGGTGGAGGTTTGTGTGATGTGGTGTACTCTCTCTACCACTCCAAAACTGTCTATGCTTTCCTTATTCTCTTGTATTCTTGGAAATTCCAAGTTTTTTAAAAAGATCTTACAAGAGAGTAACCAGAAACATTCTCTAAACCAACAGCATTCTTCCAGAAGTGCATTTTACTGCCTGGTAGCTACCCACATAGCTTCAGTGTCTAACAGCAATTGACTTTTGAGGTTGCATTTCTCAGCGTGCCTAAAGGTGCTCAGTTATGTGGTTTCCTGACCACCATGGTCCCTAGGGATTGATGAGCAGAATCGACTCAATACCGAATTCAGCACTGACAGGAACACAAACACTCCAGTTTGGCGCTGCACATAAGTAAATGCTTAAATCACACAGAATTTAGTGAGATTTAAGCACAGGGTTCTTGTTGGTTGCCTTTAGCCGCATTAGTCATCTCAGCCACTTTTGGTTAGTACAGCACAGGCTTGACTGCAGTTTGACGACCCCAAAAATGTGACCTGTTTAAAGGTCCTCAGCATGCACAAAGGATCTTAACAGTAGGCAATGCAGAAAATACTGCAGTGATTGGTAGGAGACATGGAAATTATTAGCTCATCACTGGACAAGCAGAGACATCTTGAAGAGTTGGTACAGAGTCATCAAAAGCACATAGGGAGCTAATCAATCAATTTTTATAGATACTTTATCCAGCCTTGTTTTTTTCCAAGCATCCAGGGCGAACTATTCCTGTCTAACTCACTTCTGCAGCAGATGCAGTTAAGAATGGAGTCTCACTTTTTGTTCCTACTTCAATCACACTGTATCGTAATTTATTGGTACGGACTCTCTAATGATTTTTCTCTTACAGAATATTAAGAAGTCAGTGGCTCAGAAATATAACTGACTGCAATGATCAGTTCCACCGCCCAATATACCACCAAAGAAAGGCATTTGTTGCAGTAGTTCGAGAGAACCGTCCTTTGAGAATGGCATTTTAAAGTGTTCACCTAAATTACAGTTGTGTCATAAATATGACAGGTTTAAACTACAGCAGCCGAGAAATTGTATATATGAAAAATTACAAGGATATGATCTTTTTGCACTGGCACATAAAGATTTAATCTCCTGCGTTAAATACCCAGAGCACAGCAGTTGTGTCAAGATAATAGTTAAAACAATGCACGGAGAAATGTTTCTCGTGGTTATTTCTCAGAGCTTTCATGTTTTCTTTGAAGGAAATGCCTTTTGCGGAGTACAGGTGCAAAGCTCTTTTGGTGGCCCCTGGGTGAGCTCTCTTCTGTGGATATGTGGCAGGAAGGCAAAGGAGACAAGTGACCACTAAATGGCTGGTCCAAGTGCTAGTTCGTATCTCAACTCCTCACGTTCTAAGAACACCTGATACATTTCTGGTTAAAGCAGCACAAACAACCACCAGGAAAATGGCATAATTTCAGAATTTGGCAGAGCTTAGGTCAAGATAATGCTACAAATAATTCCTCTGAACCCCTGTAACAGTCCTAATATACCCTAACAACTTTCTGAGAGATACAGGTACTCTGGAAAAAGCAACTTGTAGAAAATCTGGTAGACTAATGGGGCTGTAACAATAAACACCTTTTCCCACCCGCTATTTTTTCCTGGTGTAGAAATTATAAACTCTACTTACCCACGTTAACTATTGTCATCATTTTGTTTACAGTGTGGTGGAAAAAGTTAAATATGTAGCCACGAAACTATAGCACTTGATCTGATACCTGAGCTACTCTTGTCCAACATTCTAGCTAAGCTCCTAAGCATCAGGAGTCTGAAGAACTAGGGAGCACTGGCTGCAAGGACACTACATATTCTGTGACAACATAGATTAACGTCAACTTCAATGTACAAGTGAAGAGTACTGAGCCAGCAGAGAGGTCACCATGCCCTGTGTGCAGCATAGTCTTCTGCTACCCTCTGGAGAAGAATAATGCACTTTTCTGGCACCCTAATATCTTTTAATTGACGTAGAAAAGCTGGAGAGTGTTCAGAGGAAAGCTTAAAATGTTTTGAAGATGAAAATTCTGTCCATGAAGACACTCGAAATGTCTCAGTCTTTTTTATCTGATCGCAAAAAGAATGGGAGAGATCACAATTATGAACCCCTTTCCTGTAGAGAAGAGAGTGAATACTAAAAAAAGTCACTTTGACCTAGGAGAGAAAGATATCATTTAATATAAGAAATGGACAAATATTTATCAGGAAGGATTCTTAATCAGTATAACCAACCACTGACCACACGGGTAGATTGTCTTTCTGGAATACATCTCTAAGATGACGTAGAAGCAACAATTATAGTTTTCATGTAAGAGTAAGTAGGTGATATTTAAAGGACTAGCATATGTTGGAGTTCTAGGTAAAGATCCTAATGTGACCTCCTGGCTTTAAACTCTGTCAATTCACTTCTCGTAATGACACAATTAATATATTTATTTCCTTCACATAAAACAGATTGCTGTTAATAACACACAGTGTTTTTTTTTTAAAAAAAAATCCTTCAAATGAACAAACTCAAATTCCAAGGAAAAGAAATTACACAATGCAGAATCAAAGGAAATCTTCCATTCACATTTCAGATATTACTACTGTAGCTACTGTAGAAGTACTGCTTTTGAGTGTTATTTTATGTCATAATCTTTAGTTTGCATTTAAAGCTGTTGGAAAATCCTAGTGAACACAAAATCAGATAAAAGCCATGGGACATGAGTCCACTTTATGTGTTCTTCACAGTACCTGGGGTGAGAACATGTGCCTTAAAGCTTTCTTGACAAGAATAACTTTATTTTCTCATAGGAGAATCTCAGAGTTTTCGCATGGATCTCTCAAGAACATTGTGGATGCACTGCTGTATAGAATTGGACCTTGGCTGTGCATCATGAAGATACCTAATAAACAGCTTTTTAACTATATATATGGTAAAGACAACTCTTAAATTGCATGTTGCATGTTGAACTATGAATGTCCAGTTTTCACTAGGGGGAAGAAAAAGAAAAAGCCAAATTATATGGTGGTATTACTCAGCAGTTCTTTAAGTATTTTCTGGAGGAAATCAACTGCTTCTCCTTTTTCTATATGAAAGAACATCTCAGTAAACTGCAATGACTTGACTGAAGAAGTCTTAGATATCCTGAATGTCTGTGTGGTGCTCTATCCTTCAAGTAACTTTACAAAACTTTCCCTTTTTTTTGTATATATAGAAGCTATTCATGTTTCTTTAAATCCTTTGTGCTCAAATGGTGTTCAAATCTGTGAGAATTTTTCTGTATGTATTTGTTCTGTGCATGCTGCTGGCAAAGAGAGGAGGAAAGCTGGCCAAAACTCAGGTATTTTACTATACATCTGGAAGCTGGTTTTGCAGACCTGGGGCGAAATTCTGGCCCAACTGAAATTAATGGCAAAACTTCAATGGGGCAGAATTTCACCCCTGGGAACTAAGCAAAAATATCTCCACCCTTACAAGCTGAGAACAGAAACTTGCTTTCAACAAGATGTTATTTGCTACCACCTATTCCGCAATAGTTCTAAAGAGAGTTCTGTAGTCAGTCCAGTTAGCTGTTTAAAGAAAATAAGAATAAAAATTGTGGTAAATTCCATTTCACTGACTTATGAATACAGAGACCAATTAATTCATATACACATAAAAATAATAACAAAACCTTACACGTATGTTGCAGAGACCTTTTTGTTACTGATTTAGAGTGAAGCTATTTTGGTTGATGTTCAAACATTTTTCACATTATACATATATATTTATCTGGATTGAATTTGGAAAAGTTTACTATAGAGTTAAGGTAATAAATCAAAAGAAGCAATAGTGCCCTCTCACAAAATCATAAACACCCAGAAACTGATCTCCTAAATACAAAAAGAAAACGTCTTCAAAACTCAGAAAAAGAACAAGATTGCAGGAAAAATAAAGCTTTTTTTTTTTTTTATGTTGAACAAATGTTCAAAACTAAGTGAAAAGAAACACCATAATTGTTTCTAGGACTTATGCGTCTGGGCCTCATTTCTATGGAATTTTCCAAAATTTTTCAGTTCTAAGGACGTAAAGTCACTCTGTGCCTTGTGACTGGATTCTACGAGGCATTGTTGAAACACAACTTTGGTATGAGTCACTATAACAAAAAGAGGCCAAGATGTTTGTCCACATGTTCCTTATTCCTCCATTTTTAAACGGAAACTGAAAAGATGAGCAAACTGGGCTGGAATTTCTCTTTTGCTTTTGCAAAGGTGAAAATTGTGAAATCTTTGAGACCAGTCACTAGGACTTCAGAATACCTGAGTTCAGGCCATCTCTGAAGCGTGATGAAAGAGAATCGGCTTTTGAGTTAAGGCTCGAGAAGATGTCATGCAACACAATCAGTCACTGTCCAGGTCCAAACAAATGGCAGCGTAGTTTTTATAGGAGAAATTAATTTACATAACTATTGGTTAACTGTGCAAATTCACAGGGAAAGCCTAAAGACCTGTTCTAATCCAGGCTATTAAACCACATCATTTCTTTCCATTTACAACTTAGGGGTTTTTTGCTATTTCCTCTCTCTCTCTTTCATTTCTTTTTATTTGCTCTCTGGTCAGGTCTCAAGACACTCACCTCCTGCTTCAGACAAAGCATTTACTCAGGTGCTGCTATCCTAGTAACCTCAGTTAGTAATTGATTCACATATATCACTTTCCAAGATAGCAGTGTTAAGATTAGTGTGAGGAGATACAAACAAAAAGAGCTATAAATTACAGCAGCACATTTAGTGGGCACAGAGGATCACAGCATAGAAGCAGTTCAGCTTCCTCTTCGCTTATTTTCTCATGATATTTTGAAAAGAGAGATATAAGCACTCTTCATGTTCTGAGTACAATTCAAGCATACTAAAAAATCATGTTTTGAAATGCGCTAGATGCCTGCTGAAAGAGCTAAAAATTGTCGTATGAGTTTTTGATCAGTTTGCTTTGGACAGCATTGGGATTTTGTGCAGATGATGCTAAAATGGGACTGTGTCACTGTTCTAAAGTTCATGGGGAAATAAGGAGAGGGGTGTGAACCTGGAAAAAGTGAACGGTCACAAATGTTCCAATAAGTGGTTTTGCATATATCCCTATGAAGTAGCCCAAAGTATCAGAGCATTTCACTTCAGACAAGTGGGGTCAAACTATTGAGAGAGCTCAGACCTAAACTTAAAATCATCTAAACTTACAATCATCTAGAGCAAGGGGCTGGACTTTCAAAAGAGCTCAGCTCAGGTTCAGTAGTGACATTTACTCCTCAGCAGGACTTTGCCTTTTTAAACGCACATTGTTTTATGATTAACCTTATTTCTTGCTTTTTTTTTCCATTCTGTTTTCTCATTTTTCTGTGTCCTTTCCTTTCTTCACTGTTTCTCCCAAGTCTTTCCTATCTGTGCTCTACTCTTCCCTCTTCCTCCTAATACTTTTTATCTCCCTCTGTGTCACAGTTCTATTGTTTCCGTTACTAATGATTTTATTTCCCTACTATTAATAATGTATGTGAAGGCCATTCACTGTCACTAACTTTTTTCTGCTCCCAACATCCCTGCATCTTTTTCTAACACACAGATATATGGAGGACAGCCAAACCTGGGAGATGGGATATGAAAACAGAGTTTAGATTTCATGACGTGAGGATTTAGTTATGATATCTGACACTTCTGACTATGAAAGTATAATTCAAATTACTGAAAGAGGTATCTAAATTGTCTTTGCATGATCTGAAGAGAGGTAAGTACCTAGCACCAGACAATTGATGGGAAACATTTGAAGGTCTGTGTAAAACCTGTCACTCCCTTGAGCAGCAACGATGAGCTCAGACAGCCAGAGAAATGCCTTTACAAAACTAGAATTCAGACTGCCAGCCTGTTTCCTGCCTTTCTCATATATTTGAGCAGGCACAAATAGATTGCTGTTCTGGTGCCAAGGCAGGTGGTCCAACTCTTGCACCTAATCCTTTCCCAGAATGGCCTGAGGACTTGGAAGACACTAAGGAGGCTTCAAAACATGTCTGGTTTTGCCTACTGAAGTTGTACGTCATTTTAGACTATGCATCCCAGGTGTTTTCTTAAGCCAAAATGAAGAATAGGCAAACTGATTGGGTAACAGGTCAAGATTTTACTCAATCTCTACCATTAGTGTGAACATTTTGTCTAACATGGCAGGACCTGGCTTCTTGTTTCTAGTTTATATTTACTGAGAGTCTGCAGTGACCAACACAGTGATCATGTCCATAGTCCATGTATCTTCAGAGAGGAATCCTGGCAGGTGTCATGCTCTCCTCTCATGTGGATGAGAGTAAACAGAAAGTGTTCAGCACCCAGAGAATGAGAGCCTTCTTCTCCTCACATATTCTTGCTCTGTTAAAATAAAAGTAAGAAAAGCCTTTGGCTGAATATGGCTATGAAGATACATGTCCCCCGTAATTACCCAATTTAGTTGTACAAAAGAACACCACATTTAGATCTGGAAAAGGGTTGCATTTTTGGGAACTGTTTCGAAACAGACCAAGTTTGAGTCAATGTCCATCTGATATCACTTAGTTGTTGTGGTAGCATTGTTTGAAGTGGTTTCTTTCGGCACTGGCTTGGACTCATAAACTAGTCAGCGATGGTACATACAGCCACCCACATTTAACTCAGAGGCAAGCAATGCACAACTGGAAATAGTCATTGCTCTAGAAAGAGCAATAAGAGCACAGTGAACGAAGAAATTGCTGACTCATGTCTTTGGCTATGTTGGTTTTCAGGAATTTGATGGTTTATGAAGGGACAAAATCTAGAACTCCTTAATTATATGGGGGAATATATCAGGATCTTGTAAAAAATTCATCAGAAAATACTAGTTCTTTCCCCTAAAACAGGCACAATTTTAATATCCCTTCACTGCAGAACTTTCTGGATATTTACTGTAACTTAGCAAAACTATCGAATAAGCATGTTAATTGTCAATGAGGACTGCAGAGAGAGGCAAAGAAAAGCAGTGGTGGTAGATGTGCAGAGCTTTACTGAAAGAGTTAAACCAGGCTAATATGCTGAAGAAGTGAAGTTTTGCCTGAAGTCGAATAACAAAACACTAGAGCAACAAGTAGGACAGAAATTAATCAAAAATAAATGGGCCATAAACTTACAAGCACTAAGAAAAGTGCCAAAGCCTCTTAGAAAAATCCAGTGGATGAATGAAATATTCACTTTATCTTCCTTCCTCCCACAGTACATGAAAAAATGATGTGTAGATACAATGCTAAATAACAACCAATTTAGTTTTTATTTTTGCTCTCGATTGTGCTCCCCTGCAGTTTTGTAATAATGTTTTCTGCATTTTGTTAACTATTTGCAGTATAATAATAGCATGCTGAGTGTTAAAAGAGATCAGACTCTCACTTAAGTGGGTTGCTCCATGCTACTTAGTGTCAAAAATGTAAAACCAAACAAACAGAACAACCACAGGACAAATAAAAAGGAGAACAGGGGAAGGGGCAAGCAGCCCAACTTACAGATGAAGCACTGAATTCTCCCTAGTTGATAGGTGGAGCACTAAGGTCCCTTAGCCCTTTGGACTCCAAGTGTCATAAAATTGTTGAAGTGATAGGATGCCTGGGAAGCAGAAGATTCAAAGTATGGAGGAGCAGTTTTGTTTTACAAAACATATCAAAGCCTCAAATGCGTTTCCATTGCTACAAAGAAGGAAAGCAAAGCTTTTCAGAATTCCCTGGAGGAAACAAATGAAAAGGAAGCCCCAGGAAGGCTTTGTAACAGGTACTCGCATGTGATGTGGGAGGCCAGGCTCACAGATATTCCAGAAAACAAGTGGGGACATGAACTAGAGTGACTAGTGTTCCCTGAAACTCTGAGTCAGTCCACCTATGTTTGCAGAGTCATCCTGGACCTGGCAAAAACAACCTACAGAACTTATGGGAGATTTTAGCTTTAATGAAGTGTCATTTTTCACCAGGTAAATGTTCCGCTAAAAAATGGTTTTTCACCTACTCTGAGTCCTTGTTTAACCAGGGCGCAGGGAAGGTTGGCAGCAAATTTTTCCCTGAGCAGTATTTTGCTGACAAAAATTTGGTGCAATGTTGGCATATAAATTCCATGTGTTCAGACTTCAAAAAGACACGTAACCTGTACTACAAAATAAAATGGAACTGCTTTCAAAACTAACATCTCACAGTCACTCCTAGTAACATATAACATCAATTTTTTTTGATCAAGTTAACTTTAAACATATTTCCTTCAGATGAATTATAGTAGGTTGAAGACCTGCAATCACTTTTGCTAGTCTCAACCAGCCTTTGTTTTTCCACACCACTCACTCCAAAACTGACAACAGGAAAGGTCAGGTAGGTCACACTTAGTTAGTCCCAAATGCCACAGCATGTTATCCAAGACAGAGAATATAATTATCTTTTCACAAGTGGCAATTAGTAAGAATACCCCCCATCAATTCTGTTTAACAGTCAACATTTGTAATGTGGCAGAAGCCAAGGCATTACAAGAGGAAGGCCAAGCTACTTAATAAGGTTAAAACTAACATCAAATACATAAGGATTTTTATGTCAGCAGAAATGTTAAAAAATCTGAAATTTGAAGAAAATGCTTATTCTAAATATTTTTTAAATTTTTTAGAATGTATATTCTGAAAATATGCAATTAGTTATGGTGTTCCTTCAACATCTCATCATACCTGAGAGATGTAACAGATAACAAATACATAGCAAATAATTTAGCATTATTATGGGGTAGTATGCTGAGAGTATTACCATCTCTTTTCCATAGATAAAGTGACTTTTTATAAAGAAAAAAATTACCCTCCTTATTGCTCAACTCATTTAGAGTGGACAGGGAGAAATGAAGGTAAAGAGAAGTTAAGTCAGCAGTTTGAAAAGAGAGACTTCATTTCAAGTATCTCCGTTTCTGAGTGCCTGACGTAAGTACTTGGAATCATTTTCTGAAGTTTTCAATTGTGGTCTGGCTTCAGCCCAGGTCTCCTCTGTCCCAGGTCTTTGTTTTAACCACAAGATCATTCCTCAATCCCTCTACAGTGAATAAAATGAAGTTATACAGATACTGAAAGTCTTCATTTCAGTATCTATGGACTAACACTGAAAGTATCCTGGATCACCAACAAAGAGTTCATACATTACGAAAGTTTATTTCCTATCATGCCATATCCACAGGATCACTTTTTTGCCAAGTTAACTTTCCTATGCGCAATGGTCTCCAGTTCCAGCACTGAGTGAAAAGGCCTTGGACTTGATCATCTGGAACTGTACTGTGCACTGATAGCCTGAACATGTCTCTCCGTTTTCTTCCAAATGATGTCTGTTTTTCTCTTATTTGTCTCAAAATTACAGAATCCGTTTCTGGTGGATTCTCAGTTGAAAAGATCATTCCTTGTATTGTTGAGGGGAGCAAATACATTCAGTTTGGCACCAGACGCGCAGAGAATTCCAGTAATTCCCACTGTAATTTAGCCATAAGCCATTTGGGATGATCAGAGAAATGCCCTGTGGGAGGGATTGAATTAAATTTCCCCCACTTCTTTCAGACAGCTGAACAACACACTGCATCCTTCCTTTCTCAGAGGGCACAGCCAACATCTGACAGTCAACCCAGCACCCACTTGCAGCAGACTGGCTGTATTTTGTATCCAGGAAAAATAGCTTTCTGGTAGTTAACTGGTGACATAAAAGTCAGGGTTTATATGAAGGAAGGGTGATTTTCCTTCTTATCTTCCTTTCTAAAAAGAACTTGCAGCACTGCAGACAATTGCCTGAAATGGAAAAAAAATATTAACAAAATATGTTCAGAAGTGTCAGGGTTACAGGATGCCTGATAAAAAAAAGGAAATATCTATTATCAAATTGCAACTGCCCTTGAACTAACAGTACGAGGTGGTGACGCACTAACTAATTCATTTATGTGTTGAAGTTTCTTCCAGGTAGTTATGGGTAGCTCTGGAAGACTCTTTCACACGAAGTTCTGCTGTTGACACGTGGAAGGGCTCTGTCAAGCTCTGACTACAACCCATCTGGTTGAAAGCTTTAAATTTTTTAGATATTACCCATGGAAATTCACTGGATTTCACTGACTCTCAGTACTTAGCAGAAAATAATACAGAATACCCTTCTATTGTAACTGGATCTTTGACCAGTAGTGCATCACAGACTTAGTTCACCATTATGGGTCAATCAAGATCCTTTACATATCTCATTCACACAGAAACTACTGTTCCTCCTCTCTACCTGTCAAAAAGATAGATCGTAACTTTCTTGGCAAGTCTTTTTTTATCGTTTACAGAAATCACATTGGCCCTGAGGAGAAAGCCAAAAAGTCCCCTGGTTGCTTACAGATGGAAGAATTTAACTTCCTCAGAGCTTAGGAGTTCCCGTCTTTCTATTTGCTATTTTATTGCAATGGTGTATGGGATGCTAAGACTAACTTCAAGGCCTCCATCTGAGACTTGAGAAGTTCATGATATAACTGGCAAGACAAAATGCAAACGAAAAGAAGCAAAAACTGTTGGATTGTTGTGTGTATGAGACTGAGACAGTGGGATGTTTGACTCAGGCCACATGGAGAGTCAACATCAATGTCAGGATCTGAGCGTCGGGCCCCCAAGTAGGTTGATCTAAGCCTTCCGCTTGCAGTTCCCTCGAAGGAAAGGGCTTTTCAAAGCCTGTGAACCCACCACAAGTCTGAAGAAAATCCAGTTAGTTACTAGCAGTGACCGCACCCTGACCCTCGTTTCAAATGCATGTAACATTAAACATTAACCAGCCAAAGAACTAAAACCGGTCTGAAGCATGGATCAACAATAACATGCAGTGTGTGAGGGACAGAAATGCAGACACCAAAGATGCTCTTGTCTGATCTATTCTTTGGCATTTAGTTACCACTTAAAATGCTTTAAATAGGCATAATCTACCTCTCCAACTTTCCTTGCCTTGAACTGCAAAGAAACGAGTAAAACAATGGATTTCAGCAGAACAGTGTTCACTGCGAATATCACTGACAGCATCATTTTAAAGCACAAAGGTGAAAGGAGTTTTTTATAGCTGCCGGAAATCCTGGCAACACATTCTCTTTGTTTCCAAGCTACTGAAGCCAGAAAAACCTTGCATGACTTCTTTATGTACAAACGTATAACATCCTTGTTCCTGGCCCACAGGAGGCACCTCTTAATGCCTCTTGTCAACTCATTTGTGACACATAACTGTAGTCGAAAAGTGGTTGAATTGCCTGGTTTTTAATGCAAACACACACACATTGTTCAAGACTTTCTAACAGCATTAGCCTCTGGGAAAAGGATGGCTTCAGGGTTCTAATTAAAAGAAATCATAGACAATCAAATCAAGTGTTTCCTATTTGTATTTTATTTAATAAAGAAGGAATGACACAGATAGTATTTCCTCCAGCCTTGCCTTTTCAGTAAGGGTCGGGGGGAGCAATGGGCCCTTCAAAGCTCTGCAACAGGCGTGAACTGGTCCCAAATTGATTGCAATCCTCGAACCCCTGCTCTGAAGGCTTGGTAGTATTTTCACGTGGGATCCAAAGCAGGCGGTCTTCAAGGAAAGTTATTACATCTGGTGAAAAAAATAAAGTTGACATTTTTTGACAAGACCCTTAAGTATGCCTCTCCCAAGAGGGCTGTAACATAGAAGAGGCTGAGCAGGTGGTAATAATCAGCATTACATACATTTGAGCATTTTCTATAATATGGATTACCATGGAATTCCTTCCTCCCCCTACTCTCCTTGGGGAGACTCGCACAAATTGCAAGTATTTTCAAGGCTCTTTGATAAGCATTTCTATCACCAGTTTCACAGCTGTAGCTAGGTTGTTTAAAATATACAAAACGCGACCCCACCCTCCCTTGGAGATAAGGAGTAGGGAAGGAGAGGACTCTCTTTTGTTTCTCAGCTCCCACTAAGCCTCTTTTCTAAATGCTACCTGAAAACATTCTACTGTTGTGCTTAAATACAACCTAATAGTGCTTAAGGTGCAACAGGGCACAATTTTTCTGCTTTGGAGTGAAAAATGGATGCACAGACACAAGTCATAGAAAGACAGTGAGCAAAACCAAAAGTAACTAAGTAAAGATTAGTGTGTTTTTATAAAAGACCAAGAGTAAATCTAAATATTTCATCACAACTGATGTACTGCCTACACCAGAAAGAGATAAATAGTGAGAAGGCTTAATCACAACCAGGGTCCCTTTCAAGGCTCCTGCAGGGAAGTGAGATCTGACAATTTTCTGGCATTTATGCAGCCTTATAAAAGGCCTCCAGGACAGCGGCTCTGGATCCCATCATGCTCTTGGGAGCTCAGTTCCCTCTGCTGAGAAATGGTCCCTACTACAAAAACCTTGCAGTTTAAAATGAGTTAATGAAACAATGAACTGTGTGGCATTAGTAGTTGACGTTAATAAATGCTTTTAAAATTAGAACTCGGTGATACACTTCCACTGAATAGTAAATTGACAAAAAAGTGCAGTTTCCAGAGGTCACTGAAGCAATTAGGAAATGGTGAGTGGTTTCTGCCACCAAAAAAAAAAAAAAGGAAAAAAAAAAAAAGGAAGAAATGAACTGTGGAAATAGAGGAGAGAGGAAGACCCGTCAAGATAATGGCTCATTTCTATTCAGGAATTTTAATCATCTTTAAATTTTTCATTTCAGAACTTTTTCTTTGTTTTAATATATTGGTTTTATTGGTTTTGAATTTAATATGCCTCTTTTTTTGGTTTCATTCTGAGAGGGAAGATTTTGCTAGGGAAAGAAAGCACTGAAAAAAGTGCTTGAATCAAATAAACCTTTCTGAGTCAACATAAAGAAATTATTGTTGCTTCATTATAAAAATAAACATCTATATTTTCTTACATTTCTCTGTATGTTTTTCAGGTTTAGGATTTTTTACTTAAAAATCCATTATTGAAATGGCATTTATAGAAATACATAAAATTCACATGTCCTCCTCAGTAGTCTTTAGCACTTGCGCAGTGATACTGATAAAGACTTTTGATTCTATCTCAGCTAATATTTACCTCACTCTGATAATATCAGACTTTGACATGCATGTATTTGTAGAAGGATGTAAAGAATTCTCAGTCTTTTTTTTTTTTTTCCAGAAAAGCTCTAGTTGTCTTTTCATTCAGTTACTAGATACTAGATTTTACCAACTACACTGATAATTTTTGTGTTTCTTAGTAGAAAATCATAGATTATAATTTTTCTTTCAGCACAAATTTGCTTGCCCTCCAAAGAGCAACTCTGTCAGCTCTCTCCTGATTTTAGTCACAGTCATTTTATCTTTTTATCATTTCATTTTTTTGCCAGAAGTCTGCAACATGTTTTTATTTTACCTAAATTCTAGAAGGGCTGGAAGAGACAGAAGCCTCAGTAAAACCTTAGTGTGTTCTCTCACAGTCTCTTCTGGCTGAGAAACATTTATGTTTCACCACACAGGATTTTAACTGCAAAGCATACAAGCAATTTCCCTTGAAGCCGGAAAAAAATAAATTAGAATTTTGCTGGTTCATTTCTGTCACTTGTCTTGCAACTGTGTTTAACAGCATGGTTAAGAACAGCTCATTAGGACAGTATATACTTATATGAAGCAAGTTAATATCCATTTTTGCTTTAAAAGATCATTTTGCTAATATTTGAATTTCTTCATGGAAAGATTAGGGATGTGTCCAGAAAAGTGTCTGTGTGTGTAGGGGAAAAAGACTGGAGAGCTCGTAATAATCTTGGAACATGTACAGGATCATCTGCCGTGTTTCCACATTTCTGTAAATTCATAGTACATTTGTGAGCTAGAATAAAGAGGAGAAAATTGGGGTGTCAGTGTGGCCTGAATAAAATGAAGTACTTTCAGTGAACTTAGCTAGATCTGACCATCCTAAGTCAGAGTAAAATCTGAACCACTGTTGTTGTGAAGTATGCTTTTAATTTAAAAATAATACCTTGCCATGGGCCTATGTGTCTCAGTCCTCTCATTTCTCTCAAGCAAGCTCCATCAGTTGTGTGTAAGCTACCAGATTTTACCCTCTGGGATAACTTCTTCTGCCAAGTCATGACTTTCAAGGATGTTTTCAATGGGAAGTACATTCCACTCAGCCCTACAGGTCCTGTCTTAGGGAATGTGACCCCTAGACCGATCAAAGAACTCATGCCTTGGCTTACCTTAGACAAAACCTTATAATGTCGAGGCTCCTCACTCCAGCTTAAAATTGGAAGTCAGTCTCTCCAAGTTCATAAATAAGGTTTGAAGCTAATTTCAGATGCCTGAGTGTTGACGGAGTAATAGAGCAATCCCAAATGAATTATGAGCTTCTCATGTGACACAGAGTATCATCTTTCTATTGATAAAGTAAAATATTAAAACCAACGACTTTCATCTGATACCTGCAGTCATATAAATGCACACAGGACAGCAGACTGTAAAATGAGAGCTGGCACTTGAAGTAGCTGGGGTCTGATTTGCATACAGCCAGATAAAACAAACTAAATAAAACATGGGTGCAAAAGCAGCATTTGCACACTAAGGGAAAAATAAAAGACTGGTTTTTCAGACATGCCTGTTGGGGAGGGAAAAACTTATTACTAATAACTAAGCCTGCTGTATCACTATGAAATTTGCCAATTCTGAACTCAACATAATGAACATGCTAGTCTGATTTTTGTATCAGTGCCCTTTTCTGTAGATGTTTTGCAAGTTCCCATTAAGGGAACTAATATTACTATTCCCATACAAGCTGGTCATTTTAACAAAACACGGATAAGGAACTCTAACAGCATTAGTAGCTGTATAGAGTGGTCTTAAAGAGTTTCTAGCTTTTAGGCTCAGTAGTGCCTCTGGCTAACAGAGCTGTAATTAGTTAAGCCAATTACTTAAAGATGTCTTCAGACTCTCTTCCCTTTGCTTCCTTTTTCCTTGCTTTGCAAGCTGCCTTCTATTAGGCATCTTGTTGCTGCCTGCTTTCAGCTGAAGCCTCCACACTGCCCCAACAGGACACAGGTCTCTGATTTCTATTCACACACCAAGTTCCTGTTTCTAACAGGGGGGCTGTGAGATCCTGGACCTCAAAGGGAGAATAGAGGGCAATTCCACAACAGGGGAAAAGGCAGCAGAAAATGTGGTCTGAATTATGTCATTATGAAATGCTGGCTTTTGTTGCCATCAGTTCATCAATACAGTGCCTAGAAGTAAAAAAAAGGTCCATCTATACTTACATGAATGCATCCACAACGCACACTGCTTAGCTGACATCTGTTATTTTTGTCTGACTGTCACTGCACACACCACCCGATATCAGCCAGACTCTACCGTTTCATTAACAGCTGATCAACAGAACTACTGATTTTATATTGTACCTCTGTTCCAGAAGCTTGGGATAAAATGTTCCACTTGGTGCAAGTGAGGACTAAGAGAAATATCAGATGCGTTGCTCCATTGTCACCTGCATCTACTACATCCAAACCACTGTAATAAATGGCAAAATTACACTGCTACAATTTGTTAAACTGAAATTAGGACAAAAATTTTAAAACCCTATAAGAAGGTCAGCAATATGGTTCTCACAGTCCACATAGGGTAAATAAATCCTGCATGGATTTCATATTTGTATGAAGAATTATATATTATAATGTTATGAGATATTTGATATCATATTTACCATTAGTGTACCTTTAAATAACATTGAGTTTATACTAGTTTCTTCTAAAGATCAAATGTGGGCTTTTTACATCAAGGCAATACTTTCTAAAAGACATGGGGTAGCTCATATAAGAACTATTAATTTTATTTCCTGAACTGCTTGCCATGAACTGGCTTTTGCATTTGACTTCTCATTTTACGCTTAGGAAAGTAGATTCAATAGTCTTTTTTCAATGTTAGCAATTAATCTTAATGGTGTTTAACAGCGTATTCTGGACAAATATGGAAGCAAATTTAGGAAGAAGTGAGTCCTTCATGGAAAATAACCCCACTAACCGTGTGTTGGCTGCAGCCTCCCCATCTTTTATCCTGTGGGATACATCAGTTGACCGAAGCTGAAAAGATATGCTGATACACCATTCATGTGAGGGAAAGAGTTTATGCTCCCAGTTTGCTATTGGCAGAGACCCTTCTGTTCTTTCTAGCAAAATAGCTGTGTCCCACAGAAATGCTGACTTGTAATTGTAAAACACATGGTCTAAATGCCATTCATAAGCCTGTAGTGACTCAAAAGTTCTAGAGACTTTCAGATCATTTCCCTGAGCCAGATGGGAGGCCCAGATTCTTTTAATGTTAAGTGTGATTGAAGGAGAGCCTCTACATTGTTACTGGAGCTGCTAAAAGCAATTGCAAAAGATGCAATATTAGGCATGTTTAAAACATTTCAGGAAGAGATTAGTTAAGTGGTATTCTGGGCCTTTTCCTCCAGCTGGGCCCACAAGCAATGATAGGAAATCCAGACTTTTCTCTGAGGTTCGTAATTAGGTCTGCCTCACTCCCAGGAGACTAATTCTCTGCAGAACAGATTATTACAGTTCAGCTCCTGTATCCACGGGTGGACTCAGTCAACAGGCTGATTTCAATTAGAGAAGTTAAGTGCTATTGACTTCTCCTATGTACAAGAAGAGGTAGGCATGGGAGGTAAGAGCCAGATAAGAAACCAGATTACTGAATTAATCTTACAGTTATAAATACTGCAAAGAATCTTAATCTGTTATCTGCTAAAAGGGTAGCTGAAAATACACTTCTTTATGTCATTGTAGTTGGGTGAAACGTTATAAGTGATGACTTGCAAACTAGAAAAAAATGTGTGGTTTTGTTCTAATTTTCTTTCATAAAGATGAGAAAATGCAGTTGTTTTGTATCAACAATCAAAGTGTTGTCTTGTCTACCTTAAAAGCCTCTGTTGCAATGGAGGACTAATCAAGTTATAACCTTGTAAGAGGCAGAAGGCTGAGGTCATGGTTTAATGGTACAGAGGCTCAGGCAGTGTTAATGCTTTTCTGTGGATCTGTTTCCCTGCTTCTGGTGACATATTCCCACGCTGTTAGTGCAAAACACCACCCCTAGCTGTGACAGAAACTAGTCTCCTTTTTCAAGTACTTGGGCAAAGAGAGGCTGTGGCCTCCTCATTGTGCGTTACAGCTGGCAGAAATACCAATGTATTTGTTGTTCTTGACAATCTCACCCCAAGCAGGAATACTCCACAAGGAAACCTTGCATCTTTATGTGTATGTATCTGTTTGGTCACTACCCTCTGAATAAGTCCTTACTGACGGATCAAAAGGAACTTAGAAATCAATAACTGAGTAAAGCACATGTGGTACTAGTGGTCACTTAATATGCAGAAGTGCTTGCTGGACATTCAGTTTCTGCTGTGTCTGAATTCTGCTGAAAATGAGTAGAGATTCATTTTGCTTTTACACTGAATCAAAATGTTGATGTCGTTGCCCCCTTTGCATGTACTCAGAACACTCACAGATTCCTGTGAGGTGATGTATTCCACAGCATTTCTTACAACACCTATTCAGGAAGTAAGAAAAATATTCTCAGAGGGGTTCACACAGCCTATATCTCAGAGATGGTAAGGACTGATGTAAAGGAGGGCTTGAGGATATTTAGTGCACACTGTTCCACTTTGTTGCACTGGCAGAAAAGCCAAATGTTTTCTGTTCGGTGACAGCAGAGGCTGCTGAGCAGGTGGAGAGATGTGCAGGTGGGGAGATCACACAGGTTTCAAGAGCAATTTCACATCTGTGCTGAAGGCCTCTCTTTCATCACAGCATTTATCTCTTCTTTTGAGCACCTAGACTGCAGGAGTGGGTGGGTTGGTTTTTTTGTAGTTCAAGAGTGATGCTCAAATAATAATGTTTACCTCTTCAAAGTCACATACAAGCAACAATTGCTTCAGTCACAACAATCCTGTAAAGTGGGTAAGCTCTTTTTGTATTGTTATCTGCAAAAGATAAAGGAATAGATACAGAAAGGTTCAGTTCCCTCAAGACGTGAATCTGGATACTTGCAGAGCCTGGGCTACAGCTTGGAAAACACAGCTGACATCCATATAGTGCACTGCAACACCACAGTCAGGTCAGAAAACTGAGCAGTGAGAGAGTTTACAGGATTTCTCTTGAAGGGAAGAGCATAGGCAGGTTGTAAACTCTGTGCTGAGAAGACCTGCTGGTGCTCAGCTCCACAGACACTTCTAGGACTCAGCTCTTCCACTGGAAAGACACAAATGCTGAGATGGATATGGATGTTGATGGGAAGGACCGTGCTTTGAAGTTCTAGTGCTCAGCTTGGCTCTCAGCTATAGCACAGCTGCAGGGGTTGGAGTGGATTGGCTTATTTGGAGGTGGATCTTCCAAAGTCAGTGACCACAATCTGCTTAGATCACATTTTTGCTACCTAAATGACATTTCATGTTTTCCCTTTACAGTTTTACTCCACTTTCTGTCAGTTTCAACATTTATTTTCATTCAGAATTTCACAATTCACTTATTGCATTGTATTAAAGCCATGTGGGGCTCAGACATGAATCAAGTGAAGCCAGTTTAGCCCAGGCGATTTGAAGTATCTGGTGAATGAAGAGTTTGAAATTCTCTAGAACTTGTTACTGACAGATCCAGTCTGATTTCAATTTAAGGTGGTGAAAATGCAGATTATTTCTATTTTTTCCGAATCAATTTGTCTACCAGTGACAAAACTGCAAAATTCTCAAATCTTCACTTCAACATGTGTGTGAATTTCTCGCCGCTACTGGAGATTTTCATGTGTTCAGCTTCTGTACACAGTGAGGCTTCAACCACTGCAGAGGTTGGGAATTTTCAAGTCATATTGAAAGTTAAACCTAAATGTAATTTTGATAGCATACTATTTTCAAAAGGGAAAATATGATGAAACTAGGAAAGCTGTCTCTGATAGCTGAAATAAACCAAGCTGTTTAGATGCAATAACTGATGATGTATGTACACATCATGAAAACCCTGCTAAGTATTCCTCTTGTAGGTAAAAGCAGATGCTAATTCCATGTATATTACTGTGGAAACATATATATGTGTGTGTGTGTATGTGTGGAAATAGCAATGTCCTGGCAAGTTTCGTCCCCTACTCTATATAAGTGTGTAAGAATATATAATTTGGGAAAGGTAGAGAAGATTTGTATTGCTGCCAGTGCCCCAGCAGTACACAAATATGATTTGACCAATTGTAAAGCTGACAAAGGGTTACAAATTATGTAGCCAGTTGTATTTCAAATGCCAGGTTAACTGTGTCTGATTTTCTCCTGGTATTTTTCTCCCATATCATTTAAAACTTCCTTGTGGTGAAGACATCAATATTTCTCTAGGCAACCTGTTCAAGAACTTAACTTTCTTTACTGTTAAAAGCCTTTTCCTATCACCAGACCTAAATCATTCTCACTGTGATACAAGACAGTTACTTTTTGTACCATCCCCACAGGGCAACAAAAATAATTTGCTTCTTTCGTAATGTAAGAGGTAAGTAGGTATGTCTAAAATATTCTTGATTCCTCACAAAGCAGTATGAAATTATTTTCCACTTCCTTGAGTTTTCCTCAGAAAACTCTTTGGCTACTTACCTGAGTACCCTAGGAAGAATTTCCTGAAGCCTGGGTAGGAGGTACCCAACTCATGTAAGTCTGCCCAGACAGTTCATCCAGTGTCGTAATCAGAATTTAGGAGAAAAAGGGGCTCAAGCCTTCTCAGCTCCATCTGCCAATCTTTTTCTCTCTTTATTGAGCATCATAGCAATCTCTTACAATAATACATTATAGAGTATTACCCTGCATTCTTTTACAGTTGTATCTAGTTTTTGCCTGCTCTTCCAATGTTTTTCTGATTTTTTTTTTTTCCATCATGCTTATACTTGGTCTCGGGAACTTTGACGACATTTCTGCTTTTCTCTTTTTGGTTCTGGGGCTCAAGTTGGTCGAAGAACACAGGGTTTAATCAAGTTTGCATCCCTTTTTACTGCATTTGCATGGCTTGTTCTTGTATCTTTAACATTATTCATTAGAAGACTGCAAATTCTTCCAAACACATATCATCTTTAATTCTGTTTCACAGGCTGTGAGAAGTTAGTGTCTATGAACAACAAGATTGGTTTCAGGACAAGCATGACGTTACTGTCATTTTTTTTTCTCACACCATAAGCAGACCACATTTGTGAGACTTTGGTCTGACAAACCTAAGTTTAATTCCAATCTCAAAGTAAACCTTGTCAAAACCAGAAATTCACAAATTCAGTAATTTTTTCCTGAATTAAAGCTGAAATCTAAAATGCAGCTTTTTATTCAAAAGAGCTCAGGACTGTGATCTGTGTTTAGTTTGGGGCTCCTCACTGCTAGAAGGACGTTGAGGTGCTGGAGAGTGTCCAAAGAAAGGCAATGAATCCGGTGAAAGGTCTAGAGCACAAGTCTTATGAGAAGTGGCTGAGGGAACTCGGATTGTTTAGAATGGAGAAAAGAAGGCTGAGGGGAGACCTTGTCACTCTCTACAACTATCTGAAAGGAGGTTGTAGAGAGGTGGAGATCAGTCTGTTCAACCAAGTAACAAGAGATAGGACAAGAGGAAATGGCTTCAAGTTGCATCAAAGGAAGTTTAGATTGGTATTTGGAAGAATTCCTTTACAGAAAGGGTTAACAGGTGTTGAAACGTGTTGCCCAGGGCAGTGATGGAGTCCCCTTCCTTGGAGGTATTTAAGAGTTGTGTAGACATAGTGCTTACAGATATAGTTTAGTTGAGAACTTGTTAATGTTAGACTAATAGTTGGACTCAATCTTAGAGGTGTTTTCCAATTTAGGTAATTCTGTGATTCTGTATGCATCCTGTAAGGACCTAGTAGGGTCATTATTTCATCCAAGATTCACATTAAAAAAGGAAATCTAGGAGCTTCAAACCCAAACTCAACTAATTGTCTCATGATATTTATGTTACAGATTGGCAATGTTGGTTGACTCTTATACATGATCTGAACCTTGTCAGTCCTCCTCATTTCCCTGAAATTACAGTGGGCACTTACTGTTTCTGTTTACTTGAGTGTGACATAGAGATTTACTTGAATTCATGGTCAAAGCTTACCTGACTTCCAAGAAAAAAGAAAATAGTCTGGTTGAACTAATTAGAACATTATCACCCACACAGTTACCTCTAACTAGATAGTGTACAAGTTAGTCATGTTCTAACTCACTGTCTCCCAGCAATAAAATGGAGAGGATTTTACAGACAGAATTTTACAAAGTGTCTGTGTCCAGGTGCTGGTAGTGGGGCTGCCTGTCCATGTCCATCTGGTGGCAACTGCAGGTTTGGGAAAGGTCCAAAGGAAGTGATCTCAGAGATAGGGCAAACCCAGGAGGGAGGAGCAGCTGAGGGACCCCGAGGCTGGAGGAGGAGGAGGAAGAGGAAGAGGTGCTGCAGGCCCAGAGCACGGATCCCCTGCAGCCCTGGAGAGACCCTGCTGGGGCAGAGACCCACCCAGCAGCCCAGGGAGGGTCACAGGCCACAGTGGGGGGATATTTCCTGCAGGAGCTGCGGTTGTGGAGAGCCCAGGTGGGAGCAGGTTGTCCCTGAAGGACGGCAGACCGGAGAAGGGCCTGCACTGGAGCAGGGAGAGGGGGCAGGAGGGAAGAGGGCCCAGGAAAGAGGGGTTAGGGTGGGCTGGCTGCAACCCCCATCCCTAGACCTGCATTCCTTGGGGGGAGAGGAATTCGGGGTCAAGGAGGGGAAGGTGGGAATGAATTTTGTGGAGAAGGTGTGGTTTTATTATTTAATTTTGTTTCTCATGATCCAAATCCATTTTAGCTGGCAGTTGATTATTTATTTTTCCCTAAGCTGAGGCTGTTTTGTCTGTTATGGTAATTGATAAGCAAATATCCTCATCTTTATCTGGACTCGTGGGCATTTCCATCCAATTTTCTTCCCCTGTGCTGTTGAGAGAGTAGCTGGCTGGGCAGTTGGCCAAGGTCAACCTGTCACACTGGTGTATCCTAATGTTATTCAGGAGCATCCCTATTTTCTGTCTCGTTACCAATTTGTCAAAGTCTTTAAATGCAGCATGTCTTTTAGATCCCAAAGTTATTGGCTGAGAACTGGAGCCTGCTCCTTCTCTGTGAAGAGGAGTTCTCCAGAATGTATTTGGTGATTCAGTGCAAACTACAGCTCAACGTCCAAGTGGAGACCAGTCACGAGTGGTGTCCTGCAAGGATTGGTACTGAGACCAGTGTTGTTTAACATCTTTGTTGGCAACATGGACAGTGGGCTACAGTGCACCATCAGCAAGTTTGCCAATGACACTAAACTCTGTGAAGTAGTGGACACACTGGAGAGAATGGATGCCAACTAGAGGGACCTTGACGGGCTTGAGAGGTGGGCCCTGGCCAACCTCATGAAGTTCAACAAGGCCAAATGTAAGGTCCTGCACCTGGGTTGAGGCAATTCCAAGCACAAATACAGGCTGGGCAGAGACCAGATTGGGAGCAGCCCTGAGGAGAAAGTCTTGTCTGTGTTAGTTGACTAAAGGCTCGACATGAGCCAGCAGTATGTGCTTGCAGCCCAAAAAGTGAACTGTGACCTGGGCTGCATCAAAAGGAGTGTGACCAGCAGGTCGAGGGAGGTAATTCTCCCCATCTGTTCTGCTCTGGTGACGCCTCACCTGGAGTACTGTGTCCAGTTCTGGAACCCACAGTATGAAAAGGACATAGATCTGCTGGAGCGGGTTCAGAGGAGGGCCACGATGATGATTAGAGAGCTGGAGAACTTCTGGTATGAGGACAGGCTGAGGAAGCTGAGGTTATTCAGTTTGGAGAGGAGAAGGCTCCGGAGTGACCTAATAGTGACCTTCCAATACATGAAAGGGGCCTACAGGAAAGCTGAAGAAGGGCTTTTTACAAGGGCCTGTAGTGATAGGATAAGGAACAATGGCTGGAAACTGCAGGAGAGTAGATTTAGATTAGATATAAGGAAGAAATTCTTCACCATGAGAGTGGTGAACCACTGGAATAGGTTGCCCAAGGAGGTTGTGGAGACCCCATTCCTGGAGGCGTTCAAGGCCAGGTTGGGCGGGGCTTTGAGCAACGTGGTCTAGTGGGAGAGAGTTGTCCCTGCCCACAGCATGGGGGTTGGAACTAGATGATCTTAAAGATCCCTTCCAACCCTAACCATTCTATGATTCTATGAAGATACTCTGAATTTCCTTCCAGAAGAGAGTGAGAGACAGAGGATACATCTCTCTGAACTACATGCAGATAGAAGCATTCATTCTTGCATTTAGGCATTAACGAAGGTGTGTAATGGCAGATACTGTAAAAATGCATCTTAGGCACTGCCAATGTTGGTAAATTAACCATTCTCAGCACCTTCTCTGGCACAAATGCCAAGCAACATTTAAAATTATAGGTCTATAGTCTTAAACCCCCTTATTGTTTAAAATGTTGAAGGCTGTATTCTTTTTATTTAACGTGAATAGCCTTTGGGCCCACTATTCTCTAAACATTACACAGCACTGTTTTGAAAAGCCTGGGTTGACTTGGACTCAAGCAATGTCAGGGGCCATTCTAATAGCACAGCAATATAAGCAATCAAGCCTCAGGGTGCAGAAATACCCCCTGGTACTGTTTAATTTACTAATACAGGTTTAACTTTTGAGTGAAATTTTAAATCCTGCATCAAATATGAATAAATGTGTTGAGTCAAAGCATCACAAAAGGGTGTGAATCCCACGCATCAACCACAACACACAGTGCCCTGTAGGCCCACATCTCCTGGGGCTGCTTAGTCCATTTCTTGCAGCGGACGAGGTCTCCCTGCAATCAACATCTTCCTGTCAGGGAAAGTGAACAATCTCCACAGTTTTGATGTACCATGTAATTTCCGTCACAAGCTGTTCCTGACTTGCCCCTCACATCTTCAAACTGACAATGAAAATAAAGCACTATGTATAATATTGGGCAAAACTTGCCATTCCAAAACCTTCTCTACTGTTTTCAAGCACCTTCCAGTTTTACCAGGAAACTAATCAACATCCACCACAAAAGCTTGAAAACTCTATTCTGCCTCTGTAATTGAGAACTTGCTTTTATTCAGTGTGGGAAGAAGCATGAAGATGATTTACTGATTTAGGAACTGGGTGGAGTAGACCACAAAGGAATAAACTGGAGACATGTGGTGTGAATTATCTGCAAAGGAGAAGGGGAAAGAGGAAAAAATGCCTATAGATCTCTATAGATAGATCTGGGTATATAAATATATAATGCGGAGTACCAGTGAAACAAAGCACAGATGATTAGGCCAAACTAAACATTCGCATTAAACACTGCACTTGGACTCGTTTCAAAACAGGCAGCAGTAACAGCAGGGAGAGCTGGCTTGCCAAAATTGCATCAGACACACATTAGGGAAGGAGGAAATGAGTTTACTTGAGCCAGCTGTGACATCAAAGGGGTTGGTCTTGAAATGGATTGTGGGAAAGGGTTCCCCCCTTCGGTAAAGTTTGCAAAGTTCAGCCAACTCTTTATAAAAAGACCCAACTCAACTTTTTCTTTTTTTTTTTTTTTTAACTTTCTTACAGGAAAGCAGCATTCTTAGTCAGACTTGTGAGAATGTCGACTACTCTAAGAAGGGAATAAACCTTCAGGAAAAGGGTGGACAAAAGGTGTAAAAATTTGGTTTGGAAGGATTCAGTCCTGGTTTGAATACTTGTCTATTACAAAAAGTGCCTTATGATTGCTCTGTGATAAAGTGATTGCAATAGTTTTTCATTAAGAATAGTCTTACTAAGATGAATTAGGAAGGCGAAGCTATGAGAATCTATCCACTGGTTCAATAATTTTCCTGAACTCCAGCCAGCTTCATGGAAATTGGAGATAAAACTTAGAAAGCAAAATAAGATGAGACGACTCCTGGCATCAATGCGATCAGGCAGACAAGAACATGTATCAATCCACCGAATGCTCAGTTAAGCCCTTCTCCCACTTGTCTTACAACCTTGCTTTAAAACCTGTTGCAAATTTTCACAGCTGTAATTAGTACTCAAGGATGTCCTGATGAGAAAAGTCCCTGACTCGGTCAAGCGTCACTGATGACAGGAGGTGCTTCAAAAAAATGCACTGGCAGTCCTGCTTCTCTTTGGGACCCTTTATATTCAAAGTCACATGGAAAACAGGCTATATCCAAATATTGTTTTGCTATGGGGTTTGCTTAGTCTTTAATGCCGCTTAAACAGCTTAATTCCATTGCTGATGTATCTCTACTGACTATGTCCTGGAGTCTGAAGTTGTAGAAATAACTCATTTAATGGAATGTTTTCCAGGTTTTTAAATATTTTTTTGGTCTTTTTTCTCTAATTTACTTGTTTCTCTAGTTTACAAGATGTTTATGCTGACAAAAAAAAAAACCCTAAACCCAACAAATTCAGTGCTCTTCAGAAAACTTCATCTTACTCTTTTGAAGGTAGATTTGGTCAATATCTGTAATAGTAATTTTTTATG
Organism: Trogon surrucura; assembly: GCA_020746105.1. Classification (NCBI taxonomy): domain Eukaryota; kingdom Metazoa; phylum Chordata; class Aves; order Trogoniformes; family Trogonidae; genus Trogon; species Trogon surrucura. Next base: position 10,635,636 of record CM036619.1, on the reverse strand, counting down.
TTCAAACAGAATTTTTTAATCAAGTATTTTCTGAAAACAATTTTTACTTTGAAATTGACTACCCGTGTCATCATTTCTCCCCACAGAGAATGTGTCAGTGTATCATGACAAGCCCATGCACAATACACAGCTTAGTGTATTCACCAGGGTAACTCAGAGGAGAGTCATAATTTAGAGTTCCTCAGGGTTTTCATATGTACTGGAAAACTAATAAGTGCCAGGGAATGCTCTTCAGTACTGAATCTACATCATCTGAACTGTTGAACAATTTTGACCTGGATCAGCAGGCATTTCCCCAAGCATCTCTGGGTGCAGTTGAATGTTAGCACTGGCGGAGAACCATTCCCAGTATGAAATTTGGTATTGTCTTCCCAGTGGCAGGAAAAAAAAAAAGTAGATATGTACACTGTAGCATGTAGCAGTCTTAAATTCCAATTTGCGATATATTTCAAGGATCTTTTCGAGAACAGTGGGAAATTGAACTGTCCCAAAACTGAGACCTCCAAAATTGCTAATGCTTCAGAAAAGTCTCCACTGGAGTCTATGCCTTGTGAAGTATTTTAATGCAACAACCTTAGCCCCTCTTATATTTCTTTGAGAAGGAAAATACCCACATGTTATTTCATTTTCTTATCATCTTTCTTTCCTGGTGGTTGATGTAGAGACTGACGGACAGCTTCCCAAGTCCTCTAAATCTGTCTTCTTTAACTGTGTGGTGTTTTAAAGAATCGGCAGATTATGATTGTCTTTTACAGAGAATAGTATAACAATACCTTTGGGGTTTTATACATAAAATATGTATCCTCAGCTTTGTATTTTCTCCATGGTGGGTGTAGTCACACCACCATCTTACAAAATTCACTTGTATTCTGCCATGACATGATATCTTAAACATCTCTAACAGAATCACAGAATGTTAGGATTTGGAAGGGACCCCTGGAGAGCACCTAGTCCAACCTCCTGGCCAGAGTAGGTTCACCTAGAGCAGATTGCACAGTGTGGTGTCCAAGCGGGTTTTGAATGTCTAAGGAGACAGAGACTCCACCACCTTTCTGGGCAGCCTGTGCCAGTGCTCTGCCACCTCAAAGTAAAGCAGTTCCTCCTCATGTTTAGATGGAATATTCTGTGTTCAATTTGTGCCCATTACCTCTTGTCCTGTCACTGGGCAACACTGAAAAAGGACTGGTCCCATCCCTCTGATATCCAAACTTTAAGTATTTGTAAGCATTGATAGGATCCCCCCTCAATTTTCTCTTGTCCAGCCTAAAAAGCCCCAAGTCCTTCAGCCTTTTCTCGTAAGAGAGATGTTCTAGTCCCCTAACCACACTTTAAAGGGAAAACAACACCATATCAAGTCTTTTTACAGCAGCTAGAACTCAATGTCCATCTACTTCCTCCTTTTACCTGAGATCCTTACACCACCTAGGATCAAATGCTGTTTGTTAATCTTTCAGAGTAAAGTAGTGTGTGATAAATTTTGCTACCTCATGAAGGGCCCAATTATGAAGCTTAATCGACATTTATAAAGTGCTTTGATATTTTCAGAGGGCAAATATTTATTGCTACTACTGTTGTAAATCTCCCCTGCCAATGCTCTATCAGTTAGATACAAAATTATTTCAGGTGCCAACCCAAGGACAGTAGCCAGCATTGGTAATTGAAAGTATTGAAACCATTATAACAAATATAAAGAGAGAGGATGAAGCGTTATAAATCAGACATGCAATGTGAGGTGGTTGGAATAACCAATTTATTTTCACTCAAGGGTTATAGCCTCATATAATTGGCACTGATGGTTTCTCTGCACTTCACCACTTGTGAATTTTGTGGTCATCCCTCAATCATAAAGATAAACTGATCTACCCCCATATGTAGTAAGTGAGGTTTAAAATAATTGCTAAACATTTTGTTTCCATTACTGTAGTAGGACTTTAGATCTTGTAAGAACTTTGAAAAAATAAAATGAAGTTGTAGGCATGGAAAATGGAGAAAACTTGAGCCTAGGAAAGTGGTTCCTTATTACTTATCTGCCTACAGAGTTCTAAATAATTGTCACATGTATCTTGCTCATTTTTTCTTTTAGACTTCAAAGGGTCGTTGTGAGAAACAAAAACTTTTGTGCCCTTTGGAGCATCACAATGAACAAATGTGTAAGTGGTACTATGCTACCCTCACATCTTGTTCTTCACCTTCTGACTCAACAGCATTCTCTATGAATTTCTCAGAGATTAAGAGTTAATTCCTTCATCCTTATTTTCTAACAGGTCTTCCTTTCCATGCCTCCTTTAGGCCAGAGACTCTGGAAACAACACAGAGCTGCATAAACAGACATACGATAGTTGGGGGTTTTTTTTGGTCATGACCTCACCTCCTTAATATATTAATTTTGAGAAATAGTCATGAAATTCTATACTTTTCAGGTTTTCTCTAGTATTTATTTGCATAGGCAGTTGTTCTTGGTTCCAAATTCTTCTTGGGAAGCAGGACACTGAATTTCCCAGATAGGCTATAAACAAGGAAATTTGCCTTTGAACATGAACAGAGGATGAATCTTACCTCCTAACATGAAGACAACCAGAAAGCTTAATGATGTGCTTTTGTAAGAAACAGAGAGACATTTTAAAAATACCTTAACATTGAAGTTTGAACCTTATATCTTGAGTCCTTTTCAGATTTTAAATATTACTTTTTGTTTAAAATTACGTGAAGTAAATTTGCCTTTGCCCTCGGTTGCATAATGAAGTTACATTTTCCACTCCATTTAGCGAGCCTGGAAGCCTGGTGTATTCCTGAAGCGATTTAAGTACAATGATATCTACAAAATGTCATACTTCAGCGCGCTCCTCTAATCATCAGTTTTTCAGTTAGAACTTCAAACTCTTGATGTGCAAGTTGTGTCCAAATAAAACCAAAACAAGCTACATTTCAGCTTCATACACTACTGTGTGCAATTCAGAGCTGAGCTGGTAAAACAGCATAATGTTTAAATAAAAAAAATACAGACATTGAAGCTCCTGTTTAAGTACATGTTAAGTTATTTTTCTCTTCTCTAAAGTCAGTAGCCTCATGACTACTCTGTATTATGTGTAGATTTCAACTCCATTAACACCATCCTCTCTTGACTGCACAGTTCATGTCAGCCTGGTGAGACAGAGACTGACAGTGGAATTTACAACTACTTGTTTAAACCTGCTGTTAAGCCATTGCTCTGTAAATCTCGAGTAGGTGGCAAGACGCTTCTTCAGTATACAAAACCAACACCAGATCAAAGAGTCATCAAGCTTAAACTCCATTTCAATTCTTGTTAGTCTAAATCAATTCCTTGAAAACTGAAATATATGCTAATTTTCATTTGATAATTAGTTTTTGTAGAAGGTGAAGGTGTGCTGCCTAGTATTCTGCTAAAACTTCTCCTTCATTATCTGACTTGCTGACGTATTGATCCTGAAATGGCATATTATGTCATGCCTGGACATGCTGGAGACACTGCCTAACTTGAGCTACATGATCCAAGCATGTAAACTAAACTTCAGTGTACCAGGCCCAAGCACTATTATTGCAAAACTGAGACTTCCAGAGGGCAGTATAGGAAGTTTACCTCTCTTTTATTGATAATGAACAGCCCAAGGAAACTAGTTAAATTGTTCTGAGAACATGGTTCTGTGAAAACCCATAGTTTTTGCTTACTAGAATGTAGCTTCTGTTGATGAGAGATTATTCATGTCAAATTTCACTGGAAATTATCTTGTATCTAGAAGGAAAGGAGCAATTTTCTCTTAGTAATTTGTTTGTTACATCAGTCCTGTAAAGGGTCTGTTCAGAAGTTAATCCACCATGTTAATAAAGATTTTTTCCTTTTTTTTTCTGAAAGAAGTTCTTATTGGTAATATCAAATCTACTTACACATAAAATTAGCCTCATTTGCCTATATCCCAGGATGCAAAAAAAGAGTCAAAAGGGGGAGAAGCAATTTACCTGGAAGAAACCACTGTGATCGTCCAACCATTTTATAGCTTGGGCTGTCAAATTTTTCAGGATTCATATTTGTTTGAATGGAAGATTTATATTGTATGTACGTATATGTAAAGAGGGGAGGTGAGGTGGTGTACTCTCAACTTTCAGGTTTGCAATATAGTAAAAACTCTCAAACCATATTCAGCTTGAATTCACCAAATGTTTTTTATCGTTCTTCAATCAGATCAATAAGGTATGTAAAACAGAGATGTTGTCCTTTTATTGCTGATCAGTTGAGCAGTTAGAACTTTTCCCCTGGATGAAGGAGAACCACTTTGTTTCCTTCTACACCCTGAAGTGATTTCAGATTGTGATACACAAAGGGTGAACATGGAATTTATTTTCCATTTTCCCCTTTCAAAATTCAATGCAATGTGGGGGTAGAAGAAGGAATCTGGCCCAGAACTGATGCTCACTATTGTTAAGATGTCCCTTCAACTTTGTGTGATTAACTAGCCCTTGATTAGGAGTGGACACGTATTCCAGGTTCCGTTGCCCAGCTGGCAATCTTGAGGACCAATGCAGAGCTACTGGTTGCCTCTCAACACATATGACTTAACCTCAGGTGCAAGGATATTTTAGTTTGCCTCAAGATATTCATTCTCAGGCAAGCCCCTACATTTTTATTTTTTAAGCCAATAAAAAAAACCTGCTGCTCTGAAGAACTTCAAAGCAAGCCCAAACTGGAAGAGTCATTGAGACTTTTCCAGAATAACCTGAAATCTTTGTATGGAATGACAGACCAGGGTTCAGACCTCATCTTGTTTTGGACACTCATCTACCCAAGTGAGCAGCAAAACCACTGGATAAGGGCTTGTTCTGAAACAGGGTTTCCACAATTTAATCTCCACAATTAAAGCTGTTTTCATGTGTCAGGTATTTAGGAATTAAGCAAGTTTCCAACAAAAGGCTGACAATCTATCATCATTATAATATATTTTACTCTTTGCCCCTCAGAAATAAATGTGCAATTAAATGTTCCGAGACTAGTTGGATTCATAGAAGTTTTCAGGCACAGAAAATAGAATTTTCAGTGCAAAAGGTACTCCTCTGCTCTAGAAACAAAACCGAAGAACTATAATTTCCCAGGAGTTTTTTTTCCTTGGTCCTGATTAACACAGTGTACAGGAAAAAAAAAAAATCCTGTGAGTTAATGAGTTAGTAGTGCTGAGGAAGCAAAAGTAATTCATCTGTATGCTATTTTTAAATATTTTCATTAATTTTTAACTCTGTAAGTATGCAAATAAAGCTAGATTCACTGGCCATTTTGCCATGTGTTCACAGTCACAGAAGATAGTCTGTCACAGTGAGCCAGTATATGTGTGGGAGAGAGATTTGCGATGTTCCACTAGTAGTCCTTGAACAGTTTCTTTGTGGAAAAGCCTGCTAGCATTTCCTGATTAAGCTGGCTAATTAAAAGATACTTAAGGTCAGACAATGAGCTCATTGTCATTGTGCTTACTTACACCATATTTTTTGAAATTATTTTAAAGTCTCTTGCCCAGGGTTAGTATTAATATTTATCCCATCTCATAAATAATGAAAATAACTTGGTAAAATAATGCTATACATGTGTTGATTAGGATTTGGTTTCTGGAGTTACATCTTTGTTTCTGACTAAAAGGTAGTTCAGCCAAAGAACACGCACACAGTCTATCCCAAATTTCTTTTTGCTCATACAATAAATAAAACCTCTTTTTTCTTTAAAGGAAATTGAGGAGCTGGGATTCTTTATTCCCCTCTTCTAGCTTCTCAAGAGCAAAATAATAGAAAAATGTATTCAGATCAGATGTGAAAATCTTATTATGAACATCTGTGCTAATCAATGTTTATAAAAATGTAAATAAATTATACAGGGAGTGAATATTAGAAAAGACAGTTATTCATTTTCTCACTCTTCAAGCTATTACATAAATAAGACCTGAACCTCCAAATCTGGAGTCATGTGAATGATCTCTTTGAAGTTGATGCATTTACTGAATTAACATGAATAAACTGCTACTCACATGCCTTGCATGACTGAAACTCTGATATAAATATTTTTCTCTCTTGCACATGAGATTGAGTAAATCAGCCAAAGGTGGGGTTTTTTTCTTTTTTTTTTTTTTTTTTTTGAAAACTAAGAAATCAGTTTTAGATAGGCTTAAATCTCTCACTGTTCCTGGCCTTGACTTTGGCTTCAGCCTTAAGGCTGCTTCTACTTCAGAGCATACGAGCAGCTCACAGAGGTCTTCTAGCTCACTGAAATCAGAGAACAGAGCATTTTGACTCTCTCTGCTTGACTCCAACCATCCCATGTATTAACCGACATGCAAAAGCCAACACAATGAAATCAGTTCCACCGTAACAGCAAATCCTTTTGTGCCAAAGTTTTTATTTAGGCCTTACCTGTGTGGCCATTTTGTAAGTGTAACTAATCTCCCCTTGCTGAAATAGTGTAATAAGTGTAACTAATCTCTCCTTGTGTTTAAAGGCAATTGTATAGTTAAAAACTTCAAGAGACCTGGGAAATCTCTTCTGAAGAGATGTTTTGGCTCTCTCCACCAACTGCAGGATCATTATTCTGCACTAACCTCCACTGAATAATTTGATGCCAAAATATATACGGGAAAAAATATGCTTACTCTCAGTAGTTCTTCGGACAATTTTACTGGCCTTGACTTGAGCAGAGAAAACTATCATATGTCCTGCAACATCTCACAAAACAACATGACATACCCTGACAATTCAGAAACCTTGGCTTAGCTGGACTGACAAAGCATTTACAGAGATGTAGCTACAGTGATTCCACAAAAGCAAGGCATATGGTTAGAGTAACACCGTCGTCAGACATGGGACAGTACTTCCATTGATTGCCTTGCACCAATGTTATTTCTGGGATGGGTGGCCACAGGGCATTGACAAAGATTTGTATGGACTAGCTGGTGATGAAAGGCATCAAAATGGTGTTTTCAACATCTTCGTGGGAACACAAGTTCACTGAAGAAAGACTGATCTGTCAGATGAAAAATATTAATTCTCTGTAAATGCCGTAACTCAACCACTAACACCCTTAAAATGCATCCTGTGGTAGATTCCTCTAACATTTTGAAGCATTTAATGTCTCCGGTAATTTTTTTAGACATAAGCCAAGATTTATGTTAAAATTGAGTGGAATTCCTACAGCAGAAGTTATTCCATTTGCCTTCGTTCAGATTATACTATTTTACTGATTTTTATTTTAAGGATATTCAGCCTAGACTCATGTTTCAAGTTACATACTCAAGAAAGGAGATGTCACAGTGAAACATATCAATGATTGAAGGTCTCTCCCACTCCAGCAATAGCCTACCTCAGGTGCTTTAGGGGCATTTGAAAAGTTATCACTATACACAACACTGGTAATACAATATCATTAATAATTTAATCTGCCATCATTTAAAACAATGTACCATAACCCCTACATGATTCTACTATTCAGCAGCTGCGCAGTTACAGAAAGTCAAGAAAAGTACATTCTAATTTTCATTCAAGTGCCGTCCTTTAAAAACACTCTTGTTCAATTCTTAAGTTTGTTCGGAGGATACATGCTCACGTTACTGAGGTCAGCTGGTCTTGTCTGTCTCAACAGCTATTTTCACAGAAGAGTGTTTGTCACAGAAAGTGATGGAGGTGCCAGTGCTGGTTTTTAGTACCATTCAGAGATGTATGAACCTCGTGTCTCTAATACATGTATATATTTAACATTTAATTAAAAGCTCTGAGTTAATTATTCACGGAAACTCTGACTTTATTTTGACTGAAACATTTCCTTTCTCTACGTAAAACCACAGAAAATGGGTAAATTTTATTGATCATATCCAAGGATAAGAATCTAGTGTGCTGAAATGAGTTACCCTGTAGTACCACTTTCTCTGATCGGACTGAATCTCCCACGGTGACAGTTTTGTGGAAAAGTGCATCTTTATATCACACCCTGGAGCAGATATTTGTGTGAGATTGATGATAAAGATATTAGAGGTCTTCCATATGCCAGGGCAGATTTTTGCCAGCTGTGCCGTAATTTCACTGGATACTTATCAAGGCTTGGATGTCTTATCTTGGGTTTAATTTTCCAGCCAGAATTTAATAGTTCCCTTCTCTGAATCAGACTGTCAAATATTCCTAATACAGACATCCAAAATCAGTTGTGACTTTTAAAAATCTGACTAGCAACTCTCATATCCTGTGCTCTCTGATGCAGGTATTACTCATGTCCATTTCTGAGAGAGAAAAAGATGAATTTGAACCTCCTTGCTTCTTGGCTTTTGAGCGCCTATGGCAACCATCTCTTGTTTCTTAGCCTGTTTTCTCGTTCTAATATCACAACTACAGTTTCCACATTCACTTGTGAAGTACAGAAGCAAACAATTGATTGGTGCTTAATTCAGAAGAGCACTTAGCCTTGAGGTTGATGACACTTTGCAATCACGGTTCATTCACATTTTAGATACTTACCCTATGCACTTCACTTACAGGGAAACATTTAGCCCATCTTGTGTTCATAAAAAAGACATGATCACTAGTATCCTGATAGTCAGAACTTTAAAATCTATTTTATTTACTGGCAAGTAATGATCAGTTCTTATTTATGAAGGAGGATTAAGGATTGTAGAGTCTTCTCAGAATATAAAAAAAACCCTATAATCGATTACATTCCCACTCTGGAACTTCCAGCCAAGAAAGTTTCAAGCAGTGTGATTTGCCTACACTATTTGTCGAACACATTTCCAAGCCTCCTGAAAACAAATAATTCTGATGCAGTGGAAACATGAAGGATGCTCCATATAAACAAAAAAAAAAAAAAGAAAGCCTGCCTTAGACAGCTTCTTCTGAGCTTAAACCTTTTCAATAGACTGGCTCTGTGGTATGCAGAAAATATAGGGTCTGCACTGTACGTAGGGCCAAAACTCACTGTTCTTAATCCCACTGCTGCCAATGTGGAGAGATTCAGTCTTGTTCATTTCCATGGACTGAGGCCAGGGGCTTGCACCCTGGGGAGATGTGAGGTGTTTTGGCCCCATGTTTTTTCTTTAAAATACTAATTTTTTTTTTCAAAAGAAAGAATAAAAAGTGGTTTATGCTTAGCAGCTTTAAACCCTCCAAGAACCTAGTAAAAAAAAGAAGAAGTCCTTTTTAACAAGTCCAGCTCTTTGTCAAGTAACCTAGCAAGAGGAAGAAAAAACTCTTCCTCCCACATGGAGGGAGATTTAGTTTCCCCGGAGAGCACTCGAGGGAGCAGCTGAATCTAAGGCCTTTGCTCAGACACCTACAGGCACGAACAGGACAAGGGCTGCTCTCAGCTCCTGTGTCTGAAGGAAAAAATCATCACTGGCTGCACAATCAAGTCTCCCCTAGATCCCGTGGTAAAAGTCTGACATAAATCTAGTGCGTTAGTGTGGCAGGGAGCCCAAGAGTTCTGGGAAGTATGCTCAAACAGCTGTTGTGCCAGGGAACTCAGCAACACTTCAGAAATGGATGGTGAGCAGGCTATAATTAGGACGTCGAGCTAACCGTGGTTGTTTGCTCAGAAATCCTTTGGAAAGCTCGGACAATAAAAAGAGACTCACAGTGTACTTTCTCCTCAGGGGCAGAACACTCCCACAGATCTTCTTAAAGTGGGATCTAATGATTACTTTCTCATCTGCCCCTTCGTTTTAGTTGTCTTGCCCCACTTTACCTTTTCCACCATGCCTCCTCCTTTTGCTATTTACAGAGATTTTAGATAAATTTCCTACAAGACAGAGATACTCTGAAGCAAGCTTCGTACTCTCCCTATTACAGTCTGTCCAAACAGAGCCTGCTTCCCTGCACAGGGCATCAAAGTCTTCTGATATGTTTCCTGCATGTGCTTTGGGTTATTGTTTTATCTCTTATAGTCTCTTTTTTTTTTTTTCCCTTTTTTTTCTCTTAAGGGACATCTGTATCTTCTATTAATCAAATCTCAGAGGAAAGACTTCATGGTCAAAAATCTACATCACGGGCATTTAGTCAGGTGAATCCTTTTCTTCCTTCTTCCTTCTACCCAACCAATGGAAAATCTGTAAAGAAAGGGTCACTCATCACTAGTGAAGTAATTTCAGCCATAGTTGTAGTAATCCACTGGAATATTTCTTCCAGTGTCTTTGAATGGTTTTTTATAAAAGAGAAGGGTGCAGCTTTGCTCCACAAGTTTCAAGGGAAACCATTCTGGCAAACAGGTCTGGCAAAGCCAAAGAGCACCGTCCCCCTGTCCCAATCACACATGTCAGGAAGCAAAAAAGCCAGGCTGAGAAGGTACATGTGAAAGTGCCTGAAGCAGTAGTATATACAAGATGTATGAAATTTGGGATGGCACCTTTCAGTCTCAGCCTCTTCAGCCATGCCTTGTTCTTTTAGGTGCATTGGGAAAAGCAGACCTGGCTCTTCTGGCCAGGTCTGAACCATCAAGCCCTGCAATCATCTGGAAAATGCAGCTTCACTAAGAAGTTTTATGCCAGCTCCTGAGAGAATTTAGCATCTGAAAGAGGCAGGCTGAGGATTCACAAAGCACTATTCCCACTTTGGTGTGGGTGTTCCCAGCATACAGCATAACACCTTTGTAACGCAGTGAAATATTCATAACAGCCTTCCCCAGAAAAAAAAGGGTTCCTCAGGGGAATATTCAAGGTACCAAAGAAAGATTCTTGCTTTGAATCATTTTCTGTGGGAGCCTGAATCTCTCCTTGGAATGCAGTAGAATCCTAGAGGCAAAGATGCAATAACATTCTTTTAGGAAAGTGCTGACAGAATAGTATCACCCTCTTGTAATAGCTGCCATTAATTTCATCAGGGTTACTTGCGATAACTTCCTGACCATATTCTAACCATAATATTTTAGACAGTTTTGACGGTTCAGTAAGATTTGAGTAGTCATTATCAATATCTTTAAGCTAGCAATAGCCATCATGTCTGGTTGTGTGTACGAACAAGCAATCTCCGTGTGTGACCTTTACCTGCTGCTCCCAAGGATATGGTGAGTTTGTATCCATTTCAAAGATCAGATAATTGTTAGATGGTTCTCTAGGAGTAATCCTGCAATAAAGCCTTTGGTTTTACAGTCTAGGGGCATGACTGAGGAGATTAGAAAGTAGTAATTCACACTCTTGATACCTGAGATTGATCTTGAAATGAGCAGCTGTTTCCCCCCCAAATTAGACACTTCGCATATATATCATGCTGTTAGTTACCCTCAGCAATGCTATCTTCACATGTGCTCTGAAGAAATCATCATCCACATTCCAGCTAGAACTACAGTGAAAAAATAAATGCACATGAACAAGGTATTTATCAAGTCCATTTTTCATAACATCAAATCAAAAATCGCAATGCACAATTCATAAAGTAACAGTGTTGGAAAAGAGTAATGAAATTTGCTAATCCATCACTTTGACTATGTGAGATTGTTTCTGACAGTGTGTTTGGTAGTGCTTCGATACTGTCTAGACTTATAGAATGAAATGATGGACTGTGTGCAATTCTGAGACCATTTTGTGAGTGTGTTTGTCTATACGTGTCAAAAGCATGAAAATTTCTGGTGTTTATTCCATGTGTTTGCATAGTGAAGACAATTTCTTTGTACGACAAGAACGTGATAAGGTGACAATTTTGGATAAGCAACAAAATTTGGATGTTCAGATTTCTTATTTTATGTTTCACCGCAAATACTTTGCATGCTTCTTGACTTGTGTCCTGGAGTCAAGGGCTGAGAACATGAGTTTACTACATCCATCTGTCAGAAAAAATAGCTTCTGTTTACATTAAAGCCTGTACTGTTAACTGCTAAGGGACATTCATTACTGGTACTTACAGTCTTACAGTAGGATAATGATGCCTGCTGATTTTGAGGATTTGTCACAAAATGGCTGAGGATTCTTTTCAAACACTGTTATAATAGGTGAGTCCCAAGTCATCCTTGTTCAAATTGTAAGCGTATAAAAAGCATTTATTACATATTAATTTTAATAAACTCTATTACACTTCTGAGCCTCTCAATTCCTTTTTTTTTTTTATGTAAAAGATTTGCACTTGTCCATCATAGGGGCAAGAATATTGAAGGCAAAGAATAGAATTCAATGTTTCTGTGACTACAGAAATTATTCCTAGTTCTACTAGGATGAAAAGCATCTTTCAAATGTTATTCAACTATTTAATTCTGCTCCTCAGACTGCTCCTCAAAATCGCAAATGATTAACTAATTGTATATGATGACTATACATATATTTAGTTCATAAACACTTGGTTTTAGCACTCTTGGACACGGGACAAGACAGAATTCAATACTGACACTGGAGATGGCAATTGTTGCATCCCTTACGTGCCATGCCAGATGCCTGAGACTGACCAAACTAGCAAACTGAGATACCCCAGTCTACTAGCTATGGTTTTAACGACAATCCCTGAGAAACAAAAGCCCAGTGAAAGAAAACAACGCTTTGGTGTCAGTGTATTTCCAAGGGCTGGTCAGAAATAAGTAATCTGAAATATTAATATTGTCATAAAGGATAAGAACAAATCAAAAGAGCTAAGGCAGCAAATTCCATTAATACTAACTAGTTAGAAGAAATAAAAATAGAGACCACAGGAACTGCTTAAAATGTAAATTGCCGTTGTGTGTAACTGCTAGAGAAGACTCAGGTTTTGTCTACTCTGAAAGACTGCTTCTCTGAGGCAAAGTTAAGTTGATTCTCATCTATGACAGGGAAGGCTTAGGAGGTAGTTTCATAACAGAGCAAGGGTAAGAGTGTGATATTATATGTTTTCAGCTGTAATCCTCAATCTCCACTTTTCTTCTGAACAGTCCTCTGGTTTAGTCTCCAAATACTTTAACCTTTAACTTGGCTGAAAACATTGATCAGGTTGTCCAGTGTTAAAATGCATAAGGCTTAATCAAACGTATGAAAATGTATTTGATGTATCCACATATTTTACAGTCCCAGTGATACACCTGAGCTGGCTTTGTGATCTGTGTTTGGAAGCCCAAGTGCTGCAGGTATCTGATGATGACTTGTCATTGCAGAAGTATGTCGTATAAGAGGATGTTCTGCTCATTGACTAAAAGCTTGAAGCACAAAGATACAGGAGATGGAGCCATCCAAAATCTTGTTTCCTTGCTGAACTCACTGACAGGAGCACAAAGAAGAAGGCTGAGGAGGAGTAGAGAATACCTGTCAGCCTCCACATGACTGAGAATGGGGCTACCTACTAAGATTTACAAATATTCAGGGTCCAGTTGCTCTGCAATGAAACACCTCAGGCATAGCCTCAAGTTAACATTTCTGCTAGTCTCCACATGAATTTCCACTTTGTTCTAATCCAAGTCAGTGTATGAAAGGAAGGAGAAGAGAAAATCCCTGTGGAACATACTCACACGTATTACCTTTTTGGCGTTCCATGAGTGTTTGTATCCTGCTCAAGAGCCATTTGTTTGCTTTGACATGGAGCCATTGCACGGTGAAAGGTCAGATCCTGATATGAAATCATGATGCTGGGAGCAAGATTACTTCCTCAGTGGCTTCTGATCTATAATTAGTGACATATCAATGAGAAATAACTTGCTTTCAGAGTCCAAGACCCAGAAATAGTTGCCTCTCTTAATATGCAGGAAGCCAGATGTGACCATCAGTGCCTTATGCTTATTTAAATAACATTACACCATCATGTGTGTAGGGCTACCACCCCCAGAATCACATGGACTTCAGTATTGCTGCACAGGGCAGAGCCTGATGCTTAGCATGACCAAGGAGAAGCTAAGAAGCATGCTCTGAATTTAACAAATACAACTGCTGATTGCAAACCTTTATTACTTTTTAAGTGAGCCAATGTACTGTAATGTAAAATGGCATTATCACTAATGAAATAAGATAATTACACTAATGGCATGACCGGTGATGCTATGTTCACATTGTACAAGTTGTAATGAGGCTTCTGGATCAATAAGCAGCTCTTTGGCTGGTCGCATCAGGCACACAGAGTATAATGTTTGTGAGAAAAGCCTTTAGGAAATGCAGATGGTTAACTCCAAAGATGCTGGAACAATTCTCATTCAAAGTCCATGTTTTCTTCCAGTCGCCCTTATCAGTCTTACTAAATGTTTCATTAAACGAAGTGACACAGTCCTATATTAGAAGTCCCAGTGAGGTAAATGGTGCCAGTTTTCTTGTATTTCTTAAAAAATATGAATGGAATTGACATTGCTACTACTCTTTCAAAGATGCTAAATGTTATTCTTTTAGCTAGAATGGAAAATTCACCAATTTTATTGGTAAAGTCTTCTTGATAAGTTTCCTAAATGGTGAAATATTTTTCAATATTTTCCTGTTTTCTTTCCTCAATTGACAAAAAAAATCGATGCAAAACTAATTAAAGAAGCATGTATTTCTCTTACACATTAAGTTAAGTAAACAAAGTAAACGAAGCACTTCTCTGTGCCTCTCACAACTGTCACTGCTGTTGGGAAGGAACGTAACGACTGTGAAATCTTTTGTCTGCCAATTTCCCTTGGTGGTACTATTTTATTTTTTTTGTCTAGAGGACAAATTCAGGACAGTTCATAAAATTATGCTCTGCTTCTTCAGGAGCCAGACAAGAAATAAATAAATAGCAAAAAGCAACTGATTGGAAAGCAACTTTGCAACTGTGCCTGCTCCTACTGCAGAATACCACAGTGCACACGATGCCCAGCTCTGCATCGCACCCTGGCAGCAACACAAAGGGCATGTAAAACCAACAGACTTGGCCTTCTGGGATTTCCCCTGGCTGTTCTTGGTGAGAGGGTGAATGTCTAAGCAGTCAGAATTAGAGGGCAAAAACGGATGTGGTGAAAGGCAAAATGATGTGAGCACAAGAACTGTCCCTACAGATCAAGATGATCCAACATCAGTCAACCAAAGAATTCTCCAGACTGCTTTAACTGCAATCCTGGACAGTCCTGGGATATTGCTATTGATGAAAGCAACAGGAATTCCCTCTACAAATTATTTGGGACTTGAGAGCTTTCACAGGACTTAGTAAGAATCTACCACCAAACAGCAACAGCAACAAAAATAAGTACGGGGCATGACTTGAGATATCCCAGTAATATTTTTTTTTCACTGACATTCTTCACAATATACTTCCCCGGATGCAGAAAAATTTACAGCCTTCTGCCTCAGGAAGGTGTTAATAAAAGCAGTGCTTCAGACATTATGTTGGGGCTTCATAGAATGCCTGAAAGGCAGGAGCAAAATATAATCAACAACTTCATTTAATAATAAACAATATTAAAATATGTTCAAGCAATGTTTTGGTTTCTTTTCAATTCTTTATTTGCCATTATTGAACTAGCCTGGAAGGTGATTCCTTAATTGCAGTCCCACTGGGCCCGTTTAGGAAATGAGAGGCGTATCTCATAAGCTGATCCCTCAGAGTTACGTTTTAAATAAGTTCTTTGTCAGCTAGGAGATTTAGATGTATAACTGATACTGGGTAAGAGCTTACAAAATGAAAGTGGTGAAAAATGGGAATTTCTAGTTTTCTGGAGAAATACTTTCATAATGAGACATGTTTTACTTTCAAAGTATTTTAGCTACAGACAATTTGAATGTTTTAATTGCATAATATTTAAAATCTAGAATTTTATTCAAGTTCAATGTTATTAGTATTCATTTATTATAACATCACTACAGGAAATTTCTATTTAATGATAATTGTTCAGAGTGGAAATAAATTTGTTCCCATGTCCCTTTTGTTTATGTTGTGTGTGGAGTTTCCTACAATTTAATAAAAAGGAGGTAGTTTGATCCAGAAGGACAAAAATTAAAATATAAGTAGCAATTCCCGAGTGATTTTGAAATAAAGTTAAAATAATATAATCTGTCATTACAATAAGCTGTAATTAAGTAGCATAAAATAGAATGAAAAAGTTCCAAGCTGAAACTAAAAATGTCAAAAAACCCTGAAGACTTTTCCCAAACATAAACAAACCCTGAACGTTTTTTAGTCTTGAGTTTAATTTACAAGTTTTCCCAGAGGACTTTTCACTAATACTGAAATGATTTGAAAGGAGTGTCTGTTACAATAAAAACTGTTATTCAATGTAAAAGATTTTATCCTCATTGCTCTTAGGAGACGCAAACTGTGGCAATGCCTGTGATGTAAGTCGTACAGTATAGCTCAGACCTCTGAATGTTCTGCTCTTTGGACCAGGGAAGTCATGCAGAGTTATGAGGTAGATGTAAAAAAAAAAAAAAAACCCAAATCCCACTCCTACATTCATTCCTGGTAATCAGCAGGATATTTGGCTCCAAAACTATCACCTCCATGATTTCCTCACATCTTGAAGTCTTTGCTCCTAACTGCCCAGCAGAAGAGCTGAGCTTAATGTTTGGTGTATGTTATAAACTGTACTACAGCCATGACCTTATTTTAACACCACGAACTTATTTTAACACCACCAAACAAAAAAAAAAAAGCAGCATTTAAAATTGGCAGCAACAGGATAGCAGAACACGCTTCCTTCAGAAGTAAATGCAAGCTGTAAACACCCTTTTTTGTCTTCACAAAAGACACAAGTAAGCTCACCTAAGGCAGGAGACTTAAAGCCAGACTAGGTGTTATGCAGTTAACAAGCGTTTATCAGCCAGTGAGATCCTCCACTTGGACAGACTGTCGAGAGAAGTTTCGGACTCTTCTGCCTGAAGTCTGCACAACAAGGTTGGCTGGCATTGGAGACGAAAGCATCGTATGCAAAGCTGTAGCTGAAGATACGTCTGTGAAATACTGAAGTGTTACGTCTGAGGCTGGAGATGATTGATTACTCATTTGCGTTTGATTAATGTTAGATAGAAGATCAAAACAATGGTGTTTACTTACACTAAAGAGAGAATCCAGAAGCTAATGCTTAACTTCTTATCTAAGTGTTTTTCCAACCTAATAATAGCAAGTTATATATCAAATTATAACCTGTGTGATGTTTCTTCTGCTGAAGTCTGTGGCTTAAAGACTTTCCAATCAAAGATTGTAGCTTTGCCTTTCATAGCTTCCGGGTGACTTTTTTTCTGTGAAATTCTAGTTGAATTTTTAACTGATTCATGAGTATACCATCCAGAATCCAGTGTGTCATCCAGGTTTATTATCCAGATAATTCATGCAGAATAACGTGACAAAGGTATTCTATATTCTCTGTAAAAAATAATAAAAATTATTTTGTCTTAAATGGGCAATACTAAATTTAATTTTTTAACTCCCAATTTTTTTAAGTGCCCTTGCTGAAAGCTATTGCATAGACAGCCTGATGCCAATAGGATTTCTGTTATATGTAATCCCAGTCTATGTATTTGAGCTGGTTTAATTTTCTTTTTCTCAAAATGGAGTTTAAATAATTTTAAACACACATACCATTTCAATTATAACCTGTTTCCGCAGTGGAAGTTTAATTCAGGAAACAGGAATGTGAAGCTCTGTAATTCTAGGTAATTTCTGATTTGAGAAAAATCTGCTTAGGTCTCAAGCTGGGAAAGCAGAGTAAGCCGTGATTGAAGGGCACTAAGCTAATCACATTCTACAGTTATTGAGGAGAGTTAAAACATCATTTATAAAGTAATGATTGTTTAAATTATCTTATTGAATCCATTTGCCAATCCCTAATCATTTTTTTATTGCTGATCAGAGGAAATAACTTTGCTATTGGCATCAGCTTGTCTATGCAATAGATTTCAGCAAGAAGCAGTTAAAAATCTATATTAATCTAAGACCCTTGATTTGCCTTGTTTCTATTTTTTTTCTTTTTTTAAAAAAAAAGACTTCTCATGTTCACCCTCTACAAAATAATCATTCCAGTACTGATGTCAAACAATTTTAGACTGCGGTTTTTAAATTTTATTTTTTATTGGATATTACCAAATAAACAGATTAATGTTTATGACAACTCAGATAATGAAGCCAAGAAAGTATATTTTTGTGAAACACACAGTGATTAACCCAATCTGCCTGGTTACTGTGCTGCTAAATCAGTTGTTTCTATTCCCATGGTAACAACAGAAGTTACCCCAGGCAGAGTTTCTCATTGCAAATAAGCTGGAGACAGACTTGTGCAATGTAGCAGCTTTAACATCCTTGTATTTTAAATTGTCTATTTTTCCAGCATTCACAACCAAGATTATTTGTGCTTTTCCAGCAGATTCAACTGATTTTCATGTGATGGCAGATCACTGTGGAGAGAGGATGGTGGGAAGAGAGTTTTTAGTTCTTCTAGTTTTACTCCAAGTTTTTTTCTGTAAACTTTTCTACCATCCCCAGCAGATAAATTCTACCCCTCCCATGAGCTTTTCTGCCTTCCCCATGAACTCTGACTCCCTCCCACCACTGGCCTGGCCATTTTTTTCCACTCAAATGAGAGAGAATATCCAAGGAAATCTTGCTCTCAAATCCTCTCCCAGCTGTGCAGGAACTTCTTTAATTTCACTGAAAAAGGTTATGGTTGATAACTAAATTATGACTACTTGGTAGTTAGTCTAGAAGCCAGAATTTACAAATTCCCACTTCCTAGCCTTAGTTAAATACCTTTGATCACCTGTATTACAGGTGGTTGCTTCTGTCTACTAGTAACATATATAAAAGATATACAGGTGTGTGAAGAGTAGACCTACACAGTAACCAAGAATGAGCTCTGCTCAACTAGGCAATGTAGATTTTGAAAAACCTTGTGTTTCAGAGCAGCTTGAGTTCCAGAAATTGGTTACCAAATCTAATTAGCTCAGAGAGATGCACAGTTGTAATTGGTTGCAAATGACAAGCAGAAATTGAAGCATGAATTGAAAAAAACCTGATTAGCTATATGTATTAAAGTCTATGTTTTTCATAGACTGCAGTCATTTATTTTCGGATAGTGGAAGTTATCTATTTTTACCTAAATGGGGAAAATGATGCTTTAAGTAATCTGTGTATTGATGTGTATAGGTCTCTTTCATCATTTGATTCCATATCCCTCTCTAAAAATCAAACATTGTAAGATGACCCGTAGAAAAAAAAAAAAAAAAAGACAAACCTTAAATATATTTGTAAATATGTGAGAAATGTGACTTACACCTCCAGGAAAGAAGGGAGAAGATTCAAAAGGAAACAAAGACCAAATAAAAGATGTCAAAGTTACTTTGAGTGATAGAGCTGAAAAATTTTAAAGAATGTCAGCCCTCAAGAGTAAACCGCAAACTAAAACCTGTCAGCATGATGGAGACATTGGATGCTGGGCTTTCCAAAGGCACCTAAGAGGGTTAAAAGTATAGCAACATGAGATTATTCTGACTTTTGCCAAGGGTTACAGAGCTGCACTTTGAAAAGCAGCAGGGACTCATGAGAGTATATTACTTTACCATTCAGTCTCTACAGGCAGTTTGTGAGATCTTGCAAACGCTCCCGTGAGTGATCATCACGTTTTAGTGAATGGTACTTAGTGGAATAGCTGGAAGCTAATTTTTAAATCCTTCTGTGTCATGGTGGATTGCACTGCTTGTAACTGGCAATAAGATAATATACAGAGCAGAGTCAAGGACTGGCATACGTGGAATTATTAAGACTTAAAGTAACTTTATGTGTATTGCATCATACTAGTTTTCTTCAGTATTAGTGGTGTCAGTAGTTCATTTTTAGTTTTCTTTGATCTCTTTGGACTTAGGGTGATCCTGTGTGGTAACATTAACTAAGAATAGTAGAAGATATTTTTTTATGAGATAGGAAGTCACACACTCAATATATTTGACCATACAATACTGGCAAAGAACAAAGAAATAGTCACTTTCCTTCTCAAGATGCACAGGGAAGTACAGAGGAAACGGTGCATAGCCCTCAAGTCCATTCTTCTTCTGTTTTACTGTGTGTGAAACCTCTTTTTTTTATGTTTCAGATATGCAGAAATAATAAGTGAGTCCTATGAGAGGTAATATTTCTGGAAATCTAGAGAAACAATCAGTAGCTGCTGGGTAATTTATGTGCCTTTGCTTCCAAAAGGCCCAAGTGTTTTTTCTTCTAATGTAGAACAAGCACTCTTACAATTAGAAGCTTTTGAAGCAGCAACCTGGTCTTTTGGTGGTACTTGCAGGGTTCCACCTCACGTGTTAGTCTACTCCCCAAACTTGTCATCTCAGACTTATTTTTATTGCTGTTTTTATGTCTCCACCATGTAACATTATTTTGATCTATTATACAGGCCGGAAAAACTGTAAAAAGGTTTTGCATGCGCAAATTCCTTTGAAATCGAGGAAGCTGAGCTCACAGGACCATGCATAGTCTGCTGCACCCTCGGTACCGAGCACGTTCAGCATTGCTCTGTAGAGTCAGCTCTCTGTGGAGATGAATTTTTAATTCTTTGATAACAGCAAAATGATACAACTTTGTCCTATTCCGCCAAAGTACTGGTGGTGAACAGAGTGTGCAACATATTTGATGTTAACACCAAAATTAAATTAATCACAGATTCTGATTTAAAATAGACAATTCACAGCTCACCGTTAAAGCTAGTCTTTCTTCACAAAGACTGTGTGAGATTTTTTAAAATACAGTAAAAAAATAAAGTAAAATAACATTCTGTCCAAGCTGTTGATTCAGATTTTGTGCATAATGAGGAAATACGGGGGGTTTATACTTTGATCTAGCAGCTTTAATGTGAAAAAGTGGAGAGGAAAGAACTAATTTGTTGGTTTAGAAAAGTAACGCCACTCATTAATGAGAACACCGAGGAGAGAAAACATAAAGTGGCTTGAGTTGGCTTTTATCACACAGGCCTGATGATAAAATATCCACTTCTACTGGAAGCCTCGCCATCCCAGTTTCATTGAATACACAGTAATTCAATCATGACTAGGAATAATTTATTTTTAACAAGGAAGGCTTCTGTTTCTCCATAATGAGTTGATTATATCTTGTCAGAGGAACCTTAAACCCATCAAATGTCAAATGAATTATATCGAACATATTATTTTCATAGCAGCTGGATATGAGTAACTGATGAAACAGAGTTCTCTGTTTTCATTTTGTACTGTGAATGATAAAATGTATCTTGGAAAATGGAGGCTGTGACACAAATTCATGCAGGTCCATAATTTCCTACCTTTAAAATGTCTATTTCATAAATATGATCTACTCATTTACTCGAAATATTAAGTCATAATTTGCTGGGGAGTTGTACACCAGAACATTCTTCTATAAAATACTTGTTGGGGTTTTTTTTTAACATTCAAGTGAAAGTAACTCCTATTCACAATGCATGGCCTGAAAATGCATTAAATTTGAGATAACATGTGATCCCATCTATCTGTAAAAGCACTTCCTGGAAAAAGGAGTGTGGCAGAGGTTCTGCTGCAGGGCCAGAGGCTGGGAGGTAGCTGCAGGAGTGTCCATGTCTCTATCCCAAAGAAAAGAGATATATGGGTGGTCCATGGAGATAAACTTTACCTCATAGCCCAGTCCTGGGCTTAGGGTGCCTGCCCACACTGGTATGTTGCATTTGCTTATGGTTAGACCTCTTTGACCTGTCTCGCTGTTCCATCTCACTGCATCAATCAACATAGGAGAGATGGAGAGGGAGATGAGAGTCTTGTGAACACATCTGGAAGTGGAAACATGAAATGAGACCAAACAGTTGGAATACAATCTCCAACAACTGCTGGTAAATTACATGAAGCACCTCATTTTGCTAAAGATTTTGGCATGTCAGAGACAATCTTCTTTGAATTGTGCTGGGTTCAGATGTCAGAAGAAGAGACTACCATATCTATAAGTAAAAATTTTCCCTGGATGAGAGCTGGAGAAAGCAAGAGAGAGTGGGTGGCTCATACCCATACAGTTGTGAGTACTCATAGCTAATACTTCACGGGCACCAGCAACTTCCTTTCTTCACTGTTATATCTGAGTGGATAGCATCTCCTCGCATTTAAAGTAAAAAAAAGCCACACTTGTTCAGTATAGATTTTAAGATTTAGCTCTTCCATAGAAAAAAAATGCTCTGAACAAACAGAAATTCTAATCATAGAATCATCGAATCATCATAGAATCACAGAGTGTGTTGAGCTGGAAGGAGCCTTTAAAGGTCATCTAGTCCAACCCGCTGCAGTGAGCAAGGACATCTTTAACTAGATGCGGTTGCTCAGAGCTACATCAAGCCCAACTTTGACTGCATCCAGGGATGCAGCTTCCACCACCTCTCTGGGCAACCTGTTCCAGCATTTTGCCACTCTCATTTTAAAGATTTTTTTTTTTCTAACATCTTATCTAAATCTACCCTGCTCTATTTTAAAACCATTACCCTTTGTCCTGTGGCTACATGCCCTTGCGAACAGTCCCTCACCAGCTTTTGCTTGGGCCCCTTCAGGTACTGTAAGGCCACTATAAGGTCTCCCTTTTCTTCTCCAGGCTGTACAGCCCCATCTCAGCCTGTCCTTGTAGGTGAGGTACTTCATCCCTCTGATCGTTTTTGTGGCCCTCCTCTGGACCCACTCTGACAAGTCCACATCCTTCTTGTGTTTAGGGCTCCGGAGCTGGACACAGTACTGCAAGTGAGGTCTCTTTATGATCTTGGGAATAGTATCCTTCAAATGAGATCTCTCTGTACCTAAGCTCCATGTCCTTGTGATGCACAAAATAGTGAGCTTGCTACTAGCCTCCTCTAAAGGAAGCAGGGGGAACAGGTTGCATGTTGCAATGAGTTGTTTGTTGCTCCACGAGGGCGACAGAAATTGTAGCAAAAGAGATGAGATTTTCTTCTCTTTCACCTTGACTGATAACTTGAGGAGGCCCCACAACTGAGAGAAATACAGAGGTGGGGAGATAGCAGGACAAAGCAGGACAAGCTAAAAGAGACTCCTTCCTTGTTGTGGAAACTAACTCTGTGACAAATTATTCTTTTGACACATTTTCCCTGAGAGTTTAGTAATGGGATTTTCTAAAGGCAGCTGGGCAGCAGAAGGTAGAATCAAAGGTATTTCTGCAACAAAACTGAGTAAAACCAGGTAAGAATTTACTCAGTAAACCTGAAATTGAAGGCAATTGCCTCTGATGGTGATCCAAGCAACACTTTCACAGACTGAAGACAGACCCTGAATACTTGGACCATTCTGAGAGACACCTTCAAAACCATGAGATGGCAGACACAAAAAGGATGCAAGTGGGTTTTGCTTCCAGGAAATCCACACCCTTGGACAGTAAAATAAAATAATGTCTGAGTACTAGAGGGTGTTTTTTTTTCCAAATCCCAAGATTCTTATTTATAAAGTATTTCCTTGTCTTATACAGAACTCCCATGTTTACAGTTAAAGAAACACCACTTTCAAAGAGAACCTGGGGGAGGTATTTCTTTTCCTTGTGTTTCTGGGTGTGAGGCTCAATCTGACATTATTTCTTTGTTTTACAAAGAAATGTGGGTATTTTAAATTCAGCACTTCTTGCTTTGAGTAATACATTGCCAGAAAATAAAATACGTCTGCGTGTCCCATCTTATTCATATGAACACACTGCAATAAGTGTAAATGTTAGTAAGTGTAATGAGATGGTTGTCATTAGTGGTGTTTTAGAGCAGGTTGCACTTTCCACAAGGTAGTATGGTGTTCAGTTTCAGGAAAAAAATGCAAGATGACATGAAGGTTGTTACCCAGATCTTTCCCTACTCCTCCCTGTGCGTTTTGATGGTGTCTGTGGAACAGCAAAGTGTATTGCTTCAGCAATTCTGGTACATTTTCAGACTCGACTGGCTTCCTAGGTTACTCAGATATAGTGGCTGGTTTACAAGGTACAATAAGGAAAGAAATCATGTTTGTAAAGAAAGAAAAAAATTTCCTCCAGTCCATACTAATAGCACTGAAGAAAAAATCAATTATGAACAAGAAAACATATATACATTTAGTAACTGCTATTTCTGGCCAGAATGCCAGACCTGAAATCCAGTGACTACAATTCCTAAGTCATTATTTTTTTTTCCCATTAGAGTAAGTAAATGAAAAAATTTTACTCAAACATATTTCTGTTAAGAAAACCACCGCTTCATTATCAGTGAGATCATACTCTCCATGAATGGAAATATTCTGGAATTTCCCAGAAGTTTAATATTTTAAGAGAAAGTTCTAGAATAATGTTGTGTTTGAAAATTCGCTAAGGACAATATTATTGTTCTTTTAATATTTGATATCCTGTGTATGTTACCATGTTACTTTCTCAATTTACACATGAATGTGTTGCAGAAACTATTTTTTTACTGTTTCCCCAGTGTATTTCTCAGTCCTGTTGTTCTGTGAGATCAAATTACATATCCCAAGAGGCTGTAGTTTTCATCTATATTTTTTATTACCCTGGTAGACTTAATTATTCACTAAGACCAGTGAAAAGTCAGAATAAGTGCACAGACTTCAGTGAGGGCTGCTCTGTTTCCTGCACCCTGAAAGCAAAGTGGGCCTCCCATTTCTAGAGTCAGCTCTTCAGGAAACCTAGACGCCACTATGCTTTAACTGTCTAGATCTAACTGAACTGTGGTTATAGTCAAGTATTTAACAGCATTTCACACTTCTCCTGTCATCTGGATTACATAACAATGTGCTGATTTTATAAACATCAACTACTCATTTTTGTGGTTGAGTTTTACTGGATGCACAAGAGAAACATCTGACTAAATAAAGCTGGAGACAGGAAAATTGAATGCAGAGGAAGGGCAGGCATTCCTAGGCACATGTAAAACCAAACGGTGCCAGGATTTGCAGACTCCAGTGCCACCACGCAAGGCCCCCGCATACTTTTCCAGCCAAGAGACCGTAAGAACTCACTTTCTTGTGGTGTTGAAAGTGCTTTTGCTTGGCACGTGCTCTTAAAAACCCTGTGAATGCCACTTATACTATTAAGTGCAAGGGTGGTGGGGGGGAGTATTTAACTATTCAACTGCAGGAGGTTTAGCAATGCCAAAAAGCCTTAACAATCAAAAGAACCCACATGTATAAACACAAATGTTGGAAGTGTAATGAAACTAGCGAGGCAGACACTCAAGTAGTGTAAATCAGATGGCTCTGCTGGCTTCAGCAAAGCTCTGTCAGCATCGACCAGTTTCGGCTCTGCTTGGGTAAATACCTCCAAAACAGACACTTGTATCTGTGCTCCACTCCAGATCCGCTGAAACAATTTTCTCTAAACTATGTTTTTAAGTGTGGGGTGTGTTACGCCATGTGACTGTTGTTACTGCTTCAGCAATGTGCAGCAGCATGGAAACTCAGGGAGACTTTTCCCTGTATGTTTCATACTGTAA
The DNA here is from genome assembly GCA_020746105.1 of Trogon surrucura. Taxonomy (NCBI): domain Eukaryota; kingdom Metazoa; phylum Chordata; class Aves; order Trogoniformes; family Trogonidae; genus Trogon; species Trogon surrucura. The sequence continues at coordinate 10,610,333 of CM036619.1, read as the reverse complement.
CAGAGGATTTCTGTTCCTATGTCTCTGTACTTTGAAGGTATTAGAAAGAAGATGTATTGGAGAATATTCATAAACTCAGCTTCTACTAAGGGATTCTTATCTACCATTTTCTGCAGATCTGAGAGCCATGTGAGCATAAATATTCGTAAAATAGTAGAATCATAGAATGGTTTGAGTTGGAAGAGACCTTAAAGATCATCTGGTTCCAACCCCTCTGCCATGAGCAGGGACAACTTCCACTAGACTAGGTTACCCAAAGCTCCATTTAACTTGGCCTTGAACATTACCAGAGAGGGGGTAGACTAAATCACTGGGCAACCAATATCTCAAAACCCTCACAGTAAACAATTTCTTCCTAACATCTAATTTAAACCAACATTCTTTCAGTTTGAAACCATTACCCCTCGTCCTATCACTACTCTCCTGATAAAGGGATATCCCTGATATTCTAGAGGCACCTCTCCCGTCTCCCAAGACTTGGCAAAGATGATGGAGAGTGGTCTAGCAATGACATCAGCCAGCTCCCTCAGCACCTGTGGATGCATCCCGTCTGGACCCATGGATTTATGGATGTCCAGATTGCTTAATTGGTCCCTAACCCAGTCCTCATCCACTAAAGCAAACTCCGCCACTGCCCTGACTTCCTCTGGGGCCTCAGGGGAACGGGGCTCCTCAGGACAGCCTCCGGCAGAGTAGACAGAGACAAAGAAGGCATTCAATTAGTTGTCTAGAGCTAGTCCTGAGCTACCTACTTGGCTCCTGTTAAAGCTCATTAAGGTGTAATTAATATCAGCCAATGGAGGCTGATTGGCATTCACTTGATCTCACAGCATCACCTATTTATGCTGAGACATCTTCATGTACTTCAGTGGCAGACTCTCTACTGACTATAAATGGAACCAAAATTATTTTCTCAGCTCCGAATACCTACCTTGTAGGCATCCCCACTTAGATTAATTCCACAGTGATGTCACTTTTTCTTTCTTTATAGGTATTCAGATCTCTTGACTTACCTGCTGTGGTGTGTGAAATGCCACTTGCCAGGTTACATTGTGAAGAACGAGGCAGTGGTTGTTCCGTGCATTATTGCTATGTATGGGTATTCACAGGGCCATATCCTGAATAATCCCCAACTGCTCTAAGCTTTATGGATAAGAACAGCCTGTGATGCTGGGCTGGTCTCTGGGAATGTGCCTTTCAGCACATCATGCATGAACCTCTGTTGGTGTTGGGAGACATAAGCTGGTTGCAGGGCCTTGCCATAACTGCTGCCTTTATTTTACTGTGAACATTAAAGGTCCCAGTATGGGCAGGAGGCAACCAGACAAATGAACCTCTTTTTCACAGCATGAGACTTAACGTAAGTCATGTTGGATGATATAAAAATCATTTAAGAGTACTATCAACAAGTTTGCTGATGACACCAAGCTGGGAGGAGTGGCTGACACACCAGAAGGCTGTGCTGCCATTCAGCGAGACCTGGACAGGCTGGAGGGTTGGGCGGGGAAAAATTTAATGAAATATAACAAGGGTAAATGTAGGGTCTTACATCTGGGTAGGAACAACCCCAGGTTCCAGTATAAGTTGGGGAATGACTTATTAGAGAGTAGTGTAGGGGAAAGGGACCTGGGAGTCTTGCTGGACAGCAGGATGACCATGAGCCAGCAGTGTGACCTTGTGGCCAGGAAGGCTAATGGCATCCTGGGGTGTATTAGAAGAGGGGTGGTTAGTAGGTCAAGAGAGGTTCTCCTTCCCCTCTACTCTGCCCTGGTGAGACCCCATCTGGAATATTGTGTCCAGTTCTGGGCCCCTCAGTTTAAGAAAGACAGGGAACTGCTGGAGAGAGTCCAGCACAAGGCAACTAGGATGATGGAGTGGAGCATCTCCCTTATGAGAAAAGACTGAGGGAGCTGGGGCTCTTTAGTTTGGAGAAGAGGAGGCTGAGGGGTGACCCCATTAATGTTTACAAATATATCAAGGGTGAGTGTCACGAGGATGGAGCCAGGCTCTTCTCGGTGACAACCACTGATAGGACAAGGGGTAATGGGCTGAAACTGGAACATAAGAGGTTCCGCTTAAACTCGAGAAGAAACTTCTTCTCAGTGAGGGTGACGGAGCCCTGGAACAGGCTGCCCAGGGAGGTTGTGGAGTCTCCTTCTCTGGAGACATTCAAGACCTGCCTGGACACGTTCCTGTGTAGCATTATCTAGGTGTTCCTGCTCTGGCAGGGGGATTGGACTTGATGATCTTTCGAGGTCCCTTCCAATCCCTAACATTCTATGATTCTATGATTCTATGAAAGTAAACTGAGATGAATCTTCGTTCAAATATGCTGAAGGAATATTTAAATCTATATTACTTTGAGAGAAAAAAAGTCTTTTTCCCTATAGTCTCAAAGTTCGGGCAAGTGTAGACTGGAGGTCAAGTTTCTGTTAATGTACTAGTGCAGTAACAGGTAGTGTATGGATGGTTTTGGTTCCATCTTTGGCTTCCATTTGTCATTATTCTACTTCGATGTCAGGATGCGGTCTTGGGGATACACCACTTTAACTGTCCATTCCCTTCCTTCTTTGACTTCAGCATTTGATTCTAACTCACATTGTAAAACTTAAAGGCACCGATTTAATTGGAAGTGCCAACAAAAATAATTTTCACCAGTTTTGTTATTTGTTTCTTTTCTTCCAGAAATGCAGTGATGGTTCAAAGTGTGTGTCTCACTAAAGGTTTAATACTGGGTGCTTCAAAGCTCCCTTTGGACTGAGCCACTCAGAGCTGGACACTGTCCTTCCATATGGGAAATCCATCACACAAGTCAGCTCACTTCTTTGTCATCCAATGACTTAGAAAATGCCATAAGGACAGTAGCCTGGTGAGAGAGTTTATCTTTCAAGGATCCTTGTCACTTACTGGATGCTCTTTATCTGTAGAGTCGAATTTAAGCTACAGTATCCAGAAAAATTCTTAAACTTGATGCAGAGCTCATGTCCAAGGCTTTTCCTTTCTTTTTTTTTTTTTTTTGACTCATTGCCAGATGACATGGAAATGTTAAGTAATCTCAGAAAAGCTGGTAGGAAATGTGCTGCTAGGAGAGCTTGCAACACAGTAGAGGGGGATTTTTTCAGCAGAAGTTAACATTTTTTTTCCTTTTCTTAACAATACATGGCTGAGTTTATGGAAAACAATCAGGCTATGATAAATATATGCAAGAGGCTTCCACTTGTCAATAGATTTCTCTTTGTTCCAGCTGTCTTCAGCTTCTTATCCTTAAAACCCAGTTTCTTTTGTTGCCAGAATATTTGGCTGTGAGAGAAGAAGGTTCCTCCTAGTTACAGTAATTTAAAAACACCTGTCATCATATATTTTCATATGGCAGTTACACTGGAACTAATCTGCACATAACCTTCCTAATACAAAATACTATGGGCTTACTCTACAGACAGGGGTTTTGCATTTCTTGTCTCACTGCATTTAGAACTTAATTTTACTTCTAATACTTCCATAGTGTGTCTAAACTTGTCTTTCCTTGGCCTGTTTGTTCTTTGTCGATTTCAGGGAAGAAAAATAAGGACTACATTTTCTTATTTTTCTTTTAAATAGTAATTATTCCCACAAAGTGATTACCACTGGTTTTCCCTGTGACCTGTTTGAACTCCAGCCTTTGTAAGCAGCATAGTGCTCTTCACTTGTTCTCTATGGCAAGATGAATAGTTGTGTCTTAGCATTTGTACAGGCTCAGGGATGAAGGAAAACACTTAAACACATGCTTGATTTTAAGTATGTGTCTGTATCCTGTTGTTAAGCAGACACCATCAGTGTTACATACAAGCAAATAAACAATAGGATAACAAACTTTAATTTAGAAAACTATTTGTGATACATCATTTGTTTTTCTGTGCTATTAATGTACCATTATCACATCAGTAATCAAACTTGTTTATTCAAAATCCTTTTGCCTTCCTTCCTGACTGAAAGTCATCAGCCATTTGAACTCTCATAGGCATCGTTTTATTTTATCATACACACTGCTAGTCTTATTTTTATTTTTGGTTCATAATGTCTTGTGGCTTTTAACCCCTATTTTAATATATTTAAATATATTTGATTATCCACAATTTTTATCTATTTATGAATCATGAATAGTTCCTATCTGTACACGATCTGTATGCAGAGGGCTAGATCTTTCAGAAGTATGTGCATATTTGGGAATGTATAAATACATTGAATCCAAATCTTTGGGTTAAAGAACAATAAGGTGCAAAGATGGAGTAGTCATCAGCTAGGAAATGCCATTAGTAAGCATGAATATACAACTTCACTTAAACATTGTGTGAAAATGTTATCATATCAAATTTCATCAATGACCTAGATGTGGGATTAGAGAGCACTGTCAGCAAGTTTGCTGATGACATGAAACTGGGAGGAGTGGCTGACACACCAGAAGGCTGTGCTGCCATTCAGAGAGACCTGAACAGGCTGGAGGGCTGGGCAGGGAGAAATCTTATGCAGTTCAACAAGGGCGGGTGTAGAGTTTTGCACTTGGGAAAGAATAACCCCATGTGCCAATATAGGTTGGGGACTGCCCTGCTGGAGAGCAGTGTAGGGGAAAGGGACCTGAGGGTTCTAGTGGACAGCAGGATGACCATGAGCCAGCAATGTGCCCTCGTGACCAGGAAGGCCAACGGCATCCTGGGGTGTATAAGAAGAGGAGTAGCAAGTAGGTCAAGAGAGGTCCTCCTGCCCCTCTACTCTGCCCTGGTGAGGCCACATCTGGAATATTGTGTCCAGTTCTGGGCCCTCAGCTCAAGAAGGACAGGGAGCTGCTTGAGAGAGTCCAGCACAGATCCACAAAGATGATGAAGGCAGTGGAACATCTCCCTTCTGAGGAAAGGCTGAAGGAACTGGATCTCTTTAGCTTGGAGAAGCGGAGGCTGAGGGGTGACCTCATTAATGTTTATAAATATGTCAAGGGGGAGTATCAGGAGGATGGAGCCAGGCTCTTTTCTGTGACATCCAATGACAGGACAAGGGGCAATAGGAGGAACATAAGAGGTTCCATAAAAATATTAGAAAAAACTTTTTCACAGTCAGGGTGGCAGAGCACTGGCACAGGCTGCCCCGGGAGGTTGTGGAGTCTCCTTATTTGGAGGGATTCAAAACCCGCCTGGGCGCGTTCCTGTGCGCTCTGCTGTAGGTGATCCTGCTCTGGCAGGGGGGTTTGACTAGATGATCTTTGAGGTCCCTTCCAACCTCTAACATTCTGTGGTTCTGTGATTCTGTGATTCTGTGTGAAATAACCTTTAATTACCGAACAACAGTGTTTTTTTTCCCTATGGTCTCTTTCTTATACAAAAGCAATTATATTCATTGAATCAACATTTTGCATTTTCTCCCTTTGACCTCACTAGTTGGTATCTGCTTTCATGCTTTGTTTAGCACACCATCTTCAACACTGCTTCAAATACATTTTCTCTGGCTTTTATCAGATTTCTGGAACACTGTTTCTGTGACTGTTGTGAAGTGAGATTCTTTGAACACCTAGACTAAATACCAAATTGAAAATGCTACAAACTTTGCTTCGCTAAACACTTGTTTGGAGAAGAAGCTGTTCTTCTCCTTCTACAGACAGAAGAAGTGACAATAGTCCCTGTAATTTATTAGAATTCTAGTGTCCGGATTTTTTTAGATATATATATATCATCTCTCCCAGTCTCTGAAAACCAATTTCTATGATTTCAGATCTCTCCCAGGAGTGTTAGATTTATTCAAACCCAAGAGCACATCCATGGCACATACAGACATACATCTTGTCCACGCTCCAGCTCCAAACTGAGATGACACAGCAGAGAACATCAGCTTTCCACACCGTTTTGTTCAGCTTCTCCCCCGGTTTCCATGAAAGGAAAGCCCGAACTGTAGGCCAGAAGACAGCTGTGAGGAGCTCAGAGCAGACTCCTCACCTGGTCAGTAAGGGAGGCTGGAACACAACAGTGGTGTACTCATAGTTTCAGCCAGTCTTACTCAACAACGACTTAATGAGTTCTATTGGCTCTTTGAATAAATTTCAACACTAATCAGCTCATTTATCCCTAAGTCCTCTGGTCATTTACCCACCAGAAAGCAGCACTGCAAGTTTCTTCACAGCTGAGACCACTGGTGACGCATCACAGTACTTTATGGTAAACAAGAACAGTAAGAAAGATAGGATGGAATAGCTGAAGTTCTAGCAAAAGAAGAAACAAAATTCATTCATCTTCCAAATTCAGTCACTACCTGAGTTTTCTTGATACATCCAGAGACATCTGAGGTGCTGGACTGTCCAAAGAAAGGCAATGAAACTCATGAAAGGTTTAGAGAGTCTTATGGAGAGTGGCTGAGGAAACTGGCATTGTTTAGCCTGGAGAAAAGGAGGCTGAGAGATCTTATGGCTCTCTACAACTACCTGAAAGGATGTTGTAGCAAGGTGGGAGTCAGCCTCTTCTCCCAAGTAACAAGTAATAGGACAAGAGGAAATGGTCTCAAGTTGTTCTGGGGAAGGATTAGATGGGATATTAGGAGAAGTTTCTCCACCAAAAGGGTTGTCAGCCATTGGAACAGGCTGCCCAGGGAAGTGGCTGAGTCACCATCCCTGGAGGTATTGAAGACACGCAGATGAAGTGCTTAGAGACATGGTTTAGTGGTGGACCTATCATTGGTAGCTTAACAGTTGGACTCAATGATCTTAAAGGTTTTTTCCAATTGAAACAACTCTATGATTCTGTATTTCTCTGATTTCTTCTACTGGCATGCTACCATCTTCTCTTTGTTGGTCTAGCTTTCATTCCACCCAGAGTTGAAGGAGTATACCTTCCCATAAAATCATAGAATCATAGAATTGTCAAGGTTGGAAAGGACCTTAAAGATCATCTAGTTCGACCCCCCCCCCCCCCCCCCCCCATATCAGGCTGCTCAGAGCCCCATCCAGCCTGACCTTAAAAACTTCCAGAGATGGGGCTTCTACCACCTCTCCGGGCAACCTGTTTCAGTGTCTCACCACCTTCATGGTGAAGAACTTCTTCCTAAGGTCCAATCTAAACTGACCCATCTCTAGCTTTAATCCATTCCCCCTAGTCCTATCACTACTCAACATCCTAAAAAGCCCCTCACCAGCTTTATTTTAGGCCCCTTTGAGATACTGGAAGGCCACAATAAGGTCTCCTCAGAGCCTTCTTTTCTGAAAACCGAACAACCCCAATTGTATCAGGAGAGGTGCTCCAGCCCTCTAATCATCCTCGTGGCCCTTCTCTGGACATGTTCCAGCGAGTCCGTATTATTCTTTTTGTAGGGGTTGCAGAACTGGACATCCCCACACCGGGATTTGAGTATCAGACCAGAGGAGAGAGAATCACTGCTTTCAGCTGATACACACAGATGAAGGAGTCTAGAGCAGAAGTTGCGCGGAGAGGTGTACTCAGCTCCTGCTACACCAGCTTAGCATGAGATCAGTGAGGAGAGAGGCTTTGGAAGGTCACCCACCCAAAATAAAATTCAGAGCATCTGTTAACTAAGATTTTTCATCTGTTTATAGCTTAGCTCTTTATGCTGGGATTTTCAACATGACAGCAGCAAAAGATCTATCGTTAACAAAGCTCACAAACTGCTGAATTTGAAACACCTACTTCAAAACAAGGTTTCCATAAAACATGGTTCAATAGGGGCAAAACTGCATATTTTTCCCCTAATCTTTTTCAGGAAAATAACTGAACTACTTTTTGCTGGAACTTATATGTAAATCCCTTATCAGACGTATTTACAAAAAGAATCTCCTGAAACAAAGAATTGTCTAGAAAATTAAATAAACTCGCTTACCTTTGGTGAAGCTAAAGTACTGAAATCAGAGACTTATAGCATAAAATGTGAGGCAAACTTGATTATATATTTTCAAACAGTTAGTCCTCTGCACACCATAAAATTCTTATAACATACACAGTTGAACCCGTACAGACACACATACACTCATATATTAACTTATGTGTGTGGGTTTAAATCAATAATTTTCTTCCGTATTTTCTGACTTTCAAGGCACATAAAAGAGTTTTCAGCACTGTACAAAATGCTTCAGACAGATGCCTCATGAATGTGTGTGTGGCTCTCATTCCTTTCACCACAATGCTAAGAAGGAAGGGAATATTTGCTGGCAGCGTTGCTTGAAAACCTCCACTCCCCTGAGAGGACAGCTCAGGGACATGAACATCATTTCAGCAAATGGCCATGAAAATGGCCCTGACTTCTGCAAATGTACAAGTACACGCTATTGAACACAGTTTACAGAAACTGGAATACTTTAAGCTTGTATTTTCTCTGGAAATTATGAACCTTACAACATTTTGAACCACTTCTCTAAAAGCAGTACTGCTTACCACCCTTCCCAGCTTCAGATGTTGAAAATTATGAGATTCAGTGTTGGGAATGGCCCTACCCCTTCTGGTGTAAGGCTCACCAAGCACCATATATGAGCTTAGTTCAACATTTGTGGCTGTGGACCAAAGACAAATAGTACACACAGGGCATTATATTCTTCATGTTGTCTTCCCACTAGTGTCAGGGCACTCATCACACCTCTCCAGAGCTAGATGTGATAGCCTGTCTGTCCTTTCCTCTGGAATTTGTTTTTAAGCTGAGGCTTTACCACCGGCTCTTGCCTGTGCTACACTGCAGGTACATCACAGCTATGTCTCTGCCTGGTCTTGTACTTTGTCTCTTCCAGCTTTCTTCACAACAGTTCAAACTAACAAAGGTAGACTCAGCCAGATGAACTACTTAACTCCAGAAAGGGGGTGCGCTCAGGGTCTTGAGACTGAGCACATGCATGCATTCTGGTAAATTAAGTAAAGTCAAGAATTTTACACCGCTGCCTTAAGCTGATGATTTTCTCAAGCTCCATTTGTACACTGTTCTTTTAAGATCATGATCTTTCTAGTTCGTTTCCATGCTCATGGAAGCCTTGGCTTTCCTTCAAGTTTTGTGTCCTTTATTTTACTGCTGAATGAACATTCCAGGATCTCCATGGGTCTTCCAGGACTCCATGACTATTTACAAGTAGTACTTTCTTCCCTCCTTCCATTAATTTTTTTGCCTGCACAATTAGACAGACTTCAGCTCTCATCAGTAACCGAACTAGCAAATTTGTAGGACAGCAATGTCTTGGGTTTTTTTAAGAGTTTGGTTTTGTTTCTATATAGCATATTTTAAAAGAAGCTATTTGCTCTGGTTGTAAAGCCTAAGCTGTTGGTGATTTAGAGCTATAACAATATTGATGCAGATGAGCCTCTGTGGAGATATTTGATGACATTATGTAAATGTAATCAATGGGCTTAATAAAGCATAACAATAGTAAAATACTGTTCACGTTATATACAAATAAATGCACATGGACACATGTATGTGCTTCCTACGTAATTACTGTAACTATGCCTGTTTATACTACTGATCTTCCATCTCACTATATGACATCTCCATAGTGTCTGTTTATACAGGCTTCTCGAATCCACAACATCTAACTAACTGAAGCATGAATCTTCTGAAAGGAAGGAAAACAAAGATAAAATTAGAGCAACTGAAAATCATCAAATGTTGCCGCTCAAAATATTTAAGTGCTTCATTTTTAAAAGAGAAGCATTTCAGCATTTTTTGTGACATTCTGTCTGCATTTTAACTTCAGTAGAGGAAGCTGTGCTTCTAGTCTTCAGAGAAAGAGAAAAAAAAAAAAGAACAAAAATATTATTGGAGTTTTTTGTTGCTAGACTGTGACATTAACTCCCTAATCTAAAATTTCTGCAGTTGTGGGTTGGAGCTGAAGTATAAGGTAGTGCAGTCATCTGGTCACAAGAAGGAGAGATTAAGAACGAAGGAAGTTGTGACAGACTAGTCCTTGCCCAACTTCAAGATACCTGTAGTCTGCATAGACTTCTAGGGGAGTATATAGATGTTGAAATGTTTATATGTAAATCCTGATCTCACTATACTGAACTAGATCTTTCAACAGGACCTCAGGAAAAAATTCAGTTCTTCATGTTCTGTACTGTGAACTACTTAGTCCTCAATGTTATATAGTGTATCACCCCATGCTTCTGCTTAGGTTTGTGTTTGAGGTGATTTATAAGTTGGGGCTCAACATGATCCTAACTAGAAGATTACACAATGTGTGTTATATTATCAAAATACATAGTATTTCTGAAAACATATTATATGATATTATTTCAGTCCTGAAGGTCATAAAAGGATGACAGCTACATAATACTGCTTCTGCGACAGCAATGGAAGAAAGCTAGTCTAGTGATTAAGGCAGAAACATGAGAACAAAGCTGGCTAGAAAAGAAAAATTGCTTTGGGAAAAATGTTGATATTTCAACATATGCTTCCATACTGCTTCAGGATATACTTTTTAAAACATACTGCAGAGAGAACTATGGATCACTTCATCATCATTAGCTAGGTTCAAGGAATGACAACTTCATCAGGACACCTCTTCTGATCTGATGCAAGAACTCACAGGAGTCGTCCTGAGAATGAATGAATTCACAGTGTCTCCAAGTGCTTGGTGATTAGTGAGGCTGGCAATCAGTCTCACTCCAGCCTAATTGAAATTTATGGCTCCAAATGGTCTCAAAAGAGGGGTTGGTGACCTAACTTACTACTGAGGATGCTCAGGTGGAAAGTGGGAAGTCAAATTCACACATCTGTTCTGAAAAGAGCCATAAAAGTTGTCCAAGATGCCTTTTGCTTCTCTTTGAACAAAAAATGCATCTTGTCACAATCTTTGCTACAACAGTTTGCCATGTTTCCAGGTCTTTGTATTTGGGATATCTGAGTTCAAATACAGTCTCTTCTTTTTTTCTGTAGGCATTTTATTCAGATGATAGAAAGATATAGCAATTGACAATTTAGATTAATTTTTCCCCAGGCTGAGTCATCCTCTGGAGATAATTATCTATTTCTGATAGCTATTTAGTGAAGCAGTGTTGATTCCACTCATGACTTCGTTGTCTCATTTAGGTGTTTAATGTTCTCTACTACGAGTTTCACTTCTCCTCTTTAAATGTGTAATTCTTCCTGACATGGAAACTATAAACAATCAATATAAAAATGATCACAAGCCAGATGACAGATGCAGTTTGTTCTGTTATCTTTTAGTGTGGGGAACACAGCCAAAATGAACACTGGCAATTATCTTTTTTTAGGACACATGGCACGACAGAAAACAACAAAATTCACAGATTCCTAACAAAATAGAAGAGAATGCATTGAAAAGAAGAAAAGTTGAGCTGGAAGGAGGAAATGAGATGAGGAATGGGCATGAGAGACTACACTTAGTCTGATAAAAGACAAGAAGAAACCACTGTTACCCTGTCTCAGTTATCACTTGACTTCAAGTGCCAGTAGGAACCTAAACAAAGGGAAGTGTTAACTAAATTCCCCTCCCTTTCTTCCAACATCTTCAGAAAGTATTTGGGTCAAATTTCAGACAAGGAACTGCAGGGGCTTTTTTTCTCTACCGAAGTGAGTTTCTTGTTCATACCACAAGTTCGAATTCATGAAGGTAGAAATGTTGCTCATGTGTACATTTTTCCTCTTTTCGAGTTTGGTTGTCATGTTATCAGCAGCTTGGAGCTTGACATAAATTTGAAAGTAGAAACTGCTTGAGAAGAACTTTGGTCCGGTGATTATTCTTTCTTTAAAAAGAAAAAAGAGAAAGAAAGACAAGGAAGAGAGAAAAGAAAGTCATAGAAGTCTTTGAAACAGCTGGGGTCAAAGGAACTGTGCTTTCTTCTAATTGTCCCAATAAATTTTAAAGATGTTATTACTCTGTAGTGATTAAGAAATGGTAAAAAGAGATGCAGTGCTATAACATCAAGGCCATCAAGCTTAATAGTCCTTAACTGATTGTCACCCCGCCCCAACAAAAATAGACTGCTGTTCTCTCCTTTCGGTCCCTCCTGCCTTACCCTTCCCCCCTCACTCGAAGACTTCTAAAAGCACCTCCAGCCAAACCAAGGGGAATTTATACTTCCTGCAATAAAATCCGAAGAACAGAACAGCTGGCAGCTGAACTTAAGATTGCTAAAACAAACATTGTGACATTGATGTGGGGAGGGATTTGGTTATTATTACAACACGGCATGACTGGTTCTGCAGGGAAAAGATGCAAGCAGAGCTTTTTTTTTTCCCCAGCATGCAAACAAAAGGCTTTTTAAGAAAACAACAGTAAAACAACAAAAGTAGCACCATTTGCTCTAAAAATACCTAGAATTAAAAAAAAAAAGGCCATGGGCAAAATGTACAATGTCGGCTGCTTAGAAATTAGAGTTAAATGACTGAAATTACGTGAAGATTGTTCCTCAGGGACGCTATTGCAAATAGGCCAGACAGGATCATTATTAATTCATCTACTCTGACAAGTAGAAAATATGCAAGTGAATACATAATATCATAACAATCCTATAGGTATCATAATCAATTTCTCTGGTCTATTGAGCCCTGTTGTCAGTGATAACTTATAGTGAATTTTCAGAAACCACCCAACTTTAAGTTGAAGTCTTCATCATACAGCCTATCACTATACAAACTGAGGTAATGGCAGAGTAACAGTTACCAATTAAAGGCTGGACTGAGGACAATGAGTGGTAGACTTATAACAAGTAGTGGATTGATGTTTCAATGCTACATGCTTTTTTGATTATTATTTCACAGTGGAATGTCTTATGTTGCAGATCCCACCATGAGTATCCCTGTTTCCATAAGTTTCAAGGACAACTTCTAATGCTTAACTCCCCCTTAAAATATGGAATTCTCAGGACAAATTCAGGAGAAGTAGATTCCTAACTACCACCTCTCCCCACTGAGGTTAGACACCTAAATTAATGTCCTTTAAATTAAATAATTTATTAGATAAAACTTTCCAATTAACTCTGCATTGAGAACACCAATTGACTCCTCTTGACTTTTTCACAAATCTTGTGTCTTCTATCAAAATAAAATGATGTTTTTGTCTGCAGGATCCCATTATAATGAGCACTGTAGCCTTGAACACTGTGTAGGGTTAAATAAGCAATCTAGGTCCTTGTTGTTTGCTCTTGCTATTCTTTTATGTTGTATGAAAAGCGACATTATCTTGCATAATTTGCACTGACTTGAATCTATTTTTCTGGGTGGAATTAAAAGCTTGAAGTGATACTGCAAGATTGTACATGCTGAAAAATGTTACGGTATGACATAGAAAATTACCAGCCATCCAAAAAGTTATTAAAAAAAAAAAAAAAAAAAGAGAGTGTTTCCTTGTTCTGTGCTTGAGAAAATGGGTTCAGGTTTGGGTTAATCAAAGATTTAATCAAAAGTGTCAACATCTCAATTGAAAAGGCATAAAAATCACATGCAGTACAGGTTGCCATTGTTTGGAATGCATTAAATAAATAAATAAATTAAATTAAATAAAAGGAAAAATCGCAATTTTTTCCCCCCCCTGAGGTGAATCTGTTTGTTCCTGCCCGTCCCAAGGCTAAGTAACTCTGGCGTCAAGGGAAAGGAAATGTTCTGCTTCAGATTCCAGATATAACAACCTGTCTGTTTACCACCAGCTTCAGTCAACAATACTGCACCCAGGTCACTGCACATTGCACAGCCCTCTTCCGGGTAGACAGTGTAGAGGGCAAAGGTAGACTAATCTCTCATCTATGCAAGAAAGGAGTGGTGGAACATAGGTTAGTGGCCTAGGGCAAAAATAACACTTCTGCTTCCTAGCTGGGTGATGAATCAGCAGTTCCCACAACTCCAGATGCTGCTTCTGACACCCAGATGGTTTCCTGGTGGTTTTTACCTTCTTCGAACAGGTGTGAAAAGTCTGTTTGATCATGAAATGCACTGGGTATCATAGTTGAATTTTCAGTTAAAGAGGAGAAACCCACTTGTGTTTTTTCACCTGAGAAGATTTATCAGGGACATTGACATAACCCAACCATTAACCACATTATCTTCCAGGTTAATTTTTTAAAATAGCTTTCTAAGTTTCAAAACAAATATGTGGGGCTGAAGCAAGACCCTTAGAACAAGAATTCTTAGTTATATTTTAATTTACATGTATCTGAATACAATACAGTCCTGCAAGTGTCACCATTCAGAACGATACTTCCCATCACAGCCCCTTCCACTTGTGTCTTTAAAACTGGAGCTTAGATTCGATTTAGCTTAAATGTAAGCTTGGCAGTAGTTTCAATGGAGCTAAATGTATTCAGGAAGTGGCTACAGGATTGACTAATTTTCTGAAGCAGAATGTGAGAGATCCTGAAATGTATACTTTTACTTTCTTTGTACAACTTGGACACTTTTTCCTTTGAGTCTAAACTATCTCTATGATGTAAGTACACAAGAGCAGCTACACCATCTCACACTGAAGGTCAGTCTAGCCCTGTTGTAGATCCCCATGGATGAGCTAGGGAAAGCATTCAAGGATACTTTCCCAGAACACTATCCCAGCTGCCAATAATTTGTAAGTCAGTGATGTTCTAAACCAGACTTAGAATTTTTGTACTTAATCACCCTCAATGGATTCTTTCTTCATGAACTGGTCCAGTTCCTTCCTGAATCCAGATCCCCCACATCCTGTGGGGAGCAGTCCTACAACTTCACAACACGCTGCATGAAGAACTGTCTCTGGGCTATTTCCTGATACTTTCTGCGAAAGGCAGTGAACAATCACTACTTTTTCACTTTCCCTGTATTGCTTATCATTTTATGGTTTTTATCATTACTGTCTATTTTCTGGGCTGAAGAGCCATAATCACTTAGTAGTTACCCAGCAGGAGACATCTATACATTTTATCATTGATTCTCCAATCTCTTGCTCTTGTGTGACTATGTGATCTCAGAGGTTGGATTTAAATTCTATGGCCAGACCAGCTCTGTCAGAAAGAGTTTCAGCAGTCCAGATAGGATCTCCCTACAGAGCTCATGCCAACTTTAATTCTTTTGTGGAAGCTATGAAACTGATGGTATTCTGAACAAGCATGTCTCTACAGGTCTTCATGTTCTGTCTTCTGCTGACGTAAGAAGCAGAAATACACAGATCTTCCAAACTAATGCTGAGAGAAGGGAAGAAGGGACCTCATTACCATACTGTGTGACAAAGTAATTATAGGAATATCTAAATTTTTAAGAATCTGCCGCTGAAATGGCACTAAGTCATTTAATTTATCTAGTTCTATATCTTGCACTGCCTCAAGTTTTCATTCCATCTACATTTGTATGCTGTTTTCTATTTTACCCTTTGTTCAAAAGCTGTTTGGGACATGTATAGCTCTTGGCTTCAAGAGGCCAGTCTAAGCTCCAACATAAATAAAGAAAACGGTAACAAGTCTTTAACCACTTGATTTGTTCTCTGTATTCAATGGAACTTCTGTAGTCCACCTACTCCTGCAAGTCTGACCACGTCCTTCCCTTCCAATGAGAGTCTAGTCTTTTGCATTGTCGCTCTCCCACATCCTCAATCAGCCTAGCCAAGTAATTCACTGGTTACTTATACTTTGGAAAGGAATGAAAGAAGCAATTTAAATGTTATCAAAATTATAGCACAAAATTACTCATGATTTTACCAGAATGATGTTTCATAAAAATATTGTCCATTCTGATCAATTTCATATTTTATGGTTAATAACACTTAATGTCTTTCCATTAGCAGACTGTGATCTTAAACCTATGCAGCTCTAAGAGGAAGATATTCTTAAGCTTTGAAGGCTGACGTATTGCGGAGACACCATGCTGTGCATAAGGGTTAAACCGTTTGAGGACTGCTTTTGTGTTGGCAAAGGAAACACGATGGAGCGATTGAGCGCAGGTCATCACATCTCAGCATTTTTTCACACAAGTTTGTATACAAAAACCATTCTGTCCCTTGTGGGCATTGACCAATAATGGTACAATGAAAGCTTATATGACTATATGCTTATAAGCTTTTATATATGTGTTATTATGGGTACTTTTGCCATAGGCATTTAGAGGAGATGGTTGGCTCTTAGGCGACTTCTAACTATGTTTTACAGAGTGTCTTTTAACATATCTTTCAAAGGACTGATTTTTTACTGGCAACTTTTCCTACTCTCTTTAACCATGTCCCAGGACCATGGGACAAATATTCATCTGTATTTAGTTAAGTAAACATATGTGCCTAAGCATCATGGTCTTGGTCATGATTGTGCTGTGGTAGTGAATAAATGAATGATCCAGATCCCAAAGGTGTAACAGTCTAAATTAGAAGACTGAAGACAGATGAATGTAGACAAACAAATGTACAAACTACACCAGAAAAGTAAGATTAGTTCTCCTAGGCCAAAATGCATTGAAGAAATCCATACGTGGTTTTGCTGACATGAACGTTTTTAAAGCTATGTCATTGGTTTTCCTGGCCACCACTAAATACCCACAGTTCTTTTTTGTCACCCAGTGTTTCCACACAGTATTTGGAGGATAAATTAAGCTGTGGAAACAGCTTTGGAAATGCGCTATGGCAGAACACATGTTCATTGTTAAGGTGAATGTGAACAGGGCTGAATTCTGTCCTTTACTGCAGGCCTGGGGTGAGTTGTTTGCTAGAGTGTCATTGAAGTTTCTTGAAGTGTGCTTAAGAAAGTTCAATAACTGTTGAAATATTGGATAAAATATTTCAGCAGAGCTCCTTGAATTTATCCAGTAAACTGTTGAGTTGCTTGTCTAAAAGTATAATCTTTTGCATTAAAATTTAGTAACATTCAATTGTGCATTTTGGTCCGTGTTTCTACAAGCACCAGACAATGAGAAACGAGAAATTTCACCTTAGCAGGAGGACTGTTCCTTGCAGAATGATTAGCCACTGGAATTTCTTAATGGTGTGCCAGGATTGTGTCTCACAGACATTCCCCGTAAGGAAATGAAGTTGCATCTATCAGAAAACACCTTGGTAGCTTTCAGAGAACAGTAAGAGTGTTGTTTTTTGGCTCTGTTAGAATATACTTGGGAGGACGTTTGAGTCAGGTGTGTGTTTTGTTTGAGAGAAAGGTGTAGGAGGAACATATCTTCACTCTAAACCAGTTACTAGACCAATCCTGGGGGACAGGAAAAGAGAAAGAGCAATAACACTGGTTAATGGGATTCTGAAGAGCCCTGTTCATGTACATGGAAATGAGGACTGCAGAAACAGCTTCCCATTTCTTGAGTTATATAGTCTCAGCAAGGCTATGTTACTAGACCTCTCCAGTGTGGGTTGTTTTGTTTTGTTTTTGCACTGTGTACCATCTGAATTTAGTCTATAAGTCAATGGCAGTCTCTAATTATGGAATGTTAGAATCACAGAATATTAGGGATTTGAAGGCACCTTGAAAGATCACCTAGTCCCCCCACACACTTTCGGGACTAGGACTACTGAACACTATTTTAAGGCAAATGATAAAGAATGTAGGAGATGCTGATTCTTTGATAAGATGATTTGCTGCCATTTCATCCATGTTACCTTTGCCTAAAGTTGTTAGTAAGAAAGTTAACATTTTATCCTTAGAATTTCTTCCGGTTTTCATATGCAGGAGGAAGAGGGAGTGTCCCAGGTGTTGCTCTGTTCATCCCGACCTTGACACTTGCAGCTCATGGAGTTGCAGGTGGATTCTGTCTTCTCCATCAGTCTTGTTTGCAGCTGATTGAGAGAAGACCTCGTTGCTCTCTACAACTCCCCAAAAAGAAATTGTAGCAAACTGCAACAGGGGAGGTTTAGACTGGACATGAGGAACAAAAAATCACAAAAAGAGTAGTCAGATATTGGAATAGGCTGCCCAGGGAGGTGGTGGAGTCCCCATCCCTGGAGATGTTTAAAGGTCAGTAAGATGTGGTGTTGGGGGAGGTGGTTTATGGGTGAGCTTTGTAGAGTAGGTTTTGCGGTTGGATTTGATGATCCCAGGGGTCTTTTCCAACATGAGTGATTCTATGATTCTATGATTCTGTGGGGTGGGTGTTGGTCTCTTCTCTCAAATAACAAGCGATAGGATGAGAAGAAACAGCCTCAAGTTTCACCAGGGAAGGTTTAGATTAGATATTAGAAGTGATATTAGAATGGTGAAGCATTAGAACAGGCTGCCCAGGGCAGTGGTGGAGTCCCCATCTCTGGAGATGTTCAAAACACGTGTAGACGTGGCACTTCAGGACATGGTTTAGTGGTCATGGTGGTGTTGCATTGACGGTTGGACTTGATAATCATAGAGATGTTTTTCAATCTTATGATTCTATGATTAATGGAGGTTATGTACCTCTGGCGGATTTTTCGAGTGTCATTAAAGTAATAACCTCCAGGGAGCAACCAGAGATACCTCACAGGTAGTCTTGTAGAACAGAAGGAGAAACGTTAAATGTGAATATAAGACCTGTGAACAGTATAGTCATATGGATTTGTTTCGCTTCTAACCACTTTGTTAGGGACCTCACAAGATACTTTACTAGGGTTTACAGATTGGCTGCTTGTGGTGGAAAGGAAGGAAAATACCTTTGAGAACTGCAATCATGTAAGGTCAGGGAACACTGTACTAGCACCAAGCTAGGAGCCCTTCTGCCTGTAGCTGTTTTCACTGACATGGAATCATAGAATCATTTGGGTTGAAAAAGACTCTTAAGGTCATTGAGTCCAACCATTTTAGTGTTAGCTTTATTGTTCTTTACCTTTGAGAACAAATCAATGACTGTATTTTTTTTTCCCCTGAACAATATTTACCTTCAGCAGCTTTCAACCAAAACCCATGTAAGGTAATTTATTAGTTCAGTGAATTTGGGGATGGGGCCAACTCTCTATGTATCCCAACAAGGAGGGACACACGCTGTCTTCTGCTGCTCCTGTGCTGAGGTGGAAATCTTTTAGATATTCTGCACACAGTCTCAGGACAAAGCATGACAGAAGGAGAGGCTGCCCTTAGGTTAGTCATAGCTGTAAACACTTAAGTTAAATTCTTTGTAGCATAAGTATTAGAGCCCATCCTTGCCGTCCAATATGATCCATGTTCCAGCAATTGTTAAATTTTCATTATATTTAGGATTACACATGGCTTAATCTGTATCAACTTACTTTGCCAACCATAGGATCCAAATCTTAGTTTCATGATTCTCTTTCGGAGGCTAGATTAGAGACCCAGTTCAGAGCTCACTGCCAGGCCTAGCTCATACACATGAATCCTTGTACTCTCCACACAATGGTCGTGGTGACTGGGCTCATGTGTCCACCAAAGGTTGGCATGGAAGGAAACCATAATTGTGACAACATATTCACTGCCCAAAGATGTCCCTGCCTCCTCTGTGGCGATTCGATCGACAGGAGAGAGCCAACCCGTAGGCTTCCAGCTGACCTTACAAAAAGTTCCAGTTAAAGAAATAATTGCTATATAATGAATTAAAAACTCTGACCTACAGTTACTTACAGAAAGACATTAACTTCCAGGCTAAATTGAAATGTAAGAGTATAATACAGAAGGATAAATTTGTTTCTGCCACAAAGACCAGGAAAATGTATGAGGACCTTTAATGAATGAGAAGATTCTTATTAGAAATTAAAAATAAAGTAGTGGGAAACAAACCTTTTTTTTCCTTAAAAGCCTGTAGTTTCTAACCTGCCGAGAAGGAGGAAATGCTCTAAATTCTTCCCTGTTTAAAGTGTTGCAGCAGAAGGAGAAGATGCTGACCAAAGGGACATGAAGGGTCCTCCATTTGACATTTATGAGTGGAAGGCAGCATTACCAGATGTTCATAAAAGTGCAGCTTCCCAATTGAATTCCATGAAGCCAAATAGCTCATTTAATTTGGTTTTCTGCTTCCCCTATTGACAAGATTTACCAAGACGATAATCCCATACTGCAGGAGGCTGATGTTCAGCAGCTTAGAGGGCTTTTCTGTCTCTGACTCAAGTTAATCCTCAAACTTTTATGTGACAAAGTACAGGACACCACAAACTATAGATGGATGTATCTCTACATATGCCCTGTGTACAATTCCTTGTCAGCCCAATGCAGTGTATGGTCAGACCTCACTTGGAGCAAATCAGCCCAGGTACAAAATCAAGTCAGTGTCATATTTTTCATGGGTTTCCCCTGTTATCCCAAGTGCAGTATTTGCAGGGATTGGACTTCACTCACGCTACGGTCCTCCGTGTTTCCTCAGTAGCTGCATAACCTTCCTGTCTGGGCAGAAGGTTGGAGACACCAGTGTTCCTCAAACTTCATGTAAGGAGCAGAGATGCCTTCCATTTCTGGATCTCATTCCAGAGACCTGGCTCCTAAATATCAAGCATTGTAGCACATTACTTCTAGATTCCTAAATGTCTTTTCAAATCTGATATTAAGAAACTCTGAAATCCAGAATCTTTTGCTATTTGATGTATGAGGGATCTCTTAGAGCCCTTGATGTGGCTTTGAAACATGTGGAAGCAAGGAAATTATTTCACTAATGCAACTCCACACCCTTAAAACTATAACAGCCACTCCACAACCACCGCCATTTCCCCCTGCTTTTCACTCCTTCGTATGGAGGGAGGATTCAAAAGGGATCTTCTTACTGGGAGTTGAACAACACGTACAGCCTTGACATGACTGTCATCAGCTGTCCTGAGGTTGCTGTCATCTCTGAGTCTTTTAGTGTAGCCCATTGCAACTGATCATGTGTGCATATGCACATACACATATGTACGACACAGTGTGCTTGAAATTGTCTTCCTCTGTGTATTCCTAGTCCCTAGGTCATAGGATTTAAACTCTCTCTTCCGCCTCTTTAAGCAGACAGTGTTCCCTGTCTTTTCTTCTAACAGCTGTGGGCTGCATCCTGCCAGCTGTTTGGTAGATGACTGGATCAGCTGTTAGGGCTGTATGTTGGCTGGAGCTGCAACGGGGCCTCTTGGCTCAGCTACAAATGTCCTCATGAGCTACTCCTAAACAAGCCTTGCATTAGCTCTCAAGATGAAGGAATGAGTCTTGAAGTGAATTAATCATCTCCATGGGAAAACAAGGAAAGGAAAAGAATCACAAAGATGATGAATTACTCTGAAGGCGACTTTGGGTTGTGTGTATGTCACCACAGATGAATTTCTTACATCTGTGCGGCAAATGTTATGCATTTCAGGTAGGAGCCCTGGTTTGTCAAAGCCTGGCAAAACAAGGCTGGTGGAGATTTAGTGCTGAGTTTTCAAATCCAGTGAAATGGGGCTGCTAACAATATCCTCAACTGCTTTAAATCACCTTAGTTTATTACATGCCATCTTTGTAAAGCAGGGTTGCGGGCTCATCAGAGAAGAATGGACAAGAAGACTAGCTGAGGGAGAAGGCAAAATGGGACCCTTTCAAATTTAATCTGCTGAAGAGTATAAAATCTGGGCCAGAGCTATAAATACTGAGAGTACAGGTGCAGCTACATGATCCCCATGATACTGTGGGACTCCACCGCTGTGGAACTTACCAGGTATGATGAAAGAGCATGTCATTGCACAGGTAACCCAGAAAACAAGAATCGAGTGCAAGCCAGGATGTTGACAGTTTTCTGATGACAGATTAAATCCCACCATTCTTAATAGCTTTGCTACTTTGCCAATATATCCACTTAACATGCTTATCCTAGAGTGGCAAACTGACTCCCAAGGCCTCTTCAGGTTTCTAAGGCATGGGATGTCAACTCTCCATCTGTCAAAACATGTAGCTTCACCTCTGACAGCTTTGTTGATGCAGTTTGAAAACTGCCGGTGCAAAACTCCATGGCATCTTGGAAAATGGCAATGCAAGGACTGCAAAACCTGTGCTCAGTCCAATATGGACATCAGTGACCAAGGACTGCCTTCCTCAAATTCTGACTAAATTACTCCTGTCTCTGTGTCATCATATTGTTCACATTCATTGCGAGGAGATGGTGAAGGGATTCACTACCTCCCATAAGAGCTAGAAGTTGCCTTCAGATTGCAGACCCTCCCACATGAGTAGGAGAGTAGGTCCTAGTCAGATGGGGTAGTGCTTCTCTGGCCCTAGTCTGTGGGTTTTGTGACAGAGGGATGAGAGCTGGGAGCTCTCAGCTCTGCCTTGCTCGAAGTTACTTCAGGGAAGAATGGGTCTGGGGATGGACGAGCCTCGGAGAGAGTTGAATGGGGATTCCTCTTCCATTTTTCCTTTTTCTCTCTTCCAAAAGGTAGATGCAGGCCACTGTGCTTGTGCCAACAGAATCCATGGCTGGGCAGAGCTGAAAGCAGCGCATCTTCGTTGGTGTGCACGTGTGCATCTGAGAGTTACCTTCTGCGAGAGTCTGTGTGTGCTGACATTACCCGCATCAATGAGACAGGTCATTCAGAGACATGCCAGCTTGCTCTTTTCCCTCTCTCTTCACTGTTCAACATAGATGAGGCATGAGGCCCCTTTCTGCCAGAGGCAGTATTCTGCATGGACAAAGCAGGGTGGAGCACATGTCTTCACCACTGGACGGAGATGAGAGAGATGGGTAGCAGAAGGCAAAAGAAGACAAAAAAATCTTTGCACTGTCTCCATTCCTGATTGTTTTGTTGTTGTGGTGGTGGTTGCTGATTTATGTATGTCTGTTTTTAAGCTCTTCTAGGCAGGGACTGTTTTACCGTCTGTGTTTGTGCAGTGCTTAAGGCTGCAGCTATGCTATGCTATCACAACAACAATAATGATAATTGGATTAAAAGTGAAGCTTTAATATGCTACACATCAAGCAAGCCTGTGTTCCTGCAGAACCCATCAGTGAATACACATGCAGAAAAAGCTGTATGAGCTTGGTAAATACTCTCCAAGAAAGAAGGGACCTATAGAGAAATGACTTGGTGGAAAGCAGGATAGTGGGAGAGACCACGCATGTGGCCAGAAGGAAAACAAAGAAGCTCTGGGAGTTGAATGAAGCCTATTGTTTTCCTTCCACCAGATTTCTATTTTATATTTGTTTCTAATGGCAGACACACAAATGTGTGAGGCCCTTTTCAACCTCAGTCATGTCACAGACAAAGCAGTTGGATAAAGATGAAGGGAAGGGTGATGTCTCATAAGCAAGTCCAGTGGCAATTCTTCACTTCCCAGTAGGACAAGTTTTAAGTCTAGAGGTTATAAACCTATACATGTGTGGGTGCACATATGAAAAAGAGATATTTCAGGTGCTTTCCTTTATGTAACCATGAGCCCTATCCAAGCGTCTGTTGGATCAGAGCCAGCTGAATGGAAGAACATAATGAGGAAACATGCAGAGGATGATGCTTTTAATCCTGGCAAACTTTTCATTGCTCTGATTTTCTCAACCCTGAACCCTCCCAGCTAGCATTTATCCACTTATCGTCTGCTCACAAAATGAGCTTTCCCCCAGTTCTTCAAAAGACAAACCTTTCTTCCACCACCAGAGCCTAACTTTGATCTCTGGGCTCTGCAGGGCACTTACCCAGACAAAAGTGAATTCAGAGATGTGCACACCTGTTCATGCCTTAAAATTCCACATCTGGTTAGTTCATACTGCATCAGCTGTATTCCTCTGTCTCTCACTGCCTCTTTCTCTCAGAGCTGGCACTCCCAGCTCCTTGGCGTGCAAAGCACAGCTGAAACAGTGATATGGTGGCTTTCTGATTTCAATGCTTGAACACTGCTGCCTTTTTCCCCCTCCACTTATCAGCACCGCATTTCTGCAGGTTCAAAAATGATTGCTGCAGCATGACTTCTCCCCCTTTCTTCCCCACCACGCATGTGCATATCAGCATTCGGGGTTTCGAAATTTGAGTGTTGGGTTGGTGTGTGTCCTTGATGAGCTTTTCAAACAGAGACTGGAAGGATCTTGTACCTGCCATTGAATAGTTTGAATGAAAAGAGACCCCAAGAATGTTTGGATGAAAATTGACATCTTGATCGTGAACACAACGACATTAGGGTACTTTCCTATACACCAGCTAGTTCCATGAGATAAATGCCAACTGTCACTGAATAAGAGAGAGGAAGTGCTCAAAGAGGGCTGAGAAACCAGCGGTGGGTGGCCTAATCCTTCAGCTGTTTCTTCCAAGCCTCCATAAGTGTCTCCCATTTCTGTGGTTTTCAGAGAATTTCCTTCGAGACCAGTCAACAGCCTGATAGCATTTCATGATCAGGTGTTTTCTCAGTGTCTCCTGTTAGCTTCAAAATCATAAAAAAGGGATTTCTTCTCTTTCTTCTTTTCTGTGTGCACACAGCCACCAGTCATACATTTTATTCTTACTTCCATTAGAGGCTAGCAATCACATATTTTTGTAAGTGATCATTTACATGACTTCCTACAGAAATTAGTGGAGTTTAATAATTGCATAATTAATCTGTGTCATGTCTCTGGTCACATTCTTTTTGACATTGATTGCTCTTCCTTGAATTGTTCTGTTTTCTAGTATCTCCCTTGGTAAGGTGGCCATTGCCTAGCTAAATTTTTCAAATTAAAAAAGCATCAAAACCAGAATATTTTGAGAAATAACCACAATGTTACTTCTCTGTTATGACTGCATCTTCACATCCTAACTTTTGCCCACCCTCATATTTGCACTCCTGTTAACATGCCGACTCCTGATTGGAAGATCATTGCCAGTTGAGAGAGAGTTTTCCACTGTATTCTCCAAGACTTCAAGTGGCACAGTCATCTCAACAGTTGGTCCTCTGAACACACTTTCTTTTGGACATGTGTTTTTCCAACTGTTCTGAATTGAAAAACAACACCTTTAACAGGAAGTCTTAGGACAATTTTATGCAATGCTGCCCCAGTGGCATGTCATTTAAAAGCAAATAAGGATCAGGCTGCAGACTGAAAGCACTGAAAGTGCTCTTATTTCTTCCATTTCATTTGCAGCCATGGGAATGGGGTGTTTGTATCATTTTTATATTTTGGCAGTCATTTCATGGATTATCTTGTTGAGACTTGTGTGTTACCACTGGTCAATGAGCTACTAAACAAGTATATCAATCTAAATCAGATTTCTATACATTCTTATTTTCATATACTTTGTTCTTCTAGAAAGAGCTACTCTTGAACAGCCCGAAGAGTTACCTTTATCACTTTCCATTTTTTTTGTGAGTGCTTCCAAAAGTCTGACATCTTAAAATTGCTGTTATCGGGAAGGGAGATAAAATTCCATAAATAAAATCTTTGTAACTCATGTGCTACAAGAAATAACATGGCTGTGAGAGCAGGTCAACTGTGTGAGGACATAGCTATAAAAAGAAATCTTTCCTGACTAGCTCCAGCACAATCTATGTATGTGAAACCCTTAGAACTGAAAAAAGCACTTTTTTTTTTCCCTCTGACAGAAACATAAGAATACAACTGAGCTGAAGGATTTTTCCCAAGTATTGACTTACAAATTCTGTACCTTGTAAATTATAAAAATACATTTATTGGGGTGTCACACTTGAAACATTTTGACAGAAAACATGCAAGCAGTTCCTGGAGCTGGTAATATGCTCATCTCTCTTACCAAAGCAGGTCAGTCTCTTTTCAGAGCTCTTTTCTTTCCCAGTAAAGCTGATGACACAGCCTGGTCTCTACCCAGAAGGAATCCATCCTGCCTACAGATGACAGAACAAAGAACAGTGGGGTCTTCTTGATCTACTATGACGGAGCTGTTGGATGATGAGTTCCTAGAGGTTACTTGGGGTAGGTTGGACTTATCACTTGGCTGTGCAGGAACTGGGAAAGCTCTCCCAGGACAGCTCAGGTGGGCAACAGGGAGAAGCTGACAGCGCTGGAAGGGAAAGTCTCAGCCAGAGTTTGTTAGGCTTTTGCTAAAGGAGCTTAATTCTGAGATGAGAGTGACAGTGAGCTGATACAGATGAGTAGCTGGTCTTCTGGAGCAAGGTAGGGTCTGATTTTTATCTGCGTTTCAAATGCACACGAAGGACAAAGGTGTTGCACATCAGCAGTTAGGGGGCAGAACTACTTGTAGGAGATCCCTCTGCAATAACAGAAGATACATTTCAGTGGATGACCAGTAAGAAACTGCCTCCTCGGCTGCCACTAATCCTTTATCACTCAAGAAAAACTTCCTGGTTTATATTTACCTAAACCAAATGCTTATTAGTGGAAGAACAATTCCTGAGGCATCAGCCAGCCTCCTGTTAGAGGTTACACATTGTGCTGTGTCTGGGGATGCAAACACAGAGACTACAAGGCTGTCAAAAAAGCCAAACTTCAGTAGTTGGGGATCAAAGAGTTTGGGACCCTTCTGGGAGCACCCGACTCGACAGATCGTGCTGACTGCACACAGCAGCCTGAAATCAGGAAAAGGCCTCAGCGGGGGAGGGATGAAGATTTGCCTTTCCCTCCTCTATAAACTATTGTTACACTTCAGGGATCTTTGATCTCACTACAAGGGATGGAAGGCATGGAAGTACTGGGAGGACTCTCTGTTCCTCTTTTAATGCTATCTTGGTTCTTCATCTGAGATGCAGCAAGAAGTATAATTCAAAGACAAATCGTGTGAACTCTATGTGTGTTCTTTGTCTCTGAATCAAGGATAGTCTCAGATGAGAATAAATTACAAAGCACCATGGAAAAAGGGAGTGAAGTTACACTGCTGTTAGCAAAGTTAGAACCTGATACTCTTAATAATTTTAATAGCCTCATATTGTTATTCCTCTCTCAAACTTTTGTCTTTGGTGCAGACAGAGGACAGACAGGATTGCCTTTTTATCTACCCAGTTTCACCTGATGTGATGGGAGTGGCAAAGAAGTCAGTGTAATGCCCTGAAGAATAATAATGAAGGTTTTAAAAAATGCAGTAACACAAAGAAATGCAGTGCTGTGACCACAGCTGGTCTACATCTCCTTACCCGTGTAGAAGCTTAGGAAGGGAAAGAGGGAGGAAGGCTTCTTGCTGCATTTTTCAAAGCCCATAATTATGATTCTGAAACCAAAAGGCTACTAACTTAATGGGCGTAGGTAAAGCTGAACAGCAAAGTTTCTGTTTCTGTTCCTGTTTGTTCCTCTGTGAACCTTTTAACATAGATCAAGATGATCATGTACTGAACCCATGGGCTGCATGAATCAGTTGTATTTACATATGCGAGCCTGCGTTTCCTCTTCTCACGCTTTTTCAGCTAGGAGAAAACTTAATGGGGCATGCTATGGCTTTGCTCATATTCTGTGTCCTCTGTGCCAAATCATAGAATCATAGAATCATAGAATATTAGGGATTGGAAGGGACCTCGAAAGATCATCAAGTCCAATCCCCCTGCCAGAGCAAATACTCATTGTGAGCCAACCTTCAGGCGCATGTGGAGGGTACAGTGGAACTGAACGGTGATGCCTGCTGACCAAGAAACACCCAGCACATCTGGCACAAGACTTACACTGCAAATGAGTGTTGTGGCCATCTGACTTTCTATTGCTATTCCACACCTGAGAAAAGATACCTGGATACATGATGTGTGTGTATGTGCTGCAAATACATCTGGAAAATACTTTTTTGGCGCTGACAACCATGGGCCACTTCAGAAAAGATGTACTGGAGAAAGGCAGTCTGGGCATTTGCAGCTGTTTGCAGAAACTGGTAAGGAGCCATGGTAAGGAGATCCTGGCTCCACTAAGTGTGGAAAACCCCATGTGAGCTTCTCAGCTTCTTCCATATCTGTTGGCTGGTGAGAACACAGAGTACTCAGAACATGGCAAGAAGGGCTTGATGTGATTCAGATCAGCAACAGGTGATTTGTAAAGATTGTAAAATTTGTAAAGAGTGGGATTCCTACCTAAAACAATGAAATTATCCAGGTGAAGCCTTGTTCCCATTCTTTCATGGATGTTCTAGACCTTTCGCAGAGAAATGACATGCTTATTTTAATCAAATCAGTGCTTCTTTTTAGAGCTGTGTTTTCAGATATGTCCTTTGCCTTACAGAGCTAAAGGAGGAGTATTCACGTCACCAAACTTCAGATATCTCAGTAAGATACTCAGATGAATGTTCTAACTTCCATTGACTGCAGCAGCAGCCTCAGCTCCAGAACTAAAACTAAAAAGTGTAAATCCCATTAGGTGCAAATGGTCTTGAATTGAAAGAAATTTATAATCCACAAGGAGACTAAATGAAGTGGCCCCAAGTTACAGATACACTTATGCAGTGTTAATCTAACTGCAAATCAATACCTGGGTCTTTATGAAAGGCAACTGAGCTAATAATGACAGTTACCAAGGTCATAAGTACGGGGTGTTGCTTGTCAAGAGAAAGCAACTTACATTGTCAATAGCACTTGAGGATGGGAGTGAGAAGTGTGGTTTGTGTTAAGTGGCACCACAGTTCTTCATGGAGACAAAGGAAGAAGCCAGCTACTTTTCACTGATATTGATAGGAAGTGATTATGTCAGGATAGGTGGGATCAGTCCCCCTGTTCACCACCCACACAGTGGGTGTTGTAACTTGTTGGTGTGTACCTGGAATCACTGGTAGACCTATGGCCAACAGCTGGTGCCTTTAGAACTTATTAATCACTTTGCTACCTCTGCTGCGCTAGAGCTTTCTGGAACAGTATGAATTAATTCCCAACAGTTGTGAATCCTGCATAATTCATTTATTCATGTGCCTGTAAAAAGCATTAAAATTTAAGAGTCTGAAATAAAAGTGAGTGTAATTGCACCTGTTTTTAGATTCCTTCCCATTCTGCTCTACCGTTTCATTTTTACTGCCATTTAAATGGCACAAGGTTTAATTGAAAACTCTGAAATCCTGATTGCTCTTACAATGAAACTTCTCAGCGGGGAAAAATACACCCTTAGTAAATTATTTGGAAATGAAGTGGTATCTTTGCTATGCACAATCTTAGATATGGATGTAGAAAACCAGAATTAGAGCCGTGATAGTGCCTATAATTTTTGGTTTAATGAAGATTTATAGGACTAGTTTTAGTGAGCAAACTCTCTGAACCCTGTGAGAGCTCCAGCCTGTATGGGGACATGCAGCACACATTTCACCAGGACTCTTCCCATGCTTGGTTAATTAGCAATTAGTAACCTTTAGAAATTTATTAACTAGTTTAATCACAACTTCAGAAATTGAAGTGACAAATTTCGAAGGGGGGGGGGGGGGGGAGATGATTAAGTATAAATCAGACGTAAGATAACTTGAGAAATCTACACACCATACAACTTACAAATCCAGCCAAAGAGCTGTTGGTGACACCACGAGTGACACTCTACATATGCAACATTATAAGACACTACCGTGCAAAGTGCTGTACGCAGAGGCAATAAAGTAGCTCTCTCCTAGCAAGGAAATGGGATGAAATACACAGTGTTTATGCTTGGGATTCCTTGTACACTCCTTCTATTGTTAAGATCAAATTGAGTTGTTTGGGTTGGTTTTTCATCTGATTCGTGATCCAAAACTTTTTTTTAGCATTTGCAAAACCAATAGATACCTGAGCTGGGTTTCAAGTTGACTTTGATTAGTCTGTGGGTTTGATCATTCCTTCAATTTTAATAAGTATGTGCCTGAAAAAAAACAACCAACCAAACAAAAGATTCAATGCCTATCAGTTGTTAAGCATTTTGTTTTTAAAATTAGAAATATTGGATTCATCTGAATACAAACTTGATGGAGGGGGCAAGGGAGGTGATGTATCTTGATAATATCTCTGGGAAATGAAACTGCTGACACTTTCGCATAGCTCTAGTTTCCAGCCACTGTTACATTTTAATGATATGATCAATAACTATATAGATAGAAGAAGCATTTCCTACCACACAAAATACAATAGCTTGAAACATGAGAAGTGGTTTCTGCATCCCTTTAACTGGTGGTTAACCTCATTGAATTACTGCACCTGCCAAGGCTGTGAGAACTAAATACAGCTGGTGTCAGTGTCTGGCCAACTGAACTCAACCCTATGTTTTTTTGAGCAGATGTAAGCAACCACATGGTAGACTCTGGCATGACATGATGAGACTGTGCTTCATCACCAGTTGGAGTGATTGGTCCTGAGGTGCAGAAACCAGGGCAAGACACAGCTTCTTTCTCTTCACTGAATGCAGCCCTGACAAGTCCATAAAATTAGGGAATAATTCAGGCTGTAAGGGACCATGTCCGGGAAGCTTTGGGAGGACCAGGAGCCTACTTTCACCTCAAGGCCTGTCAGCTGCCAGGCAGGGACAAGGAAAGAAGAAAAGCCCTTAGGGGATACCTTGTCTAGGCATTTCCTAATCACAACTATACAAACAGAATAAAATGTTAGCCCTGTATCCCAAGGGGCAGAGGACAAAGTAAGTCAAGACTTAGAAGTGTGAGAACAAAGAAACCATCATCTTGGAAACTAGCAGACAAGAAGAGTTTTGAGAAGGAATGAGATGTAGAAATGAAGTAGCTGAGCAGATATCCTTTGAGAGTTCCTATCTGAGATGCTGCTTTTTTTGTGCTTAGTTTTTTCTCAGCAAAGGAGTTTGCTTGAAAACAAAGCAAGAGGGTGAAGGACAACAACAGAACTCCAGGGCAGCTTCCTTTATTTCCTTCCATGCCTTACCTCAAAATAACCTGTACCAATTCCTTCAGCAAGCACCATGTAAAAGACCAATTCAGTGAATGATCCTCCTCTTATGAGGAACTTCTCCCAAATCCATTGCATAGTCCCAGAAATATCTTGCTTGCCCAACACTGAGCACAAGATAGCTACAAGAGGGACGCTTTTTATTTTGACCCTGCATGCAGTTCAACTCTCATTGACTCCTCTGAGATCTCATCGTACTTACCTTTTTGAAACCTAGAACAGAAGCCTCTTAATGAATATAAGGAATGCAGCCAGTCTTTTCCTCTTCCTTCAGTGCTGCATAATCTCCTATACTATTTTGTTGGACTTTATTTAGTTTCAAATGGCATGAATGCAAGATTACCAGATCTCTAAAGTACCCTTGCACAACTTGCACAACAACGTGTGCTCACAAAACATACAGACACATAAAAAAACATGTAGTGACTTCTACTAAATTGTTAGAATTATATGTTTACTTTATCTGTGAGAGGTGTCCTCTTATGTATATGCAGATTGTGTAGAGATATTAGGCACAAGTTAAGTAGACACAATAGAAGGCATCACTGAGAAAATCCAGACTGAGTCTGACAGAATTAATCCTGTGTTTCCAGTTCATATGTGTGGTTTTTTTCATATTTCTGAACTGGAACCACTAAGGTGTCATCCATGCACAATTTTCTTCCACTGACTATGTATACAATAGAGAGGATGAATAACACAGGTGGGAATTCTTATTGCCCTTTCTCTCTCTTTTCACACAGAATCCCGTGACCACATTTTTTACATTTAGAGAATCGATCAACACCATTTTAATGTCTAACTTTTCATTAATACTGAGGCTGTATTTGCTTTGGTTAGAGCAGGAAAAGCATCAGAATTATGTCTTAGATTGGAGAGATGCAAAACACTACAATGTGACACATAGTAACTATATCCCTGCCCATGGCAGGGGAGTTGGAACTAGATGATCTTTAAGGTCCCTTCCAACCCTAACAATTCTATGATTCTGTGATTCTATGATAACGAGGATGTTATTTCACAGATTGTCACATTTAGGTCAGGAAAATGCATGAATGAGGTCTAAGACACACATGATGGGAGCAAATGACCTCTTGAGGTCCCTTCCAGCCTGGATTGTTCTGATTTATGATCCTATGATTTTATGGGACAAACAGCTAAGTTGGGTGACTGCAGCATGAAAACCAAAGAATGAAGCCTTTCCTTGCTTATCTGCCTCCTCATGTGCCTCCTGTTAGTTTCTTTACTCTCTTTTTTTTCTCCTGCCCACACAGAGT
This sequence comes from Trogon surrucura, assembly GCA_020746105.1. NCBI lineage: Eukaryota > Metazoa > Chordata > Aves > Trogoniformes > Trogonidae > Trogon > Trogon surrucura. The sequence goes on along the minus strand of CM036619.1, from coordinate 10,578,523 downwards.
AATCCTGTGAGTTTTCTTCACTGAGGTTTCTCAGGTAGAGAAGATCTATGAGAAATGCAAGTTTTATCACATTTTTTATGATATCCTGTTTCCACCTTCAGCATTCAGGAATCAAGAGAAAGCGAGACAAATTCTCAGATGCTTACTCCTGCTCCCCATGCCCACCTTTGGTGTAGCATTGGTATCATCAGTGTGGGAAGCAGCTCAGGTTGCTCTATACTATGGGTGGCTCTGTGCCCCCACCTGCAAACTGACACCTCAGCAGTCACACCTATGTTTTAGCTCAGTCTACAAATCTCAGCCATGTAAGGTGGTTAGATACAGTAGAAGGCAAAGTTTCTAAGTGTAGAGTCATGGGAAAAAGTCACATTCTGGAGCATTTCCAGAAAGGTCATAGACAAGTATAACGTTACAGTCCTATTCATTTAATGTTTTAACCAGCAACATGAGAAATCAACCTACTTCTAAAGCAGGTTGGTTAAGCTTTTCAGGTTGACCTCAGACCTTTAGATAAAGAAGTCCAACATTTTAATATCACTGAAATTTCAAACCTGTCACACTGTTTCTCTCTACTCTGAAGGCACCTAAGATTGTTTTTACAGGGAACACCATCCAGTAGCTACATTTTTTTTCCTAGTGATATGCAAAGTGACCTGATGATCTGTAAAACCTCATCTGCATTGACAATTTGTATGCCACAGCTCTGAGGCCCAAGGTGGTGAGTAGTCTGACATCAGGGTTGGTACTACTTCTATCCTCCATGTCCCAGTTATTTTAGCCTATCATCTCTGCATCAGGAGAAATGTGTCTTTTTACTTTTCCAGACCAAATCAGGAACATGGCTTGATGACTCGGTTCTAGGAGAGTTCTTGAGTCACCAGAATATTATTTTCTCTTCATGAGGCTGTACAACATTCTAGAATATAAGAAAGCAGTCAGGAGGCCCCAGAGAGCAAGAGAAAGGCATCCTAACACTTGTGGTCCTTCACTGAATTAGAGGAGTTCAGATGCTGCTGGAATGAACAGTGTTCCAGATAAAGTGAAACTCTTCCAGAAGGACTGATTTTTCACTCGCTTTGGGGAAGGGAGACTTGACACTCAAGCCCTGCTCCAAATAAAGCAGAGGTTGGATTTGAAACTCCCCTTTCCGTGAAGAGCTTACTTGGCCTAGGAGAAAAAACAGTTTACATTCTGACTTCTGGCAGCTAAAGACGTGGTTTCAGCCTAAGTTCCTTTTTACTGTCCTTAGTCAGCTCAGCAGCTGGCTGAGCATGCAGCGTGATTTGCTGTCTATTCCACTTCACACTCCTGTACAGAGAGCAAGTCTGTGAACTGGTCTTCAATCCTCGTATGTGAAACAGAAATACTAGCATCTTGCTGCTTCTCATCAATGCTTAGAAGGAAGGTGGTGATGTGACCTTACACTATATGAAAAGCACAGCTGAAGTGATGTTGACTTGTTTGATATTCAACTAGTACAAGTCCAGACTACTTTAGGATAGCACAAACCTCAATTCATTGTACATTAGGATGCCTGAGCTATCCTGCAAGGAAATACTGGTCCTATGAGGAACGGCTGAGGGATCTGGGGCTGTTTAGCCTAGAGAAGAGGAGACTGAGAGGAGACCTTATCACTCTCTATGTCTACCTGAAAGGAGGTTGTAGTGAGGCAGCGCTTGGTCTATTCTCCCTAGTGGTAAGTGGTAGGACAAGGGGAAATGGCCTTAAGTTGTGTCAGGGGAGGTTCAGGTTGGATATTAGGAAGAATTTCTTTACTGAAAGAGTTCTCAGGGCATTGGAACAGGCTGCTCAGGGAGGCAGCCGAGTTGTCACCTCTGAAGGTGTTTAAGAGAAGGGTAGATGTTGCCTTGAAGGACATGGTTTAGTGGTTTTGTTAGGGCTAGGAAAAGGTTGGATTTGGTGATCTTGAAGTTCTCTTCCAGCCAACACTGTTCTATGATTCTATGATTCTACCAGTCTGTCATTCCGTGATTCTATGATTAAAGAAAAACAAAGTGACAAAGTACTTCTCAGGTAACAATTATCAAATGTTGCCACAATCTTAGGTAAACATGGATTAATTTCAAAATGATCCAACATTAAAAATTTCAGTTCAATTTAACAAATGAGAAATTTCTGTTTAGTTATCCCAACCTGTAAGTAGAATGGATTATCTGTAATACAAGTATTTCTACCAAAAAAAATCCTGGTTAATTCCGTATATAAACTAGGAAGGATTCTGGTCTCCATCAGTAGTGACAGGTCAAGCAGTTTAGTAGTAATCTCAACAGTATTGACACTTTCTAGATCGATGTCTGGCATAAATCTGAGAAGCTTCTTGAAATTCTGGAATAAGCCAAAAAGGATGTTCTAGCTGCAGATCGACTTGTCTATTACAAAACTTTTGTGCTGTGTGTGTTACACTAGGAAAATGATAATGATAATAATAATAGCAACTCTGTTAGAAGTTGCATTTTAGTGCTGCCAGCAGCTGGTATAGCAAGCAAGATAGTCTGGGATGGAAACATATAATCAAAATAACATGAACAGTTTTTGCTGGACTGCACTTTTCCAGATGCCACAGAGCTAAATGACAGTTGCTACATATTAGAAACAGAGAAAAATTGAAGTTGTCTAGTTTTGTAACCAGTCACCTCACCATTTACTTTACAGCAGTTTTTGGCACAGTAATTGTCTAAAGAGAGGTAAAAAACTCCACAACCCTACTGTAATCAGACATTAGATTACATTAAGTTTATGGCACTAGAAAAATATGTTATTCAGGGTATTCTTCAGAATGTAAAGAAGTTCCATCAGAACAGATGGGCAGGGACTATAAAAGCTACATGAGGAAATTGTAAAACAGCAATGCTACTGACTTTTAATGGTCTTCAAACCCCTACCTTCTGCAGATGCCAGCTTTCCTTCATGTTGCAAAATCTATCAATTCACAGTCCATTCTGTACAATGTAGGCAATTCCACAATGTCCAGTAACACTGCTCAAAATGGCAGAGGTTTTGAAAGAAACATCAAGTGTGACTGCCCTGTGTAGTTGGCTTTTAGCTGTGCTGAAGTAGCACTTAGGGTTGTATGTGCTATTAGAAGTGTCTACACACAATGTGATTACAGCCTCTGTAGAAGAGGAAGAGGAATGGGGGAAAAAAGAATCAGGAAAAAAAGATCACATTCAGACCTCCTACTGAAGGTGCCAAACTATGAGCTGAGAGTAATTCTCTCTTGACTGATTAGGGAGCAAAGGTCTGGGAGCTCTGGAGAACAGACACAGTAGCTGATTGTTGAGTGTAGATGTCAAGCAAGTAGTGATGGCATTGTTACACTCTTGTAGTAGAAAGTCTATATGTGGCCTGTATAACCTGAGGCCTAGCTATGAATCAGTCTCCTACTGATTTCAAAAGGAATCTTAAAAGCATTGGAAGTGCTGAGCCTGAGTCAAACGAAATCAGAAAGGAAACCCCCAACAGAATGGAGGCTGGATCACCTCTGTCCTCATGTAATACCTTTGTCCATGATTGCCTTTCCTCTTTAAAGATGGTTATTAATAATTTCAGTGATGAAAATAGGTTAACACAACAAAAAAGTGTCATATGTCCTAAACATATACAACCTGAGGAACAGATCCTACAGTTGGATCAACATTGGATAGTCTATGTGTCCAAAGGGTTCTATATGTATTTTTATTGCCAGGATATCAAGCTGTGCAAAAAAAATAAAAATATAAATGCAGAGCAGAATTTGTAGACAAAAAATATTTATGTAAGAGTTTTATTCTCCAGAAAGATTAATGGTCATCCAATGTAAAAATGTCCACACAGCACTCAGTCCATTAATACGTAGCACATAATCTGTGTATATTACAATACATCTTTAGGAGAGATGCCCAGTCTTCATGTCAAGTGTTCAGGAACCTACTACAGAGCACCACAGAGTGTCCTAGTGATTGTTACCACCCTCAATTCAACACAAATGTTTCCACTCTAAGTTTCTTGATTATAAAGCCTAATAATACCAGAGAGCCACTTCATCATATAACTGTAAGCAAATCTTTTTAAGAGACATGGGTACACTCTTTCTCATTATAATATATGTATATTTCTCCACATCTCGTAGTCTCCTTAGACTTTTTAGGGTTGTAACTGTGCAGAGCAGGGCTCCTTTCACCTAACACATAGTTATCTGAAAGTAGCATCTTATTCACATCACCTCTAAGTTCAGCTCAAGAATTTCACCTCACCGCTAGACAGCTGGAGTGAATCACTCTGTTAAAGAACTGTTTATCTAGTGACTGCAAAAGGAGCCTGAGTAATAGATTTTGACTAGACATCAAATGTTTCAATCAAGATGAAGCTTGTCCTTTAAGTGGTAAAAGTAATCCAGTGGTAGCTAAAATACTACCCTGGTAGCTTGTCTCCCAGTCCTGCCCACACGAGCAGACGTTATTTCCCAAGGAGATCATGGCTGGCCCTCATATCCTAATGACTCGTTCTGGCAGGAACACTTGTACCCATCCATAGATAAAAGATTGAAGCTGACGGAGAAGAAAAAAATGAAAAAGACAGACTGCTCACATAGCATTTGTGAGGCAGCAAAGTTAATTGCTATGTAATTACCACCCAAGTAAATTGTTTAATGTGGTAAAATGTGACCAGGGTTGTTACTTCTGTTGCAAGCAGCAGCTCATGATGCCATCTGCAACCCATCAACCGATCACATAGTGAATTTGCTGCAGATGTAAAACAAACCCTCGACATCTCCAAGCATGTTGTTAAAAACCCTCATCAAGTGAATACTAACATTTCTGTTGTTTCAGATGTCACTGTGGCTATTTACACAGGGCTCAATGGTGCCGCACTTGTTCATGCTGATGAGGGAAGAATATGGTTAGTTAAGAGCAGAGCAGGTTGGCAATGGCTTCTGAGGTTAGAAACAAAAATAAAAGGGGCATAAAAGACACATCAGTGTTCGACCATAATTGGAAATCCAGCTACGCCATGTGGAGAGGGGAGCGATGAGGGGGAAAGGAATGTGGGCTGTCATGAAAGCAGTTTTCTGGCAATTTGCTGGGGGATCATGAGCAGTTCCTATAAACAGCAGGGAACTGCTGGATCAGCTACTGACTCCTTCTGGGTGCAATGCTCTCAGTGCCCAAAGGCAGGGGGTGAGTGTGGCAGGTCAGAGGCAAAGCTACACCAGGCACCGAAGCTCAAATCTGTAAAGCTGAGCTAACTCACTGAAAATGGAGTGAAATCCAAGAGATGTGATGCAAGCTTCTCCTGGACCCGCAACATCTTTTTCAGAGCAATGTAAGGGGAGACAGACCTCCACGAGAATGACGGAGCTGCTGCCAGGGTTGCAGTGACTGCTGCTCTGCTTAGGAAGAGCCTTTGTATCTTAACAGTATTATTTAATTACTTGTAATCTCCAGTTCAAAAGGTGATCATGATGAAAATAAACAAACACTAATAATAGTGACACATTCAATCTCTGCTTTATAACACTGACCTATTTCCCATTGCTCCACCTCTTGTCCCCACACCACGTGTCACTTGTCCCATGTAAGTTTTCAGATTTATTTCTCAAGTTTTTAGGCTTTTCTTTCTTTATTTATTTTTCAATGAGAACATTTCAGAAGCAGCTTAAGTATTCAAGAACCACCTAGTGTCTTCAGATTAGAGCTCCTTGGCACGTGAGGCACCTTTGAAAATATCTCCAACGGTTCACAGTAACCCAGACACTCAGCAAATCTCATTCAAAGCAGAAAATTGAGCCCTATAAAAACCTGTTCTTCCTGCTGAAGGGTATCTAGGATTATCAGCACATATGACTTCATGAGAGAGAAATGCTTCCCAGCTCCACTGTCACACTTGCAGCCATCTCTCATTTCAGTTGCTGTAGCCTGGTTTTGCTCCTTTACTTGCTTTGCAGAGTTGTAGGTAGCACGAATGAGGAAGAAAACAATCTACAAAGCAGATTTCTTTTGTTTTATTTTAAATCCAGGTAACAGTACCACTCTAATGTCACTTTTATGTATCTGATGTAGCTGCTAAGGTCCTTGGAGAATCTGTATTTATGTAACATTTGGAAGCCTTTCAAGTACATGCGCTTGACTCTTACTTATCCAAACCAAGCAGGTACAAGAATATATATATGATTATCTGACATACACTCTTTGCAGGAGCAATATGTATATATACTTCTAGAAAATGACCCACAGAAGCTTTTCAGTCTCATAAAAAATGAGACTGATTTTGTCGTAACTGGAGCTAAACTTTACCTTCAGGTGAATGCGCACACTGGGATGAGCATGAAAAATTGATTTTATTTTGGGGGTAGAAAAGCAGTTTCTGGATTTTTAAGCTATTGGCTTGCTTTCACGGAACAGTTAATTGGGAGAAAGAACTGGTGTGCACAAAGTTGCACCATTTTACACCCTGGGAGAATTCGTGTTAGCAAGAGAAAGCAAGAGACTGATCCACAGGTGTCCCCAGCCCAAGGGAATTTAGCAATTTGAGTTGGACCAGAAATCTTGCAATGGAGTAGACTGCCATTCCTCAGCTGCTTGCAATAGCTGAAGAGTTATTATCACAGATTTGAAGAGAATCAGAGGATTGGACAATCTGAACTCTGGAGCAAAGCTGTACACTTGCAACACTGACCCTCAGCCCTGTTTTGTACATTTAATTTTCATGTACAGTGTTGAGTGGCTATGGTTAACAAACACAAAGAACAACTAAGGCATATACCTTTTTGCAATTTTTTTCTTGATATTTCCAATAATAAAGATATTTTTAAGGGAAAAGTGGTTTGTAATGTACAATAATGCACAGCAATTTTTGCTGGCATTAACTTGGCAACAAAGCAGTATCCTAATACTGTAGTAGAAGTGGAGCCATTATTACTTGGTTATCTCTTCCATATTTCAGGAACCTGCTCTTTAACAGTTTGTGCACCAGGGAAGGAGTGACGGTGGGCACACTTAAATCACTACAGATCCACTGCAAACAGCCCAAAACATTTACTTACTTTTATGACTGGTTTTATCAGTAGCAGGAAAGGATATTTAGTCATCCATATTATAATGCCAACTAATCAAGCTCTTTTTAATTTTGTTTTGATTTTATGATCACCTCTTTACTGGTTGAAAAAGATCTTGCAGCAATCCAGAACACACAATATCTTAATTGGTCTTGCATAGCTATTTTTTGTTCTTTAGCAGTTTAACACTGCAGCAAATACAGTGACCAGAGCGTGAGCTGTGATTTCAGTCGGTTGAGGTCCAGCACATGAGACACGGCAGAGATTGCAGAAATGTATCACAGACTGGTGATGGTAAAGGTCTGACATGTGAGTGAAGATGGAACATACCCTTCTGAGTAGAGTCTTTCCTGGGTTTCTTACACGTTCTGTAGCAAGTCAGCTGGGAAAAAAAAAAAAATCTACTTTCCTTAAGATGCAATCAGGTTCTTAATGAGCACAATTTGGCAACTATGTATTTTGATAGAAGCTGTTTTAATAACATTATTATTTCATGGAAAAAAAAAGTGTCATACAGCAAATCTTTCTTCAGATTAAAGTCACAAAAAAAGAAGACGCATAGCAAGGATATAGGCAGATGGCTATTTCGCAGCAAGTTGTATTCAACTTCAGTGTCAAAGTCAAACTATTCTACAGCATTTTGTTCTATCAGTGATAGCTAGTTATCTTATACTGAGTGAAAGCCAAAATGAAATACGGATATTCCACAATTCCATGTAGGTTGTAAATTCTATTTTCTGAGTAGGTCTAAACACAATTGCTTTCTTTTCCTTTTAGAAATATATTTTTTTTTGTCTAGAGTGTAAATTAATAAATAGTGTAAATAAGTTTTGCAATAACTGTTTTGAGTAAAAACAAAGAACCACAAGAGTAAATAAAGACTAACATGTTTATGGCATCCTCAGTTTCTTTTTAAGAAACTAGAAAACATAAAGCCTTCAAAGCTGAAGGCCAGTTTAACATTCTAGTTCCTCCCAGATATTTTTTTCAGCTTTTTTTAAAGTTCACAAATCAAGGCAAGGGCATGTTCTCTTGTTCTCAGTAGGCAAAGCATATAGTTTTACCACAAGGGGAAAAGGGCAGCAAAGTTGATCTGCAAATCTCTTACTTGAGCCTTAGTAATTTTAGACAGGTGCCCTTTGCTTAGTAGTACTTTTTTCTTGAAAGAATATATCTTGACACAAAGGTAAAAAAAAAAAAAGTAATTGTAGACATGTGGCCTTTAGAAAGCCAATGGCTTACAAATTAATTTTACTGGAGGCTTCAACAATTACACGACTTGATACTGCCTTCTGGATATTCACCTCAACCTCATCACAGAGTCCGTATCTCTGTCCAGGTTTCTCTTGCAATTTGTTGAGGAAATGATGTAGATCTTGACATGTCCTAAAAAAAAACTAATAAACTTTGGTCCTGTCACTGTTAAAGGGAATCAAGCTCCCTGTCGGTGTGTTGACATTCAGAGCATTTCAGAGTTAGGTGCCCCTTACACAGAAGCTCACCTTTTGCCCCGCAGTTGCCATTTCTTTCTTTCGACAGTCGTCTTCGCTCAGAGCGAGGCTGCTGCCAGCTGGGAATAAGCACTTGTGCTCTCCAAGGAGCTCAAAATGTCTTTAATGAAACTTAATTTTTTTTTTTTTTTTTAATATATGCGTATAGATTGAGGAGAGAAAGGATGCTGTCCGAATGACAGAATCTGTCTGGAAAAGAAAATCTTTTTACGGAGAGTTGTTAGTTTGAAAGAAAGATTTATTGGCAAAGATCAGGATGAGGGTCCTAATTATGCTCAAAGACTGGGAGATTGAAAGCAGTTTGAGGACAAGTCAGTAATCTAGAAAAAATGTGGTTCAGATCTCTTATCTGCCCAGTAATAGCAAGAGCACTGAACACCTGTATCCTGAGTGCCTTAATTCACTGGACATGGGCACTGTACCTATGTCCCACCTTTTACACACAAAATAACAAGGCATTGAGGGTGGTTTTCTACATAAAACACAGCTTTGTTTACAAAACCATTAGCCATTTTTTTTGTGGTGGAAAGAAACATTTCCGCCCAATTCCAATGTTAGTATAAATAAAATAAAAAAAATAAAAAAAATAATATAAAATAAAATAAAACAAAATAAAATACAAAGCAAGACAAGACACTGTGTCTCTGGGGAAGAAAAAAAAAAAAAAGAAAAAGAAAAATCCTGTGCAGTGAAAAAACCATGCAATGGAGAAGTTTCCATTACCACCAGCAAGCTTAGGATCTAGCTTATACCATCAGTATAATACAAAGTCTCCCAAGTTTGAAGGTCCATTATTCTGGAATCTTACTTTTGGACTCAGGACCCATGGACAGTACCGCACCTCACACCAGAAACTCCTCTTCTGTCTTCATCAGGCTGTGGGACTGCAGAGGTCATCAAGGTCATGGCAGACCAGCCACCAGGGCAGTGACACGTTTTGAGACAACTACATGATGTCAAAACCCTTCAAACTGGCCTGAATTTAACAAGTATCAAAGTCTGTCATGGTACCCTGGAAACATCACATCAGTCCTGAAATTGCCTGTATTTTAAACCCAAAACTGATGGCATGTGATTTAAAACGTATTAACATGGCACAATTCCTTCTCATTAAAACTCTTTGGCAGTATTTTTCCCAGTTGTGTCACGCAACTTTCTGTGCCTCTTAAATGTTTGGATTCTTGTCACTTCTGTGCTGTTTTGGCTTCCTAAACTATCTGCTCTTGAAGTGTCTTTTTTTTTTTTCCAGTAAATAAACCCCAAATTTAAATAATGATTAAACCATAATTCACTAGAGAAGATAGCTGTGGCATGTTGACTCAAATGTGAGTTTATTTTCCATAATAAAATATGTCAATATTTATCCTAATTTAAAGCACAATTTTCTCACATAATAGAGTCAATACTAAGGGAACTATCTGTCTTAGAAATATATAAGGTGCCATTTTTCATTGTCTGAAGATTGCAAAGCTAAGAAATATTGTTACTGCTGCTATACGAGCATAGCTCTTGAATCAGCTTCGATAGGGAGACGTGAAATTTTTCCATTAATCATTCTTTTACTGCTACTGAGTTTCAGCCATTAACTTGTAATGCCCAGAAGGCTTATAGCACGGAGAATTCCACTGCTGCCAATGTAAAATCACCAATAGGAGGCTGGGGTTTTTAAAAGATCTGTAGCAATTCGCAGAGGTTTTTAACAGCAGAATCCGGAAGGTAAGTAACTCTTAAAGGCCTGCAAAATTGTGAAACTAATTATAAATTCTCAGTATGAATATTGATAACATTATTACTATATCTTGTAAATAGATGCTTAAAGCTTGACTCCTTTTCTATAGCAATGAAACCAGCAGTGGCCTTGAATCAAAAATCCTAGATCTATGCAGCTTGAAATAATGAGATATTAAAAATGCAGCTCCCAGTGTCCACCTTCACTCTGTTCTAAGTTTCAGGTTAATTTTGCCCCGCAGATTGAAGCCTTACATTTCACAGCTTGGTCATCTAGGGAAGGAAGAGGACATGGCCCTGCGGATATAATTTCTTCATACTTCTCAGGATACCAGGGCAAATACATAATTTTAAGCAACTCTGTTTCTGAATGCCTAGCTGGCCACTTATCAAAGGGAAAGAAAATCCCTGAATTCAAGAACTTTATTTTTCTTCATATATTGAATTGCATTGAATTGTTTTCACCTAACTATTGATGAGTTAGTACTCATCCAAATACCCAGGTAACTATTATCACCTGCATCGTAGAAAACCATCAATTTTATTTTTTTTGTTTTTCTGCCTGGGTACCCTACAGCTAGTAATGCCAGTGCCCTGATCTGAGGTGAACTCCATTTCTAAGAAGTAGTAGGCAATATTTAGGTGGCTTAAAACAAGAAATAAAGCTGTTGATACCAGTTTTATGTTTGAGGACTTTTGCAGGAAAGAATAGTGGCTGTGCATGGGATTGGTCCTTCTTCTCCACGTGCGGTACAAATCAGCTTACACAGACCATGTGTATAAGCCTGAATTTCAGTGGCAGTGAATTCTGAAACATAACCCAAAGAAAAGGACAAATAACTCCAGATATCTCAGAATAAATCTAGATTCTCCTGCTCCTGGCTACTGTTTCAAACCAACCAGCTTGTTGGCAGGACCAAAAGTGTATGGTGAATTTAATCTTAAGGTGAATGTTCTCGTTTTTTAACCTAGTTAGTTTGTCTGGAGACCTTCCCGCTGAAGACTATCTAGGGTAGAGTTACATTTCAATCTGATTTTAAGTGGAGACTTCAAATGGCTCTCTCACAGAATATGGAGTAAGAAACCTTTCACAGACAGGAAGATGACAAGAGGCCTTTATTACATCAAACATCTGTCTTTTTGTTTTGGTCAGCATCCACTGTGTGGGAAGGGACGTCAGTGTATTCATTTGTTGCAATTGTATGTGATCACTGTGAAATTCTAAGGTTGTTTCCAGGCAGGAACAGTGTGTTTAAAGGGTGAGTGTCACGAGGATGGAGCCAGGCTCTTCTCGGTGACAACCACTGATAGGACAAGGGGTAATGGGCTGAAACTGGAACATAAGAGGTTCCGCTTAAACTCGAGAACAAACTTCTTCTCAGTGAGGGTGACGGAGCCCTGGAACAGGCTGCCCAGAGAGGTTGTGGAGTCTCCTTCTCTGGAGACATTCAAGACCTGCCTGGACACGTTCCTGTGTGGCATAGTCTAGGCATTCCTGCTCTGGCAGGGGGATTGGACTTGATGATCTTTCGAGGTCCCTTCCAATCCCTAACATTCTATGATTCTATGATTCTATGACCCTGTGTAAGTGGGTACAAGTCTCCTAATGCATGGGAGATACCAGTTTCCACCAGGTTTCAGTTTCATTTTCCTTCAACAGGTATGTTACTGTCTACTACAGCATGCTGTAACTATCAGCTTCATCATTCAATGGGGAAAATTTCCCTAGATTGCACCCAGTTTGCTTAAGATCGTGCAACTACTAAGGCTTATCAATTATCTCTCTAGAAGTCTGGACTCCATGTCCAGCAGAGCTTACACTTCCAAAACTGCACAAGAGAGTGTAATTGATAAAAGCGAATGAATTCATGCTGTTCCCATGGAAGCTCTCCCAGCTGAAAGAAATAGCTTTGCTATATTGCTGGAAATGCAGTAGGTAGGTTTGCTTCACTTCCCTCCACTGTGGCACAAAGATTCCCAGCTCTGTTCACAGCTGCACTGCTGTACTTAAGCAGATAACTACACAAGACACACACAAGCAGCCACACACACACACGAGTGTCCCATATGTCAACCTGACAGCCAGATGTGGCATATCTGCAGAACCTGAGGTTGACCTGTGTTGACTTTCCTGGAGGAAGCTGCTATGGTATCTGGATAGGTCCATGCACAGTCTCAATCCATTGTTTTGTGGGTGATGTTGAGAAACCAGAGTATGCACAGGTCTGCTTCCAGCAGGGGACCGTGGCTTTTAAGCACTGTGCGTTGGATGATAATCTCCACCGTGACTACACTTTTTCCTCTCAAATAGTGTTTAAATAGGTACCCATGCAAGCAGATAAAAACCAGTAGACACAGAACATAGCAATGTGGGATGAGCTGCAGGCTAACTCATATTTGTTCAGCCTGAGGGATCTGGTTGTCTTTGTGCCCAGGACAGCAGAGACAGCAGGACATCACAGCCAGACAGCCAGCAAGACACAACAATCATAAATGGAGCAAGAGAGGCAGTTCCTGCCTTAAACAGAGCACACAGAGCACTGAGTAGGTGGTGTCCTGTCCCAAAATGAGGAAATGGTTTTCCGAGCCCACCTTTGAGAAGCCAGCTTAATAGGGTGTGTGAAAGCTCACAGAAGCAAGACACCTACTGAAATTGAGCTCCATCATCTCTACACGAGGCAGTGATACACGACATGCTTGCAGGTGCCCACTCAGGGAGAGCTCAGGGCTCCCTCCCACAGCTCTGCACTGCACCAATGTTGCGCTCATTGCCTGGCCTCTTACCATTAATCCAAGACCTGGGTAAACATCTTTTGGCATCCAACTTTGCAGACAAGCAAATCTGAGCACATTTGTAAAGTAATTAACTTCCTTACAAATTGCTCAGATTTGCTTCTCTAATCATAAAAAACCCACAAAATACAAATAATACTGGCTTTCTCATTACAGAAATGACCCTGTTGCTATCCACGCTGTTGTCATTCTGCTAGGCTAGGCTGTAATGGTTAGAATTTAGAGCCATAATCAGCATTCTTCATCCATTCCTCCCAAGGGTAAACTTGTTGGGACAGATTTCAGATTCAGGCAGACTTTTATAAAACTGAAGTAATGTCATTGTGTTCAAAGAGTGGGAAAGAGAGCAGAAATTTTTCTACTGATTGCAGAAATAAAATTACTTCTTTATTAATAGCTAACACAGACCAATTGTTTATTATTGGACTTGACTGTCAGTTACAGCAATGGAATCTCCACCTTGGAGGTATCAATTAAAAACACCTAGGTAAAACAAGAGCTTACCAAAAGGAAAATACAGTGTGTATCCACCAGCTTTATTGAATGGAAACACAAATAACTATCAAATTAACAGTAACTGATGGAAAAGATTGCCATGAAAAAATTGAAACTACATATTCAGCCTTTCTTTTTATTGCCTTTCATAAGGGTTTCTATTATAAGAGTTTGTTTAAGAGTCTTGTTTTTCTATCAAATGATTGAAGCAAAGACTCACTTAAGCTTTTGTGTTTGCGTGCCAGTTATCTACTGAAGAGCAGAATTACTAAAATGGGATCTCCATGTGATTGCTTGTGGGTCAATTTTTGCCAGGCTTATTACCGAGGAATACAGTTTTGTCTGTTTACAGAGTCTTGAGTTACACTGTTAGTAAAAATCTTTGGTTCCTCTTCACAAAGTCTTAAAAGAAAGGTTCCTGCTTATGTACTGCCTCTTGTATATATGAAAGTCCTTTCATCTTAAAATCCATCCTCATACACCATCAGTCAAAAAATTATCCTTAACATGGAAAGATGGTGTAACATGTAGAATTTAAATTGCTTGACCATGGCAGAATAGTGTTCTTAAATTTAATTTTACACTCTGAGCTGTACTCAGTATGGGGTCATTTCCAGTTTGCATCACGTCAGAAGTATACTGTTGAAACTTTTGTGTCACTAACCACACGTTTCCTTTCAAAACATTACTTCTCTTGCTTTGAGTTTGGGAAACAGTGATATGGAATCCAGACTTCTTGTGTCCTACAGCTGGAGGCAGTATTCTCTCTCCTCTGCTTTTCCATCAAGAGTTATTTAAATTCTACCTAAGAAACAACAGTCTGAAAAACAATGAGTTCTGGAGAATTTCATGGGGATAGGAGAAAGAGTAGAGTGTTAGTGAACAGATAAATAAAAAAAAAGTAAATAATCCATGTATTAGTTACCCTATACCATGCAGAATAGCCTCATTGGGTCTTGGCCAGCACAGGCAAAGTTCAAGAGAATAACTCAACATTTCAAAGAAACCGAGACAGTTGTAAAAGTAGAAAGGCTACTAAGTATTACTACTGGATATAAGATACCCATAAATGCACGGATTAAATCAATAAGTACCTTTAAAATCAGCTAGAACATTGTCACCCTTTACAGCATACCAGATGTTCAGGCAGACAGGCTTAAAATCTGCAGTACAAAGATTTGCAGAATGTTGGTAAGAGTGTATTGTATTAAAGTCCTTTTGTGTAAAAATACATGAAATTACTAAAAACAATGCTGGATGAAAGGTGAGTCACCATGTATAGACAAGAAAAAAAGCAAACACTCCTTGTATTTACTGAAACAGTTCTAGAGCAAGTAGTTCCAAAGAGAAAGGAGTCAGCATTTGAGGTCTATATTCAGCAACAAGTTCAATCTCTTTGCCCCTCAACCTCAGAGACAAAGTGAGATAAACATGATGGGTGGGAAAGGGCTTTGGTTTATGTCCAGTGTCACCTATTATTTCATGTGACTTAGTTCTGATTAAAACCCTCTGGTAATGCATGGTAGTGAAGGATCTGAAGAAAACTAGGTGGCCAAACCTCACCCCACATGTCTGGAGATATTCAGATTGCAATGTTAACCTCATCTCATATAAAATTTGAAAACATTAATGATAGCTGATGAAGGGAATAAACTATATCGTCCTCCCTCACAATCATTCCTGCCAGATTTACTGTGCCAGTTAAAGATTGTAGCACACACATACTTAACTGTGATAAGAGTTCTTTTTGAAATGTACAGATTGCAGCCTCCAAGAGTTAAATCACAGTGCCCGACACTGTAATTAACTCAAGATTTATTAATTTATCAAGACTCCTGAAACAAGTATGTCTAATTGCCCTTCTTTATTAATACATTCAAGAATGTTTAACATTTTATTGCCATTTAAACAAGAGTTCTAACAAGATACAGTATCAATTAATGGTCCTGTTAAAAGTCAGCTGGTATTTTTACAATAGCAGCAGAACTCCTTGTTACACACTAAGCACCATGGGGCAATCATAAAGTTTGTGGTTTTGTTTGGAAAGGTGCGTTGCAATGATACACTGCCAGGATTTTAACAAGCATCTCCCACAAGACATTCCTTCCTTAAGCAGGGAAAAATCTCTTAGTTTCGGTCTTGCCGAGAAAAGGAGAATGAAGGAACATGAATCCATTAAGTTCGTCGTTTAAAAGTAATATGCTTTTCCAAATGCCTAAGGATAGAAATGTACTGTACTGGTTTTGTTTGGTTCTTGAACTGTGTTGATCTCACAACCTGCATTTAGGGGTTTTGGTGGGGGGTTTTGTTGTGGTTTTTTTTCTGGAGAGGTCATTTATTTGAACGAAACTGGGATTAATGTACATCCCTATCCCTATGTTCCTTACTTGTGCTGTTCCTCACCTCTGGAATTGTGACACAGTCCACAGCGGAGTCACGGCTGGTGCTGAAAAGCCTTGGTCAGAAGTGTTAACTCCTGTTCCATAAATAAAGGAAGACTTGAGAGCAAACTTTCACTAAAGCAGTCTTGTTTTGGGACTACAAACAGCAGCCCAAAAGCACAAACAGGACTGACCAGAATGGCTTTTTAACAAGCCATGCTGTTATTTTGAAACCAGTTTTCTGTAGATGAACTTGGTTCCATCCAACTTTCATTAGGATGAAAGCACCCTTTCAAAGCCTGAAGCTTAGTGATAATATAGGTATAATTAAATAGTTGATTACAGTATCAGTTGAGACACTGGCCTGTGATGTGAGTGACTTACCACAAATGCTCTACACTGGTTTACAGTGGCACTTATCAGGACACCTTCAAAGTAACCAAACTGAATGATGCATGATGATCTGGCAATCAAACTCAGTTTCTTACTTCATTATTGGCCAATAAACCCATACTTGCTGAAAGAATTGCTATAAACTTTATATGTTAGATGCATGAATCCAATTGAAGTATTTTTATTTCCTTTGTGAACATGTCACATAAATTTCCATAGCCACTGGACTCTGAAGAGCTGAACACAAACTGGGAAACAACTTGCTAACTCAGGCATAGTGGGTAGTGTATTTGAAAACCACCAGACACTAGGAGCTACCATTCTGCTGCCATTATCCTCTCTAGTTTTATCTATTAAAAAGTAATTTACAACACTAGAAAATCCTGAACTTCCCTTTCTGGTTGCCCAGCAGCTTCTTTTCACAGAGCAATAGCATATACAGGCTAGCAGATAGCAAAGAAGGAAAGTCTTAGGAGGTTCTTATTTCCTGAAGCAACTGTTGCAAGAATCTGACAGACACAGACAGCTTTTTAGCTGGAAATTTAAATTTTCTTCCCTGAGTTGCATAAAAAACTGAGGATCTTTGCTGTCTGAGTCCTTATGCTCTTTCATATAAGTCCTAGTCCCTTCTAAATTGGACATAATGTGGTCTAATTATTAGAACAAAAACAAAAAAAAAAAACCAGAAAACTATTAACAACAATAAGACTTAAACTTTCAATTGTTATTTAAAGGAATTTAGTTATTTCTTCCTTGATGACACAGTTAAGAATCCTCCTGTGTTTGAGCATGCATGCAACTTTCGTTTACGTCAATAATTTTTCTAATGAAAATGCAAAAATGTTCCAGTGAACCTTTCTGATGTTTGGGTGTTGAGACAGATCTAGGATGCCTTGTGCCAAGACCTTGAGCCAAGAGATTTCACCATCATAAACCTTTCCTCCTGATATTGTGTAACACAGGGCTCACCTTGTCCTACAGGCAGAAATTTCATACATTATGATTTAGGTGGACCAAGAATAAGGCAATATGTACAGTCAAGTATCCATTCTGGGAATCTATCTCCCTGAGCTAGAAGACAAAAAACAAAAGCATTTTGATGTCCCCGCAATTGAGGAAGAGAGGGTCAGCGACCTGCCACATCACAGACATGTGCAAACCTGTGGACTGGATGGAATCCACCCAAGAGTTCTGAGAGAGATGGCAGAGCTCCTCACCAAGCCATTTTTCATTGTTTATCAGCAGTCCTGGCTGACAGGGGGGGTCTCAAGCTGGATATTAGTCAATGTGATATCTATCTACAAGAAGGGCTGGAGGAAGATCTGGAAAACTACAGGCCTGTCAGTTTGACTTTGGTGCCAGGGAAGGTCTTGGAGTAGGTCATCCTGAGTACCATCACGCAGAACACACAGGACAACCAGATGATCAGACCCAGTCAGCATGGGTTTATGAGAAGTAGGTCCTGCTTGACTAACCCAATCTCCTTTTACAACACGGTCACCCATTTACTGAGTGAGGGAAAGGCTGTGGGTGTTGCCTATCTGAACTTTAATAAAACCTTTGACACTGTTTCACACAGCATTCCCCTGGAGAAACTGGCTGGTCATGACTTGGACAGACATACACTTTGCTGGGTAAAAAGTTGTCTGGATGGCCAGGCCCAAAGAGTGATGGTAAATGGAGTTAAATCCAGTTGGCAGTCAGTCACAAGCGGTGTTCCTCAGGGCTCAGTACTGGAGCCAGTTTTGTTCAGCATCTTTATTAATGATCTGGATGAAGAGATCGAGTGCACTCTCAGTAAGATTGCAGAGGACACCAATCCGGGGGGAAATGTTGATCTGCCTGCGGGTAGGGAGACTCTACAGAGGGATCCAGACATACTAGATCAATGAGCCAAGACCAGTTGTGTGAGTTTCAGTAAGGCCAAATGCCAGATTCTGCACTTCGGCCACAACAAACTCTGGCAACGTTACAGAGTTGGGCAAGAGTGGCTGGGACCTTGGGGTGTTGATTGATAGCCACTTAAATACCCACCAACACTGTGCCCAGATGGCCAAGGTGGCCAATGGTATCCTGGGCTGTATCAGGAATAGTGCAACAAGTAAGATCAGGGAAGTGATTTTATTCCTGTACTCGGCACCGGCAAGGCCACATCTAAAGTACTGCATTCAGTTTTAAGTCCTTGCTACAAGAAAGACATTGAGGTAGTAGAACATGTCTAAACAAGGGCAACAAAGTTGGTGAAGGGTCTAGAGCACAAATCTGAGGGAACTGGGGTTGCTTAGCGTGAAGGAAAAGAGGCTGAGGGAAGACCTTATCCCTCTCTACAATTACCTGAAAGGAGGTTGTAGAGAGGAGATTGGCCTGCCCAACCAAGTAACAAGTGATGAAAGAGGAGGAAATAGCCTCAAGTTGTGCCAACAGAAGTTTAGACTGAATATTAAGAAGAATTTCTTTACTGGAAGGATTAACTGGCATTGGAATAGGCTGCCCAGGGCACTGGAGGAATCCCCTTACCTGAAGGTATTTAAGAGTTGTGTAGACATAGTGCTTAGGGGACTTGTCAGTGTTAAGTTAATGATTGAACTTGATCTTAAAGGTCTTTTCCAATCTAGGCAATTCTGTGATTCTGCAAAAATGCTCTTCTTTGGATAGTGTTCAGTAAGTCACCTGTAGTTACCTTAGCTGTACACTTCTCTGTCCCTACATGCTGTACTGTGTACACACAGAGTTTCAATCTCACACCCTGAGCCTATGCAAACCCCCAGGTTTTGTATTCAGGGAGTCTCTTGCACTGTAATTCTGTTACCATTGGAAAACAAAGCCTATGTAATTGCTGGAAACAAAATGCTCAGCTGGGAGGGAATGACTTGCAATGTTCTAAAAGTCATTAAACAATACGTAGAAATCTCATTATCATCTAATTATGACATATTGACCAGTGGAAGGGATTGACCGCCTAAAATACTGTCTGCTTTTTCTAGCTATGTCAGCTGATCTAAGAAAAATTTTATCCCTTGTTGTTAAATATCCTGCTCGCATCTCTCATACCCACCCCTAACGGTAAATTCCTCAGTTCTATAAAGAAGGCAACAGCAGTTCCCTGGGATTTTCTCTGAGGAAAGATCCAAAGTGCTTGATTCAATATCATCACACTTTTATAAGTGGTTCTTTCACTGTTTTTGACGAGTTGTACAGTGGTTATTTCTGTTCGTTTGTTTTCAGACTGTTAAGGTAAAAAGAATATTAGTAGCTGATAACACTGAACAGGATTTTACATTATTTGGGTTTAGTCCCTTCAAGGTCATACCTGGGTCTCTGGAACTCACGTTTAATCCCTCAAATCTCTATTGATAAGCAGGGGATAATAATTTCTTTATCTGTCTAGTCTGCTCAGATTAACATCCTGTAGCATCTTGAATTCTTCCCTGGAAAAAGGCAGATTTTGCATGGAGCCTAACGTACTGTTATAATACACATAATTATAAAGACAAGTTCCTTTTTTTCCCCTCAGAAAAAAATCCTTTAATTTAAAATCACAATTACAGTTTCAATTTCTTCAGCTGTCTTTACTGACAGCTAAAACAATTGAAAATTAAACTTCATGACATCTAGTTGTGACAGGGTACATTTAAATGTAACCATCAGTGAGCAGGGGAATGTGTGCAACGCGGTTTTGAATCCTGTTTCTATCACCAGTTCCTTTTGCAGTGTTCTTTGGCTTCACTACCTTTAAAATGAAGGTAGTAACATCTGCCTTCCTCATTAACGAGTTTGGATCATGGGCATTTCAGTGCCCTTCTCTGAAGAGCATCCCTCTGCCAGCTAGTGAAGGTTTCAAAGATAAGGTAAGCGCCCAGGTTGTCAACGTGATGAAAGGAAAGAATCTGCTGCTATGGTATTATCAACTTTACTTCAAAGCTATTACAATCCTGTTGTAATCTAAAGGGTTGAGGGGGGGGTTGGGTGTTTGGGGTTTTTTTTTTAAGTGTTGGGGATTTAGGATAAATATTTTTCTGCTTTCAGGTGCTTCAGCTTCTGTTAATACTCGATTTTGCCCACACATTCCAAAACTGGTATTTTTATTGTAAGTAAAAAAACAATTTCATTTTGTCACAAAACATCTGAAATTTCTAAAATCACCATAACATTATGAGATTGTTAACAGAAAAAAAAAAAAAAAAAAAGTGTGATGAATAAAAAATCTTTTCCACTACTCTGTGACCCCCTAAGCATCACCTCTGCCTATGGCTCTGTTGCAGACTCCACAAGACTTCAGCAAGAACAATATTTTGGTTTTAACACAATCAACTGCACTCTCACCACTTGAAGAGAGTTATTTGGTGTCTCTCAGGCAGAAGCTTTTAGTTTGAGCCTGTGGAAAGCAGTGGATTCTGCTTGCTCTTTCCAGAGTCCTTGTGATATGAAACCACTTCTTACAATACCACAAACTGAACGGCCCCAGCTAGGAGTAAACCTCAGAATTACAGGGAGTATCTCTAATCCTACCCACTAGTTCTTTAAATAGCCATTTCTGAAGCAGTAATATCAGAGTAGCTGGTTCAGAATATCAAAATCAGGATGTCATCTACTCAGACTTTTGCAAAGCATTTGACACTAAATTGGAGAGACATGGACTGAGAGATGGACCACTCAGTGTATAAAGAACTGGCTGGATGGTTGGACTCAAAAAGTGCTTAACAGTTCAATGTCTAAGTGGAAACCAGTGACAAGTAGCATTCCTTCAGGGTTGTTTTTGGGGCCAGTGTTGTTTACTATCTTTGTCAGCAACATGAACAGTGAGAATGAGCATACCCTCAGCAAATTTGTTGATGGCAACAAGCTGTGTGGTGCGGTTGATACACTGAAGGGAAGGGATGCCAAGCAGAGGGACCTGGCCAGATTTGAGAAGTAGGCCTGTACAAACTTAATGAAAATCATCAATGCAAAGTGCAAGGTTCTGTGCATAGGTTAGAGCAATTCCAAGCACAAATACAGGCTAGGCAATGAGTGGATTGAGAGTAGCCCTGTGGAGGACCTGAGGGTGTTGGTAGATGAAAAACTGAACATGAGGCAGCAGTGAGCCAATTTCACCCTAAGCTGCATCACAAAAGAAATATGGCCAAAAGGTCAAGGGAGGGTTCCACTCTTGTTAGACCTCCCCTGGAATACTGCATTCAGCTCTGGGACCTCCAACATAAAGAGGACCTGTTGGAGCAAGTCCAGAGGAGAGCCACAAAGATGATCAGGGGACTGGAGCATCTCTGCTATGAAGACAAGTTGAGAGAGTTGAAGCTGTTCAGACTAGAGAAGAGAAGGCTCCAGGAAGACCTTATAGCAGCCCTTCAGTACTTAAAGGGGGCTAGCGGAAAGAAGGTGAGGTACTCCTTACAATGGAGTGTAGTGATAGGACAAGGGTTAATGTTTTCAAACTGAAAGAGAGATTAGATTGGTTAGATGTAAGAAATAAGTTCTTTCCTGTGAGGGTGGTGAGGCACTGGGACACGGTTCCCAGAGAAGCTGTGGATGTCCCCTCTCTAGCGGTGTTCGAGGCCAGGTTGGATTGATCTTTGTGTAAACTGGTCTAGTGAGAGATGTCCTTATCCATGGCAGGAAATTTGGAACTCTATGACCTTTAAGGTCCCTTCCAACCCAAACTATTCTATGATTTTATCATTTTTGCAGTCATCCCTATGATGATGGCTTCTCCTCTGGGTACCTGATGGGAGAAGAGGAAGAGCTGATGCCAATGGCACAATTACTGTCTCATAGGGGTTTGGATGCTCCTGAATCCAATAGGACTGAAAATATTCTGCAACCTTGCTAATTCCAATGTGCTGTATGTAAGCTATGGCA
Organism: Trogon surrucura; assembly: GCA_020746105.1. Classification (NCBI taxonomy): domain Eukaryota; kingdom Metazoa; phylum Chordata; class Aves; order Trogoniformes; family Trogonidae; genus Trogon; species Trogon surrucura. Next base: position 10,556,312 of record CM036619.1, on the reverse strand, counting down.
CCCATTCTAAAAGTATTCTAGTGAGAAGCTTACACCAATGCCAGGGCATGGGCTAATAATCTGTCAAAGTTCAAGGCTGGGCCATGTAACTAAACTTTGACAGATGCTCTCTGCGATCCCCTCACCGTAGGAGGATAACAGGAGATCCAGGGAGAGAGACTTTGAGGTTGAAAAAAACCTCAAACCAGTGTAATGAAAAAACCACTAAAAATAGCAATGAATATGTCAAAATACATACATATATATGTATATAACTATGCAAATATGCTCAAAGATACAGGAGAATATGTTAATACAGGATCCATGCCTTCCAGATGAAAACAAGGTCCTGAGCAAGAAAAAAATTGTCCCAGACCAAACCCAGCACCAGACAGAAGTGCCTGAGAACAGAGGCCTGGTGACAGTCCAGAAAAAAAAAAAAAAAAACAGAAAAGAAGCTGTGCCTCTCCTACGTGGGATGGGGAGCAGGGGAAGACAACCTGTGCCATCAAATAGTGTTTTTCTGCAGTGTGGAAACAGGATGCAGGAAACACCAGCAGCACATGGAGAGCTAAGAGAGAGCCGATAACAACCCTCCCAGCACAGCAAACAAAAAAAGCCCATAAGGTTTTTCTTAGGGGCTCTTATATACTAAGAACCATGGGAAGGAATACCACAATTGTTCCATTTGTGACACCTGGCCCGTCCTGTCCTCCCCGTAGGCACAACTGCCCCTCCTTCCCTACTGTAATTGATGCCTGGGCCAGGCAGCCCCAGAGAACTTTTATCCCAGTGCTCTCAGAATCACAGAATCTCTCAAACTAGGACACAGTCATATGAATATATTGCTATTAAAAGCTCCTGATGAGCAAAATTTTGGGAGTCACAAGAACCTAGTGGAAGCTGTGGAAAAGCATCGATGCATCAGTAAACACCTTGGAATAAACAAAACATCGTAAAAAAGGGTTAAATGTCAGTTAGTTCCTGATGTTATTGCTTTGTAAACTTTGTGCCTTAGTTCACAAATAAGTGAACTAATGCCTGTTGATGGATCCACCACAGCAAACAGGGTGCGTGTCATGGCACTGTGAGGAGCCCTGAGGCATCCAACGTCCACCAGGATCTGTCAGATATGACGCAGGACCTTCAGACCATGATCTGCAGTATACACAGTAATGTGTGAAACAGCAATAACTTGTCACTTGAGAGAAAACTAAATGACAACAAACTTTGTTGTGTAAGGTGTTCTACGCAACGAGAAAGTGTATCTCGGTAGACAGATTTATAATCAAAACACACATGAGTGTTAAGGGGAAATCAAATATCATCCTATTTTTAAATAAGTAGACAGAAACAGACAATGGTTTGCTTAGGAGGAGGTCTGTGGTTCATCAACCAGTCTCATTCTGCTGCATCAAATGCTCCTGTAGCCCCATTCTGTGTTCATAGACACCCCATAGTAGGGTACACCATCTGGCAAAAGGATGCAGCCTAATCTAACCATTTCACAGATGCTGTATTAGGATTACGGGGTTACAAGAGTGGACGCAAGATCATACAATTTTACCAGAGAGAAGCTGTGTCAGGAAAGCAACCAAGAGCAAGGAAACATAAATATTGCTTTAATTTCACCTGGATTCCCTCCAGGATCTATGTTAACTACTTCTGGCTGAACATGGGAATCTTATTCCTCTCCTCCCTGTTCTCCTCCTCAAAAAGAGTGCTCCCGTGATGCTTTTAGGACACCGCACATAATTGTCACTCTTGCCAGGAGTCAGAACGTCCTGACTCTGGCCATAATGCAGGCTGCCATCAGATAGCATCATTTATGTGTGGTTAACATGGACACAGAAATGCTCTGCTCCCAAAGCCAAAGAGACACAACCCGCTCATTAATTATTTCCATTCCTTCAGAAACTTCACAGAGAAATAAATAGTCATGGAAACTTGTGCCAGGACTTGGACCTCACATAGCAGAAGACACTCGCTTTCTGGGGAGCCCATCCCCTCAGGAGTCTCAAGTTCCTTTCATGAACATGACAATTAATACCCTGCAGACTGGATGGACGTTGATGGATTGTGTGTCCTCAGTGAGTGATTTTGGGGTCTTTCTTCCCCTTATCTTCTTATAACTTAACAATTTCCCTCTTCGATTTTACATTTCCTCCTGTTAGATATATTTCTGCAGCTTCACTTACTCGGGTGAAGGTTTGTTCCAGAGCAGCCTCTCCTCCCCCAGCTCCTTCTCCCCCCTCTCACTTGCTGTGGATAAGGCTTCTCTGCCCAAGGCAGCAATCACTGAAGAGCCTCAAGAGTTCTCATTTCTTGTTCTCCCCCCTGTTTTGATGCACTGATTAACCTCTTGTCGGATCAATAGCCCATCTGCTTTTAGGAGTTTTCTAGCATTCTGATGCTAAATTAAAACAGAGGGAATCAATCCTCAGTTAATTTCCCCAACCAAACCATTTATATCTCTCTTCTGATCCACCATCATGTGAATTATATAGTACTGGCAAACTGTGAGGCCTCCCCAGACAAAGCAAGCACTTTTATGCTCCTGAATTACCCTCTTTATTAGTAACTTTCAAATGTAACAAACCAGGAGATTTATTTTATAATGTTGTATAGTCCTTGGTTGAACTTGTTAAAACTCCCAGCTATTGTAATGGAGCAAATTGCTAATTAACAGTGGGTTTTGCTTTGTTTTTAATGGACTTTGGGGATACATTTCAGACTTAGATTAAGATTAGTGCAAAATAGAGTTCTCCTTAATTATTTCAAATTGAGTGTTATGCTAATAGTAAACAATTAGCTCTTTCCTGACTGAAAATTAATGTTCTATAAATAATTATAAAACCAAGCTGTGATGTGAGTCCCAAAAGGAGTTGCCAGACTTAGTGGTTAACCCACAAGAAAGAGGCATGAATCTTTTCCATGGTCTCACACTTTGTGAAAACTAAGCATGCGCTGTAGTGGTTTCCTAGGGGTTTTCTGCCATGGATGAAAATAAATAAATAAAATTGTTGTATATATATAACCTGAAAAGGGTATTTTTGAAGGCAAAGATTTGTGGTCTGCCAATTCTCAAGCTACTTCTCAAATCAAAACTTTATCTAAATACTAGCATCCCTCCCAGTGGAGATTTCTGGTTTGTGATGTTTTGTACTCATTTTTGTACAGGATAAACTGGGAACACAGAAAATTGAGCTAACTCAGATTCAAGTTTAGTTTAGGAGGTTTGAGATCATTATACATCTTGTTCTAGATCACCTATTTCTGTCACTGAACTCCTAGGAGTTAAGATTTTCTTCTTTATGTCTTCAAAGCTTTGGTTACTTGTTTTGATTTATATTAGACTTTTCTCATGACCCGGAGCTTCCATGCCCTTACGTATTCCCTCTGCAGTCGGTGGCAAGAGACAAACACCTCTCGTGCATAAATCAGTAAAAGGTGAGATTTCTAAATTCACAAAGTAAAGGATTTCTCATCAGCAAAGGTAAAGTTTATGTTGGCGAGACAAGCAAAGCAACTCCTCTGGGCAGTAGCATCACCTAGATAACTCAGGAGGATAAAAATCAGTGCCCTGTTCTTAGAGTAGTCCAACACAGCCCTGAAAAACCTGTCCTCAACCCATTCCTCTATCACAGCTGATGGTGCACATGCCTTGCTGCTGGGTGAAGGAGCAATGCTCACAGCCAGGAACTCGATCTCCTACACTTTGTCTTCTCTGCAGATGCAGCCCTGGACATGCACAACACTTCCTTCCATGGTGGAAGAGGCAAAGCTGTCAGGAGGGTGGCAGCCCTGAGGATTGAGTACATCAACACATGGTAGTGCTGCTGGGAGCTTCACTCTGTCCTGGCACACAGCAACTACCTCCTTGGCTTTTGTCCTAAGCCTGCTCATCCTTGTGCTTTGTCTTACACAGCACACACCAGAGTCATAGAAATCAATAAAATTTGCAACAGACTCTTGCCTCAGTTTCTGCCTAATTTCTGAGCATTTGCTTGAGGCCTTTCCAAACCTTGCGATAATCCTCTCCTTCCTTCCTGCTGTTACCTGGCATGAGAGGGGAGGTATCAAAGATTCCTCAGAGCAGATATGACATTTTGTTCTGCGTCATCTCCTTTCTCCATTCAACTTCCAAATCCTCCTCAGAAAGGGTGGTGTACGTCATCTCTTACCCATGTGTTAACCAGCTAAAAAATCCCTACTACCTCCTACAAACCACCGCTCTGAAATGCCCAGAGACCTCTGCTAAGGTGTTGATGAGGACTGATGCCAAGAAATGTCCAAGCCACAGAAATCCGGTTCTTGTAGCCCCTATGACTGCGTTGTGGTAAAGAAGACATAACAGAAATAACTTAGAGCTTGATGAGTATGTGTGTTTTCCTAATGTTCCTTGAAGATTTGTGCTGGTTCTGGGGTCCTTCTCTAAGCCTGAGTTCTCATGTGAGAAGGAGATAAATTCTGTCTGCTCCATAAGTAAAAAAGATTTCAATTTGCTGTCAGAACTTTAATTAAAATGCTTATAGATCAACTTTACCATGGCAAATTGTCTGCACCACTATTACTATAGGAAGATGAATCTTAGCTGTGGAAACAGGCAAAGTACACTCCCCAAACTAATGTGTAATTTCATAGCCATTGATTTTTGACTTTGAAAATTCTCCCACATGCTTCTGGGAGTTGGAACTTGTTACAGGTGACCCGGCAGCAGCTGTAGCAAATTTTTTAACCTTTCATGAATGTGGAAGAAGAGTCATTTAGCTCATTCACATTTTTCCATGTCAGGCATGACCTACAAACACCTACATCCCAAGTTCTGAAACCCAAAGTAATTGTTGGAAAATTACATTTAACAGATAATATATAGTCTACAGCTTTAATTTCTATGGGGTATTGATAAACAACCACTATTTCATGTTGTAAGACTAAGGATCTAATTCTACAGTCAGTCAACCTTTTTTGGGGTAATAATGAAATATCAGATCATGTACTAGGATAAATCTAATTACTGAAATGAATCTGCTTACACCAGTGAGATACATTAAAAGAGCACAAAATGTAAGTAACTATTACTGACTTGAGAGCAGATCTGTGATTTAGTATATAACATGCTATTTGAAATGGTCAGATAACTAAGTGAGTAATTTTACTATCAAAATTAACCATTTAACCCAGATAAACATTGTTATGCTTTTGGTAAATTGTGAACATTTAAAATCAGTCAGTACAGCATGTGAGCACCTAGCAGTCCTTAAGACATCATGTTCAGATCACTTCCATGGAACAGCTACGTTCACCACAGCCATCTCTTCTCCGCTCTTCACCCAATCCAGCTCAGCAGGAGATTGATCCTCTCAGAAGGAGTTGACTCTCTCAACACTCCCTTAAACTGGAGTCACAAATAGCTGTGAAGACTAGGCTCTGCATGAAGGGTCTGAGCCACAGACAGACATACAGCTTTCTAATGGTTCCTGGATGTCTAAGGTCTTGTCCAACACCACAGAAGAAAGAAATCAAGGGCACGTGTCAGATTTAACTGAGACCCTGTACCACTCTTCACCCAGCAGCTGATCTCTGGGTTACTGTAAGGATGTGTCATACCTGCTCCATCCCAGCAGTACCCCAGTTAATCAGGAAGGAAAGATAAAGGGAACAAAGAAGGCGAGAATCGCCAGAGAAGCAATGAAAAAGTAACTTTTTCTAACCAGAAGAGAATGCACTTGGGGTTGCTCATTGCTTTAGATCTGCTGGCAATTAAGATGCTTCTCCTGGCAGTCTCTGTGGTGGTCCAGTTGTAGCATGTTAAGCAGAACAGAAATAGATTGTGATAGTTTCAGCATGTTCACACTGTTAGCAGTGGCAGAGAATGAGGGCCACCAATTAGACCAGATAACACAGAGACAAGGTTCAGGACAGAGGTCAGGGTGAGGACCAAGGTTGCTCAGGGGCAGCTGGACCTTGGTACAAAGCCTGCAAAGGCAGCTGTCCAATGTTCCAGTGGTCTCATACCACAAGACCTCCTGCCACAATGAGAAAATTATGCCCTGACCACATCTACTCAAGGACCTGCCCTAGCACATCTGGCCCTTTTTGTAACTGCATTTATCTAAGATCTGAGTTAAATCCATTAAGACAAAAGGACTGTACCAGTATAGCTGTGATCAAGAGTCAGGTTTAGCTGGCTACAGGAAAGTAGGAAGACAGCTTGGTGGGTATGCAGTTGTCCAGCAATATCCAGCACTATCTGGGATTCATATCCAATCAAAGTAACTATGTATATGCACTAGACATCTCATTCGGTGGTATTATTTACGTACTTAACATCAGTGGCAATTTTTTCCTTCTTCCATGGCGTTGTCAAAGACACCCTATCCATCAGTGCAAATGTGAGGACTTAATTCCAGCTACTGCATGAGTGGCCTCAGGGCACTGATGAGCAGAAAAAGAGTGTGGTTTGATTATCAGAGTTCCTGTCGACTTTGTCAGCTGAGTCCCCTTCTTGAGCAAACATAGTCCAGCTGCTTCTTGTGTCGTTATGCATTTAGATTTGCCTCTGTTATACAATAAACGAGAAATCAAGGGTAAACTGGAAGGTGAGGGGTTTATTAAGCTCCTTTACTGTGACTACTGCTTCTCCTGGCATTTCCTTTGACTTTTGACCTTCCTTGATGCAAAGGCTCTGGTCTCCTTGCAGCTCAGCTGCGGCTTTCTCTGAAGTACGTGAGCTGTAATGTGATACCTGCGGATATGGTACCTAAGGTAATTAAGATGTTTGTTGACTTTGATTCTTCCCTCACCAGTGCGTAGCTATATCCATAGGAAAACAGTGTTTGCTGGCTGATGAAGTGCCAAACATTGGTGCATAAAATCACGAAAGTTCCTAGTCTTTAATATTTCATGCTTTGTCATTGCTAATTGAATAAAGGTAAAGTAAGCATGTTCTTTGAAGAACACATGAAGGTGCCATTTATGATGCAGGAAACAAACATTTATAAATTGGTTACACAGTAAGGACAGTACTTGGCTTGGTCTCTAATGGAAAACACCCAAGGCATCATGAAATTATTCAGTCTTGCAAGAGTGAGGACAGATGAAATACACTTGGCCAATTACCAGTGTCTCCTAAAAAATACCATACTGCACCCTAAACTCTTCTAATGCTACTAACCAGACTACAAGGGAGCTAGCCTATCCCAATGCCTAAATTTTTAGTTACAGTTCAGTGAGATTAACCCTCCTTTCACATTTTGAATAGTTTTCAGTACAATGGTTTCTCTTCAGTGCAAAGTGATTTCATACCTTCAGTGCTTCACACATCTACTAATCTCTCATGAAGCCGGTGATGTCGACACTTTTCACATCAACTGGTTCCCCATCTTGTGGTCTCAACATCCTCAGCCTCTCCATTTCTCAGTTCTGTGGCTGTAGAATGTTATTTATGCTCTTGACCTCTTCTGCTCGTTTCCTTGCTCCTCTCTATCTCACTTTCTACAGTATGCTAGTTCTTATGGCTGTCAGACTTTTCTCATAGAGCAGATAAAGAAAAGATCATTGGGAAGTTTTAATGGATATAGGCTGTCAGGAATGGAGCAAACTACGTTGTCCATGGATCTTTCTTACCTCTGATTCCAAGGCCTGGACTGAATCATCAACATGATCCTTCCAGTCTGATACATCTAATGTTTAGTGTCATGTGATGATTTCTATTTGCTTTCAACAGGATCCTTTGTGACTCAAAAATAAAGTAACTACAGGTATCCGACATAATAGAAGCAGTGAACTTTTATAACCGCCAGTGTGAACCAAGAAATTCAGGTCCTTCCTTTGAGGCACAGAACTAGAAGAACTGATCGTAGTTTTTCTAATCGTACATGGAAGCAATCTTACTGGAGGGAAGTTAGGCAGATTGAAGTCTTCCCCAGTATTGGACATGGCAGCTCCAAAGGTACTAGGAACTGACAGTATGCATTGGAAGAAGCATAAGGACTACTGGAAGCTGCTAAAACAAGACTGCTGAGAAAGAACAGTTTAGGAAATGAATTAGTTATCAAATTATTTGTAATGTAACTGATAAAAAGGGCAGAGCAAAATTATTGCAGCAATGGGCTTGACCTCGGGAAAAAAAAAGAGTTGATACTTTCAGATCAAGTCAAAATTCTGTTTTTCAAATAAAAAGTTCAGTAAGACCAAAGGGAATTCAATTAAAAATGCATACCAAAGTGCAAAGATGGGCTGCAAAGGTCAGCAAATGGCCCAGACAAAATTTACTTCCAGAAAATGTGTTATTAATCACAACAAAATGGAAAAGTGTCTATTGCCAGAAGAATGTGGTTGTGGAGAGAATACACACAGCTTGAAGCTATCAGATTCATTTTTTTCTGCGTATTCTGTCAGGCAGCACTGCAGTAAGTTCCTTATATCTGTTTACCTCTGAGCTAACCATTGAGATTTCCTTTATCATCAGTGGCAAGAAACAGGCTATTCTGGGGCATAATTCATCTCACAGTGAGGTTGACATCTAAAATACATCACAGGACAATGTTCTGAAAATTACTATTTCACTCCATTGACTATGAAGAAAGCCACGGGTGACTGGCTCATATGTATGTGTTGCTACAGTATATATATGTAAACCAAAGTAAGATTAGCCAAGCTTTCATAGGAAACCATGAGCATATCTAGCCCATCAAATGCACCAATTCCGGAATGAAAAGTCACATAATCACCACTGATCCTAAACACTGCAGAACTGCATTTGTATGTGAAGATAGGCATTGCAGCAATGTCGTCACACTGTTTTGGGGACCTGTTCTCCACACACACCCCAAACTTACATAGCTCTTAAATTCACTCTCTAACCTCTGCAGAAAAATCGCACTTCATGACTGGCAGTCTCCCTTCACTAGTTAAAGACTTTATTTTTACACGCATTGAGAGTCTTCTCAGATCCATCTTTTCTTGACTTTTCTGCATCACTCTTTTCTACATGACAAGATGGCTTCTCTTGTCTTTGACTCTCTTTTTTCACTGGAGGGTGGCCAAATATCTTTCTGTGAGTGCATCCCCATGGCCCTCCTTCGTGACATTTTTTTCCCCAAAATTGCCGTTTTCGCATGTGGTGGGTTGACACTGGGTGGGTGCCAGGTGCCCACCAAAGCAACTCTATGACCCCTCTCCTCAGCTGGACAGGGAGGAAAAATATAGTGAAAATCTTGTAGGTCAAGACAAGGACAGAGAGAGATCACTCACCAATACCATCATGGGAAAAACAGACTCAATATGGTGAAATCAGCTTACTTTTTTACTAATGAAATGAAAGCAGGATAAAGAGAAATAAAACTAAATCTTAAAGACACCTTCCCCCCATGCCTTCCCTCTTCCCAGGCTCAATTTTGCTCCATATTTCTCTACCTCCACCCCTAGAGTAGTGCAGGAGGACAGGGAATGGGGGTTGGGGTCAGTTCATCAAACATAGTCTTTGCTGCTCCCTCCTCCTTAGGGAGAAGACTCCTCACATTCTTCCCCTGCCCCAGTGTAGGGTCCTCCTCACGGGAGACAGTTCTTCAGGAACTCCTCCAGCATGGGTCCTTCTCACTGGCTACAGTCCTTCATGAACTGCTCCACTGTCAGTCCTTTCTACGAGGTGCAGTCTTCCAGGAACGGAGCATGGGTCACTCCTTGGGGTCACAAATCCTGTCAGTAAACCTGCTTCGGCATAGGCTCCTCTGACAGATCTTGTCAGGAGCCTGGTCCAAAGGGGACTTCCCACAGGGTCACAGCCTCCTCTAGGCACATCCACCTGCTCAGACATGGGGTCTTCCATGGTCTGCAGGTGAATATCTACACCCCTGTCACCTCCATGGGCTGCAGGGGGAACAGCCTGCCTCACCATGGTCATCACCATGGACTGCAGGGGAATTGTTGCTCTGGGGCATAGAGCATCTCCTTCCCCTGCTTCTTCACTGACCTTAGTGTCTGCAGGTTTTTTCTCTCACATATTCTCACTCCCCTCTCTTCTGGCTGCAGTTGCGTGGAAGTTGTGGTTTTTTCTCCTTCTTATATATGTTATCACAGAGGCACTACCACTGCTGCTAATGTGCTCAGCCTTGGCCAGTGGCAGATCTGTCTTAGAGCCCATGGTTCCATCAGACATGAGTGAAGCTTCTAGCAACTTCTCACAGAAGCCACCCCTATAGTCCCTCTGCTACCGAAACACTACTACACAAACCAAATACAATGCTAAACTCACTCCCCCTTTAACTGTGAAGTTGTTTGTACACACTGATGGATAACACTACTGTAGATCAATTTCCATAGCCTTGGTCATATTCTGGAGCCTGCTGGTGAAACAGCTGTTGACCAAATAATTCTGGATCAAATTTTCACCCACCAGTGGAAATTACTTGAGTGATCATGAGATTAACAAGTTTAGTGGTCAAGGATTAAAAAAGAAATTATTGCTTTGCTAGTTAAAGAGCAGATCTGTGTCTTCTAAATTTTGAATGTTGAGTTTCAAAGATTTAGTTTAATACTAGACTGTAGCCAAGGGGTTCAAATTTGTGCCTGAGAAAATGAATGTATTGGAGTGAGGAAAGAATGTTATGATACACACAGATGCATGAATATAAAATACACTAACTGTTATCTGATCTCGTTCACAGAAAACACTGCCAATAAGTTCAACACAATCAACAAGGGTACAGAGGCAAAGCTAAAGCCATGTCTGATAAAAGGAGAATATAGCTCCTACTGTTTCAACATCACTTAAAAGTGACTGTTGCTCAGCCATGTTGATTGCAGAAAACACTGACACATGATTAGGAGAAGCAGTATGTTCTGGTTTGGGCCAAGCCCCCCTGAAAAGAGAAACAATTGCAACCTCCACCCCCACTGAGAGTGAATGAGCCCACTCCAGTCCGGGGCATATGGAAAGCATATGTGGACCAGGAGATTTCCAGTGAGGAATGTGTTCTATAAGAAAGGCTGACAGAAAATGTAGAAAAAAAAGGACCAGATCCAATCCAGAGAAGACTATGAAATGAAGGTTACTAAGAAAGAGCAAGTGCTATTCAAGACATTGATCTTAGGTATCTATTTTAGGAAATCTGACTCTTCCAAGGGAAATTTTTCTATGCTCCATGCAGATGTGTCTGCAGGCTGTCAGCTGGACAGAGTTTGCAATGACAGGCACCTAAAGATAAGTGCTGTGAGCATCTGCAGCATTTCTTGCTGATCCCACCAAGAAACAATACCCTCGTCCCACCTGAGTACGAAAAGACTGTGACAAAGCGAAACCTGACAGATTGTTGGTTTTCCTGTTATCTGGAACAAACAATAAGACCCTGAATTTTAGGTCACTCCTTCAGTCAAAGACAGTCTCCTGCATCATTAAAAACTATGACACCCTGACAAAGGTGACATATCCTTGCAAAAAGAATCTTTCTACAAAAAGAAGGAGCAATGCAGGAGAAAGAAGGAAAGCAGAAAAAATACTTTTTCTTGCTTTCATCTAAGTGGGGGGGTGTGGTTTAAATTTTGGCCATTCTAATTTTAAATAACGCAGTTCAAGAAAAATCATCCCTCAAGCTACAAATAAAAAGACTCATTTCTCCTTTTCTCTTTTTCTGATCAGTCTTTGAGACCTGGGTAAGTCAGCCCACCTAGAACTGAATCTGTCAGCTGTCACCTTTCCCTACCACTGTAGGAGGAGCAGCAGTCAGTCACTCAACATGAAGGCAGTGGTATCTCATCAAAAGTATGCTGCAGATGTGGAGGCTGGACACAAAAAATTTACCTACCCAGTAGATTGTAAATACCAGAGTCTCTCCTTCAGACTGATGAATTCTTTAACCTTTTGATAAGTCCCCATTATATAACAACTCCCAAGTAGGTTTGGGTTACTTAAACCCAGGTGTCTGAGGCTGTTTGAGATGCCCTTATATATCTGAAATAGGCGTGGTCATACTGCTAGATGTGACACATAATCTACAGGAAACTTGTGCCCTTCTCTAGCAGCTGAAGGTCAGGTGGGACAAGGCAGGGCATCTGAAATGTCACCAGACCCTATATTTAGGCTAATGATTGAAGTGGAATACAGGTAATTTGAAACCTGTCCTAAACAAGATCCTTCTCTGTCAGCAGAGTTGAATCCCCCCATCCTTCTGAGGAAGCTTAACTTTCACCTACAACTTCATTTGGAAACATGCTAATGGAGATTTCCTGAGATATCCATTCTGCCCTTTCTTAAGGCATTCCTACCCATTTTGGCCCATGATTATTCTCTATAAGCTGACAAATCATCAGTGGATTTCCAGGTACCTCCCTTGGTTTGATTTTCAGTGACATTAAAGCACACCCTGGAGAAGGCCATCTCTCTCCTCCACTGTAACAGCTTCAGTGGCTTCTGAATTAAGTAAATAAAACTGGGTTGATAAGTCCAAATATTCGTGCTTATTATTCTAAGTTCAGAGTGCCATATGCATGAGAAATTATCTTTTTTAGTCCAGAATTAAGACCAGAGTGTTTGTAAGGTACATGTATCTCAGAAAAATATAGTCAGAGACTGAATTTCTGCTTTTCTTAACAGGGACTTCTACAAGTACCTCCACCAATAAAGGATCAATAGCTGCCAGCTGGTTGATGTGACTGAGTGAAGGTCGCACAGGCTGTGTTGATGGGTGTGATTAATTGTGGAGGGTCAGTTCAGGCACATCCTGCAGCTGGGTAAAGGTGGCACTAATGCAAATTGGTCAACTGGGAATAAACATCATTAATTCCACACGACATGTCAGATAAACAGCCTACGGAGAAGTATGCCTTTACAAAGCATCAAAAGACTACCTTGTGCAGAGTTTATCCTGAGGTAACAATAAAAGTAATCAATTTGGATTTAAACATGTTCTCCGGGATGTGATGAACCAATTGAGATGAACGGTTAAACCATGTACCTGCTCGCTTGCTTGAACCATCGTAACACTATCAGTCAGCACTATCTCTGTTAAGAGCAAGGTTTGCACTGTACACTTGGCCATCAGTGAAACCTCTGTTCCACAGAAAGCAGCAGAGTTTTGGGAAAATATTACTGCTGGATGGGGTTGGACTAGATGGTCCCTTCCAACCTCTAACGTTCTGTGATTCTGTGATTCTGCGATTCTGTGACCAACAGTAATAAAACACCAAATCATTCACAGGGCTGAATGTCACCATCCACCCATTCCCAGAGCATATTTACACAGAAGTACTTGGCCATTACATCCTCTAGGAAAGCTGATTTATCTGGGACTATCCTGTCCATCCCTTCCTCTACCACTGAGTCTCCAGCTCAGCTGTAAGACAGGCTGCTTCCTTGGTAGGTGTCAGGGAGAGCAACTGAACATGTCACTGGACTACCATACCAGGAGGCAGCCACCATACTTGCAAGCTCCCCAAAAGAACTTCTCATGCAAAACTTATGTTTTCCTTAATGCAAATTTTAGTTCTGCAAAAATAACATCTAGTAGGAAAAGTCCCAAGCATCTCTATACACAAAGATATTCTTAGCCCTTCTTTTTCTTCTGCATCCGTATAATCCCTGGGACACAGGCACAAAGATGCCTGAAACTGTTAAATACATATCAATTAATAAAAAATAATACTTTCCCATGAGTAATAAGAGCTCTGCTGCAGTGGTTTCATAACAAGGTAATTAGTGAAATTCTGGTGGGGGCCTCTTTGCTTGGAACAAGTAATAGATTGAGATCTAACACTGGCAGCTTTCACACAACTACGTTTCTTTCATTAACATCCCTTGCCTTACTCACAGAGTTGGCCTGCATGTCCGGGTCTTAACAAATATTTAAAATACAAATCCAGCCTTCTATAACTATATACATGATAATAAAGCCTAATTTGCAACTATAAAATCACATACAATTGATCATGACCTTTGTACAACCAAAGAGCAGATGCCGTGAGCTGGTGTGATTTTGCATACACTGCGAGGCAACTGCCAACCCTACCTTTTGCATTCGCAACACCTCAGTGGGAGCACTCTACCACATCATTGCGACCTCCAGTCCACCACATTTTTCAGTCCTTTGCTTTCCATCATAACTCTGTATTTAAATCTCAATATATCTGAATGTAGTTATTTGTAAGTGGAACATACTGAGAACGTAACACTTGTTAGCACAAACAATATTAATTTTGATTCTTTTTTTTTTTAATTAACTGTTTTCCAAACAGATTATATGAAGCATAAGAAATCAGACTCTGTAATAAGAGGTCATTTTCTCAGCTGCGTGAAAATGGAGACACTTCCATTAACCCAGCAATTGAGCAACGAAGAGAGAAGAAACTGGCTGTGTGCAGCTCTGAAATCTTTATTATCCTGAGAACGTGATCACATCTGGGAAATTGTCTAGCACCTTCCTTCAGTACCAACTTATCAACATAAAGGAAACAGACAGCTACTTCAGTGCAGAGTGGAAAAATTTGTCGTGTTGACTCTATATAGGCCAGAGGTTACCTGTTCTTTCTCTGTCCTGAAAATCACAGAATCACAGAATCGCAGAATGTTAGAGGTTGGAAGGGATCTCAAAGATCGTCTAGTCCAGCCCCCCTGCCAGAGCAGGATCACCTACAGTAGAGAGCACAGGAACACGTTTTGAATGTCTCCAGAGAAGGAGATTCCACAACCTCCCTGGGCAGCCTGTTCCCGTGTTCTGTCACCCTCACAGTAAAAAAGTTTTTTCTAATATTTTTATGGAACCTCCTATGTTCCAGCTTCCACCCATTGCCCCTTGTCCTGTCAGTGGACGCCGCTGAAAAGAGCCTGGCTCCGTCCTCCTGACACTCCCCATTGACATATTTACAAACACTAATGAGGTCACCCCTCAGCCTCCTCTTCTCCAAGCTAAAGAGACCCAGCTCCTTCAGCCTTTCCTCAAAAGGGAGATGCTCCACTCCCTTCACCATCTTTGTGGCTCTGTGCTGGACTCTCTCAAGCAGCTCCCTGTCCTTCTTGAGCTGAGGGCCCCAGAACTGGACACAATATTCCAGATGTGGCCTCACCAGGGCAGAGTAGAGGAGCAGGAGGACTTCTCTTGACCTACTTGCTCCTCCCCTTCTAATACACCCCAGGATGCCATTGGCCTTCTTGGCCACGAGGGCACATTGCTGGCTCATGGCCATCCTGTCGTCCACTAGAACCCCCAGGTCCCTTTCCCCTGCGCTGCTCTCCAGCAGGGCAGTCCCGAGCCTGATGGTTGAGTAAAGATGAACAGTGTTTCACTTGACTTAGAAAAATGTCGAAGTGCTAGTTAGGACAGTGAATGTC
This sequence comes from Trogon surrucura, assembly GCA_020746105.1. Lineage (NCBI taxonomy): Eukaryota > Metazoa > Chordata > Aves > Trogoniformes > Trogonidae > Trogon > Trogon surrucura. The sequence continues at coordinate 10,541,008 of CM036619.1, read as the reverse complement.
GATATTCAACTGGATCTGCTCATCCCCCTCATCACACCAAAAATAAAACAACTAGTTCCTTTGTGAAACCTCATAGTCCTGCCTAGAGGACTGGAGAGTGTACAATAAGAAACAGCGTTTACTCAATTCTGAATTGGAAAATGCTGCATTTACCTTCTTTCTCTCTTTTCCAAAGGGCTAAACTCACATATTTTGTTATTTACCTCTACTACAGAGGCTGAGAATTGATTTCTAGAAAGTTTCAAGGAGAAAGTAAGGAGGAAGTCTTACTGGCCATGTCAAAGACTCTTCTGTCTCCTGCACAAAGAGGAAGTCTAAATATTCTGAATTCCAAGAAACAGATAAAATTTAAAATGTCACCTCAGATCACCAGAGGTACAAGAATGAGATTATTTTCCTCTAACTCTACCTGTCATATAAGTTTCCATGTGGAGTGTCCAGGCTCTCTTTATGGGCAGTTTAGAGAATACCTTTCAGTGTGGGTAACCACTTTAATAGTGCCTTAGATTCCCCGAACTCTTTTGACAGCTCTTCACTGATTGTAAAGGCAGCCCAGGTGACTTGCTCAGATATAGGTGCCTGCACTGTAAACAACCACTTTAAGCTGATAGATCTCTCCTTGGAAGGCTACACACTCCCTTGAGGCCCTGTGCTTCTGGGAAGAGGAGGGATTGATAAGACCTAGGCCACCAAACTTTAGTCATTTTGTAGAACTTAGCATATCTGCATCTTCTGAGGGGTAAGATATTGAGAGGCAACTGAGAGATGTTCCTTTGTGATTTTGTCACAGTGTTGTGTCTAAATTCTGACCGTATTTTGGATCTGAACGTTTAGGGGAGATGGGAACTTGGCAGGGAGGGGAGATGGGGTTTGAGAATGGGGCTGCATGTCTGGGGAGGGTAAAGGAGTCGCAGGGCTGGGTTCTGGTTGAAAAAGAGGGAAGAAAACTTTTGGCAAGAGATAGGAGCTTAAAAGGAGGAATGGAATTAGAGACAGGACATTAGGTAAACCCAGGAAATGGACTGCCAAAGAAAGAACAGGAGAACTCACTGCCTACAGTGTAGGTGGGAGTCCTGACTCCTTGCTTGAGTCTCATCTCATAGGTAAAATAAATGAATAAACAAATTAATAAATAAAAGTTCAGCTTTATTCATGCTTCAATCACATCTAAAGCACTTAAGCAGAACTATGTAGTACTCCTGGAGGAGTAACTCCTGGAGATCCACAGCACCAGGCTGCAGGGGCAGCCAGCAATTCCGTCGTGCATATGGTAAATCAATGCCTGTTATTTCACATTTCACCTCATGAGAAACTTCCCTATGAAACTCGCGTATGTCACTGCTGATCCCTCCTTCTCCTCCTCCTCCATTATCTTTGCTGGGATTTGTCTTTTTGTGTCTGGTTGCTTGAAAACTACCAACTGAAGTTGTGCTGCAAATTAACGAATGCAAAAGGCAGCAGCAACCATTGTGGCTGCTCCCGTCCCAAAATTGGGGAGAGTTTGCCATCTAGAGGGCAAGCAAGACAAAAATGTTGGTCTATGATGGGGAACTGCTTTCAGTTTGAGTGGAGAGTTCAGTATTACAAATCGGGCAGCACGACCACAACAGACTTACACCAAATAAGGAAGAGGGCTACTGGTTTCTTTCTGAGACTGGGAGGAATAGACATTTTCTTATCTAAACTGTGCAAGCTGAAATACCCAGAGAGTTTAATTAAGCTCAGCAGATCAATAGCATTCGCATTCAGCAGAGGAAAAACCTTGCCAGCAACTGTACTTTTGAGGCAGTGTGCTCCTCTGTGCATGTAGGCAGAGCTGGGATGATAAGCAGCAGTGGACAAAACTGTTCTTCCAGTGCAACTGGGTGTTCATTTCTTCCAAACCCCAAACCTTCATCCCATGACTGTGGAAATCTTCCATTTTTACACCCAGATAACACAGAAAATTAACGACTTCTCTCCAGTCCTGCTCCTTCCCCAGTGTATTTCCTCCATGACAGATGTCAAAATGTTCTCACAGGGTCTTTTTTTTCCTGGCAAGACTAGGGGGTTTGCCTCCTTTTTCTTTATTTCCTTTTCCCTTGGAAATATTCCTGCTTCCTGGAGGAGGAAGGACTAAATGACCTCCAAAGCTCCCTTCCACCTACTATTTCTGGGATCCTCTAGTGCAGACACAGAGCTAGGAGACATCCGTGTTCCATACAACACATCATTAAACATCATGGTCCCCATGTTGAACAGAGCTTGCAGGTCTTTGACTTGGAGATGGTGGTTCAATTAGGCTGCAAGGCAGCTGAAAAACACTATAACTATTGAGAAAATGCTTCTTTTGTGTATTACCTGCAAGTATTTAGGAACTACAGCAAAGGCAAACACAAAGCAGAGACCAACAAGCGCATCAGGACTTTGAATGCTCATTGCAGACCACCTCAGGCAATTTGGACACCAGTTCTGTCACCCTTTGGCAACACCACCAGCATCAGAAAGGCAGGTTTTCACACCAGCAGAAAAACAGTTCTGCATACAGAATTCATCTGCTCTCCTACTCGTTCCTCTGAGGTTTAAATCTTCTGATTTTGCAAACTCGCCTTTGCTTTCCCTACATCTTCTGGCATTCAGTTCTCGATATGCTTACGGACTACAGCAGGCTTTGCTGTCATGACCTGTGTAGTACTAATGAAACCATCTGGTGGGTCAACCTGTCACTTTACATGCCATTCCAGGCTCTGATCGCATGAGATCACACAGGCAAAGCAGCTACAGACCTCACAGCAGTGCCCTCATGTGATTTTAGGAGGCAGCTAAGCTACAAGAGAAGTTCTTTTGCTGGATGAGACGCTAAGCTGCTGTTGTGAACGCTTGTGACCTTTGAAGATCACAGACTGCTTTCTCTAGCAAAAAAAAAGCTAAAGTTAGAGGTCCCATTTCTTGCTGGAGAAATGTCAATTTCGCCTCCGTTTGCCCTTCGCTTTCAAATAACACAGTAAACTGGCTTCTGAAGTGCATCCAAGGCCTCCTCTAGCTTATAAAATGTGTCCAGGGACAACTAAATGAGATAACAATATAGCTATTTAGATCTTTTCCACCCGCTCCTTTTGAGCTGGGGTGCATGAGTGAATTCAGGCAGTTAATCAAGCTACTGATTGTCAGCTAAGCCACGGTAATGGTCGGTGCCTGACGATGCATGTGTCCTTAGCATAATGCAGCTGCAAAGTAAATTGTGCTAGCTTAGATCCTAATGAAAATAAAATCCACTGTAGAGATAGTTTAAACTAACACACCTCTCACTGGGTCAACCCTAAGGCATGCACATGGTCACTTAGCAGGTTTCATATGCTAGGTATCTTCAGTAATTCAGTTCTTCCCTATCATGTGTTCAGACGTGGGTATTTAGCTGTTTGGAATAGTGATGTAAGAGGGGATTAAACTGGCTGGAACTGGTCTGCATAAAGGGCTCGCACAGCTTGAGCAATTATCTATGTGTAACCTTAACTTCCAAATTCATTGGAAGTCTTTTAAATAAAGATTGAGTTTATCTCAAAAAATACACAGACACTCAGACAAAAATTATGATCCTGTTGTAGAAAGTTTGGGGTAAGCTTCTTTCACCCATGTGACACAGAGGGTCAGTCTAGATGACCACAATGAACTTTTCCCTACATTAAAACCTGTAAAACTATGAATCCCTGTGGCTCAGCAAGGTATAATCCACTGTCTGTGCCAACACGCCCTTCCCATCCCCCGGCATCTGTCCCACTGAGGCTACATGTCTGTAGAAAAGCTGTGTGCTGTGGGTCTAGGACAAATGAATGGGAAAACCTAACTGCTTAGCAGAACAAAGATAAAACACATCAGCTTCCACTCCCTGATGCACTGGTATGTGGAGTATTAAAGGCATTTGAACCACAATCCCCTCTCAAATCAGCTTGTGCATCCCCTCTGGACAACAGAGCAGCATTCCAGTTTCTTACTGCATTGGTGATTTGCTTGGCAGTAATGTGTTGAAACTCCCTAACCCCAAACTCAGGTGACATTATGTCCATCCCATCCATCCCTGCTTGGAAGAATTCCCAACATTTATTCCAAAGGTTCTGCACTGGAACAGCTTATGCAAAAGACAGCTGTTTTTTGTCACAGAAATACATCAGAGACATAAGGGTTTCTAAAAGGTTTGCACTAGAAGATTAGGTGGAAAAGTGTTCCTATGTCTCGTATTTAAAGGAATTTTGATGCTGCTATTAACATTAAACTTTACTAGGACTATGAAGTGCACTCAACTTTTGAGCCTCAGATAGTATTTTGCAATTTTACCCTCCAGCCTACTTTTTCTTTTTTTTTTTAATTGAAACTTCTAGAATACACACTTTCTGTTCAGCTTTTGCAACTTCCTGTGTGAATGAAATATCCCCTAACCCTGACCAGAAAACCCTTCCACATCTCTTTCAGAAATTCACTTCAGCAAATGTAACATCCTCACCAGAAGGAAACACAAGCTATAAAACATGCTGCAGCCTTCCTTTCTGTCTGGCTTTCTTCAGACTTCATTCATAAAAAAAAAAAAAAACCGAGAGAGAGAGAGAGAGAGAGAGAATGAGAAAAAGTGACAGTTGATTCAGAAAGTTGTAAAACGTAAACACTCGTCCACAGATGACGCATGGATGGTTAGTGTTGCATATCTTTGAGGACAACATATGCCTGTCTTTCACACTTGTCAAATCCTAACGGCTATTGTTATCAGCATACAAAAGCCTCCAAATTCCTACCTGTCACTGAAATTCTTAGAAAATGAGAAACCGTAACAGACTGAGAAAAAATAACTGTGATCCTTCCTATCCTGCCACCGCCTGGGTCCTCAGCCTTTGCCTGCAAGCATAGGAACTTACCCAGCAAAACCAGCTTATTGATACTGTCAAGACAGAAATTTTTTAAGCGTTTGCAAGATCAGATGGACAAGCAAATTCCTCAGCCTTTCCAAAGGCGACATACACCTTGATGTCTTTATTTATAGCCAACATTAAAACTCTCCTTACGTGCAGAATTATTAATTCTTCAAATTATTGTTGTTTCCACTTTAGAAACAGTGTAATGAAAGAAGGGTAGCCTTCCTTTTCAACCCTGCTCAGGACTAGTGAAGTTAAGATTTGCCAAACACCCACAGTCAGGACAAGGATGAAAGTTTTTCACCCTCCTGGGATAGCAAAAATGTCACTTTCTCCTGAATTTTAAGGCTCTATGAAACCTTGCCCACACACACTCGAGAGACAGAAGCAGCATCCTTCCTATCTTTCTAGGTCTCATTCGTGGGGCTGAGGTACAGGGGACCACCACAGCTTATCTTCTTTTCTAACCCTCTTTTCCCAGCTTCACCTCCATGTCTCCCTGTGATCATAGAATCACAGAATTGTCAGGGTTGGAAGGGACCTTAAAGATCATCTAGTTCCAACCCCCCCGCCATGGGCAGGGACATCCCCCACTAAACCATATTGCCCAGAGCCCCATCCAGCCTGGCCTTAAAAATTTCCAGGAATGGGGCTTGCATCACTTCTCTGGACAACCTGTGCCAGTGTCTCACCACCCTCATGGGGAAGATCAGAGACCCAGTCTCCCAAAAAATCCTTCCAAGACCCCTTGCCCCAGTTTCGCTCTCTGTCAGACAGCGTGTTTTACATTGCACCGGGCTCTGGGCACCCAGCCCACGGGTACTGCTGGTGACTCTCCAGATACTTTCTCCCGCCACTCCTCAGCTATACCCACCCCCAGCACGGGTGGCCAGGCAGCTCGGAATAGAAAGGCACGCCTGGCACAAGGGACACGGTGGCAGCAGCAGTCGCCCCTGTGAGCTGGTGCAAAGGTTTCCCGCAGACTCTGGAGCTGCCTTTCAATGGGCTGCGTGTCAGCAGGCGACAGGAATTCGCGGAATGTTAAACTGCAGGGCAGTCCACTTTGGAGGATTAAGGCACATGACTAGCAGACAAGAGCGATAGCCGGTGGTGAAGGCTAAACCCCACAAAGAGCAATTTCTTCCCGCACAAGCAAGTCTGTAAGCGCCCACTCTCCTGGCCAGTGTGAGGAAGCGGGGCTTGTCTGCGTGGCACTTAAAGCTTCCTACTTTTCATTGAGAAAAACGAGAGCGTGGTCAGTATCTTATAGATTATCTCTCCCAAGGCAGAAGACGTGTTTAGAAGATGGGTAGAGATGGGGGAGATATTTCTTCAATGAATTTCAGTTTCCCACTGCGTGTAAAGGTTACTTCCCTCTGTCACCTTCCTGGATCCCGTCACAAGCTTCCCACTCTGAATGAAAAGCAGAAATTGCCTTTCTGAATGAAACCACTTCTTATTTTGCTGTGTTTTAGAGGCCGGGATCCCCACCCTGCTGTGTGCCCTGCTGCAGCTCAGTTGGGCACTGGAATTCTCATGTCTCTGTCAGGGGCTGCTGTCACAGGACACTTGGAAGCCCTCTGTGCTTTTTGCTCCTAAAAATGTTTGTCATGCCCCACAGGCTTTGCACTGTGTGCAGCGTTGGGAACCAGGTTCTCTTGGTGATGCCATGTTGTGCATGTTCTCTAAATCACACAGTGCAGGGATATGGTCCTCTCTCTCTTTCTTGGTAAGTCCCGTGGGCACTCAGTGTGCTGGGTGGACCTGAGGTTAGATATCTGAAGCACACCCTGAGAGGTCTTCTCCTTGCCCCCAGAAGCTCAAGGGACCCCAGGAGCCAGCCTCAAGCTCGCCTTTTCTCACTCATCACCTTGCACTACTGCCAAGGGCTTCCCAGCAGGGAGGAAACCCTGACTCACCTGATACAGTTCCCCAGTCATTGAGGGTGATAGTGCTTGTAAACACGGGGGCCACATTGTGGGCCAGCAGTAGGTAATGGCACGGGTTTGAAAAGCTCTCACACGGTCTGGAGGTCACCATGAAGAAAGCAACAGGATCAACCGCGCTGGTCTTCTCGGCTGCAAAGTATTTACGAGGGATGATGGGCTTTTCTGTTTTTTCCTCTTACGTAAGGAGACAGGTTTCACAAAGCATGTGCAACAAAACCCACACTGATTCAAATGTTCCTAATTGCCATTCAAGAGCTACACCTGCACTGTCAGCAGGACAGGTAGAGGACAGAGAATCTCTCCCTGGCTCTGCTGGATCTGTCACCAAGGTACCCATGAAGTACTGAAGGCCAGATCCTGCTAGATGTCACACTGCCCCATATCCATTAATTGCAATGGAATCCTTCTCTATTTATTCCCATGCAAATAAAACCAAATTCAGGCTCTAAACACAGATATTCAGTTACAAACATTGGTTTGCGGGATAAATAATTGATTACAATTAAAGCTATATTACAAAAAGAGCAAGTTTCACATTCCTCCTTTCTTCTAAAGCACTCAGTGTCCATAGCAGAATACCAGCTGGAGTAAAGGCACCGGAAATTTGACATAGTTGTTCTTATCTTAGCTGTGCAGGACTGGATAACTTCATGTTTGTAAGCTAACACCCAGATCTTATTCTTCTTTGGGAATATATGACCATACAACTTGTCAGATAAGCTACTGCATTTGCAGGTGATAATTTGCGCACAAAGTGTGACGAGGCACATTCTTGTCTTAAGATCCCCTCACAGATTATTAAAATATTGTTTATGAAAAGTGGGAATAGTTGTGGTGGATCAGACCAAAAGTCCGACTTCCCAGTTTGCTGTCCCCAATTTTAGCCCCTGACAGGTTAAGGAAGGGGTTGAGGAGCTACATTGATTTAAGGAACAGAGTAGAGCAGCTTATGCACAGAATGATTCTTTTCACGTCAATTAGCAAAAAACAGCCTTCCTGAGATCATCGGATTTAATTGATGTCACTGCAGCCCTCCTTCATGAGTTATCTAAGCATTTTTAAGGAAAAAAAACCAAAAGAAAACTAAACAAAGCTTTATGTTTTTGGCGTCTATGACATCCCATGGCAGTGAGTTCAAATGCTCACTTCTGCACCCTGTGAAAACAATATTTTTTTTTTCTTTTCTTGAAATTGAGACCATGATTTGACAACACTGAGCAGTAAAAGGAGGAGCAGCAAAGAGAGTTCACTGGAGGAGATCCTGGCACTTACTGACCCAAACTGCCCAAGACAGCGTGGAGGTATAAAGCTATAGGTTGGCAGAGCGGAGTTCCATTTGCAGCACTTTTATTTAGGGAGTTAATGGCCCAGCACCACAATGCTGAGACAGGCAGGAGGTTTTGGCTGCAAAGGTAGCTTAACCTGAAGGCTCATGCTCACTTCAAGACACCATAAACCAGCATCACAACCAGAAGTAGCCCTGGTCTTCCTCGCTGCTCCCTGAAACTTACTTCTGCTCTTGTGCCACCATACCTTGGCTCCAGTATCTGCAACTGTACAATAAATCAGATCAGTTAAAATTACTTTTTGTTCCTGTTTCCTGGCTAGTTTTAAACCCACTTACTTCCAAGACCCAGTTGCCTGCTGAGTTGAGAAAAAACTGCTCTTAGTGATGGCTATAAGAAAGGCAGGAGAAGTCAGACCCGCTTCTTTTAATGGCAACGGTGGCCACCACTATCTTACAGCGAGCCTGGAAACAGAGTACTTGACCCCTGGGCTCTGTCTGCTTTGTGGTGTGCCCTTTGACTGCAGACTGGCTTAACTCGTGGCACTTGGATCACCCCACTGAGGCAAAGACTCCAGACCCACCAGCAACATGCTGGACACTGTCCTGACAGACACATGCTCCAAGCAGCTACATTCGCTGCTTCGCTTCCGCTTGCTTTCTCTCTGACAGAGGTTTTTTTTCTCAGATCTTCACAACAGCATTTTGAGCAGTTAATATACTTATTAGGAAGTAACTGCTCTTTATTGGCACTGAATGAACCTCTTTGCCTGGCTGAGACTTGGGAATGTAACATGTCATTTACAAAGCTGTCCCGAGAGAGCACAGACAGATTACAAAAATATCCCTTGTATTCAGTCCATTTAAATGAGTAAGATGACAGCAAAAAGATTATGCATTGAATTTACATGCTGAATGATCACACTTAGAAACCTGATGAATTGGTTTGGAAAATGAAATAGTATTACCTTAGAGCAGGGAGAGTGCCGAGTGCTCTCCACAGGAAAAACAGAAGAATAGAAGGAAAACTGCAAATACTGAGATAACCTTATCTGCTTCAAATGAGTTGCATAGTTTTAAGAACGCTGGTTTACAGGTATACAGGGTGCAGTCCCTCTGCTGCAAGTGAGCCAACTCCCAGGTTCAAGATACTAAAAGTAAACAGGCAAATTCATTCCTATTTAAATCTACCCACCAATCTGAATTTGGTTTAATAAGCATGGAGATCTGGTTACACAATTGTTCCTGTCAGTAAAAAGAACAACTCTCATGTGATAGCTGACATTTTTAATGCAGCCCATGCACATTTAAAACAATACCCAGCGCATTGCTTCATGCGGCTGAAATACACTCTTACACACACTGGGTGCACAACCCGTGCTGGGCCTGCAGTAATTCAATCTACACCCTCTCTTAGTATGAAATATGCCATGTGATTTTACTAGCCTGGAATAACACCAGTGACACCATGTATCTAATCTCCACACATTTCTCATCAGAAAACAAAACCTAACAGGGTATCCATCCCCAGTTAGGAAAATGAGCATAGAATGCATGGAGATGGGGTACCCCAAGCCACCATCCTGACATTTGTTTCAAAGAAAAATGGTTACAAGTTAAAAGCAAAGGTTAACTACTGAGTCAGATGCTTGACTTCGTTAAAATTTTGGTCTTGGGTCTTTGTTCTTTTTCACAAAAAGTCCAACTCTGATCTCATTCACAGGAGTTTGCATCCGTGTAACTTCCCTGGCTTGGGCTGAACTACTCCAGTTGTGATGGAAATGAGAACAGGGTCAGGATGAGGGAAAAGACTGATGATTCAAACAAAGGGATGGTGAAATGACACAAGAAAATTATGTCAACGCTTTCCTCTGCTTTTTTACCGTAGGTTAACAGAAAGGCTAAAAGGTTCCCCTAGCTCCCCCAGCCAGCAGTGGAAGATCACAGTGTCACCACAGTTTAGCTCAGACATCTTTCTTCTGTTTGGTACAGAAGGCCGAACAAATGAAAATGAAGATATTTATTTAAGAAGCACCTTCAAGAGCTGACAGGATTGACAGTGCTGTACAGAAAGGTGCCAGCTCGTGAATCAATTGAACTTCTTCGAAGTGCAGCAGTTCAGAGCAGGTCTGGAGAACGCAAAAGGAGGTTGGGACTTGCTGGGGCAACAGCTCCCTCTAATGATGGCTGGAAGTCAGTCTCAGGGAAGGAGAGATTCTTGCTTCAACTTAGAAAATGTGATAGGAAGATCCAAAGAAAGGAGGTTTCTTCCCAGTAGTCTGGCACCCAGTTGGAGCTGGCACCTCTGTTTACCGGTCACTCTCGACTGACAAGCCGCAATAAATAGTATTTTAATAGAAGGAACAGATTAGGCATTGAATTGCTGTAGTCACACACGTGCAGTTTTCTTACTGTGGCCCCAGCAGCTCGGGCTGACTTTCATTTGGTTCATAGAAGGAACCCATTTACCTACACCAAGAAAACTAAGCAGATAAAGGTACCAACATCAAGGCTGTCCGTGCAATGAAAGAAGAACCAAGTGCTACCATGGTTGCATTGAAGGGATGGCCAGTGCATAGGTCAAAGAGGGGTATTTCTGCTCCTCAGGTTGTGCTGGCTTTTGACGCAGCTACATAATACTGTTCCAGCTTTTTTTCTCCCATTGAGCTCTGCCTGTTTGTAGTAACAGTTTAAGGTTCAATCTCATATCTATAATAATCAACAAGAGTTTTCCAGTGGTCTCAGGGCTGACATAGCCAGGGAGAAAGCCACACATTTCATTGGTTTCTAGTCTTTTCTTCAGTAATGCCTTTGTCATAAGGCTCCTTTTCTAGAAGACTTTTGAATGCCTACCTTCTGGAACTACTAAGGTTCCCAACTACACGGTATTGATTGCTTTTATCTACGTTAGTAAGTGCTGTATGGTGACCAGCTATCGCTTCGATGATCTGAGATCAATCCACACATTTGTAGGAGCTCAGTTAAAATGACTAAGTCAAGAAATTTTTCTCCTTTAAGTTTGGTCTTCAGTCAGCCAAGAGAGATAGTCACTCAAGAGCAGTCCACAGTAGCTGCACTCCTTAGTCTGGTGCTAAAAGTAAGCTGAGCTTAATTTGGACCATGCACTGTTGTAGGATATGTAGAGTCCTTTACATCAGACCAAAGTGGGAGGCAAATCCTGCAACTCTGATCTGGTAGAACATTCTATGATTCTGTGATCATGTCCACTCACACCTTTTGGGCACTGAGCGTTCACACTTCATGTGCAGGGGAGAGCATCCTCTACCATCAACCATGGCTTGTTCTGCAAACTGCCCAGAACAACAAGCTCTCCCATCTGCTCTGTTTCCTGAGCAACTGCTGCCTAATTTGAAGACTTACGGAATCAAAGGAAGTTAAAAATAGTCTCATGAAGCCCCCTTGGCCTCTATCTTGGGCCAAACCTAACTAATAGCAGTTTTGATGGTATAGAAACTTTGAGAGTGGGCATATAATTAGAATTACAAAATTGCCTAGAAAGAAGTTAAGGGGAGGAAAAGTTTGCTTTTCAGAAGTGTAGAAACTTTTCATTATCATTTAAGTGTCTCTTTTCAGTTAATTTGCTGTGTGTGAAAGATTTGTTTTCTATCTTTGCAAAAACATGCTTAATGATTATACACATAGATAATCTCTCTGAAACACATATAGGTTGAAACTAAGGATTTATAGGAAGTCATTGGCCTGCTTTTCTAAAAGATTTAGTGCCAGAAAACCATAGTGCAAAATGTCTAATTTCTAAGGTGTCTAATCAAGTTATCCAAATTTCCCAGCTAGTTACTGAAATCAGCACTGAAGTGCTACAGAGCTTGATTCACCTGGTTTCCAACTTCACATCTCTTCCTGGGGCTTGGCTCTGGAAACTGGAATGTGGGCACCAGACTCATATATAGTAGCACCTAGTCCTACAGACCTCAAAGGAGGGAAAATTTTTTAACAAACTGTGCAGCAAAAGCTTGAAAATGCAAGGTCAGGCTACATGGCAACAGTCATTTCTGCTTTTAAAATCAACGAATCCTAGTAAATGTGAACCCATCACTGGTGCAGTACAACTAACTAATCCCATGTTTCCCTTGCACACTGTTCAGGAAAGTGGCCACAGCCCCGGTGAGCAGCACTGCACAGCAGACTCCTGCGGGAAAGGAAGTAGAGTCAATATCTTCTGGCTGTCCCTAACAAATAGCACAACTCCCACCAGGCACTTCTATGGAGGCAAGAGGAAAGTAAGAACAAACAGTGATAGGAGAATGTAAATACCAGGCAGTCAAAGTGTAAAAGGCAACTGGTTTCCGCAAGCCATGTTTTGACTGGAGTCCTGGGAGGAAAGGCAGCATGTTCCTTGAAGCAATCACATTATCACGAAGAGTAACCAAAAAAACAACCCACAATTATTGCAGTTATTTTGGATCAGTAATCCCAGCAATTCAGCTCCCCTCTTCCTAGAAGTTTTGTGTGATGATGACAGTCTTGCAAGACTTACCTTAACCATTACTGTTAAAATTTGCTACATCCTAGCACACGTACTTAGCTTTGAGCAATTTTACCATCCTGAAAAAGACATGTGGAGCTTCCATGTACATCGTATTCATCAATATTAGCCTTGCCTGGTTGAAAGCACTCGAGTTCTGCATGGTTTGAGAGAGTCTCTGTCCTTCACTCTGAACTGGAAGAAATACCAAGTGAGTCTCATAATTCACTTCCTCGATCATCGATCCAAGCTAGAAAGGTCCTGAACCCTGCCTAGACCTAATATTAGCTTTTCAGTTCAGAAACAGGAGAAAGTATGTCATGATCTGCATATTTTAGACAGAACTGTTTGGGTACCTGTCTGTGGGAACACCACCTTCCCAAACTGTCCTGTGGACCGGTTCTGAGCTTAGTCCACCCCAGAAACTGTCTGGGACCCAGTCAGAAATAGTTCATGCATATCAGCATCTTCACAAGGTTTTTCCTTGCGGCCTCTGTGGCATAACCAGAGCAATGAACCACCACCTAGAAGGGAAAGCCACATCTCCAGGGGCACAGCCCAGAGCACCTCTACCATGGCAGGGAAAGCAGGTCAACACAGTGCTGGGGATGGCAGATACTCCCAAATGAGAGAGCCACAGGGTATGAAAATGCAAGGAGTCAGGTTAGATGTGCCCCCCCAAAAAAAAAAGTGTATTAGTTCAAGAAGCAGGGCAGATTGGCCTCTTTCTGGGACACAATAACTAGAAGGGTCAGCACTGTTGACTGCTTGCCACTGCTTAAGTGAGAGTGCTGTCCTCAGTGGGCTGTGGAACTGGGTCCTCTGCACTAATGAAATTCCTCATGTTTATGAATGTTTTTAACAGCCTAGCCCAGCAATGCCAAATCACTTGTCCAGCTTCACTGCAGACAAAATAAAATAGCTCTAGCAAGATAAGCACGTCCTGGAAGGCTGGGATTTTCCAGCAGAGAGGGCCAAGTCTCTGTTGGTGGCAATTGGCAATGTTGGATTCAACTCCACGGACAGGTGCCAAATGACCATAGCAGAGATTTTGGCAGTGCAACAACAGTCATAATAAATGATTGTGTGAAGCCTTGTGTGCACTTCACCTAAAGTATTTCAGTCTGCCCTGTCCCTCCAGAGCACTCCAGAAGTGTGGGATTTTGCTTATCAGCACAATAAGCCAGCAAAAGCCCATCAGGAAAGTTCACCACCACGCTCAGTAGTGTGAAAGCAGCAGCCACCTTGCCCACAGCGAAGAGAAACCCCAACTACCTTTCTAAAAGGATCCCAGCACACCAGGTCCTAAGCCACTAGCCCCAGGGGAGGGAACCACAGAGTCTGGACCAGGCTTTGTGGGGAAAAATGTTGGCACAATGATTGTAGCCACAGGTGAGTACTTTTGTTCTTCCAGTTGCAAACTCCAAGGGGTCCCAGGCAGGCAAACTCATCCTCTTCCACCCACCAAACTTACCAAAAGACCCTAGAGAAGTTGCAACACCTATGGTGGTATGTGGCAAGTGTTTGAGCTGACACGGTTTGAGCTGACATTCATGCTGCTTTGCCTTCTCATTCCTAGGGTAGCCTCCTCCTGACCTGGCATTCAGATGTCTCCAGTGCCCACATGTTGACTAAGCCATACTGCTTCTTACGTTAAAACTGTCTGGAACTGGACTTTGCAAGTCTTCAGATTCCCACAGATCTTTGGCTTGGGAGTCTTGGACTGGCGTGACCCCAAGCTAAAAAAGACATGCAGGTCCAAACTGAATTTTATCCCAGTCTGGTTGAAGTGGTCAGCTGCTGTTAAACTTGCCCAGAGGACTGAGAAGCTGGGAAGGGAGCAGGACTCAGGCTTGTCGGTTCTTGACCATTTGTTGCTCACCCTGCTAAGTCAAACTTAAAGTAGATCATGCTAAAGAGCACAAAAATGAGGTGGAGGTATGCCTTTGTGTGGATGAAACTTGGCCTTTCACCAGTTTATCCCTCATAATTTACACCTAAATAACTCATATTTAACATCCCAAATACACTCAATAACAGTGTTTCTGAGAATCCCCGGGTCCCTGGTGACATCTTCAGCTGCCTACCTGCCGCCAGCCAGCAGCCAATGAAGGCTGAGACTCCACACAATAAGTCCCAGTGTGATTTTATCATATTTTCTTTAATTAATCTCTGCAGGAAGCCAAAGGCCATTCCTGCCCCTGGAACCAGATCATTAGCTGGCAACCCAAACTTCACAGAAAGAAGCAACATGACAGCGGTAATGAAAACAAGACAAAAACAAAAAACTGTGAACATTTTTATTGCCACTGGAGCCATCAGCATCCACAGAGAATATGCAGGGCTGTCAGCAGTTCCTCTCCTCATTTGGGACCCAGTCAAAACAAAGCTCCAAACAGAATTCTTGCCTGACCATTACATCAAGTATTAGTTTCATTCTCAGTCATGACCTGCCACTGATTAGATTACGAAATTCATTAGGGAAGAGAAAATTGCAGTTATTTCCTTGATGGAGCTGAGTGGTAGTATTGCAGAATAGCCAGGAGCAACCAGGGAAAACATGCCCATTAGAGGCTGCTGTAATACCACCAGGATCACAGCCAAGCAGTCACAAGACAAAACAGCAACGTGAGGGATGTCCTGACAGATCATGGGGTAACTTTCTAAAAAGGAGGGAATTTTACAATTGTACACAAAAGCCTCAAGGAAATGGAAGGAGTGAGAAACTAACTATGTTACAAAGGTTTTCCAGCTGTAGCTATGTGTTATAACAGAAGAACCTGGTGGCATCTTTTACTGTTATTGGTGGTTTAATTAGGAGACATGTCATCTCACATCACCCAGTTGCCACTTCACTGTTATTAAATGGCAGATTTCTTAGTGTTGTAGCAGAAAAAGTAGTCAGAGCAATTATATAAATGAACAGAAACTACTGAGTTATATTCAGAAAGTGTTAGAAGAAGGCTCCAAGATCTTCACCACAGGCTGTCTCACTTGTTAGCCGAGAACAAAAATCAAAAATAAATAAGAAAAATCTCAAAGGAAGCTTTATTTCATTCCCACAGAGTGGTTGTGATTGAGGACAGGTAGTTCTCACAAGGCAATGGTTTTCTTTGTGGGACTAATTTGAACAATTTCCCACAGAACAGAACCACCGTGCCAGAAAGTTTGAAGCTGAAGGCTGAGGACCCTAAACTGGCAGCACAAAGGGGCACAAAGCCTGGGCTGGTCCTGACTGCCTTGGATAAGAGCACAGTGCAATTGTCACAAACCACAACTGACAAGGTGCACTGGGAGATTGGAGGGAACTTGTTTCTTCTGTTAGTAACCACAGGAGTTTCTTGTGGTCGGTAGTTCTGAGAACGGGAAGCTGGACAAGCCGTAGGTGCGGGAGATTCTCTCCTCCTCTGGGGTTACCCACCCAGCCAGAGCTCAACTGATTAGGGGGGTATCGGAGTTACATAATGACATTTCTGGGCTGGTTTACTGTAAAGATGTGAGGGGCCTCTTCGAAGCAAGGCATGGGGGTTGCGGATAGCAAAACCACAAGAAATTGAATTTAAATGGGAGAAAAATTCAGTAAATTCATGTAATATATAAAGTACACCAAATGTGTATTTGTGTAAGTAAAATATAGCAAATCAGTATTTAAAACCTATTGAATCTATTAGTGTATTTAGACTGGTAGTTCTGGTTTTAAAATGCCTATAGAATTTCTCAGGACCCATAGGATTCTATCTCCCCTAATATCACATATCTGAAATGTTAACATCTATCTCTGAGCTAATGTCTAAGAGCTCCAGAAAAAGAAATTAAAAGCCCATTAAAAGAAAGACACACTTTTAAGATGTTCTTAAGATGATAGA
This sequence comes from Trogon surrucura, assembly GCA_020746105.1. NCBI lineage: Eukaryota > Metazoa > Chordata > Aves > Trogoniformes > Trogonidae > Trogon > Trogon surrucura. The sequence goes on along the minus strand of CM036619.1, from coordinate 10,524,524 downwards.
TATTTTCTTCAGGGTGTATAAAACTGTTCTCTGGTCTCCAGTGGTTACCGAGAGTGTGTGGTTATTAGCCCAGATGTAGATATCTGTGCTCTAAATACCTGTATTTACCCACAGGAATCTCATCCCAAATGTCCTGACATGTTTCATAACATAATAAGGATAACTTTCAACAATTTTTAATGAGAAATAATTCAAGTTCCTATAGAAATTCCAGGTTTTTGTCATTAGAAGAGGCATCAGCCACCTCCAAATTGCCTGTCAAATGGATGCCTTATGCAGGATGGATCCATCAAAGATCACCAAATTCAGGTTTTATGAGGTCAACATGTGTCAGAAGGCATTGCCACCTCTCACAGTGGAGCTACGGCACATCATTTTCACAACAAGGCTGTGATGTAGCTCAGGTGGTTTTGCAGACACAGTGATTTTCTCTGTGGAAGAACTACAAGCAACTTGCCACAAAAATAACCATGAGGGATCATACTACCTGAAAACAGGTCAGAGAAGAGTTAGGCTTCATACACATTCCTGCCTCCAGAGATCAACTCTGGCAATGGTTTCAGCAATATATATAAACTTTTAAGTAGGGAACTATTTTGAAAATATCTTTATTTTCAAATGAGCACCAGTTCTGTAAAGGAAGGCTATAAATCCTCCAGTGTGTTTCTTTCTTGTTAGGTTCTTCATCTGCAACGAAATTCAAATCTCCTTCTATACACAGCATTAAAATTGAATATGGATTTCAGATGACAATGTTCATTAGACTATCAACTCACATTAATATGGGGAAAAACTTTGCTCCATCACCTCACTGGATGTGGGAAAAAAAAAAACAAAACAGAAAAGCTGCAATTTTTCAGATGTTTTGTGTGATATTACTTAGAGAGACAAAACATTTCTCCTCCCAGCTCTAAAGCTATTGAAGACATTCTCCTGACACACTCTAAAATGATTTATTGTAGGTCAGAGGGCAATTGCAAGAGAAAAAGATCAATCACACAGGAAGAGATAAGTCTTTCCCTTGATCTTTCTTCTTTTTTTTTTCCTTTAGAGTGAACAGCTTCACTAATAGGATTTTAAAAATTATTTCAGGACTCTAATTTCTTCGTGATCCTATAGTTTGGCGTTTGCTTGTGGCTAAGTCATTTTATATCGAACAAGGCAAGTTCATGGTTCTGACCTTACAAAAGCAAAAATCCAACCATTGCACTGTAGCAAAAAGTCAGCTGAGACTTCGTTGTGAATAAGATATTTTTAGTGACTGAGAAAACTCTGTGAGTGAAGAGAAAATTATAAACTAATCTGCAGTACTCTGAAACACAATCTCATATAGATGTGTATTATGATCTCACACTGATTCATCATGATTAAGGTTATCATAACCAGTCCCAAGGGTTGCAGTAATGATTGGCCACTTTTCATGAAGAGCTGTGAAATGTTTTTTTTTTGCTCTGTGTGCTAGACACAGGAATCATTTAAGTGCAACAGACTGGGTAAAGATGATTATATTCATGTACAAATTCACTGCGTTCACCATGCAAATATTCTCTTTCTCTCTACTATTAACAAAGAACATTGTCGTTTCATTTCTCAGGGACTTAGTAATGCAGTTCCTATTGCCTGTCAGGAGAATAGCATTGCTGATTCTTCAACAATTATACTCAAGAAGTATCCTTACCTGGTAATTCATATTTATCATACTAGCATTCTGCAAGTGTGAAGAAATAGGGAATACAACGGGTTTGTGTTCATTGCAATAACTACAACACTTGAGACTGCAGATATTATCTGCATACTGCCATGTCTACATGTCCCAGCACGAGCAGAATTGTAGATGAACTCTGCAAGAGAAAGAACCTCCTCCAAACCACCTCTGCCAGATCTCTGGCATGAGAAATATTACAGGAACTGAGGAGGGATAAATGATTCCATTATGGTAATGATCTACCCAGCCAGTGACAAGCAGAACCAGACACACATCAGGTTACATGCCTGGCTCTAAGCAGTCAGCCAGGTCTGATCTAGTGGTGTTTCTTCTGGCTGTGCTTCTGATTCACACTTTCTCCTCACATGTTAGACAGGTGGTGCTATGCTCTTCCTGGCAAAGCCCAGGTCTCAGGAAACAAAGTTGAGGGTGCACAAAGCAAGGTCTGGGTAATCTAATGAGTAGGCAGTTACTCTGAGATGCGTGCTTGTTGAGCTTTATTACACATGCAAATCAAGAGGAATGAGCTTCAGCACAAGCCTGGAGCCAACCTCAAACTCACCTTTCTGATCCATAAAGAAGTCTCTTGGTGCAAAAAACACTCAGATTAAGCAAGCCAGAAGTAAATTCATTGTTTTGATTCAGAGGACCTGACAGCCGATGCATAAGCCTGAGTTGCTAAGGGTATCTTCTGCACTAAAGTGCCAGATTTACGTACTGTGCTATGACAGTCTTCACTATATTTGCCCTAGGTAATGCCTGGCACATAGTCATGGAATGAAATCACACTCTCACCAAAAGTAAGAGCAAATCATAGAGAATTGTCATGCAAGTCAGAATTTTATCCAAAGGTTTCACTGACACTCATGCAGGAAGGGTATCCAGGTTCATTCTGGCAGACTGGGCAGCTTCCAAAGAGGCCAGGGTCCCCAAGGGGCACTTGGAATGCAAGTGCCATGAGTTTTGGTGTTAAGTGTAGTTGCTTATAATGCAGACATAAATACCAGAGTCCATCTCTACAAAACCAGTGGAGAACTGATGGATAGTGTGTATGTTCCTTAGCATTCAATACACCTCAGCCTAAGACCCCTGACTCCAGTGATCCAAATCTCACCCTGAATTCCATCAGCTGCATTGACACACCTCCACAGACTGTCACAGAGGTCTACTGCCAGCCAACTCAGATCTGGACACCTACATTGTAAACACCTGAAGTTAGAACACATGAAGCTCATTCTTAAAATTTTTCTTATTTGAGCTGTGGTGAACAATGACAGTATAGAGAATGGCAGAGTGATGAAGCAAGACCACATCAATGATGGATAAAAAATTTGCTTTCCTCCTCTCCTCTCCCCTGTAAAAAGAAAAATCAAGAATTTAGTGTTACTAAGAGTTAGAAAAGATAGAGTCAGCAATTGTTACTGTCTTCCTATTTCTGTAACAAGATAGAAGAAGTATCACCTAAATTCCCACACAACTCATTTACAGCCACTACTCCCAGTGTCTTATTTTCTTCACGGTAAATCAAAATAGCTTTCCAGGAATGTTTCTTATTACCAGATTTGGTTTTTATTTGCTGGAAAATAGCTGACTAAATCATTTGCCCTCTCAGACTTTCAGTAATTAATTAAATTATTCAACATAAAATAGTAAAAGACTTACCTTTTCCAGTTTCTTCAGTTCTCTTCTGAAAGCTTTCTCTCTCCTAAACCTCACCTGAGTTAATTATATGATTTACCAACTGTCCAGGTTCATTGGTACTGGTCTTGCACTTGTACCTTTGCACCATGTTTTCCCCTGGCTAACTATATTTCAGTAACATAAGTTTGTGACCAATTAGTCAATCCTGTTGGCAGAATGGAGTTATTTCTTTCTGTTCATGGTTGTTTGTTTTTTTTGCAGCATGTGAAGGAAAGCAGCTGAGTCATCTGGTCACCCTGGGTATGTGGGTCACACTATCACATGAGCCACCTTGGCCACCACAGTCAGCTACATCCCCCCTGCCATCTGGATCAAACTCCTCAGCTCTCAGTGGAGCATGAAGCCCGAGCAGTGAGGCCAAATATCCTTGAACTCAGTGGAAATTAAACTGAAGATAGTGGAGACAAACAAGAGCATTAGATTCAAGACATGATTAAATTCAGCTCCACATTCGTGAAGACTTCATCAAAGAAGATATCTGTATGTTTTGTGTGTTTTTTTCTCTATTAACCAGATATGAAATTCATCATGAACTAATTGCAGATGTAGCAAAACAAAGTCTGTCCACATTCGTCTTGATTGTAATCTCCTGAACGTGGTGGTGCTGCTGCTTTTTCAATGCCTGACTTTTGGAATACAGAATGTGTCCTTTGACAACACATCTGTGGTGATCTATCCATTCCCCTTTTCGGATGATTTGTGAGGTGACGAACTACAGAAAATTTGTGAACACAGGATT